>JACGWO010000008.1:12807754-14152700 GCA_034509735.1 Sesamum alatum
AAGTTACCTTTCCACTTTCTAGCTGCTCTATCTCTATTTTCTTATAATCTCCTCATGAGATATTCTATTATCCATTCCAACAATGTACTTGTCCCTTGGCATCTAAGATATTTGAGTTGAAACTCTCACAACAATTATTTAGTAACATGTCACACTTTGGTTGTTCAGTAAATTGTGTGCAGGTTTATCCTGAAGCCAATCAAATGCAGCCTTATCCAGTGATTTCATCTCATCCATCCTAAGCTTGAATTCACCTACTGTGCTTGCCCTGGCTGCCTTCCATAAGGCTTTTTTATATGCCAAACCCCTGAAACTGGCCATCTTCGTGTTGTTGTGGAGATGCCTAAGATAAAACCTATGGGGCAGAGTTAGGGTAAACTAAGAGAAAATCTTGAATAAGCCCTTTCTGCTTGCTAGACATAAAGGTGAACTCCTCATCCCGTCGTATATTCAGATCTTGCTTCAATACTGTCAAAAACCACTCCCATGTGTCCTTGGTTTCCTTTTGACCTACTACATATGCAATAGGGTACAAATTGTTGTTTGGATCAACCCCCACTAGAGTACGCAATATCCCTCCATGTTGCCCCTTAAGATGGCATCCATCCATACCTATTATGGGCCTTGAACTTCCCAAAAAATCCTGTTTTATAGCATTGAAGCAAACATAACACTTTTCAAATCTGTTCTCACTATTTTCATCATTCAATCCTAGAACGACTGTGCTAGAAGGGTTTGTCCTTCTTAGTTCCTTAGCATAATCCCACAATTTGTTGAACTGGTGCTCAGGACTGCCTTCAAGCTTCTTCAAGGCCTGATTTTTTGCTTTGTAAGCCTGGTCTTTTGAGACATGGCATCTCATCTCATTTATTATGTCTACCCTCCACTCTTTGACATTCCTTTTTGGGTCTATTTTGAATTCTTGAAGAAATCTCTCAGTTAACCAACTTGTCTTGACATTTCTTACCTTGAAGACTTGTGGGCATGTGTGTTCAGATTTGTATAAATTAATCTGGAATGTTTTCTCATTCTTGATCTTAGTAGCATGTATCTTCCATTCACAACCTTGACCACTACACACAACATACACCCTGAATGAGTCATGCTTTATGAATTTTAGGCTTCTCTTATGGCTTATTCCATGTGATTGAACAATTTTTCTGAATTCTACCTTTGAGCAGAATATCATTCCTTGTTCAAGTGAAGGATCATCATCTCAGCAGGATTAAAGACAGGATGCTCACGCACAGCCTCCTCCTCATCATATACTCTATGTTCATCCATATCAGCATCACTAATCACTACATCCTCCGAATCAAAATCTGAAGATGTTTCAGATTTCGTCCCATTCTCGTCATTTGTTTCATCCACATATTTTTTGTATAACTCATCATCATCTTCACTATGATCAGTGTTCATGTCATAATCATTCTTTATGAAAATTTCATTAGATTCATCTTCATCTACATTCTCACTGTTAGCATTCTCATCAACACCCATATCACCACCCTTGTTGGTTCCTCCACATCAACTGTGCTACTTGTTCCTAAGAACTGAAAGTCTTCTACAAAGTATCTTTTTCATTACCTTGCCCTTACCGTTCCCCTTAATTGTATCAACATTCACAGCAACCTCCTCAAGGCGTGGAGGATTATACTCAATGTAGACACAGAATTCCCTATTGCACATTTGTGCTAAAGCATACTGTAATATGTCATCATCACTTAACAATAGCTTAAAACCATGATTTTTTATAATGTACAAAGTAGCCATGTTCATGTGGTTGACATTTACATAGTCAAAATATTGCAATTTCCCACAAATTGATGGAGCAACAGGAAAATTTCTAAGCACACCACCATAGCAGACAGAAACAATAATGCTTAAGGTCTGGGGATCTGAAATAACAAAGGTTTGTTACCACCATACCAATAAGAAATATCCAATCTCCATTTGTTACCTCACATCCAGTGTGTTCATTTGTAGTGCATCTCTATCATCTGCTTCCTATGTGGTATTTAGGTGGATTGCCACAATGATTCGATTTTATTATATATATATATAGGATATAGAAGTGATTGATTATCAACAATCATGCTTTCACTAGGACATATCTTGTCAGAACTACGGTACGTCTTTGTTTCACCAAGAAGAGATTATATATGTAAGGGTTTATTTCATCAACAATTTCATTTGTTGGAATAGAATTGCCCTTTTCCCTAAATTTTTTTGGATCATTGTATTTGAATGTCAGATTAGGGTACGTGCTGGAAATAACACCCATAATTGAATCACCTCTATTATGAATTAATAAGTTATCTTGAATCTTTATCCAACTGGGCTCATCCTCTATGCTAAAATTCTAGGCTGGCAATTTTTCATCTCTGAGTTACAAAAACCATTTACCAAAATTTCTCATGTCTCCACTTATGTTGGATCTAAAGATGAGTGATGTAATCTCATCTTAGTTGTCAACTCAAGAACAGTGCAATCTTGCTATATATCTTTAGATCGATTGATAGATGAAGCAACAATATATTCTCTGCTACCCAAACAACCACCGAAAATATTTGACAAAAATTACCACATAATACAATCTTCTTTCCACCAAATACTTTCTGGTTTGCATTTGGATCAATGTAGCCGATTATATTGTTGAATGTTTTATTCATCATCTCAAAGACATTCCTATGCTCCATTGGTGCCTCATCCCAGATAAATAAACTTGCCTTGCTTATAAGGTTTGTCAAAGGTGTAGATAGACTGATTCCGCATGTTGTATCCTCATTGACAACAACGAGAATCTTGAATTTATAATGTATAGTTCTACCACAAGCCAAAAAAAAAGTGATGCAATTCCCGAAGATGCTATGGATAACATAATTATTACTTGTTGAATAAACATAAAGAATCATAAAAAAAAAATTAATAACTTCCAAGAAGAGATCATATATGTAAGTATTTATTTCATCAATAATTTCATTTGTTGGAGATAGAATTGCCCTTTTCCCTAGAAAATTTTGGATCATTGTATTTGAATGTCAGATCAGGATACGTGTTAGAAATAACATCCATAATTGGATCACCACTATTTTGAATCAATAAGTTATCAGAAATCTTTATCCAACTGGGCTCATCCTCGTTGTTAAAATTCTAGGCTGGCAATTTTTCATTTTTGAGTTACACAATCAATTTACCAAATTTCTCATATCTCCACTTATGTTGGATCTAAAGATGAGTGGTGTAATCTCATGTTAGTTGTCAACTCAAGAACAGTGCAATCTTGCCATATATCTTTAGATCGATTGATTGATGAAGCGACAATATATTCTCTGCTACCCGAATAACCACTGAAAATATTTTACAAGAATTACCACCTAATACAATCTACTTGCAACCAAATACCTTCTAGTTTGCATTTGGATTAGTGTAGCCAATTATATCGTTGAATGTTTTATTCACCATCTCAAAGACGTTCTTAATGCCCCATTAGTGCCCCATCCCAGATACATAAACTTGCCTTGCTTATAAGGTTTGTGAAAGGTGTAGATAGTCGGATTCCGCATGTTGTATCCTAATCAATAACCACAGGAATCTTGAATTTACAATATGCAGTTCTACCACAAGCCAAAAAAAGTGATGCAATTCCTGAAAATACTATGGATAACATAATTATTACTTGTAGAATAAACATAAAGAATCAGAAAAAAAAAAATAACTAATTACTTCAAGACGCCATAGCTAGAACAATCTTTTCTTGGGAGCATAGTCCAGTAATGATTTTTTCCACAAATAGGTATTTTTTGTGTCTCCACTTCCGTATACAAACAAAAGTCCACCAGTATTTGACTCTACAGCTCTAATGGCATCATCATAAACTTTCTTTTCCCAAAAATTTAGGCTACTGTAAAGTTGAGTGTGTTCATTTGATAGTGCATCTCTATCATCTGCTGCATATGTGGCATTTAGGTGGATAGCCACAATGATTCTATTTTATTATATATATATATATATATATACTATAAAACATGACGTGCGATGCACGTGTACAAATATATTTTTAGAAGTAAATATATCATTTATGTTAAGCTCATGATATTATTCATATTTTTTTCATTGAAACATTAGTATTATACAATATTTTCAAATAAATTGATAATAATTATTTAAATTGATAAGGAAATTATTCAATTCTATTATTTGTAATTCAGTTTCTAAATTTAATTGGTACTATTAATAAAAAGATATTCCCCAAAATTAAAATTTTGTACACTAATGATTATTTCATTATTGTCTATCAAACCAATTAATATGAAAATATAAAATAATGATATTCAAAAAATTGATATTAAAATAAAAATAATTAGTCAAAGATCTTTATCTTGGATAGAAGAAATTCCAATTTAATAAAATAAATTGATCAATTTTATTTGTAGATTTTATTATGCCTATTTTCTGTTGTTTACTTTTATTTTATTTTTGTTACATTTTGTATGTGTGTGTTGTATGTTTTCTTTTACTACTATATTTGAACGTCATTTGTTTTTAATTTATTGACACTATTACAAACTAATTATTTATTGACTATTGTTATAAAACTATAATCAAATTGGACTATAATACCAATATTAATATTGTAAGATCCAATAATGTATGTTAATCATATTTCAGTATCAATTTTTTTTATTGTCAAAGCATTATTTACATGCTTTATTAGCTTCTAAATTTTGAAATATTATTGTATAAATTTTATATTTCACCTTTATAACAGAAACAATAGATGTAAAAGTATACCATTCAGGATTATCTAATACTAAAAAAATCAAGTTATGAGATATTCACTTGATAGTTGAATTTTCTTAAGAAATTTTAATTTAATAATATTCTATTCATATATCAATTTTTATTCTCTTTAGCACTCATGCTTTTTAAACCTTTAAGTTATTTTTATAAATTTAATACTCAAAAAATATATTAATCTCATACGCTTATTTATTTATCATCTTTTTTTCTAATTTCAACATAATTAATTCAGTTTTTATTTATTATTTTATTGCACTAAGTTTATTCTCAAATATTATTAATTTTCTTAATATGAAAATATAATTGTACTAATATGTTAGTATATAATTAATTTCAAATTTTACACTTTTAATTGTTATTGTGTTAACGTTTACTCACCATTTGACGTTTCTTATTTTCATAAGGGGAAATAATATTTTTTAGTCCGTAACTTAGATCCTTTCCATTTTAATTTGGTCCATTGATTTTGGGATTCGCACTTTCGATCCCGTAAATATGAAAAAGTAGCAATTTTTTTGGTTCCATATAAGGGGACCAAATGTTACAACTTGCACCTTTTAAAACATAAAAATAGTTATATATGTCTCTTTAGAACCTACAATTTATGTTAGTTAATTTACTACTCAATAAGATAAGGTTTTAAATTAAATTATTTATTATATTACTATTTATACTCTTCTTCAATGTCAATGTCTTGGGGGTAAGCATCGGGGGGAGGGGGGGGGAGACATGGTGTTTTTAGCCTATTAATATTAAAATAAAACTAATTAATTAGCTCTTTTTAAAATTTTCAATAGCACTTCTAATTTAATTAGATTGATAATTTTTATTTGTAATTAAATTTTGATACTTATTTGTTATTCCATTTTAGAAGAAATTCCATTGTAATAAAATTGATCAATTTTTATTCGTAGGTTTTATTGTGTCTCTTTGCTATTGTTTGATTTTGCTATATTGTGTCTGTGTATGTAATATGTTTTCTTTTACTATATTTTGAATGTTGTTGATTTTTAATTTATTGACACTAAATGATTATAAACTAATTATGTATTGACTATTGTTATAAAAAAATCTATTTCAATTAGACAATATTACCAATATTTTGTATTGTAAGACCCTATGTTAATTATATTTCAGTATCAACTTTTAAATATTGCAAAAGTATTATTTACATGCTTTATTACCTTCTAAAATTTGAAATATTATTGTATAAAATTTTATTTTTTGCCTTTATATTGCAATTTTTAATTCTATATATTTTTAGTTTAACTTCTTAATCTTATTTTCATATGCACCGATTGGTATAATTTATTTTTTATTCAATAATATATTATGTTACAACGTAATTTTATATCTCATATTTGTTGTTGTAATACTTATATTCTATTCATTAATATAAAAAAAATAAACAATAGATGTAAAAGTAAAGTATTCAAGATTATCTAATACTAAAAAAATCAAGTACTAAGAGATTCACTCAATAGTTGAATTTTCACAAGCAATTTCAATTTAATAATATTGTATCCATATATCATTTTTAATTTGTAATTAAATTTTGATATTTATTCATTATTATAAATATATATATATATATATTTAAGTTTAGATTAGTATTTTATATATTATTCATGTGTAGTTTATTTAAAATTATAATGTGTCATGGTAAATTAAAACTTTCTCAATATAATTAAAATTTCTTCTAACAAAGTAATTGTGTTGAAATATTATTTGGCATATTAATTTTTTTAGTTGAATATGTTATTCCTAAGTAGTTTAGAGCAATTAAGACTCTTAAATAATTTTCTTATAGAATTTTATTTTTTCTATAACTAATTTTATAATATAATTTTCTGTGAATGTTATTAAAATTTAATGCGTGATAGGTCTGTGTAATTAGGCTCATTCATGATTCATGATTAGAAGCAGGTTATTAAAATTTTGTGTAATTGGATTCATTCATGATTCAAGATTTAGGTTTTTTATCCTGAATTTATATGGAGGAGGTTTAGAATATTTAAAATTCTAAATTCTTAAAAATTCCAGAATTTGTAATATAATAATTAATAATATTTAGATGAGGATATATTTGTCTTGTCACAATGAGGAACAAACAACTTGAGTATTCACACATTTATATAGAGTATAGATACATAGGATATAGAAGTGATTGATTATCAACACTCATGCTTTTACAAGGACATATCATATCAGAACTACGGTACTTCTTTGTTTCACCAAGAAGAGATGATATATGTATGGGTTTATTTCATCAACAATTTCATTTATTGGAGATAGAATTGCCCTTTTCCCTAAAAAATTTTGGAACATTGTATTTGAATGCCAGATCAGGGTATGTGCTGGAAATAACATCCACAATTAGATCACCACTATTATAATCAATAAGTTATCTGGAATCTTTATCCAACTGCGCTCATCCTCGTTAAAATTCTAGGCTGGCAATTTTCCATCTTTAATTTGAGTTACAAAACTCATTTACCAAAATTTCTCATGTCTCCACTTATGTTGGATCTAAAGATGAGTGATGTAATCTCATCTTAGTTGTCAACTCAAGAAGAGTGCAATATTTCCATATATCTTTAGATTTATTGGTAGATGAAGCAACATATATTCTCTGCTACCCGAACAACCACTGAAAATATTTTATAGAAATTACCACCTAATACAATCTTCTTGCCACCAAATACCTTCTGGTTTGCATTTGGATCAGTGTGGCCAATTATATCGTTGAATGTTTTTAAAATTTTCAATAGCACTTCTAATTTAATTAGATTGATAATTTTTATTTGTAATTAAATTTTGATACTTATTCGTTATTCCATTTTAGAAGAAATTCCATTGTAATAAAATTGATCAATTTTTATTCGTAGGTTTTATTGTGTCTCTTTGCTATTGTTTGATTTTGCTATATTGTGTCTGTGTATGTAATATGTTTTCTTTTACTATATTTTGAATGTTGTTGATTTTTAATTTATTGACACTAAATGATTACAAACTAATTATGTATTGACTATTGTTATAAAAAAATCTAATTCAATTAGACAATATTACCAATATTTTGTATTGTAAGACCCTATGTAAATTATATTTCAGTATCAACTTTTAAATATCGCAAAATATTATTTACATGCTTTATTACCTTCTAAAATTTGAAATATTATTGCATAAATTTTTTTTTCCTTTATATTGCAATTTTTAATTCTATATATTTTTAGTTTAACTTCTTAATCTTATTTTCATATGCACCGATTGGTATAATTTGTTTTTTATTCAATAATATATTATGTTACAACGTAATTTTTTATCTCACGTTTGTTGTTGTAATACTTTTATTCTATTCATTAATATAAAAAAATAAACAATAGATGTAAAAGTAAAGTATTCAAGATTATCTAATACTATAAAAATCAAGTACTAAGAGATTCACTCAATAGTTGAATTTTCACAAGCAATTTCAATTTAATAATATCGTATCCATATATCATTTTTAATTTGTAATTAAATTTTGATATTTATTCATTATTATATATATATATTTAAGTTTAGATTAGTATTTTATATATTATTCATGTGTAGTTTATTTAAAATTATAATGTGTCATGGTAAATTAAAACTTTCTCAATATAATTAAAATTTCTTCTAACAAAGTAATTGTGTTGAAATATTATTTGGCATATTAATTTTTTTAGTTGAATATGTTATTCCTAAGTAGTTTAGAGCAATTAAGACTCTTAAATATTTTTCTTATAGAATTTTATTTTTTCTATAACTAATTTTATAATATAATTTTCTATGAATGTTATTAAAATTTAATGCGTGATATGTCTGTGTAATTAGGCTCATTCATGATTCACGATCAGAAGCAGGTTATTAAAATTTTGTGTACTTGGATTCATTCATGATTCAAGATTTAGGTTTTTTATCCTGAATTTATATGGAGGAGGTTTAGAATATTTAAAATTCTAAATTCTTAAAAAATCCAGAATTTGTAATATAATAATTAATAATATTTAAATGAGGGTATATTTGTCTTATCACAATGAGGAACAAACAACTTGAGTATTCACATATTTATATAGAGTATAGATACATAGGATATAGAAGTGATTGATTATCAACACTCATACTTTTACTAGGACATATCATATCAGAACTACGGTACTTCTTTGTTTCACCAAGAAGAGATGATATATGTATGGGTTTATTTCATCAACAATTTCATTTATTGGAGATAGAATTGCCCTTTTTCCTAAAAACTTTTGGAACATTGTATTTGAATGCCAGATCAGGGTATGTGCTGGAAATAACATCCACAATTAGATCACCACTATTATAATCAATAAGTTATCTGGAATCTTTATCCAACTGCGCTCATCCTCGTTAAAATTCTAGGCTGGCAATTTTTCATCTTTAATTTGAGTTACAAAACTCATTTACCAAAATTTCTCATGTCTCCACTAATGTTGGATCTAAAGATGAGTGATGTAATCTCATCTTAGTTGTCAACTCAAGAATAGTGCAATCTTGTCATATATCTTTAGATCGATTGACAGATGAAGTAACAATATATTCTCTTCTACACAAACAACCACTGAAAATATTTTACAAAAATTACCACCTAATACAATCTTCTTGCCACCAAATACCTTCTAGTTTGCATTTGCATCAGCGTAGATTATATCGTTGAATGCTTTATTCACCATCTCAAAGACATTCCTATGCTCCATTGGTGCCTCATCCTAGATAAATAAACTTGCCTTGCTTATAAGGTCTTCAAAGGTGTAGATAGACTGATTCCACAGGTTGTATCCTCATTGACAACCACAGGAATCTTGAATTTATAATATGCAGTTCTACCACAAGTCAAAAATAGTGATGCAATTCCTGAAGATGCTATGGATAACATAATTATTACTTTCAGAATAAACATAAAGAATCAGGAAATATTAATAATAATAATAATAATAATAATAATAATAATAATAATAATAAGGGTAAATTAAATCTAGTTCCCCTGAGGTATGGGTAAATTACAAATCCCCCCTTTTGTTTGGAAAATTACAAATACCCCCTAATTTTAACTGTCGTCTAACAACGAGCCTCTTCCATTACATTTTCATCCAATTTTCAATGTGAATGGACAAAAATGCCCTTATGGATTATAATTATAATTTTATATATGTTTAAAAAAAATTATGGACTAAATTGCCCTCTGAACCTTTATGTAAGATATTAAATGTCAGATGGTGTGTAATCGTTATGTTGATCTTTATAATTGAATAAAATTGTAATATTTTTTTGATTAATTTGAAATGACAGGTTCCTGTTAGTGTACAAAATCCTACTCATTCCATAAGTAACAAAATCCTGTTCACACCAATATACACAAGTACCAAAATGAACAAAAGAAAATAGAGGATTTGATAGTATAGACAAAATGATCATGTTCATTCCATAAGTCACATCAAACAATCACAAACACATTGTTCAAAATACATTGCCATCCAAAAACATTGGTTCAAAAACATTTCAACAACCACTTACCAATCCATAGTATTCTGCACATATTACTTTCAAAACACCAATTCACATTAGTTCAAAAGACATTCACTGTTGCTTGCAAGTTTCATTGGGGTTGAATGCCTTAACATCCTTGTTCTTCTTGCTCCTTATCTCCATTTGTAGGGAGACTCCTAGTCCTCTCCAAAAGCTTGGTGGTAGATACGATGCTCCAAGATTTGATGGTGGTTGTGATGATGATCCTGCAACAGGCATTGAATGGCCATGTTCTGTGTTGGGCAATGGTTGAGATGAAGAAATTTGTGGCTTGGGGACTGGTTATAATTTTGCTTTTGTTTTCTTGTTTGCTCTTGTTGGAGCAACAAGTTGGGATGAACTTCCCTTGGCTATAATTATCCTCAAATTCAGAATTACTCTCATTTTTACTCTCACAGTGATCATCAGAGCTATAATTATTCAATTCATCCCCAGTTTCATCACCTTTTTCTTCACTATTTTTTTCAGAATTAGACTCCGCACTCTCATTTTCACTCCCCTCAGTCTCATTTTCACTCCCCTTAGTCTCATTTTCAGAATCCCCTACCTCTTTTTCAGATTCCTCAATCTCATTTTCAAAACCCTCATTTTTATTTTCAGAATCCCCTCCCTCATTTTCAACTTCACTCTCTTTCTCAGCACCTTCTCCCTCATTCAGTCCTCATCCACTCCACATAAACTTCAATCTGAGTCCTATTTTAATTCCTACTAAACATGTTTAATACATCTTTATCACCACTTATGTTCATCAACACATCACTGTCATCTACATTATAAGATATCTGAAGCATATCATCATCACAAGCATTGTGAATCTCCCTAATATCTAAAAGAAAATCAATGTAGCTATACTCATCTTCATCGATATTTTTCAATTTTTTGCACTTGCCTCTACAATATATGGCCAATGTATATAATTTGTACACCATTTCTATAGGGAAAAATTAAAACAACACGAAACAGAAACATACTCAAAAAATAAAAATAGAACATACTCAGAAAATGTAAACAACACAAAATAGAAATAGAAAATGTAAACAACACAAAACAGAAACAGATTTTTTTCAACCTTTATATTCAATCACATGCATACGTACATAGTGTTTCGAAACCCTATTAAGAAATTTGAAACCCAAGCATAAATTTCACAAGACCCCCAATTTATATGCAGAAAATTAAAACTGAAATTACGCTTTCTCAGAAAATAAAATAAAATTTTCTAAAAATAAAAACATATACAACATAGAATGAAAAATATATTTTCACCAACACATTATGGAGAAAAAAATATAAATATTGAAAACCCTAAAATATACTATCAGTTAAAGTTTTAAACTTAACAAAAAAACTAAACTTTTATTACCATAAACGTGAAAAACTACTTCAAACCACTAGAAATACCAAAAATATTAACTATTATCATTGATCAGACCAAAGAGGGGATCATGTATACCTTTTTCTTCGGTGAAACACGTTGAGCTTCGGTTCTTCAGCCGTCAAACACCATTCCCACTATGACCAACCAAGAAACAGAAGAAACAGAGGCAAATGGGAGAGGAGAAGACGACGTTCTGGGGCTGTGCTTTGGGAGGGTTTCTTCGGTGAAAAGGTTTGCAAATGGGAGAGTTCAAGATGCAGGAGATGGTGAAATAACCTCACCAAACACATAGGGGAAAATATGTATTTGGCAAATCTTTGATTTTTTATAATTTTTCAAACATTTTGTAAAAATAAAAAGTCGAGGGTAATGAAATAATTTCACTATTTTCGGCTAGGGGGTTCACAATTATTTTGCAAATCAGGGGGGTATTTATAATTTTCCAAACAAGAGGGGGGTATTTGTAATTTACCCATACCTCTGGGGAGCTAGATGTAATTTACCCTAATAATAATAATAACTAATTACTTGAAGATGCCGCAGCTAGAACAATCTTTTCTTTGTGAGCGTAGTCCAATAATGATTTTTTTTCCACAAATAGGTATTTTTTGTTCCTCCACTTCCGTATACAAAGAAAAGCCAACCAGTATTTTACTCTACAGCTCTAATGGCATCATCATAAACTTTATTTTGCCAAAAATTTAGGCCATTGTGAAGTTGAGTGTGTTCATTTGATAGTGCATCTCTATCATAATTCAACTCGTTCGGAATTAATGTGTTTCTTACCTCATGTAATAAGAAAAGTTCCGGGTAAGGAACTATTGGAAATTCTCTCAAAGAACTATTGTTTTCATTCATCAACTTTTTAATTTAATATAATGCATTATTTCTAATCTGGGCCGAGGTCAAGTGAATATCAAGATTTCTCCAAATACTACGTTATCCCCACCTTTTCCTTTGACCATACTTCTATGTCACCATAACCACAATTATCAACCAATTTATTGAGAATGGGATGAGGAAAATTGAAACTCAATAGCCTATGTATGCCACAAATAATGATCATAAGCACAACCACTCCCTATTGAAGACTAATACTTGAATGGTCACCTATAGCATTAACATATAATTAAACATAAGCAGAAGCTAATCATGAGAAACAACCTATGGAATCAAAAATGATTGAAACATGTTATTAAATCAGGGATGGAGAAAGAAAACCAAAAGAAATTATTCTCCGACAGATGCAACTCTACCACAATGCGAACTATAAAAATTTGATATACTTTCTATACAAATTTATGAAATCCTGAGGAACAACCTATGGAGTGAAGCTATTTAGTTTCTTCCCGAAATCTTCATGTAGTCTTCTCAATCTTGGGATAAAATTAAGAAAAAATAATCTAAAGGCACTGATGCTCAAAGCCAAAATTTGATGGGTATCAAATCCAACAAATTAATTTCCTACTCAGAAACTTGTAAATAACAGTGAGCAGGATCTAATCCACAACAATTAGTTTTAGATTAAATATTTCAATAAGATAAAAAGGCGGGTGTTGTTATAACTAAAATTAACAAAATAAATTTGATAAAAACAAAAAGAGAAATAAATATGAGCAGAACTTTTTCCAAAAAAAAAATAGGATCCAACTTTGAACACCAATTTTATCCTGTCTAAAAAATTAAAACACAAGAAAATTGTGAAAAATGAAAACATATATTTAATAGGTAAAAATGCTATCTAAATATCTTCTGATTCTTCTCTTCAAACATGAAAATTTTGGTATTAGTCAATTTGAAGGCAAAATCTCCAGGTATATCTCATTCAAATTCGAATTTGAATTTTTATAATGTTAATTGAGGCTTGCACATGTACTCTAGAATTAAACACTATAATTTGTTGATCACCTTTGCCAAACGACTCAATCACCGTCTTGAACGGTTTGAATATTCTCTTAAACCTTCGTCCTGGCTTTATTCTTCAATCTCTGTTGTGTCCCCTAAATGAGCTCCAAAGACCCTTTTATATAAGTGTCAAAGAGATAAAGTTACGATATACTAGAACACTTTTGCTATTATCTCTTTATAATTTAATTAATTCGAATAACTACATCAAATACTTGTCATAGACATGATTGGCAAATTTGACATGATCTCTTTTATATTTGTATTTATTAAAGAGATAAATATCAAAAAAAATTATTTGATTGGAATGTATGTCCAATTTTGTCACGTGGTGTCGTTTGATTGACTCAAATTTTTAACTAAAAAAAATATGATTTGATTGGTCGAAACATTGCAATTTTGACACTTGTTGTTGATTGATTTAATGAAAAAATATATATTAAAATACCAATTGAATTAACTATATTTACACTTGTAATTAATTTAATAAATTTTAAAATGTAAATTAAAAAAGAAATGTAAATGATAACTAATATATTATTTTATACTTGTCATTATTCAATTGGGTATGAAATTTTACTTGTCTACACCATACTGATTTCGTCGTTGATCATCGGTGTAAAAATATCAATCATTCACAATAGATAAATTGGTTATATATGGATATTGGGTACGATCTAATGACCTATCCTTATCTTTTCATTAACTAAGGGACGTCCACTAGTTGATTCTCTCATAAATAAACAACCTTAGGGACGTTACAAAAATTTAACTTACCAATAGCATAAAAAACTAGAAAGCCAACCAATTTCACCCAACAAATTCCTATAATGATTTAAGTTAGATAATGCAAACCCCACAATATATCGATTACACGACATAAAGATTTATGTTGTGTTGCCACTAAACATTAGACTAATCAAATAATTATGGATTTGATAGTCCAATTAGGTATAACACTACAAAAAATGACTCAATAACAACGAAAAAAAACTAGAGTTACAATCAACATCGAGTTAATTACCAAATAAATTTCTTACTAAATTCGCTGCTAATCTATATCATAACCAATTATATTGAGCTAATTAGCAAATAATTTTTTTCTAGAAATATATATCATTGCTATTACTGTTATTTTTTATAGTGTAAGTATATAACTACGTCATGTCATTTTCCAAATTATAAGTAAACCAATGAGGGGTGCCGATATAATTAATCTGAGGGGCTGTTTGTGAAAGTTTTAGCCCCTGAAAAGATGTCCATGTAAATTAAAAATAAAAGCCTTTGGTGTGTACGTGACTTAGCAAATGGTACCAAGAATTTGTGAAATTAGACTTAACTTTAGCGGCTTTCAGTGTAATTTACCCGACCTAACCTTTTGCAAAGTAGACTCGAGTTTACGGGATAGCTTTATTGGCACAAAAGCATTGGAGAGAAAAAAAAAATAATTAATAAGTGGTGAGGGTTTAATAGTCATTTAATAATAAATAAAAGAGCTCCGTCATTGGACTATTGGACTGTGGCCTAAACTAAGGAATACCTACTACCACGATAGGAAAAAAGGCTTTAGTTACTATTCAAAAATCGTGGTCGTGAGACCCAACCTATGATGTAGGTATGAAGTCTACTTTTATAATAGTGTGTATATATTATTTTTTAGTTTGCTTTGAAGTTGTTGATGGTATATTTAATTATATTGTTGTAATGGTATTGAACATTCTAATAGTTCGTTAATTACTTTAATGATATCGTTTTATTTAAAAAAAAGAAAAAAAGAAATCTTAGAAAAATGTTCTCCCTTGGATTTCTGCAATCATGAACCAATTTTTTGTAATTTATGTAATTATGCTTTTTACCTTTGTAGATCTTATTCATAATATTCTAGCATTTTTGTTCTCTTGATCTCCACATTAACGTGATTATCGAATGGTCTTCATCGAGGCATCTGAATCAAGTTAATGACTCTATTTGAATTGCACGTCATCCCACTTTATCACTACTTACATTAAAGATTGACAAGGAGATTTGGTTATGAACTTTTTAATTGTAACTATAAATAGACCTAAGGTGTAATTGTTGTAGAGAAATAAAGAAAAAAGAAGGGTAAACTACAACCACCTCCTCAGAATTTGACAAAGATTTTTCGTTATTTGTAAAATTACAAAATTCAACTTTATTGAAACATAAAAAAAAAAAAAAGAAGAACTTTCTTTAGAAGTTCGATAAAACCTGGTAATTTCATCATTTATTCATTTGGGGATGATACCCCTCATTTTAAATTTTGTTTACCAATGAGGTCCTTCCGTTAACTTCTGTTAGGTTTTCATCCAATTTTGATGGTGAACTTACTAATTTATATTTTTTGAATTTTTTAAATTAGTTTTCATGGATTAATATGCAATATGAATTATTTACTTTACTCATCCTTAGATATTTTTATATTTTTCATACAATTTTTATAAAAAAGTAATATTCAATAAGGGTAAAATAGTACGTTCCACTTTCCATCTAAGGGCTACATAATTAATTTCTATTTGAGAGAGTATTTTTGTAATATTTTAAATAATGATAGAGTATTTATAATTATACCAAATTTCAGGATGGTTGCTTTCATTTCCCCAAAGAAATACTGTCAAACATTCCTCCAACTACTCTCTAGTCCAGTCTTACTCTAGTTCACCTTCACTCTTTTCTCCATTGATGAGTGTCCAAATGATCATAATTATAGTAGTGTTCTAACCATCTTTTTATATTGAATTAAGCCTAAATCATGTGAATTTTGGTGTTTGCAGCTAAAAAGGTGTTTATGGTGTAAGGATTGAAGAAATGAAGCCAAACAAGTGAAAAACGCATGCAAAATTTTGGAGAAGAAAATACCATGACAAACTTGCATTTTTCACTAGACGTGCCCACGTCTAGTGCGGCGGACAAGCCAGCGAAATTAATAGAAGATGGGCGAATTTTCTGGAGAGAAGTTGATTCATACAAGGATCACAATGACTTTGGAAAGTTGGAATCTTCTATTCTTAAGGAATTTCAATGGGGTTAAGAGTTTTAGTCAAATTAGGACTTAAGAGTTATAATAGGAATCTACCTTTTTGGTATCCAAATTTATTAGGATTTTACTAGTATATATAGGAGATGTAATTCAAGACATGGACCATCTATTATTCTCTGCACTTTATTTTATGAAATTCTCTCTTTCTTTTATGTGTTCTTCCATTAGCATGCTAGGCTAGTTCTTTATTTTCCGGTTGAAGTTACGGTGATTGCTTGATTCACGCATGTTGTGAGATCTAATTTATGCTTCACACTTTGGTTCATGTGGATATTTGTGTTGTTCTCTATGCTTTTATCACGAATAATCTGATTTATGAATGATATGGCCCATTGTTCATTGTCAAGAATATTCGCCTAGCTAATTAGACTTGCAAATCCGTAATTGTTTGTTAGTCTGGTACTTAGTGGCAACGCAACATAATTTATCATGTCGTAGTAGTCGGTTATGTTGTGGGGAATGCACAATCTCGCCTAAATGAATCCTCGTATGAGTTTGTTGGTTAGAACTAGACCTTTCTAATTGTTAATGTTGTTGATAGATTAAATCTTGAGCACGTTCCCAGGGTTGTTTATTGATTAGGGAATTAGCCAACGGACGTTCCTTGGCTAACGACACGGTAAGGAAAGATGAGGTCGTTAGGTCGTACCAATCGCCATAACTAGTTTATCTATTTTGTACGATTGTCATCTTTGCATCTATGATCAACCGCGGAATCAAGCATAAACCTATCTTCAACTGGAAATCTCTTCTCATATTTTATTCATCCTTTCGAATTTATCTCGTAGTTAATTAGTATCTTTTATTCAAAAACACTCCCCCCTCTTTTATTTTGCTTTCACTTGAAGGAATTAATTTAGAACCAATCTCTGTGGATTCGACCCTACTCACTACTTCTACAAGTTATTGTGTAGCAATTATTTTTGGTGAATTCGACACATCAAATTTTGACGCCGTTGTCGGAAGTTGGTGCTTTTAAATTAATTTCTTCCTAGTTACTTACTATCGTTACTTGTTTTCATGCCACGATCTTCTCGTGTAGGTGAACTTGAATTCGATCCCGAGATCGAGAAGACCGCACGGATACTTCGGAAAGAAACCAAGCAACGAAGCAAAGTGCCCTCCACCTCTTCCACTCCCATCACTGAAACAGAGCATACGCTGAACGACACTGATTTTTCTAGCGAATCCGACGAAGAAATCATGACTCAAATTCCGAAAAGACCGATCAAAGAGATGACTGCTCCCGACCTCAACCAACAACCTCTTTGCATCGACTACCCAGCTTTAGAGGTAGATTTTGAACTTAAATCCGGACTCATCCACTTACTCCCTTCTTTTTGTGGTCTTGCAAGTGACGATCCACACAAACACCTCAAAGAATTTCACGTAGTGTGCTCCGGCATGCGACCTCAAGGAGTCACCGAGGAACAAGTTAAACTTCGTGCCTTCCCATTCTCCTTAGCCGACAACGCAAAGGATTGGCTCTATAGTTTGCCATCGGGATCTATCACCATCTAGAATGACCTCAAGAAACAGTTCCTCGAAAAATACTTCCCTGCCTCTCGAGCCACAGCAATCTGGAAAGATATTAGTGGAATACGTCAAAATCCCGAGAATAGTCTCTGTGAATATTGGGGAAGGTTTAACCATTTAGTGGAGAGTTTCCCACATCACCAAATCCCACCATATCTATTGATCCAATACTTCTATGAGGGATTAACATGCTCAGATAGGGCCTTGGTGGACGCGACAAGTGGCGGTGCTCTATTCGACAAAATGCCTACTGAAGCACGCAATCTACTTAACACCATGGCATCCAACACCCAACAATTTGGCGTTCAATATGATCATCCATCGAAAGGGGTTAGCGATGCACATATGGCCTCTGTTGAAAATCGTTTGGATGAATTGACCTGTCACTTTTTAAAGGATTTATTGCAGGACACTCTCAACACGTAAAAGCTTGTGGAGTTTGCAACACCACCAGACACCCCACCGATGCATGTCCCACATTCCAAGAGACGCCCACCGAACATGCTAATGCCATAGGTGGATTTTTCAGGCAACCTCAGAGAAAATATGACCCCTATTCCAACACGTACAATCCGGGGTGGCGAGATCATCCAAATCTTAGTTATGGCACTCAACCTCAGAATTTTCAGAAATATCCATATAGGCCATCCGGACCGCCCCCTCCCCTATCTAAACCGGGTATATCTCTCGAGAAAATGATGAAAACACTCGCCGCCAGCACCTAACAACTCCAACAGAATATCTAACAAATCCAACAAGAGACTCGCACAAGCATTCAGAATTTGGAGTCTCAAGTGAATCAATTGGCATCCTCTGTTAGTCGGTTGGAATCCCAAGGTAAGTTATCCTCTCAATCCATAGTTAATCCTAAGCAAAATGCGTGTGCCATCACGTCGCGCAATGAAAAAGAACTCCAGCCCATGGAGGACAAAAATACCACTGAGCATGGGCACGTCTAGCAGGAAAAAATAGAACAGGAACTTGTGAAGTCCCCGAAGAAAAGCGACGAGTCTAACCAAGCCAGTAGAAATCAACCCAAGGTATTGCTCACCAGACCACCCTTCCCCGAAAGATTCGCCAAAGCCAAGAAGAAGGAAGAAGAGAGGGAAATCCTCGACACGTTCAGGAAAGTGGATATTAACATTCCCTTACTTGACGCAATCAAACAAATACCTCGCTACGCCAAATTCCTCAAAGAGTTATGCACCAGCAAAGGCAAATTAAAGGGCAATGAGCGGGTAAGTATGGGGGAGAACGTGTCTGCAATTCTCTAATGAAAGTTACCTCCAAAATGCAAGGATCTAGGTACGTTTTTCATCCCTTGTAAAATTGGCTTGATAGGCATTAAAAGGGCCATGTGTGATTTGGGTGCTTCTATCAATGTTATGCCTCTCACGATCTTTGAGTCTTTACATGTCAGGCCTTTGAAAGAAACGGGGGTATTCATTCAACTCGCAGATCGATCCGTAGTCTACCTCGAAGGGGTTCTTGAAGATGTTCTAGTACAAGTTAATGAATTAGTCTTCCCGGCTGATTTTTATGTGTTAGATATGAGGGAAGATAATTCCCCCAATTCAACATCTATTTTGCTAGGGAGGCCTTTTCTAAAGACTGCCAGGACGAAAATTGACGTGCATAGCAACACTCTTACTATGGAATTTGATGGTGAAGTAATACGATTCAATATCTACGAGTCCATGAGATATCCTAGTGATGTACGCACTGCACTCCTCGTAGATATCCTTGACTCCCTTGTGCAGGAATTTACAGAAATCAACGCGGAGGACCACACGAAGTTGGCTCTTGAAAGCAGCCTTGCACCCGCGCAAGTGCAAGCTTTGGACGAAGCCACAGTCGTTGATCCAAACTTCAGCAATTGCATCCATGAGCTAGAAGCACTTCGACCCTTGCCTCGTAATCTCTCTTTTTCATCTAATTACCCCAACCCCATACTAAACTTCTACCTTCTATCTTGCAGGCACTTGAATTGGAGTTAAAGGATCTACCCAAACATCTCAAATATGCCTTTTTGGGAGAAAACAATACCTTGCCGGTAATCATCTCCAATAAACTCACTACCGTGGAAGAAGAGAAATTAATTCGTGTGTTATGGGAATTTCGTGAGGCTATCGGATGGACCATTGCCGACATCAAGAGATTGAGCCCATCTACGTGTATGCGTCGGATCCTCCTCGAAGAAGGCACCAAGCCCTCAAGAGAAGCACAATGCCGATTGAACCCACCTATGATGGAAGTGGTAAAGAAAGAGATCCTAAAACTTCTAGATGCAAGTATGATCTTTCTAATTTTCGATAGCAAATGGGTCAGCCCCACTCAAGTAGTGCCCAAGAAAACGGGCATTACTGTGGTCGAAAATTCTGTTGGAGATTTAATATCCACTCGTGTCCAAAATGGTTGGCGTGTCTACATAGACTACAGGAAGCTTAATGCATCTACTAGAAAAGACCACTTCCCCCTTCCCTTTATTGATCAAATGTTGGAACGTTTAGCCGGTCGCTCTCATTATTGTTGTCTTGATGGTTATTCAGGTTTCCACCAAGACGACATTCACATGTCCTTTTAGGACCTTTGCCTACCGTCGGATGTGAATTTTGGTGTTTGCAGCTAAAAAGGTGTTTATAGTGTAAGGATTGAAGAAATGAAGCCAAATAAGTAAAAATCGCGTGCAAAATTCTAAAGAAGAAAATACCATGACAAACTTGCATTTTTCACTAGACGTGCCCACGTTTAGTGCGGCGGACAAGCCAGCGAAATAAAGAGAAGATGGGCGAATTTTCTAGAGAGAAGTTGATTCATACAAGGATCACAATGACTTTGGAAAGTTGGAATCTTCCTTTCTTAAGGAATTTCAATGGGGTTAAGAGTTTTAGTCAAATTAGGACTTAGAGTTATAATAGGAATTCACCTTTTTGGTATCCAAATTTATTAGGATTTTACTAGTATATATAGGAGATGTAATTGAAGAAATGGACCATCTATTATTCTCTGCACTTTATTTTATAAAATTCTCTCTTTCTTTTATGTGTTCTTCCATTAGCATGCTAGACTAGTTCTTTATTTTTCGGTTGAAGTTATGGTGATTGCTTGATTCACGCATGTTGTGAGATCTAATGTATGCTTCACACTTTCGTTCATGTGGATATTTGTGTTGTTCTCTATGCTTTTATCACGAATAATCTGATTTATGAATGATAGGGCCCATTGTTCATTGTCAAGAATATTCTCCTAGCTAATTAGACTTGCAAATCCGTAATTATTTGTTAGTCTGATACTTAGTGGCAACGCAACATAATTTATCATGTCGTAGTGGTCGGTTATGTTGTGGGGAATGCACAATCTAGCCTAAATGAATCCTCGTAGGAATTTGTTGGTTAGAACTAGGCCTTTCTAATTGTTAATGCTGTTGATAGATTAAATCTTGAGGATGTTCCCAGGGTTATCTATTGATTAGGGAATTAGCCAATGGGTGTTCCTTGGCTAACGACATGGTAAGGAAAGGTGAGGTCGTTCGGCCGTATCAATGGCCGTAACTAGTTTATCTATTTTGTACGATTGTCATTTTTGCATCTATGATCAACCGCGGAATCAAGCATGAACCTATCTTCAACTGGAAATCTCTTCTCATATTTTATTCATCCTTTCGAATTTATCTCGAAGTTAATTAGAATCTTTTATTCAAAAACACTCCCCTCTCTTTTATTTTACTTTCACTCGAATGAATTAATTTAGAACCAATTTCTGTGGATTCGACCCTACTCACTACTTCTACAAGTTATTGTATAGAAGTTATTTTTGATGAATTTGACACTCATCACCCATCGAGCCGAAAATTTATAAAAACAATTACCAAAGACTTATTCAAACATGAAGCAACCAAATTAATTTTCTTGCAAACAACAATTATATTTTTTAGCCTTTATAAGTTACCAACACACCAGTCAAAAACTTAAATCCGAGTGTTGTCGAAAACTTTTGCCCCAACTTTTATAAATGCAAGATGTCACTGAGTGATAACAAAGTAATTTCAACTTATATTCTGCGTACTAACTAGAATAACTGAATTCTCTTTTATATATACTGATAGCAGTGATTTGGTAAAAATCTCAAAAAAAGCACTTTTATCCTTGGAAAAGGCTAAACTTACATGATAGAGTGAAGATTCGTGTCCTTTTATTTGGGCTGGATTGTGATTGAGTCAGAAATCCAACACTATAGTCGTTGATGCCATAGCTATCAAAGGTTCGGGGAGCTTCCACGTGGATCTGTACGGGCCAGTAGAATTGTCCACTATATATAGGAGGTGTCCCACATTCATAAGGTACGCGTTTATGACACTAAAATAGAGTTTTGTGACCCTAATTACTTCATTACCCCCTCTAGCTTAAGTTTCAGAAATATTAGCTGAGGCTGCCCCAACAAGAATAATCCTGCTGTGGGTGAACCTACTATCATGTCTAGATCGAGGGAGTTTGGAGAATAACTACATACGTCATGAACACTTTCATCCAGATCAACAATTACCTCGACCACGATCAATTATATTATTTTTGGATTGATTAATTTGAAAGTAGAGATTTCAAAACCCAAAATACAAATCATTCATATTCCAAATGGTTTCAATACTTTCAACTCTCATTTAAATTATATTTCAGAAAATACTGATAAATTTCAAATTCTTTTGATACATAAATCAAGTAAAATCGATCATTTCATCAAATTCTTCCCTTGAACCCAAATTTCCATTCAAACACAGCATTAAGGAAATTATGGATAGACAGCTAAGAAAAAGCACACAATAGACTTCATAGTAATTCTTACATCAATTTAATGGAGGAACATACTTCAAAACATCATGGTACGACTTAGGTTCAAACAGATCAAATGTTGTTCCTCTACACATATAAAACCATGCACCACAGTAGCAATATGTGGATAATTTCACCTTACATCTTTTGGTCCTGCATTTTGCTTAGCGCCTTCTCAAATTGCCCCCATTTCTGCTCCAGCGTACCGTTATAGCCAATCGACATCCTCACCAGGCCCGGTGAAATGCCCGCCAACTCTTTCTCCTCCTCGTTCATTTCACTACTTGTGCTACTGCCCGAGCACGACATCAACGTCTCATAATAGCCCAAGCTGACGGCCATGAGCCCGAACTGAGTGCAGTTCTGCAGAATATTCATCAACCGGTTGGCCCGCTCCTCAGTTTCCATGTCCACGCAAATAATCCCACCGTGGCCATAGTCTTTATTCGCTATGGACTTGAGAACGTCGTGATCAGGATGATCTTCCAGGCCCGGATAGATAACTTTCAGCCCGAGCTTCTTCATCCTCGTGGCGAAGGTCAAGGCCCGGTGGCAATGCTCTTTCATCCTCAGGCCCAAGTGCGGCAGCCTCTCCGACAGTTCAAATGCCACTTTCGGGTTCATCGTCGGGCCGAGTAGCATGAGAGCCCCTTGATGAAGATCCATCATTGAGTTCAGGAGGCTCGCCGGGCCACAAACAGCACCTGTGGATGCATTTGTATCCGTTTGATCAATTCATGAAATGATCCCATTCCATAATCACTGTGATCAAGAATCTTTAATCTGATTCATGAGTGTCAGATGTGAATCTAGGGTCAATATGCATGCATCTCAAGGAATCTAACTTTAGAACAATGTCAGCAGGATCCAGAATAAGTTGCAATTTACGTCCTATAATTTATCCTATTTGTAATTTTGATCCGATTATTTTACAATTCAGTAAATTTAGTCTCATAAGTCCAAAAAAGTTGCAATTGACGTCCCATTAACACTTTTCGTTTAATTATTAACGGAAGGAGCACATGTGAAGTATATGATCTATTAACTTTGTTTCTTATGACAACGGTCCATCCATTAACAATTTAATAGAAAATATTAACGGGACGTAAATTACATTTTTTTTTTTGAATTTGTGGGATCAAATTTATTGAGTCGTAAAATAATAAAATCAAAATGACAAATAAAATAAATTATGAAACGTAAATCAATTGCAATTTTTCCCAAGAGTGGGTGTACATTTTGTCGTGGTATAGTCCACACCACAGCGCCATCACTTTCAATAGACAACAAGATAAAAGCCCATCACTCCATCACATGGACGATGATCTGTTTGATTTTCCATCGACAGATTATATATATATATATATTAGATTTATTCTTTTGTCATTTACCTCCCATATTATTTGAATTTTTTATAGAAGTTTTAATAAAGATTCTGATAGAATTAAAAGCTTTGTTTGTTTGTCAAGGGCCTATATTGTAACATTGGTCATCTGATTATAAATGTTTGCTGTTTCGATCCTTCCAAAAATATAACTTGCAATTTGGTACATTACGTGTGTAAATTTAGAGTACATATTTTGTCGAAATGTTCTGAATCTACTGGAATTAGCACGTGCAAGTCATGTGCCAGCTTAAATTTGAGGACACACATGACTTTCACATGTTGTTTTCCAATTGAATTTCAGATTTTCGATAAAATGTATCCTCAAATTGCAAAATTTACAAAATAATGAACTATATTGCAGGTTCCATTTTTTAAGGATCAAAACATCAAACACCTATAATGACTGGATCAAAATTACAATAAGGCCAAAAAAAATATTCTGAACATTCACCTATATTTTAATAAAATACATAGTTCAGTGCGTTTTAGTTTATTTTTTTTTATTTATCTTATACTAATATAAAATACAAAACCATACATATAAAAAACACTCAAAAACACGTACACATATGGAATTATCTAGCTACTTTATCATTAAGGGAGAGGGGCCTCTTGATCTTTTTTTTTTTCCAATGTTTTTTCTTAAATTTCATTTTTATTTTTATTTATTTATCTAACTTCCTACCCTCCCACTGTCTTTCGATAGCTATTTCTATTTTTGTTAATTCCCATCATTTCTCTCTCTAATATTATATCATTGTCTATTTTTTTTATCACCACTCCCTCATAAATCTAATATTAACTTATTATTTTTTATATACTTCATAATAATAAATATTTTATAAATACGTCATTTTAACTATATTATAAAATTACGCACACACGCAGAGTGTGCCACAAATTGCTAAGTATATAATTATTTTTCTTATAAAATTGCATACTCTTTAATTTCATATGGAATTATATATAACTAATTTGAAATGGAATAGAATTAAAAGTAGACAAAAATGTTATCAAATACAAAGCACATGTTGGTACTGACCACATCACGAGACTAGAAATCCGAATCAGGCTCGCATGTGACTTCAACACCATACTTTAATGTGAAAATCACTTTCTTTCTAGATAAGGTAAGGCGACCTCAAATTATCATATATATTTTTGAATAATTACATTTACACCTCTAATTTATGGTATATTTACAAAAATTATCACTACCCTTTACATAATTATAAAAATCACTCTCGACAGCCGAAAGATATGAATAATTTCTGTAATGATGTTAATATTTTTGGGATGTATGTTTAGTTTTTTAAAAATTATTAGAAGATGATATGTGTAAATGATTACATTTCTAATGAGTATATGTATAATTATAAAAAATACAGGAATAATTTATGTAAATAGATTATAGGTTAGGGGTGTAAATATAATTATCTATATTTTTTTTATAGAAAAAAATTATACCCAAAAAATCCCCAAGTGTTGGGAGAAAGTACAAATATAGAGCAGACATCCTAAAATTCAGGGCCAGAAAGTACAAGTCAAGAAAGCAGACCTCATCCAAGTCACCACCTTATATTAATATTTACATATTTGGATAATTAATGTCAGAATCACCACAACTTCTATTAGGATTTCAAAAATTAAAACAAAATAATGTTGGAGTTCGCATATCATCAAACGTTATGTGAGATGATTAAAATAAATAAAAGATAAACAACAATTACCATTAAAATAAATATTATTTAATTGAAATAGACAAACACAAGCAACAACTGTTGTTTGAGAAAATAAATTCTACTGTAAAAGATAAAAATGCACGTAACAACTGCTGGTAAAGTAAATTGATCAGAACAAACACAATTAACAGTTGTTGTGAACTAAACAACTATTATTAAAATTAGTATATGTGGTACACTCAAATGTACGTACGATTCAATTTTAAAATTTAATTTTTTAAAATATATATGTTTTTAATTGAATAAATAAAAAATGTTTTAAAAAAAGAAAATTATGAGAAAATATTGAAATAAAGTGGAAGTTTAGAAGACATAAATATTAAAATTAATAAAATAATTAAAAAAAAGAATGTCAGACAAAAACCCAAAGATATTTATATTTCAAGAGAATTCATTGTGTTTTATTATATTATCAAGATCTATATGTTGATCATCACATAATTAAAAATCCTGAATGATAATTTAATTTGAAATTATTTAACATATTGACTTTGAATTGAAGGTATGGATTTCAAATTTCACAAAAAATTAGAATTCTTAATATGAATTATATTTGGAAAATATTGATAAATGTCAAATTCCGATTTAAAATTTTCCTCAAATAATATTTCCCCCAAATCAAAAATTTTCTATTCAGATATAACTTAAAAAAAAAAATTCCTGATCCTACATTAGTTTCCTCTAACAGTTTTACAACACAAACTTAATTATAAATATTTTTAGTAATTAAACTTAATTATAATTAATAATTATATAAAAACACAAAATAAGATGATACGACACGCGTACGTACATAAATCTGAACCTTTCATAACATGAACAAAATATCCAACGTAAGAAAGGTGAACGGACCTGCTATGATGTCGGCCCCACCGCTGATGTACTTGGAAATGCTGTGGATCACGACGTCGGCCCCCAGCCTCGCCGGCGACACCACCATCGGCGCAAACGTGTTGTCCACCACCACCTTCACCCCCTTCTCGTGCGCTATCCTGCACAGCTCCGGCACGTTCGCCACCGTCAGCGTCGGATTCGACATCGCCTCGAAGTACAGCACCTTCGTCCTCCCCTCCACGATCTCCCTCTTCACCATCTCGAGGTCCCTGATGTCCACGAACGACGTCGTTATGTTGCAGGCCCTGGGGAGGAAATGCGTCAGCAGCGCGTGGGTCCCGCCGTAGAGGGTCCGCGCGGCGACCACGTGGTCGCCGGCTGAGCATAGCTGGAGGAGGACGGAGGAGATGGCGGACATGCCGGAAGCCGTGCAGTAGGCGGCCTCAGTTCCCTCCAGGGCGGCCATGAGGCGGCCCAGGTTGAGCACGGTGGGGTTGAAGTGCCGGCTATAAATGAAGAAATCTCTGTCGGGGCCGAGCTCCCCGGCGAACATCCGCCGCAGAGTGTCGGGCTCCATCACGGTGAAAGTGGCGGAGGCCTCGATGGACATGTTGACGCCTCCGTGCTCGCCGAACTCGTGGCGAACATTGGCTAACGCCGCCGCGGGATCCTCCACGTGGGGAAGCGCCTTGGTGATTTGATGCTTCTTGGCGGCGGCGGAGGCAAACTGGTCGTCGGAGCCTGACCTCTTGCTGCTCGACAGGTTAACGTTTCCGTCCGCCATTGCTGCGTATGTGTGCGTCTATGTGAAATTCGTATGAAGTTGAGAATAACGGGTGGTGGTGCGGTGGTATTTATAAGGGGGGAACTTTGTCCAAATACATAGTCAAAAAGAGAAAATAAATTGATTGATTAATTAGCAAGAATGCAGAAATCATATTCGGAAACTTTTTTTTTCTGTTCAAAATTTGAATTTTTTTTAATCTAGGCTGGAACCAGTTATTTTTCTTATCTTATAATAATAAAATATATGTTAAATATATATATCAATTTTTGAAATATAATTCCAAAAGCTTCATGTTAACTATTAAATATATAATTCTATTCTTTAATAGTGTAAACTTTTAAATTAAATGATCTTTTAATATGATATTAGAGTTAAATCAAATATATTAAGTTCAAATATTATTACCACCCATTTACAAAAGAAATATTTTACTTGTAGGATTTGCACGAGGATCGGCATATGAATGTACTACATATTCAGTAATTTGTTTCTTTAATTAAAATGTAAGTTGTTAAATGATGTGGTTGTTTAACACTTGATAACGAACAAACCTAGCTAGAACAATATTTTTCTCGACTCATTTTAATTAAGAGAAAAATGCAACCAACTATCTTGTGATATTGCAAATGAGTAAATTATCTTTCTATGAAAAATAAAATAGCAATTTATCTTCTTGGGTTTTTTAAAATGAATCAATTTATCTCTCCGTATTCTTTGTTTTAAATGGAGCAATTTACCTCCCTAGACAGAGAGATAAATTGCTCCATTTTAAAGAACACAGGAAGTGAATTACTATTTTTTCCCATAGGGGATTAATTTCTTCATTTGCAATATCATAAAAAGGTAAATTGCATTAAACCCTTTTAATTAATTTTAACCTAATTATTGACATGCCTACCCATTCCTTTTTTTTTTTTTTTTTTTAAATTTTTGGTAAATGAAAAAAAGAACTTAATATTTGAGAATATTTATTTACTTTATGCGGTATTTAATGCACAACACCAGGTGTAATATGAATGTAACTTATTGGCAGATATTATTTACTCAGCTTACCAAAAATATGCTATTGTTATTATGTAATGGATAGGTTCAACAATCAACACTATGGGTCCATCTTAAAGGAGAAAAGGCTAAATTCTTTTCATTCTTTTTATTAAAAATCTAAAAACAAATATACAGCTAATCTTATATTTCTCTTTATAATTTCTAGAAATAAAAATATATATTTATACATATATATATATATTTATATTGAAAATATATAGGAACAAACAAAGCCCAAGATTATTGGATTCAAATGCTCCACTAAAACTTCTGAAGTCTCACAGTGACACAGTTGGTGAAACTCTAAGTCGACACTTTGACTGAGAAATTCTGAAAGAGTTGCATATTGTGCGACACGTTAACTACATGCACAAATGGATTTCATGTTTCTATCCTTTTTCCTTCTTAATTGGGATGTTTCAAAAAAATAAATTATGGAGGGAAAATTAAAAAAAAAAAAAAATAGGTTCAGCGAACAGTTCTTCAATTTAAAATCTGTAAACCAAACAAAGTGTTAATTGCATTTTACTTTCAATAATTTATTAATAAATAAAATATTTCTTTAAATAAAAGAAAAAGAACGCAACCCTTGATTTTTTTATTATTAATAAGTTCTCCAACTTCTACAACAAGGAGTCACATAACTTTTTTTTTTTTTTTTTTAATTATAGGAGTTTTTTCTTTTTCTTTTCTTAGTGCTAGTTTTATAGGATTTTTATTGCATTTAATCCACAAAAACATTTTGGGAAAATTCTAACCCAACTACAACCTAGCTAGACCTGAATCAATTATGATTTACATGATAAGCATAAATACACTTGCTATGTGAAGTTGTATTGATCCGAGTCGAGGTTCAGTGACCTAGAGTTGATCGGACGATGACCTATTGGCGACTTGGCAATAATTTGGAATGTCTTGATGAGTATCTCGAACTGGACAAGTAATA
Source organism: Sesamum alatum (assembly GCA_034509735.1). Classification (NCBI taxonomy): domain Eukaryota; kingdom Viridiplantae; phylum Streptophyta; class Magnoliopsida; order Lamiales; family Pedaliaceae; genus Sesamum; species Sesamum alatum. The sequence continues at coordinate 12,837,575 of JACGWO010000008.1, forward strand.
TTTTGCTTGCACAAAGTGTTAGGCTAGGTGAAGTGGCATTCTGCTAAAACCTTCCTAAACTTAAGTTAGTTTAGGGTTCAAGGTTCTAGGGATCGCCAAAAACGATATCATGGTAATAAATGAGAGAAATTATTTTTTAAATGCAAAAAAAAATTGAAATTGGTGTCGTTTGACACCAATTTTAGAAATGGGCAAAAACGGTGTTAGAGACCCCGTACATAGAAAAGACAGGGTTTCTATCCCCGTCTTCATATAAGTCAGACAGGGTCTCACCCTGTCTCTCTAAGAATCACGTGTAAGCTGGACGCCGCAGCTTTCAAGTGAAGATGCATGCAACCCCCCCCCCCCCCCCTTTTTATATTTATAAGCGTTTTTCACGCCACTCGCATTCAGTCTACAAAAGTAGCAAAATTTAAGTGGAGAAGGAGAAGTTTTCAATTTTAGTGAAGAAGGAGCGGGAGTGCACAGAATCAGTCGAAAAAAATTGCCGATTGAGATTATAGTAAGTTGTTCTTAAAAATTTACGTTATATAAGTTTTTTATAGCTCGTTTTTGTAGTGACGATTTCATATATTTTTTTGTCAGGTATGGCAGAACAAAACAATATTGATATTATTAGATTTTATGGAGATCAAGGAATTGAGTCATATGAATGTGTGGGTTATAATCGTCCTGCTGTTCGATTTATGAAAATATGTTGTTGTACTACATTTGTTGAACCGGAGTTGATTTTATTTGAAGAACTTAGCATCTGTAGGGTTGAGTGTAAGTTATAAATATATTTTAAGTACACAAGCTGTTGTGGTGGTTGATGGCGAGAGACGGTGTTGCATATTAAGACAGATCAAGATGTGCAATTTTTATTCAGTCCGGCAAGTGGAAATTCGTATGTTTGATATTTTTGTTGAAACAAAGAAAATATGTGAAAATATCGTAAAAGATGACCCCATTTGTTGGTGATTGGGGCACATACATGTTTATGTTAACACAAGATGCACCCAACTTGCCAGCAGTTACTCAGGTGATGGATAGGGTTGGGCTAAATGAAGATCATGCAGGTCCATCCACATACCACCAGGATGACAGTGACGATTTGAATGATGACCTCAAAGTAGATAGTTTCTTAAATGATGATGCACTGAACTCAGAACTGTATGAGGTTGAAGAAGAGATTCAAGCTGATGACGATCCTGAAAATGACGATGAAGTCAGCATTCCAGTTATGTTGGATGTGCGTGGAAGCGGTGGTTATGAGTCGACAGGTCAACAACAACAGACAATTGATTTGAACATGCCTGCTGCTTCTGAACTGCCTGCTCTATATCCCATTATTGTGAGTGTGAGTGTACAGGATTTCTTGGGGCGATGGGCAAGACGAGAATACCACGTGATTGAGAGCAAACCAAAAATGTAGAAGGTTGCGCGCAAATATGAAGTAGAGACTGGGTGCAGTTGGATGCTACGAGGAATATTCAAGTCTATAATGTGTTTATTTAAGATTACCAAGTATGTGGGATCGTATACATGCTTGATGAATGAGATTTCTGTTGCTCATCATAACCTGGGTAAGGGTATGATTGCAACACATTTGCTGGGTATAGTTCGTCAAGACCCACATATAACATAAAATATGTCCAAAAGACTGTAAAAGATCGATTTGATTTTGAAATCACTTATCAAAAGGCTTGGCAAGCTTTGAAGGCAGCTAGAGAAGAGGCATATGGAATGTGAGAAAGCTCAGTACAGAAGTTGCCTCGATTTATGACTGCATTGTAGAAATATAACCTGGGATGGTGGCATCTAGACACTGAAAAGGCATGGGCCTAAAATGTTGAACTATTTATTCTGAGCTTTCAGACTGTGTATTGAGGGATTTCACTATTGTCGCAATGTTATAAGTGTAGAGTGTAGACGGAACCCATTTGTACAAGAAGTACAAACATAAGTTATTGGTGGCAGTTGGTATGGATGTAAATCAACAAGTACTCCCGTTGGCATTCGCAATTGTAGATGAAGAATCACTGGACTCATGGCGATAGTTCTTGAAAATTCTTGCCAAACATCTATTGATAGGTGAAGATGACCGAATTTATCTAATTTATGACCGACATAGCGGGTTGATCAATGCGATCAATCATGTTCCAGCCTTTAAGTTTTCTCATGGGGTACATAGATTTTGTTTATGGCACGTGTGTTCTAACATACCGGTACTCCCGTTGGCATTCGCACTTGTAGGTGAAGAATCACTAGACTCATGGCGATAGTTCTTGAAAATTCTTGCCAAGCATCTATTGATTGGTGAAGAGGACCGAATTTATCTAATTTCTGACCGACGAAGCGGGTTGATCAATGCGGTCAATCATGTTCCAGCCTTCAAGTTTCTTCATGGGGTACATAAATTTTGTTTACGGCACGTGTGTTCTAACATTAACAAGAAGTTCAACAATATTCAGTTGAAGGATCTTTGTTGGACGGTCGGTGCAGAGCAGATTACTAGTGAGATATTTGGACCCTGGTAATTTGGTGATATCAGTTCATATAATCTGATACTGTCCCATGGCCATATGCGATATCAGGTCTCACCACCAACAATGCTTGCACATCGTTCCACTGTGCAATATAGTTTTGATGGAACGAAGCCTAAATCTGCATCTTAACGTCCCCGTCTATTGATGGAATGTAATCGTCTTTCACTTTCTAATGGATTTATGGGAATGTCTTGAACCATTTCATACTGGCGGAGAACCCGTTCTACGTGATGCACCTTGACAATTCGATAATGAATCAACGGGCATCTTATGTTCCATGGCATGCTACTGGCATATAGAGGCAATGAACTGACATCCGGCTCATTCCCATCGTACATGTTCCAAATAAACAACATCATTAAATCATTTGATTAAATATGGTAATCTATGTTAAAGAATGGCACTGTATGTAATGACCCACTTACCTCATTTTCTTGCATCCCGTCAAATATAGCCCTGATAATACGCAACGCATTATGTGAAGTATGCGTCCGGGATATATGACGAGACCACCTAAAAAACAACAAATGCCACATGAAATTGAAAATAAAAAATATGTGAGATATTTTACGATTAAATGTATAAATAAATTATGTATACCGTGTGGCATATGGTAAGGGAGGTAGAATATTTTCGTCATCAATGATGGTTGGACATATCTCTAACCATCATTGGACCGAATTGGTGCTATGGTTGTAATACGGGACCATGCCCATATTTGTAACAATTGCATAGTCCCACCTATATTTATTTTACCGCGTTGCGATACAGTACAAAGCTCCCTGTACAAATATCCCAACACTGCGCTACCCCAATTAGCGAGATCACCTCTAATGTCTTGCATGTGTTGTAAATACAATAGGGACACACAGTTGCCGGTGGCATCAGGACACAACAACCCATCAAGAATGCACAAAGCACATACACGTGTCTCTTTCAATACTTCACCCCAGGGGTTGTCATCATCACACGTGTCTCTTGCAATACTTCCTCCCAGGGGCTGTCATCATCACACGTGTTGACCATCACGGGTAGTCTTATCTGGAAGCCCTTAAATGCATTCTCCTGCGGAACAAACCCCAACAAGTCAAAGCAATATTCTTGCCTTTGTGGAATTGTGCGCCGCATATTTACTCCCGAATCCTAGCCCACTGGAAGGTGCCAGATAACAGCGATGTCCTGCAGTTTAACAGTTGCCTCCCCTACCAAAAAATGGAAAGTATGAGTTTTGGGGCACCATCTCTCCACTAACACGGTAATAAGGTGTTGGTCAATTTCAATATGACTATACTGAAAAACTCCCCAAAAACTCATGTTATACAGTGCTTGTAGAACTCGAGGATGACGTGGGATTAGTTGAAGATTTCATAAAAAAGTAATATCGCCACGTCATACTATTAAATGTGTGTCCTCATTTTCAGACACATCTTCAGAACGATTATTTTTTTGATCATACAATACAGTTCTATCACGTGGACCAAAATTCCCCATAATATAATTATATAAAATAACACTAAAAATACAATGTAAATTTATAAATGTGAAATTTTTTTAGGGTGAAATGAAGAATGCAACCTTCACTCCACCCTTTTATAGAGGAACACAAGCAAGGAGGAGCCTTGGTTCTGCCATCCCCGTCTTGCTCTTGCATGCTTCACAATGTGTGAAACATGCACAAATTAAATCAGACGCAGGGTCCAACGGGACCCCGTGAATTTGCATTGGAGATGGGGTCTATGACCATGTCTCCGCTGATATAGCAGTTGATATGTATCTTGGAGACGGGATCAAAGATCCCGTCTTCTATATAATTTTTTTAAAATCGTTAGATGGAGACGAGATTTAACATCCCTTATCCACCCAATTTCAATAAGTTTTTGAAATCACAACATTTGAATTTTTTTTCATTTAAAAAATAATTGTTTACCTAATAAATGCATGTCTGTCCAATGGCCCCTTCATGTATAAGTACAATATTTACCAAAATACCAGTAAATTTACCAATAATATATACAAAAATTTACAGAATATTTACGAATATGAATATACACAGGATATTTACCAACAAGAACATTTACAGAAATTTACAGAATATACACAGAATATTTACCAACAAGAATAAGTGGCCAAAATTTACAGAATACACACAAAATTTACAAAATATATAAATATAGAAAATTTACAGAAAAAATACTAACCTGTCAAATGGGTGAATGGAGTAGTGTTGGCGATCAATAGAGACGGCGGATAGTGGTTGCGATCAACAAAGAGGGCGGACAGAGGTGATGTTGGCGACGTATAGAGGCAGGCGGTGGTTGCGGCGGATAGAGATGGATGGTGTGAAAGTGTCGATCAACCCGAGAGACACGTTGTTGAAGCGTGGAAACGTTGAAAACAAAAGCATAAAAATAGAATATAAATCGATCATATCCGGATCAAGGGGTGTACCCCTGATTCCTCCCGGGCATTCGGTGTATCTCATGAATGAAAAAACAATAAATCATGGAAAATTCATAGAAACCACGTGCCAATCATGTAGCCGTTGGATGAGTTCTGGATCACTTGTTAATCACCCAACCCGCTTAATAAAATGTGAACCCGTGTTTGCGCATTCCTTATTTTTTGAAGGGCATTTTGGTCCTTCTGTCTTGTTTAGTGCATTTCTCTTAGAATTTTGGGCATTTTCTTGTTAGGGAATTTTGTTGAATTTTCATCTCTTGACACCATGCTAATATTTTCTTCCCATGGAATTTTGTTCCATCAACTGATATGAGGATGCGAGTTATGCCAAACCTACATACTATGTTTTTCTATAGGAACTTCATTGTCTCAGCCTCTGTTATCTTGGAAACCACCTCGGCTTTTATTCATTTTGAGAAATATTCTACCGCCACTATCACATTGGGGGAAAGGTCCTAATATGTCTATCCCCCACTAGTCAACTGGGCACGCGACCTCCTTTATCCCCGTCGGGACCCCAGGTTAGTGCAATATGTTTGTGTATTTTTTACAACTTTTATATTGCTTGGCGAATTCTATTGCATTCTGTGTTAATGTAGGCCAAAAATACCCCTGCCTAACTATCTTCTGAGCCAAAGCGCGAACTCCTGAGTGATTTCCATAGCTTCCCTCTTGGATCTCCCTTATCACATATTCAAATTACTCCTTACCAGATATTTGATTAGAGGACCGAACGTAGTCTGCTTATACAAATCTCCTTGTAAGATAACAAATTATAGTTCTAGCCTTCAGTTTCCTTGATTCTTTATGATCCGTGGTCCAGAAAAATTATAGTATCGTGCCTCCAATCCCCTACTTCTACCAACATTACTTGGGATGGAGTCGAGGTCACTCCATGCTCCACTCTCTCCAACCTGTCCTTAACTATCAAAGAAATCTTCCTATTTGTCATCTCTTTTATTGTTGTTCCAAGCTTAGATAATGCATCTGCCCTTTCATTCTCCTCCCTGGGGATTTGTTGCAATTGTCACCTTTTGAATTTCTCTAAGTACTCTTGCACCTTTTTGCGGTATAGAATATTGTTTCGACTGATCCCTTAATTTGCATTGCTACTAACTGTGAACCTGAATAAATATTTATGTCTTTACCTTAGCTTGTTGGGCCATTTGCAATCCCACTATTAGTGCCTCGTATTTCTCTTTATCATTAGTAATTGGAAAAGAAAGCTTTAGTGTAAATTCTAAGTCAACACCTTCGGGTCCTTGCAGTCATATTGTCGCTCCTCCTTTTTGGTAGCTCGTCGAGCCATTTACATAAACCTTCCATGTCTGTTAAGACCCTCCTTTTTCGGACCTCTTTTCAACTGCTACCTGATATGCTACTCTCCAAATTCTAGTGCCTATTTAATTAGCCATTCTGATGAATCCGACTTTGCCGTTAACTGCCTGAATAGGTGATTTGTTAATATTATTACTTGATGAGATTGAAAATAAGGCTTCAATTTCCTAGTAGTTGTGACCAAATCTAATGCCAACTTCTCTGTCAAAATGTACCTCTTCTCCTCCCTAGTAGCATTTTACTATATAATACATGGGGATTGTGAGTTCGGATCCTCATGCACCAACACTGCACTAATTCCATTTTCAAAAATTGCTAAAAGTATAAGAATAAATGTTCAAGGTTCGGCTTTGAGAGTAGTGGTAGCATTGCCAAATATTTTTGAGGTCTTGTTATGCCCCCTCACATTTTTTCATCTATTGGAAGTCCTTTACATTCTTTAGAAATGTCTGCCGACCTTGATATGAATATGTGCAGTGCCCACTATTTTTCTATTAGCTTTTGTACTTATTTTATTGTTCGTGAGGGATGCGATCTCCAAGATTTCTTTAATTTTCTCCAGATTGGCTTCTATTACCCTTTCACTTACCAAATACCCCAAAAATTTTCCAAATACCCCAAAAATTTCCCTCATTTGACTCCAAAAGTGCACCTGTTGGGTTCAACTTCATCCCATACGTTTTCATGATCTTAAAATATTCCCCTAAGTGCTTCAGGTGCTCCTCTTCCCTCGTGCTTTTAACTAACATTTCATCCACATATGGCTCCATGCATTTTCCTATGAGATTTTGGAATATTTTGTCAACCAATCTCTCATACGTTGCCCTTGCATTTTTCAAGCCTAATGACATCACATTGTAACAAAATATACCCTTCTTAGTGATGAAAGATGTTTCCCTATCTTCTTCTGCTATCAAATTTGGTGATGCCCCTGGTATGAAACCATCATACTGAAAACTGCACATCCCATAATGGAATCCACTAAAAGGTCATTCATAGGCAGCGAGTTGGGTCCTTCGGGCATGCTTTATTTAGAATCGTGAAATCCGTGCACATTCTCCAATTACTTGTGGCCCTGGACCCACATGCTCTTTGAATAATGGTCTCCTCAATGTTGGATGTTGCACCACAATAGGTGTTAGAATAGGTAACCAGAAAATCAATTTGATTGGTTGTTCTAGGAACCATTGTCAATCTTAATCAAAGTAATATTATATTGATGAATACAGTAAGTATTCATATAGGATTAAGTGTTTGTTATGCTTAATACTCACATTGAACCACATTTCAATGTGACAACAAATGCCCACAGACCGAATGGTTAAACTCGTGAAGTTAGGTTTGGCATAGGCTGGTGGCTATGAAACCAATTCTTGAGTGTGGTAAAAAATTTTCCAAGTCCTTCGAGACTGGGCAGTGAGTGTCCTATTGAGACTTGCACTAAGTATTGCATTCATTAGGTGAGTAACGAGTTTCATTGGTGCTAGATGTAGGTCGTCTATGCAATTTTAGTGGGTTAGCTGGCAAGGTAGTCGACTGGCTGAATTGACTCGTGTAAATCATCATATGGGAGTCTTGGGAGCTTGGTCGGTATGATTGGAATACTCGGCTCCTATAGTATGAGATTAGTCCCCGGACTTGAGGGACCATAGTAATCACATGCATATGATGATTGTATCTTGGATCTGGCGAACAATAACTGTATGGCAAGATACTGCCGTTATAAGCATTATTCAGTGCAGTCAGAATATGTAGTGAAGATGGTGGGTTCCGAGATAGAATCCATCCCCTGTTAGTATCATGACAACAGTATCTCCTATACGCTTTAAGACTCATTTAAGCTATGATAATATGTGGCCCAGACATTGTTTGAATGGAATAGGTGTTTTGTGTTGATCAGTAGAGTGAATGAGGTCTTGAGTATTACGTATAGATGCCTAGTCCAAGATTGGAACCGATGCTCAATTCCATGCCCTATACTATGGCCGGGAGACGGTAGATGGAAGGACCATACATGTATGAACTCGGGAGCCTAAATGTTCACACCATTTATTCAGCTTGTCTCTAGTGCCATGGACTGTTACTAGACGACCACCTATGGTATCAGGCATTTCTGGTTATGGGTTAGGAGGAAATAATTAATTAAATTAGATTTAATTAATTTATCTTAGACACTGGCCCAAGTCTAGCTGAAGTGAACCTAAAGAGTCACACACAATTCATTAGACGTGATAGGAATTAATTTGAAGTAATTCTGGAAGAAGGAATTTAATTTAATTGAATTAAATTATTTCTTTGGAGAGCATAAATGATTGGATTATTTATGAAAATAATCCATGGGTTGGATTTCCAAAGTGTAATGAATTGAATTGATTGAATTTTGGGCTTAGCCTTTGTAAATTAGTTAGATTAATTTAATTTATAAATTAAAAGAGAGTGGGTTTGGGTCTTTTAATTAGATTAAAAGATATGGAGGCTTTAAAATTGGGCTTAAAATTAAATTAGATTTAATAGGTTAACTCAATTGGACCTTGGGTTTATTTAATTTAGTTTAAATTAAACCTAGTCCATTAAAACCTAGCCCAAGCCCGGGTTGACTCGATCTAAATCAAGAACAATGGAAGACTGAGATTGAGGAGATGACTGATGGAGATTTCTCATTGGAGGAGCTCTATTTTCAGCCAATATGAGGAAGGAAGAAAGTGATGATTTGTGGATGGTAACTTCTATCCTAGAGAATTGAAAAGACTAGGTCATTCCAACTCTCCATCATCACCAACGATCTCTCTCTCTCTCTCTCTCTCTCTCTCTCTCTCTCTGTCTGTCTCCAATCCCTAGTTCTTTTTGCTTCTTGCATAGAAGAAGAACACAAGAAATCAAAGTCATTAATAATAACGTGTGTTTAGTTTTCTTTCTTCCCGATTTCCTACTTGCTAGCATGAGTAGATCTCGTTCTTTCTAGTGAATTGGGTGAACATCTTTGGAGGATTTTCTTGGTTGAAATTTCATGGTGAAAAATCCGGAGAAATGAGGATAACAAGCTAGAAGCCGACTAGAGAAAACTAGGTAAGCATCCATTTATAATTTCATTTTCTCCCTTTTTGATTCTTGGCCATACATGTATTGTTATTGTTTTTCACATGTTATACACTGAACGCTCGGGAAGACCAAGGGCGCACCCCTTGGTCCGGAATTTTATTGTAGTTTTCCATTATTTGCTTTGATTTTATGCTCCTGTCGCGCATTTCCGGGGCCAATTTACACTTTTGGTAGGCATGTTGATTTTTTGGTAATCTTCGAAAGCTTGTCTGCTAGCTTTAAACATGCGTTGTAACTTCCTCCTAGATATGTGAACCGTTTGATTATCATCATTCCCTTCTCGCTTTGGTGTTCTCTCAGACTATAACGATCTTATATTTTCCCTCAAACCTCCTTGTGCGCGCTCAGGTGATTGATCCATATTGTTTAGGCCGTTCCCACATGCAGTGCCAACAGATCTGGATTGAGGTACTTAGCTACCTACAACTCATCTGGGGATGACCTAGTGGTGACTTGACAATAATCCGGAGTACAGGTCTTGAGGAGTATCTTGAATTGGATAAGTAATGGTTGACCTACACATAAATCGTTAGGATAGTTGATGTAGACCTCAACTAAAATCCTACGAAATTTAAGTGAGTCTAGCGTTTGAGGTTATCAAACGCCGAATGCAATGTAGTGGAGAGTGCGATCTCATGGTAATAAATACATACCTATGTAATGGGCCCTTCAATGTATTTATAGGCATTTATCTGTGAGAATCTGTATAGGTCACGTTTCAATGATGTACTGGTCGGATGAAGTCTGGATCAATCTTTAATGAGGCGGGTTGTTGTGACCCAACTCGCTCAAAAACACGCGGACACTCAAAGCGGACATTCCCTTCTCGCTCTGGTGTTCTCTTAGACTATAACGATCTTCTATTCTCCCTCGAACCTCCTTGTGCGCGCTCAGGTGATTGATCCATAGTGTTTAGGCCATTCCCACATGCAGTGCCAACAGATCTGGATTAAGGTACTTAGTTACCTACAACTCATCTGGGGATGACCTAGTGGTGACTTGACAATAATCCGGAGTACAAGTCTTGATGAGTATCTTGAACTGGATAAGTAATGGTTGACCTATACACAAATCGTTAGGATAGTTGATGTAGACCTCAGCTAAAATCCTACGAAATTTAAGTGAGTCTACCGTTTGAGGTTATCAAACGCCAAATGCGATAGTGGAGAGTGCGATCTCATGGTAATAAATACATACCTATGCAATGGGCCCTTCAATGTATTTATAGCCATTTATCTGTGAGAATCTGTATAGGCCACGTTTCAATGATGTAGTGGTCGGATGAAGTCTGGATCAATGTTTAATGAGGCGGGTTGTTGCGACCCGACTCGCTCAAAAACACGCGGACACTCAAAGGATTTTGGCATTTTCTTGCTTTTGAAAAGCATTTTGGTCCTTCTGACTTGTTCAGTGCATTTCCCTTATCATGTATAGTTTAGAGAGAGTGATCAATTACATGAAAATTGTATCAAACTATTTGTCATTTTTTATGACTATTTCTTATTTTAAATTTAATTTAGTTTTTGTTATATTATTTTTGTGTATTTTATGTTTTATTTTTTACTACCATATCATGATTTCTATTATTTTTAAATTTATTGACATGAAATGATTTTAAATTGATCATTTACTAACTATTGTTAATAAAAAATTTATCTAATTAGATATATCTACGTCATAATGGTCTTTATATTCTCTAACATCATGATTTGATCATGACTGCTAAAAACAAATGTAAAATAAATAATTGAGAAAACGCATAGATCTGGTATGAAAGGCTAGGTCACATCTCTTAAGATAGGGTTAGGAGGTTGGTGGACTCAAAGAGTCTCGAAATAGATGATGTGGACCATCTACCAGCGAGTTTTGTCTAAAAGGGAAGATGACCAAGAGCCTTTTGTTGGATAAAGCACGTATGCCAGTGGTTTGTTGGATTTGATCAACTCAAACGTGAGTGGGCCACTAAATACATAGGCCAGAGGAGGGCTTTCTTACATCATAACCTTTACCTTTGATCACTCACGGTATGGTCATGTTTACCTGAGGTACAAGTCTAAGGCCTTTGGAAAGTTTAAAGAGTTCAGGCTTGAAGTCAAAAATCAAACTGGTCGCAAAATTAAAGCTCTTCGGTCAGACCAAGGTGGTGAGTATTTAAGTGGAGAATTCTTAGATTACCTAAAAGAGAATGAGATTCTCTCTCAGTGGACTCCTCCTGGAACGCCACAACCGAATGATGTCTCTAAAAGAAAGAATCAAACCTTATCGGCCATGGTTCGATCCATGATGAGTTTAACCGAAATGCCATTATCATTCTAGGGTTATGCTCTTGAGATGACAGTCAAGTTGTTAAACATGGCGCCTTCTAAGACTGTGGCCTAAATGCCATATCAGATATGGCATGACAAGCCTGCGTCCTACAAGTACTTGAGAGTGTTGGGTAGCCCTGCGCATGCCAAGAGAATAGTGGGAGACAAACTGGACTCGAGGTTTAGTTTGTGTAGGTTCATGGGTTATCCTAAGAAAAATATAGGGTATTATTTCTATGATCCCTTTGAGCAAAAGGTTTTTTATCTCACGAAATGCAGTGTTCCTGGAAGAAAGTTTTCCAATGGAGACCCGCCGTGAGGAATTACTTCTTGAGGAATCAAGTGAGATGATACCTCAAACTGATGCAGCGACATCATCTGCGTCTATAGTTCCCACTGACAATATTCCTATCCTGCAAAGGTCGACTAAAGTATCCCATCAACCTGATAGGTACGGGTTTCTAGGTCGTACCAGTCAGTTGCATAATGATCCTAAGACCTACGGAGAAGCGATATGGGACATCGATTAAGAAAAATGGATTGAGGCCATGAAGTCCGAAATGGACTCGATGAGTTCAAACAAGATTTGGACCTTGGTAGATCTACCCAATGGTGTACAACCCATCGGGTGTAAATGGGTTTACAAACATAAGCTTGGAGCTGACGGGGAGGTGACTACCTTCAAGGCCAGGTTTGTGACAAAAGGTTATACTCAGCGGTGCAGGGTTGATTTTGAGGAAACCTATTCACCCATAGCCATGGCGAAGTCCATTTTGGATTTGGAGTAATAAGACTATTACAATTACAATACTCGTTGAGAAAGAATCATAATAAATGCAAAGAAGAGGCATCTTTTACTCAATAGCGAAGAGTTTGAACAAGGATTTCCACATGGACAGGGTGGGGTATTAGTATATCTAACACAAAATTTAAATGTGAAAAATTTTCCTCTAAAAAGGGAAATATTGAATGAATTGATCGTAAATTCTAGGTGCTTGTCATAGTTTCATGGTATGACTATATTATATGACAGATGGATGTGAAAACAACCTTCCTTAACGGGTTTGTTGAGGAAGAGATCTATGTGAATCAGCCAGGAACTTTCACATCTGTTGGAGAAGAGCAAAAGGTCTGTCATCTCCAAAGGTCCATACATGGTCTCAGATAATCTTCCCAAAGTTGGAATATATATTTTGATGAAGTTATACGGGATTATGAATTCATCAAGAATGAATTTGACCCTTGTGTATACAAGAAGGTCAGTGGGAGCTCAGTAGCGTTCCTTGTGCTTTATGTGGACGACATCTTGCTCACTAGGAATAATGTCAAGATGTTAGGTGACACTAAAGCATGGTTGTCCACACAATTCTCCATGAAGGATTTGGGTGAGGCTTCCTACATCCTAGTCATCAAGATTATCCAGGATAGATCTAAAAGGATGTTAGGAATAACCCAAACCTCGTATGTTGAGAATGTGTTGAAGAGATTCAAGATGGAAAACTCCAAACGAGGATTCCATACTATGAGGCATGGGGTTAAGTTGTCCAAGAAGCAGTCTCCTAAGACTAATGAGGATCTTAAAAGGATGTTTGAGATCCCCTATGCTTCAATCGTAGGCAACATATAATATGTTGTGCAATGCACAACGCCCGATGTCGCCTTCGCTTTGAGCGTAACGAGCAGATATCAAACTTGTGCCGGTGAGGTTTACTGGACTACAATCAAGACCATTCTTAAGCACCTGAGAAGGACTAAAGATATGTTCTTGGTTTACAATAGTGGAGAGTTGATTCTGGAAGGCTACAACGATGCTTAGCTTCCAATCTGATGAGGACGATGCCAAGTCCCAATTAGGGTTTGTATTCAGGCAGAATGGTGGTGTGGTGGCTTGGAAAAGTTCCAAATAGGACACCACAACAGTTTCTACCATGGGAGTTGAGTACATAGCGACATTCGAAGCAGCTAAGGAGGCCATTTGGATGAAAAATATATCCAAGAGTTTGGTGTAGTGCTAGCATTATCGAGCCAATAGTTATCGTATGTGACAACAATGGGGCTATATTGCAAGTGAAAGAATTGAGATCCCATCACAAATCCAAGCATATTCTTAGATGCTACCATTTGCTAAGAGAGACAGTGGGTAGAGGTGACGTTCGGATGGACCGAGTCACATTAGCAGAAAATACGACAGATCCGTTAACCAAGCTTGTGCCCCAGATTGCTCATGCTCAGCATCTTGGAAAGATGGGTTTGGAAGACATGAGTGATTGGCTTTAGAGTCAAGTGGGCTATTGTTAAAATAGGTGACCAGAAAGCCAATTGGAATTGGCTTGATGTTATTTGTTTCTGACAATTTCATTGTAATTTTAATGTTGTTTATGAATAAAGTGAGTACTCATGTTTTGGGAATTGTGTTTTTTGTGCTTAATATTTATGTTTATTCGCTTAACATCCCAACAAAGCCTACAGACCAAACGTACAACCCGTATAGTTGGGCTACGCATTGGATGGCAGCTTGCAACCAACTTCTGAGGGTTGAGTCTAAAATGTTCTAAGTCAAGGACCTCGAGACAAGGCATCGAGAGTCCTATAGAGACTTGCACTAAATATTGCATTTCATTGGATGAGTTTCGTGTTTCATCGGTGATAGACATTGGATGTCTATGTAATTTTAGTGAGTTTGTTCGACCAGGATTGTCGAGCCGACTGAACTGACATACAAGGAGTTGTCATATGGAAGCCTTGGAGGCTTGGTCGGTTTAACTGAAACTCCCTAGCTCCAATAGTACGAGATTAGTCCTCAGACTTGAGGAACCATGTCAGTCATATGCATATGATGGTTGTATCTCAGATCTAGCAAGAAATGTCTGTATCTATGATGTGTTCATTATAAACCTTATCCAGTATAGTCGCAATATGTATTAAGGATGGTGGATTCCATGACAGGATCCGTCATCTGTCAGTATATGACAATCGAGTGTCCTATTTCTTTGAGACTATGGCCACAATGAGTGGTCGATCAAGGAATGGTTTCCTATGTTGATCAATAGAGCAAATGCGTCTCGAGTTATTAAGCATAGTTGTCTAGTCAAGGATGGGATCCGATGCCCAATTTTATGCCCTAGACTTAGACTGGGAGACAACTGATGGAAGGACCGTACTCTTATGGTACTCGGGAGCCTAAATATTCATGCCAACATTCATCTAGTCTTTAGTTCCATGGGCCGTTGCTAGACGGTCATCCATGGTGACAAGCATTTTCGATTAATGTTCAATTGAAAATGGTTAATTAAATTAGATTTAATTAATCAATTATGTTGGACACAAGCCCAAGTCTAGTTGAGGGTGGACCTAAAGAGTCACACACAAATAATTGTGGAATTGGTAGAATTAATTTTGAATTAATTCTAGAAGAAATGAATTGATTTAATTGGATTAAATTAATTCAAGGAGAAAATAAATGATTCGATTCATTTATTGGGAAATCGATTTGATGGATAGTCCAAGAATTAATTAATTAGATTAGTTAATTTTGGGCTTAGAACCTTTAAATTAATTGGATTAATTTATCTGGCTTGGCTTAATTAATTGATTGGATCAATTAATTAGAGTTTGGACTTCTATTTGTTTAATTGGATTAAATAAACTAGTGGGCTTGAATTGGATTAAAATTACTTAGATTAATTAATGCTCAATGGACTTTTATTTTGACTTAATTAATTAGATTAAATAAAGGTCCATGACTTGTAGTCCAAGTCCATAAAAAATGCAGGTTAGAACATGTTGAGGAGGAGTTCAAACTCATCCACTTTTGAGCATAAGTGGCCAACCATGATGAGTGCAATTGGGGCAAGCGAAAGGTTCGTAGTGTCATACTGGCATCGATGACTAAAGAGTTCCAGAAGCAACATGATAGGTTGGAGAATGGCCACTCAATCCTGTTTTGCATGCAAGAGTTGTAGGTCCAGAATAGACATATGCGATATGCTGTAATAAAGGTCTTATTCGGAACTAAAATGACTGAAGGCTCATCAGTCCTTGAGCACTGCGTGAAGATGCTTTCCTTTGTGGAAAAGCTAGAAAACTTGAACGCAGACATGGACAATGATACATACATAGATGTGTTCCTTCAATAGAGAAGTTCATTGTTAACGTTGACATGAATGGGCTTGAGAAATCCATTTCGTAGTTGATCAATATGTTGTCTGTACGAGGCCAATACCAAGAAGCCAGCGCCCAGAACGGTTGAGGAGGATTTGGCTTCAAAGTCCAAGGGCAAGAAAGCCCATTGTTGGACCAAGAAGAAGAAAGCTAAAGGCCCAACGATACAAAAGGTGGAGCCTAAGGGGAGGGGAAAGAGAAGGGTGCTTGATAAGGCCAGCAAGGCAGATGAAGAGTGTCATTATTGCCATGAGAAAGAACATTGGAAGAGGAACGACAAGAAGTTAATACAATTGCTAATTCTGCTTCATGGGTATTGGATATCGGGTGTGGTGTTTATATCTGTAATGATTTACAAGTAATGGCAAAAAGGAGAAGGCTAAGTCAAGAGGATACAATCTTAGCGCTTGGAGAGTTCGTGGACTATTTGAAAGAGAATGTGATTCTAACTCAATGGACTTCTCTTGGAACACCATAATTGAACAACGTATCTAAAAGGAGAATTCGAACACTGTTGGACATAGTTCGACCAAAGATGAGTTTCACTGACGACCACTGTCCTTCTGAGTTTATGCTCTTGACACAACGGTTAAGTTGCTGAACATAGCGTTGTCTAAGATCATAGACCAGATGCCAAATTAGATATGGCACGACAGACTTGCTTCCTATGAATACCTTTGGGTATGGAGAAGTCCCGCGTATGTCAGGAGACTAGTTGGTTTCGCAATCTAGCTTGTGCAGGTTTGTTGGATATTCGAAAGAAACTGCTAGATATTAATTCTATGATTCCTTGGAACAAAAGGTGTTTGTTTCAACGAATGAAATTTTCCTAAAAAAGGGGTTTTCCATCGGATACCCGACGTGAGGAGTTGCTACTTGAAGAGTCAAGTGAAACGACGCCTCAGTTAGAAATGACATCATCATCTGCACCTTAGGCTTCTACTGATTGATACAAAAACCCTCCATAGGTTAATTAGAGTGTCTCAAAGGATATGCAGAATGCTGGGTATGATCGGTCAGTTGGATTATGATACAAAGACTATGGGAGAAGCAATGTCGGACATCGATTTGAGAAAGTGGCTTGAGTCCATGAGTTTTGAAGTTGACTGTATGGATTCCAACAAGGTTTGGACCTTGGTCGAACCACTTAAAGGTGTAAGGCCTATTGGATGTAATGGGTCTATAAAAGAAAACTTGGAACTGATGGGGAGGTTGCAACCTTCAAGGCCAGGCTAGTGGCGAAGGGCTATACTCAGAGATCCAATGTGGACTTTGCGGATACCTATTCACCAATGGCTGTGGCCAAGTCCATTAGAATCCTCTTTGCCATATCAGTGTTTTATGACTACAAAATATGGTAGATGGATATGAAAAAGGAGTTTCATAATGGTTTTGTTGAGGAAGAGATCTATATGGATCAGTCGGAGGGTTTCATATCCAAGGGAGATGAGCAACGGGTTTGCCGACTGTCCATTTGTGGACTGAAACGGGCATCAGGAAAGTTGGGACATTCATTTTGATGAAGTTATAAAGGTTATGATTTTGTCAAGAACGAGTTTGATCTTAGTGTATATAGAAAAGACAATGGGAGTTCTGTTGTGTTTCTAGTGCTCTACGTGAATGACATCCTGCCCATTGGGAATAACATTAGAAAGTTAGGTGACACAAAAGCATGATTGTCTACCCAATTCTCCAAAAAGGATTTGGGTGAAAATTCCTTCATCCTGGGCATTAAGATCTATAGGGATAAATCTAAGAGGATGTTAGGAATGATCGAAGACTCGTACATCGAGAAAATCTTGAAGAGGTTCAATTTGAAAAACTCAAAACGAGGATACTTTCCTATGAGACATGGAGTAGAGCTTCTAACGACACAGTCTCCCAAGACTAATGGAGAGACTAGGAGAATGTTGGCCATTACTATGCCACCGCTGTTGGGTATACAGTATGTCTTTTAGTGTACCAAGCTTGATGTAACTCATAATCTGAGTGTAATGAGTAGGTATGAGGTGTGCGATAGTGACGCACAATAGGGTGCCATTAAGACCATCCTTAAGTACTTGAGAAGGACTAAAGAGATGTTCTTGGTACACGGCGCTGGAGGATTGATACTCGAAAGGTATAGTGATACCCGCTTCCAGTTAGACCTAAATGATGCCAAGTCTCAGTGTGGATATGTATTAAAGCTCAATGGAGGTTTGGTGGTCTGAAGAGTTCCAAGCAGGACCCCACAACTGACTCCGCTACTAAGGTTGAATACATAGCAGCTGTGGAAGCAGCTAAAGAAGCAGTTTTGGATGAAAACTATGTTAGAATAGGTGACCAGAAAGCCAATAGGTTTGGCGATTCGTAACCTATCTGACAACTTAATGTAAATGTAATATTATTATGTGATGAATAAGATGAGTGTTTGTCACCAATGGTACCTTCTTTGTTGCGCTCATCTTACATTTGTTAAAACGGTGTTTCACTTATATCGCAACAAAGCCCACAGACCATGGATAACAACTCGTGCAGTTGGGCCACGCATTGGATGGTGGTCATGAAACCAACTGATTAAGAGTTGGGTCTGAAACGTTCCAAGTCAAGGACCTCGAGACAGGGCATCGAGAGTCCTATTGAGACTTGCGTCAAGAGTCGTGTTCATTAGATGAGTGCCGTGTTTCATCGGCAACAAGCGTGGGACGCCTACACGATCTTGATGGGTTGGTCGACTGGGGTCAAGCCGACTGGACTGACTCGCGGGGATCATCATATGGAAGCCTTAGAGGCTTGGTCGGTATGATTGGTATTCCCCGGTTCCGATAATACGGGAGTAATCCTCAGACTTGAGGGATCATGGCAGTCGCGTGCACATGACGGCTGTATCTTGGATCTGGCGAGAGGTAATCATTCTATAAGATGATTATCATAAGCCTTGTCCAGTGCAGTCGGAATGTGTAGCGAGGACGGTGGATTCCACGTCCCCTGTCAATATGTGACAGAGGTATCTCCTATGCACTCGGAGACACGTTCATGCTGTTTGAAGCTGTGGCCACAGTGGTTGGTCGAACAGGGAATGGTTTCCTGTGTCGACGCAATAAACCATACGTGGTCTCGAGTATTAAGCATAGATACCTAGTCAAGGATGGTAACCGACGCCTAATTCCATACCCTAGACTAAGGCTGGGAGACGGTAGACGGAAGGATCGTACCCGTACGGAATCGGCGCCTAAATGTTCACGCCAATTCACCTAGTCTCTAGTGCCATGGACCGTTGCTAGACGGCCACCCATTGAAACGGGCCCTTGTGGGACATGGGCCCAAGTCTAGCTGAGGGTGAACCTAAAGGGTCACACACAAATCACCGAGGAGGTTGAGAGATTGACTTGGAGTCAATCTCGAAGGATAAATAAGTAATTTGATTACTTAAGGGAAAGTCTATTGGATGGACGGGCTGATATTGTATCGAGCTTTCATTTAATCGGTAAATTGGATTTTCGATTAAATATGGAAAGTTGAGACGTTGAGACATTGGATCTTTTAATTGGATTAAAAGATCAACAAGAATAATTTAAATGGGCATTAAATTGGATTTAATGTTGGGTTTGACATAATTGGATTGTGATAAAACCCGGTCCGTTAAATTTACTCGAGATGAGAAATAATTCCTATTTTGGAATAGGAAGAAGTTGGACTTCTTCCCTTAATTAATACATGACCGACATGCTCCCATGGAGGAAGCAAAATCAACCATGTTTCATGCTAGGTGGTATGTTGACTTATCTCTTTTGAAAAGAGACAAATAAACTCCAATCAAGCTCTTCCCTTTTGGTATGATTTGATCATACCATAAATTTTGGTAGGCTGGATTGATGAACTGATGGTGATTGATTGGAATGAATCTATACATCCTTGGATGAACCTAGACACATTCCAATAATCACATTAATTATGTATATATATATATATATTAAAATATACTACACCAAGCATAAGAGATTCGTTATTCATCTTTTTCTAGGAAAAAGAGAAGACAAAAATCCTCTCCTCTCTCTCAAACTCTCGGCCCTCTCTCCCTCTCTTACACTTGTGTTCTTCACTTGATTTTGAATTAAGAAGAAGAACAAAGTAAGTTTAAGAGAGCACTAATTCATAGTGTTCTTCTCTTAAACCGATTCCTTCTTAAACCCGTTCTTTTCTAGCAAGCAGAACGTGTGTTTCTTCCGGTGTGGTGTGGATCACCTTTTGAGAATCCATACATTTGGATTTCGTGAGCATTCCGGAGAAGGAACAACGCAAGTAGCCGGGAGCATACGCTAAACAATCAAAGGTAACGGTTTATTATGCTTTGATTGATTTAATATACATCTATGCCCTATGTGTTTAAATATATGTTTCTAATATTTACACATCCTACATCGGACTCCCGGTTGAGCACCCAAGGGTACACCCCTTGGGTTCGTATTTTAAATTAGATTTGATTTAATTTACGCTATTTCCTCGCTTTCTCGCTTCCGCTCGCGCTCCCGGGCGGATCCGCTCGTCCTTCAAACTACATACAAAATGTGGGTGTAGTACCTAGTATTACTGAGCCTGTGGTTATATTTTTTAATAATAACGGGGCTATAGTGCAAGCAAAGGAACCGAGATCTCATCATAGGTCCAAGCATATTCTTAGACGCTACCATATGCTTCGTGAGATGGTAAGAAAAGTCGATGTGAGAATAGATCGTGTCTCATTAGGAGAAAGCACGACATATCGATTGACCAAGCTGGTGTCACAGATCGTCCATGCTCCGCATCTTGAGAAGATGGGTCTGAAGTCCATGGGTGATTGGCTTTTTGTCAAGTGGGAGATTGTTAGAATAGGTGACCAGAAAGCAATCTGATTGGCTATTTTGTAATCTATTTTTCCAATTTCTTTCATTGTAATATTGAACGATATGAATAAAGTAAATTCATTTAGCCATATTTGTCGTATTTACTTACTGCTTTATACGCCTGTTACGAATGAAGTCCACAGACCACCTAACGACCAATGAAGTCGCGTTGCGCATAAGTTCGCAACCTTGAAACCAACTTCAGAGGATTGGGCTTCAAAATTTCCAAGTCAAGAACCTTCAAAATATGGCTCGAAGGTTCTATTGAGAGTTGCACTCAGAGCTGCATTCATGTGTTTCATTAGCAACAGTCGTGTAATGTCTATACACTTCAATGGGTGATTGACAGGAGTTTTCAATAGGCGGTTGACAAGGAGTTGTCAAGCTGACTAAACTGACTCATGAGGAGTTGTCATATGGAAGCCCTTATGCGTTGGTCGGTATCACTCGAAGTCCTCTGCTTTGAAAGTACAGGATTTAATCCTATGACTTGAAGATCCACAATTGTCCCGTACATAAGTTGGATGTACCTAGGTATTGGAAAAAAGTAATCATGTTCTGGCGTGGTTATCATAAGCCTTGTTCCAGTGCAGTTCACACATGTATAGGGGCTAGTGAGATCCAAGATAGAATCCATCGCCTATCATGAGATGATAGGCATCTCTTATGCACTCTGAAGCATGTTGCACTCTAGAAGTCGTCGCCACAACTGATAGTCAAATAGGAAAGGGGTTTCCTATGTTGACCAATGGAGGAACACGACTAGAGTTAGTAGCATAGTTGTATAGTCTGGAATGGGGACGATGACTAATTTCATACCTAGACTAAAACTTGGAGATGGCTGATAGAAGGACCGTATTTGTATGTACATAAGAGCTTACAAGTTCATGCCATATTCATCTACTCTCTAGTACCATGGACAGTTGCTAGACGACCACCTATGGTAACGGGTACTCCTGGATTAAGTTTTATTTAGGAGTGATTAATTAAATGGGATTTAATTAATCTAGTACAAAGTATTTCCCTATTAATTTTTTTAGGGATATAAGTCCAAGTCTAGCTAAGGATGAACCTATGGAGGTGATAACTTAAAATACTACAGAAGTTTAAGGAATTAATTCTTGAAGAAACACATGATTAATTTAAAAGGTTTAACTTAATCTTGATTAAATAACGTGATTATTTACTCGGAGAGTCCATGTGATGGGAGGTCAAAAAATTAATTAATGAGATTAATTAATTAGAGAATGGGCTTTATATATTTATATAATTAAATAAATCAAGTCATGGGTGAAACGTTATGTGGATCGTCCCCGGAGATGAACGCGAATAGCGGAAGTGCGAAAGATTGCATAATAAAAATTGCAAAGCATAATTAAATGGAATTTAAACCATGCATAACATACATAAACGAATCAAGGGGTGTGCCCTTGATTCTCCCGGGTGTTCGGTGTATCTCATGTTCAACAAAGCACAACTTGGAGGCCATAAAATTTGAACCAAAAAATATAATTAAAGAACCTACCCGGTTGTAGTTTTGTCTTCGTTCGGCTACATGCATTGTTCCCCATTTTACACCAAGATCTCCAGAAAGAGACCCTCTAAATCATCTCACTCGCTACAGCGGAAAGCAAACAACCCTTGTGCTAGCAAGAAATTATTTGGGGAGAAGAGACATCGATACACGCTATCAATTAACGCAATCGACGTCTCTTATGTTCTAACTTGAATAAATCAAGAAGAACAAAGTAGAAATCTTGGAGAGTGAAGACGAGGGATGGACGAAATTGAGAGAGCATGATGAGATGAGAGTT
The DNA here is from genome assembly GCA_034509735.1 of Sesamum alatum. Lineage (NCBI taxonomy): Eukaryota > Viridiplantae > Streptophyta > Magnoliopsida > Lamiales > Pedaliaceae > Sesamum > Sesamum alatum. The sequence continues at coordinate 12,860,143 of JACGWO010000008.1, forward strand.
GTAGAGATTAGTAGGGGTGTGTGTGTGTGTGTGTGTGTGTGTGTTTTTGAGTATTTATAGAAGATAGAATTTCCAATTCCTACTCAAACTCTTCTAAAGAGACACACTTTGACTAGGATTTTGACCTAGTCAAATCCTAGTCAAACTAGGCTTTGATTAAGTCAAATTAATCATGGCCCTTCATCTCATCAATCCCTTGATCAAATCTTGTCCATCCATTTTGATGGGCTTTATGGAATGGGCCTATTTAATTCTAAATTAAATAGTCCCATGGACTTTATATTAAATCCTATTTAATATACAAGCCCATTAATTTAATTAATGGAATGGACTTTATTTAATTCTAAATTAAATAGTCCCATGGACTTTATATTAAATCCTATTTAATATACCAAGCCTATTAATTAATTCACCCTTTTAATCTAATTAAAAGGGAAGCCCATGCTTTACAAAATCCATAAATCTAATTTATGAACTCAAGCCCAATCATTCCAAATAATCCATCGAGGCTTGAATCTCCAAGAAGTATAATTTAATTCCATTAAATTAAACATTCTCCCAAAATTAATTCTAAATTAATTCTCTTTCATTTGGTGTAGCGGGTGTGACTCTTTACGTTCACCTTTCAGCTAGACTTGGACCTACTTCTTGTTATTTCATAACCAAAGTAGTCCGTTACCATGGGTGGCCATCTAGCAACGGTCCATGGCACTAGAGACTAGGTGAATATTTGGTGTGAACATTTAGACTCCGAGTTACATGCAGGTACGGTCCTACCGTTGCTCGATACGTACGGGTACGGTCCTACTGTCGCCTGTCTCCCGGCTTTTTGTCTAGGGCATGGAACTGGGCGTCGATTCCCATCCTTGACTAGGCAACTATGCTTAATGCTCGAGATAGGTTTGACTCTATGCAGGAAATCCTTTCCCACTAGATCAAGTGCTATGGCCATAGGCTTTGTGAGTCTAAACCATCTCAGAGCGCATAGGAGATCTCGCTGTCATATCCTTTGACAGGGGACAGATACTATTTTGGAATACACCGTTCTTACATACTCCGACTGCACTGGACAAGGCTTATGATGATCATGTGGTATAACGCGGTCAAATTTCACCAGATCCAAGATACAGCCTTAGTATGTAGGGGACTGCCGTGATCCTCAAGTCCGAGGACTAATCCCGTACTATCAGAATCGGGAATACGAGTCATACCGACCAAGCCCGAGTGGCTTCCATATGACGATTCCCGTGAGTCACCTCAGTCAGCAGCCACCTAGCTGGTTGACCCACTAACACTACATGGACGAGCCTCGTCACTTGTCGATGAAATGCGACTGTAGATGTTTAGTGCAAGTCTCAAATGGATTCTCGATGCCCTATCTCGAGATTCCTTTGACTTGGAGTATTTCAGACCGATTCGGCGAAACTGATTTCATGAACCTACCTCCAAGCGCAGTTCCAATTTTCCGAAATGTTATTTCAGTCTGTGGGCATTTGTTGTGACATCGAAACGATGCAAGCTGTAAGCACAACAAACTTATGCCTATGAATCCTTACTACATTCATTAACGTAATATTACTTGTTCAAAGATTGACGAATGGTTCTCAACAGCCAATACCATTGACTTTTTGGTCACCTATTCTAACAATCTCCCACTTGACCATTAAGTCAATTACCCACTTTTTTCAGAATCCTCTGAGTATGAGTAATCTACGATACCAACTAAGGTATTGTGAGTCCGCTTATATTTCCTTGCCGAAGTAATACGGTCTAACCGTGTTACCTCTATCCACCATTGCCTCCTAGAGATGGTGGTTTTCTAAGAATATTTTCGTGGATCTTGTGATGAGATCTCGTGCCAATACTTCCATAGCCAAGTTGCCTGCCATATAGGCAAGCATGGCTTGGCCATGCTAGGCGCCACGTCCATCCTATGGACGCGGTCTTCATCAGTGACCACTATCCGATGCACTCGTCATTGGCCTGACTGTGCATACCTTTGAGACTAACTTGTTTTCACTATGCTCTGGAAGCTAGTATCGCTTTAGCCTTCCAATGAAACTCTCAACAGACGGTGCATCATGGACACATCTTTAGTCCTTATTCAGGTGCTAAGGATCGTTCTTGATTGCTGTCTTCAACCCCTCAGTGTATTACCGATTTCTGTTGAGTCATGCAAGAAACACACTCAACATCGGTTCCTATGCACCGAGTAAACATATCATATGTTTGCCTAGGGTTAAAACGTAGGTGATACTCAACATCCAAGGCTTCTCATTAATCCACCGTGACTAAGTCTCGAATGACTTGATGCTTTATTCATAGTATCTAAGCTTTCTCATCAGTCTTATCATGACTGAGTCTCGAACAACTTGTCCCTCTACATATCTGAGTTTTCTCATCAGTCTACCATGACTAAGTCTTTGGAAAGCTCAATTCATGAAGTGTATGTGGGAACCCTAAAATGTGATGGAGAATTTTCGTGAGTTACAGTTGTGTTTTAGTGATTCCTAATGTCTTGAGTTCATCCATAAATCAAGACATTACACACTTAAACACATGGAACACCATTTCTACTCCCAATGATCACCTACGTCGTTTAAGACTGAGTCATGCTCCATATGAGCTCGTCAAAACGAATATTCCAGTTATGCGGTGTTTCAAACCTTGTTTGAATTTCCTAGCGGATTCTATAGCTCCTCTCCATAAATCCTACTACGATGTTCAACATCACGTTCCGCAGGTCATTTGGATTTCTATCCAAATTTGACCAAACATATCCCGATCACTCGTACCGCTTACGACTTTCGGGTTCGTTCTTTAGGGAACTGGAATATGATCAATTAAGTAAGAAATGCGATTAACGTTTAACATTATTCTATCGTAAACCTATACAAACCAGACACCGGGTCTAATTTGTCTCCCACTAGTCCCTTGACGTATGTAGAATCCTTCTACATGCTCAAGGACTTTGTCGAGACACAGGCTTGCCAAACCATGGCTCCTTGTGCGTGACTCCTAGCAAAGTGCCACGTTCCTTACGTTGGCAATTTTCGAGTCTACGTCGACACGGGCTAAGGTAATTTGGTGAAACTTCGATCGATCTTCGTCCAACGAGACTCATCATTCCCTTTATTAGAGACCGTCATACTTGGCCTTTACAGGACATGTTTCATTGAGAATTTCATTCTCAACTTGGATGCTCAAGAGCTCCCACTAAATACACAGCCTTTTTGATCCTATTATCGAAACAAGTTTAATTTTGCAACCATTTATGGTTCACCTCCTTAAGTCTAATTCCCAAACCTCCTATGGGACCTGTAGACTGTTGAACCCTCTTATGGTCTTGTGTATTAGTAACCTACAGTTGTCTTATTGGATCCCTTCCAATAGACTATTTGGTAGGCCTACTTCATCCAACAAAGTGCTTTGGGACTTTCTTCTTCATAAAAGACTTGTAAATTTAGTCGATTCGAATCATCTATTTCTAGATTCATCAAACTTTCCAATTTACTTATCTTTTAATAAGAGGAAACGTCCTAGGTGTTGCAGATGCCAAATCTGTAAGTTAGTCTTGATTAATCCATTTAGATAATTTAAATTTTGAGTATCCATGGGATGGTATTTTAGGAATTTACGTGCAAACACTAGCAAACATGAAACAATATTCAATAATTTTGTCGATCAAATATGTATGAAATAAAACCTTGATCCAACAAAGAGACATACTTTTGATCATGCTAGATTACGTAATTCCTAACACGATCATCATTATGGGCCTAACAAGTCTCTAGTCCTTATCAGCAACGGACCTTGCCATTGTTGAATCCTAGAACTGTTCTTGGCTTTTAAGTCCTTATTCACTTTCTGCAAACCACCTGCAGATTAGTGACAGGAATGGCATCAAATACCAAATAGAGTAAAAGTGATCATGTCAATACTCAATATCAAATTTTACCTACACTGGAGAGGAGTTTAGGATACTCCCTTTTCCAATGGCCCTCTTTACGGCAGTGAATGCTTACTTTCTTAGAAATTTATAAAATTGACTGGTTGAACCTTTTGCTCTTTCCTTTACCTCCACTTTGTGTTGTAAAGGAACAACACTTGAAGTGCTTAATAGTTGATGTCACCTTACCCTTCTTCCTCTTTTGGCGTCTGGCACCCTTGCCTTTCGCTATGGAGGTTGAAGCCTCTCCTACTAGTACCGACGGTGCAGATTTTGCAATCGTTGCCTCGTACTAGGCCAACATAATTACCAACCTATGAAGATCTTTTCTAAGCTCGTTCATGTTTGATAATTAATGGTTCGTAGGAAGAAGGAAGAGACTAAAGGATCATGTCAATGTACGTCTCTATTTCAAGACTGACGTGGAGATCTTTTGAGCTTCTCCACTAGGGATTACATCATCACTCCATGTTTTTTGTACAGACATCCCTTCCGTCATCTTAGCTTCAAAAACGCCTTCGTTGCATTTTACCCTACATGCTGGTCCGGGACCATATACACATGATGTAAACGAAGTATAGTTTGAGCCAACATCATTATATCCTACTTGCCAGTGGTCGACCTTCAACCTTTGAACGCCAAGCATTGCTTTAGTTGTCGACACCTCCGGCAAGGGCTGAGGAACGTCCTCATCCGCTATGTGAGTTACGGTTCTGGAAATCTAAGACCATCTTAAGATTTCGCAGTCAATTCATGTAATTGGTTCCCTTTTAAGAAGCCTCTTAGTAATGTGTTTGGTGGATTCTTAGACATTCACAATATATATATATATATATATATATAAAGTAGAAAATAATAAGCAGAATGAAGTAATATTTTGGTTAAGTCTCGGTCTTTAGTCCTTAACCCCTCCCACTATTTCTACGAAAACACGACACTCTCAAATGTTGTTTTCGAGAAATCCTAGTGGGCTCGGGATCCACAACGATCTCTCCCATACCGCGCTTTTACGATTCGCATGGAAAAAGAACCTGTGGGAGGTATTCCATACCATTCTCGTTCCACGAGATTCCCAAGATAATTGCCTCACCCTTTCATGTGATCCCGAGGACTCCAAGCGAATCACGTTATTCGGGCGTTAGACCCGACCCATCAACCCGATTCATAGACCCACTGCTACCTCCATGACTCGTGAGACAGGTAACAGCAGTCTACTCCTCGTTCATGACAAAGTGCAGCTTCTTTTAAGCACGATAGTCGTGCCACGACTCGTGAGACCACGCTATCGACCTAAAAGATCTGCCTCACTTTGCCCTGGATGGAAGGCTTGGACAGACTCCCAGAGTCCTAGTCCATTTATTAAGGGTCTATATTTAGCTTGGTTCAACCAAGTGAGAGTTTTGATAGAACGAGACCTCATCACATATTAAGTGCATTGCATGCGTTATAGCACAAATATTCTAAGCATGAATGTAAACATTCATAACCATATAGAATACTCATAAGCATATAAAACGCATCGCATGCAAAATAAAGCCTAGCACGCCCCTGTAGGATGATCACAAGCCCAAACCTATGCGACCCACTGAACCCACAGTGGATCTATGGTCAATCTAAGGGTAGGCCCTATGCTATTACAAGGTTTAATAACCCATTACATGCAATGGGTCTTGTAAGTCCTCTTTATCTTCTTGGGCTCTCCATCGTGGGCCTACACCGGGCCTCTTCTCCATGGATCCTCCGTGGGCCATCTGATGGCTACTCTATGGGCATTCAACACCTTGGGCTTGTCTTCTCTTGCAGCTTTTATTTACAAAAATAAAATCTCACCCCTAATTCTACTCTCATGACATCATAAAATAAGAAACCCCAATTAAATATTTGGGGGGAGTACATTAGGAGGGAGAGAGAAAGCCTTATTATTCCAAGGCAACTAGAAGAGAGAGAGAGAGAGAGAAGAAAATAAAGAGGCACACAGGCCACAACCCAACAAGCGAATATAAATAAACCATACATGCGGTCTAGGGGCTTTGTGATCATCCTTCATCAATCCAATTAACACAAATAGCACAGATACATATATTATGTAAAACATGCTATTCAAACATCCATGATATCCCATACCATAAAATAAATGCAGAAATTACATTTAAAATATTCACACCAAACATTGGATAATAGTGAAACTATGCACAATGATTTTTGTTGGAAAATCCTTTTCTATAATTAACAAGGCAATATTAATTCTAGGAAATATAAAAACTCAACCAAAATCAAAATGCCCCAAGTTAATTAATTCAGAAAAATTCCCAGAATAATACAGAAAAATTAGATTTTCTGAAAATGCACGAAAACAACCAAAACACTGAAAAACGGTCCAGCACCGCCGGCCAGGCGCGCAACCTACACAGGATGCGCGCCTGCGCTCGCACGGGCCCTCGCCCGCGCGCGCCTGCTGTCTGCTGTGCGGCTTCCCTGTCGGCCACCACCGTTTTTCCTATTTAAATGTTTTCTTGCAAATAATTTTCTGAAACACAAAAACCAATAAATCAAGAATATGCCTATATGTTCAAGAATTCCAAAATCCAACATTTGTGCAATATTAATACGTGTCAAGATCTACTCATGCTCAAGCCATAAAATAACCATGATGTCCAACATCATAAAACGTAGAAATTAATGCAAAATTTCACATTTAAATCTTGATCATTGGTGCAACAATTGCAAGAATTAAATCTTGTTAGGAAATCATTTCTTCATCAACCAAGCAATATTTATTTTAGAAAATTCCAAATTTCAAAAATAAATATTCTAAGTCAATGAGTTCAGAATAATGCAGAAAATATCATAAAAATAATTCAGTAAAAATAATTTTGAAAAATGAGCTAAAAAACGGGAGAAAATGGAAAACGGCATAGCCGGCCGGCCAGGCGCGCACGCGCGTCCAGCATAGACGGCCGCACCTGCCATGCGCGCGCCCAGCACACGCCTGCGCCTAGCGCTTGCGCACTCACTGTTCGCGCATGTTGGGCGCGCTGGCCGGGCGCGCGCAGGCCCTTGCCTGCACACGCGCCAGCCGCGCCCCTGTGCGCGCGACCAGCGTGCTGCTGCTGCCGGTTCGCCGTTTTTCACTCTTTTTTCGACTTTTCATGCTATTTTCTGAACCACAAGATAAATTCAACCCAAGAACATGTAAAAACATATTCAAGAAAACCAAGATCTAAAATCTCATGCAAAATTAAACGCCAATCAAGATCTACGCTAAACACGCTATAAACGTAAATTAAAACACGTTTATCATGCTTAAATGCACATAGCACATAGAATTCTAGGTCTATACACCGAACCGGTCTCTGATACCACTGCAACGTTATGTGGATCGTCCCGAGAGATGAACGCGAATAGCGGAAGCGCGAAAGATTGCATAATAAAAATTGCAAAGCATAATTAAATGGAATTTAAACCATGCATAACATACATAAACGAATCAAGGGGTGTGACCTTGATTCTCCCGGGCGTTCAGTGTATCTCATGTTCAACCAAACACAACATGGAGGTCATAGAATTTGAACCAAAAAACATAATTAAAGAACCTACCCGGTTGTAGTTTTGTCTTCGTTCGGCTACAAGCATTGTTCCAAGATCTCAAGAAAGAGACCCTCTAAATCATCTCACTCGCTACAGCGGAAAGCAAACAACCCTTGTGCTAGCAAGAAATTATTTAGGGAGAAGAGACATCGATACACGCTATCAATTAACGCAATCGACGTCTCTTATGTTCTAACTTGAATAAATCAAGAAGAACAAAGTAGAAATCTTGGAGAGTGAAGAAGAGGGATGGACGAAATTGAGAGAGCATGATGAGATGAGAGTTGTAGAGATTAGTAGGTGTGTGTGTGTGTGTGTTTTTGAGTATTTATAGAAGATAGAATTTCTTATTCCTACTCAAACTCTTCTAAAGAGACACACTTTGACTAGGATTTTGACCTAGTCAAATCCTAGTCAAACTAGGCTTTGATTAAGTCAAATTAATCATGGCCCTTCGTCTCATCAATCCCTTGATCAAATCTTGTCCATCCATTTTGATGGGCTTTATGGAATGGGCCTATTTAATTCTAAATTAAATAGTCCCATGGACTTTACATTAAATCCTATTTAATATACAAGCCCATTAATTTAATTAATGGAATGGACTTTATTTAATTCTAAATTAAATAGTCCCATGGACTTTATATTAAATCCTATTTAATATACCAAGCCCATTAATTAATTCACCCTTTTAATCTAATTAAAAAGGAAGCTCATGCTTTATAAAATCCATAAATCTAATTTATGAACTCAAGCCTAATTATTCCAAATAATCCATCGAGGCTTGAATCTCCAAGAAGTATAATTTAATTCCATTAAATAAAACATTCTCCTGAAATTAATTCCAAATTAATTCCCTTTCATTTGGTGTAGCGGGTGTGACTCTTTAGGTTCACCTTTCAGCTAGACTTGGACCTACTTCTTGTTATTTCATAACCAAAGTAGTCCGTTACCATGGGTGGCCATCTACCAATGGTCTATGGCACTAGAGACTAGGTGAATATTTGGTGTGAACATTTAGGCTCTGAGTTACATACCGTCGCTCGATACATACGGGTACGGTCCTACTAGATATGGGCATGGAATTGGGCGTTGGTTCCCATCCTTGACTAGGCAACTATGCTTAATGCTCGAGATAGGTTTGACTCTATGCAGGAAATCCTTTCCCACTAGATCAAGTGCTATGGTCATTGACTTTATGAGTCTAAACCATCTCAGAGCGCATAGGAGATCTCGCTGTCATATCCTTTGACAAGGGACAGATTCTATCTTGGAATACACCGTTCTTACATACTCCGACTGCACTGGACAAGGCTTATGATGACCATGTAGTGTAACGCGGTCAAATTTCACCAGATCTAAGATACAGCCTTAGTATGTAGGGGATTGCCATGATCCTCAAGTCCGAGGACTAATCCCGTACTATCAAAATCGGGAATACGAGTTATACCGACCAAGACCGAGTGGCTTCCATATGACGATTTCCACGAGTCACCTCAGTCAGCAGCCACCTAGCTGGTTGACCCACTAACACTACATGGACGAGCCTCGTCACTTGTCGATGAAATGCGACTGCAGATGCTTACTGCAAGTCTCAAACGGATTCTCGATGCCCTGTCTCGAGATTCCTTTGACTTGGAGTATTTCAGACCGATTCGGCGAAACGGATTTCATGAACCTACCTCCAAGCGCAGTTTCAATTTCCAGAAATGTTATTTTAGTCTGTGGGCATTTGTTGTGACATCGAAACGATGCAAGTAAGCACAACAAACTTATGCCTATGAATCCTTATTACATTCATTAACATAAATATTACTTGTTCAAAGATTGGCGAATGGTTCTCAGAACAGTCAATACCATTGACTTTCTGGTCACCTATTCTAACAATGGGCTTGCAAATTAAAATGATTAATTTGTGCGGTAGGCTTGGTGAAGTGTTGGGCCTAGAATTAATTTAAGTGTTAAATTAAACTAGAGCCCCTTCCATTTGGACCAAGTCCTAGCCGCCACTTAGGCTTATGGAAAGGGGGTTGGTGGCTTTTAGTCAATGTGTGTTATTGCACAAAGGGTATGCTTTCTTACTATATGGTATAAGATATAATACTTGCATTTACCACCTCCAAATGCCAACTCAACCCACTCCACTTCTCATTGTTGTCTCTCCCGCTCTCATACTCTCTCCAAGCTTGATTCCTGAACTAGTTTCAAGATATCAAAATCGAGAACAAGATATATTAATTCATAGTATTGTTTTGTGGTGTTTCTTTTGATTAGGAAAACATTTCTAATCTGTAAAAGAGGAGAACTCATTTACTCTAGCAAGAAAAAGTACATCTTTCCATTCGTGTGGTGTGGACAACATAGGAGAGGCGAAGCTTGATGCCTTGCGAGGGCTACGTCTGAATCGGATTCGGGAAGCTCCTATCGCTGTTGTTACTTGACTTTCATTGGAAGGTACTTCTATTTATTTATTTGTTCAGCGATTTATATTTTACATTATGCCACACTTATGAGTGCTTGAACGTTTAGGAACTGGATCCAATCCCGTGTTTGATGCATGTTTTAGATTTGTTTTTACCGTGTTTAGTGGGTTGTATCGCTCCGCGGTCTATAACCTTCCTTTCAAGAAGAAAATGTTGAAGCTAAGGGAATATCCCATGACTACGGTGGAGTATAAGGTGAGCACATGGGCTCTTTTTTTGGATTTGGGGGGATCCCTGGCACTCTACAGGGCTTTTGATTCATCAGTACCCTAGAGGGACATGTCTACAGGTTTGCCACTGAACTCTGTTGTTGTTGAGATTATTCAAAACAACATTTAGAGGTGGCGTGCTGGTACTAGATCGGAGATTGCTCAAATTGTGAAGATTCTGCCACCAATCAATGAGGGGCAGAATTAAGTTATTTGGAGGTCTCCTCAAGGACAACTCATTACAACTACAACATACAAAATCTTCAAACTTGATGGGGAAGTGGTGCTTTGGGCAACTCTATTTAGAGGCCATTTAAAATTGCTAGAACCAGTCTATACTTTGGTTAGCTATCTTGTGTGAGGAGCAGGTTTTGGAATCTCACTAATCACTATCATCACTTTTTCCAGTGTTTCTTCTCGAGGAGATGCTTGCCTATTCTACAACACGAGTTAGATTTCATTCACTATACCTGGATTGGACGCTTGGTATTCAATGGGCGTCCTTGAGATGGAAATAAACGACATCTTCAGGAGGCTCGGTCTAAACCGGAGGGGTAGCTAGGTTGATTATTGAACATATTAAACTAGGAATATTGAGTGACAACTTGAAAGTTTGTCTACAGTCTTCTACTTTGTATATAACTTGGAGGATTGTTTGGGTTGATTGAGACACTTTTATGGGGTGTTGTGAGTAGGAACACCACTATTGTACTCGTACTATTCTTTTTCTCGGAAGAGCTTTAGGCAACATTAAATTCAAACTTTAGAACGACGATCAAAGAGTCAAAGCGCTTTGATTTGCGGTCGATCCAACCAAGGAATACCTTTCACCTAGAATTGCAGTGCCAGTTGCAGACCCAGGATAATCTTTCAGTTGTAACTAGAGCTAGAGCAGCGAGGGAACTGACTCTCGGGTGAGAGGCAGAAACGAAACAACTAGCAACGAGTTAGCAATGGGAGGGAAGTGCCTTAGTCAATTCCTAGTCATGGGCCCAAAATCCTATAAACCATGAGGGCCTAGGACATAGTTGGGACTAAGGTACTTCTCTCACAAAGAGAGAGCCGCGAGAGTGAGTGATCCTCGGGTAAGGAGCACAAACGGGGGAGCTAAGCGCGTAGAGCGTGTTGAGCGTTCTGGTCCGGTGAACGGCCCTCCGACTTTCTTGTTTTAAATGTAGCTAAAGCAAAACAATTGAAGTTGATAAAAACTTCGATTCTAAATCACCGAATCTTTCATCCAACCTTGGTCTTTTTTGCACAACACAAGGGATGCGGTAGTTGAACCGATTTTAAAGGCTTGATATAATGCTATGCAATAACATGCATAGAAAATATTAGGCATGATTCCTTTTTCTGTTTGGTGGTGGTACTTTTTTTTGGGGGAGAGGGGCGGGGGGAATACGCGAGACAACTTCAAATTAATACATATTAAATGACCTTTTCATTTCTTAGAAAACTATAATATTTACTTATCTATACTATATATTAAGGGAGAGAACCTTTTTGGTGTCTCTCCCATTTTTAGTCTATTTTTATAACATCTAATTTATTTTCTATTTTATTTTTCATCTAACTTCTCATTCCCTACTATATTTTGATAGTTTTTTTTTTAATTTTCATGCATCTTTATTTATAAATGTAATATTAATTTATTTAGATATACTTTATTAAATAATAAATATTTTACAAATATTTTAGTTTAAAATAAGATTATAGAAGTTGCACACACATAGGATTGTGCCACAAATTACTAGCACTGTATATTAAGGGAGAGCACCTCTTTTGTGTCTCTCCGGATTTTAGTCTGTTTATTTATATATTTCATTTACTTTTTTTTTGTCAACCATTTTTTGACAAATTTAATATTAATTTATTATTTTATATATACTTTATTAAATAATAAAATTTTATAAATATTTTTATTCTAGATAGTATTATAAAAATTGCACACACATTGGGTGCCACAAATTACTAGTATATATACAGTAAAATCTCTATAAATTAACAATATTGAAACCACGCGATTTTATTAATTTAAAGGAGATATTAATTAATCTATAAGTAAAAAATTTATTAGTTTGAAGATATTTTTTTCAAGTTAACGAATCTACATTTTTCATGAATAAAATAAATAAATTGTATTAATTTATAAAGGTTCTATTATATCTATAAATCATAAACTCCTACAGTGGGTCACAGTTGAGATGGGCCAGTCCTCGGTAGTTAGTAGGCCGCAGTAGAGATGAATGTTGGGCTTTATTCTTTAGTTTTTGGGCACCTCAGCCTGCTACTTTTACCCTTGATGGGCTTGGACCTTGGAAATTTCGATGCACTATATATTAGTTTACAAACACATAATTGAAATAAAAGTGACTATCACTCCTCCGAATTTTTCTTTTTTACTTCTCCGAAAAATTAATTGTCCAAGAATCTTCGTGAGGTGGATTCCTACGAATGTAGGAATATTTGGGTCTTTGATATTTTTACAGTAGTATGTGTATATATTTATTTTATTTGCTTTGAAATTATTGTTAGTAAAAGATTCACAAATATTATTGTTTTGCACACTGAATATTGTAATAATTTGTTGGTTGATTTAGACATATCATTGTATCTATACTAATATATAAAGGAAAGGCCTTTCTCACTCACAAATGACAGTTTATGACACCGCAATACCAATTTTTTGATTTTACCGATAATACCCATAAATTAGTTTTTCTTTCTTTCTTTCTTTTTTTTTAAAAAAATATAATGTGTTGATTTATATATATATGTATATATATGTATTTCTAATCTATACTAATATATAAAGGAAAGACTTTTCTCACTCACAAATGGTGGTTTACGACACCGCAACATCAATTTTTTTATTTTACCGATAATACCCATAAAATTAGTTTTTTCTTTCATTCTTTCTTGATTTTTTTTTAAATATAATGTGTTGATTTATATATATATATATATTTTATATTTAATAATTTAAAACGTGTAATATTATTTTATATACACGTAGAGACGGCGTGTCACGACGGCTAGTTTTCAAATAAAAGAAAGTGGATAGAACAATGGCGGTTGATGGATAAAATTGAAAACAATTAGTAAAATGCAAAACTATAACAGCGTTGATATTTCAGGGCTCTAATTTTCAGTATGAATACAAATAACAACATACATAAAAACGGTTAATTATACTTAAACCTCCTCTAAATATGTGAATTTGCACTTTTTTTTAAAAAATGTTTTGAAATTATACTTACACTCTTTTCGAAAATTCTCCTTTTACCTGACCCCCTTCCATTAGGGGTTATACAGAAGATGCTGGCGTCAATAAAAAAATTACATAAAAATTTAATCTATCTCTCATTTAACATTTCCCCTTATAAGTACAAAATGATTACAAGGGAATGTTAAATGAGAGGTAAAATTAAAAATATATGTAATTTTTTTTTATTAATATCAATATCTTTTGTCCATACCATAAAGAAAAAGGATTAGATGTAAACAGTGAATTTTCGAGAAAGTATAAGTGTAATTTAAAACCTTGAAAACTCATTTTTGTATTTTTAAAGAGGTATATGTGTAAATAACCCTACTAAAAACAATCTCAAGAAGATAGAGAAAAAAATAACTCTGAATTATATAAATATATATGTGCATGTTGGGGAGAATGTGTGCATATGCGTGTGTATGTATGTCATTGGTTAACTAGTTTTTTATATTAATTTTAAAAATTTCAAATCATCACTTTTGTTTCTTATATTGCTTGTAATTATTCAACCATTGTACAGGAGTTTTTTTTCTTTCTTTCATAATTTAAATTTAGAGGAATAAATGCGGTTGTCGTCTTGATATCAAAATTTTCAAATAAATTAATAATTAGAAGCGCAAATAAATTACTTAATATTTGCATTACAAATTAAGGTTCACACTAAATTTGGATTTTATATATTTTCAAAAGATAAAATGCGAAAAATGTCAATATATCCAAAATAAATACAAAACTTTTTTTTTTATTATATATTGATTAATTGGACCAATACATGTTAAGTACAACATGTTAAAAGATTAATTCATATCAAAACCAATGATGTTATGTCCAATAAAAATTAATTCAAGCTATCTAAGCTCTTATTCAAGCTTATAAAAAAAAGATATCTCGTATAGGATGTCTGACACAACATACATATAGATAGCTTATCCAAGCTTCAAAGTCCAAAATGTTTGTCAAGGTGAAGTTTTACAACTCGCGAAATTATTTTCATAAAATTCTCCAAATCTTAATATCATATTTCAAGGTAATCATAGATTTTTTTCGGAAAAATTATACTTTTTATCCCACGGGATAGGTACTATTACACTTTTGGTCGACACATTATGAGTTTAGCACTTTTGATCCCACATAAAGCAAAAGTGTTACACTTTTGATCCCAATGTGATGAATGGAAATCCATTTTCAAAGGCCGAAGGTTGTTTTCTTGTAGTTTGAAAATCACTAGGCTTTTTAGAGGGAATTATATCCGGTTTTAACACTATTTTCATGTATCTCACTTTATAAAATGATAATTTTCCCACTAAATTTTACAGAAAAAAAAAAGATTACCCCCTTATGATAGATAAAAAAAATAACCTCTAACATTAACAAATTACAACAATATTGATGTTAAATTCTGTGATTGCAAGAATAAAATGGTTGTAGAAAAAATAAAGGCACTACAAAATTAAAAAGAAAATTAACTAACTGCATTGGTGGGAAAAAAATCACTATTTGCAATATACAGATTTAGCCCTATTTTTTCCCCTGCCAACTATGCACAGACATGCAATTTACATCACAAAAGAATTACCAATGTTGGCAATTGTCAAAAAATTACAGATTTGCCCAAAAACTAATTAAAGAACCAAATACAGTAAAACCTCTATAAATTAATAATATCAAGACAATGCACATTTATTAATTTAAAAAGGTATTAATTAATCGATAAACTAATTGATGTGGGGAAAACTCTTAAAAGAACACGAGCGGCAAAATAAACTAAAAATATGAACGAGCTAAAGCTTACAAGTGCACGAGGGAGGGGGATTCCCATATACCAAGACTAAAACTACGAGGGGGACAGGAGGAAATTATGAGGAAAAGGGGACCGAAGGACTCGTGCCTCGTCCAGAAAACGCCGAAGAGAAAAAGGTAAGAGGGCAATAGTAGGAGCGGAGCAAAAATACAAGGGCCATGTCTGACACAACCCAGTACAACTCGTATGAAAAGTAAATGACACGAGGGAGGCCATTGTTCCTCCTCTCACTTGAAGGCTACAAGTCGATCTACAAGATCTGTCAAGTGGGCGTATGTGCACCGTCCAAATTTACTCCAACGGATTCCCGAATCAAAGAGGAGATCACCTCGTATTGATACGAGGCCAAAGGATCTCTCTAAAATCCTACGGGAGGCGTGTGGATCGTCCCGGGAGTAGCGCGAATGCAAAGCGCAGGATAAATAAAAGATTTGCAAGAATTTAAACATGCATAAACGATATGTAAAACACGTTCAAGGGGTGTTCCCTTGAATCTCCTAGGCGTTCGGTGTATCTCATGAATAATAATAAACATACAAAACTATCATGGAGGCCATAGGGTTTAAAAGAAAGAGGGAAGAAAATTGTAAATCGAAAACCTACCGATTGTCGTTTTCGTCTTCAAACTAGTACTCATGTTGTTCCCCGTTTTGCTTCAAGATCTCGAACGGGAGACCCTCTAATTTGTACACGCAATCTGCCCACGTATCTTGATCTTCGTGCTAGCGAAACAACAAGTGTATGTTTTTGGAGAGTACGGATCGATCAAACGTTATTGATTAACGAGATCAATCCTCCTAAAGTTCAATTGTAGAAACAAGAGAACTTGAAAGACTTTCTTGGAAGAGAGGGAGAGGGTGCGGCCGAGAGAGAGAGAGAGGAAGAGGCCGAGTGTGTGTTGTGTGTGTGCTTCACAATTTCATCATCTCTTCTAAAGAGGACACTTAGGAATATTTATAGAGGAGGAATTAATTCCTACACTTTGAAGACTCCTTCTTGAATAGGATTTGACTAGGTCAAATCCTAGTCAACATCTAGCTTTCTTGGTCAAACCAATCTAAGCCATAGATTTCTCTCTTTAATCTCAACCATTGATTAATTTAATGGAATATTTAAGTCTCATTTAAATTATCCTAAAGGCAATAAATAAATATATCAAATATAAATATTTATTCCAAGCCCATTAAATTAATTTCTAATAAATTCAATTTATTAGATAAATTCCTTTAATCTAATAAAAGGAATTAATTGCTCTCCAAGAAAAGAAGGACCCGATTAAATCCAATTTAATCATTCCATTTTTCTCCAAATATTTAATTCTAAATTAAATACGTTATGTGTGCGGATTGTGTGTGACTCTTTAGGTTCACCTTCAGCTAGACTTGATTGGATTCCTAGAATCCGGCCGTCACCATGGGTGGCCGTATAGCAACGGTCCATGGCACTAGAGACTAGGTGAATATGCGTGGGGATGAACATTTAGGCTCTACAGTACATTTATCCTTCTGTCTATGGTATCACCACTTAGTGTCTAAGGCACGAATATGTAGGTACCCATTTTGGACCTAAGTGTCGGTCTGTCCTTTACTAAACGCCGCAAGGGAATCCTTCCCTTCTGTTCAGTTACTGTGGCCACAGATTTTAGGGACAAGACACAGATTATAGTGAGACACAACTGTCAACACCCCTGACAGGAGACAGATCCTTTCTTGGAAACTACTGTCACGTTGTACACCATGGCTGCACTAGATATGGCTTATGACTACTCAAATGCATTTTGGCAATCTCTCACCAAACCTAAGATACAGTCTCGATGTACAGGTAAACTCAGCAATTCCTCAAGTAAAAGGATTTGACCTGTACCGTTGGAACCGGGAACTCACGTCATACCTAACCGACCCTACTCAAGGTCCTCTGTAAGACGGTTCCTGCGAGTCACCTCAATCAGCCGCTCCCTAGCAGGGCAACCCACTAACACTGCTTAGACGACCCTCGTCACCCGTTGATGAAACATGACAGCAGATGCTTAGTGCAAGTCTCAAGGGGAATCTCGATACCCATTTTTGAGATTCCTTGACTTGGAGATTTTCAGACTGATTCGGCAGAACTGATTTCATGGACCTACCTCCAAGCGTAGTCCCAGTCCCCTAAATGTGATTTCAATATGTGGGCTATGTTTATGTAGCGAACGGTTATAAAGCAGATAAAGTGAACACAAACAAAGTATGCGCCAAATGAATTTTCACTTTCTAATTCATCAAGGTTTTATCATAAACTTCGAAATTGTTCAGACATAGGTTATAATTTGCCTATCAAGATTGGCTACATGATCACCTATTCTAACACTCTCACCCTATAAATACCAGCATCATGGGCAAGAGGAAGAACAAGGAAAAAAAAAAAAAAAAACAACAACACCACCACAAATACCCAAATCATAAAAATCCCATTACATTGTATTATAGAATTTCTTACCACATCAAGTGGCATCATCTGTGGGAAATATTGTGCGGTGTTAATAGTGAGAAGGGAAACAGAAAAGCATTCTGAAATCAATGAGAGCACGGAAGTTGAAAGGCAAGACTTGTTCGAGGGTTTCCCTAAAACAAAGGAGTAGAAAGAGAAGCGAAGCACCAACTCCGGATCATCTAGGGTTCGATACTTTTTGACCCAGGATGTGAAAGCCTTATTAGAGGAGGAGGCAAAAAAAGAAGCTCGATGGCGATACGCATTATGCATGAAAAAGAGGGAATCCAAAATGATAGCCCGACTCGTGGGGACACGTCCAAATCAGGGTGGAAGGCTTGGTGGGAAGCAGTCGGGCCCCGTCGCCAGTGCTACCAGCAGCTCCAAAGGAGGACTCTTGAATCGAAAATTTACGAAGAGACATAGTAGAGCTGCGAAAGCAGTTGATTCCTATAGCTCCAGTAATGTGAAAAGAGGGCCCTTTCTCTCAGGATATATTATAACTCCATTGCCATCCAATGTACGGATTCCCCAACTGGCCTGGTATGTGGGAGAAAAAGGGGACCATTGAGGTCATGTAGACCAATTTGTGGCAGTAATGGACTTAGTAGAAGCCAATGATCCCATGTTGTGTCGGATCTTTCCGACGAACCTGGTAGGCCGAGCCCAGACTTGGTTTTCCCAATTGCCGCAAGGATCCATCCTAAATTTTTGATCAGATGGCCAAAGGTTAAGCGAACGATACCCCAAAAACCCCAGTCACCCCTTTGTCGTCGTACAAGGAGAAGGGAAGCCTTTTAGAGACTATGTGCAAAGATTCGCTAGCGAAATAGTGGACATACCTAACTTGAGTTAGCAAACTGGGACGAGTTACTAATGAGGGCCAAAAATTCATTTTAATAGAAGAATCCCAAAAAGTTAAAGAATCTCAATGATCCGAAAGAGAAACAGTGCGGGAAATACCTCGAAGGGATTTAGAAGAAATAAATCGAAGGCGACAGATGCAGACATACACCCCGTTAAACACCACATGAACTCAAGTACTAGTGATAGCTGGAAGAAGCGAGCAGCTAAGATGGCCCCTCAAAATGAGAGATAGGAACGATAGGCAGAAATCATTCAAGTACTATCATTTTAATCAAGATAGGGGGCACACGACAGATGAATGTTATCACTTGAAGGACGAATTAGAAAGATTGGTACAGATGGGACGTCTTAAAGACCTAATACAAACACTGGGAGCTCCCCAACAAATGACTGGGAAACAATAAGATGCCCCATCTAAACAATATGATCCCAAACCTCTTGAGGGGAATTGGCCCCGAGGACAGATGGATAGCATTGTCGAAGGAGGAGAATACAGGGGAGTCACCAAGTCCGCTCACAAAAGATACTTGAGAAAAGTGTCGGGTCCTATCCACATAAACAGTTGTGCGTCCAGAGGATCTCGTAATGAAACGTTGCCGATAGCATTCACGGGTGAAGATAAGAAGGAGGTAGTTTTCCCCCCATGAAGAAGCATTGGTTATAGTTGCAATTATATTAAATGTGGAGGTTCGACGAATATTGATCGATAGTGGGAGTTCGGTTGACATTTTGTTCTTCAAACCATTTCAGGAGATGGGTTTGGGAAGACACTTGATACACCACAAGAAACCACGTTGATTGGATTCGGAGGAAGCATCATCCGAACAATTGGGAAAGTCCCTCTACCAATATTACTAGGCGAGGAGCCACACCGACGAACCCATATGGCCAACTTCCTAGTAGTTGATTTCGAGTCTCCTAGCTACAACGTCATTCAAGAAAGGCCCACTCTAAATACTGTACTAGCAGTGGTATCCACTTCCTGCCTAAAAAATGAAATTTCCCACCTCATCAGGGGTGGGGAGGTGAAGGGAGACCAACGAAAAGCGCGACAACGTGTAGCGCGCTTAAACATATGCTTGGGGAAGGCCGTCCGCCAATACTCCCCAAAGCTGCAACCTAAAAACAAATAAACCCTATGGAGGAAATACGATATATTGCCCTATACCCTGCAGGATAGCGAAAGGTGCAAGTAGGGAAACATCTCTTGCAAGAGGAAACCCAACACTTGGTATAATTCTTGAAAGACATCCAAACCACATTTGAAATGATGGCAGGAGGATTCGCTCGGATTCCCAACAGTGTCATCATACACCAACTAAATGTGAGAAAGGAAGCGCCCTCAGTCAAACAAAAGAAAAGGCATTTCAACGCAGAAAGAAATAAAATCATCCATGAGGAAACACATAGGTTATTAAGAGCAGGCTACATAAAGGAAGTGATATATCGGACTGGATCTTCAATGTGGTCTTAGTATCGAAACAAGACGGTCATTAGATAATGTGCGTTGATTTCATTAATCTAAACAAGGTATGCCCGAAGGATTCCTACCCGTTTGCCCAGTTGGTGGACTCCACAGCGGGGTGCGAGAGGTTGAGCATGTATGCGTATTAGGGATATAATCAAATTCGGTTGGCCTAGGAGGACCAGGAAAAAACCATTTTTATAACTGACAGAGGGTTGTACCGTTACACAGACATGCAATTTACCGATGCAAGAGCCACCTACCAATGCATGGTGAACAAGGTATTCTCCGATCAAGTCGGGCTTAACATGGAGATATATGTGGATGATATGGTCAAGAGTATCCACAAAAGGCTGCATTTGTTGGATTTCACAGAATGTTTCACAATGTAAAACAATATGGAATCAAGCTAAACCCAAAGCAATGTATCTTTGGAGTGGAAGGAGAAAAATTATTGGGATATCTTGTTACCCAAAGGGGAATCGTAGCAAACCCATATAAGATTGTTGTCATCAAAGATATGAAGGAACCTCAGACTTTCAGAGAATTACAACAACTCACGGGAAGATTGACAATCCTAAATCGATTCATCTCACGAGCTGATGACAGATGACTTCCCATTTTTAAAGTACTCCGTAACGTCAAGAAATTCCAATTGACAGAAGAATGCAACAAAACCTTTGCAGAACTAAAATCCTACCTGTTGCAACCCCCTTGTGAAAGAAACCGTAGAAAGGCGAACGGCCTTATGTGTACTTGGCCCTATCAGAAGATGCGACTAGCGTCGTATTAACTAAGAACCAAAGAGGAAATCATCTCCCCGTGTATTATGTCACCTATATGCTACAAGGAGCGGAAAAGCGATATGTCCTGATGGAGAAGATGGTGTTGGCCTTAGCACGAGTTGCTCGATAACTACGGCCTTATTTCCTAGCACATCTAATCACGGTTCTCACGAATCAGCCTTCAAAACATGCCCTACAAACCAGCATGGGAAACCACATGATGCAATGGTCCTATGAATTAAATGAATTTGGCTTCGAGTACCAGCCTAGGACTGCTATCAAAACTCAGGCATTGGCAGATTTTCTGGTAGAACTGCCACCAGCGGAAGAAGAGAGTAAAGGAGAATGGACTTTGTATGTGGATGGTTTTGCCACAGAAAAGAAGGCCAGAGGAGGAATACTAATCATTTCCCCAGAAAAAGATGAGCTCCAATACGCAATTCAGTTTTATACGGTACTATCCAACAATGAAGCTGAGTGTGAAACCTTACTGCTAGGCATGAATCTCGCGCAAGCATTAGGAGCGCAGAAGCTCAAGAGTTATAGTGATTCCCAACTAGTGGTGGAACAAGTGAATGGAAGATTCGAAGCAAAGGAGGAAAGGATGAAAAACTTATTATCCAAAATGCTGAATCCAAGGTCATTATTGAAAGAATATGCCCTAGAGCAAATCGCGTGGGCAGAAAACATCAAAGTAGATAAGCTTACATGAATTAGCGGGATGGAAGAAATAAAAACTTCACAGGTGTCACTACTAAAAATAAGCTCGGAGAGTAGTGGAGCATAAATTGTGCCGATAAGCGGGAGGTTACCCTCTTGGATGGACGGAATCAGAGACTATATAGAGAAAGGGCTATTACCACAAGACACGACCGAAGCACAAAAAATAAAGAGGATAGCGGGGCGTTTCTTCATCGAGATGGGGTACCTTTTCAAAAAATCCCTCACTTTACCAGCCTTGCGATGCTTAACACCCGAAGAGGCCTTTAAGGTACTCAAAGAAATTCATGAGGGAAGTTGTGGAGACCATTACGGAGGCAGAAGTTTGGCCCTAAAAACTATAAGAAATGGATACTTTTGGCCTACCCTTCATATGGATAGAATGC
Organism: Sesamum alatum; assembly: GCA_034509735.1. Taxonomy (NCBI): domain Eukaryota; kingdom Viridiplantae; phylum Streptophyta; class Magnoliopsida; order Lamiales; family Pedaliaceae; genus Sesamum; species Sesamum alatum. The sequence goes on from JACGWO010000008.1 coordinate 12,882,133, forward strand.
AGATGGCCAAGACCTGTACCAATTACCAGCTTCACGGAAACTTGAACCATGTCCCAGGAATTAAGATCGAGTATACACCCCCAGCTGTTCGAACATTAGGGAATTGATCTAGTAGGTTCTTTTCCCCCGCTCAAAGACGAAAAATGTTTTTAGTAGTTGCAGTAGATCACTTCACCAAATGGATCGAAGCGGAACTAGTTGCGCGAATTATGGAGAAAAGCATGACCAGCTTCATGTGTAAAAACATAATCTGTCGTTTCGGGATACTCGCTAGGTTACGTCAGATAATGGAACGCAATTCAATGGAGCAAAGTTCGGAAGATGGTGTGCGGACTGGGGAATTAAGCAAATTTTTACTTCCATAGAGAACCAAGAGCCAACTGTCAGACGGAAGTTAGTAACAGGATCCTGCTTCAAAATTTAAAGCCAAGCTCGAAATTCAAAAGAAAATTGGGTTGAAGAAATCTCGGGAATATTATGGACGTATAGAACCACCCCTCGGTCTACAATGGGTGAGACCCCATTCTTTCTTCTACATGGGACGGAGGCACTAATCCCGACAAAAATCGTCGAGGCTACAGTTAGGGTGCTAGAGTTCAACGACAAAATAAATGAAGAATCCTAATGTTTTGAACTAGACGTGGTCAAAGAAAAAAGAATCGAAGTGAGAATACTATTAGAAAACTACAAACATAGGACTCTCAGAGCCTACAATTGGACTGTTAAAGAGGGTGCTCCAAGTGGGGGATCTAGTTAGGAAAAAACATTGGAAAGTTGGATCCGAAATGGAAAAGACCCTACTAAATACAAGAAGTCAGGAAGAGGGATCTTATAAACTCGTTACACTTGAAGGAAAGAAGTACCATCAACTTGGAGTATCCACAACTTGAAAATATATTACTGTTAAACGCACAGAAAAAAACAGCAGTTTACTTTCAATAAGTGAAGTTAGGAGCCTAGGCGAGTTGGAAAAGTTGTTATAGTAAAAAAAGGTCAACTTATGATAATACAATTGCAGTTCGAGAAAGGATTTTTTTTTTTTTTTTTTTTTAGGAATGGCAAGAAAAGGAGATACGAGGAAGCTGAAAATCTACAAAGATACGAGGCCAGAAAACTGCCATATACATGGTAAAAGCTACAAAGATACGAGATCAGAAAATGCCTATATACATGGTAGCTGAAAATCTACAAAAAAGCACGAGGCTAAAAGTGCCCGTGTATGAGGTTGCTGAAAATCTACAAAGACACGAGGCTAAAAGTAACCATGTACGATGTTGCTGAAAATCTACAAAAAGTACGATGCCTGATGTGTCCGAATACAAGGGTGATGAACAACTAAACAAAGCTTTACAAAATAACAAGGTCAAAAAAGCCGCGAGATAACTTTGTGCCCAAAAATATATTAAAATATGCCCCCAGAAATTTAACTAAATAACAAAAGACAAGGCCCACCCAGTTCAAAACAAAAACTACTACAAAATACCTACTGAGCATGACAGAAAAATAAGTGGGAACAATCCCACTAACCTACTAGGGTCCCGAGAAAATCAAAAAGCAAAAAGAGACATGTAGCCTCGTACAAAAGGGAGGGACCCTATTCATCCACTAAACAAAGGAAGGGGAAAAGATGAATTGCCAGGAGCATCATTTATACAACCCTGGCCGCCAGCTCGAACGTTTAAAATGCTTAAGTCAAAATCAACTAAAAGGTTGCCCAGATTTTTGAATTGCTCTAGACAAACGGCGAAGCCATCCATGTAAAACGTCAAACCTTGATGATACAGGTCTCTAGCATACTCGGTGGAACTCTTATACATACTAGCGCCCGAAGCCAAACCCTCGTCTCGACCCCTCGTAGGTTTGAACAGTGGATGATGTTAGCACATCATTTTGAACAGTAAGCATGGCAAATTGGTTCTCATACTCAATCACCTGAGACTTAAATGAATTTATCTCTCCTTGAAGCTTCGCCTCTAACTCTTTGAAACAAGCCTCCTCGTCTTCAAAGCGATGCTAGAGGTTGGATAAACATTTTTTGGCCCCTTGAAGTTCGAGACGAGTGGCTTCCAAATTTTTCACTAGTACCTCATATTTTTCGAATATAGTAGTAGCTATAACAGGCGTCTGAAAGAAACACATAGTTAAATATTATAGTAATAAAAAATAGATATAAGAGAAAAAGAGATGAGTGTAATACCGTAGAAGTCTGTGCAGGTAGGAAATTAACCAACCCTTTCATCGTACGAGTAGACAAAGCATCTACATCAGCTCTATTGATGGTCTTCAACATATTGAAAACACCAGCACCAAGCGAGGAGTTAACACTACAGCAGAAAAGGTTAGAGGCTCAGGATTGCCGCCCTTGGAGATGAATAACCTACTTCGAGGACGACGGGAGTAGGAGAAGGAATTTTCACTTCAAGAGGGGTCTAGAAAGGGGTTCCCTCATATGGGGAAGTAATGACATCAATAATAGGAGTGCCCTGGGGAAAAGTTGAGGAGTACAATTGGAGGAGCGAGGGAGTTACAACACGAGGTGCACTGGCCGATAAATGATCCCTAGGAGTTTAGGAGCGGACCTCATACCCGAGCTCGACGGAATAGAAGGTGCATCTTTTGGGATAAATTTTCTCACCGCAACGCAGTTCATCATATTTCCTGCCAAATCGGGAAAAATTATATGATCAACCAAAAAAGGAAGAAAGAATATTTACCAAGGAAAGACGCTTACTTAATCTGGTGTAACGTTCCAGGGGGCCATTGTAATGATCAGGAGCCGGATGTAAGCCGGCCAAGATGAGCAATTCCTCCTTTAGAATGGCCGTAGCCTTAAAACCATGATCTAACAAACCCACACTCTTCATCCTCTCCTTTATCTCCCCCAGATTCAAAGGAGGAAGAGCATTAAGGGAAATACCCCATGCCACAGGGACCTCCCATACTCTTTCTTTTGAAAAGAAAAAACCTTCCAACCCCCTGAGAAGTAGGTTTTTCGGTAATCAAAGTTAGACCCGGACAAGGCAACAAGAAATAAAAAATATTCCCCAGTTGTTAATTTATGAGTAAGAACACCCAAAAAAGTTTCAAGAGAGTCTCAAAATGATACAACTGGGCACATTGTATAAAACCCACCACCAACGTATAAGAATTGGGGAAAGCTGAGTACGAGGAATTCCCAAAACATTAAAAAATTGGACTAAAAGATTAGGCAGGGGAGGGCGCAGTCCAAAAGTAAAAGGTGAAGCATAGACCGTAAGGCAACCAGGGGGAGGGTTGTTCACACTATGTGAAGGACCTGGAATGACGCACTCGTATTCACTAGGAAGTGCGATCTGTTCCATCAACCTAAGGATAGATTGCCTAGACATAATAGGATTAGCTAGACACGACAGCCAGGGCTTTGGTGGAAACAACCAGAGGAGTAGGGGGGATTTTCGCCTAAGGAAGAGGCCCTGGTGCGACGAGGCATCTTTCCCTTAGTCTTTAAAGGTAATTTTCTAGACGTATGGGAAGGAGAAGAAGGGCTGGAAGAAGCAAAAGATGTACACTCGAGGTAGTCCCACTACCCATACAAGGTATACAAGGAAATCAAAGATTACCTCAAGATATCATTAACCCATGTCATCAACCTTTCTTATGCAAACAAACACAAAGACAGAAAAGTACCTTAGGAAAAATGGAAGAGGACGACCAGAGGTGGAGAAGGCGTGCTGTAAAAATCGCTGCAGATGAGAGGTAAAAATTGATGGGAGGAAATGAATAGAGGTAAAAGGTATTTAAAAAGGAAAAGGGAGAGGAAGCGGTGGCATTGTGAAGAGACACGTGTGATGAAGGTGCAGAGGCCAAGCGGTGGAGAAGAAGGCGAAAGGACGCGTGGATGAGCTAGGTCAAAGCTTGGGGCGACAAAGTCCTAGAGGTAATAATTAGAAATAGTCAAAAGAAAGACGCAAAAGAAAAAATCCTAGCAAGCCGAATTTGAAAGATGGTTCCCGCCCAAAGCAAAAATTTTCTGATTCAATTATCTAAATAAAACGACTCATAAAAATTGGGGGACTCGTGATGGGGGGAGAACTCTTAAAAGAACATGAGGGGCAAAATAAACTAAAAATATGAACGAGCTAAAGCTGACAAATGAATGAGGGAGGGGGGATTCCTTCATACCAAGACTAAAACTATGAGGGGGACAGGAGGAAATTATGAGGGAAAGGGGAGTGAAGGACTCGTGCCTCGTTCAGAAAACGCCAAAGAGAAAAAGGTATGAGGGCAGTTGTACGAGGGAAGCAAAAATATGAGGGCCATATCTGACATAGCCCAGTACAAGTCGTATGAAAAGTAAATGACACGAGGGAGGCCATCGTTCCTCCTCTCACTTGAAGGCTACAAGTCGATCTACAAGATCTGTCAAGTAGGCGTAATCTGCATTGCCCAACTCTACTCCAACGGATTCCCGAACCAAAGAGGAGATCACCTCGTATTGATAGGAGGCCAAGGGATCTCTCACTCATATAAATACCAGCATCATGGGAAAGACGAAGAACAGAAAGAAAAAAAAAAAACCAACACCACAAATGCCCAAATCATAAAAATCCCACTACATCCTATTATAGAATTTCTTACCACATCAATAATAATTTATTAATTTAAAGAGATTTTTTTTTCAATTCAACAAACCTACATTATTTTTCATGAATAAAACATATACATTTTTCATGTAACCATATGCGGAAGGGAGCACTCATAGAGGCAACAATCTTCACAAATTTTTGTTGCAGTATGAGAACGCAACATTCACTATAATAAAATGCGGGAATTGCACGGGAATAGGAACGATTTTTTTCATAATTAGAACGGTAAATAGATCACTGGATTCATTTGGACTGGTTTTAGGAACGGTTCTGGAATGGGAGGCTATCTGTTGAAAGGACAGGCGTTCCTAATAATTAGGAACAGGAACAGGGCAACCGTTCCAATTTCGGAACGGTTTTTGGCATACATTTATTTTACTGTTCCTAATTACTTTTGTATGTATAAATTTATAATTTTTTATATTTGGAACACCTTATTAATTTTTGGAACGATAATATCAAAAGTAAATCGCGCAATTAGGAACGGTAGTTAGAACACAATTTGGAATTATCAGCGTAAGTTGCAGATATATTTTAGCCCTGGTTTTGGAATACGTCTTGGAACAGTCAGGTATGAAAGTTAGGAACGGTCACTGGAATACATTTGACACAGTCCTTGGGAACGATTTTTGTACTCCTAATTTGGAATACGACATTGGACCGATTTTTGGTATTGTATTTAGAACGAAAATCTAACTAGGAAAGCATTGAATTTAGAATACATGTTGGAACGGTCTGTCCCTAATTTGAAATTCATTTTTACCCGCTTTTAGGAACGGTTCTTATATAAATTTGGAAAGGTTGTTTACCCGGTGATAGGATCGGTCACTTCTTTAAAGCAGACAAAAATTGAAACGGGTTATATGCGCTCCATGACTGTCTAAAGTACCGTTCCTAAATAATGAATTATTAATTTTTTTTATAGTAATAATTATTATCCTTCAAATATATATTAAATTATTAATAATATTTTTGAATTCGGTTTTATAATTATTATTTAAATATGAAAAACACATAATTAGAAATAAAAAATATATTAAATAAGATTATTATCCAATTTAATTAAAAAAAAAGTCCTAAATCTACTCCTCGTCCCCCTCCTCCTGGTCAATCTCGTCAATGTCTGAAAGGGGGGGGGGGGTCTCTAAGAGGTCGTGACGGGCCGGCGCCGGAGTGATTGGTCTGTAGGGCCTTCATCATGCCAATCATATCCACCATCATCTCCTTCAAGCGGACCATTCGATTCTCCAGGTTTGCCGCTGGCGGTGGCGGTAGTGAAGGCGAGGTAACGGTCTGGCTGAGACCGTGGGCCTCAAAACCAAGACCGAATACTCGGCCCTTGTTCTTGCCCCCGACTACAGCCAGCCACAACTCCTGCTCGGTCTGCGCCACTGAGCCCTCTGATTGTGCAGGACGATTCCAAGGATTTGCCATGGCCTGAGGCTGGTGATCCTCTAGCAACTTCTGGAACGTCTCCTGCAAAAATAGTTAGAATAAATTAGAATATTTTTAAACATAAAAAAAATTAGAATATTTTCAAACATTAAAAAAAAATAAATTAGAATATCTAATATCCAACTTACCGCCACCTTCGTTGCCCTCGGCCCGCTGTAGTCGTCGTTGACCTTCTTCTTTAGCATCTGGAGAATAATTCCATCTGCTTCACTGGCTGGCCGAGCTGCTCCTCCTGTAAAAAGAAATGGGAAACAGTTATTACAATTTTAATTTAATAATGATAAATACTTTAAATAACATTAAATATCTTACCATCTTTTGCTTGTGCATACCAACGGAGGCAGAAACCCCACGGTAACGGATGCGGCTGGGTTGGCGGACCGATTGGCTTTGTTCTCTTTGCGCACTCAGACTTCGTTCGCCAGCCGTAGAGGCTTCTGCAGAGACTGTCTGGCAAGGACGAACTTCTTCCGGAGGAACTTCCCCGCCCAGATGTGGAAGAACTTGAACATCGCCTCGTCTTCGCAGTCCCACCAGTACGTCATCTGTATTAAATATATATATATATATCAGAACTCAGATTGTTAAAATATTTAAAATAAAAATTTAATTGATAACTGAAATTAAACTTACCTTTAAGCTTTCGAACCAGAAATGCTGGTGCTCTGGCGGCACCTTGTGCAAACTGCCCCAAGGGTGGGGATAGTCTCATCACACCATTGCATTGATGCGCTCGTGTACCTTCCGATCCATCCTGAAATTATATAATAATTAGTGTGACATAAAAATAATAATTTAAATTACCAAAAAAAATTTAAAAAATATATAAATATACCTCGCATCGGCGAGTGTGATATACTAGCGGGAGTGGTGGGGTAGGTGGGGGTGGTGGTAGTGGGGCAGCCCATGAACGGGCCAGATCGATCGCCGGTGCGATAGTGGATGGTCCGACACCCTCCTCGATGGGTGAAGTGGTAACCGGATCGGGCTGTTGATCCGGTGTAGGTGTTGCCGGTGCCTGCTCTGCCAGTGGTGGTGGTCGGAACACTGCTTCCCCATCCTGGGAAGCAACACCGGCCGGTGGAATGGCCGGTGAGCCGCGACCGCGGCCGTCCACGACCACGGCCGCACCCACGTCCACCTCCTCGAGGTGGGAAATCCCGACCAGACATGATTTGGATTTTTTTTTAAATATTAGTGCTATGATTTTTTAACAAAATATAAGTATCAATTTATTTTTTAAGGGAGATAATTTTCTGAATTTTGAAAATTCTATACTAAGTCCCATAAGCTATCTAACAAACGATACCAAATCCCAAAATTTGAAGACATTTTTCCTACAATGTATACTAAATCACAAAATTCTTTCCTAAAATGTATACTAGATTTTACATATATTTCCTAAAATATATTCTAAATCCAAAAATTTTACCTTAGATTTGCACTAAATCCTTGTATTTTCCTATATACTTATACTAAATCCCAAAATTCTTTGAAAAAAGATTATTTATATTATGAGTAAATTATATTTTACTCGAAAATTTTAAAAAAATAAATAAAGAAAAATAAAAATGACATAAAGTATTTTTAAAATTACAGAAAATATAAAGAATTTTCAGAAATTTTCACAAAAAAAAAATTAAAATAACAGAAAATTTTAAAAAAATACCTAAAAATGATAGAAATTTTGTAAAAATCACCGAACTTAAATTTATTTTTTTTAGAAAAAAGTTACTTCTCACTACAGGGGTTTTCTTTACATAAATTACAGAAAATTACAGAAAAATTTCTAATTATTACCGAAATTACAGTTTTTTTTTTCAGAAAAAATTACTTAATTTAAATTACTCAATTTGAAATTTCCTTTAATTATCTTAATCAATTATTGAATACATCCTATATTATTCTATTTATTGACATGGAATTATCAATTTAACATAAAAAATCATAGAAATTATAAGTATTGCATAATAATTGCAGAAAAAAATCAAAAAATTCCCAACAATAATTAAAAAATTGCAAAAAATTCCCCAAATTAACACAAAATAATAAAAAAAAATTCATAAATTACAATTACAGTCCTACATTTACAAAAATTACAATTACGGCACAATATTTACAGAAATTTCAATTACAACTCAATATTTACAGAAATTACAATTGCAACCCTATATCTACAGAATTTACAATTACAGCTCCATATTTATAGAAATTACAATCACAACCCTATATTTACAGAAATTACAAAAAAAATACAAAAAAAAATTTAGAAATTACAAACCCCAATATTCACCAAACAATTACAAGAAAATTTTCAGATATGATATAACATGCCTATACATGAAATCACACCCGATAGATAATAAAAAAAATATATATGTAGGATTTTTTGAAAAACCTCTACTTCAAGCGGAGGCGGCGGCGGGAAGGGGGAGCAGTGAGGTGGGAGGCGGAGACGGGAGGCTGAGGCGGTGGGCGGCAACAGTGGGCTTCAACGGTGGTGGAGGGAGAGGCAAGGTGGCAGAGTGGTGGTGGATAGCTGGGACACAGAGAGAGAGTTTGAGAGTGAGAGAGGGATAGAGAGAGAGAGTTTGAGAGTGAGAGATGGAGGCAGAAAATGAAGTGAAAATCGGCCAAGTGTTGTATTTATATTACAATTTTGGAACGGTCGATATTGTATAAACCGTTCCTACGTTCAGTCCAAACAAACAAAACGACGTCGTTTAGGTCACAAAACGACGACATTTTGAGACTAAGTACTGACATTGACCTAAATAGGAACGATCGTGTAATATGCCCCGTGTTACCACTACCGTTCCTAAATAGGAACGGTTATGTAATATGTACCCTGAACTACTACCGTTCCTAAGAACTAAAACGACAACGTTTTGTTTACAGAATATTGGATTTGACCTGAATAGGAACGGTCGTTTAATATGTCATGTGGTACTAATACCATTCCTAAAGGTCAAACGTCATCGTGTGCAAATTTGCAAATAGTAACCGTTCCTATTTTCATATATATATATCCGTCCCTATATGTATTCCAACATTTTTTATATCTTCTTAGATAATAAATAAAAATTAAGAAAAATACGTTTCGAACACTTATCTAATTGAATAAACGTATACAATTGGATGTTTAAAGAATTTGAAAATATATAGTAATTTCCAAGAAATAGAATACCGTTCCTAATATGAAGTATATTTGTAACTGTATGTTTGTTAGTATTTCACAGATGTAACTTGCTTCTTATATTGTTGTACTGCACGGCATAATCAGACCATCAAAATTCCAATCAGACCGTTATATATGATATAACACACAAAACAATACATATATGTAGTTTTGTAAAAATTCGGTGCGCAGATCTCGAGATATCGTATTCGGTCAGTATTCATCGTAATAAAAATAGTTGCATCATTAAATTCAGGTTGCTGATTGAAAATCAGACCGTTGGATATCAATTCATATTCATAATCTTGTATGTGTTTAAAAATGGTGTCGATCCGGATCCCGGATGTTGAGATATCGACAGAATTAGGCAAAATACATTCTATAGGAACTCATGTTGGAACGGTTGGGAATTAATTAGGAACGGGGGGCACGAAATTCACATAGGAATGGTTGAACATAACATGACCGTTCCAACATTCGTATTTCCCACCAATTTGTCATTGGGAACAGTCACCCTATTAGTATGACCGTTCCTAATTCGAACTTGGAGCCTATTTTTCAGTAGGCGCGAATTGAAAATTTGTAACTAGAATAGGAATGGTCTTTGGTTTATAACGACCGTTCCTAATTCAAATTTTCCTCAATTTTTTTTAAGTACGCGCCAAATTGAAAAATTGTACCTGTAGTAGGAATGGTTGTATGAAATTCCGAGCATTGCTATTCAAAATTTCAGAATTTGTTTTCTTTATTTTTTTTGGCACCTATTGAAAAAAGTAAACCTGTAGTACGAACAATCGTACAATCAAAAAATGATGATACAACATATATATAATACAATGCTTACAATAAGGTTTATCAAAAAATTAACGAGGGTGTGAATTTTCAATAAGTCTCATCATCGGAGTCTTCATCGGACTCAGCCTTGTCAAAGTCGTCTTCATCATCGGATTCACTGTCTGGCGAGCGCGATGGGCCTGCTCCATGATCAACGACCAGCTGTATTCCCGTTGGGTCATGCAGTTCAAACGTTTGGTTATCTGTACCAACATCTGGATTAGGTACGACTTCATCCATCTGATAGGCGACCTCAGTCCATTGCGAGTCATCGATTACTCTTCGAGCCTTGATTTTGCAAACAGCTTTCCAATTGACTTTGTCTCTCTTCATGCTCGGGTAATCCGCGTAGTAGACCTGTACTGCTTGTTGAGCCAGTATGAATGGTTCATTCTTTTGGTAGAGCTTTTTGAAGTTGAAATCAACGATGTGATAACGAGGGTGTATCTTCATGCCTCTGACCGAATCGACCCAACAACAATTAAACAGTACAATGTGCCTGTTTGGAATTAGTGGGTAATCTAGCTGAATTATATCTTCCAAAATTCTGTAGAAGTCAGAATCCGTGTCTGTATATGATGAGCTTTTCACACAAACACCACAATTCATTGTTGACTTCCCGACATTGTGACGTTCAGTGTGGAAATTGAAGCCGGGTAAGACGGGTATGTCGTCACTTCTGCTCTAGGGCCCCAATAATGCAACTTCAATAATTCGTCGTTTGTGTGATTCAATTCGGGTTTCACTTGAAATTCATCATATAGGAATTGAAATAATTGATTACATACAAATTAATGAGCAGATCGCATTTACAAGAAAATAACACTTACACGACGCTTGAACCAATCCTTGAATTGTGTTACCACTAGTTGATCAATTATCGAGTCCTTCGAATTGTGTTGCTCGAATAGTTCATTCAAGAATGACCTGTTATAGTAAAACTGATAGTTATAAATGTACATGTAATTGAAATTGAAATGAAGGCTTGAGATAATTACGTTTGTATAAGACACTTACTCGGAGTACGGTGCAACTACTTCACAATTACACAAGACGTATGTCTCGATAACATGAAGTTCCTCACCGCTCAACCATCTCTTCTTTGAGGCTCCACTTGCTCGCCCGGGTATTTGAAAATGGACCATATTATTCGATCGTCATTGCTCATGAGATCATCGTTCGGATCGGGTCTGCTCGCTTGCAGAAAATGTGCGGTTCAAAGTAGTGAGAGGAGAAAATCCCGATTTCTTCGACAATATAAGCCTCTACATTTGACGCCTCGACGTGTGCTTTGTTTTTCACCTTTTTCTTCAAATCGCATAGGAATCTAAGACAATGAATATTTATTAAATGCAAATTAATTTCTATTTAAAAATAATATATTTAACAGTAGTTAATTACCTCTCAAATGGGTACATCCACCTGTATTGGACGGCCCCCCCAACGCGCGCCTCATATGGAAGGTGAACAATTAGATGCTCCATTGAGTCAAAAAAAAGGAGGAAATATTTTCTCGAGGTTGCACAGGATGACGGCTACACTATCTTCCAATTCTTTTACCTTGGCCACATCTAGTGTTGTTGAGCATAGGATCTGGAATAGAAGGCTCATTCAGTCAAGGCCCCCCACACATGCTCTGGAAGCATCTCACGGAAGGCAACCGGAATCAACTTCTGCATGAATACATGACAATCATGGCTCTTCATGCCGTGCATCCTTAACTCCTTCATGTCGATGCAACGGGCCAAGTTAGAGGCATACCCATTAGGAAACCTAAAACAACGAGTCCACTCATATATCTTGTTCTTTTGTTCCTTCGTCAGTGTATATACCGTCTTGGGCATTACGTTCGGTCTCCTTTCGTCCACCTCAAGCTCCGGCTGATTACATATGTTCTTGAGATCCTTCCGTGCATTAAGATTGTCCTTCGTTTTCCCTTTGATGTCCATCACAGTATTGAATATATTATCGAAAACATTCTTCTCAAATATGCATGACATCATGTTTGTGTCGTATCAGATGTGCCCCCCAGTATTCAATCTCTTTGAAGATGTTTTTCATTATCTACTTATGGTCGACACCATAGCCTTTCGGTTCACTCAACGGTTGTTCGACTGCCACACTAAATGCATCGATACGGGTTCGGATCTACTCTCCAGTCAGCCTCGAACGTGCAACCTTCCTCTCGATTCAATTTTTAGTGAAGGCTTTATTGTTCCTGCGCTAAGGATGATCCGGTGGTAGGAACTGCCTGTGGCAGTCAAAATAGCATGCCTTCCGACCATGCTGTAAATAGAATGCCTGTGTGTCCTCCATACAAACTGGACACCCCATAACACCGGCAGTACTCCATCCCGACGCCATCCCATAAGCAGGAAGGTCGTTCACTGTCCACATCAATGCGGCATGCATCATGAATGCCTACTTTGTCGCAGTATCGTGCGTACGTACACCCACATACCATAAATTCTGCAACTCCTCGATCAACGGCTCCAAGTAGACATCGATAAGACGTTTCAGATTTGATGGGCTAGGGATCACCATTGTTAGGAATATATACTCAGACTTCATGCACATTCCCGGTGGGAGATTATACGGTGTAAGTATCACGGGCCAACATGAGTAAGTTTTACCATAGTGGCCATGCAGTGCAAACCTATCTATGCACAACCCAAGTCTAACATTACGAGGCTCAGCCGCAAAATCAGGATATGTCCGGTCAAAATGCTTCCAAGCCTCTGCATCGGACGAATGACCCATGGATCCTTTCTCCGTCTGGTGGCTCGCGTGCCAAGTCATATGCTTTGTTGTGGCCTCCGACGATACAACCTCTGCAGCCGAGGGGTAAGCGTAGATACCTAAGAATGGCATATGGGGACTTCTTGCGTCTAGGATCTCTGTCCCTGGTGGGCTTGTACCTAGCGTCTCCACAGAACTTGCAATATTCCAAATCAATATCATCATTCCAGTACAACATGCAACCGTTTTTGCAAGCATCAATCTTCTGAACTGGTAAACCCAATTCTCTTATCAATTTCTTCATATTGTAATAATCGGCGGGGAAAGTGTGATCGTGGGCTATTATAGTATTAGCCCACTGGCATAACCGATCATATGTATGCTCGGAAAAATTCCCTTCGGCCTTGATATTTACCAAAGAGCAATTAACGACAACTGAGAGGAACGGCAGAACGGTTGGTCCGCAGCATGAACTACATCAAAAAAACGGTCTGACAAGCCAGACACATAATCATAGGGCCCCGAATCGTAATATGAACTAGGACCCACATCAGATGGACAAGACCGAGTACCAACATCAGTCGGTCCCTCCTGGTTGTACGAAGACCAGAAAGACGACCCCGCGGCATCGAATACCATCATTTGCGTCCAATCCATTTGAGCCGCATCACCCCAATGCGAACTACCCTCCTCCTGAACGGGTGGCGTTTGCTGCTGCTGCACAGGGGCGCTGTCAATGCTTCAAAGTATTCCTGCACCCTCCTCACCATGCGAAGTCAAATTATAATACTCTGGCATAAACCATTTCATACACAAATCAAAATTCACCTCGTCTGGTGTTTTAAACCGTTCATTTTTGCACTTCCGGCAGGGACACTTAATCTTCTCCCCGTCCATATATGCACGCTGAGAATGGGCCCATTCTAAAAATATTGTAACACCGTCCTCAAACACCGACGTCACACCCAGGACGTCTCGATCATACGTCCATTTTCTCAACTGTCTTAACATGATTGGTCCTATGTAATTCACAACAGTATATAATTAAATGACAAGAATATATATTATATATATATATAACTAACAATTACAGAATTTCAACTTCTTACCTGAGCAAAACACCTATCAATATCAATGCAAAATTCGTGCTAATAATTGATATGTTCGATTTTCCGTATAAAGAATTAACAGGGGGAGTTACAACAAAATGAGTTGGAGAGTAATTATAAGAATAATGAGAAAGAAGGGGGACATATATATAGAAAAATATTAGAACAGGCATTCGAATATTATTTGAAACACAAAACTAGTCGTTGAAATATAGCCGTTGTTCCAGCTTTAAGAACGGTCTCAGGCACGGATATAGAAACGGTAATCTTACCATTGTAATATAGCTGTTATGGCATATTAGGAATGGTATTAGTCACACACAATACGACCGTTCCTAATTGGAGCATAATTGGGAACGGTAATTGTAACAACATTGTATTTCCTATATAGTCACAATTTGGAACGGTCATTGCATTACATTTTTGTTCATGGCGTAAAAGGGTCTCATTTAGCACTACATATTGGAACGGTCAAGCAATTGGTCCAAATAGACCCGGGGTTTAGAACACATATAGGAATGGTCCGTGTTCCCGGTCGAGTAGCCGTTCCAACTTTCACACATGTGTTTCAAATGGAATACCAAAATATATCCGGTCCTTTCTAGGAACGGTAATAGGTTTACATATTGGTACACATATGTTGGCACATAAATAGGAACGGTCGTGCCATTCCTATTCGTTTGTACTACAATTAACTCGAATGTGACGCCATTAACGGTTTTTCGTTCCACAATAGTTCCAATTACCGTTCCTATTGGAAGGGTCGACTATATCCATTCCAATTCCCACATTTTTTTGTAGTGATTGGAGCTTGGATGCAATAAGAAAAGTTAGAGATGTAATACAGCTAAATCTAAATTTGAAGAAAAAGCAAATAACAATAGAATCATATTTACTAAGTTGTCTTAGTTATATTTGTAATTTTATAGAATTATTAATTTATAATATTAAAGGGACCATAAATTTATATAAGGGTGCATTTCGGCCATTTGTGAGACTAAGAGTGCATTTCGGCCATTTTCGAGACTAAGTAAGCCTAGATTGTCTAGTTATTTAGAACAAATGGAACGAAAGTTTGAATTTCGATAGAAATAAAATATTAAAAGATTGTTGAAAACTATACGAATGATATTTAATATTTTATTTAGAAATTACTATATTCTCGATATATTGATTATATGTATTATAACATATTATAGGGCTCGTGGATAAAGTAGATGACTGAACAACTCCTTATCTATTAATTAAATCGGTATAAGATTGAGGTAAGTAAATAATTAGTATTATCGATATATATTTTCTTTATTTGTGGTATTACTTTTATGTAAGTCTATGATTCATTGGGGAACTGATTTATTTTAAATTGTGAATGATTGATGATTAATTTGAATGGTTATGTTGTGAAAGTGAAATGAGCAAATGCATTGAGATATTCCATGAGTTGTATGATATTGTTCTCATGTGCTTGTACGCGAAAAATGTTGATATGAGGTATTGCTAACTAGTTGCTTACAAGAATGGTAATATCTGAAAACGAGGGAGTGATGAAAACAGAATAAAATTATGATACCAATACCCCTTGATGTTATTGAATAGCCTATGTGGCAAAATAAAATGAAAAGAGTTATATGTGATATGAAAGAGCTGTGATGCGAAATGAAAATAGCTATGATGCGAAGTGAAAAGACCTTTGACGCGAAATGAAAGAGCTATGACGTGAAAATGAGATTGATGAGCCTGTGTGGCATGCCAAGGGGATTCATTTAAACATTATGTGATGAATAGTGAGGCTGAATTGGTGAGAAAAACACTATATCACTTTTCTAATAAGCAAACTAGGAAGGAAGGATTTAATTGATTGTTATGTTATGAGATGATTACGTTGCTAATCGAAATTAAATGTGTTTGAACCAAATTGATTATATTTTATATATGTTGCTTATTTTTGTCTTGTTTGAACCACTATTTGATTGGCATGTATGAGTGGTGCTGGTATTTACTTATTGAGTTACAAGCTCATTCCTCTGCTAATATTTTTCAGGTGTAGATCTTGTTGAGTCTACTCACCGTGGACTAGGTTCAAGTTTTGCATTCCAGTTAGGTCAGGCCAATATTTTGTTTTCTACTCGTCTGTCAACAAAAATAGAAATCTTATTTTCTGGATGTTTAAATACAAATTACAATGAGAACATATGAAGTTTTTTGTAACAGTTCATTTTGTGATGTTCGATAGATATATGTATAATCTTGTGGATGAGACTATAAATATGCTTGTTGTGACAATGAGATTATGTGTATGTATATACTTAGCAGAGACTGGATTTTCTGCATATTTACATATATAAGCAAGGTTTACTTTAAATGTGATATTTAAGGACGATATAGTCATAGTGCATTAGAAGGTGCTACATTAATCTTGCAATAATAGATTTAACAATGAATATTTCTAGAATTTTCAATGTTTGAGACATCAATTTTTTTTTCTTATCTATCATAAGGGTGCAACTTATATTTTTTTGTGAAACTTAGTGGGGAAAATTGTCATTTTATAGAGTGATAATATGAAAATAGCGCCAAAATTAGATATAATGCCCTCCAAGAAGCCTAGTGATTTTCAAACCATAACAAAACACCTTTGACCTTTCAATAGTGGTTTTTCATCCATCACTTAACGGTTTAAACAGAGTCATGACCAAAAGTGCAACACTTTTCCTTCTTGTGGGACCAAAAGTACAACAATAGGGATCCTGTGAGACCAAAAGTGTAATTTTTCCATTTTCTTTCTCCAATTTGGAGGAGATCACTTATCCAACCCTTTAATGGACATTCAGAGTGAAGAATTAGAGAATACTCTGCATTATCATATATTTTAACATTTCAAATTCAGATTTATAAAATATTCATTTATCTATATTTTTCTAGTTTTATAATTATTTTTTACAAATTTGCAATTTGTGTGAACAAATATATTTCATGATGTGTATTTAACCCTTTTGTCTAATGATAAAATAAAATAATTAAAAGTTTTTGTATGTTTCTTATAGAAATTTGATGATTGACCTATTAAGATTCAATACAAAAAATATAATATTAGTACAAGATATGAAACAATAATTTTAAAGTTGTCACAAAAGCTTAGATATGCCGCCATAAAAGCATTCTTTGGAACCAAGCTAGCTAAAGGATCTTCTCTATAGAGTCATAGGGTCAAGATGCTATCCCTAGTAGAGAAGCTCGAGGACCTAAAAGTTGGGCTTGACAATGACACGTACATCAATGTGATCCTTCAACCCCTTCCTCCGTCCTATGACCCGTTCATTGTCAACTACAAGATGAACAGACTTGAAAAGTCCATTCATGAGTTGATCAACATGCTGGTCCAATACGAGGGAATGACCATAAGTCTACGCCGTTGATATTGATAGGAGAGGCTTCGACCTCCAAGGCGAATGGCAAGAGGGCCAAACGCCGAAAGAGGAAGAAGGGAAAGGGGAAGGCACTTGTAGCCACTGCTCGCGCTTCTAGCACCCCTATTACCCTAGCGGGAATATGCAAAGGGAAAGGGAAGGCCCGGGGTTCTCAACGGTCTAAGGCAAATGATGTCTGCATGAATTTCCAAGGAAAGGAGCATTGGAAGAGAGAGGGCCCACAACTCCTCTCCAATCCAGGTATGTTTGTGGTTGAAGTAAATATAATAACTAATTTTGCTTCATGGGTATTGGATACCGGATGTGGTGCTCACATTTGCAATGATTGGCAGGTGTTGCAAAGAAGCAGAAGGCTAACCAAGGATGTGTAACGATATGTGGATCATCCTGGGAGGAAGTGCGAGTGTAGAAAGCACGACAATTAAAAGAAAGAAACGTAAATCATGCATAAATTACGAAATTTCAAGAAGTTGTTCAAGGGGTGTTCCTTTGAACCTCTGGACTTTTGGTGTATCTCATGAATAAAAGGAAAATAAGCATGTTGCATTCATGAAGGCCATAGGGTTATAACGAAGAAAGCATAAAGAACGTGACATACCCATTGTAGTTTTCTTCATACTGCTACATGCATTGTTCCATGTTTTGCCACCGAGATCCCAAAGTAGGAACCCTGTAAATCGTCCACGCAATTCACCGGATCTTGATTTTTCATGCTAGCAAGATATCAAGAAGAAGAAGGGAGGACAAATCAACCTAGCGTTATGAATTAACGTGATCGATTCGTCTAGTGTTCTCTTATATCAAAGACAAGGAAACTAGAGGCTTTCTTGGAGTGAATAGAAGAGAGGTACGAGAGATGAAGATGAGACTGCCGTGTGGGGTGTGTGTGTGTGTATGTGTATGTGAGATGAGAGTGTAGAGATTAGTGTATGTGTGTGTGTGTGTGTGTGTGTGTGTTTGTGTTTTGAGTTTTTATAGAAAATATGTTTTCCTATTCCTACTCAAACTCTCTTTAAGAGAAACACACTTGATTAGGCTATGATTAAATTTGACTTAATCATAGCCCTCCATCTCATCAAGCCCTCTGGAATCAATTTCGTCCATCCATCTTTTGATGGGCTTTATTGAATATTTTAAATCCTATTTAAAATAGTCCATTGGGCTTCTAATAAATATTTGAGCTCGATAATAATATTTTCATCTAATTAAAGATGGAAATAGCCCATTCCCTAACTCCATAAATTCTATTTATGAGTCAAGTCTATTTAATCTAATTAAAGACTTGACACTCTAAGAAGAGAACCAATTTAATCTAATTAAATTGTTCGATCTCCTGGAATTAATCATAATTAATTCTTCCGTTACCGGTGAATTGTGTGTGACTCTTTAGGATCACCCTCAGCTAGACTTGGCCAAATTTCCAATCATCATATGACGGGAATTCGTCTGTCACCATGGGTGTCCGTCTAGCAACGGTCCATGGCACTAGAGACTAGGTGAATTTTATGGCGTGAACATTTAGGTTCTTGGGCACGCATTTCCTTCCGTCTACTACCTCACAGCTATAGTCTAGAGTATGGACTTTAGATGTCGGTACCCATTTTCTACTTAAGCCTAGGCTCGTCCACACTAAATGTTACTGGGATCCCATCCCACTGTTCAGTCATTGTGGCCACAGATTTATGGAGGACGAGTCTCAGAGCATAAGTGAGACATTACTGTCAATCGTTTGACAGGAGACAGATTCTATATTGGGACCTAATTGTCCATATTACACAAACTTGACTACACTAGATAGGGTTTATAGCAACCAAGTCTCTCGACTTTGGTAGTCTCTTGCCAAACCAAAGATACATGCATGTTGTGTATGTGACCACAGTAGTCCTCAAGTTTGAGGACCAATCTCGTACTGTTCGAACCGGGAATTCAAGTAATACCAACCAACCCACTCAAGGTTTCCCATATGACGATTTTCATGAGTCACCTCAGTCAGCCGGCACCGAGCTGGATAACCCACTAGTATTTCATGGACGACTCTCGGCACTTGTCGATGAAAGACGACCGCAATTACTTAGTTCAAGTCTCAAATGGACCTTCGATACCCAATCTCAAGGTCCTTTGACTTGGATTATTTCAGACCGATCCATAGAAACTGGTTTCATGATTTACTATCCTATGTGCAGTTCAATTTCTTGGATTAACCTTTCGGTCGGTGGGCTTTGTTTGTGCATTGAACATTTATAGATATAAAGCAGTAAGTGAACACAATTATAGTATTAATGCAGTAATTGAACATTACTTTTATTCAGAATAAACTTTATTTAAACACCTAATACCAGAAATAGGTTACATAAGCCTAACAAGATTGGCTTTACGGTCACCTATTCTAAAAGGATGAGATGATCCTCAGGATAGGCGATGGTAAGGCTGTTGTTGCGGAAGCCGTAGGATCAGTAGAGTTAGCCATTAGTAATCACGTTAGGGTAGTACTAAACGATTGTTTCTATATACATAAGAATATTGTATCCATACCCATCCTGGACAAGGAGGGTTATTCTTTCACCATCAATAAAAGTAGATTTTATATTAATAATGATGGTGTGTCTCATCTACTTGGTACATTAGTAAACGGTCAGTACATAATTTAACAGTCTAGTTGAATTATGACTGCCGAACACAAATGTAAACACAATAATCAAGATAACGCATATATATGGCATGCAAGGTTGTGCCAAACTTTTGAACATGGCGCTATCTAAAAAGATATCACAGACGCCATAACTGAGATATGACATGGCAAGCCTGCTCCTAAAAATACTTGAAAGTGTGGGGAAGCTCCGCATACGTCAAGGGATTAGTGGGAGATAAACTGAACTCCAGGTCTAGTTTATGCAGGTTTGTTAGATAACAGAAAGAAACTGCGGGGTATTATTTCTATGATCCCTTCGAGCAAAAGATCTTTGTCTCGCAGAACGCAGTGTTCTTGGAAAAGAATTTTCCATCGGATAGTCAACGCAATGAGGTCCTCCTCCTTGAAGAACAAGTGAGGTGCCCCATGAGACAGCAACAACAACATCTGAGCCTGTAGTTTCGACTGATAATGTTTTCAGTACTTTGTAGGTCGGCGAGAGTATCCCAACCGCCTAATAAGTACGGATTTCTAAGCCTGACCAACCACCTGATAAGTACGGATTTCTGGGCCTGACCAGTCAATTGCACAATGATCCAAAGACATACGGAGAAGCTATGTCGGACATTGACTCGGAATAAGTGGCTTGAGGCCATGAAATTTGAAATGGGCTCGATGGGTGCAAACCAGGTTTGGGCCTAGTGGACCCACCCAAAGGAGTAAAACCCATAGGGTGTAAATGGGTCTACAAACATAAGCTTGGAGCTGACGGGGAGGTTACAATCTTCAAAAGCCAAGCTTGTGGCAAAGGGTTACACTCAACGACCTGGGGTTGACTTTGAGAAAACCTAATCGCCCGTAGTAATGGCTAAGTCCATTAGGATACTACTTGCCATAGCAACATGGTAAGACTATGAAATATGGCAAATGGACATGAAAACCGTCTTCCCCAATAGTTTCGTGAAAGAAGAGATCTATATGGATCAACCGGAAGGTTTCACATCTGTTAGAGAAGAGCAGAAGGTCCGCCGTCTCTAAAGGTCCAACTATGGCCTCAAGAAAACTTCTCGAAGTTGGAACATATGTTTTGATGAAGTCATCCGTGGGTATGATTTCATCAAGAATGAATCCGATCCTTGTGTATACAAGAAGATTAGTGGAAGCTCAGTTGCGTTCTTGGTGCTTTACATGGATGACATCTTGCTCATTGGAAATGATGTTAAGATGTTGGGAACCACTAAAGCTTGATTGTCAACACAATTTTTCATGAAAGATATGGGCGAGACATCTTACATCCTTGGCATCAAGATCTACAGGGATAGATCAAGAAGGACGTTAGGAATAATCCAGTCCTCGTATATTGAGAAGGTGTTGAAGAGATTGAAGATGGAGAACTCAAAATGAGGATTCCTTCCTGTGAGGCACGGAATTAAGCTATCCAAGAAGTAGTCTCCCAAGACTGATAAGGAGCTTAAGCGGATGTCGGACATCCCCTATGCTTCAGCCGTAGGCAGCATTCAGTACGTTATCCAGTGCACTAGACCTGATGTGACTTTCGCTTTGAGCATGACAAGTCGATATCAAGCATGTGCCGGAAAGGCACAGTAGAGTGTAGCTCAAGACCATCCTTAAGTACTGAAAAGGACTAAGGACATGTTCTTGATCTACGGTGGTGGAGAATTGATAGTGGAAGGCTATAGCGATGCTAGCTGCTAGTCGGACAACGACGATGCCAAGTCTTAGTCTGGTTTCGTGTTAAAACTAAATGCTGGTGTGGTTGCTTGGTAGATTCCAAGCAGGATACCATGACGGACTCCACCACAGAATTTGAATACATAGCAGCTTCGGAAGCTGTTAAGAAGGCGGTTTGGATGAAGAACTACATCCAAGAGTTGGGTGTAGTGCTCAGCATCATTGAGCCAGTAGTTATCTTCTACGATAACAACGGGGCGATAGCACAAGCAAAGGAACTGAGATCTTATCACTGATCCAAGCATATGCTTAGATGCTACCATCTTCTTAGAGAGATGGTTAGCAGAGGTGACGTTCAGATGGACCGAGTTAGCTCATCAGAAAACATAGCAGATCCACTTACTAAGTCGGTGTCGCAAATTGCCATACTCAGCATCTGGATAATATGGGTTTGAGTTCAATGGGTGATTAGCTTTAGGTCAAGTGGGAGATTGTTAGAATAGGTGATCAGAAAGCCAATAGGTTTGGCATTTTGTAATCTATTTGATGACTTGATGTAATGTAATATTATGTAATGAATAAAATGAGTATTTGTTACCATTGATATCATCTTTGTTGTGCTCATTTTCCATATGTTAAATGTTGTTTTACATATATCACAATAATGCCCACAGATCACGTTTATAACTCATGCAGTTGGGCCAAGCATTGGATGGTGGTTATGAAAGCAACTGATAAAAGGTTGGGTATGAAACATTCCAAGTCGAGAGTCTTATAGAGACTTCCACCAAGAGTCGTATTCATTGGATGAGTGCCACGTTTCATCAGCGACAGGCGTGGGACGCCTATACGATCTTGGTGGGTTAGTCAACTGGGGTCGAGTTGACTGAGCTGACTCGCGGGGATCATCATATGGAAGCCTTGGAAGCTTGGTTGGTATGATTGGATTCCCGGTTCCGATAGTACGGGAGTAGTCCTCAGACTTGAGGAACCACAACAGTCATGTGAACACAATGGTTGTATCTTGGATCTAGCGAGAGGTGATCATGCCGCAGACATGTTCATTATAAGCCTTGTCCAGTGCAATTAGAATGTTTAGCGAGGATGGTGGGTTTCAAGAATAAGATCTGTCCCCTGTCAGTATGTGACAGAGGTATCTCCTATGCACTCGGAGACACGTTCATGCTGCTTAAACCTGTGGCCACAGTGGTTGATTAAGCAGAAAATGGTTTCCTATGTCGATACAATGAGGTATGCGTAGTCTCGAGTATTAAGCATAAACGCCTAGTCAAGGAGAGAACCGACCCCCAATTTCATACCCTAAACTAAGGTCGGGAGACATACGAAATCGCGCCTAAATGTTCACGCCAACATTCACCTAGTCTCTAGTGCCATGGACCGTTGCTAGACGGCCACCCATGGTGACAGGCTCCTGTTGGACACGGGCCAAAGTCTAGTTGAGGGTGAACCTAAAGGGTCACACCTAAATCACCGAGGAGGTGAAGAAATTGACTTGGGGTCAATTTCGGAGGATGATAAGTAATTGGATTACTTAAGGGATTGTCCATTGGATGGACGGGCCGATATTGTATTGGGTCCTCGTTTTATCTATAAATGTGATTTATCGATTAAGTAGAGAATCGAAACTTGGATCTTTCAATTGGATTAAAAGATCAACGGGAATTATTTAATTGGGCCATAAATTAAATAGGATTTAATTCTTGGGCTTGTTGTAATTGGATTACAATAATATCCAGTCCATTAAATCTTGGCCGAAGAGAGGTGTTAATTCCACTTTGGAATTAGAAGAAGTTGGACTTCTTTCCAAAAGGTGATGGCCGAAAATTTCTTCATTTGGAAGCACCAAAAATCGACCATACATGGCCTTTGATGACTAGTTGACTTGTCTCTTTTTGGAAAAAGACAAATCAACTCCAATTAAGCCTCTTTCACTCGGTATGATTAAATCATATCTTATGAAATGGTAGACTTGATTGATTATTAGTGTGGATTGATTGGAATGTATATAGACATCCTTGAATGAACCTAGACACATTAATAAAATATATATATGTGTATATACTATCATCAAAGGGTAGTATTCATAATTCATCTTTTTCTAGGAAAAAGAGGAACACACATTCTCTACTCTCTCAAGTTTCGCCCCCTCCCCCCCCCCCCTTCTCTACTATCCTCTTTGTTGCTTCATTGATCTAGGATCAATTGAAGAAAAAGCAAGATCAAGAAGGAACACTAACTTAATAGTGTAGTCTCTTCTTCAATCTCTTCCCATATATCGGTTTTTCTCTAGCAAGAAAAATGAGATCTCTCGCGATGTGGTGTGGACTACGTTAGAGAGTTCATAGTTTTGAACTTGGTGAAAGTTTTCGGCCGTGGAACAATGCTAGTAGCCGTATACAAAGAAATCTACAAAGGTAACATTCAACTTTACGTTCTTGTAGTTTCTTTTATCTTGCATCTATGCTTTATATGATATGTCATATTTACTATCATATTCTATATCAAACGCCCGGTTGAGCACCCAAGAAAACACCCCTTGGGATCTTTTGTATGTATTGTTTTAAATAACACACTCTCTTGCTTCCGCTCGTGCTCGCGGACGGATCCGCTTGTCCTTCAAACAAACCGTTGCAACGAGTACTCAAGCTTTGGCATATCGTTTAGGGGACAAACAACTTGTTTCCTTCACATATGAGCGGCTCTCCGGCCATCTCCCGTGTTTAGTTTCAATTTAGCCTCTGCAGTAGGTCCGGGGGCTTTTACTAGTTGGTATTGGACTTGCACCAGAGTGATATGTCATAGAATTTAGCTATTAAAAAGAAACAAAATGTTGCATGGGAGCTCCATCATTGCTGATTTCACGATAGCTAGAAAGCCAATTGAGACAGGAACTTAAACATTTGTTATCACAATGTTGAAGTTTATTAGAACCAACATCGGAAAGTGGCATGGCTTCGTGAGGGAGATTGTAAGATAAAATTTCTTTCGTGTAAAGACCAGTGCGAGGCATAGAAGGATTACCATCCATCAGTTGAAAGATGATTCGGGTTAGTGGTGAGACAAACCGGAAGATGTGCAAAGACTGATTGCTACTCACTTTTCCAATCTATTCACTTCAGGACGTCCTTCAAATGAGGGCATTGATTGAGAAATTGAGTGTATTAGCCCTAAAGTGGATGAGGGTATGCTCAAGAACTCTCGCGAAATTCACGGAAGTGAGGTAATGCAGCTTTATTTCAAATATCTCCACTCAAACCTCCAAGTCCCAATAGCATGCCCTCTAATTTTTTTTTTTTAATTGTTTTGGCATGTTGGTAAAATCTTATGTGTTGCATTGTGTTCTTAACTTACTTAAAAATTTTGTTCTACCCCAAGCCTTAATGCCACTAATACTTTTTTTAATCCCCAAATTCTCTAAAATAAAAAGTTTTAATCAACTTCAACCAATAAGTCTATGCACGTTATTTATAGATAGCATAAAAAACTATTGCTGATAGACTAAACCTGATCCTTAGTTTAATTATATATCCTGCATGGGTTACTTTCATCCTTGGTCACCTTCACCAATAATTCCTCAGTGCTTATTCATTTTATGCCAATAAATCGAAAACCAAACAAGGTTACATAGACCTTAACATAGACATTAATAAGGTGTATGATAAAGTGGATTGGCTCTTCCTTGAGAGAGTGTTAGGAAGACTTGGATTCCCCGTTTAGTTTATTAATCTGATTATCTCTTGTATTTCATCTGTCTTTTAATCTTTTGTTCTGAACAACAAACAATTTGGTTTTTTCATACCACAGCGATAACTGTTTTTACGATGCATAGAGGCCTTGAGTTTTCTCCTAAGCCAAGTTGAATAAGTTGGTGCAACCTATGGATTTGCAATATGTCGTTCTACTCCCAAAAAATTTTATCTTCTATTCGCCGATGATATGCTCATGTTTAGCAAGATGAGCATCAAGGATATGAAGTGTATTGCTCACGTCTTGATACTGATGCTAGGATTTTAGGTTAATTGATTAATCTTAGCGATAATTACAGTCACCTCTCCTATTCTAATGGAATATACAGACTCCTCCCCTCTTACTAAAATTACAATCGCACCCTTCTGGCCAATGGTCATTGAGGTTGATGACAGAGTGTAGAAAATGTACACTTGTGTCTGCTTTAAAAATTTAAAATATATATGTATTTAGGAAAAATAAAAAAAATTAAATTAGCAATAAAGCCCTTAATCTTTTCCCGCTTGTAAGGGGCCCTCTATCTTCCTTATTCAAACCCCACTTTCAACTACAAGAAGCATTTCTCACTCTGCAGCAACCACCGTGAGGTACAAAGTTATAGACAGAGGTCTAAATACCAACACTAATGCTTTGCAGCATAATTCCATTGCAAAGGAGAAGTTGAGCCACGTTGAACAGAGCTCTCATGGTGGTGTGAATTGTAAATCTATTGAAACACCACAATTGCGAAGAAATCATTGGCAAGCACATTTGGTACAAAATTAGGTAAACAAAATATTGACAACCTTGGTCTTGTGGTGTTCATGTTTCTTTTGGTGAGGATGAGTGTTGCTGGGAGAGGGTGGCAATGCAGACCCCTCTCCAAACTGTTCAGAATTGGAATAATAGAAGTGTTGAGAGAAATTCGGAGTTGGGAAAAAACTAGATAGGAAATTTGCAGCCGGAAAATGAGATGCACAAAAAGTTTTCAATAAAAGTGCACATTAGAAAACTAAGAACCAGCTTCGACTTATTTTGTTCAAGCCAACCCGTGTGTCACGGGCGGACTCTTTTGTCGCAGCGGAATATCTCTTTTTCGCCCGTGATGCCTCTCAGGTTGCACTCAACCTTCGACCGACCTTCATCCATTCGAGTCGTAACGGTTTCCACGTCGTGTGTCTTCGACACTCGCAGCTCAGCAGCACAACATTCGAACGCCTCCCTGTGCGGCACCTTGTGCCCGGCACTTGCCTATCCGAAATGCCCATGTTCGTCGAGGGTCGCGGCACGCACGTCTTGCGTGTCTTCATGTCCAGCCCCAAATTGCTAGCTCGCCATCATGTATCTTGCCCACAATCTCGGGTCCTTTCGATACATCTCGCAATGGCTCGGAGCATCCTCGCTCCTTTTCGGCACTATGGGCCATTCTTACACCCACGCCCATCGCATGCTCAACGTTCACACAGTACATAACCGACGCATGTCTTCACCATGCCCGTCTCATATGCCTCGCCCGAGTAGGACAACATCACAAGTCCATGGCCCAATTCGAATGCCAACATCTCGCATCAATCCCGCACGGCATGCCCAACATGCTTTCTTGTCTTTCGGCGTGGCCTCATACTTTGCCCACAGCACGGCGTCGCCCCACGACCGCGT
This sequence comes from Sesamum alatum, assembly GCA_034509735.1. Classification (NCBI taxonomy): domain Eukaryota; kingdom Viridiplantae; phylum Streptophyta; class Magnoliopsida; order Lamiales; family Pedaliaceae; genus Sesamum; species Sesamum alatum. The sequence continues at coordinate 12,909,228 of JACGWO010000008.1, forward strand.
ATCTTAGCCAACGGACCCCCGTGCATGGCTCGAACTCAATAGCGCATGTCACGAGTTAGCTCACGAGGTCTTGGAGTGCTTGCCTCGATTGCTCATTCAGCATAGAGGTGTTGCCCCCTAATTTTTCGCAACCCGTGGGGCAACCTTGCACATAGCATGGAACCTCTTGACCCTTTTCTTGCCCAACATGGGCCATCCTGGTCCCACGACGCCCGTCCGGTTCCCATCCCATCCGGGGACTTTAGCCCTCCCTTCGAGGTGCCTAAAGCTGGCCCTTGGAGGCCCCAACATGCCCCCAAGGGTTGCTCATTTAGTGCCTTGCTGAACGGGGGAGGCTGGCTGGAGCTCACCACTGCATGCCCCCCTTATAATAGGCTTAAAACGAATTTCCCTTATTCCAGCAGTAGACATTAAAGTGGCCAAGGAGCGCACCTTTTTGCTATCTCCCTCGTCCGACGTCCAAATCACGTGCCGCTTGAACCATTGTGTAGCCTATGATGTCTACATCAAAAATTCATAGTTTCAGCCCCATCCGATCATCCATCTTCTGGGAATTGCCCTCGCAATATTCTAAAACAGCCTTCTCCCCACCGCATTGGCAGGCTCCAAACATCGTCGTCGTTTCCTACTCAATCGGAACCGTCTAACATGGAAACTTGGTGGAGATGTTCCTAACACTCCATGGAACACATCAGTGAAACAGTTTTGCAAATCTCTAAGGATAAAGCACTCTGCTTCACACTTCAATCTCCTGCTCGCGCAAAGGATGGCGCCCGGTAGTCGCCCTTATATCTCCGTGCGCAAACGTTCGTGAAACGACTTCATACTTGACGGATAGCATCCTCACACATCAAGGAATTTTCCATACAAACAGTATTGCGATTTTCAATCGGTAAGAGTCTCTGCTCACTTGCCATTTGTGCACCTGCGTGCCGGCCGGCATCTCCTTGCCGCCCACACGTCCTCCGCAAGTCACTGCCGACTGTCTTGGCTAAGAGGCAGCAGGTGACACCGTGTGTGATGTTATATGATGAATAAATTGAGATAGAAATGCAGGGGATTGACTGAGAGTGAGATATGCAATCTTAATGGTATTGACGTTGAAGCGGATAATGTCAAAGTTTGAAAGACTTTGGAATGATAGAGAACCATTCTGCTCCTATCAAAGGTGTCCTCTAATCTTCTTTAAACACAACATTTTTTTAGGAAGCTCAGTCTCAGCACGTCAATTTTCAAATTGCTTGTTGGTTTGTTAGGTCAGGATTAAATGACATTTCTGGAGTATGGTTGTCAATTGGTAGAATCTTATCCTACCCAAGCACAGGTCCAAACTCCTGCCAAAAGAAGACTCATTCTATTAAATAATACCTAGAGCCTAACCAACCCCCTCAAGACCCAATGGATCTCTAGACCTAACACTATCGTTTTGGATTTTATTTTTTTTGGTCTGGGTCGGAGCAGACCTAGTTTTTATTTCTTTTTTCCTTCTTAATGTTGTTGGATAATATTTGATATTTTTATTTCAGAGAAGGTAATTGAAAAAAGGCTAAATAAAATTTAAATTAAATAAAAAATAATAAAATAAATTAGATACATATGCACACAAATTTACTTAGATCAAAATCACCAAAGTGAGACAAAATGGATTAATTGTTTATATTTGGATATCAAAATAATTGCAAATATAAAAAGTTGCATTTTGAATTAGCAATAATTTTGCTGTATCGTTTACTATATACATTAGATTATCAATATATTTTTAATTTTTATTTTTCCCATAATTGATAAAATAGATTCATGATTATTGAGACCCCATTCACGAATAACCCTTTTTCGGCACAATTTGTTTTAAAGAATATATCATCTATTATATAGTCTAATGAAAATATTAAATCTAAATATTAGAGCCATCAAATTTAATATTATGGAATTTTAAACTTCAATTTTATCACTTCAATCAAGCATTGTTTCCTTTCAAGATGTTAAAAATTTACTTGGTATAATTAATATACTTATATAACTAATTATTCAATTAGTTATTGATTAAAAATCTACATGGTTAAATTACATGATCAATAGTTTTATGATGTCTTAAGAATTTTTAGATGTGTTCACTGAAAAGATAGATTGATAAATAATAATCCAATTGAATTGGGAGAAAAAATAGAATCATTTTTTTTTTTTTATCCAAATTGGGTACATAAGCCCTTGGGTATTGATGGGTAGAGACCTACCCAGGCCCAATTTATATTTTTCAATAGGTTTGGGCGTAGGTTCGAGTCTATTAATATGCATTGGGTCTAGGTATGAGTATTTTCCTTTTCGTTTGAGTCTGGGTAGGGCCTTGCACTAACCATTGACAACCCTACCTAAATATTAGGTTGTTAAACATGAGGGTGCATAACTGAATGATTGTTAGGTTGTTTTGTTTGAACTAAATGACATTCTTAGATGTTATTTTGCTAGTTTGAAAATGGATTATCCAGTAGTATTGTTTTTTTAATAGGGGGACATATGTAATACTTAAATAGTGACCACTTTTTTATTGGCAAAGTGAATGCAGATTTTTCAAGTCGAATATATTTTAAGACCATGCTTTTAAAATCTTTACATTAAAAATGTGACATTATAATTATCCTCAAGAAAATGTGTTTTTTAGGTCTATGTTCACAATGTTGTAAAATATGATCATTCCTAAAACTAGTTATATAATCATTATGTCCTATAAAATAAAAATATTTAACTATTAAAATGAACAAACCTGTATCATAAAAGCCGCAAATAACACAAACATAGTTACTACAAACATATATATTTAGTCTACATGTGTTAAAATTAACACCCGTTTTAGTTTTAAAAATTACAAATTCACCTCAAGGTTATTTTGACAGGAAAATTTATGAAAATCCCACCCAAAGAAAAAATAGAATTTTTACATAAATTTGTAGGCTGACATCAGCATTGGTTGGTCATTTGACTAACGGGGAGGGTGTAATTTGTAATAGGTAATAAACGAACAAGGTAAGTTTATATAATCTTCCATAGAAAGAAAGGGAAGTTCTATATTCCTATGGTAATAGAGGAGGTCAGTGTAATTATCCCTTAATTTTGATAAAGTTTACAATTGTTCTTAGTAAGAATACCCAGTTTGAGCTTCAGGATTATTTCCTCACCATTCTGGATATCCACTGTAAGGAGTGGCATGATAAGTACCTTAGCCTTCCGATAATGGTAGGCAAGTCTAAAAATGAAGTGTTTGGAGGGCTTTGAAAAAAAGTATGGAAATGCATCAATGGCTGGTACGAAAAACTACTTAGGCCGGTAAGAAAATTCTAGTGAAAGTTGTACTTCAGGCCGTCCTATCTTATACAATAAGTTTTTTCAAGATTTTGGGTAAAAGGCTCTGCGGCGTCTCATCAACAATAGCATATTTTTGGTGGAATAGTAAGGGTCAATAGAAAATTCATTGGCTTTCTCGGCATAAGCTTTTCACGGCTAAGAAGGAGGCGACCTAGGTTTCCGTGACCTCATAGCTTTCAATAAGGCCATGTTGGTGAAGCAACTTTGAATGCTCCTTCCAAACTGAACAGCTCGGTAGCAAGGGTGTTGGAAGCTCATTTGTCCAATCTCCCACATCACTGAGGTGAAACTTGGATATAGAACTTCTCTTACTTAGCGAAGCTCACTCTTAGTGCAAGGGCTTCTAAGATCTGGTTTCTCGATGGAGAATTGGATCGGGCATGATATTCGTATTTGAAAAGATCCCTGGGTGTTGGGTCGTTTTCATTTTGTCCTATAGCGCTACAGTTCAATAGCCCCGACCCCTGTGTTGATAGCTTGATTGATCATGTTAATAGAGAATGAAATTTGCCACACATGAAACACCTCTTTTTCCCTAATGATACTATTGTGATTTCAGCGATCTCTCTCAGTTGCGGGGACCAATGATACATCCTAGTTTGGCACTTCTTCAACGAACTATCTTCTCTTAGTTGGGAAGTTCCTACTATTTTTCTAGGATCCTCGCTCATCGGCCATTCTCCTCAGTCTTACCCCGTGATAGTAATTTCATTTGGTAGGCTAAGGTTCACAAAAATCGCATGTTCGCTTAGAAGGCCTGTCGCTACGCCTTACCCACAATTTCTAATATAGCTCGTCGTATTCCTTACTACTCCTTGGTGTGTCATCTTTGTGCTAATTCTCACGAAATAATTGGCCATGCTCTTGTTCATTGTCGCTTTGCAAGACAGGTTTGGGCACTTTTACTTTCTTTTTGTCCATGATTGTCTAGCACGAGAACGGAAGGAACATCTTACAGCATTGTCTCATACCCACACACATTTGTTATCAGAAATTTCTTAATAAAGCATCTTCCTTTTTTTCCTCAAAGAAAAAAATCTTTTAAAATCCTTTAACTTAAATCACTACACATAATCTGTAATTATTATAAAACTAATATTTCTACGTATTAGGCTAGTTAATTCGAAACATTAATGTGGAAATTGAATGTATGTTATATATGCTAATAATGTATATATATATATATATATAGAATTAAATATGTTGAAATTCTTTACAATTTCCTCTCAAAATCTATACCTCATTATATGTGAACCACTTACCATTTATTTGGATATTCTTACCAAAATTTGTGTAATAAGTTTTCATATATCTTACTATAATTACCTAGTTTAATTACAAAAATTGTGACTATTATTATATAATTCAGAGAATTATTGCATGCCATTATTTTGGTTAATAATTTCTAACGTACAACCATTTTTTTAGAAAAAAAACCTTCTTTTATTGATGATGCAAGTCAGACAACAAAAGAGTACAGCGAAAGCGTGGAATGATAGATGTTCCATCAATCAGTCCTAACAATTTCCTAGTTGGAGATATTGAGCAACTGCGTTGTTGAACGATGAATAATAGAGAATGAACAAAATCAAAACAAGCGGTATAAGTATTAATGTCTTGAACAATACTTGTGACATGTCATATATCTTGATCGTGCGCCTGCAACTTGAAGAACAAATTAGAACAATCAACCTCAAGAATGACTCATCTCTAGCCTGCCTGGACGGCAAAAACAATGACTTCTCAAGTAGCCATGACTTCAATAGTTTCCAAATTATTAACCTCTATCTCTTGTTTCACTCCAAGCAACTAACTCACCCCAATGAGTCCATGCAATCATTCCTAGTCCATGCCTCGCTGAGTATAGCCATATTAATATTAATGAAGTTTTCATAAGGTGGAAACCATCAATTTGAATGTAAAATTCCCTTGTCCGTGTGGATAGCTGCTCCGATATCCTGAAGGCATATAAGAAATTTATTGCAAAAGTACCACAAAATTTGGTTGGGCTGAAATCTGCTCCATCAACGCTCTATTCCTGCACCACTATAGTGACCAACAAATAACCACAGAAATATTTCCAAACTCACTGGGATACAGGAGTCCAACACAAGTTCGACAAAACACTACGTCTGTCTAGCAAACGTACACCTGACAAAAGTATGCTCAATACCTTCACCTATATCTTTGCAAAGAGGGTAGCAGAAGAAATCCTCACAAAGTCTTCACCTCAAATTAATAGCGGTCCGGAGAGCGTTCATGCACAAATTCCACATGAACTCCCTGACCTTATTCGGAAATCTAACAGTTCATATGAGCTTCCAAATATGTGAGGGCTAATCCATGTGACTCGAACTAGGGAACTCGTGAGTGAACGAGCCACGTGATATTGAGAAAAGTCCATTGGCCAAAAAATGCCAAATACGCAAATCGTCTCCATCCAATCGGCTAAGTGGAATATAAAGAATCCATGGAGTGTCATCGTCAGTGAATGTCTCCCTCACAAGATCCTCTCTCCATCTGGGATTGTGGATCCATGAGCATGTCAATCGTACCTGATATACCTGTATAATATGATATAGGAGACGTTGTAAAATAATGAGATCGAGCTATCCAAGGATCGCCTCAATTCCATACATGTTTAACTTTATAAATACGCCACTGTAACCTCGCTTGCACAATCATCTTTGCACTAAGGATGCTTCTCTAGGTAAAAGATGGTTTGTGGCCGAGCTTAGCATCAAGAACGTCGGAGTTGGGGAAGTATCTTGCCTCCAACACTTTGGTAAGGAAACGGTTAAGGTCATTAAGTATCCTCCGATTAGGGTCGTTAAGTATCCTCCAAATCTATTTTGCTAGCGTAGCAAGGTTAAAAGCTTGTAGCTCATAGAAACTAAGGTCACTACCTTCCGAGCACACATCTTCTTCCAAGGAACCTAGCGTACCTTGTGGGCACTCTTGTTGTGCCACAAGAAGTTTGCCATAAGGGACTAGATTTCTTGAATAGGTGAATTTGGTAGCTTAAAACATTCCATGGCATATGTGGGATAGCTTGTGCCACCGCATTAATTAAGATCTCTTGTCATCTAAGAGAGGTTACGTTCATTCCAACCATCGATGCGCCACCAAATACAATCTCTAACTGATGTTAAAACGACTTTCCTTGATTTCCCCACCACTAATGTCAAACCCAGATGAACCACATGTTTCTCCTCGCTTTTGATATTCAATAATCGCGGGAGCTCATCCTTAGTGTTAGAGTTAGTATTCTCGCTTAAGAAAACTATTACTTCTAAAAGTTGATCTCCTGGTTCAAAGGCTCTCCTATAAATCCCTAAGGTCTCTCTTATTCGCTTCATCGCTTCTCTTGTTGCTTAACAAAAGATCAAAGTGTCGTCTGCGAACAGCAAATGTGACATATGTGATGCTCATCGACATATCACCACTCCCTAAATACTTCTCTCCTCTTTGACATGCTGCAATAGAGACTTGAACGCCTCCAGAACATATTAAAAATAGATATGGAGAGAGAAATTTCCTTGATGCAGCCGTCTCTTGTGTGACAACACGAGATAAAGAGCCATTGAAAACAAAGGAATAAATAATAGTAATAAACACAACATACTTAGACAAATAAAATACTTCTGGAGTCCAAGTCTATTCAACATACTCTTGAGGAAAGACCATTTAGTTTTGTTATATGCTTTATTAATGTCTAATATCAACGCCATATGAGCAAGATTGCCATGATTATGTCTATTACGAAAATAGTTTAGCTCAAAAGCGATCAAGACATTATTCATAATAAGTCTACCACGAACAAAGTGGATTGACAAGGAGAAATGAATTTATCAAGTAAGAATTTCAGTCTATTAGTAATGGATTTAGATGCTACCTTATAAATTACATTACCTGCATTGATAGAATGAAAGTTTGCTAGTGTTTCCGAACGGGACCATTTGGGAATTAAAATAATATGTGGTTGGTTCAATTTATGTGGTAGCACAAATTTTTTTACAAAATTAAGAACACAAAAGATGACATCCTCTTTAACGATATGCACTAGTAAGTGGGTCATTTGAATCCGTACTCTACCAAGAATTTGAAATAACTTACCCATAGTTTATGCGTAGCACATAATTATTTTCAAAATTAAGAACACAAAAGATGACATCCTCTTTAACGATCCTTCAATGTTTTGATAAAACAAATGAGGCATACCATCTGGATCGGGGATTTAAACGGAGCCATCTGAAAAATGGCTTTTAAGATTTCCTCTTCCGTGTTCAATGTTAAGAGCTCTTGTCACACCTCTCGAGGAGTCACCCTCTTCTTACCCTGAATCAATGCCTCATTCGATGGATCCATAAATCTAGAAATGTCTTGAAAGTACATCTCAATATATGACTGAATGTTTTGTTGTTCTGAACCCATTGATTATCTCTATTTTGAATTAGAGTGATAGCATTGTTGCGATAACATGTGCTAGCTTAAGCGTGAAAATAGGTGGTATTCCGAGTTCCTTTATGTAACCAGTGACTCTTTCCCCGCTGTTTCCAATATATGTCCTCTTAAGATAGTAGAGATTCAAGTTCCCGTCTAATGTGCGACTCCTGCAATTTTGTTTTTCTAGTAATAACTCCATTTCTCAATAACAATAGCTTTTTCCCCATGTCAAAGAATCTGCTTGCATGCAAACAACCTCGAATTTTGTTGGCTCCACCGGATAAGACCATGTATATAGTGATGCCTCAGATTATGAAACCTAGTAAGTAGGTCACTGGAATTTCTACTCTGCCAACAATCTGAGATAACTTACTCACAATGCGCGATGGCAGCAACAATGGTTGATGCCGCTTCAAAGTGCCATGGTTTTCTTTTGTCTCAAATTCAAGGTGCCAGCCTCAAGCGTAACCACCAATGGAAATAATCTTACGTTCATACTTCCTAATTTGCACCCTAATTTTGCTAATTATCTTTCCTACATTAACTTTGCTTTTCTTTCTCTTTATTGCTATATAATAAGTAAATGCATTTGGCTATAATTGGACCTATTTGTTGACTTTGCACTTATTTAATAGGTAAAAAATGGTATACTTTAAAATTTTATTCCGAATCATTAATTTAATCACTCAAAAAATATTTTTAAGTTATTATAATTATTAGCTATCTATGTATTTAGGCTAATTATTAAGAAACACCTATGTTGAAATTGAAATTATGTAATTTATGAGATCTAATTTAGATTTGACAAATTCCTTTAAGGTTACATAATCTAAAATCATGTTCCAATAGTCTCCAATGATCTTCAAATAAGCATACAAGCCAGAGTTCATGACAGCAACACCAGAAAGGCCTTGATTATAGCACTTTGATACTTAAAGTAGTAATATTATGTAGAGGTTAAGCTCATAAGGAAATTTAGGATAGCAAAGGCTATAACTGGGGCATGGAGAGCATATATTTATAGGTATGATCAAATTGTACAATTGCATGTGAACCATCAATCTAGTTTTGGTCATGCAGTCACAATAAGTTTGTACATGCTCAAGATTTTCCTAGGTTGGAGTCGGAGCTATTTAAGGTACAAACAACATAGTTTGGGGTACTTTCTCGTTTTAGGATGCATATGAGTGGTTCCCATATCGTTATCTCCCCACTTATCGAGTGTGGAAGAGTCAAGCTCGATAAGTCTTTTAAGCGTCGCTCCCAACAATCACCTAATCTAAACCATTTGATGAGGTCAATTTGTCCCCTTTGACTTTTTATGCTTACTTTGAAGCCACACAACATATCTGACCTTAACCAGAGCGACCTTCAACATTTTCTTTGTTTCAAGTCTTCTTCAAATCAGTTTTCTTTCTATATTTTCTTGTTGTATCACTTGTAGATATAAAATCTTTAGTTCTTCTTTCCTTCTTTTCTTCAATATCTTCTTTCCTGATGGATTCTCCAAGTGATTTTTCTCAACACTTCCTTAAGAGAATTATGAGTAACACCATATCTCGTGTGAATGTTCACAATCAACAACTATTTCTCCTTCCGTATCCTTTGACCCCTCCTATTATCCTATCAATCGTGAAGACTATGACGGGGAGATGGCGGATAGTTCACATGCAAAATTAAATTTGTTTCCCTTAGATGTGGATGTAGATGACACTATTAAAATAGGTGATCGTGAAGCCAATCTTGTTAGGCTTATGTAACATGTTTCTAACAATCGTGGTATAAATAATTTGTTTTGAATAAAAGTGATGTTCAGTTTATCGCATTTATACTTACTTTGATTGTGTTCACTTATTTTGTATTACTGTTCAATGCACAAACAAAGCCCATAGACCGAATGCATTAATCCAAGAGGCTGGACTATGCATAGGTTGGCAGTCATGAATCCAGCCTCTGTGGATCGGTCTGAAATTCCAAGTCAAGGACCTCGAGATTGGGTATCGAGGATCCAGTTGAGACTTGCACTAAGAATTGCAGTCGTGCTTCATCGACAAAGTGACGAAGGTCGTCCATGCAATATTAGTGGGTTAGTTGGCTCGGTGCCGGCTAACTAAGGTGACTTGCGGAAATCGTCATATAGGAAACCTTGAGTGGGTTGGTCGGTATGACTCGTATTCCCAGTTCCGATAGTACGACATTAGTCCTCGAACTTTACGGACTACGACAGTCACATATACACCATATCTGTATCTTAGATTTGGCGAAAGGCTACCGGGTCAAAAGACTTGGTTGCTACAAGTCGTATCTAGTGTAGTCAGGATGTAATGTGGACAGTAAGTTCCAAGAAAGAATCCATCTCCTGTCAACGGTTGACAGTAGTGTCTCACTTACACTCTGAGACTCGTTCCCTATAAAATCTTTGGCCTCAGTAACTGAATAGTGGGATAAGATCCCAGTGACGTTTCAGTGGGTGAACGTGTGAAGGCTTAAGTCAAGAATGGAGACAGATGTCCAAGATCCATACCCTAGACTATAGTTGTGAGATAGTAGACTGAAGGACCGTACTTGTATGCATTCGGGGGCCTAAATGTTCATGCCATGATTTCACCTAGTCTCTAGTGCCATCGACTGTTGCTAGACGGCCACCAATGGTGATGGATGAATTCTTGTCATGTAATGATTAGAGATTCGGCCAAGTCTAGTTGAAGGTGAACCTAAAGAGTCACACACAATTCACTGGAAGTGGAGGAATTAATTTAGAATTAATTCCGGAGATGGAACGATTTAATAAGATTAAATTGGTTCCCTTTTGGAGTATCAAGCCTTTGAGAATTAATTGGAATAATTAAAGCTTGATCCATAAATTAGATTTATGATGGGCTATTTCCCTCTTTAATTAGATTAAAGAGATGGAAATATTAATTTAGGCTTAAGTATTTATTGAATTTTCACTAGAAACCCATTAGGATTTACTGGACCATTTAAATAGGATTTAAAGGTCCATTCCATAAGGCCCATCAAAGGATGGACGGACGAGATTTAATCTTGGGGCAAGATGAGATGTAGGGCTAGAATTAAGTTTGACTTAATCAAAGCATATATTTGACTAGGATTTGACTAGGTCAAATTCTAAAGGTCTTCAAAGTGTATCCCTTTGTAGAGGTTGAGTAGGAGTAGGAAAACTACTCTATATAAACCCAATGATACATACACACACACACAACAACAACAACTCTCTCATCTCACACACACTCAAAACGCCGCCTCTCTCTCTCTCTCTCTCTCTCTCTCTCTCTCTCTCTCTCTCTCGGCCATCACCCTCTCTTCACCTCCAAAAGTGTTCTTGTTTACTTGTCTTTGATACAAGGAAACACATGATCAATCGATCACGTTAAGTAATAGCATTTGGTCGATTGTTTCTCCCTTTTCTTTGATATCTTGCTAGCACGAGGGTATCAAGGTTCCGGTGAATTGCATGGACGATTTGGAGATTCCTACATTGGGATCTAGGTGGACAATCCAGGAACAACGCTTGTAGCCAAATGAAGAAGTCTACAACGAGTGAGTACGCTTGTTGCATTTTTCGCCCTTTCGTTCCAACCCTATGGCCTCCATAAATCTTGCATGTTCTTTCTTTTATTCATGAGATACACCAAACGCACGGGAGAATCAAGGGAACACCCCTTGATCGATTTTAAATTCCGTCGTTATTATGCATGTTTACCTTTTATTATGTTAAGACGCCCTGCGCTTCCGCACACACCCTCTCCCGGGCCAATCCGTTTAGCTTACAGTGGTATCAGAGCCCGGTTCGATGTACAGGTCTAGGGTTTTTATGTGTTATACGTGTATGTGCATGTTTGACGTGGCTTTATTTTTGTATTAAAGCATGTCGTAAATTATAGGGATTAGTGGAAAGGGAGCCTAAGCGTAGCCGCCGGCCAAGCGCGCACAGTGTGCGCAGGATCGGCAGACGGTTCTGCCGGCCGAGGGTGCAAGGGGGCGTGGCCAGGCGCGCGCGCAAGCAGAGGAGCCTGCGCGCTGCCGCCTGGCCAACGCGCGAGCGACAGGGGCCCGCCAGTTGGCCGCGCACGCAGGGGCGCGGCCAGGCGCCCACGCAGGCAAGGGAAGCTTGCGCGCATGCGCCCCGCCAGCAGGCTCAAGAAATGTTATGACATTAGATGCTAACAAGACTTCAAACATTTTTGAAGTTCTACATACAACCATTTGCAATTGCTACGGCTTCTTAGAATGGTCAATTCTAGACAATTATTCACAATATGGCTTCCCTTATGTCATTCATGAAAAATCTTAGTTCTTGGATGGGTTCAAAATTTACAGCAATGAAATTGGGATTCAACTAGGCAAAAGGATTGAAGGAATCAGATCTATTTGACTGTGGTGGTGAATTCTACATCAATTATAACAGGTACATAAACAATGTTTGAAATGATAAAAATTGCTAAAAAGGGCGTTGAATCAATTTTTTCTTATATTTATTATTAGCACATAGAAACTGATACATGGAAATGTTTGGAAGAGCTAACCCCAACAGTTATATGAAAGAGTTAAAATTCCCATTACCCAGGCAAGAACTTCATGCAGATTGGTGGAGTAATCTTGGCTAAAGCCAAAACTGATGCAGGAAGTGTCCATAAACCTTCCCCACATATAAAACCAGAAGCCACTGCTGGAACCATCAATTCAGCCTTCTTGGAATCAAGCTTGTGCCACAGAAGAACAACTAAACTCCCCACACACATATCAATGGCAAAGTACCCTCCAATCAAAAATGGCACTGCCATCGCGGTGGGAAGTGGCATCCATATACCAATTCTCTTTGGTAAAAGATCTTTCGCTAAGTTAATCGCAATAGCAAACCCGAAAAACCCATAGCAAAGCTGAAGGCAGTGTTGAGGCAAGGCCGAAAAGCCTTGGACCCCAATAATGGCTAAGTTTCTGTATATTATAGCATAAGGGGCCTTGAATTCTCCATCTGGATTACCAATATCAAATGCCTTATAGAACAAAAAGAAGCTCAAAGGGGAAACGATGCAGCCCAAAGCCGTCCCTAAGGCTTGGCTCAGCAGCATTGCTCTTGGTGATGTTAACGTTAGATGGCCGGTTTTAAAATCTTGCATCAGAATGGAAGCAACATTGATAATGGACTTGAAAAGGCCACAAGCGGCCATTGCAGCAATGACACCATGCTCTTTTCCGGACATTGCAGCTATAGTAAAAAGTCCGACTTTTCCATAGTTATATGCCATGTTTATATCTGTCAATCCTACTCCATATGCGTTGCAAAATGCCAGAGATGGGGCGAAAATGTAGGCCACGAGAACAAAGTACCATTTCAGCTCTGGAAAAATGAAAGGAATCACCACCACCGATACCATGGACAATAATATGTAACCGACAGCTCCTAACCAGAGAGGAATGCTTTCTCTAATGAAGATTTCATCTTTTCTAAGATCACTTACGGCCTTGTCCTCGTTTACACTGGCTGAGTCACAAAACACAATGTCATGTTCAACTTCAGATTTATAAATTCTGTGATCAATTTGAACATTTTGAGCCATTCCACAGACTGATATCAATACTTACCTGAGCTCATATTCCTGCTATTAAACCTGCTGTAAACGTTAATGATTGTGACGCGTAATATCTTGACGAAATTGTAGAGCCCATCTCCCAGAAGAAGAGCAATTGAGATAAATACCTGCCAAGGAAATGTACATACAGAAATCATTAATTTTTTCCTACAAATTTCTGTCAAAAGAAAAGAGTGTAGGCTATAAACCTTATAGCCATTGAGACTCTTCATACTGTTTTCTGGTATATCTGCTGGAAACCAATCTCCTTTAACTTTTCCTATGAGTGGCCACATCATGCCATATGAAAGCACAGCTCCAAGAAGCAAAGACAAGTTCACAATGTGGGAGCAGATCATTCCAGTCCCCACATAAGTCATGCTAAAATCGAAGTAAAATCTGTGCGGAAAAAAAAAAAAAAAAAAAAAAAAAGACAGTAAGCATAAACAAAATCTCATCATCATAATTAAGCTGCAGAACAAAAACCTTGCTATATGAAATTAGCCGTACGTCTGCTTCCTTGCTTCAAGTCCAAAAGTTGGAAACTGTGAGAAACCACAGTCCTCTTTTGCTGTGTAAAACCACTGGAAAAATCCCCACAGGAAACTGAAAGAAAAGGTCTTGATGAAACCTTTTACTTGCTTCCTGCAACACAATTACGCACAAGCTCGTTAGCTCCTGATGACCGTAGTCGTCTAACACGTACGTACTTCGTCTCAACTCAAATTCAGCGGTAAAAAAGTTGATTTACTTGGCCATTTTGTCACCTCTGCTGTGGAATCCATTGATAAGAACAGCGGTTGCCATGCCACTCGGGTAGGTCAACTTGTAGTCGATTATCAAGATCTGGGGACCAATTTTGAACTTAATGCAACTCTAATAAAATATTAATCACTTTGGGAATGGAAAAACAAAGTAATGGATTTAATTCTTGCATCAAACTAAAAATAACTCAGAGCATTGACATTAGACTAACTCATGTGGTCCCGACCAAACAGTTCAAATCAAGAATTGGAGAGTAACATATCATCCTCACCACAGAAAAGCTTAAAAATAGTGATCAGATGCCTTTTTCTAATCAGAAAGTTCAGTACCTCCTAGAATTGGTAAAATCCAAGCATGAAAAATAAAATATAAGGAACTTTTTCAAAAACTGATGCAATAATAATCTTTTTCTTGAACTTAAAACTAGTAGTAATATACGGTCTTTGAGGACGTTTATTCAGATACTAGCACGAAAATTTTTAACGGGTTTCGTTGCATACTTTGCGAAGCGGAATCAACACAAAAAGGCCGACGAAACAGACTAAAAAGAGGAATCCAGTCATCCAACCAATTCCAGGCTCCTTAATACTGCTTGGAGTATTTCCTTCAACACTGGTTCCACCTGACAGCTCAAAGGTTTTCTTGTTCATTCCCAGGAGGTAAGATCCAAACCCTCCTGAAATTCGAAAGAATTCAGAATTCAAGAAAAGACAGTACGTACATGTGCCTTCTCAGAAATTAAACAAGGTTTCTAAGGAAACGGTTTCGACCTCCAACTGCGATACTGTAACATGCAACGACACATGTCTGTATCATGGTATTCTCCTGCTTGGTGAAAGGAGCTGAGACGATCCCGGTTTTCTGAAGGAGTTTGTTCCATGTCCTGATGAAAATAAATGCAAGAAGGGCTGCTGAAACATTAAGGTTCGGAGTGATCCCTGTTGTCAGATTCAGCTTCATTGCAATAATACTGAATATGGATCCAATAAGTACGCTTGCAACCACTCCCCGGACCGTAATCTGCTTGTTCCATGGCTGAACCCTTTTGGAATCCTCCTCAGATTCTGCTAACTGATCCTCCCTCTCGATCTCCTCCTTCGTCTCTACCTCATGTCCGATACTCATAGCAACAAGTACTAGGATGTTTTCACCTGCACAACTCCAAAAACATGGCAAACCAAGAACCAGATTAGCACAAATGAATTTGAAGAAAAAAAAAAGTAGCTAGTAAAGTCTTCTTGTACTTACTGCAGCTGACCTTGATATTCTTCTCCCTTTGCTTCAATTGGAGGAAAGTGGAATATTACTTAGGATTAAGAAGAACTTGGAAGCATATATAAATGTGAGTATTTGTGTGGTTTATTAATGATAGAAATGAGAAACCAGTTAAGTTGTGCAGAGAAATGGCCAATAACTAGAGCTGCATATGGGGTTTGTGTATGCTTTGGGGATCAATCTTGCTACCACCCCCAAGAAGACTGTGCTCTTTAAATATTCTGAGAATTTTCAAGTCTTCCTCAATTTTGTATTCCATGCTTATCACATAATTATTAGCCATTTGACATGTACTATGTTAGGGAGAACATGTATATAATATATATATATATATTGCTTATTGATGAACAGTAGAATTTAATAATGGGTTAAATGCATTTATAGTTCTGTAACTTAGGTCATTTGGCATTTTCATTCTTTAATTTTTTAGCGTAGCATTTTAATCCCGCATCTTCTTAATTTTGCGATTTCAGTCCTTTTGTTCGCCGGAGTTCACCTCCATCGGCGAGAAGGATGAACTCCGGTGAAAAAAAGGACCGAAATCGTGAAAATTCAAAAGATATAGGACTAAAATGCTACCCTAAAAAGTTAAAGGACAAAAATACTGGCAGAAATGGGCTAATAGGAACAAAAGCCCCAATTTAAAAATATCACGTGAGAGGCACATGCATTTTTCCGACGATAATGGTGAACTTCGACGAAAAAAGAACTAAAATCATGAAAAATAAAAAAATAAATGACCAAAATGCTACCCTAGAAAGTTAAAGGACAAAAACGCCAGATAACTTAAGTCACGGGACCAAAAATACATTTAAGCCTTTAATAATTAATTCCAACATTGTATTTCGTTCTGCATCTTTTAAGGTTAGACCAGTTTTCGTCCTTAGTAGATTCTTATTTATAGTCTCATAAAGTTAAAAAATCTCACTTTTAGCTATTTCATCAAATATCATTAGTGTTTTGATCAAAAAGGCCCGTGGTGGGTACATAATTGTTATCCAAAAGGCTAAAGAGTTAAGAAACACTTGTTTTTCTATCAAAATGTTAATAAAATCTGACGAAAAGCGAGAATTTTTATAACTCATATATGGGACATTAATGAGAATCTCAAAAAATTATAGGATAAAAAGTATACTAATCCTAAAATATAGAACAAAAAACCGTTATTTCCCGCTAATTTTATATAGACTTCCTTCAATATCCCCTCCCTAATATTGTGCATCAATCCGATTTTATTTAACGCCAAGTTATATATAACAGTTGGAAAAAGTTAATATATATATAGTATAGTTGTAGAGCTATCCTCAAAAAATAGCGGTCGAGAATTATAATATATCATACCATTATTTTAAATGAAAAGGGTATTTACAGAAAGGAAAAAAGAAGATTCTATTCCGAGAAACGAAGTTTTATTCCAATGTGTTCCAAAGAGAACATAGAAACACCTTTTAGCATACGACGAACAAATAGGCAAAATTATACTTTTATTTTCATATAAGGGTTTAATAGTTTTAGTTCTCTATTTTAAGAAATTTTTAAAATGGTCCAAAACTAAAAATATTTTAACACAATTAGTCATCTACTAACAAAAATTTTAAAATATTCTCAAAATTAGAAAACTTGACACGTTTAGTTCCATGTTTAAATTACCATTAAAAAAAAAAAAAATAGACGGCTGCTCACACAACTGATGGATGCATGCATTGCACGGGTCCTTGCCGTCTATGTTTTTTCACCAAAACTTGAACTTGAAGACAAAATGTATCGAATTTTTACAATTTTGTGCCCAGTTTGAAAATTTTATAAAATAGAGGACTAAATCTGTCGAATTATACCATTTTGGGACCATTTTCAAAATTCCATAAAATAAAAAAATAAAAGTGTTGAACCCCTTATCCTATGGAACTAAAAGTGTAACTACGCTCGAACTAATAAATATAACTAAACATTTCATTTAACTTAAATATATTAATATATTTTTATACTATTATACAAGAGAACAATATCGCAATACCAACTTTTGAATATTCAAATTTATTCTTTTAATTCATTTCACCCCCTCAATAAAATTTAATCATGATAATAATATCAATATTTTATATGAATTTACTGAAATACCCTGTGAAATTGCACATACGTCAACTTTTAGCATAATTTATATTTTGAAGTTACATATTATCCCACGATCGATAACCAACTCATAAATAAAAAATTATTATTTATCAATTTTAAATAATTTTACACATATATCGAGTGTGTCGTGTGCCGTTCGCGTGTCTTTATATATGTATTTAAAAGAAGTTGTGATGATGATGATATACACATGGTGGAGAATTTACCCTGGAAAAAAGTTTGTCTAGGCGTGTGGCTTTGGTAGCTTATATGAAAAAAGTTGAGGAGTTGAGGGTGATGGATGGAAGATGGAAATTGATTGAAAATTGGTGTGATTGGTTGGAGGGGTCAAACAGATTCTTCCTGTTGGGTTGAGGAATAAGCTTGTCACGTTACTCTACCAACAATATAATTTATGGGAAGTATTCACATGCAGGGTTTTTTTTTTTTTTTTTAAGTGAACTGATCAAAAATGTATCATAAATTTTAATTATCGATTGCCATTATACATTATTTATTCATATCAAATATATGTAATTAATCAGTGAGTATAATTAAAATAAACCAATTCTCACACATTAATAAGATTTAAAACGATGATTTTTTAGTCATGGGGCTTCAAATTTTTCGAGTGACATAAATTTCATTGGCTAAATCTGCAGGTTTTCTGAAATAGAGAAATTTCACAAACAACCACCAAATAATTATTCAGCTTCAATAGAATACATATACGTCAAATAAAAAAGTAGCATATACATAACTAATGAGTTGAATATATATAGAATTCTTCTTATATTTTGCATTTGCATGTTAATATTATATTCTCTAAAAGGTCTCTTAATCATCTATCCTCGTATATATTAATTAATATTAAGAAAAATAAATGCAAATGAATATATATGAAAGTGAAAAAACCATAATATATTTAATTGGGTTTGTACGGATTTAATTTGATTAAATTATGTTGAATAGTAATATGATTTTTTTTGGCATTACCATTTTTTTTTTAATTTTCGACACCCTTTTGGATTAGCTCTTGTTACACTACAAGAAAATAGTGAAGAAAAAATTTTAGTGACAATTTTAATATTGTCACAAATTATATATATTTACAGACAATAATTTGTATTTTGTCATAATAATGAATTTTAAAATTTTAGTAATGATAATTATTTTATAAAAATTATAATTAGCATGAATTAGTGACAAAATATTGTCCACTAAATTGTCACTAGAAATAATTAGTAACACATGTATAGTGACAACCTATTAAGAATAATCACTTATTGTTACTATATTTGTATTATCACTAAGTTCTCACTATAGATGTACCACTAATTATCTATAGTGACAATTTTATACATAATTCTTGTCCCTAATAATTATATAGTGACAATATCAAAATTATTGTCACTCAATATATATTTTGCCGACAACTTCAAACATGTTACTTAATATCTTGTAACTGATACTATATGTATTTGTAGTGTTATACACACACCTCAGGCCCTTTGCAAGATTACAAGCACACCTTCTAAGGTCATAGTTATAATTATCAGTATACTTTCTCTACTCAGAGTTAAAAGTTTACAAGTACAAGTCTCTTTAGGTAAATTACATTGATACCCCTTTAACAACCGTACTTGTCATTTTAGAAAGAAAATCGGGATTATTTGTATAATTAAACATAACATCAATGACAGCGATGTGATTTACCCTATTTTATTTCATTAGTTACTTTACAACTGAAATATAGTGGAAATTGGTGAGATGTGGCTCTTGATTGTGTCTTAAATATATCCTCTAACTATAAGAAAAAGTTGAAGCATTTTCACCTATAAAGCTAGCAAGATGAAAGTATTTACTCGACATGGTTATTTTTCCAGTTTTACTCACATTTTCCTTCTACTTAATTTTCTTTTTGATTCGGGTCAAGATTCTCAACGATCCAATGATGATTTGGAATGCAGATCTTAATGAGTATCTCGATTTGAATGAGTAAAATTGGCTGCACACAAAGAGATAGTGTAGCTAATTAAGGTAGCCCCCAACTAACCCTTCAATGCTTAAGTTAGTGTTAAACTCGAAGTGGGGTTGCAAGTGCGACTTTTTTTTGGTTTTTTCTCTTTTTGTGTAATGGTAAATTTCATATGATAAAAATGTTTGTTTAGACAAAGCAACCCATAGCAGGGAGCAGCAATATACATTAGACAACACACACTCCCCCATTACCAAGCTATCTTCCATATTTGGAACACGGCAAGGACCTCTATTGACGAAGGCCTATAGTGCGCTAGTAGCTTCTGTTGAATCTACTCAACGACCAACGAAGCAATGACAACCAACTCTGTCCTAGAATTCCTTAAAAATTCTGAAGTTTCGGTCTCACCAAATATAATATAGCAATAAGGCCAAAGCAGCCCTATTCGCAACATTAACAAGGTGTCGCCCCCGCCACAAGTTGGTTGCCCATTAGACCCCATCCTGTCCCTGAGGTTTAGGCCAACTCCACCGCACTCTCTTGTGAATTTCTTGCAGCCATTTTGCAGCAAAAGGGCACTGGAAGAAAAGGTGACCATACGTTTCAATAGCATTTAGATCATGTATGACACATGAAGCTCCTATGTGATGTAACCAAGGCTTTTTCTGTAGTTGGGAGTTTCTCCTGAATTGCAAGCCAAAGGATGAATGCATTTTTTGGGGTTTTGAGCCGACCAATCAGTAGGCTGCCCAAAGCACTAAAGTTGCTAGCGGCTGAAAGAGTTTCAAAACTGTTGCAGCAGTATAGCCTTGGGGGAAGGGGCTGCTTCCATCTTGTCCTATCTTCATGCCCATCTATCGAAGGAAGTTGGTCCTGGATGCCTCCAATCCCCGCCGCTCCTCGAGCCAGCTTCAGCCAACTGCACACCCCGTTGCGAATCACAACTGAAAGCTTAGCATTTTGAGGGAGACCAGTGACTCTTGGTCCCCATGGGGTCTATTACAATAGAACACCGAACGGGTGCCATAGGTCTTGCATACCAAAATTTTCTCCCATAGCAACATGATACTAAATTGCCGACAACCAGTGCTCACGAAGCTTAAGTATTTTCCGCCAACACCATGATCCTCTTGCTCCATTTGTTGTCTATAATGAGGTTCTCGAGCTGTGCACTCGAATCCAATCGGCTCATATTATGTCCCATTATTAGTTAGAAGATCCGAAAGATGCCGACACAGTAGAGCCTTATTAAGTTCCCTCAGTGGAAAAAAGCCCAGCCGCTCCTCCGATTCGAGCAAGCAAACATGTTACCACGAGACTCAAGCCATTGTCTTGTGTCCAGCCCCAACCCATAAGAATCTCCTGATCTTCATTTCAATTTTCTTTGTGACTTCGATCGACAACACAAACATAGAAAACCAATACACCTGGAGTGATATTAAAATCGATCGAATTAATTGAGCCTGGCCTGCAAATGAGAATTGGTGTGGCCCCCATGCTGCAAGATGAGGTCTACCTTGTCCACCAGTAGCTTGCAATCTGCCATTGTAAGTCTGGATGCAACAAGGGGGACTCCAAGGTGGTGGATTGGGGGGCTACCTCGTAGGAAGTGAGCAAGAGCTCTAAAGCTTCCACACGACCTTCGGTTGCTTTTGAAAAAATAATATGGCTTTTCCCTATGTTCACTTGCAAATTCGAGACACTAGAGAAACCCTCATATATCCACATTTAAGCGTGCTTACAGAAGTTTCGTCAGCCTTACAGAACATCAGCAAGTCATCAGCGAAGGCCAACATGAAAGGGTTCACGTCACGACATTTCCAATAGAACTCAAAGTGAGGCTCCCGGGGCTTTATCATTAGCTCTAGAAAAAAGTGCCAACTACATTTCCCGATCCATGACCGGTGTTATTAGTTGCTGTCACGGATGGTGTTCACGATACCCATAAGATGGGTGTGGTATTCCTTTAGGTTCATCGTTTCTCGCCTTCTTTCCCCGCCTAAGAGATGCTGAAACCACTGTAAGATTTCCTAGCTTACCAATTCCTGCCCTTGAATCAGCTCCCCTCTGCTATCCTGAAGATGAACTATTTTCCTCCTCTATCATTAGGCGACTATCTTTTGAAAGAATAATCTGGTATATTGATCCCTATTTTTTATCCAGTTAGCTTTTGCTTTGTTTAATCATCTCTGTTTCTTGTCGCACCACCCGGGCATAGATATCGGAATACTATTTTTTATTTCGAGCAGTAATTGCACCCTAGGGAAGCTTGGATGAGGTCTTGAAACGCAGTAAGAAGGTCGAGGCTTGGGATGTATTCAGTGTCAACACCCATTTTTTCCGTCTCTTTCTACCAAACGAGAATTTCAACACTTTAAGTTTCTATATAACTGAGTACATAGCTACACAAAAAATATGAGCCGCCCACACCCTAGCGGCCTCCTACAAGAAATCGGGTTCAGATGCAAGGTAATTCTCAAACTTGAAGGACCGTGAACCTAGTTTCCATCGCTGCCATCCTGTAGGATAAGAGGACAGTGATTAGATTTTCCTCATTGTTGAGCAATTGTAGGTCTGTTCCGGCCACGTTGGCCATGCCGCAATTCCAAGTATTCGATCTAGTCTCCTCCATAAGGCTCGAGCCAGTCCTAGAATTATGCCATGAGAATACATTGCAAATCATAGGCAATGTGGTTAAATTTGCCTCAACTACACAGTCCTTAAATACTTCCATAGGCTCGGTGGTCTCGGTGCCAAGGCTCATCCTTTGATAGTGGAGCATGATGTAGAATCCACTCCCATAACTCCCTCCTTCCGATACGATCATTCAAGCCATATAAGAACAAAGGTGGCATAAAACGAGGCCATATTATTCCTGCACTGCAACCTAAAACGCACTAGTTGTTGACTAGCCTCAAGCACTTGTACATCAATGTCGGTGTCATTCCACCCAATCCAAATGTGGTTACCTGGTCCAACAGAAGAATCACTATACCAGCTCCATTGAGGTTGAATGTCGATCTGGATAGCTCGCACATTCTGGGTGGCCACCCTTATTTCCAATAAGCCCACCACTTCTAGCTTAAACGCAGTAAGCAGCGCCATCATTGATCATGGGGGGCTACTATAGGGCTGTTAATGTTAGGGCCTTGAGATTCCTCTTCCTCATCCTCCTCACTGAGGACTTGAAATGGATTGTACGTTGCTATGTCCTTCCCCTTTGATGTGTTCCCCATTGCTGGTCGAACCTCCTCTCTAGAACCATTAAGCATATGCCGTCTAGAAGGGCCTGGCCAATCAATCTTAACATCCTTAATATGTACCTTCCCACCCTTTGAGACATAAACCTCAACTCTCTCTATTCATCACACTGAGGCTTCTACAGAGGGCGTCTACCGTGGTCATGCCCTACCCCAACATAATCTATCTAGATAGCCAACGTCCGCTCATACTCAACCTCAATCTTGGTTACCCTTGTAATCACTCCCTCATCCTCTAGTCGCATGATTACAATGTGTTTCTGCAATTTTAGAGTGAAGTCCACCAGGATACAGATATGGGGAAAATCAATCCGTTCACAAGTTTTAGTGATGGAATCAGTATACAACGGTTGCCCCACCCCACTAGCAATCACACTGAGCCCCTCCGTCGTCCAATATTCCATTAGGAGATGCTTTAGCTTTACCCAAACTGGCACTCTAGTAAGCTATTATTTTTTCAAAAGCATACCCGACTCTTATTTCTGCAGCATAATAGGTTGGCCCAAATACAGCCAAGGCCCACCCTTAATCACCTCCTCCATAGTCGTAACGATATTGAAGGTGAAGAAAAAGAATCCACTCGTCAATGCAGTAACCTTCTTTACCACCAGCCACATTTATCGCGCAAAAGATGCAATCTGGGGGAAGTAAGGCTTTCTCCCCATAAAGTATCCAACATCTGTCATCAACCATCATTTTGCACCCGCCTCCACGACCTCCTCACTCGATTTGACCACAACAACACCATTTTGCATCTCGTGCTGAATATAAGATAGGGTTTTCCTCGAAGAGTTCACGAAGCCCTCCACAATGCCATCCCTATGCATGCTAGGGTTAGTATTTAGGTGCAATGTGCCAATAAATACCTCTGCTTGCCAAGGAGGGGTTGTCTCCCCTTGGCTGATTTGCACTTTGTCTTGCATAGGGGGATCGCCTAGTCCAAGTAACGAAAGAACCCTAGTAGGAGGCAGACTAGGGCCAGGCAACGCCTGAGTATGTGTAGCTAGCGGGGAACGAGACACCCCACAGGCCTCCATTCAGTTGGAGATGAAGACTATTCTGCCGACGATCCAACCGCTGAGGATTATCGTCCCTACCCCTCCAATCCTATAACGAGCAACCCACCTCGCTTTCCATCGTGAAAGAGTTTGGAGGGATTGAGAATCCTCCTCCCCTACAATACACTCCGTAAGCGAAGAAAATGCGGGTATATCAAACAACGAGTTCACTTTCTCTGTCTCCTCCTTTGATGGCGGCTCCTCCACATCATGAACCTCCTCCCCAACCTCTACCGGACCGCTAGTGGTGCCAGGCTCACCGCCATTAGGATTTGAAGTACGGGAGTTTGCATGGGAACTGGTGTGTGTAGTGTGTGTGAGAGAAGAGAGAGAGTTGGAAGACATGTTTTCTCTTTTGATTATTTCATAAACTCTAAGCAGTGGGTTTGACGTAGGTGAGTTTTCCTAAGTGTGATTTGATAATAATAAATGAAAACCTGTCAAATAAATCCTTCATATATTTATAAAAGTTTATGTGTCAGAGACCGTATGAGCCACGTGTCCTGTAAATAGTCGTCAGATGGGCTTTAGATCAACAACTGATGATCTTTGAATTGCTGGGTCAAGCACGACCCGACCCACTCAAAAATGTACAGACCCTTTAAGTTTTTGGGATTTTTTTCATTTCTGAGGGCCAAATTAATCATTTAGAACTTGTTCTTTATATTTCCCCTGTCACCTTTCCTCACCATTTTCCATAGCAATAAGGAAAAAAGAATATTCTTTTGGTCATTACGTTCTTCTTTTCGTGTTGAAATTCATAAACATAATAAATTTGTTAATTTATAATTCTTTTGTGAATTAAGGCTACTTATTTTTTGCTTTAGCTATTGGATCATAATCAGCTCATTTAAGTCAGAAATTTGTTAGTTGTTATCACGCAAAGTGATTATTAATGAAGAAAATAATTTATCTTATACTTTTTTTTTTCCAACTATATATCTATATTCTCATCCGATATTGAAAAAGAGACTAATCCTACTCAAGACAGAAGCGAAAATATCTACTTAGGTTAAAGAAAAATAGGTTAAACGCGTGAATTTTTACACCATATCTGTCAAGATGTTAAACAACTTTTTGCTACCGACCTTAGTTTCTATGTCAAAAAAACAAAAAAAAACAACAAAAAAAAATCTCTAGATTATTTATACTAATGTATTACATTAGATAAATTAGAACGCGCTCTATTGAAATTTGACATAATAATAAAAACTCCTTTTTTTATTTGAAAAATTATCAATACTCTTGATTTTTGTGGTTTGTTCAACAATTAGCTTGATGCGCTAGCCTCCGATATATTTTCATCCAAGTTTTGTGGTGAATTGATCAAAATGGTCTTGTGTCTGTGAATTATAAGTTTACTTATTTTTAATAAATTTCTGAGATTGTTTTATGGAGTAAGTGGACAAGCTTTTTTACAAATTCTTTTCAAATTTTTCCATACAACCCGTCCTTTTTTTTAAATAATTTTATTTCAAAACAAAAAAATACAACAAGAGCAAATTAAGTGGATAATTTTATTCCTCCATTCAAGGATTACATAATTTTCTCGAATATTAGGGAGATATTGGTAATTTTCCAAATAACATGAAGGTATTTATAATTATGACAAATTTTAGAAGAACTTGTTGTAATTTACCCCATTGCATTAATGATAGTTTGATTTCAACATAAAATATTTTTCTTCACAAGTTTACATACTTTCTTCAATAGACATATATAAATTATATATATACATAAACAATTTTAATTCTGAAAATTTTCAAATTTTTGAAGTTCCGAAATCTTTTCGAAACGAACAAAATATATCAGGTTCTCAAAGTTCAAAATATAAGGTCCATATAAGTCTTTACTAGAAATAAATGAAGAATTTAACAAAATAATTTTAAAAGTATATTAATAAATGAATAAATAATTATTGTAAAACGTTCAACTATCATTTTCACATCCATAAATTTTAGGTAAAATTTTGAGTATCTACTTCATGCTCTTAGTCTATAAAGTTGAACTTGTATTCTTTCTTTTGGGGAAAATATCTTGAAGGAAGAATAATACAACCATAGGAATATATGGATGACGATTAATATTTGATGCACAAAGAAAGAACAAATGCCATATCTCAGTGTTTCAACGTTGACATAGTTTGAGACAAATACACACGTTTGATGGCGCTCGGGACTTCAAATCTGCTTATGAAATTTTAACTTTAACTGATAGGTTAAGACATCACCGATAATGTTTTGCAGTATATTGAAAAGCCTAAATACGTAGAAAGATTTACACTTGGGAAAAGAAAGGAAAAATTGCAATTTTAATTAGTCATGTAACTTAATTAGGGATTGTCATTTTTTGTCCTACATGAACTGGCTTTTATAATTTAATTCTGTAGCTTTATAATTTTGGAAATTTCAGTTCTTTTCGATTAATTTGGCTGAAAAATTGCATGTGACTTGCACATGACCCAGCTAATTGAAATTTTAGTTATGGAAATCAATTCATGCAGGATAAAAAATGCCAACTCTTCTTGAGTTACAAAACTAAATTTCAAATAAGTGGATCATATGCAATTTTTCGGCCAAAATGGTGGAAACGGACTAAAATTATCAAAATTTTGAAGTTATAGGACTACATTAAGAAACTCAATTCGTGTAGGTCCAGAATTGTCATCTCCCTTAAGTTATAGGACTAAAAGTGTATTTTTTCAGGAAAGAAAATATCTTAGTGCTAGTGATTAATGTTTTAAACCCGAACTGGAAACTTCATTGGGTCAAGGGTCACTGATCCAATCGTCGGGTGAACCGTAGTTGAACTAGTGATGTCATAATTATGTTATAATAAAAATTAATATATAAAAATAAAAATAAAAGACCAAAAATATAAATAAAAATAAGGGTTAATTACATTTAAACCCCCTCTGAAAATGCATAATTACACTTTTTCCCAAAGAAGTTTTGAAATTACATTTACACCCCCTCTAAAAATTCTTTGTTTACACCTGACCTCCATTCGTTAAAGTTTGGGAAAATGTTCATTTCAACAAAAATAATTACATAAATTTTCAATTTTACCTCCATTTAACATTCTCGTGCAATAATTTTGTGCTTATAAGGAAAAAATATAATAATATTGGCCTCACTCCATACATATACGTTACACTTATCCTCTTATAAGTACAAAAATATACATGAGAATGTTAAATGATGGGAAAAATTGATAATTTGTGTAATTATTTTTGTTGACGTGAACATTTTTCGTCCAAACTCTAATGGATGGGGGTCAGGTGTAAACAGAGAATTTTCGGAGGGGGTGTAAGTGTAATTTCAAAACTTTTTTGGGGGAAGTGTAATTATACATTCTCAGAGGGGGTGTAAGTGTAATTAACCCTAAAAATAATTATAGGTTACTATAGGTTTTAAAAGTATCCCAACATTTAATAGTAAAATCAGTGTATTAAAGCTTTTAGGTAAAGAATAAAAATAGAAGAATTGATCAAATAACAAAACTTTCGAACTACTTACCATTATAATTAAGTTATAACTAAATTTTATTGTCAATCAACAGTTAGCATCCCTATATATATATATATATATATATATATATAGCAAAACGATGGTTGACCACAATTAAGTCATTTTTGACCAAATACTATTTTTTGGTAATTTTAAATTTTTTAATTATAAAAAGGTCTCATTGGTTAGAAATCTTATCCGTTTTAAATAAAACCTGATTTTTTTATTTATCTCAAAAATCCTATCTTCAAGAGTGTTTATCTATACCATATTCTACCTTCAAATTAGGATTCTAATCCAATTTGTATTTATTTTAAATAATTTTTTTTATGATTAATTTTTTATCATAAAAAAATAACAATCTTAACACTAATAATTTATTTTTATTTAATCGTATACTTTGCATTCACTAAACTATATCAATCTTTTGGTATATCTCATGCAATAAATTTTTTATTTTAATTGGGTAATATCATTATTGTTTGTAATTTATCTTTCATTAACATATTTATGGATAATTTTGTATTGGTTCATTGATATTGATAAAGCAAGTTTTAAATTTAATTCAAACTAATGTTTTCTTTTTCTTTTTTCTTAGTTTTTTATGATTGGATTTGATTTTTAATCTTTCATTGTTATTCAGGTTCGAAAAATTGTAGGTCCCTGCTCTGCTTTAAAACTTATGTTACAAAATTCATTTTGTCATTGTCTCCCATATGAAGATTTGTTTTCCTTAGTTAAATAATTTTGTGAACGTTGCTCTATCAAAATTTTAATATAAAATATATTCTAAGCCTCATAGGTTTGAAATTATTGCAATACAAAAGGACAGTCATACTTGGTAAATACATGAATTTTTCAATTTTAGTTTTTGTTTATAATTATTTTTATGATAATATATTTTTTATTAACGTAAACGACAACATGATAGAGCAGTACTAGCTTCTTTCCCCTAATGCATTACTAAACGATTTTTTTTCTTATTCTTTTGCTTTTTGAGCTCCAATTTTATTTTTCACTCATCTTTTTTTCGCCCATTTTCAATTGAATATCTTTTTGTGTGTGTCATTGATTGATGATTTTTCTATTCAAATATTTACATTTAGCTACAATAATCTGCTCATATTATTTTTTTAATTTTATAATTCTTTTGTCAATCAAATAGTCATGATTTCTTTACTTGATCACTAAATGAACACATACTTCTATCTAATAATAATTTATCGTCTTTTTTTTTTCAATTTTAATTAGAAAATGTTAACTAAAATCTTGCATTTCTTTTTTTCCCACAAGAACTACCCGGGTAGGGGTAGGGGGATTTTTTGGGGTCCCCTCCCTTCTCTCTGTATAAGCATAAATTGGATAAGTACAACACATTTTCTAAAATCTTTCATTTCTTGCCTCTTTTTTAGGTATGGGGATATAGTCGTAAATTTTTATTTAAATTAGTTTATATATTTTTATTTGTAATAAAGTTCTCTGATTTTTCAAGTTTTGTTCATCAAATATCATGTTTATTTATTTAAACCTCTTATTGAATGATATGTATGGATGACTTTTTTTTTTTTTGTGATATTTTCTCTACCAAATTTTCGTCATCCAATTTAGTATTTAGGTCCACATGTAATTTCATATTAAATTTCATTCTTAGGATCCGTTATTGCCATTTCAACCTGGTAGAACGAATTATTTATTAATGAATAATTCGATTACTTTACAGTATCTATATATGATAATTAATGGCCGCAAACGTAACAACTAGCTTTTTTATTTATGTATATACAGTTTTTATATCTTATGTTTAAGCATTTCGAATTTATTAGTATAATATATATTCTTAGCATATAACTCGAAATATAAATATCTTTACTTCTTATTAGTTTTCGAAATTAGTATAATATATATTCTTAGCATATAACTCGAAATATAAATATCTTTACTTCTTATTAGTTTTAGATGTTGTTAAATTTATTTTTTATGATCGAAATCAAAAGGTGATACTAATTCTTTCTTTTTCCCATTTTAGAAACTAGGTTACAAAAGGGACTATTTATTAAAAAATATTTTTTGTTCTAGGAGAAATTCATTTGTATCATAGAGCAAATGTGATAGTTTCTTTTAGATGATGTATTTATATCTGCTATGCTTGATGGCATTCCAAAAATCAAGATTTTGTGAGTGTATATAAAGACTAAAATTTACGGGTAAATTATTTATTTTTTGTTCTTTGTCCATCAAAAGCAAATGAAACTGACAAAAGGATAAAATAAAATTATAGGTTTCGAGTGAAAAATAACTGCTTCATGTTGAAAGTTAACATGATATTCATTAAAAAGTAACTAGATTATCTTCGAGTATCTATGAAATAATGGACATGAACCCAACTCCTAGAAATTTTTTATTATGTTATGTTCATATCGTTTCTTATTGTATATTTTTTATTGTACAATTCTGAAATATATATATATATATAGTTTTAATTTTTATTAGTTTCAGATATTGTTAACTCTTTTATGAAGGCAATATAAAGTGTCGCTAATGCTTTTTTTTTATTCTTACTTTCAGAAACTTGATTAAAAGATCATTTAATACGAATAACATTTTTTAATTAGGGGAATTTATCACACAGGGTAATAGAACACTATCTCTTATATAATGTATTTTATTAATTGAATAAAAAATATATAGTATTTAAAACTTATAAAATATTTTTTCTCAAGGTGTAAAAAAAATGTGATAATATTCTATTGTTATTTTTTAAATGGTTCGTAAATAAACTTAATAAAAAATTTAAAATTGAGTTTTGTATAAATAAATTTGTGCCATTGTATAGAGTAAGACGGTCATTAAAATATGCCATACCATTAAGTACGGGGTTCATGCTATAAAATATAAAATTTTCGTGCATAGCACGGGGTTCATGCTAGTTTTTAAAAATAATATATAAATCTTATTCTATTAATTATGATTTAATTAGAAAGTTAGGTAATCATAGAAGATAAAAATATAATTAAATTATGAGCTTAATGAGATTGTTCACTTGTTAACATATAATTCAAATAATTATTAGTGTGGGTGTTGGTTTGTTGATACTTTTCACAATTTTCATATAATGTCGTGGGTCAATTTCCAGTATCAATTTTTTTTTTTAAATTTTAAAAAAATTTATGAATCGATCGATTCATTTGATTCGAATCGGGTTAATTGGATTACATATTTAACTGACAGTTCGAACAGCTGTCAAAAAAATAAAATAATTTAAAAACTAATCTAATTTTATTAGTTGAATTAACTAATTTATGAATTAGGTGACGGTTCAATAAATTCGCCCAACCCATTAGAACTTGATTTTAAAACGATGCTGGTTATAACTAACGAGAATAATGCGGAGAGAGAGAGAGAGGAGAGGGAGAATCTTTTCATAATTTCATTTTTTTTTTTTTACAATTAAGAAATGTTTTCAAGATTCATATGAATGAATAATTTCAAGACTCATAAATTGGACTTGACTTTGTTGTTCTGGTAGTAATCAAATTACAATTTGGGATAATATTTAGTTAGTTAGTAATTATTATATTTAATTATTTTAATTTTAGTTATTTTACAAGCATCTTGTGCTCTCAAATTCCCATCAATTCGTCGGATGATAGTTTACTGTATAGTAGGATTGTTTGTATTTTGTTATATATAAGGGGTTGTTTAGATTTCATTTATGTAATATTGTTGATCAATGTATAATTGTTGTAATTGTCTCTATTAGAGATTGATAGTCGACAGGATTGATTGTAATCGATTTAGTTCAATTAATAATATTCATCGCTTTCACCTCAAAAACCAAAAAAAAAAAAAAACAACTTTAAATTTTCATGATCCCTTAGACACTTTGTAATAATTAAATTGTACCACACCTAAATAATTATCTAAATTCGACACTTTGTATATGTAAGCGGACATTTCTTGCCTTTGTTTTAAATTTATTTATCTAGATTTCTTGTTTTTAATTTAGTTCCTTTTTAACGCCTCAAAAATATATTTCATGAAATTATATTTTCTTCTTCAAAAAAAAAACAGGTTACTTGTAATGATATAAGGAATATACTTTCAGTCACTATTTTTAGAATGATTGTAATTACACCAGAAGAAATAAGAATTTTTACTATGACTAAGTACCATGGTTAAAAGTAAAAAAAAATATAATCGATACTAATTAATCATGATTTTTCAATGGTTATTAGTCGTGGTTTGTGCTACTGAGTCCAAAATATTTGTTACGACTAAAAACTGCAACAAATATTTTAGCCATAAATAAAAACCTAGTAAATATTAATTAACCATGATCAAAACTTAGATTTGTGCATCGATTTCTAAAACTTTTAAACCATATTAATTTACAGTGCAGGAAATAATTAATTTCTTTTGTACTGTTATCAATATTAAATTATAAATAATTTTTGAAGTAATATATATAAAATTTTGGATTGAAATAATTAAATGAAATCCATTTTATATGAATGAAAGTAAAAAAAAATTAAAGAAGGCGGCAAAGAATCTCCCGTACAATAATTGAAAGTACAGAATCCCATAATATTAAATTATGTTTGAATTAATTGCAAAGCTGTATGATCCCTTGTTGACACGTTGCTGTTATAACAAAGGTTACCTGGAAATCAGAGTATCAATTCCAGGCAATAATGCATTACAACGTGCAAAGAACTGCTGAGGGCGTTCTCAGTCAAGCCTGCACTCTTTTAATTAGTTAAACTAGCTTATAAAAAAAAACTCGATACGGATGAATATTTTAAATTTGAGAAAAATACAAGCAATTTCATTCTGATATTGCGAATGAGTAAATTATCCCCCTATGAAAAATAAATATTAATTTACCTTCCTTTATTTTTTGAAATGAATCAATTTACCTCCCCATGTTTTTTAAAAGGAATAATTATATTTACACCCCCTAACCTATGGTCTGTTTACACAAATCACCCATGCCTTTTGAATAATTACACATACATCTACTAGAAATGTAAGCATCATTTACACAAACCACCCCTATTTTTTAGAAAATTACACTTACACCCCTCAAAAATATCGACATTATTACACAACCTACCCTTATTTTTTTGCTATCAAAGGTGGTTTCTATAATTATGTAAAAGGCAGGGGTGGTTTGCATAAATAGACTATAGGTCGGGGGTGTAAATGTAATTATTCCTTTTTAAAATGGAGTAATTTACCTCCCTGTCTATAGGGGTAAATTGCTCCATTTCAAATAACACGGGGAGGTAAATTGCGTTTGTTTTTTTTTCATAGAGGAGTAATTTGCTTATTTGCAATATCACGGTGGGTAAATTGCATTAAACTATTTTAAATTTTAATTATTCTTTATTGCATGAAATATAAAAAAAATGAATATAGGATCAAAATTAATAAAAGATCATCGATGTGAACAAAAGATCTTTATGTTTTTTTTTTTTTAAAATGAAAGCGATGAATTATTATTATATGAAATAAATCGATTACAATGAGTCCTGATGAATATCACTATCTAATGACAATTACAATAATCAAATCCTGATTCACAATATCAAATAAATTAAACCTAAACAACATCTTACTATTACAGTATACAAATAAACCTACTATGCAGTAGAAATATCAACCCATACGGGATCGAATCCATGACCTTTAACATCATGGGGCCTCAGCATCGCCAATTGAGCTAGGCCTCGTCGGCAAAAAATCTTTATGTTGGTGATGGATGACAATGAATTCTGGTTAGATTCAAACTCACCTTGTTTCAGAAAGACTTTAAGAATTTATAATTAAATTTCAGAATGGATTTCGAGTTTTTATGATTTGGACCAGCTTCTGGCCTGAACTTAATTTTTTAATATTATTTATTTATATATTTATATATGTCACTACAAGAAAATATGATATTAGTGATAAAATATTAAATAATAATTTTAAAGTTGTCCCTAAAAATATATATTAAGTGACAATAGTTTTTATCTTATCACTATACAATTATTAGGGACAAAAATTGTGTATAAAGTTGTCACTAAATATAATTAGTGACACATTTATGACGACAATTTAGTGACATCAATATAGTGATGACAGTTATTTATAGTCACTAGGTTGTCTTATACATGAGTTACTAATTGTATTTAGTGATAATTTTCTGCACATTTTTTGTCACTAATTCTTGCTAATAACAATTTTTAAAAAATAATAGTAATTATTAAAATCATAAAATTCATTATTGTGACAAAATAAACATTCTTGTCACTAAATATATATATATATATAATTAGTTACAATATTAAAATTATTATTTGATTTTTTTGTCGCTGATCTTTTATGTTTATTTTATGTGTATTTGTACATATATAAACAATATCTATATATTAAATAATTTTATAAATTGAAATATCAATATGGAAGTATATACAACGGCAACATATATTTGAAAGTTGGATTAAATGAATTTTTGATACCGTAACTTAGGTCATTTGGCATTTTCGTCCATTAACTTTTTATGGTAGCATTTTGGTCCTATATTTTTTTAATTTTTGCAATTTCAGTCCTTTTTGTTCGCCGGAGTTCCCCTCCACCAGCGAGAAAGATTAACTCCAGCAAAAAAAGGACTGAAATCGCGAAAATTAAAAGGGTTAAATACACTTTGCCCCCCTAAACTATCATTGATGTAACGTTTACCCCCTTCAATTATCAAATGTAACACTTAGCCCCCTGATTGGACGAAATTACCCCTTATGCCCTGAATAATCATATATTATTTTTAATATTTTAGTATTTTGCATATTAAGTCATCACCAAAATTATTTTCTAACTAATTTTTTAATAAGTGAAGCATTTAAATTAACAATGATATAATGAGTCAATATATATAATAGATACACAACAATATAATATCTCAACAAAAAACTCTTTTACATGAATTTTTTTTATATATTTATTGTACTCACTCGCTACTTACTTAATTTTTTTTTATTTATTTGATAATTTGAACTATTTTACACAGACTCAAAATAAGTAATGAAAGAGTACAATAAAAACATGAAAAAACTTTCATGTAAAAAGATTTTATTAATTTTGTAATAAAGTTAAGTTATAAACTGTTTATTTTTTAGATAAGAATGAGTAATTACATCTCCATTTTTTAAATATATTTTCTTTAAAAAATATGACAAAATAAATTTATTAATCTTTTTTCCTAAAATGTTCAAATTTTGATGAAGCATATGTATTGTCAATTTCTTTTAAAAAGTATATATGAGTTGTTGGGATATTATATTTGTTGTGTATCTATTATATATATATATATATTAACTTATTATCCCATCCTTCACTTATTAAAAATTATTTTTAGTTAAAAAATAATTTGGTGATGATTTAATGTGGAAATACCAAAATATATTCAAAATAATATATAATTATTCAAGGCATGAGGGGCAATTTTGTCCAATTAGGGGGGTAAGTATTATATGTCATAGTTTAGGGGGTAAATATTACAGCAAGGATAATTCAGGGGGGCAAAGTGTATTTAACACAAATTAAAAAGATGCAGGACCAAAATGTTACTCTAGAAAGTTAAAGGACAAAAATGCTGACAGAAATGCGCAAATAGGAACAAAAGCCCCAATTTTAAAATGTCACCTGAGAGGCACATGCATTTTTCCGGCGAGACGGGTGAACTCTGGTGAAAAAAGGACTAAAATCACGAAAACAAAAAGATATAGGACCAAAATGCTACCCCAGAAAATTAAAAGACGAAAACGCCGAATGACCTAAGTTACGGGACCAAAAATGCATTTAAGCCTTTGAAAGTTTTGGTACTTTAAAGCTTAAAACACTAACATGAAAATTTACCAAGTTATACTATTTTTCAATAATATTATTATCACGTATTTAAAATAACAATAAAATTAGTTTAAATATTTTAAAATGAGTGTAATGGTCCAATCCGTTAGGTCCTACTGTTTCCAAGTGAGTTGGGTCCTAGTCCAATAAATTCTTGATATATTGAGTCTCAAATTTTAGCAAATTCGTCTCAAGTTCAATCTCTTATCAATCCTAAATTTACGTTTGCTAGGTATCTTTATATATATATATATATATATAGACATTGAGAAAAGCATGACCTTGAGAAATAAATGTTATCAAAAACTAAGGGAGAAAAAAAGAATATAGAGAAAGTGAATTAAGATTATATGGAACTATTATTTTCATTGGTTTTTCAAATTTTGAACTTTTTTGTATTTATTCCTAAATTGTCAAAAATTACATGAGCACACTGATTAGTACTTCCTGATTGGTAGTGGGTACCTTCAGGTCTACATTGGTGAAATGATGTATGTATGGCCTCAAGGCTCAAGGTCATCTTTCAGCATTTCTACTGTATTGAACCAGGCATAAGCTGGTCGGACCATTTCTGGACAGATTCGATTAGTGAAGTAGAACCTTACGCTATATTGGAAAAATCAATATAGGGACAATGTATAGGCAATGATTTAAGAAAATAAGATTGATTTCTTAAGTCATACAACATTAGCATAAATAAGAAATTATTTGACATGCTCAGTAAAACAAAGCCGTAAACTTAGTTCAGTCGAGTTGTACAGCAACAACCCGAGTATATCAAAGGATATACGCTCAGTCGATGACACTCCCATCAGTGAGTTCATCGTGCTCATCAGGAATCTCCATGGGAAACTCCTCTGGATCTTCCTCTGATTCCTCAGCATACAGGTCTACGTATTGTTGCAAATTCTCTCTGAGTGCAAATACTTCATTCTGAAGCTGATGATTTTCTTCACTAAGTTGTTCTATCTCAACTTCGTGCTCAGCCTTCAAATGTTCTGGATCCCATCGAAGTCTAGAAAAGTCTTCTCGAAGCTGGTAATTTTCTTGATTGAGTTGATCAATCTCATCCTTGTGTCCGGTCTTTAAAGACTCTATCTTCCACCGGGGTTTAGAGTTCTGTTCCTCCAATTCATCGATCGTCCTCTCATATCAGTGGTAATAATAAGCCCAGCGAGAAAGATCATTCATGAGTTCTTCATCTCATCGTGTCGATCACGCAATTGTTGTTGCAATTCAGCAATGAGATAGTGTAGTGGTCAACCGAGTTGGTAGTTTTTGAAGATGACGCCATTTATAACGAACCGAATCACAGAATGAATTTCTGCTTGCCTTGAGGAAATTATATGCCCCCTTTGATCGTGCATCGGGTACTACGCAACTTCTTTCAGGATAAAACGGTTTTCGTTTGTTCAGTATTGCACTTGTACCGAAGAACACCTCGAACAAACACTCAGAAGCCTTACGAAAGGTTGAGCTCAAAGCTCGGATTTACGGAGCAAAGAACTCAAATTTTACAGACAAAATCCGAGAGAGAAGAGAGCTTTTTTGGGAGCAGAACTCTTGTTTTTGAGTTGTGTGTTTTTTAAGTGAACAAATCAGCCTTTTATAGGCTTTGATTTCAGCAGCATTAAGCTGCAATTCATTGGAGCATTAAACAGAAATTAAGCAGCCATTTATTAGCCAAAATTCTAAAATTAAAACATAATTTAAAATGGTAAAATCGAGATAATTTTTCTGCTGTTTCAAGTTGAAAAAATTTGACTTTTAAACCAGTAATTAACTGCATTAAGGCTCGGTTTTAAAGGTAATTAACGACATTAAAACAAAATCAGGTTTAAAAAATATTTTTGCTGCAAAAACAAATATAATGAGACTGTGTCGGGACAGGCGGCCGGCGGCGGCATGTGTGTGGGGCAACCTCATGTTCACTCTAATTTCCATAACACTTCAAACACCAATTGAATATTGAACTTAATATAAGGAGTTTAATTTAGTGTTAAACTTCCAATGTGGGATAAATGAATATGAGTGTAAAACACTCATCCCCACGTAAACCTTATATACACAATAAAGTCCAACCTTTTTCCCATCAAATTCCTATGTGGGATAAAAGAAATTTCCCTCATTTTCTCAATATCTAATATATGAATTAACATATAATTGAACCCATATTTTAGAACACTTTGTTGTTACAAATTAGCATCAAATATGCCAATTACAACATAAAAATGCATAGAGAGAGTGTAGAAAATGAGAGAAAATCGAGCAATCTTGCTGTGGAAAGTTTAGTTACCTATTGACTTACCTAGACCCCTATTTATATGAGCAAGTTATAAGGTATATAAGGGTCAGATCAGGGTAGTTGAGATATCCCAAAATCTTGGGATGTCTATTTTACAATAATAGTGTCTATTCAGCCATTAGACTGATCTTATAGGAGATATGCCAGCCAAAAGGGATGTCGTCAGGTCAACCGAATATCTAGGGATGTTAGTTACCTACATTTTCAATCAGTCGGATCAAGCTAGCAATGGCAACCCTACTAGAACCCTTTTAGGATAATGTGCTTAGAAAATGTAGAATGTAGCTGGTGTGGCGACTGAGGTGGATGGCATTGGGGTCTATTGGTAGTGGACCTATTTTCAAATGTTGCCCTATCAGCAGGATGGCAGAATCCGAGCTGGTTGGTCTATCACTTTTGTTGTCTGCTAAGTGAACTTAGGCCAGAAGGATTTTTGCCTGTTGGGTAAAGCAGATGGAGACTGACTCCTTAGCTTAGATTTGGGCCAATTTGTTTATTAGGCGTGAAAGTATTTATTCTAGACATCACTTAGTTAAATGAAATATAGATTAATTTCTCTTATTCGGAGTCCTTGATTAGCCCTCCGGACTAAATATACGATCTCTTCTAGATGTTCCCTCCATAATGTCTTGAAAGGTTTCTTAAGTGTTCTCTCAAACAACTCCAAAAGTGATTGGGCTTGAGGTCGTAGGGTCCCTTCTGGTAGTCCAACTCCCAAGCTTACTTTCTGGGTACCTAAGAAAATAGCAGATATGTGGCTCGATACGTGATCCTCATGAAAGATCGCCTAATACCTAAATGAATTCGGGTTTGATTCGTGTAAACAGTTCAAAGAGGGCAAAAATTACATTTTGTCCCTCCAAAATGCCACTAAAATAACTTTGGTCCCCTTCATTCATGAGTTACACTTTTGGTCCCTCAAAGTACTATTTTTGAACATTTTTAGTCCCTGTCGTCAACTTACCGGTAGAACTTAATGGAAATTCCTCATGTGAGGCTCACGTGAGGTGCTTATCTTCCCAAAATCAGCAGATTCTTCAAAATTTCCCAAAGTTGCAAATCAACTAACATATTCCCCTCTTCAAAAACCCTAATTCCCAAATCCCCAATCTATACAGGCCCAAAATTAACCTAAAAATCATTTGATTTTTTGAAAACCAACTCATTAATATGAATCCTTGAGTGAATCCGAACGCCAATCTAGTGTGTGAGTATGATTTCTCTCGGGCTTGAAGAAGGAGGACTTGCAAGCGAATGGTGAAGTAGGGTCCATGGCGAGGAGAAGCAAACACACACTGGATTTCACATCAAATTATGGTAAGTTTTGATTTCTTCCTAGTGATTTGATAATTTGATTATTTAGTGGCGATTTTTTCTGATTTGGTTGAGTTGGAGTTTGTTGTGATTTTGTGAGTTTCATTTTCTGTAGTTGGGGATTGTGTGTCAATGATGACAATGTTGTTGATTTTAGTAGTGGTAAATTGTTGTTGATTTTCTGTAAATTTCTGATAATACAATGAATTGGTGTTTCTATGTGTTTGTTTAATAAATTAATTTAACAAAAATATGAATACACATAGACTACATAGGAGAAGATAAATGTTATACTATTAAATTGTACTATGGTGGGGTTAAGAACATAGTCCACACAGGGATTGTATAGGTGGGAATGTGGACTGATAGGACTAGATTTAGATTATGACACAAATATTGAAAAACTATAAAAAGAGAGGGAGATATTTGGAGAGAGATGAACATGTATCAATAATCATTAATTAAACACATTCCCAAAAACTTTGAAGTTGAAATATACATTAAACACTTGGAAGATAAAGGGATGATGTACAGTCGGGTAGAGCACTTAGTGATTGGAGGAGATACACATGACTAATTTAGAGCAAACAACCAATGTGGAGGGGGATTACCAAGTTTATATAGGCATGGGGTATCATTGGGGAGTAGAAACTGAAGAGGGTAGTGTCAAGATAAAGAAATAGGTGGGCATGAGGGTAGTGGACAAGATGATGACTGATATTGATGATAGTGATTTTCGACAGTGATTATAATTTTGAGGAAGATGATAGATTGTTCGAGAGAATGTTGGTCCTGAGTGTGAGATAGGGGTATGGCAAAGGGGAATGAATACATCACAAATGAGATGTATAGGATGCAAAGAAAAGATGTGGATGAAGATTATATTATTGACAGTAATGATGACTTGATAGCGATGTGGGGTCTGATGATGATGTAAGAGCTAAATATGCTAAATATAACCCTAAGATAGATCCCCAAAT
The DNA here is from genome assembly GCA_034509735.1 of Sesamum alatum. NCBI lineage: Eukaryota > Viridiplantae > Streptophyta > Magnoliopsida > Lamiales > Pedaliaceae > Sesamum > Sesamum alatum. The sequence continues at coordinate 12,949,074 of JACGWO010000008.1, forward strand.
ACCAAAACCCCGAGTTCAAGGTTGGCATGATTTTTCTTCCAAAAATGTGCCCAAGTTTGCAATTCAACTCATTGTCTAAGGAGAGAAATAAAAATGAAATTTGTGAAAAATAATTAAAAAAAAAAAAAGGTTAAGGGTTGTTTGTAAAAATGATGGTTGTGAAGGGTCCATCCCTTTTTCTCCTAGGCAAAATGATCAAGTGTGACAGATAAAAAATTATAAACAAGAACACCAATTGTTATTGGAATACAATAAAAATAGCCTAAGATCATATTGGATTATAAAAAATCAAAATTTTCTGAAATTTTAAAAAGTAAAAATTTTCTTATTTCATAATTTGGGTATGCTTAGAACCTCTTTCTTGTATTATTTTCTGTTCACGATGTCATTACTAGTAGCTCAATCCCTCATATGCAAAAAAAGTGCTACATTTGAAAAAAAAAAAAAAAAAAAACCTTCTTGTTCGCTTCTTTTTCCATACCTTGAATTGGATGAGTTTGATGAATCATTTGAATAATTTCTACTCATGTCTAGAAAGCTGATTTTTTATATAAATGAGCACAAATTTTTCGGCCAAATGAAGAAATAGAGAAAGAGTGTTGGAGTTGTAATTTTTGAGAGAGAAAAGATCTTGTCAAATGATGTCAAAATAATTTTTTATTTCTCCCAACCACTTTGAGCGTCAAATAGCAACATGTTTTATCCCAATTTCAGCACCCCATGTGCCGCACGTGATGTCTCCATTAAGTTCTACCGGTAAGTTGACGGCATGGACTAAAAATTTTCAAAAATTGTATGTTGAGGGACCAAAAGTACAACTCGTAAAAGAAGGGGAACCTGAACTGTTTTAGTGGTATTTTGAAGGGATAAAAAATAATTATAGCCACATGGAATGTTGTACCTTAATTTATGCCCAATCGGAGAAAATTATAGCCATATGAAATGTTGTACATTAATTATATTCAAAAGTATCATTCATACTCTATATATATTTTTTAAATAAAGGATACATTATTATACAAAGAATCTAAAGAATCCCTTTAAGAAAAAAACAAAGAAAAGGCAAATCTTGTTGGAACTTAAATTATTTAAAGAAGCAAAAGTTGAACTACCTTTGGTTTTAAATGATGGATAAGCATATGGATTCCAAATGCGAACCCGAAACGTTTCATAAATAAATAAATATATGTTCGAACTCGATTAATCTAATTAAACTTTTCCTAAAAATGTCAGACGCAGCCCATTAGATATATTTTGCAATGATGCACCCACATGAACTCAGTTCTTTTTCAACCATAAACAAAATATTTTTAATATTTATACTTTATTATTAAGTGAGAGCACTATTTTGGTATCTCACTTTTTATGGTCTATTAAAAAAAAACAATTTGTATTTTTCTCTCTTTTCTCAACTTCCTATTCTCTCTCTTTTCAACTTTCACATTTCTCTCTCTTTAAAAAGAAAAAAAAAAACTTTCACATCTCTTTTTCTTCTCTTTTTTTTTCAATAATTTCTCTTATTTTTTTTATATTTTTTAAAGTAATAATTTATTTAATTAATTTAAAATTAATTATACCCACATATTTAAGTGTGTCAGCTTATACTAATTTGACAAAATACAAAGATTGAGACTTTTGCTTCAACTTTCGATATTAGTGGGACTACATCTATTAATATAGTAATTTCTTCTGTATCCATTAAAATATATACGTTGTCAATGATATAATTATTAGTACTTAATAATTTTAGAATTTGAAGACAAAAATATGTTATGTATTCGATTATTTTTTAAAAAGATTAAATACATCAAAAAGTCAATAAATTATAATAATTTATGTTTATCATGATTACAATCTTCACAATTTATACTATATATTATTCACCAGCATCCTTTTAATGTCTTGCTCTGGCATTTTTTTTTTCTTTTCACTTGCTAACTTTCATGTTTGTTCGCGCCATTTACAAATGGTAAAAACTATCTTTTTAAATAGTTATTCATTTTTAGCAAATATTTTTTGTCGTTCTCCTAATTCAATTTTTCTCTTTCTAAATTGTTTGTTTTCAAATTTTAAGCACATAGGTAAACGTCGCACGTAAAGGGTTCCAATGATTACCTCAATATTTTGGTATAATAATTTCGCAGCGGAATAAATCAACCAATGCTGAATCGCCGTGCTCGCCTACAAGCTTCCAACAATCTCGTGGATCTACAAGCACATCTTTTTCCAAGTCTTGTCACAAGCACCCTCTTCTCACTCCAAGTGGATTGTTCTACCAGAGTTATCGATCCACCCAATTACACGCCTTAAACCTTTGGTGATACTCCAAGAGGGAATAGACAGAGTATTTGGGAGAGGTTTTGAGATAATGTATGTAGAATGAATGATCTCTTTGGATTTATAGAAATACCCTATTCAATGGTGTGCACAAGCGGATTCCTGATCCAAATACTAAGTTTAGGAGACTACAAACTCTGTATCCAAGAGGAGTCCTCCCACCCACAAGTTTGGGAGATTTCAAGACTCTATAAATATAGATGTATATCGAATATCTCCCACTTATACACATCTGGCATAGCCTCTCGAATTCAAAATTTCTCATCTCTCATCCCCTCTTTCATACATGGAATAAGGCATACAACCAAGCGAGAAAAAGAAATGTGAGGAGAGTTATTTAAGTCATAACCAAACTAACATAGCTCTTCAACTCAAAAACTCCCTATGTACCCGAAACCTTGTCGTCGGACTTGATTAAGCATCTCTAGATCCCTCAATAAATTGATGGAGCATGCTTGACTCTCTCAAATATGCTTCTATTTTCATGACTAGTTAGACTTTTTCCAACTTAGTCTCTTGGGCTATAAACAATAGAACATAAGTACTTCACCAACTTAGTTCTTCCTCGGCCTCTCACATCAATTAGTTTCGCCTTGATAGCTTTCTCAGACATGCTCTTACAGACTGCATCGCTCATGGCCATTAGATAACATGCTAAAGTAGCATCATCAAGCTTACGCCCCATGACATGGTCTAGAGTCCCGAAGGATAGAACAACTTATATGGGATCACACATTGACGAAGTAAGGACACATTCAGTCACTCCGTATCGTAGTCGTCTTAAAGCACATGAAGTATGCATGTTATGATAGAGCTCCCACTCAACTTGGGCATGTTATGCTCTTAACAGCATATGAACCTTAGCCCAGTAGCTATCCAAGCTCATAACTTGTGTACCACCAGACAGTTACCCTCTTAATGTCTTCTAATAGTTCGAACGTTCAGCTGTAAACAAACTTTTATGAAGTTTGGACATACATCATAATTGATCACACATGATCTCATCCTAACTCTTTTGCTAAGGCGACTCTGATTATAGATTACCCTCCATCACTTCTAAAGTGGGAAGGCGATCATTCACATGACTCACTTGTGCGAGTGATCCTTCTAAGTCTCATCCTGCTCGCTATCACAGTGTTGTGGTGATTACCCATTTGAGTTGGTCAGTTTAAGCCTGGACACATTTATTATATGAAATAGACATAGTATATTAACAAAAATAAGAATCATATATTCTTATTGATCAAAAAACATTTTCTTACAGGCTCAAAATTTAAGTCTTACCCAGTCCCATACTACTCACATGCCTTTAAAATGCGTTCCTATGCAAAGGTTTAGTAAAAGGATCTGCAATCATATTGATAGTAGGCATATGCCTAAGAACCACTTAGCCTTGCGTAATACTATTACAAATAAAGTGATATCTGGTACTTATATGCTTGGTCCTCCCGTGGTACTTGTGATCCTTCACATACGCTATAGTGGTTGTGTTCTCACAATCGATCACAACATCATCATTAACATGTGCCTAAATGCACAAACTTTTGAGGAATCTACTTTTCTTCTCGAAGGATCCATCTGTTGATGTGTTTTAGCCTTCCTTCTCCTGCCTGCTTAAGCTCCGGGTTAGTAGGGAAACTCTATCATAAAACCCTTATAAATCGGGAATTGGAAGTCAAAGAAGAACTACAGGAAGACGCAAGCATTAAGACTGCAGTTCGAGTGGCCGACAAAGCAAGTCCGGGTCGATGGGCGCTGCTTCAAGGCTTCTGTTCACATCTTCATCTGCCGCCTGGACATTCGATTGAGGAAGGATCAAAGTTAGAAGAGGTTGACCGACCGAAGAGCCGAAAAAGCAATCGAAATATGTAGAGATGCAACCAGATAGCCTCTTGGAATGCTGATGTACAAGTGACATATTCTGCTTCCATGGTGGACAAAGAGATGCAAGAGTGCTTCTTGATGCACCAGGTGATAGCAGCTCCTCCTAACAAGAACGCATATCCCGATGTGGATTTGCTTTCATCTTTGCCCGTTGATCCATGTTTATTGCTATATCCAACCAATTTTAAACTTCCCCTATTGTAGCACAAAGTTAGATCACTTGTTTCTTTCAGATATCTAAGTGTCCTCTTGACTGCTACCTAGTGGTCTGGTCCTGGATTACTTTGATCTGCTCACCATTCCAACTACAAAGCACAGGTCTAGTCGAGTACACATCATAACATACATCAAACTCTCTAAAGCGCTAGCATATGGAATCTTAGCCATGCATTTCTTTTCTTATTCTGTCTTAGGGCATAACTCTCTGCTAAGAACACAACTTTCATACATGGGTGTGTCAACATGATTAGCATTATACATACGAAATCCCTCTATGATCCTTTTGATATAAATCTCTTGAGACAAGCTCAAAAGTTTCTTAGAGTGATCTCTGTGTATCTTAACACCAAGTATGTACTTAGTTTCTCCTATGTCCTTCATCTCAAATGTTGAAGTCAACAACTTCTCAGTGGCAACAATCATCTCCATGTCATTTCCTACCAACAAAATGTCATCCACATACAGCGAGAGAATCAAAAAATTCTTTCTACTTCTCTTGAAATACACACAGTGATCCGCCTCAACTATAGTGAAGCCTATCTAGGTGACAACTTGATGAAATCGATAGTATTGCTGCCTGGATGATTGTTTCAGGCCACAAATGGAACGTTTTAAGCGGCACACTTTGCACTCTTATCCCATTTCCTGAAAACCTTTAGGTTGATCCATATAGATCTCCTCGTCCAGTTCTCAATTGGGAAATGTTGTCTTTATATCCATCTGAAATAATTCCAGATCTAGGCGGATGAAATTGGTTAGAATTAAGCGAACAAAGGCAAACCTCACCATCCGGGAGAATGTCTCTCATAATCTATACCTTCTTATTGGGTATAACGCTTCGCCACTAACTGACCTCTAAACTTGTTGATGTTTTCATCTGCCTTATGTTTGACCTTTAGAACCCACTTATTCCTAGTGGTTTACGCCCAGTTGGAAGATCAACTAGCTCTCAAACATTGTTCTTAGCCATAGAGCTCATCTCTTCTTTCATTGCAGTTATCCACTCATTTCCAATCGCTTGAAGTCACAACTTCTTGATAAGTAGTTGTTTCATCAAGATCCATAGAAGAACACACAAAAGATTCCCCCTCGATCTCGTATCAACGGCAGGATATTCCTCCATATTTTCTTCTTCGCATCTGTAGATTTTGAGAATTATGTTCCTCTAGTGAACAACTCCCACTTAATCTGGAGTCGCTTTCATTATTCCCATCGATTGTTGGGTAAGAATGTGGAATCTCACCCTCGCTAGCGATAGATGTGTCGCCCTGAGGATCTTGTAACTCATATAGTTCAAGGTCCCTTTGATTTCACTTAAGCTGGGGAGATCCTCCTTGAGGAAATCTACATCGCAGGACTTAATTTTTCAGTCATTCCTCTATTAGAGTGTTCACTGTACATCACATAGCCCTTAGAGTGCTCATAATATCTTATAAAGATAAGTTTGCTGGATCTAGGACCCAATTTCCTATATTTATGAAGAGTAAAAATGAACAAATCCTGCCGACCACCAGGGGCGTAAGCCTTCTACATTAGGTTTTCTGCCATGCCAAAGTTCATAAAGAGTTGAAGGAACGAAATTGGAGGGCACACGGTTTAAAATGTAGGCAGCAGTCAAAATTACATCTCCCCAAACTCATATTGGAAGATTTGCTTGCTCTATCATATATCTGTCCATTTATAGAAGTGTTTGATTCCTTCTCTCTGCAATCCAATCTTGTTGCGGAATATGTGGAATCGTTAATTACAGTATGATTCCTTTTCCCTCATGAATTTGCTTGAATTGTTCAGAAAGATATTGTCACCCTTTGTCAGTTCTTAGAACTTTAAGATTCGCATCTCTTTGATTCTCAACCTCTGCTAAGAATAGCTTAAAACAGTCAATCACTTCTGATCGATGCAATAACAAATATACTAACCCATAGCGCGAATAATCATCAATGAAAGTGAGAAAATTGTATGCACCATGGCGTGCTCTCACATTCATTGGCCCGCATATGTCTGAGTGGACTAACTCTAAGGGATGAGTAGCCCTCTTAGCCTTCCCAAAAGGCTTTCGACATACTTTTCCCACCAAACATGGTTCACATGGAGGAATGTTGGCTTTATCGAGAGAACCGAATAGGCCTTCTCGAGCTAACCTAGTCATTTTTTCTTGTCCAATGTGTCCCAATCTCGCATGTTAATTAACAGAGACATTGTCAAAAGGAAAAAACAACATAAAAAATGCATTAATTTGCTAACTCTAGCATGAAAATGCCATTTATAAATCCTAAGTCATAGAGGTCTTTCCCAAAATAAATAGACAAACCCATCTGTTCGAACAAAAAAGAAAAACCATGTCCCATCAATGCAGTAACCGAAAGTAAATTACATCAATACTAGGTGCATATTGCACATCACTATGGAATAGCTCACGCCTAGTGCTAAGCTTGAGTTGGTATGAACTAATTCCAAGGACCTCCTCTTGTGCGCGATTCCCAATAGCAATGTAATGGCTGCATGTTGGCACTCGATGGTAATCTACAAATCCAGCTCGATCCCTTGTCACATGTTTGGTTGCGCCTGTATCTACAATCCAACATGGAGAGAATTAGCTACAAAAACATGTGAGTCCTACAAAAGAACTTGGAGAGCTTGGGTTAGGTCTCACCTTCTTTGGCTCAGTGCAATCATGAGCAAAGTGACCCATCTTTTGACAGTTATATTTGGCATTTGCCATGTTCTTTTTTCTACCTCGCTTTCCTCGGCAACTCTTCATAGCCTTGTCATTTTGTGAGGTCAAGTTTTAGATCTGTCTTTGGCTTTGACTCTATCTTACACCAGTCGGCTTATTCCAACGCTTGTCGTTGTGGGGCTTAAAGTGACCGGCATGTGCAACAAGGGCAGCCTACTAAGCACGTTCAGATTCTCTACGGTCAACCTCAAGTTTTCGATGACTGGTGACCCTGTCGAACATTTTTATTTGCTCATTACCGTTAGCACCAGCTTCACATGTCCCCACGTCTACTCATAAAGTGACCTGAGGATAGCCAAAACTTGTTGTTCATTCTCACAACTGGCATTCTGGATTTCTCAAATCATATGCTTCATCACATCAAGACGTTGGATCATCGAGTGTTTTAGGTCAAGAACGTATTGATTGAACCTAAAGGTTAGTGCCTTTAGTCTCATAGTCGAAGTGCTACTATACGCAACCTTCAAAACTTCCCATAACTCTTTGGTCGTTGGATAATTCTCATATTTTCACAGATCAGATTATCGTGCATGCAACTTAGCATAGTAAAGCGCTTACTCAAATCTTGATCCCGCCACTTGTTGTACGTATCCAATTCGCGACGATATTGGGCAGTTTGTTCATTTTTAGGCTCTACCGGCTCAGGCATGCTAGTGGTGAGATAATCAAGAATCTTTTTGTGATACAAGAAATATCGAATTTTTCTATGCCACATTGCATAGTTTTGGCCATCTAATTTGGCACTATCATGAATGTCAGAAAAAGCTACTTCAGTCTCCATTATTGTATTACATGCGCAACTATGTTAGGTTCTATTTTATAATATTATTCTAGATCCAAGTAAATGTTATTATTTTCTTGAATTCAGTGAGATCAAAAATTTTGCGTCCAAACTAGTAATCATCTACCACAATAATTAAAGATCATAATAAAAAATTACCGATGCAAGAATAAAATTGCATATATCCATAAAAAAAATGTTATCAATAATATAATACGAGTTGAATTTTTGGTGCGTCATGTTGGAATAATCTTATGGCCTATGGTAATAATTAGTGAAACATATCCCCAAAAGAAAATGCACGGCATCGAAATGGACCCCAGAATGCATGTCCCATAAAATACATTATATTTGCCCAGGCCTACTACATCAATCTAAAAGCCAAGGGGATGCCGTATTATCACCATCTTCATATATTATTTTCAAACAGAAATAAAATTAGTGCACATTATTCATTTCAACTCATGTGCCATTAAAAAATAAACATATATAGGCATAATTTGCAATCATAAAGAAATACAAAGAATAAGGCATGTTATTTCCTATTCAATATTTAATCCTCTACAAAAAAATAATTTTCAGAACATAAGAAAAATATCAATCCATAAAACTGGTCAAATTTCCGTTGAAATTTAAAATTTTCTTTTTATATTTTCTTTTTATCCTCCAAAAATAGGAAAAAATGGGGAAAAAACAAAAAAATAAAAATAAAAATGCCCAGTCAGGCCGGTTTGGTGGCTTGGCTGACTCGAGCCAGGTCAACCCTGTTGGCGCAAGCTAGAGCGCCACACGGCTGGTGCGCGACTGGTGCCAGCAGGCGGAATTAGTGCCCCCTTTTTCTTTTAAAAAAAAAACTCTGGAGCCGATCGTTTTTCCGACGATTGGCATTTTTCGGCGATTGGCATTTTCCTGACAATAAATTAGAAAAAGCATATGTAATACATTTTAAATCTGTTTTTGATGAATCAAACACCATTTCAGACCTCTTTTGATGCCCAACAATATAGCACCAAAAAATTCAGATAAAAATAATAAATCCAGGTTCGATTTTTTTTTTTTCAAAGAAAACTAATTTAAAAATTGGTGTTTGATTTTACGTACAAACCATTCATTTATGTTCCACCGAATTTTAATCATGTGATCTTCACATTAAGATCTACATATAGTAGAAAAAAACTACGAAAATTCCATGATTTTAAGTAAAAACGAATTTTCTGTATTAAAATAAACTAATGGATTAAGTATTCAAAAATACCCAATATGTTTAATATGAACGAAATTAACACATAATCTATACAAATAAACTACATGTCATTCTGATCACATATTTAATCTCATCCTCCATAAAATATTCTCTTAGCATAAATTTAAATATCTATATCTATATATATATATATATGCTTTGTAACATAAAGCAAGTACAAGGTCTAATGGCTCTTATACCACTATAAAAAATTAAGTACATAGGTATCATATTTTGATACACATTGCACGTAAAGGGTTTTGGTGATTACCTTAATATTTTGGTAGAATAATTTCACAGCAAAATAATTCAACGAATCCAAGACCTTCGTGGCTCGCCTACAAGCTTCCAACGATCTCGTGGATCTACAAACACATCCTTTCCCAAGCCTTGTCACGAGCACCCTTTTCTCGCTCCAAGTGGATTGTTGCCAGAGCTATTCACCTGATTTGCACGCCTTAAACCTTTCGAAACTTTGGTGATACTCCAAGAGAGAATAGAGGGAGTGTTTGAGAGAGGTTTTAAGAGAATGTACGTAGAATGAATGTTTTCTTTTGAATTCATATTTACAAGTGTGTACAAGAAGTGTTCTGATCCCAATATCAAGTTTAAGAGACTACAAACTCTGTATCTAAAAAAAATCCTCCCAACCACAAATTTAAAAGATTTCAAAACTTTATAAATATGGATGTATATCCAATAGTTTCTATCCCAATCATTTTCATATTATCATTAATATTCTCCAAAAATTTGTTTTCTCTCTATTGCATTTCAATATTATATTCATTTTTTCTTTATTTACGAAAAAGACAATCGAATAAACACATACAATAAAAATTTTAGTAAACGATATTTAATTATTTATAACTTGTTAAATATTTTTTATATGTGCCACGTATACAACTAGTTTTAATAATAACAACAACAATGGTATAGAGACTTAGTGTCACATATATTAATAGTGCACATAAATCTATATATATAATAACAAAGTCATTATACCATTTTTTACTTTTATCAAATTATGATATACATATTTCGTTAATATATAGTTAATGAAAAATTACTCACAAACTTAATTTAATAATATATCAGAGTGTTAATTTTACATAATTTTTTTAATTAGGTATAATATACTTGCAAAAATATCATCTATACTATTATATAAAACAAACTCATTTTTAACTCACAAATGGCGGTTAATGACACCGTTGCACTAATTTTTTATAATGCCAAAAATAACCCTCAATTGATATGATAACTACTTTATTCAACTTTTTAAATTTTATATTAGTTGATAAATTAGTTTTTGATTTCTTTCCTTCTTTTTTTAATGTGATGTGTTAGTTTATATATTTTATTTTTATTTATAATATATTTTAAAGCGTAAAAAATTATTTATTATATGCACGCAAGAACGGCGTGCCACGACGGTTAGTTAATTATAAATCACCTAATAAATATCTTAATAAGAATTTTAACATTGCCAGTAAATATCTTATATTATTAATACTTATCTTTTTAAATTGATGTAAAAACAAAAACCTATTATAATTAAAATTTATACTAAGTTACTTTCATTCATCATTTTATTTATCACCTATATTTCTAATTTTCTTTTTTTTTAAATCCATTTCTTTAATTTTCATTTTTAAGAGAAGACACTGCACAAAATGAATTATTCCGTACATTATAAATGATCACGGTTTAAAAATTGTGGTAAATCAATACAATTTACCACAATCAAATAAAATTATAATGCAAAAATTATATTTTGCCATGATTAAGTAATGTTTACCATGATTTTATTTATGGCGTAAAACATTTGCTATCACTTTTAATTGTAGCTATATTGTAACCTCACTTGTAAAAACCAATATTGTCAAACCCAGATCGGATCGCCGGTTCGACCGGTCCCATCTGAAACCGGCCAAGATTATGGTCCGAGTCATTGGGTAAAAATCCCCTCGATCAAACCTGGTCAAAATCGACCAAAACCAGTCGGTCCAGTAACCAGTCAACCCAATTTTAATTAGTTTTTAAAAAACTAATGATAATGAAATATATATTTCACTAATCAAACGTATATTCCACTAAATAAACTATATAGTGAAATACATAAAGAGAGAAAAAAATAAATGCAAAAAAAAAAAAATAGATAGGCAAGTTCTTCATGGACACTTACTCAAATAAACTATCACCATATTTATAATCTCAATTGTTTAAGTGCCTTATGTTTTTTTCAGTGTATCTTATACTTTTCCAACCTGGGAGGGACAATAAGCCACTTTTCCTTTTTCATCTATTCTTTCTCCTTTTCTTCATGTTTCTTCAATTCGTTTTGGACGTTTTTGTTAAAAAAAAAAAATGTATGACAGCGACGGTTGCTAAAATATTGTTATAAATTGCATTTATTTTATCAATTAATTATAATGTATTTGGGGTTTTTAAATTTTAAATTCTTGTTAGTTTGAATTTTGATTTAATTTGTTTCCTTCAATAGGTTTGTTGTTTTTTTATTGTTAAATTGTTATAGATTTTCATTTATAAATTGTACCGTTTTTATAAAATATCGTTATAAATTGTATTTATCAGTGTTTTAAAATCCAACCCGGACCGGTCGGTCAAACCGGTAAAATCGTGACTGGGTCCTTCAAACGGTCCGGTCTAACTCATAAAACTGGACTAGCATCAAAACCATTCTATTTTTTTTAAAATCGCTCGAACCGCCGATTGAAATAGTGACCCGGTCCTCGGTCAAGTGAAACGGTCAGTTCATGAACATTTTTCAAAAAATTTTAAAAATTGATACAATTTAAAATTTAATCATGACATTACATATGAAAAATTGAGAAAAAAAAAAAGCAAAAAACCAACACCGACATTTTAATAATGACTTCAATTATATATTTATAAATGAACAAATTCATTAAGTCCGTAATCTAATTAAATTTTTATCTCTTATGATTACTTAAGTTTTTAATTAAATAATTAAAAGAATTAAGAGATAAAAATTTAATTAGATTACGGACTTAATGAATTTGTTCATTTATAAATATATAATTGAAGTCATTATTAAAATGTCGGTGTTGGTTTTTTGCTTTTTTTTTTTTTCTCAATTTTTCATATGTAATTAAATGAAGGCATAACGGTCATTTAGGCCAAACTTACATATTACCCGCCTGTGTTTTAAAAATTCAGCTGAAAACCCCCTCGTATTTTAAAAATAAGAAAACCCCCCCTCCCATATTTTGTAAACTCTGCACACGTGCCCCTCATCGTTAGTAAAAGCTAACAGCGTTAACTCCTTTCCTAAATGACCGTTATGCCTTCATTTAATTAATTTTATGTATATTATATTTAAATTATCAATTATAAAAATAAATTATTAAAAGATATATTATATTTTAAACCCAACTCCCACCCACCCCGCCGCCCCACCCACCCCAACCCCTGCCACCAAGTACGCCTACCCCAACCCCCGCCATCAACCCCACCCCCCGTTGTCCGCGCAGAGGGGGCGACAGTGACGGCGACGCCCCCGAACCTGGGCGGTCGCGGTCGCCCATGGGCGTTTGGGCGACGGTTGCCGTTGCGGTCGCCCTTGCCCATGGGTGTTTGGGCAACGGCAACGACTGTCGTCGCCGTTGCCAGATTTTTTTTTCTAAATTGGTTTTTCTAATTTAAAAAAATTAATTTTGTTTAAAAGTTAAAGAAATTAATTTATATTTATATAAAAATTTAAATTTATATATTATTTTAATAAATAGTATAATTCATTTAAGTGTATTTAATATAAATAATAATTTAAATTAGTTAATAATATAGAATTTTTTTAATTATTAATATTTATATTCATAAAAATAATTAAATATGATATTACATATAATGATCATTTTAATTTAAATATTATTTTTTATTTAAATATAATTTTTTGATATTTTAATTTAATATAATTTATTAAAATATATTTAAACTAAATAATAATTTAATTTAGTCATTAATATATAATTGTATAATTAGATTTTTACTTTTATTTATATAAATATCTAAAAAAGTAATTTTTAGTGTATTAGTTTTTATATTTGTGATCTTTTAATTTAAAATTGAACTTTTAAAACATATTAAAATTTTATATATTTTTAGGTATATGAAGAAAAAAGAGTCAAAACAAGTAAAAAAAAAAAACTCCAAAACAAATATATACTCACTCAAGGCAATTTTAGTCATAAAACAATAAAAAAACGTGCAGAAACAAGAAAAATTTCTCCCAAACGCATCAAGGGCGCATGTCCTACTCCTTCCGTCAGTTTATGACGGAATGGAGATTTCGCACTTAGTTAAACAAAACACGGGGGATTTTTTGCTTATTTTCAAAACACAGGGGAGTTTTCAGCATTTTGGGAAAAATACAGGGGGGTTAATTGGAGTTTGGCTTTTTTAAAATGGGGGAAGCTAACTATTTATTGGTAATAAAATTTAGTTATAACTTAATTATAATGATAAATAATTCGTTATATTTTATATTTATGCAATATTTCTATTTTTATTCTTGGCCTAAATCTTTAATATACTTATTTTACCATCAAGTCTTGAGATTTTTTTAATTCTTATTTGAACTTTGTTTTTTATTATTTAATATAATTTTATATATCAATTTTTATTATAATATAATTATGGTATCATGGGTTCGACCATGGTTCACCCGATGGTTGAATCAGTGACCCTTGACCCACTCAATTTTTCGGTTCGACCAACGGTCCGAATTTTAAAACATTGGTATTTATTTAATCTATTGGTAATGTATTGATATATTAAATATATAAATGTGTATAATAAAGTTCGGGTCAACTGATTTTTTTAATTTGATCCGACTGCTTGAATCAGTAACCCAATAACTTAACTGATTCGATCATCGGTCCAATTTTAAAAACATTTATAGAAACAACAATTAATAACCTATTGAATATAATTATAAAAAATAAATAATAAATAACTTATTGGACAGCCGTTGTTAATTAATATTGTGACGCCTTTTCTTCTCGTGAGAATAGGTTCATGAAAGGCACTTGCAATTGCTCAACTTTCCACATTCTCTCTACCTTTGGAATTTTGGGATCTGAAAAAGAGGCTGAGACAGAGAAGAAAAACTACATAGAAGAAAAAAGGCACCACATTCCCTACTATTTAGAGTGGGCTTCTATCACAAGGCACACTTAGAGGTTGCTTGGCTAAGCTTATAAACTTTTCAAAACATCTTATAAAATGTTTGATAGTTTATAAGTTCTAAAAAATCGTTTGACAATTTTTTTTTTGAAAGAATTTATAAAATTTCAAAATAAAATGTTTTGAATTTTATAAGATATTTTTAAAAAAGTTAAACTTTCCTAACTTTTTTTATAAGATCTTATAAACCCTATGCAATTAGTAATTGATAAAACAAAAATAACCTTATTAATTTGCTATATTTTAATTTTATCCTTAACATAACAAACATATTTTTAACAACAAAAAATTCTCTCTCTCTCTCTCTACATGCTGCCTCCCTCCCCCTTCTACTCTTCTCTCTCTCTCTCTCTCTCTCTCTCTCTCTCTCTCTCTCTCTCATTATATATATATATAATATCATCTCTTCTTCTCATATTTATATAATTATGATATTAATTACATAATTAATATTAATTTTTAATTATTATAATTATAAAACACATGCTACTGATATTATATATTATAATATGATTAAAAGTAGTCATTGAAATTAACAAAAAAATATATCAATTATATATTTATGTTAATGTTCGACTAGCATGAATGTTAATATTATTTCGATGCAAAAATTTAAAGGTAATAATTTGTCAATTTTTTGTTTTTGAAAAAAATTCTATTAATTTTTATTTAGAATTAAACAAATGTATACTAATTATGAAAGTATTTTAAAAATATTCAAATACAAAATATGTCAACAAAAATAACAATTTATTTGATTCTAATAGTATCATGTCCGTTTTGGTTATTTTACCAATAAAAAGACCATATTATGCCAAACACCCTAACATCTTATAAGATATGAAAACATCTTATAAGCTTTAACATCTTATTTTATCCAAACACTTCAAGAGCTTATTTTCAATATAAGATCCAACATCTTATAAGCTCCTAAAACATCTTATAAGATGTAGGGGCTTATAAAATATTTAAAAAAAAGCTTAGCCGAACACCCTCTTAGTTTAGTTGGCGAAATTGAAGCGTTATATATGATTTTTTGGTCATTGATTTGAGCCCGACTAATACGTACATAGTCTACTTTAGGCTTAAAAACATTTTTAGTCGTTAACTTATAGGTTTTCATCCATTAACTTTCAGGTAGTATTTTGGTCTTTCGTCTTTTAATTTTTGTGATTTTAACCATTTTTTCACTGAAGTTCAACCTTTTCGCAGGAAAATGCATGTGCCTCTCACATGATATATTAAAATTGAGATTTTTGTTCCTCTTGATCCATTTTTGCTAGTATTTTTGTCCTTTAACTTTGTAATGTAACATTTAGGTCTTGTATCTTTTTAATTTTCGCGATTTGAGTCTTTTTTCCGTTAGAGTTCACCCTTCTCACCGGTAGAGGTAAACTCCAGTGAACAAAAAGACTAAAATCGCAAAAATTAAAAGATGCAGGACCGAAATGCTACCCTAAGAAGTTAAAGGGCAAAAATACTAAATAACCTAAGTTATGGGACAAAAAATGCATTTAATCCGTCTACTTTAATAGTAGTTATTAATTAATTAATTTTATATATTTAATATGATAATTGATGTATAATGATTGTTGGTGATTGAAAATTATGACGCAATTGTAATCTATTCACTTTAAAAATAATAAAAAATAAAGAATTAGGTTTTATCAGAAAACATCCAAATGAATTGGCGAATGGTATTGTTGTGTATTTCCTACCCCACTTGAAGAAGCCCTGGAATTCTGTTATCCATTCAAATAGTTTTATCTTCTTGTTTGATGGCTGTATTCTCTGTCCCAACGTCGCATTCGATTATATTATTCGCGTCGAAAATTAGGGTATTGTCCATTTTTCTTCCTATTTGAAGGTAGTTGAAAACATTTTAGGGGTTATCTCATAATAGTTTCATTTTTTTAGTGGAAATCAATTATAGGAGAAATTATAAGTTTAACTATATTTTAAAATTGAGAGTATTTGAAAATAAAAATAGAAAAAATTAAAGTATTTCAGAAAAATTCTCAGCATGTGCAGAACCAAGCATCGAAAGTTTTTGAGAGGAAACTTACAGCTTTTAGCTTAAATGAATTCATTTAAGTAAGTATGAAAGCATAATTTGTAAATTAAAAATATTTTTTTTCAACTTATTTTGAACATAAAAACTTTATAAGTACTTAAGTAGTTCCAAACGCCCTTTAATTTAATATGAATGTTTGCTTATTATGTCTAGACACTAGAAAAAATTCACTATTGGCTACAATTTTTTTTATTACGGACTAAAACCATGATAAATAATTATTATTAATTATGGTTAAACAAAAACCGTAGCAAAATCCTATATTATCCACCATGAAAACTCTTTTTGTCATGGTTATAAGTCATAACAAATATTTTTGTCATGGCTAAATGTTTTAGCCACACTCGCAAATACCACGGATAATAATTGTTGTATGACCGTGGTGAATGACTATTCACTACGGCTATTTGTTTTAAACCATGACAATTAGCCATGGTCAAATTCTATTTTAACCCCCTATATTTTCTAAAAAATGCTAAAATACCCCTGTATTTTAAAAATAAGTTTTTTCCAACTTTTTTTTTTTTTAAAAAAAAAGCTCCTTCTGAACTCATTTGACTAAAGTACCTCTCTTGATATTATAAATCACCATCCTTTATTTATTTTATTTTTATAATTTTTTTGTGAGAGCATTTGTATTTTTCTTCTTTCTAAAAACATAAATATTTTTTTCCAAAATATTTATTTAAATATCAAAATGTCATAAAAGTATATCAAATTTTTTTATTTCTTATAGTTTAAATTGAAAATTAAATTAGCATCACATAAAAAATTAATATACTAAAGTTTATTTTTAAAATTTAAATGGTAATTTATTTTTTAATAACCATTATACTTTATATTGGTAAGTTAATTTTAATATTATTTATAATAAATAATTTAATTTGTTTAAATATATATAAATTACAAGAATAATTTAAATTACTTAATAATATATAATTATTATAATTGATTAATATTTACATTCATATAGATATTTAAATTTGAAAATTAGTGTATTAATTTCTTTATGTGATGCTAATTTAATTTTTCAATATAAATTATAAGAAGTAAAAAATATATTTATTTAAGTATACTAAAAAAAATAAATATTTTTGTTTTGAAATATATTTATTTAAATATCAAAATGATAGAAAAGAATATCAAATTTTTTATTTTTTATAATTTAAATTGAAAATTAAATTAGCATCACATAAAAAATTAATACACTAAAGATTATTTTTAAAATTTAAATATCTATATAAATGTAAATATAAATAAATTATAAAATTATATATTATTAACTCATTTGAAGTATTATTTAATTTAAAGTATTTGAATAATTATACATATAAGAAATCATATATATTAATCATTGTAATTTAATTTAAATGGTAATTTATTTTTTAATACCCATTATACTTTATAGTGTAAGTTAATTTTAAATATTATTTATAATAAATAATTTAATTTGTTTAAATATATGTAAATTACAAGAATAATTTAAATTAGTTAATAATATATAATTGTTATGATTGATTAATATTTACATTCATAAAGATATTTAAATTTGAAAATTAGTATATTATTTTTTTATGTGATGCTAATTTAATTTTTCAATATAAATTATAAGAAAATAAAAATTTTGATATACTTTTATGGTATTTTGATATTTAAATAAATATATTTTGGAAAATAAATATTTATGTTTTTAGAAGGAAGAAAAATACAAATGATCTCACAAAAAAATTTAAAATTAAAATAAATAAAGGATGGTGATTTAGAATATCAAGAGAGGTACTTTAGTCAAATGAGTTCCGAAAGGAGCTTTTTTTTAAAAAAAACAAATGGGGGGGTTTTTAGCTTATTTTAAAAATACTGGGGTATTTTAGCATTTTTTAGAAAATATAGGGGGCTAAAAATAGAACTTGACCATTTTTGGGTCAGGTCAACGGCCATTGACTGACGTCACGTGCTCCAACATGTGCCATTTCCGTTAAATTTAACGGCGTGGGACCAATAAGTCAGAATTTTAGGATTTTGGGACCAAAAATGTTGACCCCGTAAAGCGAGGGACCAAAAGTGATAACGGCCCTATCTAGTTTGACCAAAAGTGAGATTTTGCCTTACTTTAGAGTATGTTTGGTTGGGGGAAAAAGTTGAAGTATAGGAGAAATGGAAGTAAGGGGATGTATAAGAAAAAGTTCAATACTTGGTTTGGGGGAAGAGATTGAGAGAAAGTAAAACTAGATGTATATAAAACCCCTCTGCAGTCCAATTTCGTTTCCGTCCGAAATTGGGCGGAAAAGTGGAAGTATAAGGCCAAAAAGATTAAAAAAAAATACATATTTTTATTTTTATTTACTCTATTACCCATATATATATATATATATTTCTCCAATTCTTTTCTCATTCCCATTGATAGTACCATACATAATCGCCAGAGAAAAGATAAGCAAATCGTTGGAAAAACTACTACGTCGAAGTCAACAATCTGGTAAACATACTTTGCATTTGCGATTTTTCACAATTTTTTATTGCTAATATACAATTAATCTTGATTGAATAATCCTTTCTCCTAATCGTGTTCCCTTTTCCCGCCGCCAACACAAGTAATTTTTATTTTATTTAAACTGAATAATTTAGAATAATTGAACAATATTCATTTGGATGAATATTTTTATGGGTTAATTACACTTGGACCCCCTCTGAAAATGTGAAATTACACTTTTCCCCAGAAAGGTTTTGAAATTACACTTACACCCTCTCCGAAAATTCATCGTTTACACCTGACCTTCTTTCGTTGAGGTTTCGACGGGAAGTGCTACCATCGGCAAAAACAATTACATAATTTTTTAATTTTGTTTCTCATTTAATTTTTTTCATGTATATTTTTGTGCTTATAAGGGGATAAATGCAATATATACATATGAAGTGAGGTTAACATTATTGCATTTGTCCCCTTATAAGTACAAAATTATACATGAAAATGTTAAATGGGAGGCAAAATTGATAAATTATGTAATTATTTTTGTTGACGTCAACATTTTCCGTCGAAACCTTGACGGAAGAAGGTCAGGTGTAAACGGTGAATTTTCAGAGGGGGTGTAAATGTAATTTTGAAACTTCTTTGGGAGAAAGTGTAATTTCATATTTTCAGAGGGGGTCCAAGTGTAATTAACCCTATTTTTATTAATAAAAAATATTATTGTTCTTGTTTGATATATATTTTTATTACTAAAGTTTTTAAATCTTTGATATTAGTATAATATTAACTTGTTTATTTTCTAATACAAAATGAAGAGAAATGATTAAACTTTAAAATTACAAAAATTAGTCTTTTCTTCTCAAGCTAATTTTCTCGTACCAAACAAAGGAAAGTATTTGAGATTTACTCCCCATCCAATCATATCAAACAACTTGAACGAAAATTATTATTCTTTCCGTCCCCTTCCCCCTTCCCCCTTCCCCTTTCCTCTCATTTGAACCAAATGAACCCTTAAACTAATACAAAATCAAGCACATATATAAAAAACGGGAAAAATGCAAGCAACCCCCCTGTAATATTGCAAATGAACAAATTACCCCTTATATAAAATAAAATAGCAATTTATCCCCTGTGTTCTTTGAATCAATTTACCTCCCTGTATTTTTTTAAATGGAGCAATTTACCTCTCCGTCTAGGGAAGTAAATGACTTCATTTTAAAAACACACAGAGATAAATTGTGTTTTTTTTTTTAGGAAGTAATTTATCATTTGCAATATCACATGGTGCTAATTGCATTAAACCCTATAAAAGACTCTCCAAAAACACATATTAATCTCTATTCTTCTCTCTATTTCTCAACAACCAATAGAGAAAAACACCTTAAAAATAGAAAGAAACAAATCCTTACCGTTTGGCTTCTGGTAAAATTAGGGTTTGGACGGATGTTGTGCCCCTATATAGACATGAACCCAGGTTTTATAAAGCGTAATGCTGAATTAATAAGAAGTTTCAAATAAGTTTAGTACTTATTTTCACCATTAAACCACCTCATGTTATTTCAAATCCAAATTGTGTTGAATTTATATTTTCTATAATTTTATTGCACGCGATGCATACAACAAAAATCCTTAATTTAATATAAATAATAAATGAGAAACATAAATTTAATATAATTAAGTTGACTAGCTACAAGTAGGAAAGTGGGGTTTCTGGGGCTTGTTTTACAATGTTAAACATTGCCAATGTTGCATTTATGGTCCCATTGGATGGTGTGTTGCAAATTTGGTCATCCATTTTAGGAAGTCAACAATTTTAATCCCAAAGTTAAAAGAACTTGATACATTTGGTCCCCTATCCTAACGAACATTAAATACAAACGGAATATGTGCGCGTTAGCTGCACACGTGCTCATTTATTTAACTGTTTGGAGGGTAAAATTGTACTTTGAGTACCATAAGACAGGAAATGTTGCAATTTTAATCGTATATGTCATTTTAATAGCTTGATTTTATTAAGTTGATTTAATTCATGCAAAAAGTATAATATGCCATTTTGTAACGATATTATTATTGTTGGTATTATTTTCGCAAAAACTAAATTTTATTGATTACAATTTGTGGTCCAAATTTATTAAAATATTTTCAAACCAATTAATAAATCAAATTGAAAATAATAATAATAATAATAATAATAATAATAATAATAATAATAATAATAATAATAAGAGGTTAAAATGATCTCAAATACATAATTATATTTTAAAAATAATCTATTATTTATATAAAAATAAAATTTGTCTAACTTTTTATTTTACAAAACTAAATTCTATTCATTATAGTTTGTGGTCAAAATTTATTAAAATAGTTCGAATCAAATACTAATTCAAATAAAAAATAATAATATATGTTAAAATTAATTTATTATATATAAAGAAAATCAACTTTCTCTAATCATTTTAGTTTAAAAAATTAAATGTTATTTATTATCATTTGTGGTCAAAGTTGATAAAAATATTTTCAAATCAAATAATATAATTCATCTAAAAATAATAATAAAAAGAGGTTGTATGCATGCATTTCTCCCATATCTATAGAGAAGGGAATGGCCGACGGACCATTTGGCGAACCTTGTATGCACAATGCAATCACACCAAGCGATGGCCCTCGTTGACGGGTAATTGCCCGGTCTTGTTTGGGCAGACTATCATTGCCCAAGTTTTCATTTTAGTTTTTCATCGAGCTAAGCACTTTGGGACAAATTATATATATTTTTTGTCTCATAACTTAAATTATTTAACGTTTTCATTCTTTAATTTTATAAGGTAGCATTTTTAGTCTTACATCTGTTTAGATTTCGCAATTCAGTTATTTTGTTCACCGAAATTCACCTCCACCTGCGAGAAAGGTGAACTTCAACGAAAAACTGACTGAAATTACGAAAATAATTAAAAAAATACAAGCAGAAATGGACCAATAGAAATAAAAATCCTAATTTTAAAATATCACATTAGAGGCACATGCATTTTTCCGGCGAGAAGGGTCAACTCCGATATAAAAGAACTAAAATCAAGAAAATTAAAAGGATACAGGACCAAAATGCTACCCTAAAAAGTTAAAGAACGAAAACATCAAATGACCTAAGTTACGAGACCAAAAATGCATTTAAGCCCACTTCGGACACTAGAGGTACGAGTGGCTTTTGATAGGGATTTTTCTCTAGTAGCTAGACGCATCCTTGTAAAGGGAGGAAGTACTTCTCATTTACAGTCTTTTAGCTTGTACAAGAACTTTTATATATATATATATAGAAATAATGGGGTAGGGGTCAAAGCCCCCTCCCCCACCCCCAAGCGGCATTAACCAAAATAAATAAATAAATAGTTATAATTTTAAAATAATTAGTTATTTATATAATAATAATATTTCTGAAATCTTCAGTAAGAGGGTTTTTTTTTTTTTTTTTTTTTTTTTTTCCGTGGTGCTTTTAGTGTACGTTGGCGTTTGGGTAATTTTATAGCTGAGTAGCAATTTTCCCGGCATGGCAGCAAGACTGTTTTAATTTTTTAAAACAAAAAAGTAGAGAAAGTTTATTTTTATATAAATAAAAAATAATTATTTGTAATTATTTTTGTTTATTTGATTTAAAAATATTCTAATAAACTTTGACCACAAATTATAATGAATAAATTCATTTTCTAAAATAAGAAATTAGATAAATTTTATTTTATATAAATAATAGATTAGTTTTAAAATGTAATTGTACTTATAAATATTTGTATTTGAGATAATTTTAACATCTTTTGACTATTCTTTTAATTTGAGTAATTGCTATTTGATTTAAAAGTATTGTAATAAACCTTTACCACAAATTAAATTAAATAAAATCTAGTTTTTATGAATAAAATACTAACATTTCATTAATAATAATATCACTACAAATTAGCACATTATAATCTGAAAAAATTAAATCAACCTTATAAAATCAAACTATTAAAATGCTTATGGGACTAAAAGCACAATTTTGTCCTTCAAACAGTTAACTAACTGAGCATGTGCAGCTCACGTGCACAAATTCCGTCTATTTTTAATGTCTCTTAGGATATTAGACAAAATGTATCATGTTTTTTCGACTTTAAAACTAATGTTATTGACAAAAAACGGGGGACCATATGTGCAACAACCACTATCCAATAGGACCATAAGTGCAAGTTTGCGTTAAACGTCTATACTAATTTTGAAACCTTTAAATTTAGTTATTTTCATTATTTGCCAGAGAATTTTCTAACAAAATTCAAGCAATAGAAAATTACAATTAATTATTTGGATTTGTGATATTGATGTTCATTGTTAGATAAAGAAGCTTTATGCATCTTCATGTAATGTGCTTAACACCACTAGAAAATTTTAATATATAAGTAGCGATTGAAATACATTCTCAAGGCATGTATAAAATAAATTTTTATTATATTTATAAAATTAAATAAAAATAAAATAAATAAATAATTAAAACTAATTAATAAAATGTATTAACTTTAAATATGTATGAATAATAAATTATTAATGATTAATAAAAAAATTTAGTTATTTTGTAAAGAAATAAATGTAATAAATTGCATTTATCAACATTTTTCCAGTCATAATGGTTACTTCATATTCATTTTCCTTAACCTTTCAAAAAAAAAATAATTATTTTTCCTTAATAAATAGTATAGATATATTAGCAATTTGCAGCCTACCATCTTGTGAAAACTCTCTGGGTAGGATTGCTTACTTTAGTTCATCTAGAGTCCACTTGCATTTATTTCAACAAATTATAATTAGGAGGCAGGTGATACATTAATGTCAAAATTTTCCACTAATTAATTAACACACATACATATATTAATATACATATATATAGTTGGCCATATTCCAAATCTATCATTATCAAACCGAAATTTTCAAACAAACATATTATATATCCTTAAAAATATACGATATGCAATGAAATTTAAAACCATTTTGTGAAAGATAATTGTGGTGGTTAAGAAACCTTAGCAGAATAATATATATAAACCAGCGAAATAAGCCTCAAATTCTGGTAAGAAATCATGCAAACAAGATAATCAAACCTAAACTCAAACTCAATAATTATACGAAACTAGTGAAGCACATTCGAATATTTGCGTGCATAATTTAAGTTTTTTTATTTTATTTGTTTAATTAACAGAATAGGAGAAAAACAAATTAACTTTTTATGTACGTGAATATTAAAATATTGATATAATTAATTAACTAAAGAGATGGTTATTTATGAAAAAACAAGTCTATCAAATGCATTTTAGTCGGCCCACATTTTGTTTATAAAAAGTAAATATGTTTTGGTCCTGTAATTTGGATTTTTACAATTTTTATCTTTTATTTTTTTAGAATTGCAAAAGAATCCTACAATCTTTTGACATTTCGTAATTTTGGTCCTTCTGATACCGGATTTTGCAAAAGTCATTGGAATAAATCATGTGTTGCTCACGTGATTTATTTAAATTAGGGCTTTTGTGTTGTTTGTTTCACTTTTGCCAATATGGACGAAAAATTGCAAAAAAAATGATGTGGCAAATAATTTATTCAGGCAACTTTTATAAAATCCGGCACCAGAAGGACTAAAATTACAAAATGTCAAAAAGTTACAAGACTCTTTTGCAACCCCTAATAAGATAAAGGATAAAAATACCAAAAATGCGAGAGACATAATTTATTTCAAAAAATTTTGCAAAATTCGACACCGAGAAACCTAAATCATTAAATGCCGAAGAATTATATGACTATTTTACTACCCAAGAGAAATAAAAGGATAGAAATGCCAAAATGTTAAAATTATATGACCAAACATGTATTAAAGTCTTTTTTCAAAATACACTCGGTGTCGCGTGTGCATAATTAAAATTTTTATTATATTTTCTTTAGTTGAATGAAAAAGAAAGGTGACAAAATGAATAACGATCAGACTTAATAAAATAAAGAAATGATGTAATTATAATTAATTAATTAGTAAATTAATTACCAATGATTCCTTGTCTGTGTGGTGGGGTTGAGGTCTTACGACTGCTAGGTCATGAATTCGAACCTATGATATAGGTATGGAGTAGTGTGTGTACATTATTTTTTGGTATGCTTTGAAGTTATTGATGGTAGATTTAATTATATTATTGTAATGCGTACTGAACATTGTAATAGTTTATTGATTGTTTTAATAATATCATTATATTTTTTTAAAAAAAATAATTAATTAATTAATTAGAGACATGCATAGAAGAAGTACCAAGTAGTCAATTAGGGTTGACAATAATTGGGCGAATGCGGACAAGATTGTTTGTCCGATATAACATTTGATTGTGACAAATGGATTGACTATTAGTTGTTTGTTCAGACAAAATAGCAATAATAATGATAAGAACCCGAGCTGCACATTGATTGATGAGCATTGTCTTAGGATGGGGCCTATGACACGATCCCTCACAATTACAAGACTGCATTATTTTCCTCAGTATATAGACAGCCCACAATGACTTCTTTCTTTCTCCCAAAATTCATATAGCAATACAATCCATAAATAATTAATTCCACAATAGTTTGAAACTTAGGAATAACTTTAAAGAAAAAAAAAAATTCCTGTGTTATGTTTAATTTGCAAAAAACCCCCTTATAATTTAGAGATAGGCAAAAAAACTCTATGTAGTTTGATTTATTCAGCACACTTGCCACTTTCGTCAGTCATATTTAATCGCGTTAATATTTTTGTTAGTTGCCATTTCAATTTACCCTTGGTACATAGAGGCAATCAGATTAAACGTTTTAGTTTTCATTTTCACTTTCACTTTTGAAGAGAGAGGGCTTCTCTAGGGTTTTTTACTAGGGGAAAATAGTATTTTTTGGCCCATAAGTTGGATTTATTTTATTTTTGTCTCATTCGTTAGGTCATTAGCACTTTTAGTCCCGTAACTTATAAAAATTTATACGTTTGGTCCTCATCTACTTTCTTCCTAGACTTTAACAGCGTATGCCATGTGCCCCGGATGTGTCCTTTAAGTATGTTTGGCTGGAGAAAAAATTGGCGCATTTTCTAGCTTGACAACACTTTATGGGGGAAATATAACTACCTTTGAGAGAAAAAAATAAATCTTGAAGGAAATTAGGGTAAAGAAATAGGGATTTCTCTCTTCTCTCCAAAACACGAATCCAAACGTTCCTATAGATTCAATTTTTATGAGAGAAGAACGAACTTTCTTTCCTTGCCCTAATTTTCTTCAAAATTTATTTTTCTCTTGAAGGTAGTTATCTTTCGCCCCCAAAGTATTGTTAAGCTGAACAATGCGTCAATTTTTTCTCAAGCCAAAAGTACATAATGGTCACGTAGCACGTGGCCTATGCCGTTAAAAAACAAACGATGAGGACCAAAATGCGAATTTTGTAAGTTATGAGATCAAAAGTATCAATCCGTATAAGATATAATGGCCTTTATCCATATAGACTCCAAAGTGATTCTGAGGTAGATCAACTATTGATCTATAGAGAAATGAAGGGAATTCTTCTCTTTTGGAAATGAAAAATGGACATAAGAATACGGCTAAAATGAAAGCTAGACTTTCTAACTTTGAAGGAGAGTTGCCTAAAGCTAGAGAGCAAAAAACAGGGCAAAAGTTTTTGTATCTTTGTATATGTGACCTATTGTAAATCTCTTGCCTTCTATCCTTTTTTATAGGCAATTATTTGCCCTAGCATTAGCTAGATACAAAGAATGTGGACAAATCATTTTGTCTTGCTCATAGACAAACTTAGACAACACTTGTCTAGATGTTCCCTCTATATAGACAAGCCCTAGCAATACTTATCTTTTCTTCTTCATCGAAATTTGAAAACAAGCGATGTTTATGTTCAATGAACCTTGTCTAGACTTATCATGTTGGCTTGTGGGCTTGGTCTTTATCTTAATACTCAATTGGACTAAGTCCAATTTTAATTAATTTTCAATTAATTGAGCCCAATTATAGAGCCCATTATATTTAATTCTTTAAAAAAATATAAGTTCAAATCAATTAATCTAATAATTCATTTTTAAGCCCAAATATATTAATCTTAATTAATCTATCACAAGTCTTAACTATTTAATTACCCATTAATCGATTTCATAAATCATTCAATCAATTAATTTAACTCTTTAAATTAAGTGATTTCTTTATAATTAATTCTAATAATTCCATCATGGATTTGTGTGTGAACCTTTAGGTTCACTATTCAGCTAGACTTGAGGTTGTATCACATATACAATTTACTGAGCAACTTATTTGCATTAGATTAATTAAATCTTATCATAATTAATCACCCTCAATTAACTCCTTAATTGGAGGGTACCCATCACCATGGGTGGCCATCTAACAATTGTCTATGGCACTTGAGAATAGATGATTTATTACGTCAACCTGTGAGCTACGTGTACCATGAAGATACGGGTCCCTCCATTAACCTCACGATAAAAGTTTAGGGCATGAAATTAGTTACCAATTCCCGTTATCAACTTTGATGTCTATGTATCAACTCTACAAGTTTTGCGTCCAATTTATCAATATAGGAAAAACCCTTTTGTCCTATTTGATCAACAACCATAACCATGGACTTCAAGGAACGCATACTCTAGAGAATATAGGAACTTCGTTATTATCTAATGATAAGTAGCAGATCCTGTTGTAGAACTCACCAACCTTCTAGCATGCTTCAACTATGTCTATTTCATGACCGCATAGTAATTCAGGATCAAACCTGAGACTACATTGACATGATTAAGTTCTAGCCGTCTATGCATAAGGTTACTGTGGAACCTCAAGTCTACAGAGTATTTAGTGCATTATCATAGCCTAGGAGTTCTAGTCATACCGATCATACCATATAGGGATTCATATGATGAAGATGGCCAAAGAACATTTCTTAGATTAACATTTTATTGAATAAGGTCGTCTACAATAGTTTACAAGAGCCAATCAATTAGCTTGACGATCACTTATTCTAACATTTGTATAATATGTGATTGTTTTAAATTAATTTATGATATAAGTGTAATGGGTAATGATTAGTGTATTTGGTAATTTGTGATATTAATGCTTTGATATTACTATAATTTGTATTTTTTGATATTAGTGTAATATGTACTTGGTATTTTGTGTTATTTTTAATATTTTTGCAAGTTGTAATTGATGATTAGTTAAGTATGAAAAGTGTAATATTGTATATGCAGATAATGGTGCTAGGCGTTTATGCTGATTTTGATGTATGGGCAAGGGGTGTGATAGAGTGGGTACCTAAATTTAGGTATGTGGGTGATATAAGAATGTTATTAAGTGGGATTGACTTAGAAAGGTTGTACTGTGGGGATTTATTATATATGCATACTAAGACTGGTGGGAAAAGGGTTGAATCTTCAAATCTATTATTACCTTCCTAGACACACCCTAGATAATGAGATTAAAATATTGTGACGGGATGATGGTATTACAGATTTGTATAGGACATTTAAGGGGAATGGTGTAGTCTCTATTTAGTTTGAGGAGAAACAAGGCCATTAGATTGTTGTAGACACTCAGGGAAATATCATACCACCTGCAGAAACAATTCTATCAATCCCATGTATTGATATCCCTGAAAATGAATCCTCCCCCTAAATCAATGAAGTTCCATCCCAGAATGACTCTGACTTTCATTTCACTTGTAAAAATTCTTAAATCTTGCTTCTGAATCTTGGACCTTCTCCAGTTCACATGAATGAAGATATCCTTAACAATACTGAGGGAGTTGGTGGTTGTGATGAAGTTGGGTAGGGGATGACTCATCAGATTCTAATTATGAGGGGGGTGAGCAGGGTGAGAGTATGTCAGATTCTGATACTAACTCTTCTGCATCAAAATGCCCATCATGGATGTTAGAAGATTTAAGGACCTTTAGATGATGATATTTTTTAGAGTAGGGCACCTGATCCTGCTACAGAAGTCATAAAAACACTCAGAGCATACTTGAGGGATAAAAAAAAAAAATAGAGGTGGGTAGTTGATCAACAGAAAAGAGAGGAAGAAAGAAATACAAGGGAGGATAAATTACATTCAATTAGGGGACTAGATGATAATGGGTAAAAGTATGATGAATGGGATGAAAAATATGGATGGGGGTGATGTGGAACTGTCTATGGGGAAGAAATTCACAAGAAGACAAAAATACATGGTTGTGCTAAGGGATTAGCTGTTAGGAGGGGGTGCGTTTTAAAGTTCTAAAAATTGAAAAACACATAATAACAACTACCTGCAAGAATGACTATCAAATGGAGATTCATGCATCCTCGGTGATGAAGGGGACCATATTTCAGATTAAGTCAATAAAGGGTGCTCATTCATGTGCACATAAAACTTAAATCAGACGGCAAATTACAAATATTTGGGCAAAATAATTGAACAATATATCAGAGATAATACAAAGGAGGGGCTTGCATTTTTATAAAACAAAATTGTTCAATAGTATACAAGAATCTTTGATTATTGTTCAACTATTGAGAAACATAACCCTATAAGCACATTAGTGTTGAAAGTGGACAGGGAGTTAAGTCCACCAGTACCTGAGAGGATGTACTTCTACTTGGACTAAAGGAATAGGTTTTTATATGGTTGCAGGCCTATAATTGGCCTTGATGGATGCAATTCAAAAGGTATATACAAAGGCCATTTATTGTCAGCATTGGGCAATGACAGTAATGAATATATACCCTATTGATATGGGGGTATGTATAGATTGAAAAATATGATACTCTGGAATAGTTTTTGAATTTGTTGCTTACAGACATTGGTTTTGCTGAATAGAGGGGATGGACATTTATTTCAGACAGGGAGAAAAGTTGCTTGAGGCAGTCTCAAACTTGGCCCTAAATGTGAAACACAGATTCTATTTAAGACATATAATAACAACTACAAAACAAAGTTTAGGGGGCAAGAATTGTGAAAACTTTTTTGGAAGGTATCATTAATATATTTTGTAAACAAACATTTAAAAGGGTGATGCCAAAAAAGAGTATGGTCAAACTGTATCTGAATGGCCAAATGAGTTTCTTGCAAAATGTTGGGCAAGATATTTCTTTCCATCCAGAAGAAAATCTGATGCATTTGTGAATAATATAAATAAATCATTTAACTCCTACGTTCTTGAGTCTAGAGAACAACTATTAAATGACATATTTGAGTCTATTGGAAGGAAAGTGATGTCAAGAATCCAAATCAAAAAGAGATGGAATGGAAGAATTAAATAGTGTTGCATGCCTCAACATTTTCAAAAAAATTGAGAGTCGAAGATATGAAAGCAGGAACTATTTTCCATCTTGGGCTGGAGAGGACAAATTTGAGGTGCAACATTCCTTGGAGAACCACATTGTCCATCTCAATGATAGATATTGTAGTTGTGGGATGTTTTAGCTTGTTGAATATCTCGGTTCTCATGCAATTGCCTTAATAAGTTATCATAGATTGAACATAGAAGACTTTGTGGATGATTACTTTCACACAAATGCATACATGAGGGTATATAGCCACATAATCAATCCAGTGCTTGGAATACATGACTAGAAAATTCAAGTTTAGATAGTATTGATCCTCTGCAACTTAAAATAAGGGATGGAAATGATATAAGGGACAAACGGTGGTGTCGGGAAAGGGACTGACACACGTGCTAAGTGTTTTGTAAAAGGGTATAACAAAAGAAGTTGCAAAAATCCACCTCATCCAAAGTCAAAGTACTATCATGTATGCATTTCATGTTTTTGTTAGAACTAAATACACTTGTGTAAAGTGCTAAATTTTTATTATTTTTTGGTGCAGACGCAACAAGAACAACCTATTCCTTCTTCTCCCAATACACAAGTGCCTAAAAATACTCAAACAAATGCATCAATAGTAAAATTCTATATATATTTTATTTTATACCTGAAATCTAATGCATATTATAATTCTTTTTTATTTGTTTGTAGATCCCCATGCCCACAGAGGACATGTCACAGGCATGTTCAAGCAATTCATTCCTAAATAACCAGCTTGAGGTAAAAAATTTGTAATTTGTACAATTTGGTCGACTTTTTTATTACATATACATATTGTGTTTATTTAACGAATTTTCTATTTGTTGCAGACGTTCCATCCTTTTGACACAGAAATTGATCTTGACCTTAGTCATCTAATGCAACACACACAGGTTGCAACTAAAACTGTAAAATTTTGTTAGATTTTACTTCCTGCTATCTAATGCAAACTACATTTTATAATGCATGTAGGTTCCTACATGGGAAGAAGACTTAGCTTCTTATTCTATATCTAGAACAACCCAACTGCCTTCCCAACTTGTACCCAAAACAAGATGTGCGCATTATGTGCCAAGAGGCAGGAAACAGTTGAGGCGAATTTCAACATCCACACGACTAAAGTAAAGAACAACTACTAGGAACAACAGGAAGCAGTTGAGGCCAATTTGAACATCCATTCAATAAACCATGTTGTTCATCCACTAGACTAAGTCTACAGACACAACTCGACATGCAGTTGCATCTTACAAGCCTGAAAATACTACATCCACATAGTAGGCTTCTACATCCTCAAAGGGTACAAATCCAGGTCCTCAATCATAAGTGACTAGAATTGTGTTTTGTCAATTTTGTACATCGAACAGATCATATTCTTTTTTGCGTTTTATAGTTGTTTTATGCACAAACAAATTTGTGTTTTGGTTAGTTTTGTTCTTGTGTTGTGCACAAATACAAAATGTGGCTTTTAGCTGGTTTTGTTGTTGTGTTGTGCACAAGAAGAATATAGATTTATTTACTGATATAACAGGTTCATGATTTTTAAGGTTTACTTTTGTTATCATTTCTTTCCTTTGCCATATTATAGTACTTTTCAAACTTAATAAATAGGGCATTATTAGGAAATTCAACACACATATTATATTAAACTCATGGACGACATATTAATACCAAATTACCTAAATAATAACACAAACATGATAAAAAATTACAATAAAAAAGGCTTTAATCATTTTTTAATTGGCCTCCAATTTCTTCAAATTTATTTTTAGTTCTTGGCATATGGACAGGATCTCTAGAACATCAGCTTCCATTCTCTCCTTTGATTGAACATCTTCTTCGAATTTAGGAGTTTGCATAGAGCTTGAGCTACAAAATTTTTCTAAAATATTGATAGGATCCAAGCAACCGAAAAGAAATGCATTGATTTGTCCTACAATTACTGAAAATTTTTCCCTACTCTTTTTGGTAGGCCCTACAACTTTAATATCTGCATTTTTTAGACAATAACATTTGAGATTTTTGTACACTGGCTCTGTCAATGTTTGGCGTTGCACTTCTTCTTGTGTGACACATGCTTCAGAGCATTGTTCATCTTCAAAGGGAACTTGCAAGGGTGGGAGAATGGTTGGTTGTTCCTCAATAAACTGTGTAAAAAAAATACTCAAGTAATGCAACTTTCAAGTATAATGCAACTGAAACAACATACCACAAAAGTAAACTTACATCTATAGCACCCTGTTCCATTTTAGACACATCTGTATCAAATACAGTTTCCCCAACTTTTCTTTTCCAACCTAATGAACAATAGAGAAACATAAAGTTGCATGTCAAAATTCAAATATTTCGTGGACTGAAATATAACAGACAACATTACCCTTTTGTTCACTATCTGCTGTCCAATGTCATTTCCACCTTCATTCCTTGCTTCACCTCCCTGTTGCAGCCATGGTAAATTAGAATAATGCTTAACAAAACATGATAAGATAATAAAATCCACAGATTTTATACCTATTGTGGTGGCACTCTTTCAGGACACTTGGATGAATTGTGTCCTGGCATGAATGATGAGAGTTCAACAGGTTGATTTGGAATGTTTCTTCACCCTTTCTTTTAATGCAATGCATCTTCCATCCACACTCACTATCACCACACTCTGCATATACCCACCCTTTGTGATTTTTAGTGAATTTGACAGTTCTTTTTGTCTTAATTGCATATGATTGCAAAGCATTTTTAAACTCTACTTTGTTGTTGAACAACATCCCTATTTCAAAAGTTGGATCATAAATGTCATCAGGGTTAAAAACAGGGTTTGAAGGTCCACCCCCCTCACCACCCTCTGAATCTATACCTTCATTCAACTCACCATCGTGGTCAACAACATCAACCTCTTCATCATCACTGCTCTCACTAGAATCACTAGTATCATTAAAAATCTCCTCATCAACCGTTCCTTACTCTTCAGTCCTTCCCTCATCTTCAACCCTTCCCACATCTTCAACACCTAATTCATGGTTACTATCCACAAAATCATCCCCCTCACCATCACCCACATCACCCCCAGCATCCCCAGCACCAATTGGAACACCCTCACCAACCTCTGAATCACCCTCAACAACTGGATGACCCCCTCCCACTACAGCAGCCACCTCACTCTCACCTTCAACCATTTGAGCATCAACATATACATTTAACTCTATGTTCTTTAAACTCTTCCTAAATTTTGTCCGCAAGTCTTTGTTGTGTTTCACAAATTTAAACCCTCTATTCATAATGGTATAAAATGACCTACAACTGGCTATCTCAATATCTTCACAAATAATATTCAAATTCTCCAAGTAAACTCATTAGGCGACACATAGTCAAATTTACATATATTTCCCCCCACATACACGGCTTTAGGCACATGCCTAGCCATACAACCATAACATACACACAACATCAAGGATTCAGTTTCATGGTCTGGAAAAGAGAGAAAACAGTCAATAAAAGAACAAAGCAAGTAATACAAACAAACCCATTCAATATGGGACCACATATATTATAAAAAGTATAGAGGGACCACATTCACTTTAAAAAACAACCCCATTAACATAAAAAAAAAAAAAACCATTAACATCACTCAACAAAAAGAATGATTTTTTACAACGAAACGGAAGCAAAAAAGATATAAAAATAGAAGAAAATGTACGGTATAGTGGGGGTGGGAGATGGAGGTGCCTCTCTGCCCTTTTCATCACCATGATTCCACCACTCTAAGTGCGCTGAGTGGGAGAGAAGACCCTTAAGAAGGGTTGGAGGAGATATTAAATGGCAACTACTACTATGTCATACTCTAATGATAATGTGATGTAGGTTAATTGAATGTTGAGGTCGAAAGTGTAAAAATCCAAGCTCAAATTGGGGGCAAGGATGGAAGGCAAAATTAATATGGGACTTAGTGGGCCCCACATATTGATAATATGTGGAGTGGTTTGGATTGCCATAGTAGATTTTGTAGGGGTCAGTACAGGGCCCAAGGATTTAGTACCGGGCTTTGACTTTACTTAGTAAACACTGGACAAACCCCTACTGACCTAGATATTGTTGGAAAACACAATTTGTCAAATAGACAATCGTAGTATCGTTTTTAAAATAACAAACAGGTTTGATAAATAGTTTTGAAACCAAAACACAAGAAACACGATGGAACCAATTTATAAAGAAACAGTTAGAATTGTCGTTTTAACGATAAAATATAACTTACAATGAGAATTGTATCGTAACAATTCTCGGTCCAATTATTTCACCAAACCGAATCACAGATATAATCTGCTTGCCTTGAAGAAATTGTACGTCCTGTTCCGGATGTGCACACGGGTACTACGCAACTTCTTCCAGTATAAGACGGTTTCAGTTCTAACGGTATGCACTTTACCGAAGAACACCTCGAAACAACACTCAGTAGCTTATGAAACTTATGAACAAATCTCTGAATTCTGTCGGGCAAAACTTGTTCCAGAATTTGTTTCTTACAACAAATCTGAACCTTTTCTGAGAGAGACTTAGGATGAAGAGTTGAAATATTGTAAAGTATGAATTTGAAGTGTGAAGCTATCATCCTTATATAGGCACGGCCTTCAACAACAATCAATTGCAGCTTTAAAATGTCATTAAGCAGCCACAATAAAAGGAATTAAAATTGACATCAAATAGAATTAAAGCAAAATTAATCCTGCAATGACCAGGTCAAAACGGACTGAATTTTTTGAAATAAACCAGCTTTTATAGGTTTTAACCTATTTAATGACAGCAAGTAAAAATCTGATTTTCAAATATAAAAACCGTTTTTGACCTTTAAAACAATTTAATTTTAATCCAGAGACTCCAAATATTTTTTTTTTATTTCTCTCACCATCTAATCTATGGATTCACATGTAATTGAACTCATATTTTAGAACAATATGTTGTTACAAATTAACATTAAAATGTCAATTACAACAATCCCCCACAAATTCATAGATTTGAACTCAAGCTTCTGTGACTTGCTTTCAGTAATGGTACCTCCTGGTTTGAACCACTACCTAAGTTATCTAACGTCAACTGTCACCGGGTCAAATGGAACTAAGCCTTGAATTTGAGCCCGTGGTTGTGACAGCATCTGTTAGTAACAACAAGCCACCGGCTTTGTATTGATCTTTAGGGTTGACACGTTAGGCCATGTGTCATGATCCTGTTCGTTGAATGTTTTCAGGAATAACCCCATTCCTTAGTTGCGGCCAAACAACTACATTCACTTAGTTGGGCGTCTCCAAGGATGCACTGCTTAGCATCTCGTCTATAAATACTTGACCCATTCAGAGTTAAAACTCTTACTATTCTTGCAGTAACAGCACCTTCCAGAATTGCAGGGGACAGACTCCAGATACAAGGTATCAGTCTATTTTTAGGTGCTTGGATATCCCCTACGACTTGTTAATACCACATTGAACCTTCTTTGTGGGATCTCCACTTGGAAGGTTGGGTTGCTATCGTAGTTATACCACTGAGGGGTTCAGTCCCATCCCTAATCTGGATTTTTGTACTTATGACAGATCTAATCCTTTCATCAAAGGATCAGCCATATTGTCCTTTGTTCCCACAAAGTCAATGCCTATAACTCTGTCCGACACTAATGCCCTTATAGACTTAAGTCTAACTTGGATGTGTCTTTTTGTCTTTTGGTTGTATTTACGACTCCGAACCTTTGCTATTGTGGTCTGACTATCATAATATACAGCAATAGGTGGAAGAGGCTGGCTCACAATGCGAAGTTGTAGTAACAACCCATACAACCACTCTGCCTCGGTACCAGTTGTATCTAACGCACATAACTCGGCTTCAAAAGTAGACCGGGTTATCAAAGTCTGCTTTGCAGACTTCCAGGAGACTGCGCCCCCACCTAAGGTAAACACATATCCTGAACACCCATTAGTTCCGGAGTTTTTGGCTATCCAGCTAGCATCACTATAACCTTCCAAAACAGCAGGGAATCTGCCATAATGAATGGACAGTGACATTGTGCCCTTAAGGTACCTTAGTACCCTATCCAAAGCTCCCCAATGAGTTTTGTCCGGACAACTCGTGTATCTAGCCAGCTTCGAGACAGAAAATGAAATGTCTGGTCTCGTGCCATTTGCCAGATACTGCAAACTTCCAATAATTTGGGAATACCTTAGTTGTGCAACAGGTATACCACTTTCATTTTTGAATAAAGCCACAGAAGGATCATATGGTGTCTTAGCAATTCTACTGTTTTGATAGCCAAATTTCTCAATTATCTTCTCAACATAGTGAGATTGAGAAATAGCTATCCCATCAGTTGACTGAATCAACTTGATGCCAAGAATTACATTAGCCTCACCCATATCCTTCATTTCAAACTTATTTTTCAAAAATGACTTGGTTTCCATAATAATGTCTAAAGATGATCCTATTAACAGAATATCATCCACATACAGGCATAGAATGATAATTTTATCTCCTTTAACTTTACAGTAAACACACTTGTCATTCTCATTTACGACGAAGCCAAACGCAAGAATAGTTTTATCAAACTTTTCATGCCACTGTTTGGGTGCTTGCTTAAGTCCATAAAGAGACTTAACAAGTTTACAAACTTTGTGCTCGTTACCATGAGCTACAAATGCCTCATGCTGTTCCATGTATATCTCTTCCTTTAGTTCACCATACAAGAAGGCTGTTTTCACATCCATCTAGTGAGCCGGTAGATTATACACTGAAGCCAATGCTATAAGCACCCGGATTGTAGTCAACCGAGCTACCGGAGAATAGGTATCAAAATAGTCTATTCCCTCCTTTTGTTTAAAATCCTTAGCTACCAATCTGGCCTTAAACTTATCAACGGTCCCATCAGGTTTCAGTTTCTTCTTAAAGATCCACTTACATCCAATTGTAGTACACCCCGGAGGGAGATCAACTAACACCCAAGTCCCGTTAGAGACAATGGAGTCCATCTCACTTTTGACAGCTTCCTTCCAATGCTTGACTTCAGAAGAAGCCATAGCATCTTTGAAGGTTACAGGCTTGTCCTCAATATTGTAAGTGACAAAGTCACTTCCGAAATCCTTGACGATTCTAGCTCTCTTACTCCGTCTAGGTTCATCTGACTCTTCATGAGTCTGACTAGTACTACTAGGATTAACCCCCACATTTGTCATCTTTTCCACATGTTCAGGAATAGAATAGGAGGCAAGTGATTCATCAAGTGAAACACTAGGAGGTATTCTCGTTTTCATGGGAAATACATCTTCCAGGAAAGTAGCATCACGAAATTCGACTATTGTGTTGACCTCAATGCCTGAAATTGCTGATTTAATAACTAGAAATCTCAGTGCATAACTTGTCTCCACATAGCCCAAGAACACAGCGTCAACAGTCTTAGGGCCCAATTTCTTTCTCTTGTATTCAGGGACCAGTACCTTTGCTAGGCACCCCCACACTCGAAAGTATTAGAGGCTTGGCTTCCTCCCTTTCCATAACTCAAAAGGAGTACTCGTATTGTGTTTCAGAGGGACTCTATTCAGAATATGGCAAGCTGTGTTCAAAGCCTCTCCCCACAAATACTTAGGTAACCCAGAGGTTAACAGAAGACTCTTAATCATGTCTTTAAAAGTTCTATTCTTTCGTTCAGCTATTCCATTAGACGAAGGGGAATATGGAGGAGTCTCTTCATGAATTATGCCAAAATTTTGACAATATTCACTAAACTTACTCACTCATATTCTCCTCCTCTATCAGACCTTAATCGTTTAAATTTCTTACCAGTTTGGGTTTTTGCTTTATTTTTAAACAAAATAAATTTATCTAATGCTTCATCTTTATTACGCATGAGAAAGACATAACAGTATCTACTGCAATCATCTATAAAGGTTATAAAATATCGCTTGTGGTTCCTGGTCAAAATCCCATTAAACTCACAAATATCAGTGTGCACTAAATCAAGTATTTCCGAATCCCTTTCAACTGATTGATAGGGTTTCCTAACTTGTTTAGCTTCTACACAAATTTCACATTTGTGACCTCGTTCAATTTTATGACTAGGTATTAAATCAAGATTCATCATTCGTTTGATTGAACCCAAATTTAAATGACCTAATCTACTATGCCACAAAGAAGTAGATTCGATATTCAAAACAATAGAATCAGATTCAGCAATATCATTGCTATCAACTCGAATTTTGAATAACCCATCAGACAAATATCCTTTGCCAACAAAAACACCAAAATATTGAATGATCACTTTATTAAATTTAAAGGATAATTCGTATCCCTCACTAACTATTACAGAGCCACTGATAATGTTTCTCCTAACAGTAGATACATGGTGAACTCTTTGCAACGACAGAATGCGCTCTGAAGGAAACTTCAAGTCCACGCTTCCTATCCCAAGTACTTCAGTTGTACTGGAGTTCCCCATGCTTACTGTCCTTCCATTGATGGCCTGATAAGACACAAATAGCGATTTATCAGCACAGATGTGCACATTTGCGCCAGTATCAATCAACCAATCAAATGGTTCATAGATAGTAAGGAGTTCGGGTTGTACAGAAACATACCCTTCAGTTACTCCTGAGGCGCTAGCAATTCTAGTTCCTCCAACAACCATGTTGACAGCTGCCTGCCCGGACTTGACCTTTTTATTAGGACAGTCCTTAGCCCAGTGTCCCACCTGCCCACAGTTCCAGCAGGGTTTGCTTGCTTTTGGTTTCTTGTTTTTAATGACTTTGCCTTTGCCTTTATCGATGGTTTTCGAGTTCGGGTTAACCTTATTCACTTTCTTTTTCCCGATTACTAAATTGGCCTTAGGCTGATGCTCAACCGGCATCTTGTGGGTTTGGTTCTTGTGCTCTTCCTCAATGCTTATCGTGACCATAAGATCATCCAGAGATATTCTCCCTTTCTGATGCTTGAGTATCATGCCAAAACATTCCCAAGACGTGGGAAATTTATCCACTATGGCCATGACCAGAAACTTCTCGGGAAGTTTCATCTCAGCATCAGACAGAGAATGCTCAAGATTGATAATCTCATGTGTCTGTTCAGTTACAGACCTTCCCTCGACCATCTGATACCTCATGAACTTGGAAACAAAATACTTTTCGAGCCCTTGCTCTTCAGTATTATATTTCCTGTCCAACTCATCCCACAGCGATTTTGCAGTGTAAGAATCGGAACAATAGACATCAAAGAGCGTATTTGACATCGCTGACAAAATAGCTCCTCTGCCTATTTGATCCCGCTCGGTCCACTGAGCAATCTCAGCTGTCTTAGGATCGGTTTCAGTTGGTTCAGGGCAAGTCACCTGAATAACCGACAAAAGTCCTTTCATCGTCAACCATATTTTCATTCGTTGTTGCCAACGTTTGAAAAATTGGCCCGAAAACTTTTTCGGCATCCCGGATAAGTAGACTTTTGGGGCGATCGGAATAGCGACGGAAATTGCATCGGCCATTTTAAGAATTAAGAAGCAGAAAGTAAATCACAGATTTTAAAAATCAAAATCCGAATTTTTTAAAACCACAAAACATTAACTGTTTTCGTTCCAACGAAAAAAAAAACAAAAACCGATCTTTCAAAACCTACAATTTCTTCAAGATTGTTGGAAAACACAATTTGTCAAATAGACAATCGTAGTATCGTTTTTAAAATAAGAATCAGTTTTGATAAATAGTTTTGAAACCAAAATGCAAGAAACACGATAGAACCAATTTATAAAGAAACAGTTAGAATTGTCGTTTTAACGATAAAATAAAACTTACAATGAGAATTGTATCGTAACAATTCTCGGTCCAATTATTTCACCAAACCGAATCACAGATATAATCTGCTTGCCTTGAAGAAACTGTACGTCCCGTTCCGGATGTGCACACGGGTACTACGCAACTTCTTTCAGGATAAGACGGTTTCAGTTCTAACGGTATGCACTTTACCAAAAACACCTCGAAAAAACACTCAGTAGCTTATGAAACTTATGAACAAATCTCTGAATTCTGTCGGGCAAAACTTGTTCCAGAATTTGTTTCTTACAACAAATCTGAACCTTTTCTGAGAGAGACTTAGGATGAAGAGTTGAAATATTGTAAAGTATGAATTTGAAGTGTGAAGCTATCAGCCTTATATAGGCACGGCCTTCAACAACAATCAATTGCAGCTTTAAAATATCATTAAGCAGCCACAATAAAAGGAATTAAAATTGACATCAAATAGAATTAAAGCAAAATTAATCCTGCAATGACCAGGTCAAAACGGACTGAATTTTTTGAAATAAACCAGTTGTTATAGGTTTTAACCTATTTAATGACAACAAGTAAAAATCTGATTTTCAAATAGAAAAATCGTTTTTGACCTTTAAAACAATTTAATTTTAATCCAGAGACTCCAAATATTTTTTTTTATTTCTCTCACCATCTAATCTATGGATTCACATGTAATTGAACCCATATTTTAGAACAATATGTTGTTACAAATTAACATTAAAATGTCAATTACAACAGATATAGGGGTTTATTCAAGGAGGTAAATATGACACAAGAACATTAGGTCGTAGGAGTCTTCACAATTCAATAAAATTATGTTGGAATGGAAAATTTGATACTTACTAAAATTTAATCGAAATGTTCGATTCGATATTTGGATTTTATATTCTTAAAATTCAGTAACTGATTTAAGGAAATTTTGATTCAGATCAATTTTACCCAATAAACACCCCATTAGACCATCTCAATCCAGCGGTCCAATTCAAACCGCATCGTGATCAACAAGCTTGGAGTGGATTGAGCCGATCTTGGGCTAAATTTAAAACAATCAAATTTTGGCAATTGGATTTAATTATATATTAATAGAACATAAATTGCACTCCGCCGCATTATAAATTTGTACAAAACTTTGATGAGATTGAAAAGTATGAAGATATGCATGAATGTATGCCATCTTTGTATTGCCTTCAATGTCTTATACTTTGTTGATCACTCTCGGTTATTCATCTAAATTGATAATAAACATATGATATTTTTATGTTGACAATTTTTCTCTGTTGTTTTCAACTGCATGTTTAAGTACGACGTCGTTGATTGATACTACACAAAAATGGTATAGTTATATTCTTATATTTCTCTATAATTTATTTATATTTCTAGTAATTTTTTTCTATTGCAAGTTTTTTAGTTCATAAATATGCAATACATCAAAAGATTTTTTCCTCTTAGGAAAAAACTATCATTCAAAGGTGATAATCAATAGATAACAAGACCAAAATGATGCTTGGAGGGTCTAATGCACCTTCTAACAAATTATTTGGAGTTTTTGCTAGCCTGTGAGCTATGTTGCTGCTTGTTCGGCGAATAACAAAAAAATGACATAAAACAAAAGAACGAGAAAGGGATCTAATCTCACACAGAATTGGACCATTCTTTGATATAGCAAAGTCGCCTAAGATAAGCTGCTTCAGCATGTTCTCACAGTCCCCTTTGACGATGATGTTCGGCCATTTGTATTTCAGCCTAAGGTATAAGCTTCTCTAGTTGCAATAACCGCTGTTAGTTCAGCATCTGCATTTCTAACCAGTTAAACAGACTTCCACGTAGGAAGTGGACACACATGGTTCTTGGCCAAGACTCTTGCACTACTCTGGTTCC
This sequence comes from Sesamum alatum, assembly GCA_034509735.1. Classification (NCBI taxonomy): domain Eukaryota; kingdom Viridiplantae; phylum Streptophyta; class Magnoliopsida; order Lamiales; family Pedaliaceae; genus Sesamum; species Sesamum alatum. The sequence goes on from JACGWO010000008.1 coordinate 12,991,073, forward strand.
CTCCATCGAAAAGAGCACCATCAAAATTTATCTTCGCGCAATTTGCATTGGGGGGCTCCACCGAGTCGATGCAGAGTTGTTGTTCCTGCATCCATTTGCCGAAAAGTAATGGAGAAAGGCATCTCAAAATTTGTAAGCTTGTGTGATCAGTTGGATTGACAAGAATTGCTTTCGCTCCGTAAGCTGAATATTCCTATTTCACCATATGTATCAGCAAATGATAAGGGAAGTTGTGAATTCCTCAGTAGAAATAGAGTGAGCCACCTAGAGGAACCATTGTCTCATTCCTGTAACATTTCCATTCAAGATATTCCATCGAATATTAGGTAACACCAATACTCACGAGCAAAAAGACAAAAAACAGCACATGTATGACATCCTCATGCTGATAACACTACAAAAAATTATTTTATTGGAACGGCCAATATTAAATTTGTTACTGAGGGTTTTAGAATTTGTAACGGCCTCCCTTCCGCTCTTTTGACATGCGTTACAAAATATTTGTAAAGGATTTTCCAAAAGTCGCTACCAATTTGTACCAAAGATGTACCGGCTGCTCAAACCGTTACAATCTTTAACTGAATCTCTTGATGTTGTAACTCCTTTTAGGACGGCCTCCTTTAAAATAATTGGACCTATTGTTGAAATGGCTTTTGTAAAACCAATAGTTTTAAGTTTATATCTTTTTGAAACGGCCTTCCATTCTTAACCTATTATTTGTAACGATTTTTGTACATCATGTTGTAACATATGATATAACACATATTGTAACGGATATTTTGCCTCATTTATTTACACTTTATGTATATGATTTTGTAATAGTTGCTGTCACGTACTTTATAGCGGTTGTTGTTCCTGTTTTAAGAACAACATGGACACATGGTTTTGTACGAGCATTTGTATCTCAATTTGGAGCGGTTATCATATCGTATTGTTATCGGCTAATTTGATTGGGATAATTTTTAATTTATTTTCAGGTTGTGTGCTGGTAAAGCATACCCTAATGACTATTACAACATTTGTTATAAATTTAATATATTTTTATATATTTTATTTATATATAAATTATTATAATATTTTATTTGAATTTTAAGTTACAAATATTTTGTTGAATTTCTTAGAAGTGAAATATTTTAAATAAATTATCTGGCAAGTAAATATTAGCAATATAATGAAAAAAATAAAATAATTTTAAAATCAATTTATATACAACTTTAAAAGAACAAAAAAAAAAAAAAGCAAGAATATCCCTAGTCTAGATCAGCCTCCCCTTCGACAGCGTCCGCACCATCTTATGCATCATCATCAGGGGTTCGGGGATCAACTGGAGGCTGGGATGGTTGGGATGCCGGAGGGACAGGCCAAGTGTTCATATACGCTCCAGCAATTCCTCGTGACCCGATGATCGAGGTCTGGGCATCCTGATCGCGATTACAAGGGCGACCTTAACGTATATGAGCAATTGGGCTATAATGATCCAGCAAGCGTGTTGTAGGCCTCGGAACCCAAACCAAAGACACGGCCTCTCTTCTGGCGGTCTGCTGCTGACATCCACAGTTGTTGCTCGGTCATGACCAACGAGCCTTGAGAAGAGGTCGGAGGATCTTGCTGATCATTCAATGCCTGGGTCTATTGGTCCTCCATCATCTTCTAGAACGTCTCCTGCAGAACGGATTAGTTGGTTAGTCAAAAAAATTCAATTAGGTAGAACTGAAAACCAAAAACATTTCTATAAACTACTTACCGCGACCTCCTCTACCCATGGGCTACTCCATAGCCCGTCGTCTTTCTTCTTGTATCATCTAGAGAACACCTCCATCATTTGACAGGCTAACCGAGTTGTGCCTCCTGTTCAAGAACCGAAAAAAATATGTAAGTGATTAATGAATCAGAAAAGCATTAAAAAAAAAAAAAAAAAGGACACTTATCATCTTCTGCTTGTGCGTGCCAACGAAGTATGACCCCATGTGGTAGACGGTAATTTATGCCGCCAGGTTGGCCTTATTCTTTGTTGCAGCGGCCTTGAAGTCTGGGCTTGCCTAGTATTCCAGCAACTAGCGCCAAATCTGACCGGATAGCTACAATGGCTGGGATAGTTGAGCTCAGGCTTTCGCGAACCACTTTCGTAGGAACTTACCGGCCTGTATCTTGAACACCTTGAATATGGATTTGTCATTGCAACCCCACTAGTAAGTAAGCTGCAAATTCACACAGTTAAAAAGAAAACTGCAAGCAATCCATAAAAATCAATATATACAATTTAAAATGTAATACAAAAATTTGTACAAGTCTTACCTTCATGTTATCGAATCAGAAGTGTTGGTGCTCCTGTGGAATCTGCGATATACATCCCCCAAGGATGAGGATAATGGTTGTTGCTCGGTCATGACCAACGAGCCTTGAGAAGAGGTCGGAGGATCTTGCTGATCATTTGATGCCTGGGTCTATTGGTCCTCCATCATCTTCTAGAACGTCTCCTGCAGAACGGATTAGTTGGTTAGTCAAAAAAATTAAATTAGGTAGAACTGAAAACCAAAAACATTTCTATAAACTACTTACCGCTACCTCCTCTACCCACGGGCTGCTCCATAGCCCGTCGTCTTTCTTCTTGTATCATCTAGAGAACACCTCCATCATTTGACAGGCTAACCGAGTTGTGCCTCCTGTTCAAGAACCGAAAAAAATATGTAAGTGATTAATGAATCAGAAAAGCATTAAAACAAACAAAAAAAAAACACTTATCATCTTATGCTTGTTTATGCCGCCAGGTTGGCCTTATTCTTGGTTGCAGCGGCCTTGAATTCTGGGCTTGCCTAGTATTCCAGCAACTAGCGCCAAATCTGATCGGATAGCTACAATGGCCAGGATAGTTGAGCTCAGGCTTCCGCGAACCGCTTTCGTAGGAAAAAATGGTTGCACACAGTAGAATGGGTTGTACCGTGAAAATCTCGATTCGGCCTGAAAAAATAATTAATTATTAAAAATACCGGCAGAAAAATATAATGAAAATAATTTAACCAAAATTATTTCGTTACCGCCCATCACAGAGGTTGATATAGTGAGGGGCAGAAGGTGGTGGTGGTGGTGGTGGTTCAGCCCACGACTAACGGGGGTCCTGTGAACTGTTGGCCCCCGCGTCTGATGACCCCTTTCCACTAATTCAAGCTCTGGTTGTGAGTGCTTCCTATCAACGGTGGGAGCAGGAATGGTTGGGCCACGATTGCGGCCACGAGGAGGGGACGGACCACCAATCATCATGAATCTAACTTGAAAAATTACAATATTAAAAACTATATTATAAATATATATATATAGTATAATGTTTATAAAATGTATACCATAATAATAGTTTTATGTATAATATATTAAAGTATAAAATAATTATTTTTAAGTATATTATACTGATATATTTTCCAGTGTGTACTAAATCCAATAGTTTTCCTAAAATATGCACTAAATCCCAACACTTTTCAAGAAATGAGGCTAAAACCCAATAATTTTCCTAAAATGTGTACTATATCCAAAGATTTTCCTATTTTTTGAATGATCCTATTTTTTCTATTTTTCTAAATTATCCCAAAATGACATAAAGATACAAAAAAAATTCATAATTGCAGAAAAATACCAAAAAAGACACAAAAATGCTAAAATAATAAAGAAAATTACAAGAAAATTGTAGAACAAATAAAAAAATCTGAAAATTTCATAAATTTACATAAAATTATTTCAGAACATTTTAGAAATTCTCTGAAATTTTCTGGAAAATATTTTAGAAAAAATATAATAGAAATTATATTGTCCAAAAAAATTATTTCAGAAAATCACAACAAAATCTCTTTTTTTTTTTTTTTTTTTTGAAAATTACTGAATATTATCAAACAAAAATTCCAACATTTTAGGAATTTACACAAATTCACAGAAATTCCAACAAAAATTTGAGATAAAAAAATTTACACAAATTATTAGAAAAAAATATACATATTTTAGGGATATTATCAGACAAAAATTCCGACAATACAAAAATTTGTACAAATTTATAGAAATTATCAACAAGAATTCCAACAAACATTTGAGACACAAAAATTTACCCATTTTGGGAATATTATCAGACAAAAATTCCAACCATACAGAAATTTAATAAAATTTTAAGAGAAATTCTAAAATCGAGAAAAACAAGAAAAGAAACCTTACTTGATAGTTTGAGAGAGAGACAGAGAGATGGTGGTTACCGCACTGTTCCGTTGCACTACGTCAATGGTGGTGGCGGGCACTGGTTCGTGGTGGAGGAGGATTGTGGCGCGAGGGGGGGGGGGGAGAGAGATGGGGGGGGGGGTGGGAATAGAAGGACTTATTTAAGAAATTAAGACAAAATTTAAAAAATTAACATAAATAATATCAAATAAAGAGGGATAACAATTTTAGTACTAGTCGAACTCCGTAAGTTCAACTTTAAATTTTAATTGTATTTTATTTTTTTTAATGTAAAGTCGAGCATAAAGAGTTCGACTTGACCGTAAGTTCAACTTCAAAAGGGGGTGGGGGGAGGAACTTTGAAAAGGTTGGGGGTGGGGGGGGGGCGACTGAGGGTGGGGCGAGGGGTTTCTTTCTGTGGGAAACAAGCAGAGAAGAGGTATCCAATGTGTGTCAGTGTATGAGAGAGAGAGAAATAGAGGAGAGAGGTAAATGTGTTGTCACATCACTCTCCCATCTCTGCCAATTCACTTCAATTACTTTTGATCACTCTTTATTTATATTTTAATTTAGTACATATATAAGGACTTAATTAATTTTTTTAGTAGATTTAATTATTTTCTTACACTAAATATTTTTAGTTAGACTTTTCACAAATATAAAAATTAAATGATCATATATATATTTATATTATCTATACTATTATAAAGAGAATGGGTCTTGTAGATACAAAGTAGTAGTTTTTATACCACTATACTAAATTATTATAATATCAAAAATGCCCTCTAACTTCCCAACTCATGTAATTTGAATTAACTATTCAATTAAGTTTCTATAGAAAATTAATTAAATTTACTCCCAATTTATTTAAATTTATTGTTAATTGAAACGGAAAGAACATATTGCTATTTGTGCTGCATGAATATATAATCGTCATTATAATATAACAAACATTATACAAAGTTTCAACTTTTAGTTTAATTTGAGTAAAATATTGTATTGATAATTAATGCAAAGAATTATCAGACAGGTTTTATACGTGAGATTGTAAGGCAATGATAAATTTTAAGATACAGGAATAAATTATATATGAATAAAAATATTAACTAAAAATTATCCGTTAGTTTAATTTGAGTAAAACATTGTATTGATAATTAATGCATTAGAAAAATTTATCGAACAGGTTTTATATGTGAGATTCTAAGGCAGTGATAAATTTTAAGGTACAGAAATAAATTATATATTAATAAAAAATATTAATTAAAAATTATGCGTGCAGGTACTGTGTGCAACGGTTTCTAGTATATATAATATAATAGTGGTATATATAATAATAATTTGGTGTAGTGGTATAAAAACTACAAGTTTATATCTATAAGACTCATTCTCTTTATAATAGTATAAATACTATATATATATGATTATTTAATTTTATTTGTCTTCTATATTTGTGAAAAATCTAACTAAAAATATTTAGTGCAAGAAAATAATTAAATCTATTAAAAAAAAATATTAATTAAGTGCGTATGTATACATTAAATTAAAATATAAAAAAAAGTAATTAAAAGTAATTAAAGTTAATTGGCAGAGAGAAAGTAACGACACAACACATTTACCTCTTTTCTCTCTTTCTCCTCTCCCCCTCTCTCTCACACACCACACACCTCTTCTCAATGTGTTTCACGAAGAAAGAAACCCCTCCTCCCACCCTCAGTCGCCCCCACCCCACCCCCAACCCTCAGTCGCCCCCTACCCCACCCCCAACCTTTTCAAAGTCGAACACTGAGAGTTCAACTTGAAGTAGAACTCCAGTGTTCGACTTCAATTTAAAATAATTAAAAAAAAATTCTGAAGTCAAATTTTAAAAGTTCGACTTGCATTATTTTTATTATTAATTTTATTTTAATATTATTATTATTAATAATATTTTACTTTGTATTATTTTATTAAATTAGCAGGAGATGACGAGAGTGAAGCCCAAAAATTCGGTCAAGCATGATATTTATACAATTTGAATTAAACACACTTTGACTTTGGATTAGTAATTAATTAATCCAATCAATTAATTTAAATCCACATCAAATCATTTATTTAATTCTTATATCTAAGATTAATTTAAACTTCTTTAAATTAATCCTCTATCTTTCGGAATGAATTCAAAAATTAATCCCCATCGGAAGTTAATTCTCCAATTAATTTTCCACAATATCGTTACTGTTTTGCGTGTGACCCTTATAGGTCCACCTTCAACTAAATTTGGGCTTATGTCATATATACAATTTAATCCGACGACTAACTTACTCTAAATTAATTAAATCATATTTAATTAATCACTCTCGATTAACTCATTAACCCGAAAGTTCATGTTACCATGTGGTCATCTAACAACAGTCCATGGCACTAAAAAATAGGTGAAGTTAGTGTGAACCTTTAATTGCGCATACCGTATAGATACGGTCCTTCCATCAAGCTATCTCCCGATAAAGGTCTTGGGCATGGAATTCTAAATCGATTCACATGCTTGACTTCGATAACTTCGTATTCACTCTTAACTGTATTTCTCATTAATCAGCATGTGAAACTATTTTTCTATTTGATTAATAGTTGTGGCCACAAACTTTTAGAATGAACATAGTGAAGAGGACATAGGAGATCACCATCATCTTATGATGGGCAATCAATTCTTTTTTGCAGCGCACCAACCTCTATGTATGTCCTGACTGCACTAGTGCAGGGCTTTTGGCAACCACATAATAACACAGCTACATTAGTCAGGACCAAGATACAAACGCTCCATACACAAGGCTACTGTGGCTCCCCAAGTCGAAGGACTAAGTTTCGTACTACCGCAGTCAAGGAGTTGCAGTCATACCGATCTCACTACATGGGCTTCCATATACAACTCCTGAGTCAATTCAGTGAACTTGACAACCACTTGTTAAGCACCCACTAAAGTGCATAGATATCATACATCTGACATTGATGAAACTCGAAACTCATCTCATGAATGCATCACTTAGTGCAAGTCTCTACATAACTCCTCAATGCCCATTCTTAAGAGTTCTTGACTTGGAATGCTTCAGACCAACCCTTAGAATTTGATTTAATAGTCTCCATCAAATGCGCAACCCGACTTTATTGGTTTAACTGGTCTGTGGGCTTTGTCCGTGAAATGCATTAATAACATATAATATAACATGACAAAGATGGTTAAATGATAAACTATATTCATGATACTTAACATTACATTCGAATAAGATTATTACCAGTAGACTACAAAACAGCTTACTGATTGGCTTTTTGGTCACGTACAGTAACAATTGGGGGAGACGGTGGATGAGGTGGTGAAGGACGGTGGCGCGCGGGCAGGGGGGGGGGAGTTTGAGAGAGAGAGGGAGATGAAGAGAGTGATGCCAAAAAATTGGTCGAGTATGATATTTATATAGAAATTTTGGAACGATCATTGGCTAAAACCCAATCAATACAGTCGTTCCAATAGTGTAAACAACGTCATTTTGTGGTTAAAAATAACATCATATAAAATAAGGCTTATATATATCCGTATAAAAAATCGTTCCAAATAGAGTTTCAAAACTTATATATAATAAGTTTCCTAAACCTAAACGACATCGTGTTGATCATCCGTATGCAAAGTCGTTCCAAGTTTTAATTAAGTTGTTCCAAGTAGTGGGAAGTGCATAGTAATTTTAATAGTCCGATTTCTTTGAAAATGTATGCTGTACAAATTAATATTTATATTGTATCATAAGCTGCGACCGACACTATAAAATAAAACACAGTTAAATACCTTACTCAATAATAGTTACCTCTCAAATGCGTACATCCAGGGCCCTTCCACACGAGCCTCAATATGACAGGTTGAAGAATGAGGTGCCCCCATTGAATCAAAGAAAGCTGGAGGAAATATTTTCTCAAGGTTGCATAGATGACGGCTACACTGGAATAGAAGACTCACCTCCATCAATGCGCTCACATGCTCAGGAAACATCTCAAGGAAGGCAACCAGGATCAATTTCTGCATGATGATGTGATAATCATGGCTCTTCATGCCGTGCATCCTCAACTTCGTCATGTCGATGCAACAGGCAAGGTTAGATGTCAATCATAGGCAACCAATCCAATCATATATCTTCCTCTTTTGCACCTTTGTCAGGATATATACCGCTTTAGCATAATTTTCGGTCTCTATTCGTCCACCTTAGGCTCCAGTCGGTTACATATGATCTTCAAGTCATTTCGTGCATTCAGATTGTCCTTCGTTTTCTCCTTTATGTCCATCACGTTGTTGAATATGTTGTTAAACACATTCTTCTCAATGTGCATGAGATCAAAAAGTTGTGTCCTATCAAATGTGTTGCCCAGTGTGGAATATCTCATAAGATGTTTTTCTTCGTCCACTTGTGGTCACTACCGTTGTTTGGTGAGAGTGCCAACAGTTCTTCAACCGCAGGACTCAACTTTGCGACCCAATCGCAGATCTGCTCTCCGGTCAAACTCGTGCAACCTTCCTTTCAACTTGAATTTTAGTGAAGGCTTTCTTGTTCCTACAGTATGGATAGTCCTGGGGGAGAAACTGTCTGTGGTAGTTAAAGTAGCACGCCTTCCTACCGAGCTGCAAATGGAATGCTCTTATGTCATCCATACAAACTGGACACCCAATAACAGCAGCGATACTCCAACCAGACGCCATCCTATAAGCGGGTTTCACGGTCCACATCAACTTCGCAAGCATCATGAATGTCTGGTTCTTGGCATTATCGTGCGTTCGTACACCCATATGCCACAATTGCAACAGCTCTCGATCAACGACTCCAAGTACACATTGATCAGATGCTTCGGATTAGACAGGTCAAAGATCACCATCGTCAGGAACATATACTCAGACTTCATGCACATCTGCGGTGGAGATTGTATGGATTAAGTATAACCGGCCAACATGAGTGTGCACGAAAGACCATATTGTCGGTGAGGCGCAAGCTCGTTTGTGCACAGCCCCAGCGTAACATTATGGGGCTCCATCGCAAAATTGGGATATGTCTGGTCGAAATGCCTCCAAGCCTCTGCATCGGACGGATGACACATAGAGCCCTCCTCCATCCGATGTGGCATGTCATGTCATGTGCTCCGTAGTCGCTACTGAAGCACACAACCTCTGCAGTCGGGCAACAAATGATAGGTACCTAAGAATGGCATACAGGGACTTATTGAGGCGAGGGTCTTGTTCCCAAGTCGGTTAGTACCTAGCGTTCTCCACAAAACTTGCAATAGTTCATATCAATGTCATCTCCAGTACAACATGCATATGTTTTTATGCACATCAATCTTCTAAACAAGTAAACTTAAATCCCTTATCAACTTTTTCGTACTGTCATAATCGGTAGGCAGATTGTGATCTCGAGATAATATATTATTAGCCCACTGGGACACCTGATTGTAACATCTCTCAGAAAAATTATTCCCAACCTTGATGTTCACCAGTTCAGCAAGCGTCGCCAACTGAGATTGGGTACAATCGCTACACAACGGCTGGTCAGGAACGTGCACTACATCAAAAAAATGACTAACAACCCTAACACATAATCATAGCCCTCCCCCTAGTACCACGATTTAGGACTGGCATCAGTAGGACAGAATCTCATACCATCATTATGCACACCCTCGTGGTATGATCGAAAAGAAAAAAACCGGGTCAGTTGCATTAAAAACAATCATCTACGCTCAATCCATCTGTTGCTCATTACCCCAGTACATACTACCCTCTCCCTAAGCAGTTGGAGTTTGCTCCTTCTGCACATGAGGGCAGTCACTTCATCAAAGTACTCATGCACCCTCTCCTCACCATGCGAAATGCAATTATAATATTTAGGCATAAACCTCTCGCATACATAAGTTAAAATTAACCTCGTCAGGTGTTTTGGACCTTTCATTTTTGCACTTCGGTCACGGGCACCTAATCTTGTCTCCGTCCATATGTCCATCTGACACTTTGCCCATTCTATTAAAGTTTTAACACCATCCTCAAATTCCGGCATAAAACCCGCCCTCCCTGGGATGTTCTTGTCATACATCTATCTCCTCAATTATCTTAAAATAATGGTCGTTATAAAAATTTAAGAAAAATACTATAATAATTAAACTGAATTTTAATTAATTAAACAAAAAGGGTTTCAAGTTGTTACCTGGTTAATCAACTAAAGAGATCAACGGTACAAGATAAAATTACGTAATTCTAGTTGATCAACTGTATATGTTCGAAACTCAGTGAGAGATTGAGAGTGTGTGGCTAATCAACTATAGAAGAAATAAAATGATATGAAAAAAATACATATATATATATATATATGATTATTTTGAACAGTCGGTGTAACGGCTGTTAGAGCGATCAATATAGCCGTTAAAATATAATCGTTGGACTATAGTCATGATTGAAACGGCTTTTGTAACCCACACTTGCTTTCGTAGTGAAATCCTACCAATAAGAACGAATTTTGGACGGCCTAGTAGTCCTACAGATTTGTAGCGGTTCGTTACATGAAAAATGGAATGGATACTTTCATATTTCGCATGGTCGTTACATTGCAAGCAAGACCATCCCAAAAATAGTTCCAAATGTGCATTGGCCTCCATTTTGTACCAGTTTTTGTAACGGACGTGTCGTACTACAATTGTGTAACAGCTTTTTAGATGATTTTAGGACGACTTTTTTCATAGTTCGCTTAGCCGTTACAATTCAACGTGAACCTCGTCAAATGATGTTCCGAACGTGTAAAGGCCTATAATTTGTAACATCTTTGCAAACACCAGCCTTTAAAATGCTTTTGGAACAGTCGCTGTAACTCTTTGGCCATTCTAAAAATGAGAAATTCTTTTCATCAACTACATGACATCAGCAAAGGATCTCTTCCAAATTGGTTACAATAATTGTTCCAATAATAACGGAAATTTGGCCATTCCAACTTGACCGTTACAAATTCCACATTTTTTTTTGTAATGTAAGACTCAGAGGAAAAGAGAGATGTTCTTCACATAGTTGGGTTGACATATTAGACGAGGTAGGAATAACATTCTGACAAGCTTTCCAGAAAACATCTTGACTTTATTGTGCACTTTAGCATGCTAGATATTTTTCCAAAACTCTCTAAATTTCGAGCTAGATGAACTTGTGCTACTGGAGACACTCGGAGAACATGCTAGATGATATATCATTCGAATTGAAAACATACCATTATTTAAGTAATGCTATATTAGTGTATCCTTTATATCAATTTGTCCAAGAGGCAGTCTCAGAACTAATTCACTATCTTCCAGCCAGAAATGCAACAACACAAGATCAGGGTTCCACTCACCTATGTGTGTGTCAATTAGGGAGCTAATTAGGTGTTTGGTGCTCAAGAAGTCCTCCCAAATTATGACATTCTTCCCATCACCAATCGTCCAATGAAGGTCGGATTTGAAGAAAGACAAAGCGTGTAAAATGCTTCTCCAAGTATAGGAGGGTCGATGTCCAAGCTTAACATCAAGTAAATCTGTTCGTGGGAAGTACTTTTACTTTAGAACTTGAAATAATAAGCTTTGGGGCTGAACAAGCAAACTCCATAATTATTTCGCAAACATGACTTTATTAACCCCCCCTCCCCCTCCCTCCATTTAGTGGAACGCATCCTTTTCCAATAAAGCCAATGAATACATTTTTTGTCCTTATTATGCCATCAGAAATTCACAGCATACATATGCCAATCATGAAGTAGAGATCTGGCAATCTGAAAAACGACATAGCAAAAGAGGAAATAGCTTGAAAAATAGATTTTATGAGCACTTCTTTACCTAAGTGTGAGAGATATTCTTTTGTTCCACTGAATGAGTTTCCAAACTCTGTCTCTAATGGAAGAAAATTCCCCCTTCTTGGATCTCCCTGTGGCAACTGGCTGCCTAAGATACGAGTCACGTTTTACCTTTGTATGAATGCCAAGTTCCTAAAAGAAAACCGATTTGTAGATCCTCCATTGTACTCGGGCTAAAGGCAACTGAGGACTTCCCAAGATAGTTTTTTTGTCCAAAAGCGGCAGCATAGTCTAAAGGAGATGACATATGATATGGGGGCTCCGGCTCTCCACTTTGCTGAAGATTAGAGTATAAACAACAAAGAGGAGATAGGGCATTCTCGGAGCGCTAAGACAGCCAGCAATACCTTGAAGTCGACCATCAGAATCTACTCCTGAATTAATGAACTAAAAAACCTTGTGCACAATAAGAACAAATAGGGTGAAATTAGGTCTCCTTGACGCAGACCGCGTTTAGCAATAAGGTGTCCAAAAGGTTTACCATTAAGCACAAAGCATAATTAGGTCAACGAAATGGGAGGGAAATCTCAACATCCGCATAACCTGTTTTAGGAAATCCCACTCAACTTTGTCATATGCTTTGTTGATCTCCAGCTTCAACACCACGAAACCTTTTTTTCCCTTGTTCTTAGATCTCAAGAAATGGTTTAGTTCAAAAGCGAGCAGAACATTGTTTGTGATCAGACGTCCGGGGATAAAAACTGAAGGACGAGGATATGATAGACCAAATAATTGGTTCAACCTATTAGCAATAGCTTTTGACGCCATTCTATAAACAACATTACGTAGGCTAATAGATCAAAATTTAGTGAGATTTTCAGGTCTCCTGCATTTCAGAATCAAAAAAATATGGGTTTTATTCAATTCATGTTACAATGCAAGATTATCAAGGAGACTAAGAGTGCATGCAACAACTTCATTTTTAGTGATACGCCAGAATGTTTGAAAGAATAAAGAGACATACCATCCCATCCAAGAAACTTGAGAGGACCCATCTAAGACAAGGCTTTAAAAAAATCTCATCTTTCGTATAGGGCCTCAACAGTTCTTGCGCCATCTCTTGATTGATCATGCATCTCAAAGTGCTCTATCCCTTTCTGAATATCATAATGGTCGAAAGAATGGAGTCAAAGATGCCTTGAAAATAATCGAACCCTATGAATTGGTGATTATTTGGTATATATCGTAGTGTTTTTTGAACCTTGAGAGGGATTCATTAAATGAATATCTTTAATTTATTTGGTATATAGACTTTTACTCGTGATTTTAAAATATGCAGACTGGAACTCTATATTTCATGTATTTAGAACCGTTAAAGTTTATCATTTACTTGATTGTACAAGTCATATACACTATATAATTATATAAATATCAATATACTAAACACCACAAATATTATCTCAAACCAATTAAACTACAAAGTGCATGTTGATGATTGTCCAACTGGACTTGAGCTAAGATTGGGTCGAAAAATTTACCTAAATCTTTCTAAACGACACCGCGTACAGTCCTACCAAAATATGTTATCATTAGTCAATATATTTTTCAGTAACATTCAAACTACAAATTAATTATAATATATTCATATAAAGCGAGAGAAATATTTTGATCAAAAAAACAAAAAAATACTATAAAGATAGACATATACCAATCTTCATAGACTCAAAGTCACACTCTTCTGATCGTGAGATCTCAACTTTACCAGTTTACCAAATCGATCGAGACCTCATTGGCTAGGCATCAAGACTCTAGAGACTGTAACATTAATTTTGGAGGGATGTTTTACATTCGAGCTTCGTAATGCAATTATGAGTGGTTGTTAATTTAGGCTCCCAGGAAGGCCGTCTTGTGGGCCCACTGGGCAAGTTTCAATATTGGGCTGGAAAATTGAGTTAACAGTTATGGAATTACAAATCAACGGTGTAAAATTGTCTGTGCAAAAACAAGCTAAGCATCAGGCCTTTGTGGGACTGATGGGCCTCTAGTCTGATCCATAAGTTCTTTTTTACTTAGCAACCGCTTTGATATGCTTTGTGTAAAAACACTAATAAATAATTCCTTTTAATTTTATATAATTCGCAGCTGTGGTAAGTCATTTTTATGTATATATAATAAATATTTTTTTACGTTTTAAAATGTGATGTTATAAATAAAAATAAAATATATAAATCAATATATTACATTAAACAAAAAGAAAGAAATACAAAAAAGAAGCTAATTTTATCAGTTAATATAAAATTTAAAAGTTGAATAAATTAGTTATTTTATCGATTGATGGGCATGTTTTGCTTCACAAAAAATTGATGTAGCAGATCGATAGCGCCTTACCATGTTCCTCTCTTTGATCGGAATAGGACGGCGCCAACCTTCTTAATGTTTTAATTCCCAATAGTCTAATTAAACTGTATTTAAGGTAGAGTCTAATAGCAACTACCTTAAAAGGCTAAAACAACTCGATTAAACGCTAAAAAGAGGACTTCTGAGAAGGTTTTCTATTTCCATATATGACCATAGAAACTAGTAGTAGCCATCCTCCCCCGTTTGTGAGTGTAAAGGGTCTTTTCTTTTTATACTAGCCGTCGTGGCACGCCGTTCCTGCATGCATATAATAAATATTTTTTACGCTTTAAAATATATTATAAATAAAAGTAAAATATATAAACTAACACATCACATTAAAAAGAAAAGAAAAGAAAGAAAAAAACTAATTTATAAATTAATATAAAATTTGAAAAGTTGAATAAAGTAGTTATCTTATCAGTTGAGGGTTATTTTTGGCATTACAAAAAAATGGTGTGGTGGTGTTAATAACCATCATTTATGTGTAAAAAATGAGTTTCTTTTATACTAGCCATCTTGGCACGCCGTTCCTGCGTGCATATAAATAAAATTTTATGCTTTAAAATATATTATAAATAAAAGTAAAATATATAAACTAACATATCATATAAAAAAAGAAGAAAAGAAAGAAAAAATTAATTTATCAATTAATATAAAATTTGAAAAGTTGAATAAAAGTAGTTATCATATCAATTGAGGGTTATTTTTGGCATTACAAAAAAGTGATGTGGCGGTGTCATTAACCGCAATTTGTGAGTATAAAAGTGGCTTTTTCATATAATAGTATAGATTAGTCCACATGGCGAGCCATCCCTACATCCATATAATAAATAATATTTCATGTTTTAAAATATATTATAAATAATAAAATATATATATAAACCAACACATCATATTTCATAAAAAAAAAAAAAGACGGAAGATAGAAAGAAAGAAATAAAATAAACCAACTTAGGGGTATCAGTGACATAACAAAAAATGATATCATAGTGTAAGTAACTGCTCTTTGTGAGCAAAAACAAAATTTTCTTTTTATATTAGTATAGACTAGCCGTCGTGCTACTCCATTCTTACATGCATATAATAAATATTTTTTTACGGTTTAAAATATATAAGAAATAAGAGTAAAATATATAAACTAACATATTACATTAAAAAAAAAGGAAAGAAAGAAAAACTAATTTATCAATTAATATAAAATTTGGAAAGTTGAATAAAATAGTTATCATATCAGTTGAGAGTTATTTTTGGCATTACAAAAAAGTGATGCGCCAGTATCATAAACCGTCATTTGTGAGTAAAAAAATGGGTTTCTTTTATATAATAGTATAATTATAATAGATATATAAAGAAGTAACTGTTACGTGTGTGCATATTTTGATATATAGACTTTTTTGGAAGAAATTTATTCATTTGTCTAAATATATTAATTAGTAATATAATTTAAAACTCTTTTTTATTATCTAATAATACTTATATATCTTTTCATTTTATTTAAACTATCAATTATTTAATTTCCTAAAATATAATCCTATCTGGTTTTGATTGTGCATATTTGATAGCCTTTTTTGAATTATGTTTTGCCACTTAGAATATTATCTTTAACTTTCTATTTAGATATAGATAAATGCATCGTAATTGTCTATCTCTATCCAAAAAAAATACTCATTTTTTAGATATTAATTGGTAAATTAATCTGATTTTTTTTTTGTTTAATATGCTTTTTGTATATCTATACTTACCAAGTGCTTTAGATTTAAATTTAAAGTTATTTGTCAATTATTTTTTTAAAAAACATGATTATTATAATATTTATTTATTTTCTTGATAAAATTCTTAAATGAAATGTGATTCATCCGTACAACTTATGTTGAGTTAATTAAAATACAATTAACTATACTTATTTTGTTTCTTAAATAAGTATTTGTTTTATTAGTTAACTTCTTTCATTTTTTTTTATATTATTTGATGTCACTCAAACACTTACCTTAAAAGTCCAATAGCAAGAAGGTAAACTCCCAACTAAATAGCCCAACAGATAAAAACCCAATCAGCTTAGGAGCAAGGCATTTAGCCCATAAAGCTACATGATTGTTATTAACCTGACACCCAAGAAGAAAACTCGTTTCAGCAAGTCGAGTCAACATACAACAAGGATTCCACGTCACACAGGTCATCAACAACACGTGGGGACACGTTATAGTAAAAGATCTCCAACCAACTCCTACAAAATCCGATTGTAATCGTGTTTTTAAAGCAGCAAGTAACACGATTCCCCAAAACATAGACAGACTTGATAAGACATGGTAAAACAATCATATCTCTGTCAATGCTAATGCACATCCGGAACGAATTCTTTGAGAAGATAGTCAACTCGTGTAGCTTTCCAACATCCTACAACTACACTCCAAATCTTTCTCTTCGATCGACTATAACATGACCGATTTGTGCAATCTTTTTAATAACATCTTTCCATCTCCTCAAGCTCTACTACTACCCACACACTCTCTCTATTTTTAATCTACTTTTGAGCTTATTATACATGAATTATCATCTCACTATTACACTTTATCATTATTTTCACTTATATTTAAGTTTTTTATTTATTTTATTTGATAAGAACACTACTAACTAAAGTATCATAATGTAATTTCTCTTTGCAGGTTAATCCCTTTTATCTTAAAATTTTTGTAAAGATCCTTTTTAGTGAAGTTGGATCCCATACGCATCACTATTTAAAATTAATTTATTATTAAATTTGCCAATTATTCATTCTATTTTTTATTTAATTAAATAAATATAATAAAGATATAAATTATGCATTTACTTCAATTATTATTTCTAAAGAAACACGCTCGCTGGCGACAATGCGCCGCAAAGCCCAAACAAGTCGCCGCCGCCCCTCCCAACGCGTCGAAAAATCAAACACCGAAAAGGCAGCAAAAACCATTGGCCGCCCTTCCCAGAATGTTCACCAAAAACCCACTTGTCTTCTTGTCCACGTTTTCCTTCTCTCTATCGCCATGCAAATGCAACCCCAAGTATTAATAAAAAACTCCAAGCCAACCCATATATTCATCAATACCGTGTGCTCCTCACTCCCACACCCCTTGATTTCTCCAATTCTGTTGTCTCCCTCATCTCTACATAAAACCCCACAACCAAATCTCGCACTATTCAAAACTCAGAGAAAGGAAAATTAAAAAGAGAATTATTACTACGGAAAGAAGAAAAAATGTGTCGCGGGTTTCAACAGAACGAGAGAGAACGCTTGAAAATCAAGGCGTTCTCCACCCGGTTATCGGCTTCGTGCTCCAAGAACAAGCCCAACTTACCCGATTTCTTGACCCTGCATTATCTTCCCCGCATCAACGGAAGCCTCATGGAGATAAACGGGTCGAATCTCCGACCCGACTCGCCCGCTTTCGTGACGCTCCATCGGGTTTTGTCGAGTGAGAGCAGCAGAGGCGCGGTGTACGTGAGCAGAGAGAAAGTGGCGGTCTGTGAAGGGGTGAGGTTCGAGATATACGCGGGGGATGTGAAGGTGCTGAAGGGAATTTTCAGAAAAGATGAGGGAGAAAACTGGAAGATCGACTGCAAGTTGGACGACTTCGTGGAGGGGGTGGATGACGCTGAGGTGTTCGTCTCGCCGGAGGGTCCGGTGGCGGTGATGAGCGAGAAGGTGGAGATGGTGGCGGATCTGCTGCGGCGACGGCGGCAGCAGAGGAGGAGGCGTAAGTGTTGTGAGCTGGAGGAGATTCCGGAGGAGAGGGAGGAGGGGGGGTATGGATCGGATGTATGCAGGTGCTGTGAGTGTAGTGGGGAGGAGGAAATTGAGGGTGGTGATTGTGAGATGGAGGTGGAGATGGAGATGGAGATGGAGGGAATGAAGGGGGCCGTGGACGTGGGGATTTGGGTTGTGTGTCTTGGTGTAGGTACTGTAGGGTACTTGGTCTCCAGAGCTTTTTCTTCCAAGAGATTGAGGAGAAAGAGATTTATATGAACATTTTTTTTTTTTGAATAGTTTAAGTCCAATTTTTATAGTTCGGGAATTCTTGTAAATGGGAGTTACAAAAGAAAAGATTTTACACCTTGCACTAATTTATGTTGTGGAAATGTTCTTTAATCCATGGACCTGATTTCGAATTCCATGCTTGATTTGAGCAAAATTCGAGCAATCAAAACAGTGGATTTGGGCCGGAGATTCAAAGCCGAACACTAGCTTAATGCACCCCTAAAAAAAAAAAGTTTTAGCACTCTAGCTTAATGCACCTTAAAAAAGTTTTAGCAGGAGATTCAAAGCCGAACACTAGCTTAATGCACCCTTAAGAAAAAAGTTTTAGCACTCTAGCTTAGCACCCTTAAAAAAAAAAAGTTTTAGCATTTTAATGTTCAATTCAATAATTCTTTAAAAAAAGATAAATTGAAAGCATAATATCTATGAATAGTAGAATTGTGTTAGGGTGTAGCATGACACGATTGTGTAGTATGCGAAAATTAGGAATACGTTACTCATTAAGAGTGAAGATTTGATATTTATGGGCAAAAGAGTCTTTTATCTATTAAGGGTGAAGACTTGATATTTACGGGCAAAAGAGTCTTCTTAAGTTACTCATTAAGAGTGAAGATTTTATATTTATGGGCAAAAGAGTCTTTTACCCATTAAGGGTGAAGACTTGATATTTATGGGTAAAAGAGTCTTCTTAAGTTGGAAAGTTTAGTAGGATTAGAACTCTTTAGAAGATGTTTGAGAGAGGGCTCCTTGAGGGGGGTAACTCCCCTGAACTGCGGATTAGGCTGGCGGATAACGGCGTTTGTTCCCACTTGACGTCTTTTTCAGAATTTGATTACTCTGCCCAGCATAGCGGATGGCGTCTTGACGTCTTTTTCAGAATTTGATTACTCTGCCCAGCATAGCGGATGGCGTGGATACTCTGCCGCCATACTGGCAGCCCTTGTGCCGCTGTTTTGGGCCATTAGGCCATGCAGGCGGGGCTGGGCATGCTATGGTTGGTCATACACCTCTAAGTCTCATTCTCCATTTGGACAAATGGAGACGCGGGCTCCCCTCCTTAGGCTTCATAAGGTGGGCTACTTGGATCTGGGCTTGAATAAGGCATTTGTTGCTCTTAGGTCGCTTGTTGGGCTTAGGGCAGGCCCGTCCAATTTATCCTCATCACTCAGTTCCCCCCACTCTGAGAAGGAGGAAGCCGTAACCCTCCTTATGAGAGTAGGATGGTTTTCAAGGGAGTCTTCACAATTAAGAAATGGGGCAGCCCTCTCGGACTGCTGGAATGTGTCATTGATTCGACGGATGTGATGCGAGACGCCTCATACTCCGAGCGCGTGGGCTAACACTTCTGTGAGGTCAGGAACGGTTACATGTTAAACCACTCATTGGGTTTTAGTAACCGCCTAATCCTTGGTAGTTACCTGGCATGCGGGCGTGTAACCGTAGTAGACCACCCATCCATCTAACTTTTAACTTCCCCATATTTGATTTCTTTCACTTCCCCCCCCCCCTCCCCCCGATGATTCTGGAGATAGAAAACCCTAATCTTGACTTCTTGCTCTCTGTTCTTCTTCCTTGCAAGTGTCCATTGCCTTAAACTTTTATTTCTTTTGTTGTGCTTTGTTTTTCTTCTTTGAAAAAAAATGTTGTATATTCTCTGTAAATAATAGTGTCCTCTGATGAATCTAATCAGGGAGAGACGGGCAGACGATGATGTCGGCGAGGCCACTTCTGGGGGGCCAACTTCTGGTCCTTCCACGTATGGAGGGGTCGCCGATGGAGTATTAGGAATGCAGCGAGAGGGACTCGTCGCCTGTTAGATGAGCCACCTAGTGAGGGCGAGGATTTGAACGGTGACGAGGAGGAGGTGGCAGATTCCTCAACTGGCGAGGAGGTAGAGCCTCCCATCGCCAGCGAAGGGAAAGTGGGAGAGTAGGCCCATCCTCCTGGAAGGTGTCTCCTCCTCGCTCCGGCTTTCCGACTTGGATGCTCTTTCTGCTGAATATCACATTCCCCTTAATTTTACTCTCCTGGTCCCCTCTCTTGATAGTTGGCCTGATCTTCCCTTCCCAACTGCCTGTTTTTTTTTTTTTTTTTTTTTGCCCAATTGAAGGCGGGCCTCCGCTTCCCCATCCCCCATTTTTACGAAGATGTGGCTCGCACTTTTGGGGTCTCCCTGAACTAACTGGCCTCTAATTCTTTCCATCTTTTGGCTGATTTGCTATAATTTTTAAGTATAATAGTCTTTACCCTATTGGCCAGGACTTCTTTTCTTGTTTTCAATTGAAAAAATTTGAACTTGGCGTCTTCCACTTTTCCCCCCGCCGAGGGGTGCATTTCTTGCCAGCGCCCAATGTCCCCAAGTTATGGCGAGGTGAGCTTTTTCTTTGTCCTTCCTCCTTCTCCCTGGGATTTTTCCACGACGGGTTGTACGATCTCCCTCCCCTTGTTTCCTTTTCCATTCATGACAGGGCCCCAGTCCGGAGCACCCTCATCGAAGATCTCAACTCTTGGCCATATGACTATCGGGGGTTGATAGAGGAGAGGCTCCTGTCCTACTTCAAGCTCAGGCTAAAAGTGGTCCCCTTGGAGGAGCCACTGGGTATTAGTTGTCTTCTGCGTACTTGTTCTTACTTCGATTGATGTTTGTTGTGTTTTCTGCAGAATGCATAATGTTCAGTAAGTGTTTGCGGAGTGGCATTCAGAGCGGCTTGGGGAGCTGCCAGGCGACACCTCTTAGTCGCCTTTCTGAGGGGACTCCTACTTCTGGCGACTCCAGAGGGAAGCGCGCTGCCTCCCTCAGAGCTCATCCAAGCGGGCCAAGGGGGCCTCCTCCTCAGTTGTTCCCTTACAAGTATCTATGCGATCTGGAGCGGTTACTCCGCAAGTTCCGCCTCCTCCTTCATGGGATACTAGCAACTCCTCCCTTCGGTGTCAACGGTCCATCCCGGAGTGCGGTCTCTTGCCCCACCAAGCTCTGGTGAAGGAGTTTGAGGGAGAAACTCCCTAGCTATAGATTTTCTGAAAGGGGCTCTACTACCCTGGGACAGGAAGGCTCTGTCCTCCACGCCCCGAGAGGACTTGCTGGGGCTTCTCGCAGGCTATCATGTCAGGATACTTTTCTATCCTTCCTTATTTTTATTTCTTTATCATGATTGTTGATGTATACTTCTTTTTCAGGCGAGTGCGGTTCTGGGAGAGGTGATCTCTCGTCCCGAAGTCCCGGCTCCTCCTCCTTCAGACGGGCAGAGGAAGAGGCTGGAGAAAAAGGTGGATTGCCTGGCGGGGGAGCTGACCAAGGCTAAGGCGGCCAAGAAGGCGGCCTAGGAGCAGGCACAGGAGGCTGAGGAAAAGGTCCAAGTGGCTGGGGACAAGATGGAGCAGCTGTAGAAGCAATTGATGGCAGTGACGAAGAGTCAGTTCACTACCCTGGCCAAGGCCAGGGAGCAAGCTTCCAGGGGCTTCCCTCACTCCTCAGAGGGGCACGAGTACCTAGAGGCCTACTGGGAGAGCCGCCTCACCAAATTCAAGAATTCTGATGACTTTAAGGCAGAGCTGGGGCGTATGGCTGGCCCCTTCTTGGAATATGGCTTCAAGGCCTACCAGCAGCAATTTGCCACCCACGCCTATCCTCCTCCGGGGGTGGAGGCTTTCTTCCTGGACTTTGAGGAGGTCTTGAACGGGGCTCCTGATCCTTTTGCTTCTTCAGCCCACAGCGTCAAGTCCCCCCAAGTGGCCTCAGGTACCAAGTTAACTAGGTTGTTTGCTATCATAACCTCCATCCTTAGATTCTTAAATGACATGTCTGGTCACTTCCTCTTAGAGGAGGAGGTGGACGTGATAATGGATACTGCCATGGAGGAGTTGAGAAACCCGCCTAATGTTCTTGAGGGGGAGAAGGAGCCTACTGATGAGGATGTTGCTGCCCCTGAGCCTGCTGAGGTGTCCCCCTCTTAGAGGAGCCGCCTGCTAAAACTGTTGCCCCCGATGCTGAGAAGGAAGGACCGGAGGGAGAAGAAAAGACTCTGCATGTAGGGCAGCACAATTGAAATGTACTCCTCCCCCCTATAAAAATACTTTTCTACTTCTTATTCCCCCACCATAGGGGGGATCAAACAATTTTATTTTTTTGTTTTGGATAATTTGGCCCTAGACTGGTTTGGCTGGGGTCTTTGCCCTTAAATGCTTTTTCTGGATGTCTATATCTGTCTGGGGCTTGCCGCCTATATCTGTGTTTGCTTTCTTCTTCCTGGTGGCATATGTTTGTCTTGAGGGGATGTCTTAGGTTTATGCTTGATGCATGTTGTCTGGTATTGTACTTGAAGTTTTGTATACCTAGATACAATCAATTGACAGAGTTTAGAAAAAGAAGGAAAATTGTCCCTATAACTCGCACTTATTATGCCTTTGCTTGAGCTAGTTGTTTGTGCTTTATGACAGGGCTTTCAATTTAAACTCCAAATGCCTGTATGAAATTAGGGCTTACATTTTGGGGAGGGGAGAAGAGAGGTGCCTGCTTCTGGGGGCAGGACTTCCGCTCGGCCCCTAAGGGTTCTCCAGATGAAAGAATGAAGTAATGTGAAAATTTAGAATAGGTACCTTATGCAAGGATAGAAATCTTGTTCCTAAAACTCCTCCTTTCCTTTTCAAGGTACTTATGAAAGTGATAATAATTTAGAAATACCTGCTAAGAAGAACTTTTCTTCCTACCGAATCCGAGCTAAGAAGGGGTAGGCTTGAGAGGGTCTTGCCCCATGGGGGCTAGTTTTTGAGAGGGCTCCACAGAAGGAGTTTACTCTAGAAGGAGCCCCTGAGGGAACTTTACTGCTAAAGGGGAGTCCTGCTGAGGGAGCTTTATTTTTTAGGAAGAGCTCGGCTGGGGGAGCTTATTCCGAAGGGGACTTCACTGAGGGAGCTTTATTGTTTAGGAGACTCTACTGAGCGAGCTTTATTTTTTAGGAGGAGCCCGGCTGAGGGAGCTTATGAATAGAACTTCTTAAGGTTTTGAATATTCTAGGGTCAAGGGAGAGGGAGTCCTTCTCCATCTTCTAGCTCATAAGCTCCTCAACCCAATACACCTGTCACTTTATAAGGTCATTCCCAAGTAGGGTCCAGTTTCCCTACTAGTTTGGATGCTTCCACCTTTTGGAGCACCAAGTCGCCAACTTGAAAGTTTCGAGATCTGAGTAGGCGGTTATGGGCCTTAATCATCAGGCTTTTATACCTTTGGCTCCTCTATGAGATCTAGGTTTTCTTTGAGTAAGTTATTATCATCCCCCTCAAAGTAGCACATGATCCTGTGTGTGAGGGCATTCCTAATTCAGCAGGGATTACTGCATCTATTCCATATACTAAGGAAAATGTGCTTTCCCCTGTAGGATTCTTGGGGGTGGTTCGGTAGGCCCATAAGACACTGGATAATTATTCCACCCAATTTCCCCCAGCTTTGTCTAATCTCTTCTTGATCCCCTGGACCAGGGTCCTATTGATGACTTCCACTGGTCCATTAGCTTGAGGGTGCGCTACGAACGTAAACCTTTGTTTAGTTCGCATACTTCCACACCAATCTTGTATCTTCTGTCCTTGGAACTGCCTCCCGTTGTCAGAGATCATTTCTCTGGGGATCCCGAAATGACAGATTATGTTTTTCCAGATAAATTTCATGAATTCTCCTTCAGTGATACGTGTGAGAGGTTCTCCCTCTACCCACTTAGAAAAGTAGTCAATGTCTACCAGCAGGAACCTCCTCTGGCCTGGTGCCAAAGGAAAAGGCCCCACCAAATCCATCCCCCACTGTGTGAAGGGGCAGAGGGCTAATAGCGTAGTTAAAAGTTTCGTCGGTCGTTAGATGAGGGAGGCGTGCTTTTGACATTTATCACACCTCTTGACTAAAGATTTAGCGTCTTGCCTTAAGGTAGGTAAAAAATATCCAGACCTCGTGCTTTTGACATTTATCACACCTCCAATCTGAAATACTATTTGGACTTCTGAGAGGGATTTCTCCCGAGGAAGGTATTGGATAGTTATCTACTGAGTTCTGCAGTCTTTCAGGGCGCTCACCAATTTAGATAGGTAGCCTGTCTTGCCATTCTCCTCTCTCGAAATTTGAATAAGCCTGAAGTCATCAAACTTTGACTTCCATTCCTTAATCCTTCGTAAATACCGCCTCATAGTGTCTTCTTTAGCCTCATAGCTCCCTTCTATTTATTTTACAATGAGCTGGGAGTTGGAGTACGCTATTAGCTATTGCGCTCCTACCTCCCGGGCCATTTTCATCCCCAGAGCTAGAGCTTCGTACTCAGCCTCATTATTAGAAGCTTTGAAGCCGAATTTGATAGCGAATTCCAGGTCCACCCCCTTGGGGGGGTAATAACTAGGCTTGCTCCACTGCCTTGCACAGTGGAGGATCCGTCTATGTGTAATAACCAGTGTCCCCCCTCAGGGGGTGAAAAAGTTTTCCAAGACATGATGTCCACCAGGGTTTGGGCCTTGATCGCAGTGTGAGGAATATATGTTATATCATGCTTGCTCAATTCTATGGCCCATTTAATCAAGCGTCCTGAAGTGTCAGGCTTTCCCAGGACCTGTTTAAGAGGATAATTAGTACGCACTCCTATAGAGTGCGACAAGAAGTATGGTCTCAACCTACGAGCGGTGATGACCAATGTGAACGCTTGTATACCGTCCTTCGGCCCCGTTGAGGATTTACTATCATAATATATAGGCATTTGCTTTCCCTCTTCTTCTCTCAACAAGACGGAGCTTACTGCCTGGGATGAGGCGGCAAAATAAACATATAGGGTGTTCCTGGCGATGGTTTGACCAAGAGGGGGAGCTCGGCCAGGTACGTCTTAAGTTCCCCAAAGGCTGTATCACACTCACCCCCACTCAAAGTGCCTGGCCTATCTAAGCACCTTGAAGAATGGGAGGCTCTTTTTTGCCGACTTGGCAATGAATCAACTGAGGGTTGCTATTTTCCCAGCCGTTGCACCTCATGGACGTTAGTGGGGGGCCTTCATGTCCAGTACGGCCCTGATTTTGAGGGGATTAGCTTCAATTCCCATTTTGGTTAAAATGAAGCCTAGGAAATGCCCCCCTTCACCCCAAAAGCACATTTGGTCGGGTTTAACTTCACTCGATACTTTCTGAGGACGATGAAGGTTTTCTCTAGGTCTGTGATGTGATCTTAAGCCTTCTTGCTCTTCACAGGCATATCACCCACATACACCTCCATATTTCGACCTATTTGTTTTTGAAATATTTTGTCCACCAGGCGTTGGTACATAGCTCCCGCATTCTTGAGACTAAAAGGCATGGCAACGTAACAAAAGGTGCCAGCCGAAGTGATGAAACTGACCCGCTTTTGATCCTCGGGGGCAAGCATGATTTGATGATACCCCTGGGACGCGTCCATCATGCTCAACAGCTCACACCGGAGGTGGAGTCAACCAATTAGTCGATGCATGGTAAAGGGTAGATGTCCTTGGGATAAGCCTTGTTGAGGTCCTTAAAATCCACGTACATTCTCCATTATATGACCTGCTTGCAACAACTTATCCACCTCCGCCTGGATTATCTAGTCTTTATCCTGGCCAAAATGCCTTTTCTTTTGTTTGACAAGTTTTCTCATCGATCAATATTGAGATGATGAGTAATGACCTCCGGGTCGACACCTTTCAAATCCTAGGGGGACCAGGAGAAGATATCCAAATTCCTCAGTAGGCAACGTATGAAATCCCTCTGAAGATCTCCTCATACCTAGGTCCCCACACGCGTAGTCCTCCCCAGGGTGTGAGGATCCAAGTCCACAACCAGGAGTTCTTCCACTGGGAGATCTTTGGCGGGCTCTCCTTCTTATGTTAAGTTCTCCCCACCGAATAGGATGTCCGCAAAACTCCCTAAGTCTACAAAGACCTTGCTAACTTCATAATTTGCGATTGTAGTCGTAATAACCAATGCATCATTATGAGGGATATCCACAGTTGCTCCCTTCCTGGTGAGAACTGGATGACGGGGGTGCTGAGGGGAACTTCAACCTCCTATACTCCTTCAGCGACGCATCCTTCAACTTCTCTCACTAGTGCCTTCCAAGCACCGTGTGAATCCCCCCCCGGACCTCCAGATATCATGCGTATAAACTCTTTATAGGGGGGCATTATCCTCCTCCGGACCCTTTGGGAGGCCTCGCCTGAGCGACTCGGGCTGAGGGGATTCTGCCCCTCCATCTTGGGGTTTCTTGCCTTTGCCAGTTTCCTTCCTTTGGTAGGGCCCCGTGCCCTGGAATTTTTCCCGGAACACAAACTCCTGAAGATATCCATTTTGCACTAGACTCTCTATCTCGCTCTTGAGGTGTTGGCATTCGTCCGTGGTGTGACTATCCACGGTGTAACCATAGTCATTATGAAACCGACAGAACTTATCCAATTTAGGTCGTGTTGGCCCTTCACTTGGTCCGCGGGGGCGATGCAGCAACCCCTTGCCCTCTACAGCCAGGAGGCCTTGAGAGATGGGAGCATTCAAAGTTGTATATATGGGGACTCCCCTCTGAGAGGGAAACTTCCTATCTCGAGACTCAACTTTTGTTTTCTTGGCAGATCCCTTCTCCTTTGTCTCCTTTTTCTTCTCTTCCCCGCTCTCCCTCTTGGACATCCGGGCCTCCTCCATGTTAATGTAGTTAGCCACCCTAACCAGAAGGCTGTCAAAGTCAAGAGCTGCTTCTTGGCTAGGGGCTTGAAGAATCTCCATCCATCAAACCCTAGGAGAAGGCATTAACTTTGACCTCCTGGGTGGCTGTCAGAACCCTAAGGCCGCAGTGTTAAATTGGTGTAAGTAGTCCCTTAGGGACTTGGAATCCTTCTACTTTATAGTGAATAAGCTAAGGGAGGTCTTGTTGTGCTTCTGATTGCTGGCGAATTGATGTAGAAATAGTGAACGGAACTCCGAGAAGCTCTCTACTGATCCCGCTGGCAACTGATTGAACCATTGCTGAGCAGCCCGGGCAAAAGTGGTAACAAATACCCGACATTTGATACCGCCGGTGTATCTATGCAAGAGAGCCGCGTTCTCAAAATGAGACACATGCTCCTGAGGGTCTGAAGTGCCATCATACTCCACAATGGTAAGGGTACGACAATTGGATTGGGCGGCAACTCATCTACCACAACCCCCTCATTGAAAGGGATACCCCCTGGCCCTCCAAGGGAACTCCCATCATCCTCTATTGAACATCCTGCAAATCCTTGTACAAGCATTCTAGCTGGGTTTCCCAGGGGCGAGGAGCCTCGTTCCGCGCATGCGGGAAGGAGCGACTGCCTCCCTCGATTAGACAGGGGGACCCCTGGCGAGAGGAGCAACATTCGCCTCTCCCTAACCATCAACCACTAGGGGAACCTCCTAGAACTGAGGGGCCTCAACCGCCACGGGGGCTGGTTTGACCGCTGCCAACTGCGTTTGAACCGTAGTTGTAATCATCCGCTGGATTGTCGCCATCAACCCTGGCGACACCTTGTCCATCTGATGAAGTGTTGTCGCAGGGTGGGTCTGGTGGGGGATCAGCAGGGACGGATGGTCCCGCACCATCCCTTGCTGGGGCCAGAGGGATGCCGCTCCGCACCTACAAAAGCTTGAGGATCAGCTGCGGTATCGACCACCTTCTGCTTATAGAGTCCACTATTGGAAGCGTCCATATTTCTCACGTCTTAGTTCTGTGTTCCCACAGACGGCGCCACTTGATGTGAGCAAAATCTTCTCAATCGAAAGAATGAATTTGGGCCAGAGATTCGAAGCTGAGCACTAGCTTAATGCAAGGAAAAGGGACCTGCAAAAAAAAATCGTTAGCACTCCAACGCTCAAGTCAGTAATTTGCTAGAAAAAGATAAATTGAAAGCACAATATTCATGAATAATAGAATTATGTTAGGTCTAGCATGACACGATTGTGTAGTGTGCGAAAATTAGGAATACGTTACCTATTAAGGGTGAAGACTTGATATTTATAAGCAAAAGAGTCTTCTCGGGTTGGGAAGTCTAGTAGGAATAGGACTCTTTGAAAGATGCTTGAGAGAGGGCTCCTTGATCCCCGGGGGGTGGTGGATAACTCCTCCTTAACTGCGGATTAGGCTAGCAGATAAGGGCGTATGTTCCCACTTGGCGTCCTTCTCGAAATTTGGTTACTCTACCCAGCATAGCAAATGGCGTGGATACCCTACCGCCATGCTGGTAGCCCTTGTGCTCGCTGTTTTGGGCCATCAGGCCATGCAGGCGGGCTAGGCTAGCTATGGTTGGTCATACACCTCTAAACCTCATTCCTCCATTTGGACAGGTGGAGACGCGACTCCCCCTCCTGGGCTTCGTAAGGTGGGCTACTTGGATTTGGGCCTAAATAAGGCCTTTGTTGCTCTTGGGTTTCGCTTGTTGGGCTTAGGCCAGGCGCGCCCAATTTATCCATCAATGCTCTTTCACATACTATGTAGGATAGGTTAGTTGTTTTTTTTTTTTCTCTTTCTATTTTTCTTACATAATCCACTAAGACTTCGTTTAGTTACTTGAATGGAATTAGGTTGACATAGATTAATTATGGATAAATTTTGAAATATGAAAAAAAAAACAAGGGAATAAATTACAGCTACATTCCCTGCAGTTTGGCATAGTTATGAATATTCTTTCGTTGTTTGAGAAATTACAAATTTTCCTGATTTTAACGACCATCTAGCAATTAGTTCAATCCATTAGTCTTCATTAGGTTTTCATCCATTTTTTGTAGTGAAGTGACCAAAATGTCCCTGTGTACTATAAATTAAAATTTTATTTATTTTTTTATAATTTTTCTAATTTTTTTTGGACTAAGTGGATAATTTTTTTTATAATTTTTCAAATTTCTCCATCCATCTCATCTATTTTTTAAAATATACATTTTTATTATATTAAAAAAAGAAAATAATATAGTACGACCAAAATTGATAATTTCAGGCCTCCATCTAAAGATTACATAATTTCGTCAAACATCATAAGGTATTTGTAATTTTTGAAATAATAAGGGGTATTCGTAATTATGTCACACTTCATAGGAGCTCATTGTAATTTATCCTAAAAAAAAGTAATTATTAGCTTGTTTACATGTATTGGTAGAATTTTGGGTAAAACTAATTTTACGTTTACTTGACCAAATATTTGGTACAAAATGTGACAGTACCCTCAGGTACCTTCTCATTATCAATCTAAAGAAAAAGTTTGTTGACCGTCAAGATATATCATTCTCACTACAGCTAAACATAGCAAGACAAACAAACCCACCCATCTGTGAGTGAACGACAATTGAAAGTGACTGGCTCTATCATGAGACATATTTAGATTCATAGAATAGGTGGCCCAATCATGCAGAATTTCACATTGTCGAGACGTACTTCTTGTGCAACTATGAAGTAGTCACGTCATACTACAAGTAAGTGTATAGATACATATATATATATATAATTTTTTCAAATCATGAGAGTTTGAACATGTATATTTATAAGTATTGTTGTTTTAAAACAAGTCATTCTTGAATGAGCTCTACCAGCTGCACCATTCGATGGACCCAATCATTGATCAACTAGTAACAACTGAATTCCAGGATTGGTTCAAACGTCGTGTAAGTGTCAAACCTTGTATATTGTTTTATAACTGTTAAACGGTCATTTGTAAATTGTCTCTGCGATGTGAATTGCAGGTGAAATCCAAATTGAACTACACGAACAACGAATTGTTGAAGTTGCATTTATTGGGGTCCTAGGGGAGAGGTGATGAGGTTCCCTGTTACTTCATGAATGGTTACAATTCCACACTGAACGTTAGGGGTGCTCATGGTGCGATTTCGGTTTTTTTAAGCTATTTTCGAATTGAATTGCCATTGACGGTTTTATAAAATAATTTTTCAAATTGTCAATTTTGAAATCAAAATCAAAGGTGCGATTTTGGGGGGTTTCGGGCGGTTTTAATTCTTATAAGAAAATTAAAACATTGAAACTAACTCATATAAAAAAATAAAAACAAGTGTTTGTAAGCAAGAAAGACCATCAATGTACACCATAGACCAACAACACCATCAACAACTTTAAGTAAATTAAAATATAAGCACATAGTAATCCAACAAGGAAACAACTTAATCCAACAAGAATCTCTAGGCACTAGGCATCGAGAGCGACTTTCTTCATTATATGGATACATCCTGCATAAGCACAACCTAAATATTAGTATATAGCACAAAGAATCTTTCACAAGACACTTATTAGTAATGTTAGCGAAAGAACAAAAATAAAAATAAAAACAAACATCATAAAAAAATACATTTAATTATTCATACAAATTCAAACCTAATGAAGATTCCTTTCAAATTAGTCTTATATGCCCGTTGAGGTTGCACAAGAGCTTGATCCTTCCAATTCTGAGAACGATGAAATCATTATTATTAGAGTCAATAAATATTTGAAAGTATAAATTAAATATAAATAAATAAGTAAATTATTTACCTTTTTCAAATTCTTCAAACTTTTCAATATCCTCCATTATTGCACAAAGATCAATCTTCAGAGTAGCACGTAACTAATTTTGGGGTGCATATAAGGGCCTCCACCATTTTTGGAGAAAGAGAACTCCTAAATGCATCAATAATATGACCACTTGTGCTAAAAGCAGACTCCGAAGCAATCGTAGAAACTGGAATAGCCAACACATCTCTTGCAACTTTGGAAAGAATGAGATATTTTGGACTACTTGATTTCCACCACTTTAACACATCAAAATTCTTACTCGATTTTTCACAACCATCGAGTAAATATCTTGTCACTTCCGATTTGCTTTCAACACATTGCTCTGCTTTCAAATGTTTAGCAAATTGTGATTCTAGCAACTCACTGGGGTCATCTTCACCATCCAATTACATGAAAGTATAGTCTTGGCTTGAATGTTTATCCTTACTAGTATCTTCAAAACTAGAATGTGCATATTGCTTACACAATAAATGCAACATATCTGCTATCTTTCTGTCACCCTTTTCACAAAAGAAGGATCACTCTCATATATTGTAGCTAAACCAAAGCTAACATACATCAACTTATACCTTAGATCCAAAAGGATAGCAACAAACAAAAATCAATTCATATTATCAATATTGCCCCAATACTTAATTGAATTTGTCTCTCATGCGAAGAGTCATTGATGCCATGTGATAATCTCCCTTATTCATCATAGTAGAAAAACTCACATGTAAAGTTGTAAGTTCACGAAAAAATGCATTTGAAGTGATATAAGATGAACCAGAGAACTTCAAAGTCACATTATAAAAGATTTTCAAAAACTTCACAAAGTTTCTGACATTAATCCAATCTATATCCATAGGAGGTCCAATCACCTTATTCACTTTTCCTTTTTTCCCCTCACCTTATTTTTGATTGAGTTCATAACAATCAAAATGTTCAGTAAAATTTTGTTCTTCATCCCCCAATCTCTCAAAAGCTTTTTCAAACTTTTCAGCAGCATCAAGCATCAAATAAGTTGAATTCCATCGTGTTTCCACATCTAAGCAAAGAAGACTTTTCGATTCAATTTTCTCTTTCTCTACACACCTTTTGAAAGCCTATAATCTAGCTGGAGAAGATCTCACATATTTACAGCATTTCTAACACGCATTATAGATTCATGTTGTTCTTCTAGCCCTTCTTTCACAATCAAATTAACTATGTGCGCAGAGCACCTCATATGCATGTAATCATTATTCAAGATAACATCTTTCCACTTGCATTTCTTATTCAAATATAAAATTGCTCTATCATTGGAGCTAGCATTATCCACAGTAATTGTGCACACTTTATCGATTCCCCAGTGATGTAAACACTCCTTTATTTGTTTTCCAATTGTTTCTCTTTTGTGGTTCTCAACAATGCAAAAATTTATGATTATCTTCTGTAATTCCCAATCATTGTCTATCTAGTGTGCAGTAAGATACATGTAGTTTAAATTTTACAATGACGTCCAAGTATTAGTGGTCAAGCACACTCTTTCAGATTTAAACAACTTTTTCAGTTTTCTTTTCTCCTCAAGAAAAAAATTCATGCAATCCCTTGCCATTGTGTGCCTAGAGGAACTTCAAAACTTGGTTCTAGTGCTCGAGAATAAACTCTAAAACCTTCCCCTTCGACAAACTTGAAAGGCAACTCATCAATGATCACCATTCTGGCAAGAGATAATCTAATTTCTTCAACATTTAGAACATTACCTCTAATGGAAGATTTATTCTTTTTGATTCACACCCAGACCTGTGTAGTCATGCATAATGTTTTGAGACTTTTTCTTTCTATGTGGATATTTTTTACATGAATTATCCAAATGGTGCCCACAATGCGGTAGTTCCATTATATTTTGGATGTGCAGCATAACTCGTACCACAATAGTTACATGCAGCTCTAGGTGGGTTACTACATGGCAATCTAGTAAAATGACCCCATACCTCGGACACATTTTTAGATTCTTTCTTAACTACTTCAACTGGTTTAGCTTTTTGCCTTTTCTTAGGTGGTGGCACGTCAATACTTGTTTCAACATCAACAATTTGTTGTGTTTCTTTATTTGAAGCTTCCATTTTCAAAATAATTTCGATATCAGAAGCCTGTTCTGAAACTACCATTTCATTCTGTTTAACATTAAAAAATAGAAAAAGAAATGTATAAATTTAATATAGACACTAACATATAAAGAAATACTTTAAAATCAACGAAAAGGATTAATAAATAAATGAAACTTACTGAAGTACAAGCAATATTCTCCATAATTACTATAGTAGTTTAATGCAGCTCAACTCTCTTCCCCAAGATTATTACCACATCGGTGGAGCTTCAGAATAAAGTAATAAACAACAATTTACATGAGTCAGTGCTGAAATTTTCATCCAGGACCGTGATTCAAGCAAAATTTGTTTATGTACCAAACATCAAAATAGTAAAATCAGCCCATATATTACAAGTAGGTACTCATTTTCTCATCAGTGTTGAAGAATTTGAATACATATATTACAAGCGAGATCTCAATGTATGTTCATAGTCTCGTTTTCTCTTTCTATACATATATTACAAACGAGATGTCAATATACTCAAAATATGTTCAGAAAGGAAAACTCATTGAGTATTACTTCACTTCAGAAAATATCAGGGACATGAAGAAACACAATGATATTATATCTCAATTACAAAAAGCAAAGAATACCTTAGATAAAAAATCAGTGAAAGCAAGGAAGTAATTGCTTTCAGAATGATCCTTAGGCACCACCCTCTCATCCACCCAAAACACACGCCATTTCAACCAGTCCACAGAGTCAATGTATGGTTGCTCAGCAATTTTCCTTCAAGGGGGAACAGCAGCGGCACTCAGTGAAAGGGGGGAAAAAGAAAAGTGAAACAAAAAGTAAAGAATAGATAATCTGAAAAGAGGGGGGAAAAGTAAGGTTGAAAATTGAGCGAAAAATTATTAAATAGGCTCAAAAGTTTAATGGGCCTAAAGAATTCATGTTCTTTTGTATTAATGGCCTTATATAATTTAAATATGAAATTATTATAATAAATTAATTATTTATCAAATTATTATATATATAATTGAAAAAATTAATTATATATTACATCTACCCCCATGAGTTTTGGCATAACCAAACCAATAGTGTTGTTTTTTAAGTTCTAAATTAAACCAAACCAATAGTGCGGTGCGATTTTACTTTAAGGTAAATTACATCTACCCCCATGAGTTTTGGCATAATTACAAATACCCCTCGTTGTTTGAAAAATTACAAATACTCCCCTCAGGTTTGTGACCGTCTAACAAATAACCCATTTTCATCAATTTTTATGGGTGAACTGATCAAAATGCCCTTACACATTGAATTATTTTTATTTAATTCTTAAAATTTTTTTGAACTAGAATGTGCATGGAAATGTTTCTTAGTTTTTTTATATAGAGGATCAATAATGCAATTTTCCTTGGCCGATTTTTCTATAATTTTAATAAAAATTCAAGGGCAAAATGGTCAATTTCAGGCCTTTGATTAAAAATTACAAACCTCAAGAGGGTATTTGTAATTTTTCAGACAACGAGGGAGTATTTATAATTATGCCAAACCTCAGGGGAGGTAGATGTAATTTACCCTTACTTTAAATTTAAAATTGCAGTTTGGAAAATAAATTATAAAAAACGGTTCGATTTGGGCGGTTTGGGCGGTTTTAATTTTTTTTTTATCACCCCTACTGAACGTCACAACATCGGCAAGTCAACTATAAAATGTGGGCTGTGTGTGAAAAGCTCATCAAACTAGAAAAAAAATTAACATTTAACCATGGCAAATTGTCATAGTTAAAAATAAATAACCGTAGTAAATAGTCATTCACCATGGCCATGCAATGGTTGTTTGCCGTAGTTTTTGAAAGTGTGGCTAAAATATTTGTCATGGCTAAAAACCATGGTAAAAACATTTGTTATGGTTCATAGCCATAGCAAAAATAGTTTTCATGGTGGATAATCTAGGTTTTTGCAATGGTTTTTATTTAACCATGTTAATAATTATTATTTACCATGGTTTTAGTCCATAGCCAATAAAATTATAGCCAAAAGTAAATTTTCTTCTAGTGTCATATACAGACACGGACAGTAACTTCTATGGGATACTCAAAGAGATAATTCAATTGGATTACACACTTATTCCGGACATGCACATTGTTTTGTTCAAGCTTCGTTGGGTCGATCCGGTTTGAGGTATGAAGATACACCCTCATTATCACCTCATTCTCACATTTCTAGGTTAAAAAAGAGTGCAGAATAGCTTCAAAATGCAAAACGAACTCCTGTGAGTACAAGCAACGACTCAATTTAAAGTTTTTGAATATTAATGTTTGAACTCGAAGTTATGTTTGCAAATGGAGTTAGAAAAATTTGTTTTTTTTTCTGTTTGTTATGTTAATAACTGAAACTGTGAATAAAGAGAAATAAAGTTAAAATTGGATACTAGAATAAGAATAAGAGCATGAAAAAGGTTATCATTCCAACTGGCAGAGACAAAAACATATGGGTTCAAAAGTGTTCAACCCCAAAATAGGCAATTGACATTCACAGCCTATTTTCAAAACAAAAGCAACAACAATTCACATTCTGAACAACAAAAAACAACATAGAACACTGTGGTTTCCATGGTCTTCTCTTACTTCTTTCTTTGATTCTGTCCAACACTTCTGATATAGTTGCCCTTTTGTTGTAGTTGATTTTTGCAGGATTTGATGGCCTTGGTGTATCACCAACTGGAGTAAAAAATGTTCCAGCTGAACTTCCAGCAGATATGCCAAGCAAAGATGCATTTTTGGGGCCTTGGTATGTAATTTATTCTTGCAGAAAACAAAGAAGATGGTTAGCATAAGTTTTTACTTCTGAAATTACATAAAGTCTGCAGTTTTTGGCTTACCATAGAAGTTGCAGATCTGCTTATAGGCTGTTGATTTGTCTCAGGTTGGGCAGATTTTGCCTTCTTCTGAAATTCCAAAAGAAGTAAATTAGGTTACAGTTTATAAGCCACATAAACCTTGAAAATTGAAAACAGATTACCTTATGAGCCCTTTTCTTGACTGCTGCAGTAGGCTGCTTCTGGCTTGCAACTGGTGCTTGAGATCCTTGACGGATCTTTTCAAGAATACTTCTGCAAAATTCTTGTTAGAACTTAAATTTTTGGAAAATAAACTGATAAATTCAAGATTCAGATAATTACCTTGAAATATTTGGACTTTGGGTTAATTGGAGTGCCACAACTTCCTCTGTTGTGGCCTACTTCAAGGCACTTGCTGCAAGTGTATCTCAACCCCTTCCTGGTTGACACCCTGCTTTGTTGCAACTCATCAGGGTCTTTTCTCCTCAGTTTTTTAGACACTTATATATGTTTCTTTCTTATAACAGTTTTCAACAAACTCGCCAATTTGGACTCTTTTTGACCCAATTGCTGCACATGCATGGCAGCAAGGGTATCCATTCAATTGAAACATGCCACAAGTGATTTTTTTTTTATTTTATTTTTTGTCTAAATCCACCACAAACTTGTTGAAAAAATGGTCTATTTCAAACTCATTAGCCCCACACCATCTACTAAAACAATTTCTAGCTGCAATCTGTTGCTTATTTATTTTCTTTTCAGAATATTGGGACAAACTGATCCTGCATATTTTTTGCATCCCCTACCTTTTCTGTTGCGGCCTTATCATTAGCTTAGGTCTTATCCATTCAAACACTGTGATTATAGGTTTATCCCTTGCTTTAGGAATATACTTATTGAAGCTTTCACACAAGTTGTTAACCAAGATGTCACATTTGCTATAAACAGGAAAACATGCCCTAGTCTAGTGTTAAAGATTTATCTTCATTAACCACTCATGTGTTGTTTCTACATCTTCAGAAAATTTGGGGTCAATTTCTTGAATCTTTTTCCTGTATCTTTCAAAGTCCTTTTTATTTGCAGTAGAAGCAACCTTCCAAAAAAAAAAATTCAACTCAATAGATTTGAATTTAAGCTTAAGGTTCTAGTACATATGCCTTGTACAGAACCTATGTTCACTGTCAGGAACTAAATCCTTTAATGCTTCTGTAAATAAATTTTCGTGTTCCTGATTTTATTGAAACAAGAAAAGATTACAAATGAATTTCTTGATTTGATTGAATATTTGTGGGTTCAAAATCTCTATTTGGAGCCTCTGATTCTTCACTTCAAGAATGTGATCTTTGACTTCGGCGACTTCGGCAACTTCGGAGGTGGACCTTGGCATTTTGATCTACTTCGAAGTTGACTTCGTCTTTAAATAACATTAATTCAAGGGTCTTCTCACTTATTCCCAAATTGAACACTACAAATTTGGAATATGTGACTTGGGATTTTAATATTTCTTGGTGGATTTGGAGCTTTGATCTTTTGTCAAGGTGGACTTGTTTCTTGATAATGTTAATTCGAGGTTCTTTGACTTTTCTCAAATCAAACGTTGACTTTGGGTGGCTTCCGCGACGAGCCTTGATTCTTGCTTTGAACGCCGTGGATCTTTCTTGATTTGGTTAAGAGGATCTTCAGACTTCTTGAATGCTCTTTTGCTTGTGTCTTTACTTGTGCCTTCAATTGTGTGTGTCTTGAATAAGCTTCAAGGACCCCTTTATATAGGTATTAAAGAGGTAGAGTTATGGTAAACTTGAACACCTTTTGTATTATTTCTTTCTAATTTAATTTAAAGAGATAAAATACATCAAATATTTGACAAGATATGATTGGTCAATTTTGATATTATCTCCTTGGTATTTGTAATCTTCTAAAGAGATAAAATATCAAAATTATTTGTCTCAATTTGACTGGGGCTTGAAATTTTGATATTATCTCCTTGCTATTCTTTTTTTAACATGTGACTGAACTTGAAAACATAGCTCAAGCTGCCTAGGTACCTCTTTGGAAGGATCAAGTCATAATGTAGTTCACTTGAATTTTGTTGATAGTTTATTCTCATATCAAGGAGTTTTCAAACTTGACTTTGTAGATAGTTTATACTCATATCAAGGAGTTTTTAACTTGAACTTATTTGAAATTTTTGATAGTTTATTCTCATATCATGGAGTCTTCAACTTGAATTTGTAGATAGTTTATACTCATTTTAAGGAGTTCTTTAACTTAAATTTGTAGATAGTTTATACTTGTATCAATGAGGTATTCAACTTGAATTTTTAAATAGTTTATACTCATATCAAAGAGTTCTTCAAGTAAATTTGCAGATAGTTTATACTCGAATCAAAAAGTTCTTCAACTTGAATTTGTAGATAGTTTATACTCGTATCAAGGAGTTCTTTGACTTAAATTTGTAGATAGTTTATACTCATATCAAAGAGTTTTTCAAGTAAATTTGTAGATAGTTTATACTCGTATCAAGGAGTTCTTCAACTTGAATTTGTAGATATCTTATACTCAAATCAAGGAGTATTCGGAATTAATTTTTTGGAGATATTAGATAGTTTATGCCTATATGTAGGAGCACTGTGATTTTTGCTTTTTTTTTTGGGGGGGGGGGGGGCATTTGATAGTTTATGCTCATATCTAGGAGCATTATTGATAGTTTAGGCTTTTATCGAGGAGCGTTGGGAATACTTTTTTTGGGCATTAGATAGTTTATGCACATATCCAAGAGCATTGAGTTTTGTATTTTACATTAGATAGTTTATGCTCATATCCAGGAGCACTGAGAATGATTTTTATTTTTTATTTTTGACATGAGATAGTTTATGCTCATACAGGAGTATTGAAATTTTTCATAGTGTTCCATCATCATCAGCATCATCATTGACATCATTTGAATATTCATCTCCTTTGCAATTGAAGCTCATTTCAATTCCATGTGCAGGAGTCTCTAGCTCTTCAAAAGTCTTTGGTTTTATTACTTGAAGAATATAGAAAAATTCCCAATGCATTCCTTGGATACACATTTCAATTGTTGAGTTCTCGAACAATCGATCTCTGCAATTAAGGCTCAAATTTTCTCCAGCGGTTAATATAATCAATGACAGGTTCTTCCTTCCACTGGTATGAGTTCATAAGCTTGATAATGCTGATTGTCCTTCTGGTACTATAAAAATGGTTGAGAAACTCCTGTTCTAAATGCCCCCAACTATCCATGTCGGTGTACCAATC
The DNA here is from genome assembly GCA_034509735.1 of Sesamum alatum. Lineage (NCBI taxonomy): Eukaryota > Viridiplantae > Streptophyta > Magnoliopsida > Lamiales > Pedaliaceae > Sesamum > Sesamum alatum. The sequence goes on from JACGWO010000008.1 coordinate 13,030,181, forward strand.
AAAAGCACTTCCCTTTAAAGATCGAACAAATTGTTTTACGAGGTGGTCTCTATAAGTCCCTACATTATTGCATGTCTCAATGAAGTGAGCCGCATGCTGCTTAGGATTGCCTTTGCCACCAAATTGCTGGAACGTTGGTGGTTGGTAGTCCATTGGCATCTTCAGGTTTCCCTGTTTTCTACTTGTACAATAGCCATGGCGATGGGAAACATGTTGTCATTCTCATCCCAACCAACAACTACAAGTAATTAACCCCCATAACAGGTCTTCAAGAAACATCCTTCAAGACCTATTGTGGGTCTACAACCCTCCAAAAAACCCTTTCTTAAAGCCTAAAGTGAGAAATACATTTTATCAAATATGGGTGGTTCGGAATTTTCAAGTTTTCTTAAAATCAGCTTACTACTTAGATTGAAGTTTCTCACAGTTTCACAATAATCCCATAATTTTTCATACTGCAATGCATCAGTACCCCTAATACTTCTAAAGCTTTCTTTTTTGCCCTTATGACCTTGTATCTACTAACATCCACATTGCATTTTCTCAAAATTTTGTTTCTTAACTGTTGAATTGGGATTGAAGCATGATCCCGTATGGCATCTTCCATTCTTGTGGCCAAGTATGTGGCCTTAGCAAGGCTATTATCATACGTTCTAGCACAAGTGTCTTCCCCCCTTCAGTGTTTTTATTTGGTAAGTGGGGCCCTTCATGACTGGTGAGGCATAAATTCTCCACTGGCAACCACCAATCTTACATTTAGTAATTATTCTAGCAGTTTCATTCCTAATATACTCAATGTCATACCCATGTTTGATACACCAATCCCTTAAAACTTGCTTAAACTGTTTTGAATCTTTGAATGTCATTCCCTCCACCAAGTTTAAAGACTTCAAACTGGTTGAGTTTTAAACACAGGGTGTTTATGTTTCCCTCTCACTGCCTGGCAAACTTTCCAGGTCATCCTCATCACACTCAGTAGCCCAACCCTCCTTATTTACCTCAGAAATTTTCTGCTTTAGTTTTGCTTTTTGGTTACCTTTCAACACTTTCTTTAGTTTTTTTTGACTAGTTCCAGTTTTGTTGGGTTCTTATTAATGAAAATATTATCATCACTTTCAAACTCAATGTCTTCTAAAACAAGACTAGAGGTATCTGAATCACTATCAAACTTAGGCTGCACATAGTCCTCATCAGATGAATCATCGAACTCTGATGAGGACTCATTTAAATATTGTTCATATAATTTCCTTTTCCCCTTATCCCTCACACCCCAGCCATGTTTTCATTCACATTTTCAGAAACATTCACATCTTCAACAATATTTTAATTCACATTTTTAGCAACATATTCATCGACATTTTGACTCACATTTACAGTTTCAGCAACATTTTCATTCAAATTTCTATGATGCTGACCCTGCCCACCCTTACCCTGCACCTCACAATCCTACATCCTCAGCACCCTCAACCTCAACCTCGTTTTGACCCTGACCCTTTTAAGCCTGCGCCTCATAGTTCGAACCCTCCTTATCACCCTCAACCTCAACCCTTCTCATCCCCTACCCCTCACAGTCTTGACTCTGTGACACTCCCTCAAACACAAACTCATCATCTAATTCTTCAAAAATTAATTCCATCTAAAAGAAACCTAATTTCTTCTTGTTGTTCTTTAGCTATTGGATTCCCCCTCATCTTCTCTGTCATACACAGATTAGTGCATTCATTTTTAATCTTTCTTAAGCCTGTATCCAAATCTTTGGTAGGACACAATAATAAAACTTTAGAGAATATTTCTTCCCCCCACATTTCTCATACATCTCCCCTAATTCATAGAAGTCAAGATAATCAAAATCAATTTGTTCAAATATTTTCATAGTCCCACCTACATATCTAAACTTAGGCTTTTCAACAAATTTTCAATCCCAATGAAATTCTATGTTATGGTACTCAAAACTTTGCAATACAATAAAAAAACATCATACATATATGCATCAACAAGTATTATCACAGGGGTTGACACAGCCAGTAGGCCTGTAAATGGGCCCATCATACCCAGACCCAGGCCCAGACCCAATATTTAAAATTAGGCCCAGACCCAGACCCAGACCCATTAAATTAAAAGAATTGGGTCTGGGTCAGGTAATATACCCGCCTCTACTCGATATTTTACCCAGACCCTATTCTTCCACTCAGCATCGGTCTTCTCTGTTCAGAGTTCAAACGTTCTTCTTCAACTTTCAGACCCCCAAATCAGTGAATCACACTCCTCTCTTGTCGATCGAATCCCATCTCCAAAGTCACCACTGCCCATCTCCGCCGCCCATCTCCGCCGCTGCCACCGCCATCTCCGCGTGTACACTCTCTCGTGTTAAAGGTAAGCAATAACTCTTGTTTGTATGGACAAGATGGGAATGAAATATGTTTCTGTGTACACTCTTGTTTGTATGGACAAGATGAAATCTTGGTTTTCATACTATTTTTCGTATGCGCTCCCAATCTTTGACACTACTCTTTTTCTATATAAACTGCTCTGATCTGCTTCAACGGGTTGTTACTTTGTTTGTGATTCAACTTGTTGCCATTTTGACTTTCTTGATGTGGGTTGTGATTTCCATTTTGATTTCTGCATGTTATGTGTTTGTTGATATGCCCTATTGAAATACTATATCTTGAGCTGAAGTTTATGGTAATATCTTTTGGTTTATAATTGGGCAATTGGTAATAATTTGGATTTGATGGATTATGGGAATATCTTCATCTTGATCCTGAGCCAATTTCAATTGAAATTATTACTTCAAAAGTTCAATTTCAACTGAGGCTATTTATGTTAGTCTTTTTTCAAGGTTGGCTGGATTCTTGGAATATAAAGCGGTGGAAGCACATTTATTTTTATAGATGCAGATCAGCAGATGAGAACTTTATATTTGAAACTTACATTAATAGAAGATTTTGTGTTTGAGTCCATGCCCTTTTACTTCCAGATGGTTGTATTTAGTTAGACATCACTGAATTCTACTTTTGTGTCAACCTTTTCATTCCTAATCCTCTCTCAATTCATTTCACCCGTTTCACGCATAATTGGATACTTGGATGTTTTTGATGATGTTGATGCAATGATTCTGCTTTAATTTTTTGTATAGAAATTGTGTCTATCATTATCTTGACATGGTTTATTTCTTTTCGCTAGTTTTTTTAATGTCGGCATCTCATAGCGAGTCTAGCCAACCAACGTCAATTCATAGCTTCTGGCAGTAGTGGTGGCAATGAAGATGTAACTGATCAATCAAGAGGCAAAAAACGAAAGTAGTCAGTTGTATGGGAACATTTCACAAAGGATAGAGGTGTAAACGATGTTGTGCATGCTAAATGTAATTACTGTGATAAGCTTTTATCTGGTAATGTTGCATATGGTACTACTTCATTTGAAAAAAACATTTGAACAATGCGTGTCCAAAGTTTAAACTTGAACGTAGGAGTGGTTTGGGTGTGAGTTAGAAGCGAGTTCAAGTTTGACCAAGTTAAAAGTCGACGGGACTTGGCAATTGCTTGTATAAAACACAAGTATCCGTTCAATATAGGGGAGCATGAATACTTTGAGATCTTTTTGAATGGTTTGAATCCGGATTTTAAGCTCCCTTGTAGAAATACCATTAGATGTGATGTGATTCAAGTATATGAGGAGAAAAAGGTCAAAATTTATAAATTATTGAATGTGATAAGATGTAAAGTGTCTTTGACCACGGATATTTGGACTTCTAATCATTCACATGTTGCCTATTGTTGTTTGACTGCTCATTTTGTTGATAATCCTTGGGAATTGCAAAAAGAAATTCTTGCATTTAGAGAGATTCCATATCTATACAATGGCAAAGCTTTATTCAATTTTATGAAAGAAATGATTTTGGAATGGAATCTTGAGAAGAAGTTGTTCTCAATCGTTGTTAATAATGCTACAAACAATGATGTCATGATTAGAAAATTGAAGGATTGGCTTAGAGATGACTCATTGATTGATTTTGATGGGGATTTATTGCACGTGAGATGTAGTGCACACATTTTAAATTTGATCGTGCAAGATGGATTGAATCAAATAAGAGGACTCATTGACAAAATTCGTGAAACTGTGAGATATTTGAATAAATCTCCTGCTGCAAGTCAAAAATTTGAAATTGCATTAAATCAATGTAATTTGGTGGATAAGAGGCAAGTAGCGATGGATGTCCCGAATAGATGGAACTCTACTTGTGATTTGCTTGCTACAACTTTACCGTTGAAAGAAGCCTTTTCTCGGTTACAGAGAATAGACAAACATTATAAGTATAATCCACCTGAATCAGAATGGGAAGTAGCTCAGGTTGTTCATGAGTGTCTTCAAATATTTTATGAAGCTACTCGTCATTTCAGTGGTCGCAAATATCCAACTTCAAATGTATTTTTTCCTGATGTTTGTGAGATTCACTTAAAAATGATTGAGTGGGAAAACAGTAATCACAATTTCTTCAGGAGAATGGTTATTCCCATGAAAGAGAAGTTTGATAAATACTGGGAAGAGTGTTGCTTGGTTCTAGCTGTTGCTGTTGTCTTTGATCCTAGGTTTAAGATGGATTTGGTAGAGTACTTTTATACTAGGATTTATGGTGCAAATGCTCACTCGTATATCCAGAGGGTCCGAAACACTTTATATCAGTTGTTTATTGGTTATGGAGGTAATTTGACCCCTTCAATGAAATGAATTCGCCAAGGTGAGTAGCTCTGGAGGTGAAACACGTGAATCTCTATGTGATTTTGATAGATGGTGTTATGAATCACGTGTTTCAATAAATCAAAAATCGGAGTTGGAGAGTTATTTAGAGGAGGCAAGGTTTCCGAGGGCAGAAACATTTAGCATCTTAGATTGGTGGAAAACCAATAGCCCTAAGTTACCCATATTGTCCAAGATAGCACATGATATTCTAGCAGTGCCTGCCACTACTGTTGCATCAGAGGCAGCATTTAGCGTCGGAGGCCGTGTCATTGATGAGTCACGTGCATGTTTGCTTCCGGATGTTGTAGAAGCATTTAGTGGTAGCTGATGATTGGATTGGATCAGTTCCTGAAAAGAGTAAGTAAAAATAATTTATATTATGATTAGTCTCATACTCTCATTATTTTTGTATTTTGTTAATAATATATTTTCTATTATTTGGGATTTATGCAGTTGTTGATGATGCGACATCATCTTAAACTTAAGTGTTGAGCACCTTAAATTATCCACTTTGATTGTTCTTCATTAGGTATGGATAATGGATCTGTCATTAGTTTAAACTTACAATATTCTTAATACTTTTGGTTTGAGTTTATCCCATTTTTTTAAAATCTTATCTTACTAATTTTTGCAAAAATCTTGGTTCGTGCAAACATCAAAACTGCACCATCGTCACTCGGCATTTTGGAAGAAGTTATTGTAATCTTTTATTGTTCTTTGTATTTTGGGTTTTAGATTGAATTTGCAAGATTTTGAAATGATTTGTAAAGTAGTTTGAGCATTGAATTGAATTTTTAGTATATTTATTTATGAAATAGGCTATTGCAATTTTGTTATAATGAGAATTGTTTGTGGTGGAAAAAAATGAAAAAACGGAGGGGAAAAAAAATGGGTCTGGGTCTGGGTCTGGGTCCGACCCGACCCGAAAAATCGGGTCTGGTCGGGTCTTAGGACCCATGGGTCTTGAGCTGAATTTAATGGGTTGGGTAGGGTCTGGGTAAAAACATAATTAATAGGGTCTTGTCTGGACTTGGGCCTGGGTAGGGTCTTACCCTACCCATTGCCAGGCCTAGACACAGGGGATGAGAATGCACATAATATTATCACGGGGGAGGGGGGATTCACACATCACCATCACAAATAAATCCAACACCAAATAATACTAAAAGTCCCACATAGGAGACCACAACTGCACTTTGAAAGGAAAATTCAGGAGAAAAAAAGGTTTAAATATTCAGAAAAAAGGATCTCCTTCATTACAGCAGATCTACACTTTCCAACCCTCACGCCTTTGGATCCACCAACACAATAAACCTTGAAATATGAAAAGATTAGTACCCAGAAACACAAAAGGACAAAAAAAAATATCAAATAATCGTGCGCTCACCTTTTTTATGCTTAGAGACTTTTGGTAGTGTAGATTAACATACACAAAAACCCTAGAAATCGTCCAAACATCCATATTATAATCAATAAAAAACGAACAAAAGACAAAGTAAAAATATAGAAATCAAACCCTAACACTATTGTATTACCTTCACAACCTTTTTGTTGCATATTAAACGATTGAAATCTCGTGTGGACCAACCTACGCAAAAACCTTAGAAATTGTCCAAACTGCCATATTATAATAAACAAAAATCGAACGGAAAACAAAGTAAAAATGTAGAAATCAAATCCTAACACTGTCGTATTACCTTCACAACTTTTTTATTGCAGATTAAACGGTTGAAATCTCTTGTTTTTCTACAAATCGTCAAAATAGTTTCATGAAAAAACAACATAAAAGAAACAAAAAAAAAAAACTTAAAGAAATCTATCCAAAAACTGAATTAATACATTGTTAAACACTTTTCTTGAAGATTAAACGGTAAAAATCACTAGTTTTTGGCTAAATAGCAAGACGGGAGAAAAGAAATTAGGGCTAAATCGCTTTTCTCTATCCAGAGACGTAGAAATTCAATTTCCAATGGGTCAACGCAGTCAACCTACTCATTATAATGAGGGGTATTTTGAACATTAACCTTCAATTACACGTTTAATAAGTTCAGAGATGCAATGTGCTATATTTTTTGGAACACAGGGGGATAAATTGTTTCTTTTTCTTCATAGAATTTTTTTTTTTTTTTTTTTTACTCTTTTTGCATAAAACAGGAAGTGAATGGATATAATCCTATTACTAAAGATCTTTTTTTAAAAAAAATTAACAAAAAAATTCAAAATAAATTCAGCTATTGTTATTTAATATTTTTTTCCTACTCAGGTAGAGTAATACTAATTAAACATGTTTTAAATACATTTAACCTTCCTTCGTCAGTAATAGAAAAAAATTAATACCATGTCTAACAGTTCTTACGGAACAAGTTTTCACGGTGTAAAGTGCAATTACTTCTAATTTATACTATTTATTCAAACTCTATATTTTAGAGAAATAGACTTCAATTAAATGTGGGTTGATTAAAATACGCTTCAATATATTACAATTAATAATTTATTTAAATTTATCAGTATTTTTTTCATAAACATTTACAATCAAATATCAATTATTTATTTTGCTTTATTTTTATTTAATTAAATATGTGTAATAATAAATTTAAATCAAACGGATATTAGAATCTAAGTGTGCTATGATCACTAATATATTGATAATATCAATGGAAAAACATTATTAGTAGCCAAAATTTAGAATATTCCAAATTAATGAGTAGCACGTGGCGTAGGCCCCCACGTCCTTATCATTTGCCATCCACCTGGCATCATCCCACACACCCAGTTTCCAAGCATGACGGAGTAGTAATCTCCTGTTGACGCACTCACGCAACTTTCTTACACCTGTTGTACCTTGGGCTTATTCGTTTGAACAGCTAAACAGAATAGTTTGTTTATAGAAAAACAATGGGAAAAATGCAAGTAAACCCATGTGATATTGCAAATGAGCAAATTATCTCATATGAAAAATAAAATAGCAACTTACCTCACTGTATTTTTTAAAAGAATCAATTTATTTCCCCGTGTTTTTTTAAATGGAACAATTTATCTTTCTATCTAGATAGGTAAGTTGCTCTTTTTTAACGAATATGGGAAGATAAATTGTTATTTTCTCATAAGTAGATAATTTATTCATTTAGAATATTACAGAGATATAAATTTCATCAAACCAGATATAGTGCAACTATACAAAATAAAGATATATATATATACATATATATCTATATGAGATCTGAAAATATCATTTAAATAATAGAACCATTTCTTAGAAATTTCAAAAATTATAGGCAAAATTCCAATTTATCCCCTTTTATTTTTCTCAAAATGCTGAAAACACCCTGTTTTTGGAAATAAACAAAAATTCCCTGTGTTTTATTTAATTAAGCGCAAATCCTCATTTTGTCATAAATTGGGGGAAGGTGTAGGAAACGTGCCCTTCATGCATTTAGGAGAGTTTTTTGTCATTTCTGCATGTACTTTTGTGGTTTTATGACTAAAATGCCCTTGAAGTGGGTATATATTTGTATTGGACCTAAAAATATATATAAAAAACTTTTAATATATTTTCAAAGTTAAATATTTAAATTAAAAGATCATAATATAAAAATTAAAATACTAAAGTTTACTTTTTAGATATTTATATAAATAAAATAAAAATCTAATTAACAATTATATATTAATAACTAAATTAATTATTATTACATATATTTTAATAAATTATATCAAAAAATTATATTTAAATGAAGAATAATATCTAAATTAAAATGAACATTATATGCATTTTTAGGGCGATGGCTTCGCCCCCTTTGTGGCGAACGGCGAGGGTTGGGGAGGGTACCTGGTAGCAGGAGGGAGGGGGGTGGGGGGGGGGGGGGCAAGAGATGGTGGGGTTGGGCTTAAAAATATAAATATTTCTTTTTAAATTGTTTATTTTTTATAATATATAATTTTAAATATAATGTATATAAAACGTGATTAAATCTAGACTTGTGATCTTTTATAAATTTAATATCTAACGGTTCAAATGAATTTATTAGATCCTACGGCTTTAATGCAACAAAAAAAGATTCAACGATCATTAAAAAAGACATCATACATAATAAATAAAGGTGTAACGGTCTTTTAGTAAAAAAAGGGTAACGTTGTTAACGATGAGGAGTACATGTGCAGAGTTTTACGAAACATTGGGGATTTTTCACTTATTTTTAAAACAAGAGAGAGTTTTCAGTTGAATTTTTAATACACAGAGGGTAATATATAATTTGGCCAAAATTATATGATAACTCAAGTAGTTCAAGTAATTAATTATTAGAAAATGAAATATATTTATATAATTGCTATAGATATGTATAGTACGATTTGATTGGTACTTCAACAGAGTTAGAAGGTGTTTGGATAAGTTTATTTAAAATATCTTATAAATTCATATATTTTAAAAAATATTTTAAGGTTTATAAAATTTTAGATTTTATTTTAAAAAATAGATTTTGAAGTGTTAAGATAAAATTAAATCAAGGAGACAAATTTATAATTACAACAATCAAAATTAAAGGAGTTTGTTCAATTTTAAATATAAGTTGAGAACTTCTTACTTATTTTCAAAATCTATAAGCTCGTTTCTTTTAAAACATTATAAACCACTTTCAACATTTTATAAATAAGCTTTCAAACATTTTATAATATATTTTGAATAACTCATAAATTCATGACGAAAACACTCTTAATTATCTTTGTGATACATATATAATTTTCTATGTTGTTCTTTTATGAAGATATTTTATTTTTAAACCATTCTTTAACTAATGAATATGACTGTGTAATTTTTTTTTATATTATATTATAGTTGAATAATCATAAAAGAACCATAGATCTTTTAATGGGAAAGTATGAGGGTTACCCACAAAGGGAGGATCACGTTTGCATCTGTGTTGCAACCAAAGTTTCTATAACTTACCGACAATAAAAATTAAAATTTGAACTACGTGAGAACCAAAGCATAGAAGTTAATGAATGTAACATTGTTCCACAAAATAGAATCAGAATAAGATTTTATGATTAACAATTTTCGGTCGATATTTTTCTATTCTAAATGGTAATCAGTTCTCAAACTATGTTCTTGAACTTTCAAATTTAAGAATATTAAAACAAGTTCGAGCTCAAGTTCTATTCCCTTGTTTGGTTCCATTTTTATTTCATTTTTTGAAACAATGATAAAATAAAAATGTGTTTGTTTATGTTAGTGTAGGTGATCAGAAAGTCAATTAATTTACTGTTTTGTAATCTACTGTTAATAATCTGACTTGATGTAATGTTAAATATTATGAATATGGTTTATTCTTTGGCCATTTTTGTCGTGTTATATTATATATTGTTGCTGCATTTTACGGACAAGGCCCAGAAACCAGTTAAACTAACTTCCGAGAGTTGGTCTGAAACATTCCAAGTCAAGAACCCTCAAGAATGGGCATTGAGGAGTTCTGTAGAGACTTGCACTAAATAATGAAAGGACAAGTGGATCCGCCCGGGAGCGCGAGCGGAAGCGAGAAAGATTGCGTAAACTTAAATCAAATTTAAATAAACGTATCCCAAGGAGTTTACCCTTGGGTGCTCAACTGGGCATTCAATGTAGAATGTATTAATGTTAAAAGCATACATGTAATACATAGGGTATAGATGAAAAATAAAACTATCGAAGCGTAATAAATTGTTACCTTTGATGACTTTACGTGTGCTCGGCTACTTGCGTTGTTCCTTTTTTCGGATGCTCACGAAATCCAAACGTATAGATTCTCTAAAGGTGATCCACACCACACCGGAAGAAACTCACGTTCTCCTTGCTAGAGGAAAATGGGTTTATGAAGGAATCGGTTTAAGAGTAGGACACTATGAATTAATGTTCTCTTAAACTCATTTTGTTCTTCCTCTTGATTCAAAATCAAGTGAAGAACACTGTAGACAAATTATTTTTGCGCCCAATCAAATGACGACAAGTGGAAAATACATATTATTTATCAATTATATTCTATTTTTCTATTTATATTTTGGAATTTACTAAATTAATTCTAAATATAAATAGTTAAATAAATTGATGTTTTAATATATATTTCGTCATCAAATCAACTGTCGACACGTGTCAAATTGAGGTGTTCCGGCCAATCAAATCAAAGACAAATATTTCTTGTATTATCTCTTTGAAAAATACAAAAATTAAAGAGATAATATTGAAATTGACCAATCATATCTTCCCAAATATTTAATGTATTTATCTCTTTAAATTAAAATAAAAGAGATAATACAAAATAAGTGTTCAAGTTAACCACAAATCTACCTCTTTGACAGCTATATAAAGGGGTCATGGGAACTCATTCAAGACACACACACATACAAGCAAGAGAGCATTCAAGAAGTCTCAAAATCCTCTCAATCAAATCAAGGAAGATCCACGGCGTTCTAGGCAAGATTCAAGGCGTTCGTCGCGGAAATCGTCCAAAGTCAGCGTTCGATTCGACAAGAAGTCTGAAGACCGGCGAATTAACGTTATCAAGACAGAAGTCCACCTTGGCGGAAGATCAAAGTCTCAAATCCACCAAGAACATCTCAAATTCAAGTCAAATATCGTCAAGTTTATAGCGTTTGATCCGGGAACAAGTCAACGACCCCCGAATTAACGTTATTCAAAGTCAAAGTCAACGTCAAAGGAGATCAAACGTCACAGTTTCACCTCCGAAGTTGCCGAAGTCAAAAGATCACGTTCTTGAAGAGAAGAATCAGAGGTTTTCAAGTAGAGATTTCGCACCCACAAAATACTCAATTCAATTCAAGAATTCATTTGTAATATTTTCTTGTTTCGTTAAATTCAGGAACACGAAAATTTGTTTTACAAATTTTGGCACGCCCAGTGGGGACCGCTCTACCTCTCATCTCTTCCCTTCAACGAAGTCTGAAGTATTTCAATGGACACTCAAGGAAAAGCCATGAAGACGGTGAATTCTAAACTCGCCACATCAAAGTCTTCGAGTTCAAGCAGCAAGAGTCTCGGTGTTACTACGAGGAGCATGTCAAAGAAACTTAAGGAAATCTTCCCAGATGACTCCTCCAATTGAATCCGCTCAAAAGGACATATTTGTGCCTAACCACGCAAGCGAAGACGACGAAGACAAATCTCCTCCGTCTTCTCCTAGCTCCTAGTCCAGCTACTCCTTCGCAACGAATGTGGCCCCAGTTATGGTGACGAATGCCACAACCTTAGAAGAGCAAATTGCAAAATCTGACAAGAGCTATCGAGGGACTCGCCAAGCATGTCCAAGAGCAAGATGCCCAAATCGCTAGGTTAATCAACAAGCCGGACAATGTTGAGACAAGCCATACTCGGGGAAAGCAAGCCGAGGCTCACGATGAAGTAGAGATATCCACAAAGGAGAACTACGCCGAGAAAGATGAACCCGCAAAGGGGCTTCAAGTCTCATCCAATGGATTGATCCCTGTGGACCAATTGAAAGAATTCATCGAAGGGACCATTAGGAGCAAGATTGAGGGAAGCTCAAGGTCATCCTTTACCTACTCCAAGCCCTACACTCCAAGAATTGACAGCTTAAAGATGCCGATGGGCTACCAACCGCCGAAGTTCCAACAATTTGACGGCAAAGGCAATCCTAAGCAGCACGTCGCTCACTTCGTCGAAACGTGCAACAATGCCGGAACATATGGCGATCATCTAGTCAAACAGTTCGTCCGATCACTGAAAGGCAACGCATTTGATTGGTATACTGATTTGGAAGCCGATTCAATTGATGGATGGGACCAACTGGAGCAAGAATTCCTGAATCGCTTCTATAGCACTTGGCGCACTGTCAGCATGATTGAGCTTACGAATTCCCGCCAATGGAAGGATGAGCCAGTCATCGATTATATCAATAGGTGGAGGAATCTGAGCCTCAACTGCAAAGACCGATTATCTGAAGCTTCCGCCATTGAGATGTGTATTCAAGGGATGCATTGGGGTCTTCGGTATATTCTTCAGGAATCCTACCCAGATCATTCGAAGATTTGACCACTCGAGCACATGACATGGAGTTAAGTATGGCAGCAAGTGGAGTGGAAGGACCACCTGTCCAAGAGCCCCGCAGAACCAAGGAAAGGCAAGAAATCAAGAAAGGGGGCAAACCCTTTTCAAAACCTCCAAGCAAGGAATCGATAGCAGTGAATGTAGCGCCACTCAAGCTTAGGAGCGCAGCAAAAGACAACATTACCCCGAAGCAAAATACTACTTATGAAAGACCGCAAAGAAAGCTAACTTTGAAGGAAATGCAAGCAAAACAATATCCTTTCCTTGATTCCGATGTCCCCGGAATATTTGATGACTTGTTGGAGGCCAATCTCATCGAACTACCTGAAGCGAAACGACCTGAAGAAGCTGAACGAACAGATGACCCAAAATATTGCAAGTACCACCGTTTAGTCGGGCATTCGATACAAGATTGCTTCGTGTTCAAAGACAAGGTTATGCAGTTAGCTCGCCAAGGCAAGATCTCTCTTGAGGAAGATACGGCAGCAGCAAACACGACCTCGGTCAAATGTGGGTCTTTTGACAGTGAAGCCTCCCACAATACCACACACGGGAATGCTACTGCGATCAAAGAGGATGCTCTGTCTGAAAAAGAAGATTCCTCTGATAGTGACGAATGCATGTCCACCATTACCTTCACCGACGAAGATTTGCTTCTTGGTTCAAAGCCTCATAACCGCCCCTTGTTCGTCGCTGGATATGCACGTGAACAAAAGGTGAACAGAATATTGATCGATGGAGGTTCTGCAGTCAATATCTTACCCCTACGAACCTTGAGAGACTTGGGGATCCCGATGGACGAACTCGCAAACAGCCGCCTCATGATTCAAGGCTTCAATCAAGGAGGACAAAGGGCTGTCGGCATTATCAGGATAGAATTGTTGATGGACGATATGGCGTCAACCGCGCTATTCCAATGTTATAGACGCCAAGACTTCTTACAACATGCTTCTTGGCCGCCCTTGGTTGCATGAAAATTCAGTGGTCCCTTCAACATGGCATCAATGCTTCAAATACTGCCGCAATGGTATAGTGAAAAGGGTACTCGGTGATACCAAGCCTTTTACCGAAGCTGAGTCGCACTTCGCCGACGCCAAGTACTATGTTGAAACTGCCAAAAGAGAAAAAGAGATTTCATCCTCTGAGAAACCAAGATCACATGACGATGGAAGCATGAGGAGAAATAAGCAGCCCGTTGTCGAGGCCGAATTTGCAAAGAGTCTGACTTTACCATTACTCAAGTCAACGCGAAGCAACCATCGAAACCGCCACTTGAAGGATTTGTGTCCTCAACCCAAGAAGAAGAAGAGGGACATGAAACGTTGGCCATAGACGGAGAAGGGTATGATCCTAAAGCCTTCAAATTGCTTGTTAAAGCCGGGTATAATCCACAAGAAAGGTTAGCCCTTGGAAAACTTCCTCCCGAAGCCACCGGCAAGAAGCTCCATGGACTCAACACCACCCAAGTGATGTTAAAAGAAAAAGGGCACACAGTCCCAGATTCACGTGTGGGTCTTGGCTTTATCCTTCCTAAGCCTATTCGCATAACCATAAAAAGGGCCAGCAGCAACCATGTCAGTGAAAGTCTCTCTTCAACAGAAGATGATCAAAGGAAAGAAAACCCACGGGAATCTGTCTTCAATAGACTCGGCCCACGTAAAAGACTGGTGCACAGAAGGACCAACAATCAATCTGTCTTTGATAGACTTGGTCCACAGAAAAGAATGATGAACCAAAAGAAAGCCATGTACAAGGTGGCTGCACAATCAAAGGAAAACATCACATCCTCACATAAACTTAGAAGTTTGGTTCCTTCCAGAATGAAACGCCAGACAACTCTAGACATATCATGTGGCAGAGTCTTGAAAGTTAAAACAAGGACAATGGTCTTCACACAAGTTCAACATGATGACGAGGATGACAGAGAAAGCGTTGCATCATCCAATTATATTGATGACAGTGTTGAAGAAGATTACGCTCTAGCCCATCACATCACCTTAATCGAAAATGAAGAGGTTGAAGAAGAAGATGCTGAAGATGCTCCTCTAGAACTTGAGGAAGGCATTAAAGCCACCGTTGACGAGTTGAAAGAAGTCAATCTAGGTGATGCCGAAGATCCCAGGCCAATTTACACAAGTGCTTCTCTAACCCCGGAAGAAGATAAGGCTTATGTCGCACTACTCCATGAGTACAAAGACGTATTTGCATGGTCCTACAAAGAAATGCCCGGGCTAGATCCAAAAGTAGCTGTGCACCACTTATCCGTAAAGAAGGGGGCTCGTCCTGTCAAACAAGCTCAACGTAGGTTTCGACCTGAGCTAATCCCATTGATTGAATGTGAGGTAAACAAACTTATTGAAGTTGGTTTTATTCGAGAAGTCAAGTATCCTACGTGGATCTCTAGCATCGTGCCCGTGAGGAAGAAGAATGGGCAGATACGAGTATGTGTTGACTTCAGGGACTTGAATAACGCATGTCCCAAGGACGACTTCCCATTACCTATCGCCGAGTTAATGATAGACGCCACTACGGGTCATGAAGCCCTATCTTTCATGGATGGATCGTCCGGATATAACCAAATACGTATGGCACCAGCGGACGAGGAATTGACAGCATTTCGCACTCCTAAAGGTATATATTGCTACAAAGTCATGCCTTTCGGATTAAAGAACGCCGGCGCCACATATCAAAGGGCGATGCAAAAGATCTTCGACGACATGCTCCACAAGAATGTAGAATGCTACGTTGATGACTTGGTCGTGAAGTCAAAGAAACGAGAGGATCATCTCCATGACTTGAGAAAGGTTTTTGAACGTTTGAGAAGATACCAACTAAAGATGAATCCCTCCAAGTGTGCATTCGGAGTTACATCCGAAAAATTCCTTGGGTTCATCGTTCGTCAACGGGGTATAGAGATTGAGCAAGCCAAGATTGATGCCATTTTGAGAATGCCAGAACCTAGGAATGTCCATGAGCTCAAGAGTTTGCAAGGAAAGCTCGCGTATCTTCGGAGATTCATTTCCAATCTAGCAGGCCGTTGTCAACCATTCAGTCACTTAATGAAGAAGGGTGTGCCGTTCGAATGGGATGAGACTTGTGATAAAGCGTTCAGAAGCATAAAATCCTACTTGATGAAGCCTCCGGTGTTGGTTGCACCCATCCCCGGACGCCCCTTAATTCTGTACGTTGCTGCTCAAAGAACGCTCTGTGGGAATCTTACTTGCCCAGAAGAATGATGAGGGGAAATAGAATGCTTTATACTATTTAAGCAGAACGATAACACCAAACGAGCTGAATTATTCACCCATCGAAAAGCTATGTTTGGCGCTCATCTTCGCAATCCAAAAGTTGAAGCATTACTTTCAGTCACACAGCATCCATCTAGTCTCAAAAGCAAATCCCCTTAAATATGTCATGGCGAAGCCAGTACTGTCTGATAGACTCGCAAGATGGTATCTTTAGCTGCAACAATTCGAGATCACATACGTTCCTCAAAAGGCTGTGAAGGGACAGGTTTTAGCAGACTTTCTAGCCGATCACCCCATGCCTGCCGAGTGGGAATTGTCTGATGACTTGCCGGACGAGGATGTCCTTCTGATTGAAGTTACGCCCCCCTGGAAAATGTACTTTGATGGAGCTGCCCATAGAGAAGGAGCCGGGGCTGGAGTTGTCTTTGTCATGTCTGAAGGGGAAGTCTTGCCTTATTCCTTCACCTTAACCCAGAACTGTTCAAATAATATGGCGGAATATCAGGCTTTAATCCTTGGATTGGAAATGGCAGTGGACATAAAGCAACGACACCTGAAAGTGTACGGAGACTCTCAGTTAGTGATTAATCAACTACTCGGTCTCTACGAAGTCAAAAAGCCTGAGTTGCTTCCATACTATAACTACGCAAAAAGGCTGATAGGATGGCTAGGAGATGTAGAACTTGAGCACCTATCGAGAAAGGATAATAAACAAGTCGATGCATTGGCCAAGCTCGCTTCAACCCTCTCGATGACCAATAAGGAGACGCGCATACCAATATGTAAGAATTGGGTCATACCACCGGTCTTTAGTGATGATGAGGATGACACATTCCAAGAAGAAAAAAATCACGTCATGGAAGTTTTCGAAATTGAGGAAGATGATTGGCGACAACCACTCGTCGATTACTTGAAGTACAAGAAGTTACCCGACGACATACGACGAAGGGCTGAAATTCGGCGGCGGGCGTCTCGCTTCATCTACTTCAAAGATACGCTCTACAGACGTTCGTTTGATGGTATTTTCTTACGCTGCCTAAACAATGAGGAGCAAATGCAGGCTATGGAAGAAGCTCACTCTGGAGTTTGTGGTGCGCATCAATCTGGACCAAAGCTACACTTTCGTATAAAAAGAATGGGTTATTACTGGCCCACAATGGTTAAAGATTGCATGGACTATGCACGAAGATGTCAAGCCTGTCAAATTCACGCCAATTTTATCCACCAACCACCCGAGCCATTGCACCCTACTGTAGCTTCATAGCCCTTCGATGCTTGGGGTTTGGACGTCGTAGGACCCATGACAAAGTCCTCCAGTGGTCACTTATATATCTTGGCGGCAACTGACTACTTCTCAAAATGGGCTGAAGCAGTCCCCCTCAAAGAAGTGAAGAAAGAGAATGTTGCTGATTTCATCCGTACACACATCATATATCACTACGGAGTGCCCAGGTATATCATCACTGATAATGGGAAACCCTTCTGTAACAGCTTGATAGACAAATTGTGTCAGAAGTTTGCATTCAAACAGAGAAACTCTTCTATATACTATGCTGCTGCCAACGGCCTTGCTGAAGCTTTTAATAAAACTTTGTGCAGCCTACTGAAGAAAGTAGTGACCAAGTTAAAACGGGATTGGCACGAGAGAATTGGAGAAGCTCTATGGGCATATAGAACCACTGTCAGAACGCCTACGCAAGCAACTCCTTATGCCCTGGTTTATGGAGTTGAGGCAGTCCTCCCACTTGAGCAACAAATCCCTTCATTAAGGATGGCGATACAGGAAGGGCTTACTGAAGAAGAAAACGCTCGAATACGGCTTGAAGAGCTAGAAGCTCTCAATGAGAAGAGGTTGGAAGCACAACAAAGGCTCGAGTGTTATCAAGCCCGTCTATCCAAAGCATTCAATAAGAAGGTCCGCCTTCGCTCTTTTCAAGTCGGTGATCTAGTACTCGCAGTGAGAAGGCCTATAATCACAACGCATCGAACGGGAAACAAGTTCTTGCCAAAATGGGATGGTCTGTATGTTGTCAAAGAAGTCTACACAAATGGGGCATATAAGCTGGTTGCTGAAGACGGCTTGAGGATAAGCCCGATAAATGAAAAATTCTTGAAGCGGTATTACGCCTGAAAAAAAAAGAAAAAGAAAAAAAAAAACAGAAGAAACAAAAAAAAATAAAAAAAATAAAAAAAAACAAAACTCCTGGTCCGCATGAGTATAAACTGTGAACGGCCCTCCCTCTATTCTCCAAACAAATATTTTGTACCCCTGAACTACAAATTGACTTGATCCTCTTGATGAGGTATGTAGGCAGCTTAGATATTCTAAGTTCAGTCATAACACTTAAACGAGTTTTATTCCCCTTATGAAGTCGTCGAG
This sequence comes from Sesamum alatum, assembly GCA_034509735.1. Lineage (NCBI taxonomy): Eukaryota > Viridiplantae > Streptophyta > Magnoliopsida > Lamiales > Pedaliaceae > Sesamum > Sesamum alatum. Next base: position 13,048,605 of record JACGWO010000008.1, read on the forward strand.
AGTGGAATTACTCAAACGCGCTCAAAGATTGCAAGATAGAAAGAAAAGGAAAAGCTTCTATTACGTAATCTCAATGAAACATTGGAGCTCATGACATGGGACAAAGAAAAGAGAAATCAAATGCGATAAAATAAAAGGTCCTAAGCTAATCTCAAGCAAAGGGACGCAGATCCTTCAACCCTTCCTTGAGGGCTTCCAAGTGTGTCCTTGAAGCCTCCAAACTCGCAACTACTTCATCGTTGAGGGGGGTAGTATTCTCAAGCGCCGCAATTTCCTCCACAATTTCACGAACTCCAACTTGGGCACTATGGAAAAGTTTGACTTGGGCCTAAAGCAAGTAACTTCGTCACGTTTTCTTCAAAGTAGCTACCGTGAACTCCAAGCCACCACCTTTTGTACACCTCGGATGAGAACTTCTTCATATTTGGGGGCATGAGAGGGAACAACACCTTTTCCATAGTCTTGGACAGAATGCACATGCGCCAATAACGGATTCCACCCTCTAAAGAAGCTTCGCGAACATCTTGCGAAAGAATCCCCGGCACTTCTTGGAAGAAACCAAATTGACGACTAAATCGATGAGGGCTATAGGGCTCAACAACGAAATGATCGCCTTGCCGCAAAGGAAGGTAGTTCGAACGGACGGCCATGAAATAGATTTCTTCAGATTCTTTGGCATGCCCGTCGTCTGTGAATAAAAAGACTTTGTCCCTCACAATCATGTTGCAATTCCAAGAAATAAAGTCGCCTCTGTGTAGCCGCTTTCTCGCCTCCTGCGGATCGTAGTATTTTGCGCCTCCTTCGCCTGAAAAGAGCGTCATCTTGGGCCCTCGAACGCTTTGCACAAGTTGATAGTGAGTCTTGAAATAATAAGCTATCCAACTATAAACAAAATGAATCGGAAATGGAGAGTGTACGCGAGTTGGCCTTGGGGAGTCGGAAATCTTATTCAAACCTCTGTAGATACTAGCCAAGACAGGAACTGCAAGACCAATCCTTCGACCGGCTGCCATAGCACTCGCCACCTTGAAAACACTTGGGCGTATTGAACCAACATCTTGAGTGGGAAGAACAAAAGTACAGAGCCAACACGCTAAGTACGCAGCCAAGAATGTCTCTTCCTTTGAGCTCCCTTCAATACCAAGCCTCGAGAACAATGCCTCGTCCGCCGTGGACCACTTGCCATGTACCCCAACGGTCCTGGAGGGGTTATGAGTTGACTTAGGACGAACGGCCTTCTTCTCTTTACGTGGAGGAGGCTCGCAGTATTTCGTCGCCCTTCTAAGCCAAAACATGACCCATTTGTCGATAGAAACTTGAGAGGGTTGACCATCGTTATTACTCTTTCAAAGCAAATGGTAGGCGTGAAGTAAGAACTTGCAAGAACGAGGCACAAGTCTCCGTCCTGTCTCGTCGACCCCTTTAAGCTCCTTGGCACTTGGAACAACTTCGTCATAAAGAAGTCCCGCCATAGGAAGTCCAGAAAGGGTGTGCACGTCCCACAACGAAATAGACAATTCTCCAAAGGACGTCAGAAGAGTGTTGGTGGATGGGCACCACGCTTCGCAAAACGCCTTGACGATATCGGAATTGCGGTCGTAGGTAAATAGTGAGGCGTATACGGCATCATATACTTGGGCCGCAACTAGCTTGTCTTTGCACCGGCTGAGTACATCTTCTGTCCACTCCCAAAACCCTTTGATGAAGCAGAACTCGCCGGCAAAGTGAACGTTGTCTCCCCACTTGGCTTTCCCTTCAATGATGCGGCGGCCCAACGTCGGTTGAGAGCTTGGTTCGTCAGAACAACGGTGATGAGTCGCTTGTAGAGACCACGCCTTGGAAGTCTTGCTCAATGAGACTTCTCGAGACCATTGTTCCGTGTGAAGTGGAGTCGTCAACCTTGGCCATTGCTTCGCATACCGTCCAACGAGAGGTGTGTGAGTCGTCAAAACTGTCCCTTTCTCCACTGGTTGACTTTCATTGTCAAGAATTACTGAATTCTGTTGACCGGAGGAAAGAGGCTCGTCTTTAAAATAAACCATGTTGCAATCTATTGAAGCACAAGAAAAGGATTTAATTGAGTAAATGTATATATATATAAATATACAAAACTCAAATACATGGTAAAAAAAAAAAGAAATAATAATATGACAAAGTTTTTCTTTTTTCAAAGACCATATCACGTGGATAAACAAAAGGGCCTTGATTTTCCGAAAGAAGTCGATTCCATCTACCCACAAAATTGTTCCAAATCTATACATTGAACAAGGCCTCATACATTGACAAAGAAGTCTAGCACTTTCTAATGCTTCATGTATCTTGAAAATTTGTGTTAAAAGACATGCCATCTGATCATGAAATTTTGAGGGAGCAAGACCAATTTGACCATCAAATCGATATTTGAAACTTGTTTGAGGAGGTGGTAATGGAAAGCAAGAACGGAAGGAATATTCTTCACCCAAAAAAAAAGCTAAAAAAAATGGGACGAACTACAAAGAATTGAAATAACGATTTCAGAAACGTTACCAGGATGAACGTAGCAAAATCTGAAGAGGAAATTCTGAGCCGAGAGCTTCCCAAGAAACTGAAAATTTGGCCAAAAATTCATTGAGGCATTATGACGAACACCTTATGTGCGTGACAGAAAATAAAAAGAAAAAAGAAGAAGAAGAAGAAATATACATGTAAGTGATGGAACATACCTTGATAATGTTGAAGAATTGTGCTTCTGATCATCAAAAGTCTTATATAGATGCACGAGGTGGAGTTTAATTAAACTTGGCATCTTTTAGATGTATGGTTAAATTAGAAGGCTACTAGGACATGGTTGTTCTTTTCCTAAACCAACTCAGCCTTTTAGAATTTCTCGTGTGATTGAACTACGAATCAATAGAGAAGACGAACTGAAGATGATTTCGAGTTTGAAAAAAAAAAGTGTGGATTTGAGATACACTGTGCAAGGAGGAAACAGTGGAGAAGATAACCCAAACAACAATCCTATGTGCATGGAGTATGAACACCACATGTGGGGCCCACTTGTTTTTTTTAATTCTCAAAGAAAACATGTTGCAAATAAAAGGAAAGGAAATAGGCCAAATTCTTTAATGAATTTATTTGATTGCCGGAAGAGGAAATTGAGTTGATTTCTTTGGTAATTTATTGCCCAAAGCACATCAAGTGATTAAAGGAAGCTCTCGAAAATTAATGAAACTTGATTCATATTTTTCGCGACTCATTCACTTTGAAAATTATATTTTCAAACATATGTGCGTGAACGAGTCTCGAGGGGGCATTTGTAGACAAATTATTTTTGCGTCCAATCAAATGACGACAAGTGGAAAATACATATTATTTATCAATTATATTCTATTTTTCTATTTATATTTTGAAATTTACTAAATTAATTCTAAATATAAATAGTTAAATAAATTGATGTTTTAATATATATTTCGTCATCAAATCAACGGTCGACACGTGTCAAATTGAGGTGTTCCGGCCAATCAAATCAAAGACAAATATTTCTTGTATTATCTCTTTGAAAAATACAAAAATTAAAGAGATAATATTGAAATTTACAAATCATATCTTCCCAAATATTTAATGTATTTATCTCTTTAAATTAAAATAAAGAGATAATACAAAATAAGTGTTCAAGTTCACCACAACTCTACCTCTTTGATAGCTATATAAAGGGGTCATGGGAACTCATTCAAGACACACACACATACAAGCAAGAAAGCATTCAAGAAGTCTCAAAATCCTCTCAAGCAAATCAAGGAAGATCCACGGCGTTCTAGGCAAGATTCAAGGCGTTCGTCACGAAAATCGTCCAAAGTCAGCGTTCGATTCGACAAGAAGTCTGAAGACCGGCGAATTAACGTTATCAAGACTGAAGTCCACCTTGGCGGAAGATCAAAGTCTCAAATCCACCAAGAACATCCCAAATTCAAGTCAAATATCGTCAAGTTTATAGCGTTTGATCCGGGAACAAGTCAACGACCCCCGAATTAACGTTGTTCAAAGTCAAAGTCAACGTCAAAGGAGATCAAACGTCACAGTTTCACCTCCGAAGTTGCCGAAGTCAAAAGATCACGTTCTTGAAGAGAAGAATCAGAGGTTTTCAAGTAGAGATTTCGCACCCACAAAATACTCAATTCAATTCAAGAATTCATTTGTAATATTTTCTTGTTTCGTTAAATTCAGGAACACAAAAATTTGTTTACAAACACAAGTAGAAAGGGAGGGAGATGACCGAGAGTTAGAGAGAGAGGAGAGGGCCGAATTTTGTCTTCTTTTTTCTTGAAAAAGATGAATAAATGGTTCTAAACACAAGGTGTTGTATATACTCCTATATATACATAATTAATGTGATTATTGGAATGTGTCTAAATTCATCCAAGGATGTCTAGATACATTCCAATCAATCACCATTAATTCTTCAATCAAGCCTACCAACTTTTAAGGTATGATCAAATCATACCAAAAGGGAAGGGCTTGATTGGAGTTGATTTGTCTCTTTCCAAAAGAGATAAGTCAACATACCACCTTGCATGAAACATGACTGATTTTAGCTTCCTCCAAGGGAGCATTTCGGCCATGCTTAATATGGGAAGAAGTCCAACTTCTTCCTATTCCAAAATAGGAATTATTTCTTCTCTCAGGTCAAAATTTAATGGACCGGGTTTTATCGTAATCCAATTATGATGAACCCAACATTAAATCCAATTTAATGTCCACTTAAATTATTCCCGTTGATCTTTCAATCCAATTAAAAGATCCAACATCTCAACTTTCCATATTTAATCGAAAATCCAATTTACTGATTAAACGAGGGCCCGATACAATATCGGCCCGTCCATCCAATGGACTATCCCTTAAGTAATCCAATTACTTATTTATCCTTCAACTAGACTTGGGTCCGTGTCCCACAAGGGCCTGTTACCATGGGTAGTCGTCTAGCAACGGTCCATGGCACTAGAGACAAGGTAAATGTTGGCGTGAACATTTAGGCGCCGATTCCGTACGGGTACAGTCCTTCCGTCTACCGTCTCCTTAGTCTAGGGTATGGAATTGGGCGTCGGTTCTCATCCTTGACTAGGCATCTATGCTTAATACTCGAGACTACATATGCTTCATTGCATCGACACAGGAAACCGTTCCCTGTTCGACCAACCACTATGGCCACAACTTTAAACAGCATGAACGTGTCTCCGAATGCATAGGAGATACCTCTGTCACATACTGACAGGGGACGGATCCTCTTCTTGGAATCCATCGTCCTCGCTACACATTCCGACTGCACTGGATAAGGCTTATAATGATCATCTTACAGAATGATCACCTCTCGCCAGATCCAAGATACAGCCGTCCTGTGCACGCGACTGCCATGATTCCTCAAGTCTGAGGACTACTCCCATACTATCGGAACCGGGAAAATCCAATCATACTGACCAAGCCTCCAAGTCTTCCATATGATGATCCCCGCGAGTCAGTCCAGTTAGCTCGACCCCAGTCGACCAACCCATCAAGATCGTGTAGGCATCCCACGCCTGTCGCTGATGAAACACGACACTCATCCAATGAACACGACTCTTGATGCAAGTCTCAATAGAACTCTCGATGCCCTGTCTCGAGGTCCTCGACTTGGAACGTTTCAGACCCAACTCTAAATCAGTTGGTTTCATGACCACCATCCAATGCGTGGCCCAACTACACGAGTTGTTAACCGTGGTCTGTGGGCTTTGTTGCGATATAAGTAAAACACCGTTTTAACAAATGTGAAATGAGCGCAACAAAGTAAGCACCAAAAGTGACGAATACTCATTTTATTCATCACATAATAATATTACATTTACATCGAGTTGCATAATAGGTTACAAATCGCCAAACCTATTGGCTTTTTAGTCACCTATTCTAACAATGATTCATTCATGTGATGAGTGTCGAGTTTCATCGACGACAGATATATGACGTCTATGCACTTTGGTGGGTGCTTGACAAGTGGGTTGCCAAGTTCACTGAATTGACTCGCAGGAGTTGTCATATAAAAGCCTATGTGGCGTGATCGGTATGATTGGAACTCCTTAGCTATGATATTACAGAGTTAGTCTTCCGACCTGAGGAGCCACAATAGCTTTGTGTATGGGGCGGTTGTATCTTGGTCTTGTCTAATGTAACTGCGTTATTACATGGTCGCCAAAAGTCATGCACCAGTGCATTCAGAACATACATGGAGGTTGGTCTATTCCAAGAAGGAATCCATCACCCATCATGAGATGATGACAATCTCCTATGTTCTCTGGACTGAGTTCATCTCTAGAAGTCTGTGGCCACAGCTATTAATACAATAGAAAAATAGTTATCCATGTTGATTAATGAGAAACACAGTTAAGAGTGGATACATAATTATCAAAGTCAATTATGGAAACATGATTTAGAATTTCATGCCCTAGACTTTGACCCGGAGATAGATTGATGGAAGGACCGTACCCATACGGTATGTGCAGTTAAAGGTTCACACCAATTTCACCTATTCTGTAATGTCATGGATCGTTGTTAGATGGCCATCCATGGCAACGGGTACTCTTGGATTCATGTGTTAATCAAGAGTGATTAATTGAGTACGATTTAATTAATCTAGAGCAAGTTAGTTACCGAATTAAATTGTATATGTGATACAAGCTCAAGTCTAATTGAAGGTGGACCGATAAGGGTCACACACAAAACACTAACGACATTGTGAAAAATTAATTGGAGAATTAATTTTGAATGGAAATTAATTATTGAATTAATTCTGAGAGCGAGCGAGCGAGCGAGCGAGAGAGAGAGAGAGGGGGGGGGGATTAATTTAAAGGGGTTTAAATTAATCATTTACATAAATGAATTATTCAATTGAGGTCCTAGGTGATAGAAAACCCAAAGTATTAATTAATTGGATTAACTAAATATTATGTTTTGGGATTAATTAATCCTAGGTATAAGAATTAAATAAAGATTTGATATGAATTTAAATTAGTTGATTAGATCAATTATTACTTCAAAGTTAAAGTGCGTTTCATCAAAATTGTGGTCAAGTCTCAAGGAGCCCTCAAGGGACCACGAGGACCTACCATGCATTAAAGATCCTTGATTAGGGGTTTGCATCTTAATGAGTAGAGCTCACTTACCATTGACTTGAATGAACCACCACCTCATGAATAGATCCATTTCTCTCATGTGTATCTCTTCTTCCGTAAACCTTTATTGTTTCATCCTTTTCTTAAGAGTTTGAAATTCATTCAAGGTTTTCTTAAAAAATCTAGAACGCTTTCTACTTCATATAAGTGTTGTTCTAGTCCCACTCTCTTGAATTTCTAGCAAGGCTCAAAGACACAAGCTAGTGTTTTCGGTGTACTCGCTAGAGGAACATAACTTTGCTATTGTTGGAAGAGAGTTTTTGAAGTTAGGACACTTCACTTCTCTCAAAGAGGTATTTACCCTTTGGCTCACATCAACTAGTTGGTGTACAAGTGCACGAATAACCCGATTGACATGGAAATGATCCCATTTATTATTTTATTTATCGCTTCCGTACTCATTTAACTCTCGAGCTTGTACAAATTCCTTCACCTTATATTTTTAGTCGAAATATTTTACTATCATTTTCATTCCAATCATTACATTTTTATATATTTACATGCGTATACAAAATTTCCAATCATTAATTTCATAAACCAATAACGTATTTTTTGTTTCAAATATTTTGATACGAAATGACTAACAATTCTGAATCAATAGAAAATATAATTGTGAATTTCATTAAAATAAAAATATATTTGATTTAACACCCCTAATAATAAAAGATGAAGCTATCGTTTTCATCAAATAACAAAATATATTAATTTGACATCGCTAAGAATATAAATAAAATTTTATTAACTAATTCAAATATATTTTTGTTTTTACACGAAAATTACTACAAAATTACAAACACATATTTTAACTAAAAATTGAGAATCGAAAATCTATATTTATACTATGATAAAAGAAAATATTTTATCCACCAACTTTTGAATACTCAAATTTGTCCTTTAATTCAATTATTTCCTTAAAAAGAAAATTAGTCAAAATAATAATTTTAATATCTTTTTCACCATTTCATAATTATAATTTTTTTAACCCACTACTCCATATTTCTCATCCCATTCTATATATATATTTTTTTAAATAAAAATGATGGATATTATTAAGTGAAGTAAATCATACAATATTTAACAAAAATAATTACAACAATAATACCCTGATCGACAATATTACATAAATTAAATTTAAATTGCCTTACTATTATAGTATACAAATAATACATATTATACAGTAGACTATTATCCCACGTACTTGGTTGGGTTCGAACCCATAAATTTTCATCACAGATTTTCTTTTTCTCGTTATTTTGCAAACCATAATTCTTTTTAATATGTTCGTGGGATTTACGTGCCACGTTAAAATAAAACCAAACATGGCTACTCCGCTGCACTCGTGGTCAACCACTACCAGAAACTTAGCCTACGTACAACACCCTAATGCAGTGGTTGCAGCGAAATTGAGGGGAGGCGGTTGTACACGACCAGCACCATCTGACCTCGTCTCTTTCTCCCTCAGTTGCTATATCCTCTTCTCATGGCGGTCAACGGTTCTGTGGTTACTCCTTTTACATAAACAACCGAAAAGACGAAAAATCCAAACCCCACAACGAAAAAAGAAAGGAAAAAGAAAAAAGGGAACTGTAAAAAAATAAGAAAAAGAAACAAAATCTGAGGAATATTGCTGATAATTCGGAGCATTGTAATAGAGAAAGTAGAAAACTTCAACAGGTTTCAACACAGTCCATATCTATAGACTCCCACTGTCTGCCAAGAATTCAACTCATAAGCAAAGGAACTAAGAGAGAAAAGAAAGCAAAAAACCCATTTTTATTCGGTGAGGATTGATTCAGTTTTCAGCTGGAAAAGCTTGGAGGTTTGTGGGTTGTCAGGTTGATGCTTCCATCAGTGGTTGTGTGAAGAAATGGGGAAGAGTTACTCGTTGAACCCGGATGATTACAAGCTCCTAGAAGAGGTGGGATTTGGTGCGAGCGCAACTGTTTACAGGGCGATCTATTTGCCTTCAAATGAAGAGGTGGCTGTCAAGTGCTTGGATCTCGATCGGTGCGGTAGCAATCTGGTTTGTCTTGCTTTTCCCATTTCTTCAAATTTCTTGTGATATTTTTGTTGAGTTATGTGTTTGATGTGAGTTGTTCGTGGTTTGGTTGAATTCGGGTGGGATGAATTTGATCCCGCGGGTGGAGAGTGTTTATTTGGTTTGACTTTTAATGTATAGCTTCTGAGTTTGTATGCTGGGTGTTCTTCGGATGGCGGGCCGTGGAGGAATGATTGTGAACTTGTTTCAGTGGAGGTGGATAGTGTGTCAGAGGTTGAACTTCTGAAATTTAAGTATTGAATTTGGTTCAGGTTGATCATGCTTAGAGAATGTTGAATTGCTGTATTTTGTTTCTTTGTACTTATAAGGTTTATTTTGGAGTCATCGTCTGTTTTCGTATCTGAAGTTTGAAGCCCATGATCTGACTTTAGTGAATATAGTATTGGAGACGTCGGAAAAGACTTTGGATCAGTTGTATGCAAGAGAATCCAATACAAAGGCCAAGAAAGTTGCGGAATGTTCAAATATGGTGCTCTAATTCTAGCTTCATGAAATGAATTTACGGAAGATAGCAATTATTTGTAAGCCACGAAACTTGTATCCCATAACGTAACCAATCCAGAAGTTCAGATCTCCATAGAAAAATTCCTTTAGTATATTACGGCATCAATCATATAGAGCAGATAACAAAGTTGCAACCTTTCACAAAATTTAGACTGATTCTAGTGCTCAATTTAGGCTGTGTCTCGGAGGAAACAAAAATAGTACTGACCAATTATGTTTTATGGTTATACTTAGTTAATGATTGCAATGTTTTTCAACACTCTGCTGGTACTTAGTTGAACTAGTTGACGAAAACATCAACGTTTCACGTCTTGTCATTATTGTTAAAGACTAAGTTCAACCTTTGTGGATTTCTTGTATTCTATGCCTTTCAGGAAACCAAAGTGCTTTCTGAATGGAAATATACTTAAATAGTAGGAAAACATAATCTAAAAACAATTACATATCATCCAGTAAGACATGTATCTTTTAGATTTTAAACCTGAATTCCTGGAGTCTTACCACATTTTTTTACCTGTGATCCATGTCTAGACCTTCATCAGATGTATACAGGAAGACATAGGGAATCAGCTAGTGACATCAATTTTTTGAGCCACCACATCTGTTAGGATCCATGCTGGTTTGCATAAGTTGTATTGGAAATGATTGGTTAATAATCTTGAAGTATGTAAACAGAGTTTTTCTCCTTGCCTTCGAGTTATAATCCAAACTTTCTCCCTTCAAAAGCTAAAAGTACTTCTCAATGTGACAATAAATAAATTCCCCAGTGAGCTTCTTCTAATCTCTACGTCATCGGTTGTTATCTGCTACTTGTCTGGCCCATACATCTCTGTAGTTAGGAAGGTTGACCTTAGGAAACAATGCAAGATTTTTAACTGTGGTCCATATAAAGATTGATATTGTACTATATTTATCACTTGCTTTGGCTGTGGTATAACACTTATTCTATTGGTAAAATTTAATATTATGTACAAACTTTATGCAACTGTGTTTTATCCTTAATTGATACCCCGATTGGCTTACAAGTCATATCAAGTGATCTCTTCCACCTGCATGAGAAAATGTTTTTAATCAGTAGTCATGATGGATTCACGTGGGTCCAGAGCATGCAATTTCTTGCAACTTCTTACAACAGATTCCTCCTAAGAAACTTGTTTCCCAAGAGTATATATAGAGATCTTTCTGTAGGGTTCATTTTTGTTTCGCACATAGTTATACTCTTAATAGTGTCCAATAAGCAGGTTGTTTTCAGTTAAATACTCAAAAAAGATTGGTTTATTATAGGTATCGTATGAGTGATAAATTTCTCAATCACTATCTATATTTCAATGTAATGATATTATGCATGTTCGTCTTTGCTCCTGGCTTTGGTTTACTCTTGTTACCTCAGACACTCTGCGCACTGTTTAGTTTATTATAGAGCAAGGTTTAAAATGTACCAGAAAAGGCGTGGCAAAGATTTGCTTTGCATTAATTTGGGAATGAAAAATGCATTTGGATGAGTTATTTCTGAAAGTTGGATTTGGTGAAACTGTGGTAGGCTTTATTCTCAAATATTGTCATTTGATTGTGTGACATTTCGAGTGGCTTCTTGTGTTTTTAGTAGATGTGTTAAATGTATAAAATTTGATAATATGATTATACAAGATCTTATTTAACTTGTGCTATACTAGTTTAATAGTATTTTATATTTAAAAGAAGGGAAAGGATAATGTGTGAGATGGGGCGGGTGGTTAATTATGATGAGAGGGAAAGAGCCAGGATTGGTATTTTGAGGAATGAGATTTTACAAAAATGAATATGTATAATTTGAGTTTATATCCAAAATATGGTTGTAGAAGTGGATCACTTCCAAGTTCTCACTATTGAGATTGGGATGTGTCCTCCAAATAATATAACCGAACAATACCTGAGCTTCTGCATTTTTCTTTCAGTTCAGACATATTTTGCATTACTACCTGGCAAGCACAATTTATCACTATTTTCCCATGCACAAAAATTATTTCTCTTGAACAGGAAATTGGTGAGATTTTGTGCTCAATATTTTAGGTTATATATTACAACAATATCGCTTTTCCCATAAAACCAGCAAATGTAGCTAGGTAGGCTTTTCACGTGGAAAACTGCGCCTGTCATTTTGCAGGATGATATTCGCAGGGAAGCACAAACAATGACCTTAATTGATCATCCTAATATTATAAAAGCATACTGTTCATTTGTTGTTGACTGCAACCTCTGGGTGGTCATGCCTTTTATGGCTGAGGGTTCTTGTCTACATCTCATGAAGATAGCATACCCAGAAGGGTTTGAAGAATCTGCCATTGGGTCTATCTTGAAAGAAACTCTGAAGGCTTTGGAGTACCTTCATCGACATGGCCATATCCATCGTGATGTGAAGGTTAGTTGATTCTTCAATATTAAATTTATTCTGAACATTCTTCTGGACTTCACATTTACTTTGGATAATTAGATCCACCTAAATTATTGAAATACTGCACATTTTGTTTAACAGTTCCATTTTTCAGGCAGGAAATATATTAATGGATAGTAATGGTGAGGTGAAGCTTGCTGACTTTGGTGTTTCAGCTTGTTTGTTTGACAGAGGTGATAGACAGCGCTCAAGAAATACCTTTGTGGGAACTCCATGCTGGTACGTTGGCTTTTTCCTTCTGTCTCTCACTTGTTCGCTCTTTCTCCCGATATATATGTATATTGTATGATTTTCTATGGATGTTTGCTTCTTTGTTATGATAATTGTAGACATTATGTGTTTAACTTTATCTGATTGTACAGGATGGCACCTGAAGTGTTGCAGCCAGGAACTGGATATGATTTCAAGTAAGTTTTACTCTGTCTTCTTGTTCTGTTCTGCCCCTCAATAATTGATGAGCAAGCATCACAAAAGTTTTTGTTCATGCATGCATGTGTGATATCAATTGATTGTACTCCTTGCTTCTCTGTTTTTGATATTCACATGTGACACCTTCAAAAGACTATACTAGGATGCCCTGACATGTTCTGAGTGTAGATAAGTTTCGTGAAGCTAGTTTCGAGAAACTTGTGCTCGTGGACAGAGCTAATGATTTTTTCCCCGTTAAGTTCTGAGTTTTGGATATCCTCACTTGTCATATACCTAGACCCAAAAAGTATATGATTTTTCCATTCTAAGGGTATAGAAAGACAAGAAACTGTTTGTCCAGTAATCTAATCTTGGTTAATCTGCTGAGATATCTGCTGCCATACCAAGTTGACCCTCAGGCCAATATTCCATTATGTGCATTTATTTTATTGTGCATAAATTGGGTTGCTGATTATCAATTTATAGGGCTGACATTTGGTCATTTGGAATAACTGCATTGGAGTTGGCTCATGGACATGCACCATTCTCAAAATATCCTCCAATGAAGGTATACATATCTACTAGAAAGCTTGAGTTCGTGTTCTTGGACGACATTGTGTCAAACCCTTTTACTATTTACCCTGCACCTTGGAACAGGTTCTACTAATGACCATACAGAATGCTCCTCCTGGACTTGATTATGACCGTGATAAAAGGTTCTCCAAGGTATCAATATGTTCAGCTGCATAAATCCACTTGAATACTATCTAAACTTTGTAATTCCATTTTACCAATCATTTATTTAGCAAGCTATGGCGTTGACAGTCTTTTAAAGAAATGGTTGCAATGTGCTTGGTGAAAGATCAAACAAAACGGCCAACTGCTGAAAAGTTGTTAAAACATCCCTTCTTCAAGAATGCCAAGCCTCCTGAGCTTTCTGTGAAAAAATTATTTGCTGACCTGCCACCATTGTGGAAGCGGGTAAAAGATCTCCAGGTATACCAATGTTATGGTAATTACAGGGTTCTGAAGTTATCTTTGCCTAGAATTCAACTTTAAATTGTTGTAAATTGGATGCAGGTCAAAGATGCTGCTCAACTTGCTCTAAAAAAAATGCCTTCAGCAGAACAAGAGGCAATATCTCAGGTTTGAAGCATTACGGCATTACCATATATTCTTCTCTTTTCAATGCGGTCGAAATTCTTTTAATGTTCACTGATGTGGTATATGATTGTCTTCCCAAGTGATGTTTGCTCTGTATATTTCTCATAATGATTTTGGATTTGGCAGTTCTTCTATATATTTTCTTTGCTTTGTTGCTTTTACTGCAAGCAAGTACATTTTCTATATCTGGTTTTGTTCTACCTAAAAACAAAACCAAACATATTCCACTTTTCAAAACCTCTTTCCCAAAAAATATTGTTAAGAAAATATCCTAAGCATTACTATATATCTACATGTATATGTATATTTAAAGATTACGTATTTCTCTATATATTTTGATTCATCTTTAAATCATTGCATCACTTAAAATATATATACACACAGACACACGGGCACAAGTTAAAGGCTTTTTGTGGCACCACTAGCTAAAAAAATATATTTTCCTGAACTACCTTAAAATCCAAGCATACATCACGTTCCTGATATAGTAATTAATACTCACACACATTCAATTTTAGAAACTATGCACAATATGTACATAGTATATATGTATATAATTATACTTATGCTCATTTTATATTTATGAAATGCGTCTATAGGTATTCACACTCACACTATATATGTATGTGAAGTTTATATGCTTGCAGTTTGTACACACACCGATATTTTTATCTGTATAAGTAATATGCACAAAAATATACAAAAAACATATTTACTTATATATATTAGATTATACATAAATTAACTATATAAGTATATCATAAATATTATATTGTTAAAGATGCTATATATTATTATATATACATATCATAAATATATAAATTTTATGTACATAGTGTACCCCTTATCAGTAATACTGGAAATATGTATTATCTTCATTAAATTATGTTAATACACCTATTTGGTATATTCTTAAATTTATTCCTTTGTATTTCTCATTTTAGAATTATTCGTTAAAAAATTCTTTAGGTTAATTCGGTACGAAATGGAATTATATGAAACTTGAGGGACCAATTGATAAGCATAAAAAAGCTTAAAGTTTATTGATTAATAGAATATAGGTTATAATTCGAATATACTAAAATTTTAACTATATTGAAGCTTTATAAAGGTTTTTGCGTCAAATTGTTTAGGTTTGAAAGATCGGGAATCAAATCGTAATTCTCATAAAAGTTCCTTTTTGGCAAAACAAAAAAAACAAGAAGAAAAGAAACGGTGATAGAAATGGAGCAAAAATTTGAAGAAGGTATACTTGTCTTCCGGGCATGCTAGCTTGTGTGATATGCTACCACATACGCATGACAAGCCCCTTATAATCTATCTATATATACCTGTACATGCATGAATATAAGTAGAAAAAGGTGAAAGGCATTAGGATGTATTTGCAAAGCTTCAATCTCTTTCTCGACTGGTACTCTAAATTCAGATCATCCCTTGAGGATCCTAGTAATATTACTTATTTAACATTTAATAAGTAAACAGTTTTATGAAAACATCAATTATAAATCGAATATCACCATGTGGTTACCAATATCTATATTTTGTCAAACCGTTAGTACTAGACCTGTCACATAAGTCCATTTCACATATCAAACATAGTAGGTCTCAAAGACTCCCAACCCAAATTTTTAACATTGTCAAATGCTCAAGGGACCTATACCAACATAATAAAGGACATAATTTCTTCACTCAATACTCCAATTGCAGTAAATTGCGTACTGGTTCGCTGTCCGACAGTGATTCATCACAATTTTAGTAGTGAATAAACACAAAAATCCCCAAATAACTTAGGCCTTTGAACCTCTACTCTAATTATTAACTCACTCCTTAGGTCCAAAGATCTTATACTAGTATAGCCAGTAGCCCAGGCTCTGATACCACGTCTCACGCCCCAATACGAGGAGCCCTCTTTGGACTCTACTCTAAGAATGGAAAGAAATTTATAATAACAATATACCACCAAAAATAATAATCTTACATCCAAGACGATTATATGGTCTAACCATTCGACCTCTCTCCCAACGGCCTAGATCTCCTCCTAGGCCAGCTAAACTAAACCTTGACCTCTGATACCACGTGTCACGCCCCAAAAGTAGGAGCCCTCTTTAGACTCCACTCTAAGAACGGAAATAAATTTACGATAACAACATACCCGCCAAAATTAATAATCTTACATCCAAGACGATTATATGTTCTAACCATTCGACCTCTCCCCCAGCCACCTAGGTCTCTTCCTAGGCCAGCTAAACTAAACCTTGACTTGTTCACTTTATTACCTATATCGGGAGGGAGAAATTCGAACCATATAGCAGAAGCTTAATGAGGCCATGAGTGGGTGGACTTGCAGTAAAATATCAATAATAGAAAAGTCAATGAGAATAGTTAAACTTATCATATTGACTGGCAACAATGTCTATCGAGCTGTGAAAACCATATCAGGCAAGGACCAATCATATAATCACCACCTTATGGCTCCCAAAAGATCATTTTACGACCTTATTCTCCATGCAGGGAGCGATCTCGTGACTATATTGAGCTGGTCATGCCTAGGTACACGGCGATGCCAATCGTACACAGACAAACTCTAGCTTGCCCATGAAAGGACACCCAAGTGGGAGCTGAACGATGGAGCCTTTATTGGCAATTTAGTGCTACCCTGCGTGCCCAGGAACTGTCCAAGGCTGGTCCTATCTATTGACCGCTTGCAAGAATTGCTTGAACAAATATATAAAACCAAAATAAACCATTTAAAGATCACATGCATACTGAATATTAAGACAAACTAAACAATATTACGATACGTGGGACCTCTTGGATATTCGTATGGGCTCTAGAGGTAGCTAAGTTCATGATGATTACTAGAATTCCTTAATGATCAAAATAATAATCACACTGTAGCACTTAGTTCATAGAGTTCAACCCATTCAATCCAAATAGACAACAGGATATCATATTCATTTAGGTACAAATCAGTGAACAATTTCAAGAAACATGTTACTGAAGTTTGTCGTAAGAGAAGACTACCTTTTATATGTATATATGGCCATGCACGATAACCCCATTTTTTTGGGTAGTCTACAAAATTAACATGAGCCATGAATTACCACTCAAATGGGACTCATGGAATTTTTATTATTTTTAAAATTTTCATGAGTCGTTAGTTCACCTAATGATTCATGATTTTTTTTTTCTTTTTAATTAATGATTCCGACCGTTATTAATTTTTTTTCATGAGTTCTTAGTTGAACTAACAACTCATGAAATTTTTTAAAAATACAAAATAAAAAATCTGTCAGTGAACTAACGACTCACGTTAATTTTGCCAGACTACCCAAAAATGGCGTCTTGCTACTATTTTTTTTATAAAAGAAATTGGGTTAATTACATTTAGACCCCCTCTGAAAATGCATAATTACACTTTCCCCCAAAGAAATTTTGAAATTACATTTACACCCCTTCTAAAAATTCTTTGTTTACACCGGACCTCCATTCGTTAAAGTTTGGGCGGAAAATGTTCATTTCAACAAAAATAATTACATAAATTTTCAATTTTACCTCTGATTTAACATTCTCGTGCAATAATTTTGTACTTATAAGGAAAAAATATAATAATATTGGCCTCACTCCATACATATACGTTACACTTATCCTCTTACAAGTACAAAAATATACATGAGAATGTTAAATGATGGGAAAAATTGAAAATTTGTGTAATTATTTTTGTTGACGTGAAAATTTTTCGTCCAAACTGTAACGGACGGGGGTCAGGTGTAAACAGAGAATTTTCGGAGGGGGTGTAAGTGTGATTTCAAAACTTTTTTGGGGAAAAGTGTAATTATACATTCTCAGAGGGGGTGTAAGTGTAATTAAACCAAAAAAATATAAACAAGCCAATCACTATTGCTCATGGTACGAATTTTCCCACTTTAGTCGGAATACATTATCCTTTGACTTATGGATCCCTCGTCTCTTACTCCTTACTGGACAAGAAGTGGGATTAAAGAAGTGGGTAAGGTCATTCTTGGGATCATTATTTTTTCATATCGAAGATGTAGTTATGGTATGTTTGCTATGCTACAAGGGAATGCTGATTTCAGAAAAGATTGTTACCCAATTCTTTAACCCCATTATTTGTTTGGTAGAATTAAAAAAGGTCGAATTGAAAAATCCAAGGAATTAGTGGCAAAACTCATTCCTCATGCAACCATGAGGAATAGTTATTTGGATTAGCTAAGCATCTCAATTAAGAAAGAAACTTCCATTTCTATCCTCAATCTCCAATAGCAATTATTGTGATCATTATGAACTAAAATAACAATATATGTGTTTATGCACATAAATATCTATATATACACGAACTTACATAAATATTGTTTACATAATAATATTTAAAATAATAAATTTAACAGTAATATATATAATTCATATGTGTAATATTTATAATGTCTCTATGTGTATTTAGTTTATAAATAATCTAATAGATATAGATATAAGTATATAGGTATATGTATTAATAAACTTATATAGATATTCTTATTACAAACATTTGTAAGATACTATACATTATATTTGACAAATATATAATATATCTATATATCTAATTCATATATAATCTACTATTTAAGTAAAATTTATTCATTCTATAAGGAAGCAGTGTATATTAATATTATCTATATAAATAAAAACCTCGGTGGTGCTTGTGCAAACTATGTGAGTATATATACATTATGGATACATATATGTAAAGCATATATAGCTTGAGCGTGAATACATATATGTATATATATTTATGTATGTAAAATGCCCGTATGAGCATAAATATAAATATATTCTAATTATGTAGATATTATGCATAATTTTTAAAATTTTAAATGTATGTTTGAGTATTGTAATTACTAGTACTTAGCACAAATATAATAATCACAACAAACAATAATTCTATTGCAATAAAAATATGTACTTAATTAAATTAAATAAACAAAGGAATGTAAACAATTTTCCATCCCAACTTTTATCCATATATATGGCCAAATAGCGGACTAGAAAGATCAATCCAAGTGGAATCCCATTTTACATGGACTAACCTTTCCCAAAATGGTGAGTCCATGTACCATACATCGACATGTTCCAGAATTTCCCAAACTCAATTACTGTGAATATTGTGATTAATCCAAGGTCGAATTTCACTTGATTACATTGTTAGTGGACTCCTCTGAACCTTTTTGGCTGAAGAAGGTTGCGAACTCTGGTTTCAATTCCTATACTCTGTTAAAGTTATGAAATATAAGTTTGTTTTGTATCCCATGTAAAAATTCTGCTGCATGCTAGAGTGGCGCCAAATAAGTTTTTGGTTAGAGTTTTAAGTACGTACTTTTTCCTTTCTCCTATCTTCCTCTGGGTACATGACTCTCTTGCTGTCTCTCTTTCCTCCATGTGTATATATATGTTTTCTTGATTCTTGTGTTGGTTTAATTTGTCTCTCTCAGAGTGAGTACCAGCGAGGAGTAAGTGCATGGAACTTTGATGTTGAAGATTTGAAGTTCCAAGCATCTTTGGTATGTCAGTGAGATGAGTTTCTTTTATATGCTGCAGTCTTTTCATAGTAGAATCTCTTAAGCCTTTGAAAATGGTGCATATGGGCTGTTTTTATCTTGGCAGCTACAAGAGGAGGATGAAACACAAGAAATCAAGGAAGAAGAAGACAGTGTTAAATACTATACGAACCATAAGGTCATTAATAATTTCTTTTGTATAACTATTTATTTGTTGTGGAGCTGCCTCTCTATCTTCCATCTTTTATGCAGGTCCCTATTTTGGTTCCTAATGGACCTACACTAAATCCTTCTGTTTGTTTGTAGGTCGCGTCAAGTTCTATGGCCAAACAAGAAGCTACAGGCGATAATATTAGCAGGTGGTTATTTACTTTAGTCCATCTTTGCAGCAATTTTCACTCTGAATACCCTTAGTTTCTACTTAATTTTGTTTTACTTTCTTCCCCCAACTTTTAATTGGTTATGATGTGCTAGATACTAAATCTTCCTCCCAATTTGGCCTTTGGGTTTTACAATGTCCATATATGTGATTAACTGCTCTCAACTATGCACATTTCTGAAAGCTTTTTCCACCTTCCTTTTCCCAGAGAAAATTTAGTCGATAATGAGGTGCTTGTGGTTGAAAGTCGGACGAAGAAAGGAAAATTATCAGACAGTGATATATTTGAACCCGACAATCAGGGAAATACTGGAGTCAAGAGCGGATCAAAAGCTGAGCCGGCACTACCAGTGGTAGAGAAAGATGTGCCACAGGCCAAGACTAGAACCCCGACAGGAAGAGCTCGTCAAACTCAAAGTGGACCTCTCATGCCTGGTGCTGTGCTAAGTCATTCGTTGTCAGAAAGAGCGCGCAACTTAGAAAGGTTTATTACAATTCGTTGATTGCTTAATTTGACCTTTATGTCTATGTATGCTTAGACAAGAAGAACTTGTTTTAGCTGGAATTATATACAAAAGGTCTTCTTAGTCCTGTTTGAAGAGGGTAAATGTCTTTCCTAGAATATTAGCTCCCAATGCAGAGTGCTTGCGTGGAAAATTATACCCTTCATCTGCATCTAGCTCTTGTTTTGTTTAGCCTTGGTAACAAGACATTGGTATTTACAAACCTGATTTGATGCCTTCTATTGCTTGCTGCAAACCTAGTTGTGGCTGTGGAGCTAATAGTTTGTGACAGTGGAAAGTGGGCAAGATCAAGTATAGTTTTGTTGTGATCTTACTGCCAACAGTGAAACGAGCAGTGTTATTTTACCTAACTTGACTATGTTTTACATCTATACCTATCTCAAGCGATTTTGATTATTTTCGAATGAAATATCACGCTTTTAGAGTCGACCTTATTTTATGGCATTATAATATATCCTCTGTCAAGTTCATACACCACTCTGAGTGTTGAGTTCCGTATTTGTAACTTGAAAAAAAGTAGTAATATATCATTTGTTGGACAAAAGTGGTAAAAGAAGGTATAGAGGTGTGTGTGTGTATGTGAATAGACCTTTGTAACATTGATTGCAAAGTATAACAGGTTCTTGAAAAGTTGGTTAACTGCTTTGAGCAGGTTAGTACTCCAATAATCTAGTACAATGTTTAAGTTAAACCTTTGATACCATATTGACCTATGTAATTTAAGAATCAAAGTATGTCGAGGAAATGTTTTCAAATGAATTTAGTATGAGCGATCTGAAGTGAATTCATAAAAAATGATATAAGATATTAAATGAATGTTCTGATGATGAACATTGAGCATGAAAGAAAATGTAAAGTAAACCAGAAATATATAGTGGTTTGAGATGATATATTTCTTCTATGTCCACTCTTCTTCAATGTAATGGAGTAGATCCACTAGTTGTTCTACTGACACACTGTCCTACATCTTTTTTGATCAACAGAGTCACATAGAACTGACTTTTGTGATTTTCTCCACCTAAATTTTACACAAATCTTGAGGTAAAAAATTGTAAAGGACAATCTACACAAGAATCTTGCCTAAACTCAACTGTGTAAGCTTCTTGGAAATGGAAATGGATTGGTTAAGTTTACACAAAGTTCTATACACATAATCTTCTAAGAATAAAGTTTCTGCACTCAAAGGTAATCAACTTAGGTTATATTGTAAGTGTTTGAATGCTGGTTCAATGCTCTCGTGTTTTGATGAAGAAGGATCTTCTTGATAAGGCTCACAATATTTGCATAATGATCAATCTTCAATTCGTGCGTGTTTTTTGATGCTCAATTCTGGTTATGTTGATAGCCATTTGATTTGTATATCTATTTATAAATGCTTCCTCCTTTTCTTTTCCAAATTATGAATTTTGTTTGCCTTTTCTTCTCAGAAGGTCCTCTCTTCTCTGTTGATCTTGGACTTTCATGTGATGTGTTGTTCGAAGTTTAGAACTATTTGTTGGACTTATAATTAGGTTGATGCCTTCCTTGTAATTCAGCCAATTGTAACGCGACTCTCTTTGTTCCCATTCGTCCTCTCTGTGCTGATAGTTTGGCCTGTCAAAACTTATTGCTTTGGTCATGGATTTCTTGAGAACTGACTTTGCTTTTCTTCCTTAAAAGTAGCCATGAAAGATTTAACTGGCTTTGATCATCATTATTAATCTGCCTTAATTGTATTTCGCTGATCTCATCTCGATTGTTCCCATCAACTTGTGGGAACTTTCACCTAAGTACAGCAGTTATTTCTTGATAAAAAATTAGTTCATCACCAAAACATATGTAATTCTAACAATTTTTGTTTTGTTTGTTTTTTCTACCTAATGAGAAAAGCGATTCTATTATTAGGGACAAAGAGATGAATATTTCGGGTTGGGGTAGTTGGTCATTCTGCATCTTCAACCTGTTCTCAGCTTCTAAATTTAGGAAAGCTGGAAAGACTTATAGGCGCTATAAAGCAGATATTCCAAGAGCAAATTTTGGTGTTCTTGTCTTGTTTCTTTTGGGTGCTAATAAACTGCTTAAAGGGGATATGAAATATGAAATGACAAGTGAGTAATTTATGTATCTTAAGTATCTGTTGATGATTTCCTTGAATGTCAGGGAAGTTTGACTTAACATTTTTTTTCTGATGGGTAATTGAAGTTGTTCTTCTGTATTCATATATTCAGTTCCTCAAATTATGAGGAGTTTACCTTGTTAAGTTTATTGATAAAACACAAATCGTTTGTCAGGTATGAGATTGAAAATCAGCAACTGGCAGAGAAGGTTCAGCAAGTACGAAGACAACCCAGTTTTAGTGGTCCTCTAAACCTTCCAAATCGAGCATCAGGAAACAGTTTATCAGCTCCAATCAAATCTTCTGGAGGTGGATTTTGGTTTACGGTTTTCATGCAGTCGATAAGCTACAGCACTACATGAAGAAGTACTTAGAAGCACATTGTATTCCTTTTGTTTTTCTAGGTTTTAAAGATTCTTTGGAGGACAAAACAAAGACCAATTTGGTACAAATAAAAGGGCGGTTCTCTGTAACATCTGAAAATGTAGATCTCGTGAAGGTATAGCTGCGTTCATATGGTATTTTATAATTTCTGCTTATCGTTGCTGACTTGTATGTGTATGCTAGGACATTCCTCTAAGTTCAGCTTCTCGACGTAATTCCCAGGTAAGAAACCAGTTCTTGCCTTGACTATTTCGAGAAGATTATGAGAGTTATTTAGTTTTATCATCACTATTTGGTTTTATTAGCAGGGGTCACCACTGAGGAAGTCTGCCAGTGTGGGAAACTGGATATTTGATTCAAAGCAAATGGTTTGTAAACTTGTTTCTTTGAATCTCTTGTACAATTAACATTTAATAAACTCGTGTCTTTGAATTGTACAATTAACATTTAAGCTAAAGACGACATTTTTTAGCACGGTCTTCCCCTTTTTCTGTAGTAAACTCGATCATTTTGTTGCTTTTGCTTTAGTGATGTAATAGTTATTGTATTTCAGCCAAACAGTCAGCCAGCCAAGGAAATTGGAAACAATAACGTGCCTGCCTCAGTCCTCATGCCTCAGCTTCAAAATCTTTTCCAACAAACATCTATTCAACAAGTAAGATATTTTCTACAATCTGTTATTTCAGCAAGTTGGGCAGGTTACATCTCTCTTATTTTGTACTTATTTCTTGATGCATTAACTGCAGGATCTTATCATGAGTTTATTGAGTAGCTTGCAACTGGTGGAGATAGAAAACGGTGTGTTTAAAACCTGATGGTGTTTTACATGTACATACCCACTCTAGGATTTTTCATTAGTCTGATTCACGTTTAAGTTTCTTTTCTTCTTCCAGCTCCTCAAAATGGGAAGCTGCCTCCTTTACCTCGTTGTTCAGAAAATAATGGCAGTGTAAGCACATACTTCACACTCCCCTTAGTTGTTCATTCAGGTGCATTTTACGATTTTCATAGAGGACCAGCTTTTAAGGAAATATAGCTTTAGAGTTGGCTAAACTTATTTAGAACATCTTATAACATGTTAAGAAGCTTATAAGATGTTATATCTTATTTTATGAAATAAGTTCTTAAAGCGTTTGGATAAGATAAGATGTTAATACTTATAAGATGTGAAAATATCTTATAAGATGTTTGGCATAATAAAGTTTTTTATATTGGTAAAATGACAAAAAAGAACATGATACCATTAGGATCGAGTAAGTAGCTATTTCTTGACATATTTTCTATCTTAATGTTTTAGAATACTTTCATAATATTGCACATTAGTTTAACTCCGAATAAAAAATTTAGTCGATAATCTTTTTTAGAAAAATGAAAAATTAACGAATTATCACTTAAAACTTTTGTATGAAAATAATATATACGTATATTCATGCTAGTTGGATATTAACATTTAATATAATATATTTGTACTAGTCAGATATTAAGATCTATGTATAATTGATATTGTATTGTTAATTGCAATGATTATTTTTAGTCATATAAGCTAATGTCCTGAATTTATACTTTTTTAGTAAATCTTTTGTTTAACTATAATGATCTATTATTAAATAACTAAGCATTTTCTCTTCTTTGAATGCAAGAATAATTATGTGAAGGGTAAGATTGGAATATAGACAAAATAATGAGGATATTTATGTCTTTTGAAATATAATCTTATAGAGCTTATAAGATGTTTTAAAGAAGTTGGGGGTAACTTTTTTTTGAAGAGTTTATAAGATCCAAACCATCTTATATTTTGGGATTTTGTAAGCTCTTTAAAACAAAGTTCAGCCAAATGAGTTCTGGGAGCTTATAAGTTCACGAACATCTTATGACATGTTTGATGAGCTTATAAGCTCAGCCAAACACCCTTTTAATAATGCAACTTATAATCTAAACTTGTGCTGCTCGCATTTATATCATCAATATAATTCAGAGGTTAAGTCCATGTACTGCAGTATTGCAGTTGGACAAAAATATAACTTTTATCCTTGTCTCAGTGCGGTGTCTTGATGCTTACTGAGTGCTAATAGAAGAGTATATTTTAGATAATTGATGACCCAGAGCCCTATGAATTTGACTTTATACAGTTCAATTACATATACATATGTATGTATGTAGTGGTAATAGAAAACGAAGGTGGTTTGAGCTAGTTAAGCTTGCGTTTCTTGAGCTTCAGAAATGCTGAAAATGGCCTCAGCTTGAGATCTGAGAAGGCTATAAGTCAGTTGTAGGCTATTCTCTTCATCTATATCTAGTATTGAAGGAGCAACTCAATAGATAACATGTTTAACTTCCTTGCTCAGTCTCCAGTTGCTATTCATGTTTTATTCTTTGTCATAGGAACTGGATATAATCTTGACCCAAGCTCAAACCACTCGTAACTAGTATTCATTCTCCATATTTACAAATATGAATAATTTGGACTGTCTTTGCTCGTCGTTTGTACCCTTACCATGAAGATTCAGATGATACGTACATTTCCAGCCATTGAATTTGAACATCCAACCTATTACTAGTATTGATCTTGATTGCTGCATTTCATTGACATCTTCCATTCCTGCACAGGCGGAATTAGTTGTTTCTGAAAGGGAACGTATGCTGCTTACGAAGATCTCTGAACTTCAAGCAAGGTTGCACATCTTTGTGGACTTGACTTTTTTAAGTTTCTAGAAACATTTGACTTGACGGCCCATATTTCTGCTTTTTTCCATCTTTCTTTATGTGATTCAAGAGAAGCTCAACTCTCTTTTCCACTTGCAGGATGATTAGCTTAACTGACGAATTAACTGCTGAAAAAGTAAAGTACACACAAGTAAGTTTTCTGCTGCCATTTTGTGTAATATGATTGACACTCCTCATTTTCATGTCTGAGATTGAAAAATGACTGATTATTAAAAGAGCCAGTTGCTCGCGGACAGTTAGACTCGACTATTAGGGTCTGAAAAAATTAGCCATTTTCTGATCATATTTTGTCTATTGCTCGCAGTTGCAACAGCAACTACATGCCGTGTCTGGTCTTGAAGACGATGGAGATAGATGAGAAGGAGATTCACGATATTCAAAAATGTTTCGGAACTTTGAAATGTTCGCACCTTTGTAACTTCAGGTAAGGACTTCATACGAGCACATAGACTGACTTCTTTTGGTTGCTCTGAAGTTCAAACTTGATCAGTAGGATTGTTGATGAGCCAAGCCTGCCCGCGAGCTCGTCTTAAAATTTTCAAATTGAGTTTTTTGTGAGGGATTGCTTGTAATTTCGCCTCTCAGTGAGGAAATACAAGATAGAATGAACTTGGTTGATAGATCTATCGATTGATGGTGCTCTTTACGATGTTTTACACCTTCTGTTTGTTTATTTGCAGGGTGAAAAATGTAGGAAGAATCGAACGATCCCTTCATATTCCTGGAATCATACCTTACCTTTGTGTCTACCGTGGAGTAAACTGTGCTTTAAAGGATTCCAACCCTGTTCTACTACGACGAATAAGAAAAGAATTATGATGAGCTGATGACGAAAATTGATCCGTTTGTTTTCTTGGTCAGTATAAATGGAAATGAGCTCGTTGTGCAGATGCTGTTGCGACCGTCTGATGTAATAATGTATATGATTTGCAGAAACCATCCATCACTTTGAGATAGGAAACTCACAGGTTTCATCTCATTTGTATTATGTATGCATTGTGTAAGTCTGGATGCTAATCAAACTTCCATTTCATTCTGTGAATAGGTCAACTCTCTCTCTCTCTCTCTCTCTCTCTCTCTCGTGTTGCAGCATAGTGAATCTCATTCAAGCATCTGGGTTAAAGTAACAAAATTCGAATAAAGAGCACTTGCCAGAGAAAAGAAAGAAAGATTGAAATCTTAATATTTCGATGTTTGATTCAGTATTAGAAATAAGAATATCAGTATTGTTTGATTCAGTATTAGAAATAAGAATATCAGTATGGGTTAATTACACTTAGATTTTTTCTGAAAATGTGAAATTACACTTTTCCCCAAAGAAGGTTTAAAATTACTCTTACACTCCTTCAAAAAATTCATCGTTTATGTTTGACCTCTTTTCGTTGAAATTTTGACGAAAAATGTTGGCATTAGCAAATAAAATTACATAAATTTTTAATTTTATCCCTCATTTAGCATTCCCATGTAATAATTTTGTATTTACAATGGAAAAAAATATACTGATGTTAACTCATTCTCTATATATACATTACATTTATTCCCTTATAAGTACAAAAATATTAAATGAGGGGCAAAATTAAAAGTTTATGTAATTTTTTTTGTTGATATAAATATTTTTCGTTCAAACTCTAACGGAAGGGGGTCAGGTGTAAACAGAGAATTTTCAGAAGGGATGTAAGTATAATTTTAAAACTTTTTTTTTTTTTTGAAAAAAAAAGTAATTTCATATTTTTAGAGGGGGTATAGTGTAATTAGACCCGCATTAGGAAAAGTGTTATTACAAAAGTTACTACAATATCAGTTTGAACATGAATACGCCGCGCACACAGAAATTGCCAGATTACATCAGGGCAGAAAGAATACAGACACACGAGAGCCAATTTCCTCATAGAAAAGCGAACTTCTACAACCGTAAGCTCATTTCTACTTTGCTAGAATGGGTGGTATCTGCACAAAAGGCAATCGCATTTCAGGGGGCACGGCTTCGCTAAGGAAACACGACTCCTGTAAGTGGCAGCTCACTTCGCTTCAGAGCATCAGAGTTGTGTTTTGTAGAATAGCGATTCTATTAGTACATAACACTTTTTGTATGTAGGGTTAATTCGTTAATTAAGTTTGTTTCTTGAGAGTTAGTTTATAGTAGTTAATTAACTGTTCTGTAGTTAGGTTAGTTGGTGTATCTTCTACGCCTATTTAATGGGCTCTGATCATTCTGTAAACATATACTTCTTCGTTTTCAATACACAATAGAGCTCCACATTTTAATTCCAGAAAATAGCTATCTTTTTGTTTGATTTTAGCATGGTATCAAGAACCAAATCTTGAAGGAACTCGAATCTTCATTCTTGGTAGCTATTCATAACTCATAACTGTTCTTTGTTCATTCTTGAAATTTCGCTTTTGAAGAACTACTACTATGGCCGGAAAGAAGTAGCAACGATGGCACAAAAGAATCAAGGCGTCATTGAAGCCTTGCGACTACAGAGTGGTGACCATCTAGGAATGACCCTCGTTTCAGCAGTTCTGGACGGGAGCAACTACCTTGGATGGAGCAGATCCATCCGTTTTGCCTTGAAAGAAAAGTGCAAGATAGGGTTTATTGACGGCTCCTGTGAGCGCCCCACAGAGGGCAAATCTGAAATTGAACAGGGAACGAGCAGACTCCATAGTGGTATCATGGTTGCTGAATGCCATCTCAAAGGACATCGCTGAGGCTTTTCTTTACACCACTTCCGCGAGAAACCTCTGGGCTGATCTTGAGTCTAGGTTTGATGAGAGCAACGAGCCACTGATTTATCAAATCCAGAGGGAAATAACATCTTTGCATCAAGGGGACATGGCGGTTTTAGTCTATTTTACAAAAATGAAAAAGCTATGGGATGAATTAGCCTGCTTGTCCCCTTTATCGACCTGCTCTTGTGGTGCCAACCAGATCTTACTTGAGAGGGATGCCTCTACACAATTGATCCAGTTCATGATGGTACTTAATGACAAATTGTGACTGCATAGGACACACCAGGGAAACATGTTTCAAGATAAAGGGGTACCCAGACTGGTACAAGGCCCTAATGGAACAAAGAAGGAAGAGCAAAGGAACGCCAAGAAGGGCAGCCAATGCAGTGACTGATGCTGAAGAAGGAAACTCACAAAGGGGAGCCCCAGGAGCAGAAGGAGAGCATGGATGGCTAGATGCTATGAGGGCTGAAATCCTAAGGCTAATGCAGGAGCAAAGGGAAGCTGATGCTGCAAACACAAACATGGTGGATTATGAAGACTTTGCAGGTACTGCACTTAACCCTTCACATCAATCTTTGACACATAATGAGTATTGGATCATTGATAGTGGTGCATCTATGTGTGGATGTTTATCAGTTTTTGATTCCTTGAAGCGCATTGCATCATCTGCATTTGTAAAACTCCCCGATAGGACAAGAAAAAGGATTACAGGAGATGTAATTCTTAAAAATAAAATCAGGCTGACAGATGTTTTGTATGTTCCTTCCTTTAAATGTAATCTGCTGTCTGTGGACAAATTAAGCACTAACAACCCTCTTAGTGTTTTCTTCTCAAAATTTGGTTGCTTCTTGCAGGACCTTCGGACTAGGAAGGTTGTAGGGGTAGGAAGAAAGATAGGAAGACTCTTTGTACTGAACAAGAATTCCTTTACCAACACTACACTAGATACTCCTAGAATAAGAGACTCTATATCCTGTATGTTTTCTTTTGAAGCAAATAAGGATGTGTGGCACAGGAGACTTGGCAGCACATCTGATGATGTAATGAAACATTTGCCCATTGTCATTCAAAGTAAAACTGATACAAGTTTATGTGACATATGCTCCCTAGACAAACAACAAAGAATAATTTTCTCCTTAAGTGATACTTGCTCTTCCAAAATTTTTGAACTGATTCATGTGGATGTTTGGGAATCGTACAAAGATTTTACTGTCTCCAATTTTCATTTTATACTTACAATAGTTGATGATTTCAGTAGAACCACTTGGACTTACATGATGATACATAAGTCTCAAACAATAGAAAAATTGAAAGCTTTTATGAACATGGGTGAAAATCAGTTTAACACTAAGGTAAAAGTGATAAGGACCGATAATGGAACTGAATTCACTAATAACGAATGTCAAAAACTTTTTCAAGAAAAAGGAATAATCCATTAGAAAACATGTGTTCATACACCCCAACAAAATGGGGTGGTTGAAACGAAACATCAACACCTCTTGCAGGTAGCAAGGGCATTGATGTTTCAAGCAGACATGCCTAAAAGGTTCTGGATTGAGGCACTGTTGACAACTACTTATTCGATAAATAGATTGCCTACACATGTTCTAAAATGGAAAACACCATATGAGGTACTTCATAACATACAAGCTGATTATACACATTTGAGAACTTTTGGATGTCTTTGCTATGCCACAAATGTGGCACCAAGTAAGACTAAATTTCATAAACGTGCACACAAGTGTGTGTTGCTGGGTTATGCACACGGACGAAAAGGATATAAGTTGTTTGATATAGAAAATAGAAGGATAGTGGTTTCAAGGGATGTTACATTCCAAGAAGGAATATTTCCTTTTAAGTAGACTATGAAAAATGACTTGACATGCCCTCTGCCAGTGGTGAGTGAGGATGATAACTCAGAAAATGTGACTGAACCTCAGAAGTAGACCCTCTAGAGGTTCAGGAAGCCCCCCTGCAGCTTAGACGGTCTAGTAGACTATAGTAAAACTTGTCATGTTTAGGGACTTTGTGTGCAATGTATCTGAAAAATGTGCTCCTCCCATGTTACTTCTATTTCTTAAGAACATATTTGTTTTGTAGAGTCTCTCTCTCTCTCTCTCTCTCTCTCTCTCTCTCTCTCTATTGCAAGAACCAAGAAACTTCTTGGAGGCACAACAAAAACAAGAGTGAGAGGATGCTATGCAATCAGAAATTGCAGCACTGGAAAAGAATGGAACATGGAGAATCACAAAGCTTCCATCAAACAAGAGATGCATAGAGAGTAAGTGGGTATATAAGCTGAAGTTAAAGGCAGATGGGATTGTCGACAGACACAAGGCAAGGTTAGTAGCAAAGGGCTACAACCAGATTGAGGGGATTGATTATACTGATTGCTTTGCCCCTATAGCAAAGCCTGTTGCAGTTCGATTGATTTTGGGAATGGTGGCCTCGAAAGGTTGGCCCCTACATCAAGTGGATGTGAATAATGCATTTCTGCATGGTTCACTTGATGAGGACATCTATATGAAACCTCCAGAAGGTTATAAGGTGCCAGTAGGCCATGTGTGTAAACTAGAGAAGTCCTTATATGGATTGAAGCAAGCATCCAGGTAGTGGAACCAAGTTTTTTCAGAAAAGATGGTAGCATTTGGTTTCAGCCAATTACAGCATGACCATTGCCTGTTTGTAAAGGGTTCAGGGACATCCATGGTAGTCTTGGTTGTCTATGTAGATGATATCCTATTGACATCATCTACTGAAGATCAGATTCAAGAGGTAAAAAGGTACTTGGACAAAATCTTCACGATAAAAGATCTTGGGGGTGCCAAGTACTTTCTTGGGGTGGAAATTGCCAATCCACAGAAGGGTTGGTGGCGATAAAGGAAATATGTTTGGGACATTGTCAAGGATATGGGACTCACTCAAGGGAAAGCAGCAGGTACTCTACTACAGCAGGGATTAAGCTGACTTCTGAATTAGGGGTCTCTCTTCCAGATCCTACCAGGTATAGAAGACTCATTGGTAAATCCTATACCTGGGGTTTACCAGACCTGACATTGCACACGTTGCACAATGTTAAGCCAACATTTACAACAATCCTGTAAGGGGTACTGGGACGCTGCAGTCCACTTATCAGATACTTAAAGGGTTGTGCATCCTCAGGTTTGTTTTTTCCATTTAATAACCCTTTAACACTAACAGCTTTTAGTGATGCAGATTGGGGAGCTTGTAGGGACTCAAGAAAGTCTTTAACAGGATATTGTATTCTCTTGGGACCTTCACTAGTTGCATGGAGAACCAATAAGCAAACAACTGTCTCCAGATAAACGGTGGAGGCAGAATACAGGAGTATGGGTTCGACAGTCTGTGAGTTGACTTGGATAAAGTACCTATGGAAGAGCTGGATATGCATGTCCAAAGGCCGATCCCTTCCTATTATGATAATAGGTCAGCATTGCACATCACAACAAACCCAATCTTCCACTAGAGGACTAAACATCTTGAAATAGACTGTCATGTTGTAAGAAACAAGTACAAGGAAGGGTTCATTAATCCAATGCATGTATCCTCCAAAATGCAGATAACAGATATGTTCACAAAGGTGTTGACTGCCCCTCAATTCGCTCAGATGTGTGCCAAGTTGGGCTTGGTTTCACTAGACCCATGTCCAACTTGCGGCGGCGGGGGAGCTGCTAGAATGGGTGGTATCTGCACAGAAGGCAACACATTTCAGGGGGCACGACTTCGCTAAGGAAACACGACTCTGGTAAGTCGCAGCTCAACTTCAGCTTCATAGCATTAGAGTTGTGTTTTGAATAATAGGGATTCTATTAGTACATAGCACTTTTGTATGTAGGGTTAATTCATCAATTAAGTCTGTTTCTTGAAAGTTAGTTTAGAGTAGTTAATTAATTGTTTTGTAGTTAGGTTAGTTGGTGTATCTTCTACACCTATTTAATGGGCTCTGATC
This sequence comes from Sesamum alatum, assembly GCA_034509735.1. Lineage (NCBI taxonomy): Eukaryota > Viridiplantae > Streptophyta > Magnoliopsida > Lamiales > Pedaliaceae > Sesamum > Sesamum alatum. Next base: position 13,080,710 of record JACGWO010000008.1, read on the forward strand.
ATTCTGTAAACATTTACTTCTTTGTTTTCAATAAACAATAGAGCTCCACATTTTAATTCCAGAAAATAGCTATGTTCTTGTTCGATTTTAGCATACTTTCAAACATGGCTGAACAATTTTGATTATTACTCTGAGCATTGTACTGTGAAGAAAACTGGAAACCTAGATGAGAAAGCACCAACCCTAGAGATCACAAAGGAGATTATGGAGGGAATTAGAAACTAAAAAGCCATGGAAACAGTCCCTCATTATTAAAACTGTAGGCATCCAGGCTTCGATGGCTCGTCTAAATCAACACATGCAAAATGTTTGGAGTGCACATGGACTAATTACTCTTACTTATGTGCTTTTAGGGTGTTATATTGCATGTTTTAGTAATTAGGGAGATTACTTTTTTGCACCTGTTGGAGGTTCATGGTTCTATCAAAATCATTACCTTGCCATAAGTTAATGGTTCCCAAATTTCAGGCCATCTACTGTGTCTTTTAATACGACGATAACGTGGATCCAACTTCCAGAATTACTGATTGAATACTATAATTTGAATGTGCTTTTTGAAATTGCAAAAATCAGTGGGTAGACCCATAAAAGTGGATTATCATACGGGATCTGTTGCAAGAAGAAGATACGCGCGTCTATGTGTTGAAACAGATATATCTAAGCCACTGCCGTCCTGCATAAATATGCGGGAGTGGATACAGACGCTTGTATACGAGTTAAAGGTTGAATTCTGCCATTCCTGCGGGTTGATTAGGCACTCAAAAGTAAACTGTAAGTCCTTCAATCATGTTCTTAGCGAAAAATCCCCTATTCAGACGTCACAAAATCCATAAGATATATGCAATGGAAGTGGAGAAATGTCAGATTCGAAGATTATTAAGCATCGCCCAAAAAAAGGTCCTTTTAGAGATAAGATTACATAGCAATTTCACTTAAATGCTAAATGTTTAGAGGCATGATTTTCCGAAAAGGTGGACGAAATTCACTCAAAAGAGTTGACTGATTAGAGAAACTTATATGATATATTTCTGTGTTTATATCCATATTTTCTCTAGATATCATGCTTGTTCTTGGGTGCATTTGTGATATTTCAGGAGCTTTCGTAGACAAAAGACAAATGCAAATAATTGGCTTAAATGTGAAGAAAATGCCAAGAATTCTGCAGAAAGGTGTACCAGTTAGCCCGTGACCCACGGGCTATCAGAAATCTACTGGACAGAAGCACGAAGAACTTAACCCGTGGCCCATGGGTTATCAGACATGCGCTGGGCGGAAATCACAGACGTGCTGACATGTAAATCTGAAATTCTGATTTTTGGTTATTTGAATAAAAAATTTATTTCCCTTGTAATTTCCGTAGAGTTTGGGTAAGGATAGGATTAAGAAAGAAGAAGAGTTTTATGGTAGGTAAAATCCTATTCCTTTCGTACCATAGATAGAACTAATTATAAAAGGAAGAGAAGATGGAAAGAAGAGGGCATTCGATTTTCAGAAATCCACTACTCCATGAGTTTTTCTCATTTTTTCTCTTTAGCTTTAGTTCAAGTTAGGATGAACTAGTAACTTTTGTGATAGGGCTTATGGGAAGCCTAATTGATACAATATGTTAAATATTTTCCGAATTAATTTAGCTTTTATTTTTCGCATTTCCATGAATTATTGTGCTTATTGCTATTATTTGAGAGATTGATCACCTCTTAGATTTTATTAATTATGTTGATGAACCGAGAGAGAATTTAACATAGTGGATAGAATAATTCATGGTGTGGATTAAATGATGTGTAGACATACATAGGCATGATCCATCTGATTTCATAGGTTTTTTGATAGAGCCTAATGCATTATTGTCACGAGTTTTGGAGAGGAGAGATCCCCTAATTCCTTGATAGTAATAGGTTCGGTATAGCTCGAGAGACTATATCGAATTAAATTAGGAAAAACCTCAGTGTGTGAAAATACTCGTTTGTTCGATTAATCCGTTAATATTGAATTCATTGTATCCATTAGGTGGACTTATAGCAGTAGCACCTTTTCTAAATCTACGTTTTTTCTCCAACGTAATTGTTGTCGTAGTTAATTTGATTGCTTTCTCATAGTTACCGTAAATCATCCAAACTCTCGATCGCCCGAATAATTAGGGGTTAGTTATACTTGTGGTAATTACTTCTTTAAATCCTCGTGGGTTCGATATTCTTTATACTACTTGATAGCTAGCTAGTGCACTTGCTAGTAACCTCTACGCATTTTTGCAATAAAGTTTTTGACTCTGTTGGCGGGGATTTTTTTTTGAAATAATATCATAACTCATTAGTCTTAATTAATTTGGATTTTCTTTGCTTTATTTTTATTTTTACCTCACTTGTTCTCTTTCTTTGGTTCCGAGTTTGATGACACGAAGGAGTGGTGGGGAGTTAGCACAATTCGATCAAGAAATTGAGATAACCTTCCACCAATAGAAGAATGCCATCGAGAGAGGTGAAAGTAGTGGAAATTCCGACACGGAAGACCAACTAGCTTTCATAGAACCGGTCATGGAGAATGCGAGGGTCGTAGAGAGGCCGATAATGGAATACTCACTCGTTCCCAACAGCTAATGTGGTGATATCCAGCATTGCCAAACCCATGGTCCAAGCCACCAATTTTGAGGTCAAGCTCAGATAATCCAAACGCAAGTGCAGTTTTATGGTTTGCTTGATGAGAATCCTAATAAGCACCTCTCTAACTTTCTTGAGATTTGTGATACCTTTAAGTTTAATGGTGTTAGTGATGTTGTTGTTAGACTTAGACTTTTTCCATTCTCATTATGTGATAAGGCCAAAGATTGCCTTCAGTCATTACCTGTTGGTAGTATCACGACTTGGGTGGAATTGACAAAAAAATTCCTTGCTAAATACTTTCCGCCGTCTAAAACTGCTAAGCTGTTGAATGATATTACTTCTTTTGTGCAGTTAGATAGGGAATCATGTATGATGCATGTGAACATTTTAGGGACATGCTTAGAAAGTGCCCTCATTACGAGCTACCAGTATGGCGGCAAGTACAAACATTCTACAATGGCGTCACATTGGCTAACCAGGCTACTATTAGTGCAGTTGCAGGTGGTACTATATATCATGAGGAAACTACCATCAGAGGCGTTCACAATCATTGATGAGATAACATCTAGCTTGTACCCGTTTGGTCAAGACCGACGAGTGGCTAGCGTCCACCAAGTTGACGCAATGACTGGGTATCGGTTTAATTGGCTGCACTAACACAACAAGTGAATAACCTTGGAGCTACAATGTTGAATGCTGCACCCATAGGATCCTGCGGTGCATGTGGTCAAATGGGTCATTTAAGTCAAGACTGCAAAGTAGGAATTCTATTTGCCATTTATGAAGATGCTAACTTTGTTTCTCATGCTGGCAGGTCTAATTTCAACCTGTACTCCAACACATACAATCAAGGATGGCGTAGTCACCTCAACTTTCGTGGGATAACAATCAGCAGCAAGGACCACCTAGATACCACCAACCACAGCAGCAACCACTGCAGGAAAAGAAGAGCAATCTAAAAGACATGCTTTCCACGTTTATCACCACGACCAACACTAGATTCTAGAATCAAGACGTAGCAATTCGAAATTTGGAGGTTAAAATGGGACAAATCGTGAGCATGATGTCCGACAAAAAAGAGGGACAACTCTCGAGTGACATCGAGAAAAATCCTAGAGAACAAGTCAACGAGATCACACTCAAGAATGGGAGAACCATCGGAGAAGAACAACCGAAGGAACAAGTGGAAGAGCCACAACATAATGAAGATGAGGAGCCTCAAGAGGAATCGAAAGGGAGTACTCCTAAAATAAAACTCAATCTTGACGAGGTTCCCCCGTATATCCCATATCCTACAAGAATTTTGAAGGCTAACTTGGATAAACAGTTTGGCAAGTTCTTAGAAATGTTCAAGAGGATTCATGTCAATATTCCACTCATTGATGGACTTCTGTAGATGCCAAGTTACTCAAAGTTTTTGAAGGAAGTGATTTCAAACAAGAGGAAGTGGAAAGGAGGCGAAACGGTGAAGCTCAATGAAAAATGTTCGGCGATTCTCCAAAACAAGCTACCAGCCAAGCTCAAGGATCCAGGGAGTTTTTCTATACCTTGCACTATAGGGAATACCAAATTTGATAATGCTTTATGTGATCTATGGGCTAGTATGAATTTGATGCCATATTCTATTTTGGGCAAATGTCACATTTGGTCCCTTGATTTTTCATTAAGAATCATTTTAGTCCCTTAAGTTCATTTTTTGACATTAGCATCCCTAAACTTTAATTTTTGTCCCAGTTTGGTTCTTCTGACCATTTTTCGGCGAAAATGTGGTCGGATTTTGACTTTTTGGAGGGTAAAATGGTCAAATTAAGTTTGATTTTTTTACTTTAGTCCCTTGAGTTTGTAAAATTATCAAAATAGTCCTTTTTTTAGTCAAGAACCCATTTTTTAAAATTTTTATATGCTGAAATGATGTAATTATATTGTGTGAATAATTAAAATTTTAAAATCTTGTAAACATAATAATAATAATAATAATAATAATAATAATAATAATAATAATATATTGTGTAACTTAAAGCAAAATAGTCTTTTTTTTTTAAAATTTTTCGAATTTACAATAAAAATTAAAATTATGAATAAATTTTGCAGAACTTATATAATATGGAAATATAATAAAAAAAATTAAGTTAGTAATTTTTAATCTTAGGACTTAAAGATAAGTCCATGAACATAAATTTTAACAATGTTATGAAATATTAACAGTTGGGATTTTGAACAAGAAGTTGGTGGGATGTACTTGTATAACTAGATTATTTAGTGAATTTCATATATATATATATATATAATTCATTTCAAGAGATTCTTATAAAATTTTTTCTATAAAATGTAACTATATAGTGATAAAAACCTCTTAAGATAAATTATATATATATATATATATGAAATCTATCAAAAAATCTAATTCAAAAGTATATTCCACCAACTTTCTATTCGAAACTATAAACATTCAATAAACATTTTCAAAGTTTAACTTTTCTAGACTTCTCTCTAACACTTAAGATAAGAAAAAAATATTGACGCAGATTTTTTATTATATTTTCCAATTAGATAAGTTTTATAAAATTAATTCATAATTTTGATGTTTTTTAACTACTGAAAATGAAAAAAAAAAGACTGCTTATTTTAAATTAAGCAATATGTTATTATTATATTCACAAGAGTTCAAAGTTTTGATTATTCACATAAAAAAGGACTAATTTGATAATTTTACAAACATAGGGGACTAAAGTGAAAATTAAAGTTAGATTGATCAATTTACCCTCTAAAAGTCAAAGTTCGGTCACATTTTCACCGGAAAATGGTCAAAGGGACTAAATTGAGACAAAAACTAAAGTTTAAGGATGCTAAAGTCAAGAAATGAACTTGAGGGACTAAAGTGATTCTAAATGAAAACTTAAGGGACTAAATGTAGCATTTTACCTTCTATTTTTGAGAAACTTGGAATGCATGAGCTTACTCCCATTATAATAACTTTGCAAGTAGCAGATAGAAGCATTAAGTATCTTAAGGGAATAGTGGAAGATGTGTTGGTAAAAATTGACAAATTTATCATCCCCGTTGGCTTCAATGTGTTAGATATGGAAGAGGATAAGAATATGTCATTGATTCTAGGTAGACCCTTTATTTCCACGAGTAGAGCGTTAATTGATGTGCAAAAAGGTCAACTCACTCTTAGAGTTAATAATGGACATATAGTCTTTAGTGTGTTTAAGCCTATAAAATATCTGCACAAGAATGAGCATGACATATTTGCAATTAATAGAATTAATGCCCTTAGAAATGAAAATACTCATTTAGTCCAAATGTAAGGATCCCAAAGAAATTGCTTCACAAATTCTAATGGGAATACTTTGCAGGACGTGAAACAAGAGCATGTGGAGGTTGCAAATTTTGCAAACATTGGTCAAGAATTGAATTCCAAATTACGAAAGATTTTGCTTTTAAATGGATCTACCTTTAATCAAAAAGCAAAACCTCCGGATAAAACATCATCTAATCGGACAAATGCAAGCAAGACCAATGGGCTTCCACCAAAAGAAAGGAAGGAGTGGATGAGGAAGGCGTAGGAGAATGCCCAAATGTAAAAGGAACGCACCAAGGCATGACATGAATCTCAAGTAAGAACGAAAAAAGTCAAGTATGGTGAAAAGTGGCATCACAAAGGTAAGGGACGTGTTAAAGTGGAATAGCAAAAATTAAAAGGGAATGTCGAAGAGGCGCAAAAGATTTATTCCGAGCTCCTCCGCAACTTGCAGGTGCGTGAGAAGTATCTTAACGCCATTATGTAAATACATAAATATTGATACAGTTTGACTTAAACAAAAATTCAAAATTTGATAAATTTGATTTTTCGAAACATATTGTAAAATGAGAAAATAGATGGGAAGATCCAAACCCCATTTGAGTTTTTGGATATAATTTGGGAAAGGACTTATCAATGAGTATTAACAAGGCCAACATATATAGATGCATAGCATCGTGACATAAAACATATTCTTGTGTAACTCAAATTTTCCATGTATATGGGAATCAACTTGAACATGAAGAAATTGCAATTTACGTCACATTAATACTTTCTGTTAAATTGTTAATGAAAAATGCACGTGCCAAACACATGCTCTGTAAACTTTATTTTTTAAGTTATCGGACCATCCATTAATAATTTACGAAAAAGTGTTGATGGGACGGAAATTATAACTTTTTTGAATTTGTGAGATTAAATTTGCTGAGTCGTATAACAATGAGATCAGAATCATAAATATAATAAGTTATGGAAAGTAAATTATAATTTTTTTTTTACTTGAACAACAAAGCAGAATTACAGGCTCTAAATGAGGTACTAACTTTGACTATTGCGACAACACTGAATCTTTAATACATGTGAATGAATACTCCTGCAGACCTTTTGGGATGATGATGCAGTTGCTGAAAATTATGGATAGAATTTTTGACTTTTATCCACACTTTGTCCTCAATTTTTGTGAGAAAATCATTCAAACCCCAATTTAAATATGATTTTATTAGGATGTCTTTTCAAAATCAAAATTTCAATTTTAAACTTTTTTTAGTGAATCTGTTATATATATGAGTAAATCATAAATTTCAAGTAACAATCTATATATGCGTTAATTATCAATATCACATATATATAATTTATAATCAATAACTACTATTATAATAGACCAATAACTACTATTAAAATAGACAAATTCATAACATTAATGGGACTCGACCGGGGCATCAATGGAAATATCATGTTGTATGTAGATATATATATGTATATATATTAACCCAAATAAAATTAATGAAGTTTATTCTCATTTTCTAGCCTACATATTACCTACTATGTATAGTAGTCTATAACATTTTTATATATTTCAAATCTCACCCAATCAGATTATAAGTACATATTTTATTTGGTAACTGGAGCTTAATATTCAACAATTTGCAGAATTTATATATTTTTACTTTAATTCAACATTAAATTCAAAAAACTTAATACTAAAAGTTAAAAAACACATATAGAGATTTAATTGGTATATTTTCTTCACAAAAATATAATTACAAACAATCAAGTAAATAAATATTACTATTTATATTTTATATATGTATCGAGTGTGCTCAATTACTTAAATTACTTAATTTGCGGGGACAAAGCGTTATATGTGCAAGTACAAAGTTGATGTTGTCGAGCAAGTAGTCAAATGCAACATATACCCAGAAAACTATCATGAAAAAAAGGGTCAAAAAGTGGAGAATATTATAATCAGATTACAAAACTACTAATATAATAATCTCCATAAATGCCTAGACGCATGTGTATATAAATCGGTGGGAAGCTGTAGAGAATTACATACATGCAAACTCACATTTCAATTTTCTGGTAAACATGAATAGCCTAAAGCTTCTTCTCATCGCCTTTGTTTTAGCACTGCTTTTGGGGTTTGGTTCTTGCAATAATTCGAATGCCAGACCATTGGAAGTGAAAGAACACAGCATGATCAGCAAATCATCTCTGGGAGGGAATAAAAAGAGCGGCCCTGCTCCCCCGAGGGACCCCCCTCACAGCCCAACTCTCAATGCGGTGGAGGCACCACGTTGAGGTGGTGCCGCCCTGCTACCTCCCTCAGCCTAGCCACCACCGGAGGAAGCGGAGCTGCCATACCTAGCTAGTATGATGTTGTAATGACATGGCTTTCATGGAATGAGTTGAGTTGGAGTTATTAATGAAATAAATGAAAGTCTACTTGGCTACATTCTTCTTCTCTTCATACTTTTTCTTACTCGGGATTAAATGCTGTTGGGAAATATGGAGGAGATTTTGAGAAGGAAGAAAAGTATTGCAATATTGGTGATATTTAGTAAGATTTTTCTTTTCATATTTTCCATGACCACAACATCAAGATTACAACCTTTTACATAGGGGGGCAAACATTAAATTAGAAACATTTTTCTATGAATATATATTTGACTAACACTTCCCTATGGATAGAATATCAATTTCTATGGATAAAATATTTGACCTTGATAATCTTGAGGAGTCATATACATGCATAGTACTTTGGGAATTGCAAATTATGATTTTCAACACCCCCTCTTAATTTGTAATTCCAACCCGATTTCGGAACTACTCAATCTTTTCCGAACTTACGGCTTTAGTGAAACCATCAGATAACTGCTCATTTGTGTTGACAAACTCCAAGTAAATTTCCTGATTACTCACACAGTTCCTTATGAAATGGTGACGAAGTTCAATGTGCTTCAACCTTGCATGGAAAAGAATTCTTTGTCGTTGCAATAGTAGACATATTGTCACATAAGATTTTTGTGGGGGCTTCCTGCTTTTGCTCCATATCACATAAAATCCTTTTTAACCAAATTGCTTCACAAGCTACGTCAGTCGCAGCAATGTATTCTGCTTCTGCTGATGAGAGTGCTACTAATTTTTGTTTTTTCGATGCCCACGAAAGTATTTTTGTTCCTAAGCAAAATATGTAGCCCGATGTACTTTTTCAATCATCTAAGGATCTAGCCCAATCATTGTCTGTATATCCAATAAGCTTATTTTCTTTCTCTTTGACATATTTAATGCCATGTTTCCTCGTAGCTTGAAGGTAGCGCAAAATTCTCTTAGCAACTGCAAAATGCAATTTGCTTGGTTCGTTCATGAATCTTGATATGAGGCTAACTGGATATATAATATCTAGCCTTGTGTTAGTCAGGTAGATTAGCGAACCTATAAGACTTCGATAAATTTTTGGATCAACTTTAGATGCGCCGTCATTGAATTGCAACTTCTTATTGACTGCAAGTGGAGTCGAGATTAGCTTGCAGTTATGCATTTGAAACTTTTTCAACACACCTTCAAGATATTTTTCTTGAGAGATAAAAATTTCTCCTTTTGACTGACGGACTTGAATTCCAAGAAAATATTTCATCAATCCTAAATCAGTCATCTCGAATTCTTCCATCATTGCCTTTTTGAAATCTTGCATCGTGATTGGATTTGTCCTAGCATAAATCAAGTCGTTGACGTAAAGACAAACAATAAGAAAATCTTTCGTACCTTTCTTTACGTACAATGACGGCTCACTTTGACTTCTTTCGAAACCATTAGACTGAAAGTATCCATCAATCTTGGTATTTGAGCCCGTATAATGCTTTCTTGAGGCGGATAGACTTTTTCTTCTTTCCCATGAACAATATAGCCTGATGGGTGCTTCACGTACATTCTTCTTCTAATTCTCCATTGAGAAAAACTGATTTCACATCCAACTGATAAATTGGCAATCCCAGTTGAATAGATATAGCAAGAACAATACAGATTGTTTCCATTCTTGCCACTGGTGCAAATGTCTCCGGGAAGTCAACTCCGGGTTGTTGAGAATATTCTTTCGCAACTAAGTGAGCTTTGTACTTGTGAATTGAACCATAGTCCTTGTATTTTGTCTTGTAGATCCACTTTACGCCGATCACATTTTTCCATCTGGAAGGTCTACAAGATCCCAAGTATGATTTTTTTTCAATGCTAGCAATCTCTTCATTCATTGCTTTTTGCCAAACCTCTTCCTTTGCAGCTTCATCAAAATTTTGTGGCTCACTGGCAAAAAATGCGATATCGCATTAATCATATATTTCTCTTAAGCTCCGAACTTTCCTCACCGGACTTTCTGATTCCGGTTCAATATCTCCACCATTTTTTATAAAAACATTGGTGATATTGGTTGAGATGAAATAGTCTGATCAACATCTCAATTCCATGATTGCATTTCATCAAAAATAACATCTCGGGAAATTGTGAGTTTTTGATTTCTCGGGTCAAACAATCGATATCCCTTGGACTCATCACTGTATCCAACAAGGATTAGTTTTTCACCTTTTTCATCAAATTTTTCCCTTTGTTGAGATGGAATATGTGAATACGCAATGCAACCAAAAACTTTAAAATGATTTACCTAAGGCTTTCTTTGGTGCCATGCCTCATACGGAGTCTTATTCAGAACCGCCTTTGTTGGTGACTGATTCAAAATATATATTGATGTATTCACTGTTTCTGCCCAAAAAGATTTTGGGAGCCCCTTGCCAGCCATCATGCTTCGAGCCATTTTCACAATTGTACGATTTTTTCGCTCAGCGATACTATTTTGTTGTGGACTGTATCGAACCGTCAATTGCCTTTGGATTCCTTTCTATTTGCAATAATCCATGAATGCCCTTCCAATAAATTCTCGTCCGCGATCAGTACGGAGAAATTTTATCTTTCTTCCTGACTGATATTCAACAAGCGTCTTAAACTCCAAAAATTTAGGAAATGCTTCTGACTTTTGTTTCAAAAAATACACCCACATCATCCTGGTGTAATCATCAATAAATAGGAGAAAATACCTGCAACCTTTTAACGATGGAGTTTGTGTTGGTCCGCAAATATCAACATGCACCATCTCAAGAGGGACTTTGGCTCTATAGGAGATCTTTGGAAATGGTAGGCGATGCATTTTCCAGAAAATGCATCCTTCACATGGCCTATCTTGATCTAGAATATTTGGAAGCCCAAATACCATGTTTTTTCTTTTCAACAAATAATCCTTTGTAGCTCAGATGTCCATATCTCAAATGCCAAAGATTATGATCTCCATCCATAGTATTCTGCAGAGCAACTTTCTGAGATCCTTGTAGATTGAAAGGGAGAACTTTGCTCTGACTCATCTTTATTTTAGCAACTGTATGATTCCTTTGTTTATCAATAATGATGCAAAGATCGTTACCGAACTCTACCTTGTATTTTTTTTTCAACAGTTTCCCCACACTCAACAAATTCTGAGTTAATTCTGGTACATAAAATACATCTGTGATGATATTGGTCTTACCTCCTTTTGTTTGGACTGAAATAACTCCTTTTCCACTGATCTTGAGAGATTTGCTATTTCCAAGTTTTACTTCTGACGAATAAGATTCATCGAGATCTACAAACATATCTTTATTTCCGGACATGTGATTGCTACATCCACTGTCCACATACCAGATATTCTCAAATTGTTGAGAATTTAAGCTTGAATAGAATACTTGGTCTCCTTCTTCCTTTTCGGTGAAGTTGACATCTTTCTTCTCACGGTCTTCTCAATACCAACAATCTCGTTGAGAGTGGTTTGGATTTTTACACTTTGTGCATTTACTCCAACACTTGTCCGTGTCATGGCCATTTCTCCGATAGATACGACAATAAGAATTTGAGTCTTGAGTAGATCCTCTCGAGTTAGAAGTTCCTCTTCCTCCTTGACCTCGACCACGACCAGGGTAATTTTGGTGTCTCCCACAACCTCTTCCTCGTGACTGTGCTGACATATTTTTTTCATTCTGCAAGTCATCGTCCTGTTTTTCTTGCTCTTGCGGAATATTTACGTTTCCTTGAAAAACTTGCTCCAAGTCTTGAGCTGCAAATTTGCTCATCCTTTTTTCATGGGCTTCAAGAGAACCCATGAGTTCATCAAAAGTTAATACTGATAAATCTTTAGATTCTTCGATTGCTGCAACGATATGCTCGAATCTCACAGGTAAGCAGCGTGGAACTTTCTCAATGATTTTATTCGCTTCTAAAGTGTCTCCGTAGCCTCTTAATTGATTTACCACGGAGGAAACTCTAGAAAGGAATTCTTGCACATTCTTCGAGTCTTTCATGGATAGGTTGTCAAAACTTCGCCATGAGTTTTGCAGCTTGATCATGATCACCTTCTCATGTCCTCCAAATTGATTTTTCAAAATTTTCCATGCCTCTTTTGCGGTCTTGGCACTAGTAATACGCGGAAGAATTGATCGACTCACTCCTTAGTGCATAAAGGACAAGGCTTTTGCATCCTTTGTCTTGTTCTCTTTATCCTCTTTTTTCTGTGCATTTGTAAATGCGGCTACTTCCTCCAAAGTATGAGAAGTAAATCCCTCTTCAACTATGTCCCAAAGTTTATGTGACACGAACTGGGTTTTCATAAGAACATTCCATAATTCGTAATATTGGCCAACAAAGATGGGAATTCCTTGTGGGGAATATGTGAATGCAAGCTCTTGGTTGCTTGAAGATGCCATAGAGATAAAATTGAGAAATCAGAACCAAGGGTGGCTCTGATACCACAAATATGTTGGGAAATATGGAGGAGATTTTGAGAAGGAAGAAAAATATTGCAATATTGGAGATATCTAGTAGTATATAGTTTTTTCATTCATATTTTCCATGACCACAACATCAAGATTACAACCCTTTATATAGGAGGGCAAACATTAAATTAAAAATATTTTTCCATGGATAAATATTTGACTAACACTTCCCTATGTATAGAATATCAATTTCCTATGGATAAAATATTTGACCTTGATAATCTTGAGGAGTCATATGCATGCATAGTACTTTGGGAATTGCAAATTATGTTTTTCAACAAATGCAACAAGTCTTATCAATAAAAACTAGAGTGAATTATATTGTAATTCCCATAAGTAATTTTATTCTTAGAGTAAACCCAATTAATCGTCTTCCTCATTTTATTTTGTTGCTTCATAAATTACTTCTGTTTTGGAATTAACTAATGCTTAAACCATAATACTTCAAAATGATATTGATATAATATTTAAATATCAAACTAAGTGGCAGATAAATTCTTGGAAAAAACACAATTTTGATCCAGAGTATTGAGGTGGTGGCACTTTTGATCCAGACCCATTCTAAATTGCATTTCAAAAGACTGTAATTTTTTTAATATTGCAATTTTAATCTAAAATGCCCTAATTTTGCTGAAATTCCTCACATGGGCCGCACATGTCTTAATATTTTGGGAATTTTTTACTATTTCGGCCACCTTTGCCCATGTGCATTCATATAATCCTGTCTCTATTACGTATCACGGGTGACGGTTAAAATAAAGGGTAAATTGCATAAAGCCCCCTGTATTTTAAAAATTTAGTTGAAAACTCTCTTGTGGTAAAATAACAAAGGCAAATACCCCCAATGATTTTTAAAAATAATGGACACTCTCCCATTCTGCCAGTGTCGATAACAACGTTAATTGTTTTATTGAATTGCCCGTTATACATTTGTTATGATAGCTATTGATTTTCAATAGTTAAAAAATGAGCGGTCCAGATTTCAGATAATTTAAAAATATATTTCATTCACATTTATATAATCTATATATAATAAAACAGAATCATCCAGACTATTCAACTAAGCGTCACGTATGGACGTGAACAACCTCAATGAGCTCTATTATGCCAAGTGGAATGTACCATATTTTTCAGATTGTCCAAAAGAGATCTATATTGGTTATCTAATAACTTTTTAGATAAAGAATTGAAAATATTGGATTTATCTAAAAGAATCTAACCAATATTATCTAACAAGTCTTTTAAAATAAAAAATAAAAAAATATTAATATTTAAATCTTGTTGATAACAATTTTTATCTTTTTTTAAAGTATATAAAAACATGTATATTCAATATCTATTTTGATAGATATTGAATAAAATCAAGAAAAAAATAAATTAAATTTATTTTTAAGAATTCAATATCGAGACTATAAATATATTTCTATGTATTAAAGAAAAAAATAAATCAAATATACTTCTAACAATCTAATATCGAGACTAGAAATATATATTTCTCTGTATTTTCAATTTTTTATATATAAATCGATTTAATCTAATTAGTTAAATGTATTTAGTACAAAACCGTGAAAATGTGATAGATGAACCAATTTTTATATATATGTACTAGGTGAGTGTGCATTGGAAGATTGAATAAGTCAAAGATGCTGGCTACAAATATTCATGTTTACACAGGCGGATAGATGTTATATTTTGGCATTTAAAACAAGGCTAAAATGCATAAAACCCCCCTGTGTTTTAGAAACTCGACAAAAAACCCCCTTGTGATTTGGAAATACACAAAAAAAAAACCCTGTGTTTTATTAAATTAAGCTCACGTGCGCTTTTTTTGACCGAGTGTTAACAGCGTTAATTTTTTACATTTGTTGACCGTTATACCCTTACATTGATTGCTGCTTTCTTACCAACAGTCAATTCCTATCGAAGAGAGAGAAAATTATTACAGTGAGAAAAATTACAGAGAGAAACTAGGGTTCTGAGGAAAGGGGGCGAAATTGGGGGAAATTTTAGGGCTTAGGTCAACACTTCTAGGTTTAGTTAGTGTAAAGCAAACCGAAGACTACAAACTTAAGGGTTCTACGGTCGATTGGGCGGTGCGTTCGTCGTGGAAGAAGATTTATTGTCGAGGTAGGTGTTTTCTTTCAATTTTTCTTTGGTTTTTGGTATGCATATGTGGAGAAATTTGTATGTATTGTTGTTTCTTCTGTAATATGTACAATAGATGCAAAATATCTAGGGTTTTGTAAAATAACTCATAGATTTGTTTACATTTTTGGTGACAATGGTCCCCCACCCTCTTCATTCTGTCCCTATCGATCTTTACTTTAATATTTGTTCTGGTCCCTATTGTTGGAAGCCATTAATTAGAATATCATGACCCCACCCCTAGTGTTATTATTTTTGTATGGTTGTGTTGACTTTATGTCTGCTCTATCTGAAATTGCTAATTCCTATGCAAATTGTTATTTAATTTGTGTTGGATGCCTAAGTTAGTTTCTGTACTTTTTTTTTTTTGTTTTTTTGCAGACAATGGTTTTGGGTGAGTATGTAGATGTTTTTGTTTGGGTAGAAGGGGTTATTCAATGGGTACCAGTAATTAGGTATGTTGGGGGCATAAGGTCAAGTTTCCAGATGTGGATAAAGAGAGATTATTTTATGATCATTTGATAACAATGTATGCAAAGGCTGGGGGTAAGGGCACCAATGTGGTGATATATTATGCTCTTCCAAATGAAACATTAGATATGTCTTTAAAGATTTTAGAAGGGGATGAGGGTATTAGAGAGTTACAAAGAGATTACAGGGACTGCAATGTTATTTCACTTTACTTTGAAGACAAGGCAGGTCCCTTGTTGTCTTTTGATGTATATGGTAATATCCTTCACAATGTTGACCCTGTGCCACAATTAGAATATATTCCTGAGATGGAGGCTGACACAATAGATGAAACAGGGGCTGATTGGGGTGAGTTTGTGGGAGAGGTGCATGGTGGGACTGAGGGAGTTGTGCATAATGACAGTGAGGATTCCTCTTTGACCTTTAGAGTAGCCTCGATCTTGTTTCTATCCCACCATGCCAAAGGATTTTTATTGATGTTCCTCTGGATAAGCCTTTTGACATTCTCGAGAGAAAGTTTACTTTCTCCGTCTATGTCCAATAACTTGCACTCTTGTATAGCTTCCTTCAAGATCCTAAGATCCTCTTCAGAAGCCTCACTGAAACCCTGTTGCCTGAAAGACAAAAGAGCCTTACCAAATTTTCTTCTATCCTGCATTTTTGGATGAGTTAATTTGAAATCATCACCACGTTTGCTGCAAAAATTTATGGGCATTATCTTATTAAATGCCTTTTCTCTTTGCAGAACCTGTATCTCACTACCACAATTAGTAGTAAAAATCAACAGATTCTTGTGGTTATCCTAGACATATTTTGCAAAGGTCTAGATGAAATTATTACCTAGGAAAACATCTGCTCCCGTATCATGAATGTAAATAGGAAGTGTCTTTACCTTGAACCAAGGTGTTCCAAATGCTCCTCCAATCATGATTTTTGCTTCTCGTATACCCTTATTGAGTACTAGAATTTTTTGTGAAAAATCCCTTCCTGCAATAATGGGTAAGGATTCCATAGCTTCGCTAGGGAACACACCGGGTTTTTCCGTGCAAATCCCTGATCCTAAGTCAATATAAGTTGCAAAATATTTTGACTTACCGCCAGATATGTATATAGAAAAGGGGCTCGTCATTCAATTCTAATGGTATAACCATCTAAACTGAATTCTATACTATTACCTTTTCTTCCCCATGGTTTATGATCTTCGAGGAAACTTAAACCCGAAGTCATTATCCCATTCTCTCGTCCTGCAATTCCTGCAAGAAATATCTCATGGCCTGCTATTTCTAGCATTCCTTCATATTTTCCCACAACAGGTTGTTGCAAATGATATAAGTCATCACAAGGAAAATAATTTTTTTTTTCAATGATGTCAAATATAACCTGAATTTGTTTCCAGCCTTCTGGGCATCTAAGTTTAACATTATCAACCCTGATAGCTCGATGCTTCAATAATTCTAGTTTGAAAAGGACATCCTGCTATTAAAATTAGTTCTAGAACTAAGGGCTCGACCTAAAACTGGGTGATCTTTTATCAAGATATCAACACCACCTATTCTAGATATTCTAATAGGATCTGGTGTCATTACCTTAGCGAATTTCTTGAAAATTCTAGGAATTTCAATATACTCTTTCCTAAGAAACAAATCAGAATGATGCATGTTGGAAAGGGCATAAGCTATTCTATATGTTATAGAATATGGTCTATTCCCATCTTTCATAAGATCTTTTCTTTTAAAATCCGTATGAAGGGTTAAGATTCTACTGAAATCTTGGTCTGCTAGGTTGTATGCTATCCTAGGATGAATATCAAACATCAGTTTTCCTGCATACAAATTTCCTATCATTGTCCCAAGACAACCATCTCTTAAGTTATTGATTCTTCTATCCATTATTGACAAATGTATTTCCGAATCAATTCCTTCCTTAAAAGTTGCTTTTATTACTACTTCAATAGCTCCTATGTGGATCCATTTCATAATAACCGCTACTTCTTCCCTGAGTTTACTTAATTCTTCAAGAATTTCTTATTTAGAAATAAGTTGCATTTTCCATCACATTACTAGTAAGTTCCATAGGGATAGCAAACTCACCTGAACTTACTTTGTAGATTATGTGATGTTTCTTTTGGTTCAGTCCTATCTGGTTGAGGACTCTTCCGATCCCTCCAATCCTGAAACCGTCGTATGGGCTGAGATTAGAGTCTTGTCTCATGATTCTTTCCATTGTTATGTTTGACACCGTCATCCTTGAAAAAAAATCCTGATAGGATATCTGAGGTTTGAAGCCTATCTCCTTCGTTGTAATTACTCTGATTCGGTTGAAGATCTATCTGAATCACTTTTTATTTCTTCCCCGTAGATGCTTTCATCTGAGGGAAGATCTTCAAATTGGTAGATTGGTACCAAATCTCCGTAGTAGACTGCATCTAGGATGTCTTTTGTGGCTTCAAATTGGCGTAATTCACCATATTTCTGCGGGCAATCTGGGGAGATATGTCCTTTTGCTCCGCATGTCCAGCAGTTGCAATTCTTAAAACTTTCATTAGCTTGGGTATGGGCTCGTCTGAAAGTTCTTTCGTGTAGGGGTTCGTCCTGTGGATTTCTCCTCTGATCGTCTAGATCCTTGGGATGAAGCCCTTGTTGGTCCTGTTCTCTGTCCAGATTTGTATGATCTGGCTTTTGATTTGGACCACCATGATCTCCTTCTGAAAGAGAATTTTCTGGAACTCCTGGAATAAGAGTCACCACCTTGCTTTCTCCTCTTCTTTTGCTCGCTTGATTCTCCTATAATAATTGAAAAATTGTTATTATCACAACAGAGAGGGGTTCTTTTGATTTTACCTCTCAGTCTCTTCAGGTTCTTTTGGACGGATGCTTGGTAACACCAATCCTTCAGTTTGTCTTTAAGGAAAGACATCCTCCTTGCAACTGAATCTAGTTGACCTGTAGGTACTTTGTATGATTGTATCAACATTTCCCTCCATGGGCTGCAAATTTTCGCAAAGAACATTGAGGCAGCTACTTCGGTTGTTACCCCGCTCTAGAAGAAATATTTGTGGAACCAGTAGATACATTCATCTACCACACAGATACTTCTTAATTCGAGGCTAAAGAGAGCTTGTGCGTACTCCCTAGCCTTTTCTGTTCTGCTTCCTTTGAAGTATCCATCTCCGATGAAATGAATCTTGATTAACCTTCCAAGTCTATCCACGATTACACTTTTAGATTTTCCTTCAAGGATGCTTGCTTTGGTCTCTTCTGGGGTATTATCCTATCCGATCTTTACCGACCCTTCCAAGTTTAACTCCAATAGCTTTATGAAGTTATCCTTGTCTAGTTCCAACGTGGTTGTTGCAATTTTCTTGGCTGCAACCCATTCATCTATCAGCTTCTCGATGTTGCGGAAGTCGATATCATCTAGGTTGAGAACAGTGCCATATGGATGTAAGGGCTGGAGCATGGTCCTTGCCCATGGATGTAAGATCCTTCTGTAGATCTGGTAGGATCTTTAGGATCTCATCCATCTTTTGGCTCAAGAGGTGTATTTTCATAGGTATATGGATTAACCTATGTCCATAGTCTTGAACTGTCTTTTGGACCTCTCTAAGGTCCTGAGAGTACTTTGAGGCATCTGGTTCGAGTTCCCTCCAATCAGTTCTTTTAATTATTATTTTTAGAACTATATTTTTTCAGGAATCTACCTGTTCCGGATCTCCTAGCTGGGATTCTTCCATAGATCTCAGCTCCTTGTGGACGTCTCACCACATTTCCTGGTAGCGTCTGTTGAACATGGCACTTTCTGTGCCATTCCTCTTTCTCTTCCTTTGGAAGATGTGACGGATTGACCAACGTTGGACTGTTGGCGATGGTTCTAAGAATTTTCATAAGAGATTTTGTTCTCTATATTTTCAGAATCTGAAAATATTCCCTGTTTTCAATGTAACTCGAACTTTCGTTCGGTTCCATACTGTTAAAATCTCCTCCGTTAGGGATAAAAATATCAATATGTAATATAAACAAATATTTCTTCAATAAACCTAGGCTCTGATACCATTCTGGTCGAGCAGGGGAATTTTTTATGCAAACCATACTTAAGGACTAAATTGCTCAAAAAAAACCTGTAAAGTGGTAAAATTGTCCAAAATTCAGCCAAAGGACCTAATTTACGCAATTTTGAAAGTTATTGGACTAAATCAAAAATTGGGAAACTTAATGGACTAAAATTGAACAAGAACCAAGATAGTGTACTAAAAAAATCTTTTACCCATAATCTCCATAAATGCCTAAAAGCGGGAAAAATCGCATTTTACGTTCCATAACTTACACTTTTTGTGATTTTGATCCCATTAATTTTTGACGTAGCAATTTTGGTCCCATAAGTCCACAAACGTTGCAATTTTAGTCCCATTGACAAAATTTGTTAAAATTTTAACGAAAGTCCGTTAAGTCCATAAGTCACATCTAATAAAACGTTGCAATCTTAGTCCCATAAGTCCACAAACGTTGCAATTTTAGTCCTATGGACGTGCTCCTTCCTTTAAAATTTTAACGGATTTCGTCAATGGAACTAAAATTGCAACATTTGTGGACTTATGAGACTAAAATTGCTACGTCAAACATTAATGGGACCAAAATCACAAACAGTGTAACTTATGGAACGTAAAATGCAGTTTTCCCAAACCGGTGGGAAGCTATAGAGAATTACATACATGCAAACTCACATTTCAATTTTCTAGTAAACATGAATAGCCTAAAGCTTCTTCTCGTCACCTTTGTTTTAGCACTACTTTTGGGGTTTGGTTCTTGCAATAATTCAAATGCCAGACCATTGCAAGTGAAAGAACACAGCATGATCAGCAAATCATCTCTGGGAGGGAATAAAAAGAGCGGCCCTGCTCCCCCGAGGGACCCGCCTCACAGCCCAACTCTCAATGCGGTGGAGGCACCGCGTTGAGGTGGTGCCGCCCTGCTAGCTCCCTCGGCCTAGCCACCACCGGAGGAAGCGGAGCTGCCCTACCTAGCTAGTATGATGTTGTAATGATATGGCTTTCATGGAATGAGTTGAGTTGGAGTTATTAATGAAATAAATGAGAGTCTACTTGGCTACATTCTTCTTCTCCTCGTCCTTTTTCTTACTCGGGATTAAATGCAATAGGTCATATGGATAAAAACTAGAGTGAATTATATTGTAACTCCCATTAGTAATTTTATTCTGAGAGTAAAACCAATTAATTGTCTTCCTCATTTTATTTTGTTGCTTCATAAATTACTTTTGTTTTGGAATTAACTACTTCTTAACCATAATACTTCAAAATGATATTAATCTAATATTTAAATATCAAACTAAGTGGCAGATAAATTCTTGGAAAAAATGCAATTTTTGTCTAGAGTATTGAGGTGGTGACACTTTTAATTCGGACCCATTTTAAATTGTATTTCAAAAGACTGTATTTTTTTTAATATTGCAATTTTAATCTAAAATGCCCTAATTCTGCCGAAATTCCTCACATGGACCGCACAAGAGACCTTAATATTTTGGGAAGTTTTTACTATTTCAGTCACCTTTGTCTATGTGCATTAATATAATCCGATCTCCATTACGTATCACGGGTGACGGTTAAAATAAAGGGTAAATTGCATAAAGCCTCTTGTATTTTAAAATTTTAGTTGAAAACCCCCTTGTGGTAAAAAAATAGGCAAATACCCCATGTGGTTTTTAAAATAATGCACACTCTCCCCTTCCGCCTGTGTCGGTAACAACGTTAAATTTTTTATTGAATTTCCCGTTGTACATTTGTTATGATAGCTATTGATTTTCAATAGTTAAAAAAGAAGCGCTCCAGATTTCAGGTAATTTAAAAATATATTTTCATTCACATATATACAATCTATATATAATAAAACAGAATCATTCAAACTATCCAATTAAGCTCCACATATGCGTGGACATAAACAACCTCAATGAGCTCTATTATGCCAAGTGGAATGTACCATATTTTTCAGATAACTATTAAAAATATTAAAATTCATCCAAAAGAGATCTAAATTGGTTATCTAATAACTTTTTAGATAAAGAATTGAAAATATTGAATTTATCTCAAAGAATCAAACCAATATTATCAAACAAGTTTTTTTTTTTAAAAAAAAGTAATATTTATACAAAAGAATCTAATCAATATTATTTCTTATCTTTTTTTTTTCAAAGTATATAAGAACATGTATATTCAATATATATTTTGATAGATATTGAATAAAATCAAGAAAAAATAAATCAAATTTATTTTTAAGAATTCAATATCGAGACTATAAATATATTTTTATGTATTAAAGAAAAAAATGAATCAAATTTATTTCTAACAATCTAATATCGAGACTAGAAAAATATATTTCTCTGTATTTTCAATTTATGTATATAAATCAATTTAATCTAAGTTAAATATATTTAGTACAAAACCATAAAAATGTGATAGATACACCAATTTTTATATATATGTAATAGCTGAGTGTGCATTGGAAGATTGAATAAGTCAAAGATGCTGGCTAAAAATATTCATGTTTACACATGCCGGCAGATGTAACACTTTGACACTTTGTATAATTATAAATAGCGGATCTGCAAAAACAATACAAAAATAATTCACAAAGTTGTGAAATCTATAACCTAGCATGGAGAATGCAATTAGCAATGATAGTAAAACTCGTAGAATGATTGTTGCTTTATCTAAAGGACATCAAGTGAAATCATCGATGAAAAAGCTAGACCTTGAAAAGTTTCTCAATAATAGATAGCTGAAATATTTGTACACTTACATTATCAAGGTAAATGATAATTCATACAAGGAAGTCTTAAAGTGTTCAATTTTAATCATCATTATTTTTAGATACTCATGTTTCTTTTGATAATATATGTTTTTTTTGTTTGTTTATTTCTTAAATATTTACACGCAACAAAAGGTTTCATAATTGGGGATTCAATAAATTATCGATAAATTGCAGGCGAAGGAAACTTGTCCCTTCCGTCTACGCAAAATGATGGTAAAAGGCCGGAAAAATATTCAACCAATTATTAGAAGATCTATTTATTTATGCAGTTTTTTCACTATTTATGATAAATTTCAAATGTACTAGTAGTTTTAACGAAATTTAGCTTTGTTTATTTCTTAATTATTGTAGGCTAAGCTTAATCTTTTTCTATTTTTTAATAATTCTATGTGAACCTTAATTTCATTGATTTTTTTTCAAATTGCAATGACAAAAATAAATTCCAACTATACTTTAGCAAATCTACTTATATGCTTTAAATATACAGTCGAATAAATGACTAGATAAATTATAATCAAATAATTAAAAATCAAATCAATCTCTCCTCACAAGCAAAATAAACACTTACATGCTTAAAATATAGTTGGTTTGTCATGACATGAACTTCATTATTTTAACGACTAATTAACGTTGGTTTCTTGGTTGGGAGAGCATAAATTGTCACAAGGTGTGTCAATTCTTATTATTTGTACTTATTGAATCAAGAATGAAACAGGAAATTAAAAATGTATATGTTAGCATGAATAAACTAGATTTGAATATTGGTGTCAAGAACACATACCTAAAATAAGAATTATTAATGAATAAAATAAAACACAAAATAAATTATTATTGAGAAAATTTGGGATAAGTATCTATCTGTAGCCAGGCGATTTTGTGGTGGTGTATGGAAGATTTGGCAGCACCGATGCCGACATCTTATGGATGGAAGAGATCAAAATCCAATGGCAGCTTGGCAAGACCTGACTTTGCTGCTGGATAAGTATCAGACTGTTAGTGATTCTCATTGTTGTTTTTGTGCTTTAGAGATTAATTTGATTAGATTAGTCTTTGATTCAGCCAGCATGATTTCTCTGGCTGTAACACTATTGTATTTTGGTTTTTATTATTTTATGCAATCATCGCTTTTTCATAAAAAAAAATAAAAAATAGCTCATATTAAGATATTGATACTCATAAAATGCTAAAATTATAAAGTGAACTGCGGCTATATTCTACCAACAATACTGTAATATAAGCAATTTATGATCAAAACGATTAAAAAAATATAAGAATTAATGATTTTATGGATATTTTTCTAAATAATTAATAATAACTCATTCAATTCAAAATATCCTATATATTATATAATTTTTATTAAAAAATTAATATACGTATGTAGATAGTTTTTGTTCAACTCTATAAGTATATTTTTTGAATTTTTATTATTATAGTCACGATTTAAATTGAAATATATTCTGTGCATTACACGAATTGTGTACTAATATAATATATATTACACAAAGAGGCCGCGATGCCCCTAGCCTCTATGGGTAGCGATGCCATTGCCATCACACAAGGTGGCGGCTACGTGAAGGGGCCGAAGCGACATCGCCCCCCGATTTTGCTTTGTCCCTCCAGAACGGGGTGACGACAATGTTGGTGGGTGGTCGCCAGTGACGAGGTGGCAAAAAGAATTTGGGGACAAAAAAATGTTAATTCATTTTTTTATAAATTAATTAAAAATTATTTAATTTTGTCAAAATTTAAAAATAAGAAAAATGTATTGAAATTTTATTTTACGTTAGTAAAAGAGCTGATGAACCCACTATTCTATCTTCACGTCGTAAACTAGGTTATAAAATGTAAGTAAACATATCACAATTAATATTAATTTTTTTTTATCATTTATTTAGTTCAACATAATCCTATCATCCATTTAATACCGTTTTCAAAGTAAATGGGACCTAAAAAAACAGTTGGTAAGATCCAAACCCCATTTGAGTTTTTGGGGATATAACATGGGAAAGACCAATGGGTATCCTATTGGGTACGATGGGAAAAGGCTTAAATAAATTTTTTGTCCTATAATTTTGATACTTTGGCATTTTTATTCTTTATCTTTTTAGCATTGCAAAAGAGTCCTGTAACTTTTTGACATTTTGTGATTTTGGTACTTCTGATGCCGAATTTTGCAAAAGTCGCTGGAAAATATCATGTGCGCTTCACATGGTTCATTTAAATTGGGGCTTTTATTCAGATTGATTCACTTTTTCCAACATGGATGAAAAATTAAAAAATAAAATGAGGTGGCACATGATTTATTCCGACAACTTTTGCAAAATCCATCACCGAAAGGACCAAAATTGCAAAATTTCAAGAAGTTACAGGACTCTTTTGCAATTTCTAAAAAGATAAAGTATAAAAATGCCAAAATTGCGAGGGGCACATGATTTGTTCCGGACACTTTTACAAAATCCGGCACCGGAAGGACCAAAATTGCAAAATGTCAAAAAATTACAGGACTCTTTTACAACCCTAAAAAGATAAAGAATAAAAATGCCAAAATGCTATAATTACAGGACGAAAAATTTATTAAAGCCATGAAAAAATGGGTAGACTTATCAACGAGTATTAATAAGCCCAACATATATATATATATAGATGCATTGCATGGTGACATAAAACAAATTCTTGTGTAGCTCAAATTTTCTAAGTATATGGGAATCAGCTTGAACAACAAAGCAGAATTATAGGCAATGAGGTACTAACTTTGACTATTGCGACAGCACTTAATCTTTATTTCATGTAAGTGAATACTCCTGCAGACCTTTTGGGATGATGATGCAGTTGCTGAAAATTATGGATAGAATTTTTGACTTTTATCCACACTTTGTCCTCAATTTTTGTGAGAAAATCATTCAAACCCCAATTTAAATATGATTTTATTTGGATGTATTTTCAAAATCAAAATTTCAATTTTACACTTTTTTTAGTGAATCTATTATATATGAGTAAATCATAAATTTCTATTAACTATCAATATATATACATTAAAATATCTAATATGTATAACTTATATCAATAACTATTATTAAAATAGGCAAATTCACACATTAATGGGACTCAATCCGGGCATCAATGGAAATATGGTGTTGTATGCAAATATATATATATATAAGTATATATATTAACCCAAATAAAAATCATTGCAGTTTATGCCCATAAGTCTACGTATTACCTATTATGTATAGCAGCCTATAACATTTTTATATATTTCAAATCTCACCCATGCCAATCAGATTATCAGTACATATTTGATTGAGGAAATTGTAATTTTGATCCTGTATATATAGGGGTTGGCATTTTTAGTCATGTACGATTTGATTTTCGCATTTTGGTCCTATAAGTTCGCGATTTTCACATTTTTGGTCCTATTCCGGCAAAAATGGCCGGAATAGGACCAAAAATCCAAAAATCGCGAACTTACAGGACCAAAATGTAAAAATAAATTCGTACAGGACTAAAAATGCCAACCCCTATACATATAGGACCAAAATTGCAATTTTTCCTATTTGATTTGGTAACTGGAGCTTAATATTTTACAACTATTGCAGAATTTATATATTCTTACTTTTTTTCAACATTAAATTCAAAAAACTTAATACCAAAAGTTAAAAAACACATATAGAGATTTAATTAGTATATTTTCTTCACAAAAATATAATTACAAACAATCAAGTAAATAAATATTACTCTTTATATTTTATACATTAAATTACTTAATTTGCAGGGACAAAGCATTAAATGTGCAAGTACAAAGCTGATGTTGGCGAGCAAGCAGTCAAATGCAACATATACCCAGAAAACTATCATTAAAAAGAGGGTCAAAAAGGTGGAGAATATTGTAATCAGATTACAAAACTACTATTATAATAATCTCCATAAATGCCTAGAAGCGTGTGTATATAAACCGGTGGGAAGCTGTAGAGAATTACATACATGCAAACTCGCATTTCCATTTTCTGGTAAACATGAATAGCCTAAAGCTTCTTCTCGTCACCTTTGTTTTAGCACTACTTTTAGGGTTTGGTTCTTGCAATAATCCGAATGCCCGACCATTGGAAGTGAAGGAACACAGCATGATCAGCAAATCATCTCTGGGAGGGAATAAAAAGAGCGGCCCTGCTCCCCCGAGGGACCCGCCTCACAGCCCAACTCTCAATGCGGTGGAGGCACCGCGTTGAGGTGGTGCCGCCCTGCCAGCTCCCTCAGCCTAGCCACCACCGGAGGGACAGAGCCTCCCTACCTAGCTAGTATGATGTTGTAATGGCATGGAATGAGTTGAGTTGGAGTTATTAATGAAATAAATGAAAGTCTCCACCTACATTATTCTTCTTCTTCTTCTAGGTTGGGATGAAATGCAACAGGCCTTTTAATAAAAACAATAACTGAAAAAAAAAAAAAAAAAAAAAAAAGAAGCCATGATTGCAAAAAATAGAATAGTGCAAACTCCTGAACTTCTGAGAAGAAGGCAACGCGTCTCGTTAATGTGGGATGTCTTAGTTTTTTTTCCAAAAGTTCAGGGTTGTAGTGCTGTCTTAGTTTTTTTTTTAAAAAAGGTTTTGTGTTAGTTAGTAATTTTACAAGAGGGTAAAATGCAATTAACTGTCATCCTCCTGTTATTTTGTTGCTTAATAATATTACTTTATTTTGGAATTGACTAATGCTTAAATTATAATACTTCAAAATGAGATTGATCTAAGATTTAAATATCAAAATAAGTTGTAGACAAATTTTACTATGTAGTAGCTAAAGTTGGAATGGTAGGATAAAAGAACTTATAATATTTCTAATTTATTTAAACATCAAAGTAAGTGGTAGACAAATTTTACTATGTAGTAGCTAAAGTTGGGGCTTATTTTATTATAATAATATTAAGACAAAAAATAACAAAAATAATTTTAAAATATAGTTATTAACAGAAACGGTGCAAGGTGAACTCTGAGAGTTCGACTTCACCATTTTTTTATCTTTTTATTTTTACAAAGGTAAAGTCGAACTCAGTTCTATTTAGCCTCCTCCAACTCCAGGCTTCTCTTCTCCTGGGAATCCTAACTTGGTATGCAAGCTAAAGAAAGCAATTTAACCGAGGTTACCTCCGACAAGCAAAAGCAGGGGGTTTCGGTTATGTCGAAGACCGAGGTTAGGTCCACTTCGCTTCCCGGCGAAGATCTTGAAAGGATTTCTTAAAGCTTAATTGCACTATAGTTCTACTTCAATTTTTTTTATTATTATTTTTTTAATTTCAAAATATATTACATAAAAGTTTCTTTTTAAAAAATTAAAAAACAGGTCACGGGTTTAAAAACCCGTGACCTTGTTGCAGCGCACAAGGCTGAAGGCTGAAAAATTCAGCCTTGTGTTGCAGCACATAGGGCTGAATTTTTCAGCCTTGTTGCAGCCATCAAATTGCAGCCAAGGCTGCAAAAAACCTAAAGCCCCGTGACATGCAAGGCTGCAAAATGCAGCCTTGCATTCACATGATGTATGGAGCCTCGCTAGCCTTGCAGTGTCTTTGACGTAATAAAACCCGTGACCCTCTTCATATATATATTTTAATTTAACAAAGTTGTGTCTATATAATATGAATGTAAGATGCGTTGTTGTAAATCAGCCTTGCCTGTATTTCTTCAAACACTTTCAGTTTACACCAAATGTTTTTCGTGTTTCTTCAAACATTTTCAATTTACATCAAAAGTTTGTTGTTGTAAAGTCCAGTATAAAATATGGACAGAAGACAAGTGTATGGTCCACATGACGAAATCGTGTTGTCATCACAAAGACAACACAGGTTTGATGATGTGCCTGATGGCGATTTAGATGAACCCTTAAAGTCACGACGTGCGGATAGTGCATTTTGACACACTTCCAAGAGCATGCCTCACATCATAGAGTGCTGGCAGTAGTACTACACCAGATGGGGTTTTATGGTGTGTATCAATGCGGCAGGATTGTGTACGATGCGCATCTTACAGCACTGGTCGAGAGGTGGCGCCGCGAAACACACACATTTCATTTCACTGTAAGGGAAGCGGCAATAACCCTACAAGACGTCCAAATAATTTGGGGACTCCCAATAGACGGACTTGCTATGACCGGAGTGGATCAGGAGAGATCTACTACAGAATGACAGGAATATTGTGTTGTTTATTTGGGTTTCCAGCCATACGATGGGGAACTTAGGGGTTCGTGTGTGTCCATAAGCGCAATTTTGCGTCACATTACACCAATCGTCATTGATAATACACCATTCCCCAATATTGTACAATATGCACATTGTATGGTATTAATTCTTTTCGGTGGGGTGATGTTCCCTGATTCATCCGGGCATCTGGTATCATTACTATATGCACAGAAATTAGAGGATATCGGCGCCCCCGAAACTATAGCTGGGGCAGTGTTGTGCTCGCATTCTTGTACCGTGAATTGTGTAATGTCAGCACCAAAGGCAAAGCCCAAATTGGGCCAATACAAACTTATAATAATCGGCTCCTTCCAATACCACAGTACGGCGCAACGTGGAACATAAAACACAACTTCATCGGCACTGTACGGTGGATTGTCCGGGTATTTAGAGATATGCTAGATAGCATGACGGTGGATTAGGTAAACAACACTCATCGTTACGCATATTTATTTATGAATATTAATTACCCACTAATTTAACATCTTTGTTTTTATTTCAGTTTCTATGGCAGCCGTACAACATGAACTTGGAGAATATTCTAGCCCACTCAGATGAGTTCAACCCCCAATTGTGGATATCAATATCTCCTCTAATCTTTTATGCCACTCTGAAAATGCATCATCCCCAACGGATACTTCGCCAATTCGGAATGAGGCAAGACATTTCAAAGAGTACAGACAATCGGGAAATGAGCCTCCATAACATCTCCCGTAGAGCACGTGGCGGCACAAACTGGGAGACTCATCACACGATATACGTTAGTAGATGGGGTAGAAGACATGAAACGATTGTGCGCCGACCACCCGTTTCCAACGGAAGAGATACAGAAAATAGATATTGGGATTGGTACAGTAGAATAACTCGTCGATTCGTCTCATCATCTACTGATAGACGTGTAGAGAGTGGCTATTAACCAGGACATGCACCAAGTAGACAACATGTGATATGTTGTGCAATAAAATATAATTCATGTTACACACATTTTCTCTTACATTTAAATTCATTATTTTTAAATTGGTTCAAGAGCAATATGCAGAGTTCCTTTATTTAAGTGCAACCTCGACCAACCAATTTCGAAAAGGCTATGCAAATGTTTGACCGACTCGATATCGGATTAGCTCATCCCAGCTTGCGACCATTAATAGGCCCGAAGAACAAATAGCGCCATAAGATAATGCTCCGTCCACGTCCCACAGACAAATGAGAAGCAGTAGCAAAATGTCTACAAGTTCAGTTAGAGGTGATGATACTGTTGGAGCAGATATTGCTAGTCCATCTACAGTGCATACACCTCTAAATGTATATCAAGATTGCTACGTGCCTCAACCGCCCCAACAAAGTGATTGGTTTGATTCAGCTTCATACATGTTAAGCCAACAAGCTTATTATGGACAGGTTGATCTTGACATTGGCCTTGACACAAGTCAAACATATGCACCAGAGAATAGCATCTCACCAATTCCATTTCCATCATTGCTCCTGATTTTGGGGAGTCTAGTTCTGCAACATCATCAAGTTGGTTGCATATGAATGCCGATAATGATGATAATGTGGAAGATGAACCAATACAAAATATGGGTGAAGAAATAAGAAGACCTCGGCGCCGATAGTACCGGCACACTTGTGGGACGGACGGTCATTTTTAGGATTGTAATGATTATAGTTAATTTTTTGAATTTTAGTTTTTTGGTTTAAATATAATTTTTTTTGATGTAACTATAACTTTTTTGGTGTTAATATATATTTTTTGTTGTAAATTTAAATTATTAGTTAAAATAGAAATGGTTATAATATTAGTATAATATACGTAAATATTTTTAGTTATAATATGTAATATAATATTAGTTGTAAATAAGTTATAATATATGTAATATTAAATTTTAAGAAAAAAGAAGAAGTAGAAGTCGAACTCAGAGAGTTCGACTTTACCTTTTGTAAAAAAAAAAATGGTGAAGTCAAACTCTCAGAGTTCGACTTGCACCGTTTTTGTTAATAATTATATTTTAAAATTATTTTTGTAATTTTTTTTCTTAATATTATTATAATAAACAAGCCCTAAATTTGGAATAGTAGGATAAAAGAACTTAATATTTCAAATTTACTAAAGATCTATTGAAGTCGATAGGAAGTTGCTCGTAACTTTTGACTTAAATCATCTTAATTTGATCAGTTAAAAAGTAAAAATTATAAATAAAAAACACTCTTTTCAATTTATTTTAAGCATAAATACTTATTTTAAGTGGTTGCAAAAACCATCTAAACAAGTATTCTATTACATCTGATCATATTCCACCAATTGTTGGTTGGTCTAGTTTATGCCATCAAGAGATCAAAGACCTATTTTTTAAACTCTGTCCCATATTTAAGCCTCTATGTCAGGTCAAACTGGAGATGAAATCATGGGATGAAGGGTGTATATATTCATGTTGTATAAGCTTAAACAAATTAAAATAAAGAAGTCAAATGGACAAGGATGAGACTTAACATAAAATTAAGATGGCTCATTTTGGGCATGATTTCAATTTTGGAACCTCATCAAGAAGAGGTATACAACATTGTCTTGAGCTAGATCTAGCCCAACAACATTTCTATATCAGCTGTATTATGTTCTTGGAACTGATGGATCAGATGGAAATGGAGTTAGGATCCTCAACTTAATGCAGAAATCCAAAGCAACTCCAGCAAATAGAAAGACCAAAAGACTTTCAGAAACATAAACAGCACCAGCAAAAGCGTGCGATAGGATGCTGTTTATGTCCAATTCCAGTGGCGGTCCAGCTCCCAGCATACCTAGTCCTGCATCAGGAGCATAACACAACTAAGAAGGTGTTTGGGTCATATTATAAGCTTTATCTGATAAGATGTTCGAGAGCTTATAAGATCCAGTTAAGATGTTAGGATATTATAATTAAGTTCCTTTAAAAACAGCATGGAGTTCTTAAATTATTTTTTAAATCTTAACAAACTCTCAAGTTAATTACAAAACTATCATTGCTAACAGCTTTTAAGCTCCATTATTTTATTTTCTCCAAATACTTCAAGAACTTAGTTTTAGAATAAGATCTAATAACTTATAAGTTCTAAAAACATCTTATAAGATGTATACGCTTACAAGACTTTTTATAAATAATCTTAACCAAACACCGTCTTACTCAAAAGCATCCGTGTCCTTTGATATACTTTACTTTGAATATCAACTACTTGTTACCCTCCATTCAAATTTTGGCGTTTTAGACAGGAGTTTTAAAATGTAAGTTTTGCAAACTTCAATTTATTTTCATAATAATGATTGGCACCAATTTAGCTAGAGGGATAGTTTTGGGAAAAAGAAAAAGACCTCAGTCTCATTCTGGAACATGCAGAAAAATAAATCAGAAGAACAAATTTCAGATGGAGGAAGTAGTCATTAGTACCTCTTACGAAACCAAAAGCCGCAGATGTTCCTGATTTTAGCTGAAAATTGTCCAAGTCTCTTCTGATTGCATAGCGAAAAGTTACTCCAAACAATGCACAACTGACAAAGGTGATTGCCAGAGGAAGTATCAGCTCGGAATTGCTGGTCACGTGAGTTAAGGAAATGGGAAGCTCTGCAAGAGTTCCAATGCCAGCAGATATTGAAGCAGCTTTAACAGACTCCAATCTCTCCTTGTCTTTTATCATATTATTTCCCGTTTCTGAGGAGGCATCTTTGCCTCCATCTGTCAACGATTGCTCTGCTTTATCCACCATTGCTCTTGCTTCTGATATTTCTTTCTGGCATTCTGCAATCTTCAATTCCTGAATCGGTTAGCATCTTTGACTAATATACCATGTTGAATAGCTCAGTTGAGAATAGAGTGTGAAATTTCCAACTGTGTGTGTGTGTGTGAGGAGGGATCGCTGTGTCTTGCTTGCAAAGTGGGAGTTTACAGAAACATGATATCTAAGCATAAACAAGAAACTCAATAGCTCTAGGAATTTGAGGTTAGAGTAGAAATACAATTAAAGTGAGTAGAGCTAAGCCTTCCCATCTGTTGTTGGCTATGCTGCATTTGGATGGAAGGATTTGGGGAAGGATTTTAAATCCATCACAATTACTCAAAAAATAGCTCAAAATGGCAGCTCAACTGTTTCAAAAGCATTGTTAATGATTTTATCCAAGTAATCTCAACGAATGTGTTATTATAGATTTGAAATCTTAGTTGTAAACAAGGAATCTAAACACAACCTTAAGGTTATTTGAGATGAGTTGAAGTATGTTGATCTATATCATATAGACAAGTTCAAAATTTAGGAACTTGAACATGTATTCAGTTTATTCACAGATTGGGATCTACAAAATCAAGGCATTGTTATTTCTAATTTCATTCATTTCTAACAAACCTCCCATCTCTATCTTCAAAGTAAATTGCCAGTCAACCAAAAGTTCAAAGTAAATTAAGTTTGTGTGTTATTCTGCTCACTTATCCTTTCATTCATTAGCAGTTCAAGTCATTGGTTCATCCCTCCACATACGTACATCAAGAGAGCAACTACACCACAAACGACAATGATGCTATTATCCATCGTGTCAAAAAGAATTGCTAATACTCTCTCCAGCTCTTTCACCAGAAGAGAACACAAGCTAATATTTAGCTAAACATGAACTCAGAACCCCACTTCCTGAAAATGAATTTAAGTATACAATTCTTGTTCCCCACAAGATCAAGATTCTTATTGAATCACATCTTGCATCAGTCGAAGGCAACCCCTAGGCCCCTGATCAAATGAGTATATTCTTAAAGTTTACATGTAAAATTAAACTAAATTCAAAATTTCACGCCCCGTCAAATTTAGTAAGTTGGTCTCTCATGTGAGTTCAAATATCTCTTCACCCTGAGGCTAAGAATCCTGGCTTCATCTGTACGTTGATCAATCCTTTGTTTGACAAAAGTAATCATATATTTAAAGGGTCACAACATGGCTAATCCATTCTAAGTTATTTTTGTGAGGTAATGGAACTTGAGGTCTCAAACAATCACAAAGCTGCACATCAAGGAACCACATGAATCTCTTATGGCTTCCATTAAACATGAATGACTGTGATTGTCCGAGAACTCAAATCCTGGGATCTTCCAGAAACAATACAGCATATATTCATCAAATGACAAATGCAATTCCCCAACAATCCAAGAAACGAAAGGAGAAATCGGACTCTTACAATTAACAGCAAGAGATTACAATTTTGATACCTCAGAGGCTCTTGACTCGAGCTGATTAATATAATCTCTCATAAGCTTGGCCTCAATCTCTTGCTTCTCAATCTCAGCAAGCTCTCTCTTCGCCATTTCAACTCTCCTTGTGGCTTCCTCCAGCCCGTCTAACAAACCCCGGTTCTCTTCTTTGTTCAAGAGTTCTTCGACTCTCTCGTCTACCATACCCGACAGCAAGTCCTTCAAACTGCCCCCATTCCCACTTCCAGGGCTGCCATTTTTGCCGCATTTTACTGCCAGAGCTCTTCTTGAAGTCGAAAATGGAGCTACAGTCGTGAGTTTGATTGAGGGGACTATGTGAAATCTTTCTGGGGAGAGTGTTTTGGGGTTTGGTGGTGCGATTCGTGAAGAGTTTATTGCGGTTTTCATGGTGGGAAAATTTGGGCTGTTTGAGAGAGTAAATAGCACGAAAGGGTGTAACTGATTATCCACATTCCTCTTCTTCTTCCTTTCTTTTCTTTTTTAAGGGAACAAAGATTGTCCACATGCTTTTTTCAAAAGGATAAATAGATACTGATAATTGTTTATCCACATTCCAAGTTTGATAGGTTTTAAAGATGGTTAAATATGCATTCATATTTCAAGAGTTTGAAATCTCTCAAATTTGTGGTTACGAATGACTTTTTTTGAGTAACGAGTTTGTAATTTCATATACTTTGTATTGGGATTGGACTCCTCTTGTACACACCTATAAATAGGGTGCTTCTATGAAACCAAAAAGGGAATTCAATTTGATGTATATTCTCTCAAAGTCTCACGCAAATAGCTCTTTCTATTCTCTCTTGGAGGATCACCAAAAGTCTCCAAGGGTTTTAAGGTGTGTAAATGAGTGCCTTATTTTGGTAGTAATCCACCAAGGTGAGCAAGGCGTGTTCGTGGGTTCCACAATATTTGGAACAAGATCCGACGTGGAGAGCTCTTGAAGATGTTCGTGGGGATCTTGAAGATGTACATAGGGTAATCTTCAAGAACGAGAAAGACGATGTGTTCATGATCCAGTCGAGGCATGAGCTTGCAGACGAGCCAGATCCGGATACGTAGATCGACGTACTTTCCGCTGCTACAGGTTTAATCGGTTCATGATATGTGCTAATGTGATTATTGATTGTATAACATGCACATAAAATATATATTCTATGTGAGAATCTTTGTTTTATATATTAACCATTGTTAATTTCCAACAGTGGTATCAGAGCCACTACGGCCTAGTCTCGCTTGATTTGCCTGATTAATGGCGAAAGTTTTATGAATGCTTGTTTTTTTTTAAAATTCATTTTTGCCATGAAAGCATGAGTTTTTGCATTGATTTTTCACCATATGTAGATCTAATTGTGGAGATCATGTGGTTAAAATTTGGTGAAAATCGGATGAGTGGTTTCTGAGAAAAATCAGACCCTAGTTTTCAAATTTATTTTTTTTAGCAAAAAATCGAACCTGATTATTTATTGTTTATTAAAATATTTTTATGCTAGATTGTGGAGCATGAAAAGAGGTTTGAAATGGTGTTTGAATCATCTAATACGGATTTGAAATGAATTAGATATGATTTTTTTTAAATTTTTGCTGGAAAATTCATTCTCGCCGGAAATCGGCCGGCGAGTAGCCGGAAACGGGTAGCCGTTACCTGAGAGAGGTGGCGGAGTTCAGTGCTGACGGTATGCCAACTAGGCGTGGGTCCGACGCCACCGTTAACTGTGCGCTGACCGTGCTTCTTGACGCCAACTGGGCACCACTTGGCGCTGGCCTAGAAAATTTCCGGGGGCGAGTAGCCGGAAACGGGTAGCCGTTACCTGAGAGAGGTGGCGGAGTTCAGTGCTGACGGTATGCCAACTAGGCGTGGGTCCGACGCCACCGTTAACTGTGCGCTGACCGTGCTTCTTGACGCCAACTGGGCACCACTTGGCGCTGGCCTAGAAAATTATTTCTAGGCGTCTGCATAGCTTGAGATTCAAACTCAAGATGCCAAGCTAAAGTGACATACCTCTACCACTATGCCAAGAGACTTGATTTGACTATTTGTGTTTCATAATTTTACTTTAAGTGTTTTCTCCGAAAAAAAAAAAGGGTTTTTTTTCCCTGAAAATTTATATTGGATGGGGTGACCTTTCCGGGTTGTTTAAACTTTTTTATAAGTCTAAATATTCTTTATTTTCTCCTTTTCGGGTTGTGGAAAATTGGAGCATGACTTAGAAACTGTGTCTTTATTATTGCAATATTTGTAAGGGTTAATTACACTTACACCCCCTCTGAGAATGTATAATTACACTTGCCCCCAAAGTTTTGAAATTACACTTACACCCCCTCCGAAAATTCTCTGTTTACACCTGACCCCCATCCGTTAGAATTTGGACGAAAAATGTTCACGTCAACAAAAATAATTACACAAATTTTTAATTTTTCCTATCATTTAACATTCTCATGTATATTTTTGTACTTATAAGAGGATAAGTGTAACGTATATGTATGGAGTGAGGCCAATATTATTATTTTTTTTCCTTATAAGTACAAAATTATTGCACGAGATTGTTAAATGAGAGGTAAAATTAAAAATTTATGTAATTATTTTTGTTGAAATGAACATTTTCCGCCCAAACTTTAACGAATGGAGATCAGGTGTAAACAAAGAATTTTTAGAGGGGGTGTAAATGTAATTTCAAAACTTCTTTGGGGGAAAGTGTAATTATGCATTTTCAGAGGGGGTCTAAATGTAATTAACCCTATTTGTAATTGCAATTTATGACATGTTGATTATTTATTATTGCAATATTTCGGATTGCAATTCATGCCATATGATTCTTTATTATTGCAAAATTTGTGATTGCAATTCATGCCATATGATTATTTTAGTTGCAATATTTTTGTGATTGCAAGTCATGCGAGCATGTTTTTTGTGGTTCAAATATGCTAATAAGTGCTCCTCTTATATTAATGCATGCCTATATAGTTGCGTAATAATATATGTTTATTGCAATTCTTTATTGAATGTGTGCAATATGATTTTGTATTATGAATATATGGACATTAACATTTGGGTGCTTATGTATTATGTGAGTATTTTATTATTTGTGGAGATAATTTGTGACATGGTGGTAATTAATGCGGCATCCCCAATTTTTTTTAGATTGATGTAGTAGGCCTTGGATGTAACTTTTTTTTGGAATAATATAGTAGGCGCTAGATCAATGTAATTACATTTTTTAAAAAATATATATATTATTAGGCCGATTTTTGGAGGCTATGTATTATTTTTTTGTGGATATGTTTCGCGATTTACCACCATAGGGCCAAATTATCTCAACATGATGCACCAAATGTTAGTGTAGCCCATACGGGCTATTTATTATTTGTTTTATTTATATTTGCATATGGCATGCACGTAGTATATTTCTTTAATGGACATAGAGTTATTTTATTCCTGATCAATAAATAGTTTATTATGACTTTTGACTCAGTGGGAGATGATTTTAGCCGTGTTTCGAAATTTTTTATTCCACTGGTATAAAGAAATAATAAATAATTTACTTGGATCTAGAAACAAATATAAGATCAGTACTATATATATATTTTTTGCGCACACCTAGAGATCTTAGATTAACTCACCATTTTTTCAGGTCAATTAAGTATTAAGATGGATAATTGCCTAATATTGTCGCGATATAGATGCTGACAATCAATGATGGATCGAGAAAATATTTGCGCTTTTATTGTATAAACTGCAAATTAAAGAATCTCATTGGAGAGTAGTCAAGCTCTATTCGTGAATATGAGCTCACTCATCCTTAAGTTGCTAATTGAGTTGACTTATGGATATTTGTATGTTCAACTAAAGAAATCGCCAAACTTGAGGTTTTTTTTTTTTTTTTTTTTTTCAGTTGAAACACAAAAGTGATGCAATTGTTGCTCATGTTGAACCAACTAAAGTGTTGTTAGATCAAACAAAGAGTAACACGAAAGTGCAAGACTAAAAAATTTGATCCACGAGCTGATAATCATATCATTTTTTCTAAAGGAAGTGACACCAACAATTGTCATAGTGCTATGAGAAATTAGTTACTTCACTCGTAATTGAACTGAGAGGAAGTTTGACTAAATAAATGCTCTCTCATTAATTTTGCTAGGGTCTCCAATTCTCTCTTTAGATGGATGGTAGATATGATAAGACCTAGCACATAATTCGAGATTAAGCAAAATGACTATTATCGGTATTGTGTGCTAGTATATAAATATTGTGGTATAGTGCACAAGAGGAGGCATTTTGGAAGTGCCACCCCACGCTCATTAATTGACATGAGTTGTACTCTTCAAGAGTCATATAAAAAGCAATGGAGCTACTCTAAAGAGTTGTGCAAAAGGCACTAGTTACCCGATATAGTCCAATCGTGCTAAGAGCACTCTTAAGACATTTGTTGCGTGTTGTAGCTTATCAATCCTAGATGCATTTTTTTGACCTCATGCATTTACATGACTTCTTTCATTTCTTGTGTGATGGCATATGGGATTTTGAGAATGACCATGTTAGTTAGAACAAACTATTTTGTTTAACTCACTAAAGGCAACCTCCCTGGGGAAGATCATATTAGTTAGAGGAGGCCACTTGGTTCATTCTTTAAAAGTTATTCTCCCTTAAGATTGACCATGTTAGCTAGAAAAAACCATCTAGTTCACTCGCTAAAATCAACCTCTCCGAGGAAGATTATGTTAGCTAAAGGAGGCCACTTGGTTCATTCTCTAAAAGGTTACTCTTGTTGAAATTTTTTTCTAGCGAAAAGAGTTCGCTGGAAAATAAGGAGGGTTTATCAAACCACTGAAACTTGTCCAATAAATGAATGCGACTTATGAGTCTAAGGCATGAAATGATGCAATAGTATTTCTCACGCTATTGATCAATGCACCTATCTCACTAGTTAAAAAGCGCTATTTTCAGCGGTTTTTTTACAAGGATAGAGAATTAATGGATGTGAACATTATGGTTCCATGTACTGACAAGGAGCGAAAGTATCATGTCTGATTATGTTGGACAAATACTGAGGAATATAAAACTGCAAACGAATCATGATTCTAATCTCTTAGCAGCTATATGAGCTTGCAAAAGGAAAAGAATCTAACATTTCTAGAAACGTCTAGAACTTAAATAGCACAAGACCATTTTGCATTTCACTTAGGTAGATGCAATTTTCGAATGCAGCCTACAACATGATAAAGTGCCTCTACGAAGTTCTCCAACTCTTGTTAATATGGTAGCAAGCATATGACATGTACCTACTGAATTGGCAAGATATGAACAAAGGATTCATGGAGAAATTAGTCACGCAATATAGATTCCTTAAGAAAAAACCTTTTTTAGATCTGTGAGGTCAATGGAGTCTTAACTATGAGAGTGCAAGATTCTTAAGAGAGGCGCTCATTTCTCTGCAATGATGATATTTTATTCATCTTCAATTGCAAGAAATAATTGAAGCGACTCAAAAGTCAGTGGGAGTGTCTGACTAAAGAAAGGATTCTCAAATTCCACAAATAAGGAGTGAACATTAATAATATTTCCCCTCGTCTATATGAGACTGAATGGGTATCCTTCACAATTATTTGATGGATATTGATGAGTCAAGAATTAACTTCACGTAACACTTCCAGTGGACAAGTGCTTAAAGGGAATTGATAAGCCTAATGACTAAGAACAAAGTTGATCTTTTATCTATGTGCAAGATCATTTTGAAACATGTACACTGTGTTTGGGTCTGTTTTTGGGCTGTTTCTGAGACGCCCAAAACAGACCCAATGTTTGGGTGCTTTTCTGAGAAATAGTTTTGGGCCATTTTAGTTTTAAAACTCTATTTTGATCTCACTATTCACATTCTAATTTTGTGCGTGTTTCATTGTTTTACATTGTTTTGGCCCATTCCAGGCGGGCCCACCATGTTTTAAGTGCATGGATGCAATATCTATGTGTAATATATCTCTTGACCAAAATCAATGACACACAAAAAACAATGACACACTATTTGCCTTTTTTCTTTTATATACAAATATATTTATATTTACTTTTTTATATAAATATATGTAGACAATTAATCTTGGCCATTTATCTTATCTTACCAATGGTATATTTTAAAGATACAAATTAAAAAATGAAAAAAATTAAGAAAATGGCCTGTGTGTCACATTGCTTGCGTGAGGGAGTATTTTGCCTTTTTTATTATAACAGAAGGGGGTAAATTGCTAATTTTTATTTCACGTGGGGTTGTCTTGTCATTTTCTCCTAACACAACAGGGTAAATTGCAATTTATATATAAAATTTATACGCTAAAAATTTATAAAATTATACGCTAAAAATTATAAAATTATACGATAAAATTTATACTATAAAAATTTATACAATTTATACGATAAAAATTTATACATTTTATATATATAATTTATTCGATAAAAATTTATACACTAAAATTTATAAAATTATATAAAATTTATATGGTAAAAATTTATACGCTAAAAATTATATATATAATTTATACGCTAGAATAAATTATATACAAGGATTTTTCAATATAAAATTTATATGCTAAAAAGATAGATTATATATATAGAATGTACATATAATCATACAATTAAGCCGTATACAAAATATATGATAGAAATCCTATTTTGGATTTACTATTCATGTGGTTTTTTTTTTGTTTGTGTATCATTGTTTTATCTTATTTTGCAATTTCATGTCAGAATTTTCTGCTAATTCACGTGATGTACCATCCCTCAATTCCAGCAAACATTGCTTGTGTACTGCCACGACTGGTCAGCTATATTTCATTTACCTTTTGACCAAATGAAATCACACTCTATTTGCTTTTTGACTAAATGCACTGATACACCATTTATTTACACACTACATATTATCATACAATGCCACACACCATACAATGTGCAGCTTTTTTTTACGGATAAAATTACCACGTGACCAAAACATTGTTTGCATATTTTTCAAAGATATGGTTTTAGAATTAATCATTCACTATACTGTTCAATTTAAAATATTTTCATAAGGATATTAGACTGAAAATAAATACAAAATAAAAAAAATCAGAACACATTTTTTACTAGTGTTGTATAAATAGTCGGTAGTTCCTCCCACATTATCCATTATCTGAGTTTTGCACTCAACGTGGTAGTCTCTCCCATACATTTAACTTCTCACATATCTATGTTGTTTGTTTACGATGAGTGTCGTTGTTTTAGTTACTGATATAAAATTTTTGTATCTCCTTGTATAGCATTTTGTGGCTACACTTGGAGCAATTGTTATACTGGGGTCCTGCCTCTTCCTTCTTTCTACTCTTCACCATCTCCACTTGGTTTTATCAAGGTACCTCACTTAACCCTTTCTTGGTTAAGATAGTTTGTTATAAATTTGAGTATATTATACTTTGGTTGATATTGTATGTTAATGAACATTTCAGTGTTGTTTAAAAGTCTGTTTTTAGACTTTGGTTGATATAATATAGTTTGTATGTTAAAATATGGTTAGTGCTTTTTTATGTTGCGTGTTAAAATATTTTAGTGTTAAATTCAATATTCTTGCTCTTATTTGATATCCTTAAATGTATCTTACGAAATTATTTTATTTAAATTATACTATTATAATATTAAACTAAAAAATATGCAAGAATATTCAACTATTATAATATATTAAACTATAATAGTCTGTGTAATATTAAACTATGAAAATTATACTCCTATAATATTAAAAAATAGTAGTTGCAATATTAAACTATTGAAACTATTGAAATCATACTACTATAATATATGCAAGAATAGTCTGTGCAATATTAAACTATTGAAATTATACTACGATAATATCAAAAAAAAATATATGCAAGAAATTATACTACTATAATATTAAACTAAAAAATATGCAAGAATATTAAACTATTATATTATATTAAAACTATAATAGTCTGTTCCATATTAAACTATGGAAATTATACTCCTATAATATTAAAAAATAGTAGTTGCAATATTAAACTATTGAAACTATTGAAATTATACTACTATAATATATGCAATAATAGTCTGTGTAATATTAAACTATTAAAATTATACTACAATAATATCAAAAAAAAAAAATGCCAGAAATTATACTACTATAATATTAAACTAAAAAATTGCAAGAATATTAAACTATTATATTATATTAAAACTATTATATTATATTAAAACTATAATAGTCTGTTCCATATTAAACTATGGAAATTATACTCCTATAATATTAAAAAATATTAACGGACATATTAAACTATTGAAACTATTGAAATTATACTACGATAATATCAAAAAATAAAAAATATGCAAGAAATTGTACTACTATAATATTAAACTAAAAAATATACAAGAATATTAAACTATTATATTATATTAAAACTATAATAGTCTGTGCAATATTAAACTATGGAAATTATACTACTATAATATTAAAAAAAATAGTCTGTGCAGTATTAAACTATTGAAACTATTGAAATTATACTACTATAATATATGCAAAAATAGTCTGTGCAATATTAAACAATTAGAACTATATAAATACATAGCACTTGACACTTTAATACCTAACGATTACAAACTGTAAATTATGTGTTGTTCATATGACCTCTTCACATATGTAGAATATAGGAAACTACATGAAATTTCCTACGAGTATGTAGAACTATGTCGAATGTTTCTCATATACTATGCAATTGTACTCTGTGCGTCAATTAGGCTTTTAACCAAGATGCCTCGTACGCATGAGGTCCCTTTATCTCAGTCCTCACGTGCCGACAAAGTCACGTGGACTGCCTTTACTGAGCGAGTATTCATAGAGTTAATGTATGAAGAGTTTGTGAATGGTCGGGTTAAGTCGTCCACCTTCTCCCCTTTTGTTTGGGGCCGCATATGCGATAGGTTGAATGCAACTCTAGCTCCAACGTACGTGTACACAATTGAGCAGCTAAAGGAGAAACTTAATAGGCTTCGGCGAGCATGGCGACTTTTGAACGATTTAATATCGGGGGGGACTGGATGGAGTTGGGACTCACAATTGAATATTGTTATTGATGAGCATGGCCGTCTCGAAGAGTTATATCAGGTATGGATATTACATTGAATAAATTTCTCTTACACCACCATACTACGATCCACACCGAATATTACACATACACCCTCATTCTTCCATGTTTAGCTAACTTCTACTATTTTTCCAATTAAACTTAATAGGCGAATCCTGAATATAAAAAGATTATAGAGCATGGTCTCCCGCATTTTGACCTGTGTACGGAAATGTTTTCGCGTAATACTACTACTGGGGCTTGGGGGAGGTCAGCGACACATGGGCCACGCTCATCACACGGTGAACATGGGGGAACTGATGAGATGCAGGTTGAAAATGACCATTCTACCCATGTTGGCAGTCGACGATCTAGAGACGAGTATGAGGACACAGCATACTCGGAGTTGATGCCATCGGTCCCCCTTAACGAGCCTTCAGTTTCCCTGAACGAGCCCTTCGAGTCCTTTCCGATTGCCTCCGATGATGACTTTGCTTCTCCATCTAGTGGTCGACGCGGGAAACACCATGTTAATGATCTGCAAACGAAGAAGATGGACATGATGGACAAAGTCCAGGAGTCTCTTAAGGGAAAGATAGAATGGACTGGCCAAAAGAAACCGAAGCTATCGAGCGGTGCGTAGAAGAGTTAAGCAAATTTGAGAACCTTCCAGATCAAATTTTCACAACTGCGTTGGAGTGCTTTCACAGTCACACTACTCGCACCATGTTCTTGAAATTGACTGAAAATAATAAACTTCGTTGGCTACAATCATTGGCAAAGCTAAACTAACTATGTATGCCTCGATCTATGTATGCTCTATCCCTTTAATCATGCAGTTGGAAATAAATGTTGATCAATTCCTAATCGATAACCCCAATTTGGCATATTATAATAGTTCCAATATTTCTTTAAGCAATGTCGCGGAGTCAATTTATGCTATACAATGCTATACAATGCTGATCAGTATTATAATTTCATTTAATACCTGATCTAATATCTTTTTTTTTTTTTTTTTTTGTGCTCTAGAACTATATTATGGCTTCAGTTCTAATACTTGTTTTCTTTTATGTATATATATATATATCAAAGATAATGGCTACCCCTAGTGGCCCGAGCAACTTTGAAGACCACACTTCAAGCGGTACACCTGGGACTCTGGGTACACCCGGCAGTGACAAATCCGCTGTGCCTGAGGAGTATTACATACTCCGAGATATAATTTGTCCTGAGCTCTTTCGCGAACAAGTTTCGCGCAATACATCTATGTTACAGGGTCAGGGTTGGGTAGCTGAAATTATGACGACACTACATATCGGTTGTTTCTACGATAATATTCATATGACAAACCCTTGTTTCTACGCATTGGTGGAGGCATTGACCTCTAGGGGTCTACTTCCACAGGGACAATCAAGCAGAGTAAGCTCATTTGAGGAGGTGGCTCTTTTCATGCAGACAGTTGGAATGCACAAACGTCAGCGTGATTTGATGGAGCGATTTCAACATTCATTGGAGACAATTAATTAACGTAAATTAAAATAAAGTTATAACTACACACAACGTAAATTAAATATATTTAACTAAGTTGCATTGTTTGAAGGGCATTGAACTAACAATAAAATTACTGCCAATTAATAAAAGCATGTTGATAACAACGATTCAACAACTACTACTAAACATAATATTAGAATAAAAAGTCCTACAACACCCTGCACGATTTAGATCCTAGTAACCCCATGATTTCACTTTTCGTCCGACCCCGACGATAACTCAACAATTGCATCCACATCAATAACTTCATTGTTGCATCCTCTACGACTTGGCCCAGCTCCATGTGGCACACATCTTTCGAATATAGCTCGGAGAGCAGTGTAATTTGGCTCACCAAAGTGCCCATAAGCTTTTGCTAGTGGAAATCTCTATAAAACCAAAATACGAATTTCAAATGTAACAACCGTTAGTTTATACCCAACAAATTATAAAAAATTAACTAATAAGAAATACCTCAAACATAAGTTGCCAAAATTCAGTTGGAGCATGCATCGTATTTTCCCATCGATCCCAGTGTATCTCTGGCTGTGAAATCAGATAGCTAAACGTTTCATAACGCTCCCTAAGTTTAATGTAACGACCACAATTTGCATCAACTGTGAATGCCTC
The DNA here is from genome assembly GCA_034509735.1 of Sesamum alatum. Taxonomy (NCBI): domain Eukaryota; kingdom Viridiplantae; phylum Streptophyta; class Magnoliopsida; order Lamiales; family Pedaliaceae; genus Sesamum; species Sesamum alatum. The sequence continues at coordinate 13,125,585 of JACGWO010000008.1, forward strand.
CTTCATGACAAGGTTTACCACCGTCGTTGCATACTTGATTGCTTCAATGTTGTTGAAAGAATCGACGTCGCTACATCCAGCCATAGCTTTGTCCCAAAGTGCGTCAATGAAACATTGATCATGCGCCGAAGTCCAAATCGGAGTGTATAAATGCTTTTGTTGAATAGGCGGACTAATTGCCGGCTTAGGGACATATTTCCAGCAAACGTTCGTAACGACCTTTGCACGAGGGGAGGGGTTTGAACGAGTCATATCAGTTAATTAAAACTTGAATGGTAAAAACACTTTAGCTATATTGAAGGTTCACAAAAATGAAGTTTGCAATTAATAGAGCACTTTGGTCTTTTGTTTACGGTTTTACAATGTAGAAATAATCACATTTCATCATTTTATAGGCAACAATTGAGAGCAAAATTGTCTCTCTTTTTTTTTTTTAAATTAACAATTGGCCTCATGATAAGACTACACCTTCATAGAATATTATAATTTCCAAAAAAGAAAATCTGACTCACTCCCAACTTTACTTCACCCTTCAAAGATTCTCATGCATACAATAAAATTAAATTTCTTGTCAATATAGCATATTTTGTCTCTTTGCAATGAAAAAGAAATCATGTCAAGTAAAAGTCTTTATTATATATGTGAGCACTATTATATAGAAATGAAAATTTGCAAGAGTAGTACACTATGAATACGACAGAGTCATGTGCATAGCTCTGAAAGTGAAGTACAAACATAATTCTACAGCAGCAATGAAGTTGAGGTTGAAATTTGTGCTATATATAGTTCTATATGGCAGAGTCATGTACAAATATAACTCTGTACAAATATATACGTATATATGGCTATATACGACAGAGTCATGGCAGAGTCTGAGAGTCATATATAGTACTATTTGGCTATATATACGAAAAAGTCATGTACAAATATGGACGTCAATGTTATATAATGCTATATATAGTTCTATAATTTCTACAGCAGGACATCCCGTATGTATAGTGCTATATGATTAAATAATTGTTATTTTGACGATCATATAATTCGTATGTATAGTGCTCGGTTAACTGTTGAGTTATATAAAAACAATCATAAATTAAACATGGCCGTGTAAGCGGTCACAATTCCGTGTAACACACTGTCCCGACCCTGGCGGAATGCGTACATCCTAAACACAGCTCTGCTATAAGGGGACACGGTCGTGTAACTGAATGCCTACAAAACAGTTGGTACAAAATACAAAGACTACTACAATAAATACGTAGGCATATCAAGCACATTAAAAACTAATACATCAACACGATACAGAATCACTCCGAATTATTATCAGAGTTAGGAGACAGGCTAATAACGTCTGTTGTGTCATGAACTGCATTCTCAGGCGCGTGGACATTAGCATCTTGGAATCTTACGGGAAAGTCCACAGGATTAGTGAAAATTGTGCTTAGATCATCCCACGCCGGATCAGCTTTGTTCACATGAATTCTTATCTAGGGGCTTCTCTGACAGAGAATACCGTCCGTGTGTGAGTAATCGTTTTATTTCAAAATTAAATAATGAACAAGCAAAGATTAGCGTACTATTACCTCCATAGCTGTGTCCCAAAAAAATTGATCAGCACTTAATTCCTTTGTAATGGGGTCGTACAAAACACCCGGAAGACACAACACTTTAGAAAATCGAAGGAATCGTTCATACAATCGACGAACCTTACTTTCAAAGAAGTTGTAATCGTAAAAGGTGTCATAAGTCTGATTGACTTCTAACATACCGACCCTTATTGTGTAACTGTCAGGATATCCAAGTTCAGCAACACCCATCGTAATTTCTTGCACAAGAACACCCAAAAACGTGGACTCCATTGCTACACTTCAATTTTCGTTGTAGAACCTGTTTCGTTGCAATTCATCTGCACTTGGAGCCATATTGTCTATGTAAATCGCAAATGATATGGGTATACACTTAGATGTATAAATAGCTGATAGTATGCATATACGACAAGAAATGGAACATCCATTATTGAACATGGATAATTTCAGCCAAAAAGGTACAGTGTATGCTTTGATAAGGGTGCAGACTAAAGTGTTCACGAGCAATGTATGGGCAATGTTAAAAAAGAAAAGCAATGACATATCTTGTCAAATAACACATCAATGCCAAGGAATATATTCCTCTACAATACATACAAACATGTACAACCGGAAAATATAAAGGTTAAGTGATAAAAGTTAAGTTGTAATATAATAAAAATAAAATTTGCAACATGATATGTACGCTAAGTTGTGTACTTCCGAAAAAATAAAATTTTGAGCATTATATTATTGCAAAAAATTGCAATAATATAACAACTTCTTCGTCTTCCTCATCGTTAAGTATTGTGGGATAATTTTTCAATTCATTAACTGTTGAACAAGTACCTATCAATAAATAAATTAAATGATATAATATTTTGTTAGCAATTATTCTATCATGATAAAATAAAAGAATATATATATATATATATATATAAACAGGGCGGGTTTTATCGGTCCAGGTTGAATTGCCAACCCTATCCACATCTATTATAGGCCTGCAACCTCCCAAAAAAGCCTATTTCATAACATTAAAACACACATGAAACTTTTCAAATCTTTTTTCACTACTCTCATCATTTACTCCTAAAATGACTGTGCTACCAGGGTTTGTTCTCCTCAACTCATCTGCATAATCCCATAATTTACTGAACTGATGCTCAGGCTTCATTCAGGTTTTTTCAAGGCTTGTCTTTTTGCTCTGTAAATCTGGTCTCTTGATAGATGATATCTAAGCTCATTCAGTATGTATACCCTCCACCCCTTGTCATTTATTTTTGTATCCATTTAAAGTTTTGCAGAAAGCTTTCACTTAACCAACTTGTTTTCACATTTCTTACATTGAAGACTTATGGGCAAGTGTATTTAGACTTGTATAAATTAATCTAGAAGGTGCGTTCTTTTTCTTTTTATCTTGGTTGCATGTATTTTCTATTCACACCCCTTCCAAGTGCACACTGGATACACCCTGAATGAATCATTCTTTGTGAATTTCAAACTTCTCTTAGGTTGCATTTGGATTGAATTTCAAATCCTTAATAATAAATCCTTTGGATTCGTTTGGATAATTCCACATTTGAAGGATTTCAAATCCTTTTATTTTGAACTATGTTTTTATGAATATGGATGGATTTCAAATTCTTTTCAAATGGAGTCATTTGAAATTATTTCTCCAAATCCTTTCTTCACATCCAAATCCATCAATCCAAATACACCATTATGTCTTATTCCATGTGATTGAATAACATTTTTGAATTCTGCCGTTGAGGTGAATATCATCCCCAGTTCAAGTGAAGGATCATATATTTTAATAGGGTTGAAGAAAACATAATTAGGCCCAGCATCCTCATCATTTGACATCCTATGTTCATCTATGTTAGCTTCACTGACCACTACATCATCTGAATCAAATTCATATGATGTTTCATCCATATAATTTTTTAATAACTCATCATCATCTTCACTATTGTCATTATTCGTGTCATAATCATTCTCTAGGAAGTCTTCATCAGATTCATCTTCTTTTATGTCAGGTTCATCTACCCCCACATCACTTCCCTTGAAGGTTCATCTACCATTGGAGCATCTCTTGAAGGTTCTACCACATCAACATTTTTATTTACATAACTATTTTCTCCCCAAAACTCCTTATTTGTTCCTAAAAACTCAATATCTTCTGCAAAGTTCAAATTTTTTTGTTGCCATGCCCTTACCATTCCCATTAATCTTACCTTTGCCTTTCTCTTTTCAATTTTTTTTGCATAATTCGTTCTTCCTCACCAGCACCCACAGCAACCTTCTCAGGTCGTGGAGGATAACATAGACAGAAAACTCCCTATTCCCCAACTGCTCTAAAGCACTTTCTAATATATCATCATCATTGAGCAAGATCTAAACCCCCTATTCCTCATAATGTAGTATCTTATTCCCTCTCCAGTAATTCCGCATTTTTCAATAAGCAAGTTCAAATTATGCTTGTTCATGTGGGTGCAATTTACATAGTTAATAATTTTTTACTTTCCTCTCAGGGTTTGAGAATAAGAAAACAATACCACCAAAAAAGAAAAGAAACCACAATAAGTAACAACAAAAACATACTAAAGTATACAATAGTACCCCACACGCTTGGTACATTACATTTTTAATATAGTAACAACAGAACCCAAGTCAGATTCACATTGTTGGGGGGAGGGGGGAGGGGAACAGGGCATTAAGCAAACAAACAATCACCTTTAACAACAACATACAGACAAAAATGCCTCAACAACACGTACTAGCTTGTTCAGACTCCCCAAAACCCAAAAAAAAAAAAAAGGATAGAAAAGAAAAGAAAAAGGTATCAGTTGTGGAGTACTTATGGTATGCTGGTGGGGGCATGTTTAAATGCTTATCTGCTCGAATCATCACCATTTTTGCAAACAAATATCTTCAACAAGCTCCTGGGTTTCACCTCTTCGCAAATGGTGGACTGATTAAGCAATGCCTTTAGATAGCAAGCTAGGGCTCAATTTGGGCACCAGGTGAGGAAAAATTGGAGTTTCTTCTTCAGTTACACTTTGAGCTATTTCTTCGAAGAAGACGACACGTGACTTAAACGTGCTATCCACTTTCCCTCCAATTACCAGCCTTACATGGGCTGCCAAGGTGAGTTGGCAGGGGTGACGTGGTTTGTTAAAATACGTTAGCTTTGCCATGTAAGCACTGGCTAAAAAAATACTTCCACGTGAGCCAAATCGCAGATTTTGGAGAATCCCCAAATTTAGGGGGTCACGTGCGTGTCATGCGCATGATTCCCCCTAGATTATGACTTTTTTGTCCTTAAATTGTCACTTTTTAAGAATTACTGTCCTAATTCCCTATTTTGAATTAGACCTGGACCAAAATTGCCACCGACCCCTTAGAAACTGGACCAAAATTGCATTTTTCCTAAATAAAAACTACTACTGAAAACCTTAAAAACACCCAATGATGAAAGAGCAAGTGCAGATATTACCTTAGTAGGAGAAGGAAAAAAAGAAAACGTTGAAGGGAAAATTACATATATTAGTAATATAGTAGATAAAAAAAATTATTTTTTTGTTCTTTTGAGCCTAATATTTTACTTTTCGGTCCAATTTTGAACGATCAGCAAAAATAAAATTAGACTTAGGAGGGTGTTCATATATCCACTTTTACTTTCCGCCATTTATTCTCCCCAATCAAATATAAATTTTCCCCTATACATTTCCTTTTATTTTCTCTATTTTTCTATATTTATTTCTCACTCGAACCAACACAAGCTCTAAGCTTCATAATTTTTTCCCGCCTAATTATGCTTACCAAAATACCGTCTTGTTTGATATGATTTTAAAGGTCCATTTCGATTTATACTTTTCAAATTGTGAGATTGAACCATAATTAAAAAAATTATTATATCACGTCTTTTCATATATTTTTTTAGGGTAAAATGCAATTTAGCCCCCTATGTTTTCATAAATGTTTAAAATACCCCCTTGTGAAAAAAAAATCACTAAAAACCCCCCTATGATCTCTAAAATAGGGCAAAAACACCCCCTCCATGCATTGCATGCGCCACACACGCTTTTTCTATTTTTTTATTTTATAATTATGAAATGTCGTTTTTAACCCTATTGATACACCATTAGATCCCATCTTTTATAATGGACGGTTCAGATCTTGTCAATATTACAAATCTATATTTTAAAATTAAATATACTTTATTTATATATAAATATATATTATATTTTATGTGTATATATGTATATATATATAGAAAGGGAGGAGCGCCGGCGCGGAAGAGGCAGATGGGAGGGGAAAGGGCGGTGCGCGCGAAGGGGGGCTGCGCGCGAAGGCGAGGCCGCGTCGAAGGGAGATGAGGCGAGGCTGTGCGCGGAGGCGAGGCCGCATCAAAGGGAGAGGGGGCGGGGCTGCGCGCGGCGGCGCTAGGCGAGGAGGGGAGGGGCGGCACTAGGCAAGGAGGGGAAGGGGCGGCGCACAAAGGAGGAGAGGGCGGCCGGCAGCGCTGGGCGAGGGGGGAAGGGGGTGGCGCATAGAGGAGGAGAGGGCGGCCGGTAGCGCTAGGCGAAGAGGGAGGGGGTGGCGTGCAGAGGAGGAGAGGGCGGCCGGCGGCGACGGCGAGGGGGCGGCGCACACGGAGGAGGACGGCGGCGGCGAGGAGGTGGTGGTGAGGAAAAAAGAAACAGTATTTTAAAATATATATTTTTAATATATTTAATATTTTATTTATATTTTAATAAAAAAATTATAATAAATATTTGTGTCTTGAATCTGGGCCGTTAATTTAAATTAATTGAAATATAAACCATTGATTTGTATATTAAATCTGAACCTTTGATTCAAGTATAATGAAATCTAACTGTTCGATTATGTTCTTTAAGTTTCAACCGTTAGATGTATAACAAGTAAGATCTAACGGTCCATAAATAAAGATGTAAATTAATTATTGACAAAATTGAACCCCCACTCGAAGGAATGGCGCGTGTGACACACCCGCGGGTCGAAGGGGGTGTTTTTGCCCTATTAAAAATCACAAGGGGGTATTTTAGTGATTTTTTTCTCACAGAGGGTATTTTAAACATTTACGAAAATACAGAGGGGTAAAATGTATTTTACCCTATTTTTTTACAAGCATAATGTATTTTAGTATTAAAAACTATCATAAAATATCTTAACCCCAAACACATTTTTATTTTAAAACGTCTTTTGTATAAAATCTATCACAAAATATTATAATTCAGATATATTTTTATTTCACTACACCTTTTCGTAAAAAAATCTATCATAAAACTTTCCAATCAAATTATAATTTTATTTTTCACATAATAAAATCCAATATAAAAATAAGACTTCACTTGAAAATATTGAAACCTGAAAAATAAGAATATAAAGCAAACAAGGCCGAAGTATCTTCACCCGCGAGTCCTTCACCCTAACCCTTTGACGCATTAACGTTACAGAGAGGCACACTATAAAACTACACCGTTTTCTCATTTCTGAACAGCCAACAAGGCATGTTCAGAGCATTTTCAAGAACCTTGTTCAGCACTCATCGTCTCTTCACCTTCGTACCCAGCCCCGGAAGCCGATTCTACCTTAGCCTCTCACCCATGTCCACTGCCGCCGTTAAGCGAGTGGGCACTCACAATGGGAGCTTCCACTGCGACGAAGCCCTCGGCTGCTTCATGATTCGCCTCAGCAAAAGATTTTCCGATGCTCATATCGTCCGCACCCGTGACCCCAAGGTCATATTATCAGGCCCCCTTCGTGTTAACGTGGCAAACTTGTTGATGTTGGGGGGTTAGAGCTGTTGGTGTTTGTGTGTGTAGGTTATGTGTTTGATGAAATGTGTCTTTAACTGTGCTAGGTGCTGGAGACGCTTGATGCTGTGCTTGATGTGGGTGGGGTTTATGATCCCACCAAAGACCGCTACGATCATCACCAAAAGGGTTTTGAAGAGGTTTTTGGACATGGGTTTAATACTAAGCTCAGCAGTGCTGGTCTTGTTTACAAGGTAAGCTCACTTTCATTCTTTGTTGTCTGGTTCAGAAGAGAATTTTTCACTTTGGTGAAAGACAATGTCTTTGTTGTTTTAGTGTCTTTTATTGTAATGAATGAGCTAAAATGTCTTGATCATTTCTGTTTGAGGCAGATTTGTGTTGTTTGCAAGATTAATTCAAGTAGTTGGAGTCTGAATGTTGGTTGTGTTTCCTTGTGTATAGCATTTCGGAAAGGAGATTATAGCTAAGGAGCTCCAAGTTGATGAAGACCATCCAGACGTGCATAGATTATTTCTGGCAGTTTATAAGAGCTTCATGGAGGTATTCTGCTTTATGCATTTGTTTCCTTTTTCATTTGAAGAATTATTTTTTTCTCCACAATCTGGAGAAATTATTGTTGATGTTTGTGATGGAAAAATCAGTATTAGTTAGTTGTTTGCTAATTCATCGTCAATTGTTAATCTCTATTGTCTATGTAGCTTATGCTGCATGTTCTTGACCTTCAAGGTATCAAAGATAAAGCTTCCAGCACATGAGAACCTTATGGTCCACATCAAGTGTGGTTTTGTGAGGGTAAAGGAATTTAGTTTGGGAGTGTTGTACTTGTATATGAAATCGGAAAAGAGGGTATCACTTTCCTCCATGTTTGGCACCCATGGTTGCAATTTTGCCTAAAGACACCTGAAAGCAAAATGGAGGAACAAGGGTAAAGAAAACTTGAACCCTGCCCAAACTATCTGCCACCCGCTGTAGTGCCTGAAATTTGTGATACCTTTTTATGTAAAGGTTCAAGGAATCACTATAATATATTTGTATATTTGATCATAACAATCAGGCCTCTTTTCCTGTATCGAGTGAGTTCAAGATTGATCATTAAGCACTATGCAGTGATCTATTAGAAGCATATCTCTCTCTGTTCAAAATGTTTCTGGTTCCAATTGATTAAGTCTATAGCTCTCAGTAGCTATTATGAGATAGCTTAAAGCAGCTGCTTTTTGCGTCCCGATCTTTTTATCACCTTAATAGTCTTCATGTCTTTCACATCTGCTGAATGCGGTCTTTATATCCAGAAGATGACTTTTCTCAGCCCTGATTCGGCATTAAGTTTTCCTTCTGTGGATTTGTATAATTGAAGTATTCTGAAATTTTACATCACCTTGTTACATTATTCATCTTAACATTTATTTCTTCTAATAACAGGCAATTGATGCCGTTGACAATGGGATCAATCAGTATGACACAGACCAGCCTCCAAGATACGTGAACAATACACACTTGTCTTCACGCATTGGAAAATTAAATTTGGATTGGACAGATCCTGATCAGTCAGCTGAGAAGGAAAATGAAGCATTTGAACGTGCTATGGTTCTGGCTGGCAGTGAGTTTTTGGATGTAAGTTCCCTCAAGTACATTCGATATCGTCTTTTATAATTCATGTAGTTTTATTCTCTCTTTTGGAGACTTCAGTTGGAAGCACTTCCACGAAAAAGGGCAGTTGCTTTTTGGATCCCTGAAATTTATCTTGAAAATCTTTGACACTGAGGTCTTTCCTGATTCTGAAGCTACAAAAGAATGAAGTGACTTTTGTTTTGCTTGTAATTGAAGATTACTTATTTGGAAGTTCTAACAACATTATATTTGTTCAGAGTGTCCGCTTTCATGCAAGATCATGGCTACCAGCTCGGTCAATTGTGATGCAATGTCTAGAAGCTAGGCTAGATGTTGATCCAAGTGGAGAAATTATGATCTTGGATAGATTTTGCCCGGTGAGTATTTTTCACCAGCACATCTGGAAATGTAAATTTGCTTTATCACCTTGCTAGTATCAATTGATAATTCAATTTCTTTTTTCTAGTTAAGGAAATTACGATTCAGAGTTTAACCTACTCAACAAGTAATTTTTGATTGGTTTTCTTAGGGGCCATAATATTTTTGTAGAATGTTATACTTATTCACATTCATAGTTTCTTAGAGGTGCTCAATGGCTATAAAGAAAATTGATTTACCATATTTGGAATTGAATGGAAAATATTTGAACATCTTAGGCAAATATGTCTTAATCTGGGCAAAACCTTTTGTAGAGAGACTTAATTGAGACGTTCCAGTATTATAATCTTGTTTTATCATTTTACTTTCAGAAATTTTATAACCCAAGCGTTTTGCCTGCCATAAACATACGTACATGTGAAACATGGTGTACATTTTCACATTATTTAACTAATCTAACTTCTGGTTTAAAAAAAAAAAAAGTAATCTAACTTCTCCCTTAAAGGTATGTACATTTTACATGAGATATATGGATTTTCACCTTTATTAAGTAATGAACTGTCTTTGTTAATCCCATTGTTAAAATGCTTCTATGATCATGTAATCCTAACCATTATCTTATCCCTTATCCAAGTACTCTTAAACGACTCCTATTTGACAATATTGTATTAATGCATTGTTGGAAGAAAGTGATTTCATTCTTGTAATCTTAAGACTTAGCCTCTGGGTATGAAATAATGAATACTCTTGTATGACTTTTCTGCCTTATTATTGACTTTATTAACTTATTAAGATCATCTTGTTTTTTTTATCAACAGTGGAAGCTTCACTTGTTCGAGCTCGAAGAAGAAATGAAGATTAACCCACCTATTAAATACGTGCTTTATCAGGTAGTCCTGCATTCTGTTTCTTTTCATATCTTTATATTCCATCACCCACTCTGTTCTTTTGTTAACCTTGTCCAGTGACATCTTTTTTGGGGTTCAGCACACTCTTCTGTTGCTCTTTTTCATTACCAATTTTTTCCTTCTGAATTTGTTGTCATTTATCTAGAGAACCCTTTGATGGTTCGAGCCTTGAGGGATGATTATATGCAATAGTAGGGACTTATAGGTTGGGCCAGCTTGTATCGATCAGTTGTTTGGGGAATGATTGGGTTAGTGGTAGGAACTTGTAATGTTGGTAACTTTGCGGCTTTTGCATGCACGGCCATCTGCATAAATATAACTGCATTATGACTACATCGACATTCTGTTAAACTATTTTAGGACGACCGAAGTAAAAGTTGGCGAGTTCAGGCTGTGGGCGTAGCACCAGATAGATTTGAGAGTCGTAAGGCTCTTCCAGTTCAGTGGCGTGGTCTGAGAGACGATGAACTGTCCAAGGAGACGGGTATTCCTGGCGGTGTTTTCGTCCATATGAGTGGGTTTATTGGTGGAAACCAAACATATGATGGTGCACTTGCAATGGCAAAAGCTGCTCTGAAGCTCTGACCGCAAGAACAACAATGTGATTTATGTTTACACTGATTTTTCTCAATGGAATTTGACTAGAAGCCTGCTCTATTTGTTACAATTCATGTAATTTGCCTTGAGGGCATATCTATAGTTGTTGTCTCTAGAATATTAGGCAAGATTTTATTGAGGCTGGACGATTATGGTTGTGGTGGACACAGTAGCCATTAAAATTTGAGCTTTAGAGAGAAACTGTAAAGAACAACATCTTTCCAGTTGACACAGCAGTTTTCTTGATGAATGCAAGTTCGCATCTGTTCTTTTTTTTTTTTCTTTTTTTTTTGTTGTCGAGGAAAAGATGGAGGTAATATTATTAAATGGTGAAATCAGCAGCCGAAAGGCCAATGTCAAGAGGACAATTAAGCAAGTCACGCCCCCTGAATACTAATAGCATGCTTAGCAAGGCAGTGGGCATGCTAGAAAGGATTGGCCAAGGATTTAGCGATCGTCCCAATAGGTGATGAATCCTCTTCTGAAACACAGGGTTGCTGCAGTCGCCTTTGACAATGATCTGCAAAGGCCTCGGCAGAATGAAGAAGTGCCTTCCTTGCTGCAAGGGCCTCTGCCAATTCTGCCGAAGCAGCTTGAGGTAATCCATTACCTAGCCATACGATTAAGGTACCAGTAGGCAGTAGCATCCGGAGCAGCCACACCCCGTCCCACTTCTATATGCCCCACGGTAGAATAGATAAACCCAATACTTGTCAATGGCGAAGGGACATCCAACAAGAGCATGTTTGATATCCTCCCATGGTCCACAGCAGAGTGGGCAACCAAAATGATCCACTACGGAGATTCGACCCAGTTGGGAAGGCGTTTCTGGCCATTCTTCCACACCATAATCTTCACTTTTGCAGGCACAACGGAGGAACTTCCATCTACCAACAGCTTTGGACCGGGAGCTCAATCCAGTCTGAGCATTGAGCAAACAAAATAAGCACTACGGACTGAAAACATACCGTTGCTTGAATGGTGCCAAATCATGATCATATGAGGTCCATCAAGACGGCGAAGGATCAAACACCACAGGGATGAGATCAATATTCCAATGTATTGTCTGTCCATCAATGAGATCCGCGCGCTACCATTGCTGAACTCGGTTACACGTTGATCCGCGTTGATAAACATGGAAACTAAGGTTCATTCCATTTCCATACCTGCACCAAGTAGCTCGATCCAATTCTCCATCAGGAATGGCGAAAAACATACTCCGCCATGTGAGTGACAGATTATATCCGGGGTTTAGCCTCAAACATTGGCATCTGTTTAACTACCCTCAGGCTCATTTACAATATTAGGTATGGGAATGTTTAACTGATCTCCACTCCACTATCGTGGACTCTCCTTGGGTTTTAATTGGCGATTTCAATAATCTGTCGCATCCACCAGAGGAATTGGGCGGTAAGTTCTTGCATGCCGAATCTGAGCTATCATGTGAGATGATTGACTTAGGGTTTAGCGGTCATCCCTTTACTTGGTGCAAGGGAAAATAACTTTTTTGGTTCCATATTTTAGGGAGTTTTTTGATTTGGTCTCATTTGTTAAATTTGTCTCATATTTAGTCCTATTTGTTTAATTTTTTTCTCAAATTTGGTCCCAAATAACATTTTCCGTCAAATTGTTAACAGAGTCGTCAAGTCTGTTATTTGGGGAAGACTCTGCCACTGTTGACGACTCTGTTAACAATTGACGGAAAATTCTTTTTAGGACCAAATTTGAGAAAAAAATTGAGCAAATGCAACTAAATATGAGACAAATGCAACAAATGAGATCAAATAGAAAAAGGTCATAAGATATGAGACTAAATATAAAACCATAAATAAAATTTTCCCTTTGGTGCAATAAGCAATTTGAAAGGTCTTATGTCTGCCAACCATTAAATAAAACCCTTTTATCTTCGGAAGAATGCATATTGTCAAGATCCAAAGCCCATTGGATTCAGTTTGGGGGTTTAAACACAAGGTATTTTCGTGCTTTTGCTAGCCACAGGAGACGTACTAATTTAATTCAAGGCATTCGGAATTCTTCAAATGAGTGGATTCATGGGTCAGTAGAAATAGCTGAATCCTTCCAACAATTTTTTAAAGGGTTATTTTCATTTTAGTCTCTGTATTTTTAATTGATTTTTAAAATGGTCAATTTTTTTAATTTTTTTTTCCAATTTCATCCTTCTAGTAGAATTTTGATCAATTTTACCTTTAATATAAGGGTATTCTTGTACTTCTCTTTATATTTATAAAAAAAAGAAGAAAAATTTGTGGGTTGTAAATATTATGACATAATATATATTATGGTATTATCTTATACTAGTAGATGTTGCACATTCAAATATGTGTGCATAATTATTTTTAAACTTAAAAAATTAATTTTTATTTTAATAAATATATATAAATTAGATAAATAAAACAATGCCAGAAGAATATATAAAAATTACGAGGAGTTACTGAAAAAATGAGAAAAAAAAGAATGTGGAAATTGATGAAATAGAAAATGAGAAGTTGAGTTGAGAGAGAGTAAAATGGAAATTAACAAAATAAACTAAAAAAATAAAAAAATTGATATAACAAAATAATTGAAGACACTAAAAAGGTGCTCTTCAATTATATAGATGTATAGATATTTTTGGGGCTACTAGGTAGATCTGAATATACTGACATAGTGTATATTATGACATATCTTATATATTGTTTATCGTAGCTCCATTGATGTTGTTATTGTTGGTTGAATTTGATGAAGCAATAATCAATGTATAAACAATAATTGGTTGAAAATAATACGTGATTGATAACTGATTTTTATATGAAATATTTAAAAAAAAAATGAGTTTATTTCTATTGAATACTTGCAAACCTCTTACTGCATTTTTCTTGCTTTTGTCAAATTTGATATGTGCACTTCATTTCTAATTGCACCATGTATTATAAGGGAGTATGTTCGGCAAAAAGCCAAATTCCAACCATCTAATAGTGGCATTCAAATGGTCATAATTTTCTAACCGTCATCAAGGACTAAATTAAAATTGAATTTGAAAACAGAGGGATGCTTTTGCAATTGTGTATATTTTACCAAAACTTTAGGGGGCATTTTTGACAAAAACCATTTTTTGACCGAAAAATTGATCAAAATTCTACTAGAAGGATGAAATTGAAAAATAGAAAAACAAATTGGACCATTTTAAAAATCAATTAAAAATACAGGGACTAAAATAAAAATAACCCATTTTTTAAAACTATTACTACCATTATTAGTAACATTATTGTCAATAGGCTGAGGCCAGGTAAAAATTATTTTAGTCCCTAATATTTGATTTCAGTTTTAAAATAGTCCTTATATTTTCATTTCACTTTATATTAGTCCCTCCAGAGGGTAATTTTCTCGTATTACCCCTATAAACTTTTGTTTTTTTACAGAAAATTATTTTATTGCTTCACTTTTTATTTTTTTTGCAATTTGGTCTCTCGTACATAAATTTAAAAAATAATTTGTTTTAACTAGAAGAATTGGACAATATTCAGACGTATGTGGACATTTAATTTAAAATTTTAGAAATTAATTATTATTTTAAAAATATATATGTGAATTGGATAATTAAAAAAAGTAGAAGAAAGTTATGAAAAATTATTGAAAAAAAAGAACAAGCGAAGAAAAAAGAAATAGAATTTGAGATGAGAAGAAAGAAAAATACAAATTAATGAAATAATTTTAAAAATAAACGGAAAAAATTGAAGACTAAAAAATGGTGATCTTCAATTATATAAAAATATAGATAATAATTTTTGATTAATGACATATCGACATAATTATCGTGAATTCATTGAAGTTTTAGAATTTTCCAAATAAAAGAACACCTATACGGCTATACCCCATCTTCAATATTTTAGCTGACATATTAATTTTCTTATTTATGCTCTAAATTAGTTTTTGTTTAAATATTTTTGCTCTATTTTTTTATCCAAACTTTTTCTCCAACTTATTATTTCAAATATTTTTTTTATTTGAAAAATTCAATAAGTTCATTTAATTCACAAGAATTATATTACTATATCATTAATGAAGGTATTATTTGAATAATTGGCCAACGATAAATTATTCCAATTAAAACAGTTATTTTTTCTAAGTTTGAAAATAGAAGGACCAAATCGTAATTAAAATTAAAAAGTGAATTGACAAATAATTTTATGTTAAAAAAAAAGAGTATCATAGGCGTAATATTGGAAAATCACTCATTGGAGAAACTGATTTGAAGTGAGTTGAAAAGACACGAACTATTTTAAATTAAAATAAAAGTCGTGAACTAAAATAAATTTTACCGGGCTCAGGCCGATTATGAGTAATATATATCCCCTTATCAAAATGTTTTCCTTCCTAAACGGTTTATATCTGACAATATTCTTGCGCACAAAATGCTCCATATTATGAAATAAAAAAGCTAGCAGTTTTTTTAATGGCTTTGAAACTTGACTTGGAAAAAGTATATGACAAATAAGAATGGAAATATATTAAATATGTGCTAGAGAAATTTAATCTTCAACTCTTTTTATTAATTGGATATATATATACATGTGTTACTTTGGTTACATACTCTATTCGCATTAAGGGCATCTTTACTTGCAAGGTATAGATTAAGTATGGATTAACTAAAAGTTGATTAAAATTGTTAGAGCATATGAGATTATTTAGTTTTGTGTTTACTTTAACATTGAGTAGTAGGATTATTGAATAATTCACCTTGACTTTCTTGTACCTGAATAGTGTTTTTTAGTGTGAAATTATTATTCTACCCTTCACAAAAGCATGACTTGACAAGTTGAGTGTTGTACAAAACTCAACCTGTCACCCACTTCTTCCCCATTCTTCACCATTCTTCACTAGAAAGTGTGAATCTTTCGGCTGTCGCTCCAGTCTCTACGTTGAGGCGGATTTCCGTCATTTGCTGTTGCCGCTGGTTTGTTGGGGATAACGATAAGACACTCATCGGCCGGGACCTTCTCCAAATTGGTTTTCAAAGGAAAAAGAACAAAACATGGAGAAGAACAATAAAGAGGGAGGACAACACAAATTTGGTCAAAAAATTCACTGCATGTGTTGTCAAATCAATCTTTAGGTAGTATTGTAAATAATTCTTCTTTGGGGGTCAAAATGGGAAAAAATTATGAAAAGTTGAGATCATACTTGGGTAAAGAATTATTGTCATGGCAGGTGGGGGAAAGTGATAAATTATTATTTTTTTTTGGGGGGGGGGGGGGTGGGGGGCGCGGATTGAAATCATACAATTATAAAAAAAACATACCGGGCGTGCTGATTGTGTTCGGGCCAGCTCAAAAAAAAGTAAACATGAGATAAGAAAGGATTATTAATCAAGGCTAATCCTTGCAAGTAAAGATGCCCCAATGGTATACAATCATCTCCCTGGACACCAACTAGAGGAATACGACAAGGTGATCCTCTCTCATCTTACTTATCTATTATGTGTTTAGAGCCTTTAATTCTGAAAATTTTAGTGATTGTAGTACTAACAAATTAGATGCTTTGTCATGTCCGAGACGTGATGGGCCTAAAATACCTATCCTTTGTTATGTTGATGACTGCTTCCTTTTCTTAAAGATCAACCATAAGTCCATTTCATATATCCACATTATAAAAAAGGCATATTAGATGCACTTAATATTGGCAAAATTGCACTTTTGGTCCCATAGGATAGGGCTATTCTCACATTTGGTCCCGCGCTTTTGGTCGTCGACACTTTTGGTCGTCGACACTTTTGGTCCCAAAGTCCTAATTTATTGACACTTATGGTCCCAAACTGTTAACTTTAACGGAAAACGGCACGTGATTGAACACGTGCCGTTAGTCAACACAAGTAAACGGTCTTCTGCCGTTAGCTGCTGCATTTGGGAGGAAAAAATTGGCGCCAAATGCACATTTTACTCCCTTTTTCCCTATTTATACCTATAAAAAGCCCAAAAAATCTTATTTTCTCCGTTGACAATAAAAAACTACCCCAACATTCATTTTTCTCTGTTTTAGCAGGTGAAAAAATATCACAAACCTCTTAAAATGCTAGAAATATTTTTAGTATATTTATTTAATTGAATAAAATAATTGACCAATTAATTTACTAAGGAAAAATCTGCTAAAATAAGTACTATGTTGACAAAATGTGGCGGTCTAAAATGTCATTAACTATAATTATTTCCTCCTGTATTTTTCATTAATTAATTTTATTAACAATTCCTTATGCGCACACATTTACAACTAATTTTTCCAATTAATTTACTAAGGAAAAAACTGCTAAAATAAGTACTATGTTGACAAAATGTGGCGGTCTAAAATGTTATTAACTATAATTATTTCCTCCTGTATTTTTCATTAATTAATTTTATTAACAATTCCTTATGCGCACACATTTACAACTAATTTGTTTTATTAGTTCGGTCAATTATTTTTATTCACTTAAATAAATATACTAAAAAATTTTCTAGCTTTTTCAGAGGTTTGTGACATTTTTTCAGCTGCTAAAACTGAGAAAAAATGAATGGTGGGGTAGTTTTTTGTTGTCAAAGGAGAAAATAAGATTTTTTGGACTTTTTTATGGGTATAAATAGGAAAAAAGGGAGTAAAATGTGTATTTGGCGCCAATTTTTTCCTCCTAAATGCAGCAGCTAACGGCAGAAGACCATTTACTTGCATTGACTAACGGCATGTGTTCAATCACGTGCCGTTTTCCATTAAAATTAACAGCTTGGGACCATAAGTGTCAAAAAATTAGGACTTTGAGACCAAAAGTGTCGACGACCAAAAGCGCGGGACCAAATATGAGAATAGCCCTATCCTATAAATATTAGATGCACTTAATATTTCATATGGTTCTAATAATGATAAATACCTCGAATTGCCTTATATAATGGGGCGGATGAAAAAAGAGGATTTTTATTCAATTATTCATAAAGTTTTTTTTTTTTGAACATAAATTATTCATAAAGTTGAGTCTCATCTTAATATTTGGTATAATAAAACGTTGTCCTATGCAGGTCGCAACGCTTTAATTCACTCGGATCATAGCTCTATTCCTGCATATTACATGAATGTTTTCATAATTCCTTTTTTTATTACTGATTGTCTCACTAGCTAGATGGGGTAAATATTTTTTTGGTTTCGTAAAATTAAAGTATTATTTATTTTGGTATCATAACTTAGGTAGGTGGTTGTTTTAGTCCTACAAAGCATGTTTTTCAGTTTTTTTTTTTTTTGTCGCAATGTCAATTTTTTTGTTCTTAAAATGTCATGTCCTATGGGACCAAAAAAACTGAAATTCAGACTAAAAAAATTAAAAACCGTGACATTTTGGGACCAAAAAAACTGAAAAACGTATTTTATGAGACTAAAACAACCACCTACCTAAATTGTGGTACCAAAATAAATAATGCCCTAATTTTACGGGACCAAAAAAGTATTTTTGCCCTCGCTAGAGTAAGAAGAAGTTTCGGTGGAATTCTAACAGAACTGATCGTAAATTGAGTTTAATTCCATGGAATATAATCTATAATCAGAAGAAGGTTGGTGGACTTGGCCTGCGTGAGTTGAGAAGTCTTAGAGGGTGTTTGGCTAAGTTTTTTTAAAACATCTTATAAGGTCCTATATTTTATAAGATGTTTTAGGAGCTTATAAGATGTTGGATCTTATTTTGAAAATAAGTTTTTGAAGTGTTTGGATAAAATAAGATGTTAAAGCTTATAAGATGTTTTCATATCATATAAGATGTTAGGGTGTTTGGCATAATAAGGTTTTTTTATTGGTAAAATGACCAAAACGGACATAATACTATTAGAATCAAATAAATTGTTATTTTTGTTGACATATTTTGTATTTGAATATTTTTAAAATACTCTCATAAATAGTATACATTTGTTTAACTCTAAATAAAAATTAATAGATTTTTTTTCAAAAACAAAAAATTGAAAAATTATTATCTTTAAATTTTTGCATCGAAATAATATTAACATTCATGCTAGTCGAATATTAACATAAATATATATTTTTTTGTTAATTTCAATGACTACTTTTAACCATATATAACATATAATATCCGTAGCAATTTTTTTATAATTATAATAATTAAAAATTAATATTAATTACATAATTAATGTTATAATTATATAAATATGAAAAAAGAGATGATATTATATATATATATATATATAGAGAGAGAGAGAGAGAGAGAGAAAGAAAAGAGGAGAAGGGGGAGGGAGGTAGCATGTAGAGAGAGAGAATTTTTTAGTTGTTAAAAATATGTTTGTTATGTTAAGGGTAAAATTGAAATTTAGCAAATCAATAAGGTTATTTTTGTCTTATCAATTATTAATTGCATAGAGCTTATAAGATCTTATAAAAAAAAGTTAGGAAAGTTTAACTTTTTTGAAAAGATCTTATAAGATCCAAAACATCTTATTTTGAGATCTTATAAGCTCTTTCAAGAAAAATTTGTCAAACGATTTTTTAGAGCTTATAAGCTCTCAAACATCTTATAAGATGTTTTGGGGAGCTTATGAGCTTAGCCAAACACCCTCTTAGGGAGTGTTTGCGAGAGCTTCTGCTTTTAAAAAAGTGATTTTCGTAGAAAAAGTTGGAAGTTGTAGCAGAATCAAAAGTGGGTAGTGTTTGTAAAAAAAAGTGAAAAGCAGATAAAAGCTAAATTGGTAGTGTTTGGGAGAAAAGCACTTTTAAAACACGTTTAATTGATTAAAGACCATGTTGTCCCCATGTATTAAACAGATGCTATTTTGCCTTAATATTTGCACTTATCTCTTGATTATTAATTATTTTTTCTCAAAAATAATAATTTTTATTTCAATTAGTATATCTCATATTTAATTTTTTAAAAATTATTATAATTTATATTATTAAAATATTCAATATTAATAGAAAAACTGGATGTTTAGTTCAATAATTTTCCTATTATGTAATATAATTGTTCATTCATGCACAATATATAAACTTACAATATTGACAAAATAAATTATTCTTTTTAATTAATCCTAGCAATTTAATTTTTTTTTCTATGATTTAGGAATAATATCTTATAATATAGAAAATAAAATAGTAAAATTTTAAAATATTAAACATGTGAAATTATAAATTTTGTTAGTGATAAATTATTCAAATAATTTAAAATTTCTAACATCAACTTTAGATGAGCAATTTTGAAAATACATTAAAAATGATAAAATCGAATTGAATTTATTATAATGAGGGTAAAGTAGTCTAAAAACAAGTTGAATTTATTTACAAAAAAGCCAAAGCTGCTAGAAGCACCCCCCAAGGTGCTTCCAGCTTTTGGCTTAAAAGTGCTTTTCGTAGCAGTTTTAGAAGCAGAAGTTGGCATCCCAAACACTTTAAAAGTGCTTTTCAGCATCCATAAGCTGAAAAGCGCTTTTCCAAAGCGCGCGCAAACACTCCCTTAATATTACAATCACAAGATCCTCCAAATACCTTCTTTCTCTTCTGCGCAGGAAGGATCCAGCTCCAACAACGCACGTCTCTTTGTTCAGGAACTGCTAGGCAATGTTAACTGAATTCTAATAGCTAAGGCCTGTTTTTGCTATTGAGAGTGCAATCGCGCAACTGATCTTTTGGCAAGGACGACAGCCGCTGCTGCTGTGAAATGGTTCAAAGTATCGGCCTATATTCGGTGATATCGGTCGTATCCGGATCGGCTGGCGTCGATCCGAGATAAATGGACAATACTTCTTATTTTTCAAAAATGCTTCGTATCACCGATAATATCAATATTATCGACGATACAATGATAATATCGTTCATATCCGATTATTACGCTGATGCTACAGTGATGGTTTAGCGGTGATGGTGGTGCTGCATACACTTGAAGAAGAAGGCTGAAAAAAAAGGTGACACGGGAAAAGTGATGTGTTTGTGCATTAGAGGACAAATTCTGGAAAGCAAGTCTGTGTGAAGCATGGGTTCTGACAAGATTCACAAATGAAAATGCAGAAATGAGATAAAAAGATTTTGAAAATGAAGAAATGTGGGTCTTGCTCTGAAGAAAAGAAGAAAAATTATGTCCACTTTACAGCACATTCGCAGAGCATTGTGCTACCCGTGACTGTTTTCAGGTTTATAAATGCAAGGCCTATTCTTTATCTTTCTCCATATTTTCCCCCACAGAAGAATTCCTGCCATTGCTTGACATTTTAGCAAACAAAGTAAAAGTTATTAGGCGATTAAGGGAGTTACTCACCACCAAGATATCGAAAGGCACCTTTCTCGTCAAGGTATGCTTGTTGTTTTATTGTCATTGCTTTTAGTAGTTAAGAGTTTTGCAAGTTTTAGTGGTTAAATATATCAAATTATTCATTAAATATTTTATCAAGTTTTAGTTTAATTTAAATTATTACTAACAATATTTTTATTAATATCGTATGCAGTTAATGGCTGCATAATTGGATAACGGTTGGGAGCATGCCACTCCTGTTGGAGGAGATCGGAAGAAATGTAAATATAACTATTGTGAAAAAGTTGTATATGGTGGGATTACCCGTCTTAAATAATACATTGCATATGTCTTTGGAAATGTAGAAGCATGTTCAACAGTTCCATCGGAGATTAGAAAGATGGTATGGAAGCTCTTGGATGATGGGATGAAAGAAAGGGTCGCCTCCCTACGAAGAAAGAAGCAATAATTAATGTTGTAAGGGAAGATAGTTTGTGCGGTGATGTGCCAATCATTCCTGCTAACAACAGTGATGAGGATGATGATGACATAGATGAGCATGGAATGTCGGCATTGGAGCGAAAGCAATTGAAGCAAGCTATGACAGAAAGTCGTTACACGGAATACGTAGAAGAGGAGACCCCAATGACTTTTAGTAGAGGTGAATATATCAACAACTGGGATAAATATTTCATTTACAAAACAACCATAAAATTTATTTTATTAATTGCTCTTAATTTAAGATTATTTTAAACTTGCAGGGTTCTTTGGAGGATCTTCGAAGGGTCAACTTCTGGATCAAAACGTGGAATTTCACAAAGTTTTGGAGCAAAATCAGGTGTTGAGATGCCTTCCACTGGCTTTAACCCACGCATGTTTATGTCAAGTAAGAAAATTGTAAAAGACATGCTATCTAAAGAAGGAAAGAAGAAAGTAGGTAAAGCAGTTTCAAAGTTCTTTATTTTCAATGCTTTACCATTTAATGCGGCAGATAGTGGCCCTTACATGCAATCTATGATTGATACCACCGCGGAGGTGGGATCTGGAATTAAGGGACCATCTTGTTATCAAATTGGCAATATTTATTTGAATGAGGAGATCGAAGAACTTGAAAAGTACATTAGCACTCTCAAAATTAAATGGCCGATGTTTGGGTGCACAATTATGTGCGATGGTTGGAGTAGTAGAACACGACATCCGATCATCAATTTCATGATTTATTGTGATCGAAACATGATTTTATGATTCATCTGTGGATTGCACAAATTAAGAGAAAAATGCAAATTTTGTTTTTGGTCTTATGGATCAAGTAGTTGAAGAGATTGGAGAACAAAATGTTGTCCAGGTTGTCACATATAATGAGATCTCTTTTAGAGCTACAGGAGAGATGTTGATGCAGAAAAGAAAACATCTATTTTGGTCCCCATGTGCGGCACATTGTATCAATTTGATGCTGAAGGACATTGGAAAGATGAAATCAATAAAAGCGACCATAGATGAAGCTAAGAGAATTACAAGCTTCATATATAATAGCGATAAGGTTGTGAATCTGATGAAGATTTATACCAAGGATAGAGAATTATTAAGACCCAAAATCACTAGATTTGCGACTGAATATATTGCCCTTGAGAGTCTCTTTCGTCATCAGATGGAATTAAGACAATTATGTACATGTGATTGGTGGAGGACTTTCAACAACACCATAAAAAGGAGAAATGAGACCACCTAGGTGTATGAGATAATATTAACAGAGAGATTTTGGATGAAAACAAGAGAATGTTGTGCAATTATGGAGCCTTTAGTGAGAGTGTTGAAGGTCGTGGACCAGGATAAAAAGCCCACTTTGTGTATCATATATGAAGCAATGGATAGAGCAAAAATGACAATTAAAGCAAGTGATAGAAGATGGGAGAAATACTGGGAGATTATTGATGACAAATGGTATCTGCAACTACACAGGCATTTGCATGCAACAGGTAAAACATCTAAGTATCGTTTATTATTTTTCTTATATGAGTAAAATATTATTTTAAATTTATCTTTTTCCTATCTTTTAGGTTATTTCGTCAACCCAGTTCTGCAATACTCAAACACTTGTGTGTTTGACAAGGCGGAGGTTAGCCGAGGAGTCAAAGGAGTGATTAAAAGACTGGAGCCAAACTTAATTGTTCAAGCTAATGCAATGAACGAGATATAAAGTTTTATATATTTTTAACTTTCTTGAAAATGAATTTTCTCAAATATGCATACTTCTATTAATTGTAGATAAGGACATTTGTTGATAAATTGGAAGAATTTGGAACTCCACATGCAAGACAAGCAGTATCTACGTGTCTTCCATGTATTAATGATTCTAAGTACTTATGTATGTACAATGCATAATATTCACGTGACATCTAAATATAAATTTTATTTTATCTCAATGGTGGTATAATTATGGTGATGAAGCACCCAACCTTCGGAAGATAGCAGTTAAGGTGTTGAGTTAAACATGTGCATCATCTGGGTGTGAAACTAATTGGAGTACTTGGTCATTGATTCATACTAAACTGCGTAACCGCTTGGCAACCCAAAAGTTGCATAAGTTGGTGTATGCCCATTATAATATGCTAGTCAGAAATTTGATTTATCAAAAGGAAGATAATGACTATTATAGTCCAATTGATCTTAATCATATATTTGATGACAAAGATATCTTGGACGAGTGAACACGGAAAAACGAAGAGCCGTTGCTACCCCAAGATGATTTAGAGTGGTTAGATGAAGACAACCAACATAATGAAAAAGGGCTGAGGGATAATGTACCAAATGATGAGGATGATGATGCCACGCTTTGTCTCGTTGGTATATTCAAAGGTCATCAAAAGGGAAAGGTAAATATGTTTCATCGCAGGAAAAGGCTAAACAAGTCACATTTAATGACAAAACTGGGCAAGTTTCCTCCTCAAGAAAGGATAAAAATATTTTACTCGGCCCAACAATCAGGATGATAATGATGACGATGGCGATGACAATAGCGATGAGATGATAATGATGATGACGATGACGATGACAATGATGGAGATGGAAATGGGCACAAAAATACCCAACAAAGTCATGGCATGACAGGGCTGAAGGAGATGAAAATTATTATGCAACTCAAGACATAGACCAGGTATCACCCCGGAATTGAGAATCAATATTGGTTCCTATCCAATTTGACGGATTTCCAATATGATGATTCCAATCGCAAAGATATGGTAGAAGGCAGCCTGACCTCCAGTACTCTATGCAGAATATGGAAATTGATGACTACAGACCACACCAGCTGCAAGGACATCAAGGGTCATCAACAAGTACCCATAGTGGGAGATCTCAGGCTAGAAGAAGAAGTTGTGGAAGCACTATAGATAGCCTCGGTGAGAGTAATCGACATTTAGTTATAGAATCCTCTCATATTAGTGGTACTAGTACATACAATCAAGGTTTCGGCTATCACAACCAGAACATGGAGCATGTAATGTCACCACAACCACTTCTTCAAGTGCCTTACACTCTACCGTATCAAGGTGTATTTCCACAAAGCCTTTATGTAATACCAACTCAACTAGTGATGTACTTTCCATATGGAATACCTTCTCACCTGGCAGGTGTTACCAATGTTGGTTCTTACACCACGCCTTTCGGTCATAATTAACCACCTACTTCACATGATTATTGTAGGAGGAGTGATGATGATGATGACGCCGAACACTTTGAGCCCCGCCCGCGATCCACTTTTTTTTTATCATGTCTGTATATTTAAGCATTTTTGTAATTTATCGATACTTTATATTATAAAACTTTTGATTTGTAATATTATATAGTAATTTGTGGTGATTGATTTTTTTTATAATTTTACTAATATTTTTTTGGAATTTTTTAAGCATTATATAACATATTTTCTTAGTATCACCCGATAACATCCCAATACGCCGGGACCGATGTGGAACAATACTCACCGATTTTATCCTCGATACCGCGACTTTGAACCATGGTTGTGATAGGGCCTTCACAAATACTTTAGATTGTGCCTGCTTTTGTTGAAGATGTGCTTAACTTTGAATATCAAATAGCTCTGTCAGGCGTACTGCTATTCCTTGTGTAATTTCCTTTGATCTAGTTTAATATATATAAATTAATTTTCTATTCAAAAAAATATTGGCATCTGTTTCCTACAGTCCCTGTTGGCTATTAAAACGCGAGTGAAAATACTGTTGTACCTATACGATTAAAAAATTAGGAAAATTTACAATACATCTCTTGCTAAATAGTCAATATGCATAAATCATCAGAATTAATGGATTAATCATAAAAGAACTTGTTTGGATAATTTTGAACTCAATGAATTTTATACAAACACCACCACCATGACCACGACGCAGCTCCCACCTACTCGATTTCCAATCTTCCGTACTCTCATATATTTATAGGGCAAAATGCAAGCACCCCATGTGTTATTCATATATATCAATTTACCTACCTTTGTAAAATAAATAAGCAATTTACCCCTTGTGTTATTATGCATAAAGCCACAAAAAAAAAAAAAAAAAGAAAACCCTCCGCCCCATGGTGTAGTGCATACGCGGGTTGATGCAGATGGTTCTCAGATTTTAGACGGTATTAAGATAATTTTACCCTTAGACCATCTTTTAGAAGGCCTCAAAGCAAGTTAGCCCCCTTTGTTGTGTTAAATGTGCCATTACCCCCTATTTCATGCCCAATTTGTGCTCTCAATAAAAATGGCTTGAGGTTTCATTTTATCTTTTTGTTGGAAACATTGTTGTTGGGATAGTATTAAAAAATTCAAACGGTTAAAACCAGTTTCGTTGAAACAGAAAGATCACAATCAATGAAATAGTAGAGCAATTATATTGAATGGAATAAAACAATAAATTTAACTTAATGAGTTGTATAGTAACAACTCATATATATTAACTGGATATCTATTTTAGTCGATTACACTTTCACTAGTCAGCTCATC
Organism: Sesamum alatum; assembly: GCA_034509735.1. Taxonomy (NCBI): domain Eukaryota; kingdom Viridiplantae; phylum Streptophyta; class Magnoliopsida; order Lamiales; family Pedaliaceae; genus Sesamum; species Sesamum alatum. The sequence goes on from JACGWO010000008.1 coordinate 13,151,681, forward strand.
ATCCTCTTATGGGTCCTCCAATGGATCCTCAGAATTCTCTTCTACTGGATGTTGTAGAGTTTCTCGAAGCTCAGTCACCTTGTTATGAAGCTGGTCGTATTCTTGGTTAAGTTGATCCAACTCATCCACATGCTCAGATTTCAGAGCTTCCACCTCCCACCGTAGTTGCATATTTTCTGTATCCAACTTGTCAGCTCTCCTCTTAGACCATCTATAGTAGTATGCTTGTCTGGACAAATCATTCATCATTTCCTCCGTCACATCGTATCTGTCTCGTAATTGCCGTTGCAGCTCAACTATCAAGCTGGTTAAGTGGTAGTCTGGACTTGATGAAGATTGTGAGGCTCCTGATTAATGCCAGATTATGGGGTGGAGGTGTTAATTTTGTTCACGAACTTCCAGCGTGGGACAACAACTTTTAATCTAAATCCTCATGTCTGTCTCGTAATTGTTCATTTTTCTTAATTGGCATCCGCTTAGATTAAATGTAGTTACAATTAGCAATAAATCAAGCTAATTATAACATTTTTTTCCTCACCTAAAATGTCTTCTCCAGCTGCAAGAAAGATGAAGGTGAATGGAGTGGATCCGCCGGGGAGCACGGTGGAAGCGTGAAAATGAATACGTTATAAAACTTTAAACTCGGTCTAAGGGGTGTTCCATGTTAGAATAGGTGACCGTGAAACTAATTTTGTTGGGCTTATGTAACCAGTTTCTGACAATGTTGATATAATATGATATTTATGCATTTTTTGCTCGACATATAGTACTTTGTTGTGTTCACTTCTTTCATATCTATTACTGTTCATTGCACAACAAATCCCACAAATCGGATATGAGAAATCCAGGAAGCTGGACTGCGCATAGGTTGGCAGTCAAGAAATCAGCTTCTATGGGTCGGTCTGAAAATCTCTAAGTCAAAGACCTCAAGATTGGGTATCGAGAGTCCGTATGAGACTTGCACCAAGGATAACAATCGTATTTTGTCGACAGGTGACGTGAGACGTCCATGCAATATTAGTGGGTTGGTCAGCTCAGAGTCAACTGGCTGAGGTGACTCGTGGAAAACATCACATACAAAGCCTGAAGGGGCTTAGTCGGTGTGATTGACGTTCTCGACTCCGATAGTACGAGATTGATCCTCGGACTTGAGGAACCACAGCAGTCTAGAGCACACCATGCTTGCATCTTTGATTTGGCAAGCAACTGCTATGTTGAAAGACATGGTTGCTATAAGCCCTATCAAGTGCAGTCAGATTGTGTACTGAGAACGGTGTGTTCCAAGAAAGAATCCGCCTCCTATCAGCATTCTGACAGTGATTTCTCCAATACGCTCTGAGACTCATTTCCCTTGAAAATTTGTGCCCACAATGACTGAACAGTGGAACGGGATCCCCGTGACATTCCACTAGGGTAAACGTATATCTCGAAGCCACATGTATTATTGCCTAGTCGAGGATGGGAGCGAAACCCAATTCCATGGCCAGGAGACTAAAGACGGAAGGACTGTACTTGTATGCATTCATGAGCCTAAATGTTCATGCCATAAATTCACTTGGTCTCTAGTTCCATGGACCGTTGCTAGACGATCACCCATGGTAACGGGCAAATTTTGATTAGGGAATACTCAGGATTAGCCCAAGTTTAGCTGAGAGTGAACCTAAAGAGTCACACACAGTTCACTAGAAATGAAGGAATTAATTTGGAATTAATTTCGGGAGATAAGACAATTTAATTGGATTAAATTGATCTTTTTGGAATGACAAGCCATCATTGATTAATTAGACTAGTCGGGGTTAATTCATAAATTAGATTTATGGATTTAAGAAGTTGGGATTTTCCTTTTAATTAGATTAAAAGGTTGAAACTAATTAATTGGGCTCAAGTATTAAATTAGATTTATACATAGTCCATTGGACCTTTGGACTATTTAAATTAGATTTAAATGAGTCTGGTCCAAAAAGCCCATTTTTATCAAAGGGGTTTGAGATGGATGTCAAAGATTAAACGTAAAAGTGAATTTGAGTCACTAGTAGGTGCTATGATGTGCCTCTTTTGGAAGAGTTTGAGTAAGATATATGTATTTGACATATAAATAATAAAACACACACACACACACACACACAAAAGATTTCTCTCCCTAGCTCTCCTAGCCGCCGCCCTCCCCTCTCTCTCTCTCTCTCTCTCTCTCTCTCTCTCTCTCTCTCTCTCGGCCATCTCTCTTTCTCTCCTCCAAAAAGATATTCAAGTCTTCTTGTTTTGTTTCAAGGAGACGTATGAACAATTGATCTCATTAAACAATAGTGTTTGGTCGATTGTTCTCTCCCTTTTAGATCTTCTTGCTGGCACAAGAGCATCTAAGTATTCTGGTGAACTGCGTGGACTTTCTTTGGAGGTGCTCTACGTGGAGCCTAGGCGGTGGAGACTTACAATATATGTGTAGCCGGTGGGAAAACTACAAGGGTACGTTTTCTTTTTACGTTTCTTGTTCTTCTATTTACCTTAAGGCCTCCATGAATCATTTTTTGTGCTATGTCATTCATGAGATACATTGAACGTCCGGGAGTATCAAGGGAACACCCCTTGATTTGTTTCTTTAGATTTAAATTTTGTTTATGCATGTTTCTATACGTCTTCTTCGCGCTTCCGCCGCGCCACTTCCTGGCTGATCCACACTTGCTCTTAGTGGTATCAGAGCCCGGTTCGGTGTATAGGCCTAGATTTTAACGTGCTATATATCTTGAAATCATGATCTACGTGTTTTATTTTTCGTATGGAAGCATGTTTATATTTGTACAATTATCAGTGTTAATTTGGCACTTGAATGGTTGGATCTTGGGATTTTTGTTTTTCGTGAACGAATTTTCTTGTTGTTGTAGAAAAATTATGGGAAGAAATCTCATAAAACGGAAAATGGGAACAACTACCGCAGCTGGTTGACCGCGCGCATGCGCAGAGGCAAGGGAGCCTGTACGCGCGATCAGTAGGGTTGGTCGGTCGGCTGGCGTGCGCAAGAACACGACCGAGCGAGCGTGCAGTCGCCCGACCTGCGCGCCCAGCGTGCGCAGGGGATTGAAAGTGGCGCCTGCGCGCTACTGCCCGGCCAGTGCGCCTAGTGCACGCAGGCGACTGGTCGCGCGTCGGATGCCCAGGCTTGGGCTGTGCGCACAGGCTCGCGGGCAAGGGAAGCCCGAGCACGGACACGCATGCCACCCGGCCATGCAGAGGGCACGAGGTCTGCCAGATAGGTCGTGTCGTTTTGCCATCCATGATTGTTTTTCTGTGTTGTGCCTTTTTTTGGGAAAAACGTTTTTTGAAAATTCACTGATTATTTCTTGCTTTTTTTTTTTTGAACCATTAACTTGAAATATTTTATTTTTGTCGAGGTAGACAACCTTCTAAAATTTAATATTGTCTTGTTAGTGAGGAAAGGGTTTTTGTAGCAAGAATTTCATGTAATGGTTGCAACAATGATCAATGTTCTTGTCTGAAATTTTGCATTTATTATTCTTTCGTTCATGGCATGGGTTATCATATGATGATTTGATTGCATGTTGATGTGGTATATGTTATACCGTTATTTGCGTTAATGAGATTAACGAATGAATGATCAGAAAGCACTTAGACCGAATGTATGGTTTCTATTTTCTATTGGGTTGGAGCCCCAGTGCCTCTTTGCATCTTCTTACCTCTCTCGTTTTTACCTTGAAATAATAAGATTTTCTTTCTCCCTCCAAATGTACTCCCCCAACTGTTGATTGGGGTTTTTCATTTTTTATGATATAATGATAGTAGGTTAGGAGTGAGGTTTCTTCTTTTTCCTTTTATAAATGTAAGGAAGAAAGCCCCAGGCGATGGAGGACCAGTGAGGACCATGATGGAGAAGCTAAGAAGATGAAGAGAATTTACAAGGCCCATTGTGTGTAATGGGTTATAATGAATCTTGTAATAGCTTAGGGCCTACCCTTAGATTGACTATAGATTCACTGTGGGCTCAGTGGATCGCATAGGTATCGAGCTTGTGATCATCCTATAATCGCATAGGTATATAATCATAAATTGAATCATTGCTTTTGTTGCTTTTGTGATCGGCTACGTCCTTTGTCTCATCTTCAGTTTTGTCCACAGTCTAGATCTCAATGTAGAGATCCTCTAATGATATCCACACCACATCGGGAGTATGTCTAATCCTTTTACTAGAAAGGATTAAACAATGGAAGAGAAACGATCCAAGGAATCACACTACGGATTAGTGTATTCCTTGATCTTCTCTTATTCTTGAAGCAATCCTAGATCAAAGAAGAACTAAGATAAGTAGAGAGTGAGTTAAAGAGAGGCCGAGTAGTAAGAACAAGTGTAAGTTAGGAGAGTATTTTGGTGTTAGCTATATATCTATTATTTAATGAGAGAGTAGGAATGTGTCTAGATACATAGGGATGTTTCGAGATGTATCCCCTTCAATCCAATCAATCAAGCTCTCTCTCACAAGGTATGGCAAAATCATACCAAGTGAGAAGCACCATTAGTGGCCAAGTTGTGCTTTCCAAAAGCACAACTCCGTCACTTCCATACGTTGTTGGCCGAGTTGTGTGCTTTACAAAAGCCACAACTTGGTCAACTCTCCTCCTTCCATCTGGGAAGAGTCTAACTCTTCCCTTTCCAAACACTGAAGTCAACTTGGGGGCCTAATACAGTAGGTCGGGCCTCGACTAATCAAATTAGAACAAGCCTAAAAGGTCCAATGAATTAAATCCAATTCAATTTAAGGCCCAACTGAATTATGTCCAAAGTCATATAATCCAATTAAAGACTTAAGCCCAAATACTCTTAATTAATAAATTCAATTTATTAATTAAAGCAAGCCCAATACAATATTGTCTCATGCATCTAATGGACTATCATACGTAGATATAATCCAATTATTTATAGTGACCGGAACTAATTTAATCCAATTAAAATTAATTCTCATCTTCCGAAATTAATTCCAAATTAATTCCTCCACCTCCTTGGTGGTTTGCCTGTGACTCTTTAGATTTACCCTCAGCTAGACTTGGGCTTGTGTCTAACACAATAGATCAATTAAATCCAATTTAATAGATTGCTCTTGATTAACCATTAATCAAGAACGCCCGTTACCATGATGGCCGTCTAGCAACGGTCCATGGCACTAGAGACTAAATGAATATTTGGCGTAAATATTTAGGCTCCTGGATTCCATATGGGTACGGTCCTTCTGCCTGCCATCTCCGGGCCTCAGTTTAGGTCATGGAATTAGGTGTCGATTCCAATCCTGGACCAGGCATATATGCTTAGTACTCGAGACGGCTTCATACTTCGACATAGGAAACTATTTCCTATTCGACCAATCATTATGGCCATAGATTCAGAAAGCACGAACGTATCTCTGAGTGCATAGGAGACACTAACTGAGGCTTATAATACTTCGACATAGGAAATCATTTCCTCTTGAAACCCACTATCCTCGCTACACATTCTGACTGCACTGGACAAGGCTTATAATGAACATGTCTATGACATGATCACCTCTTGTCAGATCCAAGATACAACCACTGTGTGCATGTGACTGCCATGCTTCCTCAAGTCTTAGGACTACTCCTGTACTATTGGAGCCAGGGAACTTGAGTCATACCTACCAAGCGTCCAAGGCTTCCATATGATGATTCCCCTGAGTCAGTTCAGTTGGTTCAACAACTAGTCGACCAATCCATTAAGATCGCGAAGACGTCCAATGTTTATCGCTGATGAAACACGACACTCATCCAATGACTGTGATGCTTAGTGCCAGTCTCCATAGGACTCTTGATGCCCAGTTTCGAGGTCCTCGACATGGGATATTTTAGGCCTAACCCTTATCAATTGGTTTCATAGCCGTCATCCAATACGCGGTCCAGCTACATGAGTTGTCCAATAGGTCATTGAGCATCTATTGTGATATTAAAACACCATTTAACGTAATGGGTAAGCACAACCGATACATACGCCAATGATGAAAACTTACCATATTCATCAAGATAATATTTACTTCCAATAAAGATTGCTGAACAGTTTTCAAAAACCGCCAATCCAATTGGCTTTCTGGTCACCTATTCCAATAATCTTCCACTTGACCTAAAGCCAATCACCCATGTCTTTCAAATTTATCTAATCATGAGCAATATGAGATATCGACTTGGTCTCATAGGTCTACCATAATATCTGCCAACGTGATACCGTCCAACCGCACGTCACATCTACCTACCATCACTCTGAGCATATAGTGGTGTCTAAGAATTTTTCTTGGATCTTTTGATGAGATCTCATGCCCTTTTAGCTTATGCCATAGCCTAGTTGTCATCATCCAAGGTGACTACTGGCTCGGCCATGCTAGGCACGCCATCCAACCATTAGGTGTAGTTTTTCCATCCAAACCACTTTTCAAAAACAACTTCCAAAGTCACCATACATTCGACTTTCATGATGAAACGTCGTGGTATCCTGCTTGGAACCTTTTTAAGCCACCACTTTCACCATTGAGTCTGAATGTACATAGGTATTGAGACTAAAATATTATTCACATGATTTTGGAAGCTAATATCGCTATAGCTTTCCAAAATCAACTCTCCGTTAATGTACGTCAAAAACACTTATTTAGTCTTTATTCAAGTTTTAAAGATAGTTCCTAACAGCTATCTACTGTCTCCTCTGTAAACCCCCGATCTCCGTTGTTATGCTTAAAGCATACACAACATGAGGTCAGATGTACCGAACAACATTCCTATGTTGTCTACGGCAAAGAAGTAGGGGATGCCAAACACTGTGACTGAGTCTTGGATAGGTTGACCCTATGAATACGAATCTAATTCCTTTCATAGAGAATTGTGTGACTAACAATCATGTTTTAGTGTTCTTTAACATCTTTTCATCATTCTGAATGATTAAGATATTTCACAACTAGAACACTAGGAACACAACTAAGCTCCCACTAACCTCTACCTCATTCTCGAGGAGTCATACATTGTGTGACCTTGTCAGAATGAACATCCTAAATACAGGACGCTCAAACCTAGTTTGAACTCCATCTCGAATCTCATGTTAACAAGCTATTGATCCGAATTTATGTCCCACATTGCGTCTCCTTGTTCGGTCAGACTCAAAAACCCATACCTATCAGGTAATTAGAGATTTTTTTATCATTTCTAAGAGGACTGGAATATAGTCAGTGAAAGAATCAATTATAAATAATGTTTTCTTTATTCTACTAAGGTGTCGCTACTTGATTTCTCAAGGAGTCACTCCTCATGGTTGTTATCCTCTGAAATCCAATTTTTTTTTGGATAACCTATGAACCTGCGCAACTCCCGTTTGCCTCCCAGTAGTCCCTTGACGTATATAGGATCATCCCATATATTCAAGTACTTTGTGGAATACAGGCTTGCCAAACCATATCTAATATGGTCTTAGATCACGTTGTAAGCTAGTAAACTCAAGTTGTCTATTTCTAAACTCTTTGAATCCACCAACCTCCTTATCCTAACTGGAAGAACGTGACCTAGCCTTTGCATGCCAGATTCTGTAAGTTTATTCTCGATTATCCTCTATGTCGTTTGTTTTTTAGCAAACATAATCTAACTATAGGATAGAGTAAAAATAATTATGCAAACTGCCCAGCAGACTCATCATCAAATAAGAAGAACTTTTATTGATCAAATTACAATTTAAATTGTCCAACAATAAGAAAGATGCAATTTGATCATGCTAGGTTACACAATTGTATCTTATCCTAACATGATCACTAACAACTAAGCCTAACTAGTCCTGCAGCTTCTACAGCTATAGCCTTGCCATCGCCTAGCTTTAAGACCATCTGTCATAGCCTTCTACTTGTTACCATTGCCTACAAACCATTTGCATATATGAGCTTCCAAAGTAGGTATCCAATACCTAAGAAGTAGAATCAGTAATCATGTCACTCAATAACAAATTTACCTTGATTGCAGAAGAGTTCAGGACACTCCTTCTTCCAATGTTCATTTTCCCGACAATTTATGCAAACATCATTTAGAAATCCTTGACTGTTGAAATATCTTCTTGTTCTTGTTACCGTCGCCTAGCGGGGGAACAAGAGCGCTCCAAGTGCTTGCAGCGACTGAATCTGTCTCACCCTTCTTCCTTTTCCAGCGTTCGACACCCTTGCCTTCCGCTCTTGAATTTGAAGACTCCCCAACCAACACCGACGGTGTAGATTTTTTAATTATTCCCTCGTATTGGACCAACATATTTATCAATTCATGAATGAACTTCTCAAGTCCATTAATGTTATAGTTCACGATAAACGGGTCGAAGGTGTGAGGAAGAGACTGAAGGATCACGTCTATGACGTCTCTTTTTCAATATCAGCATTGAGGTCTTTGAGTTTCTCCACAAGGGATAGCATCTTAACCCCATGCTCCTGTACACATGACCTTTTAATTCATCTTCGTTCCGAATAATGCCTTCATCGTAGCATATCTAATATGCCGGTTCGGGACAGTAAACTTGTTTCATGCAGAACATAATTGAAAAGACATTGTCCAACCTATCATACTACTTTTGTATCTCATTTATCATGGAAGCACGTATGACGCTATGGACCTTGTGGTTGTCCTCTAGCCATTCCTTGAACGTCAAACGTTCTTCTGGCGAGGACCCTTTCGGCAAGGTATGCGAAAGTGGCTTATCCATGACATAAGCTTGGTTCCTAAAATCGAGGACAATCCTCATATTTTGCAGCCAATCATTGTAATTGCTTCCATTGAATTTATTAATCTCAAGAATGGTGGTAAGTGGATTTTTAGACATTTTCTACATTCAAAAAATGTAAAGCAGATAATGTGTTAGACTTGGTCTTTAGTCATTAGCCCCTCCCACTATTTATATGAAGCCCACCACTCTCAAGTGGGGTCTCGAAAAACTATTTCCTAGTGGGCTTGGGATCCACTACAATTTATCATGCCTCACTTTTACGATTCACGTGAGAAAAGCCTTGTAGGAGGTATCTAATATCGTTCTTATTCAATGATATTCCTAAGATATTTTACCTTACCTATTCACATGATCACGAGAACTCCAAACGAATTATGCTACTCAGTGTTAGGCTCAATTCACCAACCAAATCATACCTCAACTGTTGCCCCACAACTCGTGAGACAGGAAAATACCAAGTATTCCTTTGTTCATAACAATGGGGCAACTTTCCACTATTCCAGATGTGCCGCGACTCGTGAGACCACATTTGGGTAGCGGTAGCTTCCTTGGCACATTGCTATGGATGGAAGGCTTGGACAGATCAAACCATTTGACCCAAGTCCATCATGGGCCTAATATTGTAACTTGGTCCAACCAAGTGAGAGTTGGATTTGAATAAGTTTTGACCTAGACCTCATCATCTTAATGTTTTGCATGCATATATATTCAACATACATAAAGCATTAAACAAATGTGTCACATGCAAATAAACCTGCAATACACTTATTGGATGATCACAAGCCAACCTATGCGACCCACTGAGCTCGCGTGAGTCTATGGTTTTTTTAGGGTGGTCCGACACTATTACAGAGTTTCAAACCTATTATCACAGTAATGGGCCTTGTAATATCTCTTGGCTTCTTGATTTGTACACCTTAGCCTCCATCCAATGTGGGCCTTCTTACACCATCGGCTTGCTCCATTACATAAAATTAAAACCTCACAAAAAACCTATCTACTCATTACAGATGAAAGAGAAACCCTGATCAAAAGCCAGGGGGAGTACATAAATAAGGGAGAAGAGGAAACCTTACTATTTCAAGGCATAAAACGAGATATGAGAAGTATAAAACAAGAGGCAAGTAGGCCCCACCCAATATAAATGAAAACTCCATGCAATCAGTCATGGGCGTGATCATCCCAATGTTAATCAAATTAACAGCACAACATAATTATTCTAAATAATCAAGCTATCCATACATAATACATAACATGTATTATATAACCCATGATATCTAATATCATATTCATAACATACAATTATATGTAGAAAACACAAAATTCAAAGTTGCAATTCAAATGGACATTAGAACCCGTGCATCCAATGCAGAAAACCAAGTTAATTTAAGTAATTTAAGTTTAGAAAAAATCTAATTTAATCTAAAATTAAAATTAGAAAAAATAAATATTTCAGAAGATATGCAAAAATCCACCAAATCTGATTTTATGAAAAAACGGCAAAAAATCTGCATAGTCGCGCGCACGGGTAGACGCGCGCACGTTAGCCAGGCTACGCGTAGGCTCTCGCCTAGCCACGTGTCCGTTGGCCTATACGGCCGGCAAGGACAGCAGGCTGCTGTTGCCTGTTTCTAAAAATTCCTTATTTTTTGTTCTCCATATAAAACTGAAATAAAGCCCATGTATTTATAGAAAATCTAATTTTCTAAATACATGATTAATGTATAAATAAATACAAAATTAAACAAGTTATTCTAAACACATAATCACATAAAATCAAAGCAATAATACATATTTCAAAAGTCAATAAACACGTTTCTCATGCCTACACATTAAGAACACGTAGATCCATAGCTTATTACATCGAACCAGACTGTAGTACAACTTGAAGGGAGTGGATCTGCCCGGGAGCGCGATGGAAGCGTGAAAACAAATACGTTATAAAACTTTAAACTCGAACCTTGGACACTCCCAGGTGTTAGGTGTAAAATTTATAGATTTTCACAACATACATAATCATGCATATAAGGCTCATGGATGAAATAAAGAACAGACGTGTGTAATCATAAATTGAATCGTTGCCTTTGTTGCTTTCTTGATCGGCTACGTGCTTTAACTTCTCTCCAATTTCATCCACGTTCTAGATCTCAATGTAGAGATCCTCTAAGTTAGGAGAGTATTTTGGTGTTAGCTATATATCTATTATTAATGGGAAAGTAGGAATGTCTCTAGATACATAGGGATGTGTCTAGATGCATTTTCTTCAATCCGATCAATCGATCTCTCTCTGACAAGGTATGATAAAATCATACCAAGTGAGAGAGCACCATTAGTGGTCAAGTTGTGGTTTCCAAAAGCACAACTTGGTCACTTCCATATGTTGTTGGCCGAGTTGTGTGCTTTCCAAAAGCTACAACTAGGTCAACTCTCCTTTTCCCATGTGGAAAGAGTCCAAGTCTTCCCTTTCCAAATTCGAAAGTTAACTCAGACCCTTGGGCCCTAATATAGTGGGTCGGGCCTCGTCCTAATCAAATTAGCAAAGTCCACAAGGTCCAATGAATTAAATCCAATTTAATTTGAGGCCCAACGAAATTAGGTCCAAAGTCATTTAATTCAATTAAAGACTTTAGCCCAAATACTCTTAATTAATAAATTCAATTTATTAATTAAAGCAAGCCTAATATAATATTGGGCCATCCATCTAATGGACTATCCCACGTATAAATAATCTAATTATTTATACTCTCCGTAATTAATTTAATCCAATTAAATAAAATTCCATCTTCTGGAATTAATTCCAAATTAATTCCTTGACTTCCTCGATGATTTGCGTGTGACTGTTTAGGTTCACCCTCAGCTAAACTTGGGTTTCTATCTAACACAATTGATCAATTAGATTCAATTTAATAGATTGTTCTTGATTAACCATTAATCAAGAACACCTGTTACGATGGTGGCCGTCTAACAACGGTCTATGGTACTAAAAGATTAAGTGAATATTTGGCACGAATTTAGGCTTCGAAGTTTCATACGGGTACGGTCCTTCCATCTACCGTCTACCATCTCCTGGTCTTAGTCTAGGTCATGGAATTGGGTCCTTGAGACCGGGTTCACTTTATTGTTTGACATAGGAAACCATTTCTATTCGACTAATCACTGTGGCCACAGATTCAGAAAGCATGAAAGCGTCTCCTATTGCATAGGAGATACCGCTATCACATAAGACGTATCCTCTTCTTAAAATACATCTTCCTTGCTACATATTCTAACTGCACTGGACAAGGCTTATAATGAATATGTCCGTGAGATGATCACCTCTCACCAGATCCAAGATACAACTATTGAGTACACGTGACTCCCATGGTTCCTCAAGTCTTAGGACTACTCTCGTACTATCGAAGCAGGGAATTCGAGTCACACCGAAGAAGCCTCCAAGGCTTCCATATGAAGATTCTCCATCAGTCAGTTTAGTTGGTTCAACAACCAGTTAACGCACCCACTAAGATCACGTAGATGTCCCGCGGTTGCCGTTGATGAGACACGATACTGACCTAATGGCTACGACGCTTAGTGCAAGCCTCCGTAAGACTCTCGATGCCTAGTCTTGAGGTCCTCAACTTGGAATGTTTCAGACTCAACCCTCATCAGTTGGTTTTACAGCCACCATCCATTGCGCGGCTTAACTGCATGGGTTGTCCAATTGGTCTGGGCATCTTCTGTGACGTTAAAACACCGTTTAACGTAATGGGTAAGCATAATCAGTACATATACCAATGATAAACAGTTACCAATATTCATCAAGATAATCTTATTTTCCATAAAGATTGATGAATAGAACCCAAAATCGCCAATTCAATTGACTTTCTGGTCACCTATTCCAATAGAAGGAAGTGTTGGATCTGAGGTTTCCTTCTACTCCCTATTGTGGTTGCAACGTCAAAGCCAAAATTAGAGTGGTTGAATCGCATTAGAAAATGTATAGAGGTAAATTGTATTATTGTGTCTATTTCAATTTTATAACTTTTTTCGGTGGTTAAAGAGGAAAGACCCACTTGGTCTCAAAGTGGTGTTCCAATAATTTTTTGGATTTGGTGAATGAGATGAAGATGTAGTTGAAAAAGTGGTTTCTAAAATGTCAAAAATTGCATCCCCATCATCGATTGGGACAAATGAAAAAAACTAGAAAAGTCTGTTAATTTTTTAGGAGTTAGCAGTGTGCTATTCATCATGGTTTTAATTCTTCTGATGAAGTGAAAGTCTTTTAAATTTTGAAATGTTGTAATACTTTTGTAGATAAACAACCTGGATAAAATATCCAACTAGCTTAGTGCATAAAAGCCCCCTTGTATATGAGCAGGAAAAAAAAAAAAAAACAGAAATGCACTTTATGGCCAGAATGTTTGAAAAAGGACCTGGGAAAATATTTTTACATGCCAAACAATTCACAACCATTTAAAAGAATTTCACCAAAAACTATAGGTAATCATCCACAGATAAATTTCAAACATTCACCTAAACATGCCTCCTACCCCCTACATATTTCATATTTGGGTGGAATATAAATTTACCACCCCACCAAAATTCAATATTGTGATATTCAAAATTCTGCAAAACACCAACAAAAGAATAGGAAAAATAAAACAGAATCAGACAACAGTGCACCGATTTCATCAACATTTTACCCATTTATTAACAACACAAGAACTGAGACCACACTCCCAGCACATAATTATACTTATTTAACAGTTCAGCAACAAAAAATGGGGCCACACCCCCAACATATATGTACAACAAAAAATGGGATCACACTCCAAGAACATATTTATACATATTTAACAATTTCTAGGACCACACCCTCAGAAGCTATAATAAATAATTTCTTAAGAAATTAATAAATATACAACCAGATATAATAAAATAAAGAGGGGAAGTGGATTCGTACCGTCATTTTTGCAAAACTCAAAACCCTATTTCAGAATTGTTTTGAAGAAGAATGGTTCCACAAAACATTTGGCACAAAATTCCAAAACTTGCAGTAAAAACATTAAGATGTTAAAATCGAAAAAAAATGCTAAAGAATATAATATATGAACATACTAAAATTTGAGAAACTTACCACTTACACTATAAAACTGCCTGTGCAAGGGTGTTAAGGTTTTCCAACAGAGTTTGCCTTCTAAAGATGTAGAGTATCCTTCGAAAATTACATAGAACAACTTAAATTTACAGGGTTTTTCCCTAAAACTAATTGGATCTGATGTCTCAACAGGTTTTCAAATAATTTCTGGAAAGACTTTAAGATTTTGTATGAGGTTTTTGAATAGGATTTGAGGGTTTCTCAATCTAGGATTATTTGGGACCTCTCTCTCTCTCTCTCTCTCTCTCTCTCTCTCTCTCTCTCTCTCTTCGCGATTCAAATAGTCTGCTAATTGACTTTCAACAAACTGACTCCTAACATGATAAGGGAGCGCAATTTAGACATTTACATACTATTCATCATAATTTTAAAAGGTAGGCAATGAGCTACATTTTTGTTTTAATACAAGGGGATTCCTTTTTTTTTTTTTTGTAACACAAGGGGGCAAATTGCATTTCACCCTATATTTATACAAACATATGGAGTCAAGTTTGGAGTTGGTTAGATCGATGGAGCAAGCCTTGGGAGTGAAGTTGGGGGATGGGGGCAGTAGTGGTGATCCCGGTATCGCTCTGGAAGGGATAGAGCGACATTTGTAGCAAAGACGTGAGGTCGACCGGTCTTTAGTGTGAGCTCATTGTGGTTTTGGGGAACCTAGGCCGGCACTCTGCATCACTAGTTTCAATTACATGTGAACTTTTAGAAATTGGAATTCAAAATCGTGGACTTGGATTGGAGTCTCTGGTTAATTCATTCCTATTTCAGTTTAGATGATGGACTGGATTGATGAACTAGGTTTTCACCACCTTCCAAGTGGTCGTACCTATCACTACAAGGTTCAGGGATGAAAACAAGTTGATCGGCCTGGGAAAGAGGTGACCATAAAATAAATTAGATGAAAACAATTATGTTAAGATTAATATAACATAAGTAAGTAAGCACAACAAAGATCAATGTAATGAATGCACACTTACTTTTATTCATCAAATAATATTACATTACATCGAAATTGTCAAATAGATTACACAAAAGCCCAATCTAATTTATTTTATGGTCACCTCTTCTAACAAAAGAATCATCAAACTCTTTAAAGACGACGTCATTAATGGAAGAGAAAACATAATTGAATCATGCATGATTGGTCCACACCCAATCCATTGTTCATGATGTTAATTGCCCCCATTCTTTGAATTTTAAATCTATCTCATAACTAACTTGCAAAGAGGTCACACTCTACGAGTTTGTTTGTTTTTTCCCGTATCTAAAAAATAGTAAAATATATCCTCAATGTTCGCCCATGTCTTTACACATTAGACAACTCAATGTGTTCTAATTTATTTTGTTTTTTATCTTGCAATAATACATCATGCAAGATCAAACATATTAAAAGCACTAAAAACACACACACATGTATCTTTATCTTATGTGTTGTAGTCTGTAGACGGTATAAATTGCAACTAAGAAAATTCAAACAAAATCTTTAAGCAGATATCTCGCTTACTTTAAGGAGATTCAAATTCACTATAGTAAATATTTTCATTGGTCGCTTCAGAATACAACAATGGAATAATGTCGTGTATATGACTCTAATACACTCGGAATAAGTTGTAGAGTCAAAAACTCCAGCATATATAGGGTAACTACATGTATGTGTATGTGTGTCTCTACAAGAAAAATGATCCCTTTATTTAGATGTAGAAATTCTTTTCACTTCATTAATAGGAATTTAGTGGATGATAATGCAAATGAATTATATAAGAAAGTGTGAATAATGACCAATAAGCGAATACAAAAATGAGAAAGGGGATGGTGCAGTGCAAAATAGTATTAAAGAAAAGATTTACAATTGATCATAATCATCCACAACACCACTAGCATCACCATCAATGGAGAAATATGAAGGAGCATATATCACATCCCTTGCAGTTGTTGTACTTTCATTCATTATGATTTACTGATTCATTTTCCATCTTATCCCAAATCATTGATTTTATGTCAAATTAAGATATATGAGTGACCTGATTCACTTAGACTTAATAAAAGTATATTATTCAACTATTTCGAAAGAAAAAGGTCTCTCCGTATGAGAGTTACGATCCCATGTGCTTAGGGAAGTGCTATTTGGCCTTCGTGGCATGATTATCCTTGTTATGATTGGTCCTTGTTGATGGGGATACACCTTATTTATGGAGAAAATACATAAATGGCCCTTCAAAAGGGCCAAACTGACACCTCGCCCTAGGATCCACGCATTTATCAGTCAGGTCGTGTCACGCGACCCGACCCGCTCCGGTGACCCAATTGTGGATCTGCTCCAGAGACCCTAGATCAGGGCCCTACATCGTCTAGCAGCTCAAAGCTTGAGATGATGCCACGTGCACAAGGCAGGTGGGTACATTTGACCCTATAAATACCCGCATTCCACTACAGTTATGATAAGCACATCCATTACATTCTACCGGAATTAATACTTACGATCGCCAATTATCGTCTCGAACTTGAGCTGACTTAACTATTGGAGGGTCTGCGCCCCGGACTATCCCAGCTAGCCGAACATGCTTTCCTCTTCCCAAGACCACTAAGCATCTCGGGGGATCATGCCAAGATCGTGTACTAGGACCTAAGGGGAGGTCGCATCTATTGACCCGAATCACCTGCTATTGTGTTTTTTGTTTCAAGGTGTCTGATTTTCCGTTGACTTGGTTTAATCTGCTTCCTTTATGGTTCCATTTTGAATTTGTTCTAGGGTTTTCTATCAGCACAAAGAGTATGTCGAAATAGGTTCTGTCTTATCACTTACTGAAGATGAAGACTCTGGGGTTGTCCCTCCCAAGGATGTTTGACATCAAGGGGGTGAGGAACATAGATGGATGTTGGTGGGACTGTTATCTCCCACAAACTGGCAAATTTTTGTTAGAATATAAAAATCATATATCACTCACAAGAGGAGAGAAGGATGAGAACTCACAAATATACTTCTAAACTTTTCTCTTTCTTTTTTTTTTTTTTTTTTTTGGTCTACAAATGTCTCCAACATATGGGGTATTTATACTTACACAAATACACCCTTCAAACTCTCCTAATAAATAAGTTCATAAAAAACTAAAAGACATACATGCATTACATTAATTCCTATGCATGTATTATATTAATTCATCTAAATATGAAGAGACACATTCATGTATTATCCAAATACATGAATAGCATATTCTAGACATATATATCTAGTTTATAATTCAACACTCCCCCTTAAACTAGATTCATCACTCCAAGTGAAAAACGCAACTTCTTGAAAATATCAAACTTCAAAGCCTTCGTGAAGATATCCGCAATTTGATCTTGTGACTTCACGTACTCAAGCTTCACTTCCTTTTTCGATATATATTTTCGAATGAAATGGTACTTCGTATCAATATGCTTGCTCCTATCATGAAATACCGGATTCTTGGCTAATGCTATAGCCGACTTGTTATCCACATAAATCCCCGTCGGATTCTTTTGTTGAAAATTAAGTTCTTTCAACAAACCTCTCAACCAAATAGCATGACAAACACAAGAAGTAGCTGCAACGTACTCCGCTTCGCATGTAGAAAGAGTCACGATAGGTTGCTTCTTCGAATTCCACGTAAATGCCGAATTTTCCATAAAGTACACGAATTCGGTTGTACTTTTCCGGCTATCAACATCACCTGCCCAATTACTATCACAATAGCTAACGAGCTCAAAATCTTGAGAAGATTTATAGAAAATTCCATGATCAATTATGCCTTGAATATATCGAAGTATGCAACTTTCAAATGAGATGTAGTAGGAGCTTCCATGTGACGACTCACAAGTCCAACACCAAAAAAATTATCCAGCCTTGTACAAGTTAAGTACCTCAAACTTCCAACAAGACTTTTAAAATATGTGGAATTAATTTCTTACCATCTTGATGTGAAGATAATTTGATTCCACATTCCACTGGGGTGCTTACGGGCATGCAATTTTTCATCTCAAATTTCTTGAGAATTTCCTTGGCATATCCTTCTTGAGAGATAAATATTCCGTCATCTCATTGTTTTACTTCAATGCCAAGATAATAGGACATTAAGCCAATGTCCGTCATCTCAAACTCCTTTTCCATAGCTCTCTTAAAATCATCAAACATCTTCGGATTGTTTCCTATAAAGATCAAGTCGTCCGCATATAAACAAACAAACAACATATCACCTTTTGAGTTCTTCTTCACATAAAGAGCAAGTTCATGTGGACACTTGATAAAGCCTTTGTTTTGGAAATAGTGATCAATTCGACTATTCCAAGCACGAGGGGCTTGTTTCTAGCCATAGAGAGCCCTTTTCAATTTCAACACTTTGTCTTCTTGGCCTTTCACCACATAGCCCGGGGGTTGATCAACATAGACTTCTTCCTTCAAAAATCCGTTCAAGAAAGCGGATTTTACATCAAATTGGTGAATTTTCCAACCGTTTTGAGCTGCAAGAGAAATAATCAACCGAATTATTTCAAGACGAGCAACTGGTGCAAATACCTCGTCGTAATCAATTCTGGCCTTTTGCTTATACCCCTTTGCCACCAATCTTGCTTTCTATTTTTCTATCTTGCCTTTAGCATTTCTTTTAATATTGTACAGCCATCTTACGCCAATCGTGTTTTTGCCTTTCGGTAATAATTCAAGCTCCCATGAATCATTCTTTTGAATTGCTTTAATTTCTTCATCCATGGCATTTCTCCACTTCTCATCACGAGCGGCATCATAAAAAACGACAGGCTCAGTTTCCGAAAATAAGCAAAACTGAGTAAAGCCACTCAAATTTGTTACCTCTTCCGTGACATCATATAATTCACGTAGACCCCTGAATCCTCGAGGGCCTTCACTTGAGCTCGCCTCATCTGCTTGAATATTTTGTGGCAGCGGAGTTGATGCCGATGTAACGGGTTGTGCCATGTCTTCTTCTTCATCATCAAAGAATAGACTATAATGATCATTTTGTTTTGGTCATTCCATTCCCAAATGCCTTCTTCGTCAAATTCGACATCACGACTTATCACAATTTTTCCGTTGCTCGGATTTTACAACTTGTACCCTTTCGAACTTTGGTCATAACCAATGAACACATACATTGCACTTTTATAATCAAGTTTTGTTCTTTTCTTATCCGGAATATGCGTATAGGCAATACTGCCAAATACCCGCAAGTGGGTTATAGTTGGTTTATACCCACTCCAAGCTTCTTGAGGTGTTTTTCCATTAACACTTTTGGTGTGACTTCGGTTCATCAAATAAACTGCACAAGAGACAGCTTCAGCCTAATATTTCTTCAGCATATTTTTGCATTTCAACATACTCCTCGCCATGTTGAGAATAGGCCAGTTCTTCCGCTCGGCTACTCCGTTTTGTTGAGGTGAATATGGAGTTGTCATGGGACGATGAATCCCATTTTGTTCATAAAAAGCCTTGAATTCATTTGGTGTGAATTCACCTCCTCTATCGGACCGAAGAGCTTTAATACGATAGCCACTTTGGTTCTACACCATCGCCTTGAACCTTTTAAAGGTCCCAAACACCTCCGATTTCTCCTTCAAAAAATACACCCAAGTCTTCCGAGAATAATCATCAATGAATAGTACAAAATAACTATTTTTACCCAGTGAACACGGTGTAATAGGTCCACAAACATCGGAGTGTATTAGCTCCAACGGGTGTTGAGCTCTTGTCTTTGATTTCTTTGGAAAGGTCTTTCTTGGTTGTTTACCATAAAGACATCCTTCACAAAGTTGATTAGGATGGTTTATGGGAGGCAATCCTTTCACCATTCTTCCTTTGCTTATTATTTTGAGATCATCAAAGTTCAAATGTCCAAACCTTAAATGCCATAGCCACGATTGTTCCTTGAAACATGACTTCAAACACATGGGAACGTCACTTTGAATGTTTAGCAAAAATATTCTATTTTTCGTCATGGGAACTTTGGCCAACAATCTGCCGTTTTCATCTTTCATCGTCAAGTTTTTGTCTTTCAAGTGTATATCGTAATTTTTCTCTAAGAGTTGCCCCAAACTCGAAATATTACTCTTCATGGCAGGAACATAAAAGACATTGGAGATAAATTGATGGCTTCCATCTTTTGAACGAATCAAAATTGTACCTTTCCCTTTGACTTGAACCTTGGAAGAATCTCCAAAAGTTTTATTGTCGTCAATTGATTCATTGAGATCTACAAATAGATCCTTCTTGCCACATATATGACTGCTTGCGCCAGAGTCAAGATACCACCGACTGCCTTTCTCATCTTGATTGTTTTTATATGCAAGAAGTAAGGTGGGATCCGTTTCTTCTTTAACATCGCTTTCCACAAGATTATTTGTCTCTTTCACATTTGAACATTCCCAAGCGTAATGACCAAATTGATGACAATTAAAACACTCAATGTTTGACTTGTCATACCGTGATTGATTTGGTTTATATGCACCTCTCCAACTTCTGCCTCATCCACGACCTCTTCCTTGATTGGTATTTTGGACGGAATAATTACTCTGTTTGTCACTTGATGAATAATTATTCTGTCCTCGTCCGCCTCTTCCACGTCCTCGGTTTGGTCCTTGACCACGAAATCCTCCACGTCCTCTTGCTCTTTGGGACGTACCTTGATTTGTTTCTTTAATAGATAGCTTTGCTTTCAAAGCTTGTTTCTCCGATTCTTGAGTTGGTTTCTTCAACCTTTCTTCATGACCTTGCAATGATCTGGCAAGTTCATTAATAGTCATGGTGTCCAAATCCTTGGACTCTTCGATGACAACAACAACATAATTAAATTTTGGATCCAAAGATCTCAAAAGTTTAGAAGTATATTTGTGAGTTCTCATCCTTCTCTCCTCTTGTGAGTGATATATGATTTTTATATTCTAACAAAGTGGTATTAGAGCCAATTTGTTTGGAGACCAAGCTTGAAGAAAAATGACGAACGGAACACCGTTCGTAGTTCCGACCCTCACCAAAGAAAATTATGATAATTGGTGCATAAGGATGAAAGCGTTGCTTGGAGCCTATGAAGTATGGGACTCTGTGGAAAAAGGTGCTGAAGGAAACGATGCAAAGAAAAAAGATCAAAAGGCACTCACACTTATTCATCAAGGTTTAGATGAAAAGATGTTCGAGAAAGTTGTTGCGACAACGACCTCCAAGGATGCATGGAAAATTCTTCAAGCTTCTTTTCAAGGTGCCGACAAAGTGAAGAAAGTACGTCGCCAAACATTAAAAGGTGAGTTTGAATCTCTTCACATGAAGGATTCCGAAACCATTTCGGATTATACGTCAAGAGTTTTGGCTATTACAAATCAAATGAAGAGATATGGAGAGGATATGAAGGATGAGAACTCACAAATATACTTCTAAACTTTTCTCTTTTTTTTTTGGGAGGGGGGGTCTACAAATGACTCCAACATATGGGGTATTTATACTTACACAAATACACCCTTCAAACTCTCCTAATAAATAAGTTCATCAAAAACTAAAAGACATACATGCATTACATTAATTCCTATGCATGTATTATATTATTCATCTAAATATGAAGAGACACATTCATGTATTTTATCCAAATACATGAATAGCATATTCTAGACTTATGTATCTAGTTTATAATTCAACAATTTTCACGCGTTAAAATCACCGCTAGTGAATCTTATTCAGCCCTCACGGGGCATGACAATTCGAAAAGTGTCGGATAATCAGTTTCATTTCGTGTTCAACCATGACATTGATCTTAAATGTACTTTTGATCGCAACCTGATCATCCTTAAACCACTCGGTTCAGTGGCTGATCCTGCATTGGTTAATCTTGACTGGTGCCCATTCTATGTGCATGAGTTAATCTTTGGAGGCAACAATCTTGGGGAATGGTTGAATGAATTGGGAATATTGCTCCAGACATCTCTTGGCTTGACTCTATTCGTATGACGATCAATCTGATGGGCTCTTAAATTGATGTCGGTGGAGGATGATGAACGCGTCATTATGTTTCCAACTTCTGTTACCTATGTCGCACGTTAGTAGATGAGGGTGTTGACCCTCCACCTTGCTGTGTAAATGCACTTGTTGTGGAATTTCTTTGAGTAAAGAAGCGTTTGTTTTGGTTTCAAAAAGAAGAAAAAGAGTGACTTGATTACGTGTTTTTATTGGGTGGACCCCAATGAACAAATAAATAATACATTTAAGTATTTTCGTACGTGCAACAATTAATTACATTAATATTCTTGTGATATTAAGATTGCATATGCGTAAAATTATCAATTATAAAGAAACTAGCATGAACCCCGTGCTATGCACGGAAAATTTAAATTCTATAATATTTTCATAAATTTTAAATTTTATAATTATGTGTCATATTTTAATAATCGTCTTATTTTATAAAAACAAAATTATTTATATAAATTCAATATTAAAGTCTTTATAATTTTATTTATGGAATATTTTGATAATAGCAATAGATATTATAATATGTTTATGCATTGATAGACAAATATCTTATAAGATTCAAATACCACATATATATATATATAATTTTTTATTCAATTAATATACTTTTAGTAAAATAAAAATATTAGTATTAAATAAATTATTTTAAATTATTGTCATATACCCTGTGATATAAATTCCCCTAAAAGAATACGATTCGAATTAAATTATCTTTATAAAATTTCTCAAAACAATAATAAGAAAACATTAGTAACACTGAAAAAAAAGTTACAATATCTTAAACTAATAAAAAAGTAAATATGTATGTATATATATATATATATTTATATCTCTAAATTATATGCTAACAGTAAAAATAAGAAATTTAGAAGGCACAAACATAACAAATACAATTCAAAGTTTCTAGTAGTTGGGTTCATGCCCATTTATCATAGATACTGTCAAATCATCGAGTTACTTATTAATGAATAATTTATTTTATCATGATGAATTTCAACTTCAACTCATTATTTTTCACTTGATATTGAACTTGTTAATTGCCTATGATTTTATTTATCTTTTTGTCGGCTTCATTTTCTTTTGAAAGACCAAATAATAAAAATTAAATAATTTACTCATAAATTTTAATTTCTATACATACTCTCATAAATCTTAATTTTTGGCATGCCATTAAACATAAAAGTATGTCATATTCTAATGACCCCTTACTATGTACAATAGTTCAAACTTATTTATACAAAACTCAATATTGAATTTTTACAAAGTTTATTTACTGAACATTTTGAAAGGGTAAATTACACTTTGACATCCGAATTATGCTCGTTTTTATACTTTGTCATTTAAACTCTTTTTCATGTCAACTTACCATCTCAACTTTGCAAATTTTGCACTTTGAAATATATGACCATTTTCTGGTCGATTTTTCTATCGTAAAATATCACATGCAGTGCATATGTGATATTTAAGGGCAATATAGTGTTGTTTTTTCAGCATGGGCACTGCATGTAATGATTTTCCGGTATAAAATTTGACCCAAAAATAACTATATATGACAAAGTGCAAATTTTGCAAAGTTGAGATGGTAAGTTGACCAAAAAAAAAAAGGGAAGACAAGGAATAAAACGAGACATAGTTTGAATCACAAAATGCAATTTACCTTTTTGAAAATAACCATAGCATATTATCGTATTTTAGATATTAAAGAAAAACTTGTTTTATAAGTTTCAAATACTATGTATATTTAAGTAAAATAAAAAATATTGATATTTAAAAAAATATTTTATAAGTTACTATCATATTTGTCCTATGAAACAAACAAATTTCTCTTAGAAAAAATAATATTCACAATAAATTTTCTCTTTTGTAATCCAATTTATTAAAGGAAAAAAAATATTTATCAAATTATTTTTTAATTTCCTTCATAAAAAGTAAATTTAACAACATCTAAAACTAATAAAAAGTAAAGAGATTTATATGTCTAAATTTTATGCTAAGAATACATATATACAATAAAAAGTTTAAAAGGCTACAAATGTAAGATATAATAGTAATAATATACCTAATAAAGAATTTTTACTAGTTGGGTTTGTGCCCATCAATTATGATAGATGTTGTAAAATGATTGAATTATTTTTTTAATGAATAATTCATGTGTTAGGTAGAATTTCTTACCATGAACTTCTAAATTAGAAAATAAGTAGACAGTGACAATATAAATGTATATATACGTACTTTATGAAAAGAAGATGACTGATACATAATTAAGAATGAAAAATTAATATGAAACTATACAAAAACATCACTGAATACAAAAAAATGGATGAAGAGATTCGGTGAGGATATCACAATAAAAAAAAATAGTCTATACATATAATTCAATAAGATTTTTAAAATAAATAAACATCAAATTTAATGAACAGGATTTGAAAAATTGGAGAACTTTAATACAACTAAAAATATATAAAGTAATTTAAGCAAAATATTCATGATTGTATCTCCACACCTAAATAAAGAGGGCAGTAAATGCAAACTTTTGGTTCACTTATTCCAATTGAAATTGAAAAAGAAAGATGTTGATGAACTATTATTAGATAAAACTATATATTCATTTAGTCGTCAAGTAGAGAAATCATGATTTTGATTGAGACAAATTGTTAATATATAAGAGCAAATAAATAAATTATAAAATTACAAAACTTATAAGAAGTAAATATAAGAATACATCATGGTAATTGAAAAAGAAAGATGTTGATGAACTATTATTAGATAAAACTATATATTCATTTAGTGATCAAGTAGAGAAATCATGATTTTGATTGAGAAAAATTATTAATATATAAGAGCAAATAAATAAATTATAAAATTACAGAACTTATAAGAAGTAAATATAAGAATACATCATGGTAATTCTCCATAAAAAAAAAAATATTTAAGAGATGAAGAAAAAAAGATTAACTAAAAGTCAAAAAGAAAAATACATAAGCGATGTGGAATTGGACATCAAAAAGCAAAAAAAAAAAAAAGGGGGTAATGCATCAGGGAAAGAAGCTAGTTGTTGTATCAGGTTGCCTTTTACATTAATGAAAAATATACTATCATGTTAGAAATTGATAAGCCTTTTTATTTTCTAAAAATAATTAAAAAAAATTGAAATTAAAAAATTTATATATTTTATCAAGGTCGCCCTTTTGTATTGCAATAAATTCAAATCTATGAAGCTTGCAATATATTTAATGTTAAAATTTTGATAAACCAACATTCAAAAAATTATTTCATTGAAGAAAAAATGTTCATATGGGAGAAGATGACAAAATGTATTTTGTAACATAAGTTCTTAAATTGTGCAGTGGCTTATGGTTTTTCAAATATGAATAACAATTAAATATTAAAATTCATATCTAATCAGAAAAATATTAAGAAGAAGGAAAAAACATTAATTTAAATAAAATTAATAACTTACTTTATCAATGAAAGAAATATGTCAATGAAAGATATAAATTATAAAAATTATTGATATACCTGATTAATTAAATCAAGAATTTATTCAATGAGATATACTAAGAGATTGGTAATAAGTTTAGTGACTAAAAAATATATGGTTAAAACGAAAATAAATTATTAGTGATAAGATATATATTTTTTATGATAAAAAAATAATCCTAAAATTTGAATTTGTTTAAAATAAATACAAATTGAATTAGTATCCTAATTTGAAGGTAGAATCTAGTATAGATAAACACTAATTTTGAAGATATGATTTTTTAGATAAAGGCAAATTTAATTTTTAATTTAAATTATATGAGATTTCTAACCAATAAGATTTTTTCTTGACAATTAAAAAATTTAAAATCATCATAAATTAGTACTTGATCAAAATTAGCACAATTACGATCAACTATGGTTTTGCTATATATATATAGATTATGCGTGTGGAATTAATTATTATATACGGTAACAGCTAGAAATTTTATTTTCTTTCAATAGTTTCTAAAAATAAGTAATTTAATAACCCGTAATTGTTGCCCTGCAGAAAAAAGTTTTCAAAAATCCAAAGAGTAGTTTATTATATGAAATTTCTTCCACGCATTATTAACGATTCTTAAATTATATTTTTGAAGAAAATAATTCGTTAAATTGCATCCAGATATAATTTATATCCATAGAAATTACATTTAAATAAAATTTATGCACGTTGGGATGGTATGCCCTGAAGCAAACAACTGCATTTTTCAGACATTATTTGGTGGTATTCACAATATATATATAGGGATAATTTCACTTTTAGTACACCAACTATATATTTATTTCATTTTTGATACCCCATGTTTCCAAATCATCAGAGTTGGTACCCAACGTTTGCATTTTTCATCCACCTGAGTACCCTCCGTTAGGTTGACCGTTAAAACAAACGGTCAACCCAATTTTGGAGGAAAAATTGGGGTTATTTATCTATTTAAGGGCATGTTTGACTGTCATTTTATTTAGCACACAAAATAGTGTTGAAATAGTTGAATTGAGAATATTCATATGGAATATTTGTTATTAATTCTTGCTTTTTAATTTATTATTTACCAAGAGGAGTGAGCAAGTTGAAGAGAGGCCTATTGTAAATAATAAATGGTAAATAATAAATGTTCCACATAACAAACCTTGGGATAATTTCACTTTTGGTACCCCAGGTATGACCTTATTTCACCTTTGGTACCCCCTGTTTTCATGTCATCAATGTTGATACCCAAAGTTTCCTTTTTTCATCGAGCTGATTACCTGCCGTTAGTTGACCGTCAAAGTTAACGGTCAAAGTCATTTTGGCGAGAAAATTGGCAGTTTTTTGCCAATTTAAGCACATGTTTGACTACCATTTACTACACCACAAAAACTAGAGTTGAAAAAGTAAAATTGAGAATATTTTGGAAAAAAAACGAGAGGTATGAGGAGAAATTAGTTTCAATCTTACTCAAATACGAGTGTGGGTTCGTCAAATGAGAACATTTATGTGGAAAAAATGTATCGTGACAGTGGAATTGAGCTAACATTGAAGACTTCTTGGACCAAAATAAATCCGGGAAGAAGGTTTTGGGCATGTCCTAATTACGGGGTAAATTAATTAGGACATGCCCAAAACCTTCTTCCCGGATTTATTTTGATTCAAGAAGTCTTCAATGGTAGCTCAATTCACACTCACAATACATTTTTTTCATATAAATTTTAAAATTTACCATTAATTCTTTGTAATTGTAAATTCTTTGTAAAGGGAATCGACGGAGAAGACACCTAAAAAATTATTATTATTTATTTTTTTAAAAAATTAAGTAAAATTAATTTAATTTTTTCAAAATTTAAAAATAATAAAACATATTAATTTTTTAGTTTAAATAATATATTGGGAGTTTTAATTAAAAATATTATTTATAGTAAATAATATAACTTTAAAAAATTATATATTTTTTGGTATTTTAAATTTAATTAGTATATTTTATATTATGATTTTGTAATTTAAATTTTTAACTTTTAGAATTTTTAATATTTTAGGTATTTTTATATTTAGTTAAGGGATGATTTCACTTTTAGGTATTTTTATATTTAGTTAAAGGATATGTTTAGTAAATTAATTAGAACATGCCCAAAACCTTTCTTTCCGAATTTATTTAGGTCCAAGAAGTCTTCAATGGTAGCTCAATTCCACAGTCACATTATATTTTTCCCACATAAATGTTCTCATTAGATGAACCCACACTCGTATTTGAGTAAGATTGAAACTGATTTCTCCTCATACCTCTCGTTTTTTTTTTTCAAAATATTCTCAAATTTACTTTTTCAACTCTAGTTTTTGTGGTGTAGTAAATGGTAGCCAAACATGTGCTTAAATTGACAAAAAACTGCCAAAATGACTTTGATCGTTAACTTTGACGGTCAACTAACGGCAGGTACTCAGCTCGATGAAAAACGAAAACTTTGGGTATCAACATTGATGACATGGAAACAGGGGGTACCAAAGGTGAAATAAGGCCATACCTGGGGTACCAAAAGTGAAATTATCCCACAAACCTTTATGGTAGATGAAGCCATATTTGTTTCTCAAATTTCTCTTCAAACCCTCCTTCTCTGTTAATCTTCTCTTCACAGCCAATTCAAGTTTTTCGGGGTTTGTCTACAATAATCTATTTCGCACTTTAGGTCTGTCGAACGTGGGGACGCTAAAATCGCTAAATTAGGAAGCATGAGTGTGGTGCAGATAGGAGGAAAGCCGGTGTCGTTTGACTTTAGATTATTTCCCCAAACTGTTGGATGTATTAAGCTAATGTAAAATTATATTTTTTGTCCCATAACATAAACCAAATATTTTTGCAATCCTATAGAATTCTTGAAATAGTTAAATAATTAACTATAATTTTCATTTCCAGTCCTCCTGCCAACTTTCATTCTTGAAAACGAAAAATTGTTGGACTATTTCGAGAATTCTGTAAATAATTGGACTAAAAATATATATAATCTAAATCATGGGATGCAAAATAAAATTTCTGTTTAAGCTAATAAATAATAGTTTGAATAAGTAAATAATCAAATTATACTCTAACGCGATATAAAAGTTTAAAAACAAATATTCTCTTCATCTAAAAAAAATGATTTGGTTTGACTTTTTTTGAAATTAAGAAAAACAATAATGTTTTTATTTTCCAGCAAAATTTTCTTCTTTTTCTTATATAAAAGTTAATGACTATATAATGAAAAAAATAATAAAAAAAGGGCTTGAGTTTTTTCCCTATCATATCTCATGGAATATTTTTCGATCTTATGAGAATTATTTTGAAATATCTTAAATATGTTTGATTTATTTAGAGAAAAAAGATAGGAAATAATGATAAATAATAAATGAAAAACATAAAATAATGGTAAAATAATAGCAAATATTCCACATTAATATTTTTAATTCAACTATTTCAACACTATTTTGTATTATGAGTGGAATGGCAGTCAAACATGCCCTTAAATAGACAAATAATTTTTTCTCCAAAATTGGGTTGACCTTTTATTTTTACGGTCAACCTAACAGAGGGTACTCAGGTGGATGAAAAATGCAAATGTTGGGTACCAACTCTGATGACTTAGAAACATGAGATATCAATGTGAAATAAAGGTATATTTTGGATACCAAAAATAAAATTATCCCTATATATATATATATATATACATATAAATGAAACATGATCATTAATACATAAAAATGTATGAATGCTATAAACACTACAAAACAAAATCGATTTTTCTTTTAAAAATCGTGGTAAATCAATATTATTATTCACTATCAAACAAAATAAATGTGGAAACTTAAATTTTTATTACAATTACTCAATATTTGCCAAGGTTTTTAGTTATGGCCAAAACATTAGTCGCGGTTTTAGCTATGACTAATGTAAAATCATGGCTAATATTTTGACCTCACTTGCAGAAACATGGGTAATAGCCATTGCAAAAACATGGGTAATAGCCATTGCGATGTCATGGTTAATTTGTGAAAATAACTATAACAAAAAGTCATATTTCTTCTAATAAAAAAAAAATAGCGAAAAAAGAAATAAATGATAGTTTTCATATTGTCACTAAATATAAAATTTTTTATTTTTTCACAATAATAAATTTTATAATTTTAATAGTGGTAATTATTTATAAAATTGTAATTAGAAAGAATTAAAGATAGAAAGTTGTTACTAAAATCATTTAGAGACACGTGTATAATGATGATTTAATGACAATGATTATTTTATGTTATTGTAAATGTGTCATTAATTATTTATGATGACAAAATTTATGCACTAGGTTTTGTTACCAGTAAGTGTAGTTTGATAAGATTAAAGTTGTTGTCACTTAATATATAATTTTAATAATAACTTAAAATTATTAATTAATAGTAAAATATACTCTTTCTTACTTCACTTATGTCATAACACTTAACATCAATAAAATAATACTTAAAAGCAATTAGTTATATTCTTTACTGAATTAAAATTAAAAGATTGCTGTAATTTAGATAAAAAAAAAAGTATATCCTGTAAATAAGAATAATTAAACTAATTAATTTCCCTGAATACAAAATTTAGGGAGCGTTTGTGAGAGCTTTTGCTTTTAAAGAAGTGATTTTCGTGGAAAAAGTTGGAAGTTGTAGCAGAATCAAAAGTGAGTGGTGCTTATAAAAAAAAAGTGAAAAGCAGATAAAAGCTAAATTGGTAGTGTTTGGGGGAACAGCATTCCTAAAACACGTTTAATTGATTAAAGACCGCTTTGTTCTCATATATTAAACAAATGCTATTTTTGTTTGATATTTGCACTTATCTCTTGATTATAATAATTATTTTTTCTCAAAAATAATAATTTTTATTTCAATTAGCATATCTCATATTTAATCTTTTATAAAATGATTATAATTTATATTATTAAAATATTCAATACAAACAGAAAAACCTGGGTGTTTAATTCAATAATGTTCCTATTATGTAATATAATTATTCATTCGTGCACAATAAATAAACTTACACGATTGACAAAATAATTATTATTTTTAATTAATCCTAGAAATTTCATTTATATTTTTCTATGATTTAGGAATAATATCATATAATATAAAAAATAAATTTTAAAATATTAAATATGTGAAATTATAATTTTTTTTAGTGATAAATTATTCAAATTATTTGAAAATTCTAACATCAACTTTAGATGAGTAATTTTGAAAATAAATTAAAAAGGATAAAATCAAATTGAAATCATTATAATGAGGGTAAAATAGTCTAAACAGAAGTTGAATTTATTTACAGAAAAGCCAAAGTAGCTAGAAGCACGCCCCAAGGTGCTTCCAGCTTTTGACTTAAAAGTACTTTCCGTAGCAGTTTCAGAAGCAGAAGTTGGCATTCCAAGTACCTTAAAAGTATTTTTCAGCATCCAAAAGTTGAAAAACGCTTTTTCAAATCGCGCACAAACACTCCCTTAATAAAACAAGAGCCTCCCCCCAAATTAATTAAAAATTAGCATAAATTACAAATACCTCCTCTAATGTTTGACATAATTACAAATACATTCTCGTTGCTCAGAAACAAATTTCCCCTTATGTTAACGTCTGTCTAACACTGCGAGCCCATTCGTTAGCCTCCGGTAGGTTAAAATCCATCTAGTTTCGTGATGAACTAACCAAAATGTCATTTCGGAGAAAAAAAAATCAACAAGAGTAAAATAGTAATTTTCTACCTCACTATTTAGAGGTTACGTAGTTATTTTCTATTTAAGTGGGTATTTATAATTTT
Organism: Sesamum alatum; assembly: GCA_034509735.1. Taxonomy (NCBI): domain Eukaryota; kingdom Viridiplantae; phylum Streptophyta; class Magnoliopsida; order Lamiales; family Pedaliaceae; genus Sesamum; species Sesamum alatum. Next base: position 13,182,834 of record JACGWO010000008.1, read on the forward strand.
TTAAATAAAGATGAAATTTTCGTAATTATATCAAATATCAAGGATTATTATATTTAGCCTAAAACTTAATAAAAGAAAAAAAAATGAAAAATCTTAATTCCTTAGAAATAAAATGGGTTTAATCCAATTTATCTTCATGTGCTATTGTAAATGTGGAAATAATTTTACATTTTGTATGAAAAAATAAAAAATATTACATAAATAGAAATAATTATAAATTATAATAATGACCACAAACCCCATAAGTATAGCGCTGACATTGTTGTTGAGGTTCTTTTTTTTTCCCTCATCCTATCAGTTCTATCGACTCATTTATTTTTTAAACTATGGTTAATAACAATATTATTAATTTTTTAATAATTAATATATTTTAAATTATTTAATATTAAGAACTATATTATCAAATTAAGTAATATTAATTTAGTTTATGAAATTGATATTACAAAGTTAGTGAAAATTATAAACACTAATTCTATAATATGTTTTATTTTTTCGTACAGAATGTAATATTATTAGATCATACTGAATAATAAATAATTTATTTAATTTTATATATATTAATAATATTAACTATTAATTTTTAAATATGAATAATATTAACCATTAATACTAGCCATTTATTTTTAATTAATTTTTGTTATTAACTAGATTTAATTAAGTATTAAATAACTATTATTTAAAATTTTAATTAATAATTAATGAATAATTTATTTTTTTTTAAAAAAAGGAAAACGAGGGCTGGAGTAACCCAGCCCAATTGATAAGAAAGCATGTCTGCAAAAGACGGGGTCTCGAACCCCGTCTTTTGAAGAATCTATTTTTTTTTTAAAAATTTCTGTCAGAGTCGGGGTTTCCCCGACTCTGCCTATTTTTCAAATTTTTTTAAAACAACACTAATTTAATAATTTTTTTTTATTTTGTATTATTTAAATAATTACCCCTAATTTATCCTTTAGATATGAAGATAAATTATTTCATTTTAAAAAATATAAGGATATAAATTAATTTATTTTAAAAAATATTAAAATTTAAATTATTATTTTTTTTATAAGAAGATAATTTGCATATTTGTAATACAGGTGATATTGCTTGACATTTTTCCTCAAATAAAATTCCCGGGAAAACCAAAAAAAGAAAAGAAAACCATAAAAGCTGCCTCTAAATTGAACCAATTGTAGGAAACCACACTGTATACGTCGAAATCAAGAAGGTGGCGAGCCCCCTTTCTCTTCCAAAACGCACCCATTTTTGGCCCTCTCTCTCTCTCTCTCTTCAGTGTGTGTAGTGTGTGTGAACAGATCAAAAAATGGAGGTGTTCTATTTCGTGGTGTTTGGTGCTCTGGGCTTGGTGGTGGCAGCATTGGAGCTCAGCAAAACAAGCAGAGATCGAGTGAATACTTCTGGCCCCTTCAATTCTTTCAAGAATAACTACCTCGTTGTGTATTCCCTCATGATGGGTACGTTCTTCATGGGTTTTTGTAATCTGTCAAAGTGTCTGACACTTTCAGAGTATTTTTCTAAGTATGTTTGAGTGATATCTTGATCTGGGCTTGTCTTGGATTTCTTTAATGAATTTGGGTTTGTGTGTTTTCTCGATCTAATGTTGCAAGAGAATGTGGGCTACTTTTGTACAATTGGCTAAAAGTATGTTCTGTTAATATATATTAATTATCATCAAGATTGAAATTCTGGGTTTTGCTGATTTTGCTGTCATTAAAAAAAGATGACTTTTGTATTCTTTTGGCTGTTCTTTGCTCTGATGAGCTGGAAATGGTAGGAAAAACTTGAATAATGGATAATGCGTATATATATATATGTATATGTGTATGTGTATATATGCATGTGTATTTACTTACTTGTATGATCATCTTCGTATGGTGGGATCTTGAAATAAATTAGTAGCTGCTTTTGAAATTATACCGCCATGGTTATGCTATCCACCAGCTTGTGACTTATGCATGAGTTTTATTTATCGGCCGCGGTGTTGCTTATATCCGTATGCATAACTAAGAGCCACATTTGCAGGAAGTGTATAGTTAGTGGATATAGAACTTCGTTAGGTTCTAAGTATCGCTATAATTTGAAAGTTATAGTTATGAAGGATTATTGTGATTCCTTTTATCAAGTGAATGACTAACATCAGTTTGTCGAAAGCTGGCGATTGGTTGCAGGGTCCTTATGTTTATTACCTTTACAGCCAATACGGCTTCGGGAAAAAGGAGATTGGACAACTTTTTATTGCTGGCTTTGGATCGTCGATGTTGTTTGGGACAATTGTAGCGTCCTTGGCAGATAAACAGTAATACTAGTATTTAAAATGGGTTTTTATGCAATCTTCATCAAGTTAATGTTTGATAGCTGACGGTTTTTGGTTTGGAATTTTAGTGGTCGGAAGAAAGCATGTGTGACTTACTGTTTTACTTATATTCTGAGCTGCATCACCAAACATTCTCCTCAGTACAAAGTCTTGATGTTGGGTCGCGTTCTTGGTGGAATCGCTACTTCTCTCCTGTTTTCAGCTTTTGAGTCATGGCTAGTTGCAGAACACAACAAGGTGAGGGATTAATAATAAATCTGAGTATTTTTTTGGATGGCATGTTAAAAAAAATGGAGACAAAATTTCGGAAACAGGGAAGATTGAGGTGCTGAAAAATCTCAGTGAGTTCATGAGAGAATGAGTTCACTATAAAAATGTGTAGAAAAATGGAATATGAACTACAGATGTTTGATTACAGCATTCGTGATGGATTTATTCTTAAATATGGCTACAAATTTTCTTCTTGAGTTAAATTTGTTCCTTGGCTCACATCCAGGAAGTACGTCATGGTTTCTGATTTTCATGAATCATGTTCTTACTCAATTTTGTAGCAAGCTGTCTAGGATCCATATTCTTACTTTATTTTTATTTTTTAAAATAATAATCTTTCTTTGTGTAGTTGTTATCTGTGAGTGACTTCATTGTGCCTTACCTGATCCTGCAGAGGGGTTTTGATCAACAATGGCTGTCAGTAACATTCTCAAAAGCAGTTTTCCTTGGGAACGGTCTAGTCGCTATTTTATCAGGCTTAGTTGGAAACGTTTTAGTGGACACATTAAGTTTGGGTGCTGTTGCTCCTTTCGATGCTGCATCATGTTTTCTTGCAGTTGGTATGGCAATTATATTGTCATCTTGGAGCGAAAATTATGGTGACCCTTCAGATAGTAAGGACTTAATTACCCAGTTCAAGGGTGCTGCTGGTCACATTGCATCTGGTAAAATTTCCTGCAGTTTTTTCTTCAATATTTGTGCATCTTCATCATCATAAAGAAAAAGAAAATAGAAAAACGAAGCTAGCACTGACTTCACTAGTGTCCAGCCAATGCCCAAGAAACTACATTGTCCGTATATCCGATAATCCTTTGTTCTTCTGTTCTTCCCGTTTTCCGCATCAGATCAGGAACTTCTTTTGATATCATGCTTTCTGATATCCTCAGATAAGAAAATTGCATTGTTGGGCGCCATACAGTCATTATTCGAAGGCTCAATGTACACTTTTGTTTTCCTATGGACTCCTGCTTTAAGCCCAAATGATGAAGATATTCCACATGGTTTTATATTTGCAACTTTTATGTTGTCTTCTATGCTGGGAAGCTCCCTTGCAGCTCGATTACTGGCCCGATCATCTCTCAGAGTCGAAAGCTACATGCAGACTGTATTTGTAGTTTCTGCTGCTGCTCTTTTCATCCCTGTTGCAACAAGTGTATGACGGAAACTCTGATTCGCCTATCATTGATTGCCTTATTATACTTGATTTCTGTTATACCAGTTACTGAGTTTGACGACTGCTTTTCTTCTGTTTCTTTGATGGGAATGTTTACAGTTCTTGGTAGCAACTCCTAATGTAAAAGGTGGTGGCATCTCATTCTCTGGATGCATCCAGCTCCTTGGTTTCTGCGCATTTGAGGCTTGTGTAGGTCTATTTTGGCCATCGCTAATGAAGATGAGGTCCCAATACATACCTGAGGAGGCGAGAAGTACCATAATGAACTTCTTCCGGATTCCACTCAACATTTTTGTGTGCGTGGTTCTGTACAACGTGAGCACTACTCTTACTATCTCTTCCAACATGGATCTTTTGGCTTATCTGGAATTTTCTCTTTGGAGGTGTTCACAGAGAAGCCAATTTTGCTTACGGTTTGACTAATAATTTTCTAAGTTTTTGTCGCGAGCAATACATTCCAGAACACGTTCTCATAGACTCTGAACATGTTTTTCCACAGCTGGAAACGGGATTTTGCTTATTCGTTTCCTTGTTTAATTATATTACTATGTTGCTTATTACGAAGAGATTGCATTACGTTGGTGACGAATTCAGTTTTTATTTTTGTTCCCCAAACTTCTTTTTGCATCCATCAACTATTCCATTTCTCACAGGTCTGTAAATTCAACATTTTACGCTGACGTTTGTTCCTCCTATTTCCTGTCAGGTTGATGCATTTCCTATCAGTCTCATGTTCGGAATGTGTTCCATTTTCCTCTTTGTCGCTTCGCTATTGCAGAGACGCCTTATGCTTATTTCTGAGAGCCAAAAGCCAAGTAAGCCATCACTTCAAAACTTAACTACGTAACTACTGCACAAATGTTCGATTACATATATATATACACGTTCTTTTTACTTAATTATTACAGAGCTACACCGAGGGGGAAGTCCTGTGGAGAGCGAGATGGAAACACAACCGCTAAATGTTTGATCCGAACCTCATAATCTATAGCCTCTGAAGTACTCGTTCAAGCCAACAATGTTCCTCATCGGACCCCTAAACCGACTTCAGACCTTGGAGCACATAACAGAAAAGGTGGAGTCGTCCCCATACTTTTACATGAAAAAAAAAAAAAAAATCCATTTTGTGGCTGCTTTTTAGTAGTTTATGGAGCTGCATATAGTGCTTGCTGACCTTGGATCACTGTCACTTCCTCTATCCTTATTGATTTCCATAGTCGTGTCAGTGTCGTCCCATTTGTACAGAAAAAAGCAGCAAGAGGGCTTTGACTGTTTCTTAATCTCTATACATTCACTTCATTGATAGTTACTGACTTATTCAAGACTGGGATTGGCATTTCTCTTCTGCCTGAATGTGAATTTGAGCTGCTTCAGAATTGTTTCTTTTCCAGACATAAAAATGAATATATAATGATGAAATAGCCTTTTGAATTTCATAGTTTAGGCAAAAGTGTCTTCATTGCATTTTCTTCCTTGCTATTTCATCTGTGTGTTCCTTTGAACATACAGAACTTACACGTTTGATAGGGAAAAATTGGTCGGGTGGTAGGGTTCAAAATGGATTTGGGTATGTGGATCGCGTGCGACTGCAGTTAGTACTGTCAAAATTCAACGAATTTGCTGACATTAACCAATAAAAAAATGGACGAATATCATATTTACTGCGGATTAATTTATACAGATTTATTGCAGGTCAAATAAATCTTTTTATATAACTGAATTATCTTTATATATTTTACACATTAATGTATATAACAAGGTACATTTTCACACTTATAAAGGTACGTAGTTTAATCAAAAAAAATTATTTGGTTGTAATAAATCAATTCAAAGTAAATATTAAGTTTCATTCCATTTTTTTTTAATTAATATCAATATTGAGGTAATAGCAAAGAGATGTAGGGAGTACCCAAAAAAGTTCATAATTTATCATAAGTATTCTGTAAAATTCGTCGAACATAATATATGTATTTAAAACATACAATATGAATTACATGGCATATAGTATAATATATATATATATATGTCTTAATTTTGATAGCTAAAAAATGATAAATTTTTAATACACTGCATTTGTTTCATATTTCTCGTTATTATCCCTGTAGTTGTGTTGTACACGTATTTGTGCCCATGCAACGTAGCCTACTGCAAAAGAATTTTGATAATTTCTCATCCCTAATATACTTTTGTCCACCCTAAAATAATTGTGTTGGATTAAGATAATTTAAGGTATAAATCATCTTCGATTAATTTGTCATTGTTATAATGCATGAATTTTGAAACTTTAGGATACGTGTGACTCTCTTTACTATATATATCGTCTTCTCCTAAGATTGTTGTAATTGACATGTAAATTTTTTGTAATTTGAAAATTTGTATTTAATATGTCTTATGTTTGCTTTCATCTAACACATAAGTTACTGCGTTGATCAAGATTCAACGAATTTGCTAACATTAACTAAAAAGAAAAAGTGGATAAAAATTCATATTTGCTGCAAATTAATTTATACAGACTTATTATAGGTTAAACAAATCTTTTTATAACCCAACTATCTTATACATTTTACACATTAATGCATGTGAGAAGATAAATTTTCACTCTTAGAAAAGTACGTAGTTTAATCAAAAAAAAATTGCTCGATCTATAATAAATCAATTCAAAGTAAATATTGAGTTTCATTCAAAACAAAAATTATTAATATCAATATTGAGGTAATAGCAAAGAGATGTAAGGAGTACCCAAAAAAGTTCATAATTTATCATAAGTATTCTGTAAAATTCGTCGAACCAAATATATTATCTATAACATGAAATTGACCCAACAAGTTCAGAAGATTTATTATTACAAATTTGAATTCCTTAACTCAAAATTTATCAATCCAAACATAATCCCCGTACACGACGTACGGTCCGATACACCACTAAAAATTTTCATTATCCCATAGTTTAGGAGGGCAAACTGTATTTTACTCTAAAGCTCAACGGCAGATGATCCATACCATAGAAGAAAATACACGAATCATGAACCTGGAAAATTAATTGGAGCAGGCAAACAATTCCCAGGAGTTGCTAATGACAGGTTATAAGCTTCTGGTAGATGAAAGTAAATAAGTATTGTACAACTCTTTTTCCTTTCCTTACAGGGTATAACAGTTAAATCTTTTGATGAGACATTAACACAGAACTGCTACACTAATCATTCAGCCAACAGAGGCAGCAGCTATCTAAGGAAGACAAAAACTTGGCTGGGAATTCAGTCATGTAAGAGATTGGGAAGCAAAGAGGGAATTAGTTCACAAACATAAAATTAGATACTGGATTTAGCTTGTCATGTCTCCATCAACGCTCATCGCTTTTGTATCTAAATTATATGGTACTGCTGGACCTGTGGGCTCCGCAAACTGGGGTCCAGAGGACTTGGTTTCCGCTTCAACAAATGGATTCCTTGATGGTGGAGCTGGGCGGTCCACTTCCATAGCAGCCGTCCTTGGTGGTGACGAGGGCTGCACATCAACATCAGGGTAGGCTGCCTTAAATCTTGCTCGCAGCCCTTCATCTACCAACCGTACTCCTTGCAACTGATTACCAAGTGATAACCACCTGACAATCAAGACTGATCTTTTCAGAAGCTACATATAAAGGAAATAATTTAAACTTACAGCTCAGTGAAGCTTGTAACGATGCCTATTTGAAGATCACTTTTTTGACAAAACCTCTAACGTATCTTTTTGAGATATAACTCAATTCACATGTGTATCACACAACAATCAAACAGGAGTATAGGGACAAGCAAGGGTGGACAGAAGCAGTGGTGACTGGTGATAAACAGAGGAAGCATACTTTTTAACAGTTGAAGTGTCAATGAATACTTAGCAAAAGAGATATATCAATGAATGGAGTTATGATATGTGGACATGGAAGAAATGAAATGTGAAAAAAAAAAAAAAAAAAAAAAGAAGAAAAACAGAAAGAAGAGAGATTTCCAAATAAGACCGTGTTACTCAACTCTATGGGTCGATATGCATAACTTTGTCAGACATAACATGCCTATGGATCCAACACAATGAGTATGGAGATAATTGAACGACACATGGCCTAGTTGTCAAGTATGAGCACCAGTACAGCAAATGAATCAACAAAATGCCTAAGTTCGTACTTTCAGATATGATGTTATTATTTTAACAAGACCAGCTTTACTTTTCCCCACTTTTGCAAATTTCCCTTAAACCAAATTTAGAACAAACTGAATAATTATGATATAAAGCAAGTCAAACACCAGTCAATAATCTCCGACCAAATTCCCAGGTCTTTACAATCAAACCTGTCTAACAATTTGTTCAAAGGGCATAGAAATCAAGTTAATAATGAGCTTAAGATCTTTTATCTTCAATAACAGATATCTGCAATAGTTGGAAGAGTAATCAAGAGGGCGTACCCAGCCTGTACGTTGTGCATCCTTGCAAATAACTCCAGCTTTCTTGTCCTGGGACTTATCCTTTCCAGCATGGGATACATCTATAACACATCATGCAAGTGTTTTAGGCACAAATGTATTCGGAAAATCTATATGATTACTGTAAATAATATTTTTCAGATTAATATTTTTTCAGATTGAAGTACTGAAAACAGATTCTCAAAGTATTATAAATACTGCTTTAAATTGTAAAGTACTGGAATATGTTTTGCTTCTGGAAATATTTTTTAAATTACTTTAAAGTATTGTAAATATTGCTTCTGAAATTTGCTTCTCTAATTTTTTATTTCTGAAAAATATTTTTTCAGATTAACATTTTCAGATTACTATTCTGATTCTCTGAAATTTGCTTATTTTTCTTTAATTTTGACAATGTAAAATTTATTTTTTATCATATATTAAAACTTTGTTTTTTTATTTTTATTTTTTCAGATTAATACTTACAATTAAGAATGTCAACTTCAGCTTCAAGTCGAAAGGATCCGGCATGGAATTATACATCCTTGCCTGATCCTATCAACACAAATAAGACCAAATGTAATTTTGTTGGGAAGGTTAACAACGGAGGGATTACGAGAAAAAAACAACATCTTATTGGTGGTTTTCGTAATAGCAAACCATGTCCAAAATGTCCGGAGCATGTTCGTGAAGAGATTAGAGACTATATGGCAAAAAAGAAAGAATTGAAGGAGGAGATGGATACAATTCCTCATTATGATGATATTGCTGAGGAACAAGAGCAGTGGGAAGCTCAACAACAAAATGTTAGTCATGGCAAGCGTCCATCTAGCTTCTCTGTTGGGGGAGGCTCATCTCAATCTGTTGCACAGAGAATGCAACAAAAAAAGCCAAAACAAATATGTCCTATTGATTTGTACTGAAAAAGCCAAAACAAAAAAAGCCAAAACAAAAAGCCAAAACTGATGAGGTAGTGAAGCAAAGGAAAAATAAAGATGGTGGGAAGTTATTTGATGAGAATAGGAAGAAAATGAGAGAGCATGTAGTACAAAAGTCTGCTCGATGGATGCATGATACGGGCATCCCATTCAATACTGTACGAGCTGATAGTTTTGGACCAATAGTTGAAGCGTTCGGCCACTAGCATGAAACCCCCTAGTTATCATGAGGTTAGGGTCACGTATTTGAAGAAGGAATTGATACACACTCGTACAATTTTGAAAGAGCATGATGAAACCAAGGCTAAATATGGTTGCTCGTTGATGGCAGATGGTTAGTCTGATAGAAAGCAAAGGAGCTCATCAATTTTCTGGTGAATGGCCCAAAAGGAACCGAATTCAAAGAATCTGTGGATGGATCATCATATGCTCACACGGGTGCGAAAATGTTTGAATTGTTGGATAAGAATGTGCAGCTTGTCAGAGAGAAAGATGTGATCCAAGAAGTCACAGATAGTGCAAGTGCAAACGTTTTAGCTAGCAAGAGTTCTTTTTTAAATTAATTTATTGTCATACTAGTAGTATCTTTTACATATTATTTTACTATTTTTAATTCTTTATTTATTAATCATGACTAGGATCATTTTTGGAGTCAAAATACCCACATCTATACTGGTCACCTTGTGCAGCTCATTGTATAGATCTAATGTTTCATGACATCTTCAAACTTCCTAATTTGAAGAATACATATGAGCGGGCTGTGGTGGTTAATGCCTATATATATAATAGACCGCCTCTCTTAGAATCATGAGTGATTTTACTAAGAATAGAGAGATGGTTAGACCAGCAAAAACTCACTTTGCAACTGCATTTCTAACTTCGAAGCGATTCCATGTCCAAAAGGGGAACTTGAAAAAGATGTTTACATCTAAAAAGTGGACTAAGAGAAGGTATGCAAAAGAAGCGCAAACCAAATTAGTAGCAAGTATTATGTTGATGCCTTCTTTTTGGAATTATGTTCTTTTCATTATTAAAGTTGTTGGTCCACTAGTTAAAGTGCTTCGATTGGTAGATGGTGAGAAAAAACCACCAATGCTTTATATTTATGAAGCCATAGATAGAGCAAAAGAAGCCATTGCTGCCTCATTTTCCAACAACGAAGAGTACAAAGAGGTATTGAGATGATTGACAAGAGATGAGATATCCAACTTCGTAGGCCATTACATGCAGCTGGTTATTTCTTGAACCCGGAATTCTTCTATACAAATCTAATGTAGAACAGGATGAGGAGGTTATGCAAGGTTTATGCGGTTGCATAGGGAAGTTGGTTCCAGGTATTGAATTGCAAGATAAGATTATTAATGAGCTTCCAAAGTACAAGAAAGCTGAAGGACTTTTTGGGACTCCTTTTGCAATCAGACATAGGGCTACAAAAGCACCAAGTAATGAAAATTATTTTCCAAAACAAATATGTTAATTCTTTTGACTATACTTATTTTTTCTTAATATTTGGAGTTTAAGTTTTTTAATTTTTGGAATTACTAGCTGAATGGTGGGTTTCCTTTGGATCATCAACTCCGAACTTGCAAACTTTTGCAATTAAAGTTCTACACCTTACCCGTAGTTCATCTAGTTGTGAGCGAAATTGGAGTGTTTTTGAACATGTAAGTATACACTATATTTTTAATATTGATAGATATAATTTTTATTAATTTTACTAATTACTACTTTAAATTTATGCAGCTTCATTCTATGAAAAGAAATAGATTGGAGCAACAACGTTCGAATGATTTGGTTTTTATCATGTATAACAGAGCGTTGAGACGGCGATATGATGCACGTGATACAATAGATCTCATTCTCTTGGATGAAATAGATGAGAGTAATACGTGGTTGTTATGGAGATTGACTCTTTATGATAGTGATGAAGAGAATGTGAATGTATTTGAGGATGATGATTTAACATAGGGTGATGTTGCACAAGCTGCTAGGGTTGATGAAAATGCTTATAAATTTCGATCTCAACCTTCACAAGAATCAAAGGGCAATTCAAAGGCATCTTTTTCAAAAACAGCAAAAAAAGGCAACTACATCATCTAGATCTACTGGACACCATTATCTTATTGATGAAGAAGAAGAAGAAAAAGAGGAGGAAGAAGAACACTTTGATGATACTGATGAAGAGGAGGTTGATTATAGATCTGATGTAGAACTTAAAATGTAGAATTATTCTACGTATATCAACCATTTTCGAATATTAGATTATAAAGTAATAAAAGTAAAGGGGGCAAAAAAGTACACATTAGCAATTTCCATCAATATTATAATATCCAGGGGACAGAGGGAGTTAGGTAGTTAAGGGGGTTAAAAGTGTGACTTGAGGAATAGTATATTTCACACTAAAAGATGTTCCAGGTCCATTTATTGTAAGAACTTGCATATCAGCTATATAAGAGGAAAGATATATACTAAGAAATAATCAAATGCAAGCAAACAAAGGTCGAGAGATAGCTTCTTAAGTTCCCCAACTGTACCATGAATAGTAGCAAGTCCACTAACCTCATCTGGTTTACGACTTGTTTCACGAACTTCGGCAACAATGACATCAGTGTCAATATTTCTATTTACTTCAGGGTTACCCTTTACTCCAACAAGGCAATGCTCCTTGCTGTGGTTGAGCCAATGGCCTGTGCGACCTGTTCTGATGATACGTTGAAGTTGATTGGTCTTCACCCAGATGATCTCCTCTACACGCTTGTACCCCCAAAGTTCCAGACTGCGCAAGTATAAAATTCGAACAGATCAGACATGAATATACACCTCTATGTAAGAGAATAGAATAAGCAACAGCACCATTCTTTAATCAGTGCGAATACAAACACTCCAAGCTCATCATGCAATAGTCTAACTATTCCAAATCTTCACATGATAGATGTCCAACTGCGCAAGGTTTTACATTGACGAATCTACTAATAAACACAGTGGCAGAGATTTTATTAGACATCCATCCCTTTTCAGCCAGATAGGTTTTCCTAGTAGTAGTAAAAGAAGCAGCTGGGGCTGTTTTTGATGGTTGAACGTAAATCATCCAGCAATCTAATTTTTGTTTGGTAAATAACAAAGATCCTCCAACCAGAAGTATTACGGCCATCCAGTAAAAAGCATTATCATTTTAAGATAAAGAAGAATCAATATAAAAAGAGGCACACCATTCCCGTCCAAGTTCCATTGCACGTCCAGTAACCCAAAGAAATATCAGACCATCAGTCTGTAATGCAGGAACATTAAGAGTGCGCATCTCATCATCAGCCATAGTTCCATAAGGCAATTCCATATGAATATCCCACGGAGGATCAGCCATTATAACTCCAAATTGCCCTAAAATATCCATTCTAAATGAACGTATGTCACAGTTAATCCATTGTGGCTCTCCAAGCTCTACTTCCGAGCAATAGTGAGCACTTTGAGGCTTCAATGGCTTGGGAGGAGGTAAAGTAGCTTGCCCAATCATCATAGGTGATACGTCAGGAGTTGAATCGAGCTCATAATGGACATACTTGCATGTCTATCATCAACACAAGTATCAGTATTTTGGTGTCTGACATATAGCCAAATAAATCTCAATAGGAAATAAAATGATTGTTTACCTTCATATGACGGCAGGTATCAAGAAATGAACAATCCCCCAAATTCACATCAGTATGTGCAGCAATTATACGCCGAAAATGAACCTAAATCAAGTGAAAGATTTATTAGATACAATATAATCAAAGTCACTTCCAGAATCTTAGTAGTGAAAAGGGTATATATAAGAAACAAATAATCCAGGGTATTCTATGATCTTATACTGAAGCATATATAATTGATTTCATCTGCAGTAATAAGAGAGATTTCCTCCCGATAAACCCCCTTCACCAACAGAGACATAAAGTAGCTCTAAACTCACCTTATCACAAGCAATGAAGGAACCCGATTGACGTCGACAATCTTCTTTTGTTAATGCTGAGCAGTATTCTTTCACTTGAGATCCACCTTTGCTTTTGAACTAATACAAAACCAGCAGAGTTTACAGTGAAAGTTAATTGATGCCTGAAGTCTAGACCAGCAACAAGCAGCTTCAAGAATGGCAAATGTATGTATATGCTCCATATAGGCAAGAAAATGCGAAAGATAAAGATCCCTCTCTATGCACATTCTAGTTATCATAAACATGTTACACAACTGAATTAAGCATGAAAAAACAAAAAGCAAATAAAATAGACACTTTCTTCAAACAAACACATACTTTAGCAGCAACAGCAGTTTCTTTAGCAGTAGGCCGGTGGATGAGGTCCAAAAGCTCCTCTCCTGTTTTTGACTTCTGCATTTCCCTAAAACTCTTCTTATTCAATAAAGCCTCAAGATCCTTCATATCATCTTCTTCCGTCCTCGGCTTTAATGCAAGGGCATTTCCTCCCCCACCTTGCATCCCACCGGGGTGCATTGGAGACTGCCTATGCATTGGGGGCGGCACCCCTACACCTCTTGGCACCCCTATCATCCCCATCCCTCTCGGACCAACACCCCTTGGCCCCATCATCATTGGTCCTCCCATCCACATATCCTGCATTCCCCTCCCAACACTGAAACCACCTCCACCAATCATACTCTCCCCACTCTTCCCCACTTCTGTAATCCTATTCCCATCATTGGAGTTTCCCTCATTCAACTGCTTAGTTTCAGGCAACTCTTTCAAAAGCCTAGTCCTATCAATGTTCATAACCATTACTCTTGACTTCCCACTCACTACAAACTCCTCCAAATCCACCCCACCATTATCCTCCGCCATGGACCTCAGCGCCATCTCCACCGCAAGGATTGCCCCCGACTCCCCACCCAACTCCCTCAGCGCCGCCCGCTCCGCCACTGTAGCTGACGCATCATTCTCCAATTTCCTCAACACCGTGGAGGAATCAATAGGATTAAACGGCACCCTCTCTAACAAACAAACCGCCACCATCGCCCTAACAACAGAAAGAGGGCCACCACTCTCCTCAACCAAAGCCCTCTCACTCTCTCTAGGTGAAGGCCTCGAGAGAGCGGCAGAAGAAGAGACTTTGGAGTTCTCTAACGGAAATTTGGATACATGGGCTTTGCTTAAATTGGGTTTGGATGGGAGAATTTGAGCGAGGGGGGTAAAAGGTTTGTCGTTGATACCGGAAATGGCTTTAAGAGAGAGGTCGAGAGAGGAAACGAGGTCTGGGACGAGGGATTGGAGGGAGGCAATGAGGTCTAGCTGCGTCGTGTGGAGGGTGTCTATACGGGATTCAAGCTGCCGCCTCATCTCCTTTACTGCTGAAATTGAATCTTCATTCCCTTCTAAAGCTTGACCCTCCATCCCTTGTTACTTCTTTCTACTTGCAATCTCTAACAACTGTTGGAATATTTCTGCACCATGAAAAAGATGTGTGTGTGTGTGTGTGTGATAGAGAGAGAGAGAGAGAGGGTTCGGAGAGGTTTTGTGTATGTTTGCCGGAAATCGAAGACGGTAGAACTGGACGAGGGAAGGGAAAAAAGGAACGAGTTTCTTACACAGCCCTCCGCTTCTAGTATGAAAAATTACGAGTTACACCCTCTTAATATTAAAATGAGGGGAAAATGCAACCAATTTTTGTGATATTGCAAACGAGCAAATTACATTCCTATAAAAAATAAAATAGTAATTTATCTTTTTGTATTTTTAAAAATAAATAAATTACCTCCTCGTCTGCCTCCGACGCTCACTTAACAAAAACTCTAGTCCGATCGCCTGAAAACTCTTTATCTGCCAAGGATCTGGTCTCCAAATAATACTCCACCAACCAACAACAAGGGATGCCTGATCAAGCTACAACAAACCAATCACCCATACAACCACAACCTACAACATCTGACTCATCCTTTTCATACAAGCAACGTCTTCTTGCGACTTCCCAGCACGTTTATTTCCCAACATGGATAAAGGACTGGGAACCTCTTGTGCCCAGTAAGAGTGTAAACCAGTCGTACATACAAGAAAACGTACCAGTTGTTAACTTTCCATCATCAGAAATTTAGAGGATTCATTTAGGTGTAAAACTCTGATTGTTCAAACGCAAGGAATAATGAGATTCATTCCAGATTTGGACAAACATCTCATGAGAATTTGGAGGCTTACTCAAACAATTCAGAGTATTTATTTGGGTAAAGGAAACTACAACATCCGTTTTACAAATCCTGAAAATTACTTTATGGCTTTAGCTGGAGGCCCCTGGTTCCTATTTGATTCATATTTGCACATTCAACAATGGCATCCAATGTTTATACCAAGTGAAAACCCTCCCTTTACTATGTTTATTTGGCTTCAACTTCCCAATCTCCCAATTGAGTATTATGATTTCCAAACTCTGTTTGAGATTGCTAAGGGTATTGGTAGGCCTATTAAGACAAATGCACATATGCACAATCAGTCCAAAGGCCAATTTGCCCGAATATGTGTTGAAATCGATTCTCTAAGGCCACTACCTCCAACCATCATTATTGATAACCATAGCCAACTTATTCACTATGAACTTAACATTATTTTTTGTCATCTCTGCGGTACTATTGACCACTCTCCACTCTCTTGCCCCAAATCTTCTTCTCCTACCAAGCAACCTTCAGATAGTAACGCAGAGATACCCAGGAATGTGGCAGATAATGAGTCTAGAACGTCAGACTGAATTATTATTAGTAGAAGACGAGGCAGGAGAAAGAGTCCCCTCGAAAACCCTACTTCTAATTCCATACCTCACCAACCTTCACAATCTCGTTCAAATCAAAATCGTCATTTACAAACCCATAACCAAATTTGGGTTCCTAAACCACCACAAAAAAACCAAGTCACCAAACCTTCTAAAGATGCCCATACAATACCCCGTAATAATATTTTTACTTGACTAACTTCTGTATTTCATTTGCAGGAACAAAAGGAGCAATCTAATGTACAAAAATACTTGGATGTTAACATGAATGATGAACCACAGGTTCAAACCCCACCGGAGGAAAATACGACGACGACGGAGTAGGTGCTCAAGCACTGTCTAACATAAAGGAACATGGAGAAAATACATTCATACCCTCCTCAGCTCAGACAACAGACACGTCAATGCCAACTAAGCATGTTATTTCCAACCATGAGATGACACGTGCAACCAAGCAGAACAAAACATCAGATAAGATGTTATGTGAAGGGTCACATAAGTTAATTCCTGAAACCACTTTTTCACAGCCCAAGGTTTTGGAAATAAATCTGCCCTCACATGCCCCGCCACATGACCTCTCAAGTACTTCACCAACTGGGTTGGCCCCACAGACAAAATGAGCAATTAAAGAAACTCATCACCATCCACTTATGCCTCCACATCAGCACTCAGAGCCCATCATCACAATGCTGACAGAGCAAACCCATACTTGTACGTCTCCCTCTTCTCGCCTTCATATTCCAACGCTTCACCTTCTCCAGCCATTTCTCATTTTGATCCAGACAACAATGGCTTTACCTCCCAGCCACAATGAGAATCACCATGCATCTCCACCTCACACAGTCTTCTCCCAAAACCCTTCATTCTCTCCGCCTCCACCACACCGGATTCAGCACGAATCCCACTGGTAGTCAGGAACCAACCTTCCAATTCCAATCGCCTCCACCTCTCAGTCCACTCGCTCACATAGAACACGCCCCAGTTCCAACCACCCAAAACCCACTACCACTACCCGCATTTGAAACCAAATGATTCCTCTTGGGTCCACCGAGTTTCTTTTCCAACCTTTTCACTCTACTCCCCATCTCTTTTTGAGCCCATGCACACTACAAAACACTATTATAGAACTATCGCAGGAAAGAGAAGCTTTTGCCAGAGAAAGGGAGGCGCAGTTCAGGATTTACCTTCACCCCCTCAAAAGAGACCTGCAAGCTTTCTTACGATCGAGTCACTACTCAAATATCCCCGTAGCGACAACGGGCAATCCCCAGACGGGCCTAAGACTAGAAACTTTACTGAACTTACCGTCCTCAATGCGTATCCTAAGCTGGAATTGTAGAGGCGCAGGACGCCAAGAATTTATCGCTGCTGCTATCTCCACAGATATTCATCATTATGGATACGCGCATGCATGCTAATCGTGCACCTCCTATTATCCAGCGTTTTACCTTTCACTGACTGTGCTTCTTTCTTCAATAGGGTATGCTGGAGGAATTTGGGTCATCTGCAATGCCAATGAAATTTGAGTGCGTGAATCCTAGTTGGCAAACAGCAAGATAAGGCGACAATTCGTTCCTACTATCTGTTGTTTATAACTATCCTCAGCCATCCATGCAACATTAGGTATGGAATGATTTATGTTCCTTTACTGATTCTGTAAATGATCGACCGTGGCTAGCGGTGGGAGACTATAACTGTGTTCTTAGTCGTGATGAGAAAATAGGGGGTCAATTCTTGCCTTCTAGAATTTTTCGCTTTAAAGAATGCATGCAATACTGTAATTTAATGGATCTAGGTTTTGTAGGACATAAATATACATGGCCTAATCGCCAATTTGGTAAACACTTTATATGCGAACGTTTGAATAGGGGTCTAGCTAACTCTAGTTGGTGTAACCTTTTTCCTTATGCCACTGTCAAACACCTTACATCCAGCATGTTTGATCATTCACCTATCCTCATTGATACAAACCTTCACTACATTAGAGTAAAACGACCTTTCAGGTATGAAGTTGCATGGTCCGAATATGTAGAATTTCATCATATTGTGTCTACTACTTGGAATCCTGATTTTAATTTACAGCAAAACTATGGATTTAGGATAAAATATCAGAATTTTGTGAGGAAAACATGCCAATGGAAACATAATACTATTGGTAATATTGATAATCAAATTCTGGTTCTTAAAAAAGATCTTGATAGAATAAACATGACTATAAGTAATTTCCCTACTGATGACTTGCTAATCCAGGAAAAATGAATCCAGATAGATCTTAGTCGTCTCTTTTCTTATAAAGATACCTACTGGAAGCAACGTTCAACATGAAATTGGAAACAATATAGTGACCTCAAGTCATCGTTCTTTCATAAATATGCTAGCTGTAGAAAGCGTAATTCTCTGATCCTGGGCCTAAAACACCCTCAGCATTCTTGGATCACTAATCCCACGGATATTATTAACTTACTCAAAGAGTGCTTGCAAGAGAATTCTAATGTGTCTAACAATCCCACTGATTTTTCTTTTTTCTCTGAAGAGTGGGCTTTGCTTTCACCCTAACAACAATCTTCTCTTAATCTAAACATTTCTGAAACTGATATTTGGAGAGCAGTCATAAAAATAGGGTTGTTTAAGGCCCCAGGCCCAGACAGATTAAATGGCCATTTCTATAAAACTTTCTGGGCTGATATAAAACACATGGTTATTCCTTTGATTATGGACTTTTTTCATAGGGGTGTTCTTCCTAGATTTATTAACGAAACCAACATTATCCTCATTTCGAAATAGAAAAACCCGACTGAGGCCTCACATTTTCGTCCAATTAGCCTATGCAATGTGATTTACAAAATTATTTCAACCATTTTTGTGCCTAGGATTAGACATGTTCTTAATAGCATCATTTCTCCATATCAAAATGCATTTGTTCCTAATCGCCATATTATAGATAATCTGTTTTTAGCTCAAGAAATGATACATTGTCTTCGGCGGAAAAAGAATAAAAAATTACATTATATGGCCTTACAACTAGATTTAGCAAAAGCATATGATAAACTCGAATGGAGCTATATTAAATTTGTTCTACTTAAATTCAAATTTCCACCTGACTTTGTGGACAGGATTATGATATGCATCAACTCTGTGTCTTTTACTCTTTCAATTAATAGAGAATTTTCCACACCATGGCAACCACTTAGAGGAATTAGACAGGGGGACCCCCTCTCTCCCTATATTTTCATCTTATGCCTTGAGCCTTTGATCTATAAATTACTCGTACAGAACCGTGAACATAGGATAGATGCTATGCACTTTGCTAATTATAAACACCCGTTACCTATCTTAACTTTTACTAATGATTGCCTTATATTCCTGAGAGGTAATAATAAGACCATCTCCCGACTTCTCGTCATTTTAGAAAACTTTAGTTCAGTTTCGGGACAAACTATTAGCTGGGATAAATCGAGCATTATGTTCTCTAATTATACACCTCATAACATCCGTTCAAAATCGGCAAAGCTTTAACCTTTCAGTAACCCTTACGAAGAATAAATACTGGGCTTACCTTTGACTACCAATCGCCTTACAAAAGAAATGTTTTATGATATTATAGACAAACTAGAGAATAAAATAAATCTTTGGTATAATAAATCTTTATCTTATGCGGGCCGCCTTGTTCTGATTCGTAGTAGTTTAGTCACTAAGGCTAATCATTACATGTCCTTGTTTAAACTGCCTATATCCATCAATAAAAAAATCACTTCATTACAAAAGAAATTTTTGTGGAATGCTAAACCATCTGATAAAAAAATTAGTCTTGTTAACTGGAATACAATTACACTGAGCAAATCAGAAGGAGGTCTGGGACTGAGGGATACTCGCACACTGAACATGGCTTATTTGCTCAAACAGAGTTGGAGATTACACTTACAAGAGGATTCATTATTTTATAATCTTTTTAAATGCAAATATTTCCCTCACACTACTTTTACTACATCATCCTGTAAACCACAACATAGCTGGATTTGGAGAAATTTACATGAGCAAATCAATTTGGTTAAAGCTTCAACCCGATGGTATGTTGGAGATGGAAAACTTATAAATTTTTGAGAAGATAATTGGCTTGATAACACTCCTCTAAACAAAGTCTGTCCAAACATTCTTGATCATTTGCATGACATGTGAGTATATTTTTGTATTACTACTGATCTTAATTGGAATATTTCTATGCTCACTAAGTTCCTTTCTCCGAATATTATTCTCAAAATTTTATCTACTCCGCTTCCTCAACATTTGCAATCAGATCACCTTGCCTGGGCTTGGAACCACAAAGGTACTTTCACTCTTAAATCTGCATATCATTGGTTGCACTAACTCTAAAATTCTACAATTGGCATCCTTGCCATGGAAGTCACTTTGGAAAATCAAAGCTCCTCCTCAAATCCTTTTCCATGCATAGCTCACGGGACACTCTGCTCTACCAACAATACATTTTCTATACCATAGATTTCAGTTATCTTCCCCTGTTTGCTCACTATGTCAGGAAAAACATGATTCTATCACACACATTTGTACTCAGTGTAAGTTATTTTTTCCACTTATCCAATCATTTACTCCTGAAATCTTTGATTTGGCTTCTCAAAATTTGATATGTTTACTTCATAATTGGAGGACAAAAACTGCAAAACAACTGCTTATTATCATATCTGTATGGTATATATGGAAGGTAAGAAACTTAGCAATCTTTGATAATAAACCAATCAATTTACAATAGGTATGGAGAAATATTCAACACATACAACCGAGGACTGTGATAAAACCAGGAAGGAAGAAGACTTGTACTTGGGTGAAATGGGAAAAAACCCATTCAAAATTGGGTTAAACTTAATATAGATGGTTCTTCATATAATAACCTAAGGTGGGCTGGTTGTGGTGGGGGGGGGGGTAGGGGACCATAACAGTAGCTTCATTCTGGGATTTTCTCATTCTATTAGAATAAACTCAAATGCTACAACAGAGCTATGGGCATGTAACCATGGACTAAAACTGGCCAAGGTGCATGGCATCACAAATTTGATCATTGAGACTGACTCTTTAATGGTATGGAACATCTTTTGCAGGGAAGTAGTTCCACCCAAGCACCTCGTACAGATAATGCGGGACTGCCGGAGGAGATTGACTGAGTTATAAGAAGTTAAATTCAACTTTTGTCCAAGAGAAGGAAACCGACGGCCGATATGTTGGCAAAGTTTGCTGCAGCACGTCATTTTGAAAGTTTTCACTTTTCTGCTTGCCGACTATATTACAAAGCATTTTGGCTCAGGATTTGATTTCAGTATATCCTAGGCTTTGTCAGAAATCTTGTAAAAACTCTTATACCTTCTTTGAGCTGCATTAGTAGATAAATAAATGAATCTTTTCTGTTAAAAAATGTTCAATTTTAAAGAACACGGGAAGTAAATTACTATTTACTTTTTTCAAAGGAATAATTTTCTCATATTTAATATACAGGGAGATAAATTGCATTAAGGCCCCGCTTTACATTTGAGGACGGAATTAAACGAGTAATAGGATTATCATGAACTAAATGAATGATTAAAAAGCCCTGTATAAATTATAAGGTGTTTACTTACATGTACCACTAAATTTTGATAAAATCTGTAAGTGTTTACTTTGTTGTATTTACTTGTCTTTTCATGGCAAAATTACCCATTAGCCCTTCACTCATGCCATCTACCACAAATATGAAGGGTAGAAAGAACATTTGCCTCAAGCATTTATTGTTGTATTATTAACATGATAGCTTATACCATCTTCTTTGGTGGTATAAGTTATGCAACCGTAAACAGTAAATAATACAAGGCATTGCATTTGTACAGGGGCCCTATACATGAAAGTAAACAATATATTTATTCAGTAGTATAATTCTTATTCAGGATAATACATTAAGGCCCGTTTTTTTTTTGAGGTATTAGCCTGAATAAGAAAATTAGTATAGGATAATATATTGTTTACTTTCATGTATGGGGTGTACTAATTACTGTTACACTTGCATAACTTATACCACCAAAGGTCCATGTTTACCTCAAATAAGACAAGAGGTAAAGTCCATGAAGGGCTAATGGGTAATTTTGCCATCCAATACAAGTAAATACAAAAAAGTAAAACACTTCACATATTTTATCAAAATTTAGTATCACATGTAAGTAAACACCTTACAATTTATACAAGGCTTTTTTATCATTCATTTAGTTTAAGATAATCCTATCACTCGTTTAATTTCATCCTCAAATTAAACGGGGCCTAAAGCAAACAGGGCCTAAATCCATTAAAATTATGTTTACCTCGCTATAGCTAATGACAATGTCAAAATTGATGGATCTCCACCCCCTCATTTAAAAATATACCAGAAAAATAAAATCAACCAAAAAAAAATATAGTAAAACAAACAAAAATTGCACTCAAGTGCATATTCATTAACTTTTGGAGATTGCAGTGTGTTGCATGTAATTCCTCTTTATTACTACTATATAATAAATGGTGATGCCAGTTGCTACCGTAAATATTTGGTCCAACAAAATTGCTTTGTTATTTTTTAAAGCCACTTTTGTATGAGATGAAGTCGTAGCATTGTGATTTGGATTGTAACACTGTCATTTTGATGTTGCTCACATACATTGATGCTCGTCCAGTTTTGATAATTCTGTGTTGAACAAATTGAATTTTTTTAGGCAGGGTCCCTACATATGATGATGTTCAATCAAACTGTGGCGTATCAATGCATTTTCAATTAATATTATATAGTTTTCCATTTTACAAACTAATGCCGATATTCTTATGTTGGGTTTATCAAAAAACTTTTTAGTTTTCTCAATAAAGTTATTGTATTTTCACACCTCATTCTCCTCTCACCTTATTTCTTCCTCAAACAGCCAGGTTCTTCTTCTTTCTTGAAAATCCAACCTCTGCTTCAATTTTTTTTGCGAAACTACATCTCAATGGAGTCGCCATAGAATTAATCGATTTGGTCGCCCAGTGGTTCCGCCTCTCTCTTTGATTAGGGTTTCTATGCTATGTTCCGTATATATAGAGATTCACGCGACGAAGATGATCCCAGTGCGTTGCTGGAGGTGGAGTCGCCTACTCCATTTCCCTTAGCTTTTTCGAAAGCTTCTGGTCGAGGATTTTTCTTCACAGATTTTTGGAGTAAAAAAGATGAAATTGTTCTTCCCCTCACTATTGCTTTATTTTAGCAAATCGTGGATCTTCCACTATTTGGAGCTAGATCTAATGGACTTGCTCTTATTCATCGGCTTGGAGACAGTTATCAGCTCTTTTTGGACGCCAAATGCAGTATGTACCAACAAGAATATTCTCCAACTCAATGGTTTCAAATGACGAACACAATGGAGGATTATCAGGCTTGTAATTGTCACGATCTTCAGGAGGACAAATTCTATGTTATGCTACTGCAAAACCACATTGTCTACTTGAATGACAAGCACCGCAATCATGGAATGTCCGAATCGTATGGGTACTCATGTTGTCATGTAGTTGCTATCCCTAACTACCACAAACAAAATGTGTTGTGCATGCCTACCTCAAGAAGGATGCTACTTAAAGGTGTACATCCACATGATTAAATTATAAGAAACAAATAAATCTTTGTTATAGATGAGTCATTGCCCCTAAAGCAAATTCCGACAAGACCATGGTGCAATCGTTAAAAATCATTCGCCCCGAAGGTTAATATAGCTACTCCCAACACATGCATCCATAATAGAGAGTTTGGAATAACACAGTACAATTACTCAAAAAAGAAGAAGCAAAAAGGAGAGAAAAATGAGAGAAACTTGTGTTCAATCTGAAGAAACCCGACCCCTATTTTTAGTATAGAGGCATAGGATCCTTCAAACAAATAAGGCCGATTTACGCGATCTGGATAATGATTATCTTCATCCGATAGCTTTAACATCAAGAACCAAAAGGATAAATGCGGACCTTTGATTGGATAAAGGATAAGCCGATTATATAGAAGATTAGCTCGAGTATTTTGAAAACATATCTGGACAATCTTTTTAGATCAATGGATAAGCTTGGCTGAAAACATATCTGAACAATCAAATTAAAGTAATCTTTTTCCCTAATAAGACTATAATGGTAGCCGAGCTTGACCTGGGTCTTATGGTGCTTTCTCCAAAAACCCATCCATCCACACTTTCAATTGCAAAGGTTACAAAGGATTTCAATATAAGCTCAAGGTTACAAGAGGTTTCAATATAAGCTCAAAGTTTCAATGGCCATGTTACTTTAGCAATGTGGTATAAGAAAGCGTTACTGGTTAGTCATTCCCAACAATCTCCTACGAATGACTATGTTTTAGTAAATGAAGGAATTTTACTTAAGCATGAATTATTTCGTCCGAATTAATGCGTATAGAGGTAAGGCAACAATTCAACCAGCCAAAGTGAAATAAATCTTGAACTTTCAATTGCTCAAGTTGAGACCCACAACACGTATTAGTTCTTTAATGTGTGTTATTCTGCGATATGTACTTCAAGCACTATTAATGACCATATGTGTGTGCCTTAAGGTCTTATGAGTGCTCTAGAAAGAAAACCCCTTTATTGTTTCATAAAAGGCAGCCCACTTTCACATTGAACTAGAGAGCTTCATCAAGTCTATATTACAATAGACCACTCAACAATAAAGTTGTGAAGCTATTATCGTCTATCTAACTCACATTTCATTCGCATCATCCGTCAAGTCCTTATTAGGACCATCCAAATTATAGGGTAATAGATTCAAGCACTAGATGTATGCACTCAAATTTCTTATATGGCCTCGGTTGACCATCCAATTGTATCCACTATATCTCATCATTCCAAGGGTGTAAGTCCCATTGCCCTTGAAGTTTCAAGAACAATTCTCCTTGTAATCCTTTTGTGTGAGGATTCACCAAGTTCCTCTAGATCTCACATATTCAAAGGAGATTATACCCCATGTTGGATGTGAACATGTCTTCTCTTACCGTTATATACATTATCTTTGGAAATTCCAATGGCGGATGAGAGTCACAATGCAAGGAGACTATAAAAGATGACCCCTCCCCCCCATGGTATCTC
The DNA here is from genome assembly GCA_034509735.1 of Sesamum alatum. NCBI lineage: Eukaryota > Viridiplantae > Streptophyta > Magnoliopsida > Lamiales > Pedaliaceae > Sesamum > Sesamum alatum. Next base: position 13,207,821 of record JACGWO010000008.1, read on the forward strand.
TCCTAAAAAGCTTCTCAACCATTCAGCTTCTTGACCTATTAATTCAAGAATCATAAATTCAGATTCCATGATAAAGAAGGCGATGCAAGTCCTTTTTGCATATTTCTACGAAATAGCTCCCCTGCCAAAAGGGAACACATACCAACTAGTAGAATTTATTTCATTATTGTCAGTTACCCAGTTTGTACCATAAGAACCTTCTAAGACAATAGGGAATTTGTCAAAATGCAATTACAAATTCATCGTACCTTTGATGTATCTTAACAAATGACAAGGTGCATTCTAATGTTTGTTATTAGGATTATGAGTGTGACAACCCCTTCGTAACTACATTGTATTACCACTAATTAGTTATAACCTGTCGGGAAAAAACTTTTTTTAGTACACTAACTTGGCTCTCGTTCAATTTTAGTACACTAACTTTGATAATTATCACATTTTATACATTATGTTGCAATTTTGCTTCAATTAAGTCCAATTGAGGGTTTTTGTTCCAATTTTCCGGTCAATTGACCGGAATTTGCTGACGTGGCCAATTTTTGCTGACGTGTCCGGCGAAATTAACCACGTCAGCACATGACGTGGCAGACGGCTGACGTGGCGGGATGACTTAGATGTATTTTCTTTCATGAGGATGAATTTTAGTACACTGACTTTAGCATGGTTTAATTTTAGTCAATAACTTTGAATGATGTTAAATTTAAGTACATAATAATAATTATAATAATGATATAATATTTTTATTTTTTTTCGTACGGAATGTAATATTATTAAGATAATTTTAATTAATTTGATAATATAGTTGTTAATATTAATTAATTTGATATAGATTAATTGTTAGAAATTCGATAATATAGTTGTTAATCATAGTTTAAAAAATAGATGATCTAACTGAACTGATAAGTGTGAAAAGGAAAAGATCTCGACTATAATAATATCAACTCTATTAATAATTATAAATAATTAACAAAATATATTATCAAATTATTAATAATTATAAAATATATAATTATCTATTTTTTAAATTATGATTAACAACTATATTATCAAATTTTTAATAATTAATATATATATCAAATTAATTAATATTAACAACTATATTATTAAATTTATTATTCTCTAATTAATTAATTTAATAGCTATATTAATAATTATGAAATTATTATTAATTAATTATATCTAATTAAGTATTAATAATTATTATTTTAACTTTAACTAATAATTATAAAGAATTAACACATTTAAAAAAAATTGAGGGCTGGTCGTGAGTGCAGCTCGCAACTAGCGACCAGTCATAAATATATAAGCGTACCGTTTTCAGTGGTACACTTATATTTAATTTTTTTATAATATAAATATAAATGGGCAGTGACAACCCCTACACACAATGACAGGGACTTAAATTTCACCTCATTCAAAGTTATTGGACTAAAATTAAACCATGCTAAAGTTAGTGTACTAAAATTCATCCTTATGGAAGAAAATACATCCAAGTCATCCCGCCACGTCAGTCGCCGGCCACGTCATGTGCTGATGTGGTTAATTTCGCTGGACACATGAGCAAAAATTGGCCACGTCAGCAAATTCCGGTCAATTGGACTTAATTGAAGTAAAATTGCAACATAATGTATAAAATGTGATAATTACCAAAGTTAGTGTACTAAAATTGAACGAGAGCCAAGTTAGTGTACTAATTTTTTTTTTCCCTAACCTGTCTTATAAGAGATTTTCATTTACAATAAATATAATCAATCCTATTTTAAATATGTAATGTGCATGTCTAAAATAATGATAAGCGTCGTCAAAAGTTTATATCTACTAAACCACATATATACTCGTGTACATAACTCCAAGAGAGAAAAGTTTCAGGTTGTTACAGAATTTGAAATGCAAGCCCAACAAAAGTGTTAGAATAGGTGACCAAAAAGCCAATTGGTTTGGCCTTTATGTAATCTATTTGAAAACTCGATGTATTGTAATATTATGTAATGAATAAAATGAGTATTCGCTACCATTGGTATTGCCTTTCATGTGCTCATTCTCATATGTTAAATGTCTGTTCACATATATCATAACAAAGCTCATAGACCACGAAAATAACTCATGCAGTTGGGCCACGCATTGAATGGTGGTTATAAAACCAACTGATAAAGAGTTGGGTCTGAAACGTTCCAAGTCGAGGACCTCAAGAGTCCTATTGAGACTTGCGCCAAGAGTCGTATTCATTGGATGAGTGTTGTGTTTCATTGGCGATAGGCATGGGACACTTATACGATCTTGGTGGGTTGGTCGACTGGGATCGAACTGACTGAGCTGACTCACGGGGATCATCATATGGAAGCCTTGGAGGCTTGGTCGGTATAATTGGAGTTCCCTGGTTCCGATAGTACGGGAGTAGTCCTCGAACTTGAGGAACCACGACAATCGCGTGCACACGATGGTTGTATCTTGGATCTGACGAGAGGTGATCATGTCGCAGACATGTTCATTATAAACCTTGTCTAGTGCAGGCAAAGTATGTAGTGGGATGGTGGGTTTCAAGAAGAGGACCCATCCCCTGTCAGTATGTGATAGAAGTATCTCCTATGCACTTGGAGACACGTTCCTGCTGCTTGAACTTGTGGCCACAGTGGTTGATCGAGCAGGGAATGGTTTCCTACGTCGATGTAATGCGGCATGTGGTCTCGAGTATTAAGCATAGACGCCTAGTCAAGGATAGGAACCGATGCCCAATTCCATGCCCTAGACTAAGGCTGGAGACGGTAGATGGAAGAACCTTACCCATACGAAATTGGTGCCTAGATATTCTCGCCAATATTCACCTAGGATCTAGTGCCATGGACCATTGCTAGACGGCCACCCATAGTGACAGGCTTCCATTGGATATGAGCCCAAGTCTAGTTGAGGGTGAACCTAAAGGGTCACACACAAATCACCGAGGAGGTGAAGGAATTGACTTAGAGTCAATTTCAGAGGATGATGAATAATTGGATTATTTATGGGATAGTCCATTAGATGGACGGACCGATATTGTATCGAGCCCTTGATTTATCGGTAAATGGGATTTATCGATTAAGTAGAGATTTAAAGCTTGGATCTTTTAATTGGATTAAAAGATTGATGGAAATTATTTAATTGGACATTGAATTAAATGGGATTTAATTATTGGGCTTTTTGTAATTGGATTACAATAAAATCCAGTCCATTAAATCTTGGCCCAAGAGAGATGTTAATTCCATTTTTGGAATTAGAAGAAGTTGGACTTCTTCTAAAATAAGGAGACCGACTTTTGCTCCTTTTGGATAAAAATCGGCCATAAGGCCATTGATGACAAGGTTGACTTGTATCTTTTGGAAAGAGATAAATCAATTCCAATCAAACCTCTTTCACTTGGTATGATTTAATCATACCTTGTAAAATGGTAGGCTTAATTGAAGAGTGGTGGGGATTGATTGGGATGTATCTAGACATCCTTGGATGAACTTAGACACATTCCAATAATCAAATTAATGATGTATATATATGTGTATATACAATCATCAAATGCAAGAGATTCATAATTCATCTTTTTCTAGAAAAAAGAAGAAAACAATCTCATCTCACTCTCTCAATTTTTCCCTCTCTCTCTACTTCCTACATCCCACTTTGTTACTTCATTGATCTAGGATCAATTGAAGAACAAAGAAAGATTAAGAAGGGACACTAATTCGATAATGTGATCCCTCTCTTTAATCTCATTTTCTAGGTCCGTTTTATCTAGCAAGAAAAACATGACTTCTCCTGGTGTAGTGCGGACTGCGTTAGAGGATTCATAACTTTAAATCTTGGTGAAGGTTTCCGACTGTAGGGAACAAGGCTTGTAGCGGTGCACAAGTAGTAACTACAAAGGTAAAATTCGTTTTATCGTTAATGTAGTTTTGTTTATTTAATCTATGCATTCTATATGATATACATTTTTTTTATCATATTCTATATCGAACGTCCGGTTGAGCACCTAAGACCATGTTTACATTGAGGGATTGGGCTGGGTTGGGTTGGATTACCAGCCAATCCTCCAAATCCAATGTTTAATTATTTTTTATATGGGCCCGTGATAAAATTCGGGCCCATGATAAAAAAAAAACCTGGTGTGCTAAGGTGGCATGAATTATCCTACAACTTATGTAGAAGGGCTCAATAGGAAAAATGACCAAAAGGTCCCATCCTCTCCTAATTTTTCACTCAATATTGGACATACAATGATGAAATAATAAAAAATTATAATATATCTTTACATACCATGTGGGACAGGTTAGTTGAACTTGTGTTTTCGATGGTTGTTGGTTTTGGGTGTTCGGTAGTTATGGGATGCCGAGTGTCGAAGTTGGCAAACGTTGATAAATGCAGGGTCAAGTGAGGATGCAGCAGACCGATGTAACGTTCGGCAGGATGACATTGTTGTGCCCAAAGGGTTGACACATGGTACAAACGGTGGCACATGGTACTCCTATATATATGAGGGATAGGAGTACACACATATATTGGGCCTTTCAGTTTATATTTTTATATATAACATGCACACATTTTATATATATATTTTATATATAACAACAACGTCATCCTGCGAACGTTACATCGGTCTGTTGCGTCCTCACTCGACCCCGCAGTTTATCAACGTTTGCCAACTTCGACACTCAGCATCCCATAGCTACCGAACGCCCAAAACCAACAACCATCGAAAACACAAGTTCAACTAACCTGTCCCACATGATATGTAAAGATATATTATAATTTTAAAAATCCCAAGGGCATTATGGACATTTCATGGTTTTGATTAATTTAATCCCCGTTGTAAACACATGACAATATTTATCATAATATTTTCATCAAACAAAGTAAACAACAAACAATTAATCCCAACTTATCTTATCCTACAGTTAATCTTGAGTTATCCTATCACTTATTTATCCCATCCAATTAAGAGTTCGTTTGGTTCAAATGAGAGGAAAGGGAAAGTGGGAAGGGGAGGGAAAGAATAACAGTTTTCTTTTAAGTTGTTTGGTATGATTGGAAGGGGAGTAAATCTCAAATACTTTTCCTTGTTTGGTACGAGAAAATTAGATTGAAAAGAAAAGATTAATTTTTGTAATTTTACAGTTTAACCTTTCTCTTCATTTTGTATTAGAAAATAAACAAGTTAATATTATACTAATATTAAAGATCTAAAAACTTTAGTAATAAAAATATATATCAAACAAGAACAATAATATTTTTTATTAATAAAAATATTCATTAGAACGAATATTGTTCATTTATTCTAAACTATTCGGTTTAAAAAAAATAAAAATTACTCGTGCCGGCGGTAGGAAGAGGGAACACGATTAGGAAAAAGAATTATTCAATGAAAATTAATAGCAAATTAGCAATAATTTTTTTTAAAAATTTGCAAATGCAAAGTATGTTTACCAGATTGTTGACTTCAACGTAGTAGTTTTTCCAATAATTTGGTTATATTTTCTCTGGCGATTATGTATGATGTTATTAGTGGGAAGGAGAAAAGAATTGGAGAAAAATATATATATGGGCAATAGAGTAAATAAAAATAAAATATGTATTTTTTTTTGTCTTTTTTGCCTTATACTTCCACTTTTCCGCCCAATTTCGGACGGAAACGAAATTGAACCCCGGAGGGGTTTCATATACATCCAGTTTTACTTTCCCTCCATCTATACCCCCAAAACAAACACTAAACCTTTTCTTATACATCCCCTTTTACTTTCACTTTTCCCTCCAACCAAACATACTCTAAGTAAACGGGGTCTAAGGGTACACCCCTTGGATTATTATCATGATGTTTGTTTTTAAATATCTACATTTCACACTCTTTCGCTTCAAAACGAACATGCTAGTAGAAGGAGTTGATCAATCCTCTACTTTATCCTTGTGTCCTATAATGAGTTATAACATGTATAATCAATATATCGAAAATCGTAAATTTCGAATGAAATTACTAAATAATAGTTGTATATTTTATACAAATATTTTAATATTTCATATATATTGAAATTCAAACATCCGTTCATTCCTCATCTAAACAATAGACATTACAAGCTTTTTCGGTATATATATAATTTATCAATTAAGTCCTAAGAGCTTATTTTGTCAAACCCCTCATATTTTTATAACTATCATTCTCTATAACATCCCTAAATGAAAAAATCTCATATTCCTTTTTAATAAATACAATATTTTTCAAATATAATTTCCTTATATTTCTCAAACATAATTTTCTACTATTCCTATTAATTTCTGTCAATTCTTCACTACTATAATAATTATTCAGACACTAGTACATATAATTATGTATCGGTCAATAAATCTGATTAATTTGAATAATCCATTGTAACAACGACTAAATCTAATAGATTAAATAATTTTAATTTATTGGCTATAATATTCCTTACAATTAAATATTTACTCGATCACTAATTTGTATAAATACTCGATTTCATCAAATTTTTCGGTTAAACATTAAATCAAACAGTACAAATCATATTTAATAAAATCATTAATGACATAATATAAATAAATAAATTAATTAATAATTTTAAACTAATAATTCTTACTTGTTTCTCTGCGAGAGAAAAGAGTGCTTAGTGAGGAAGGTAAATGTGTTTAAGGTGCATATGCCTTTAATTGTTATATACGTGTATATATATATATATTTGTTACAATCCTCAATTTCGTTGGCGTAAAAAAGTTGACTTTAATATTTTGCATGGATGGCCAATGGACACGTGCCCCACTACTCCAAATTTATCATTATATTTATAATTTTTTTTTAAAAAAGAACTTTGTTTAAATTACAATGTAGTCCCCAAATTTTTAAATTTATATCATTCAACCAAAAATTTTATAAACTTCCAATTTAGTCCCTTTGAGGTTAATATATATTTAAAATTTTAATCTATAACTTATAATTACATTTATATTTTCTTAATAAATTATCAATTAATCTCTCAATTATGTATAAAATTCTATGGACATTACATTCTCCCCTCCGAATAAAAAATTCGTATTCAAAATTTAACTAACTTACCTGTTTCAGGGAATATAATAAAGGTACTTTTCCCTCATATGTTCCTCAACCTCCCAAGTGGCCTCTCTTGGAGAATGATGACTCCACTTTACTTTCATTATCGGTATCTCCTTATTTCTCAATTTTCGTATGCTTCTATCCAAAATCTCAATTGGCTCTTCCACATACTTCAACTCCTCGGATATCTCTATTTCTGGCTCACAAACTACATGGCTAGGATCATATCGGTATTGTCGTAACATCAAAACATGGAACACATCATGTATCTATGACAACTCTGCTGGCAGTGTTAGTCGATACACTAGTGATCCGATTCTTTCCATAATTTCATACAGCCCAATATACCTTGCACTCAACTTCCCCTGTTTACCAAACCTCAAGATTCCCTTCCATGGAGATACTTTCAGAAAAACCTTTTCACCAATTTCATATTCCATCTCCCTTTGGTGTTTATCAACATAACTTTTCTGGCGATCTTGGGTTGCTTTCAAACACTTCTTAATTGTTTGGATCTTTTGAACCATTTCCTGTAGCAGTTCAGGACCTTCTAGCTGTCGTAATCCCTCAACATCCCAGCACACCGGACTTCGACATTCCCTTCCATATAAAGTTTCATATGGGGCCATACCGATGCTACAATGAAAATTGTTGTTATATGCAAACTCCATCAACCGTAAGTGATAATCCCAATTGCCCCTAAACGCCTTTATACAAGCCCTCATCATATCTTCCATGTCCGAATAGTTCTTTCTGACTGCCCGTCCATCTAAGGATGAAATGCAATACTGAAAATGCAATTTTGTGCCTAATGCCCTTTGTAAGCTTTTCCAAAATTGTGTAGTGAATCAAGGATCTTTATCTGCCACAATAGATATAAGCACACCATGCAGTCTTATAATTCAGAAATATACAACTCAACTAACTTATCCAGATAATCACCTTGGCATATAGGCAAAAAATGAGCTGATTTCGTCACTCTATCCATAATTATCCAAATCGCGTCATGCGTTCTGAACGTACGAGGCAACCCTACGACAAAATCCATAGTGATTTTTTCCCATTTTCATTCTGGTATAAATAATGGTTGAAGTTTACCCACTGGCGCCTGATGTTCTGCCTTTACTTGCTGACAAGTCATCCCCTCATATATAATTTATCAATTAACTCCTAAGAGCTTATTTCATCAAACCCCTCATATTTTTATAACTATCGCTCTCTATCACATCCCTAAATGAAATTGTTATAAAAATCTCATATTCATTTTTAATAAATAAAATAATTCTCAAATATAATTTTCTAATATTTCTCAAACATATTTTTCTACTATTCCTATTAATTTCTACTGATTCTTCACTATTATAATAATTATTCATACACTAGTACATATAATTATGTATTTGGTTAATAAATCCGATTAATTTGAGTAATCCATTATAACAACGACTATCTAATAGATTAAATAATTTTAATTTATTGACTATAATCCCGTTGCAATTAAGTATTTCCGATCACTAATTTGTATAAATACTCGATTTCATCCAAATTTCCTATTAAAAATTAAATCAAATAGTACAAATCATATTTAATAAAATCATTAATGACATAATATAAATAAATGAATTAATTAATAATTTTAAACTAATAAATTCTTACCTGTTTCTCCGCGACAGAAAAGAGTTCTTAGTGAAGAAGGTAAATGTTTTTAAGGTCCATTTGTCTTTTAATAGTTATATACGTGTGTATATATATATATATTTATATTAGCTGTTGTGGCACGCCGTCCCTGCGTACATATAATAAATATTATTTTGCACTTTAAAATATATTATTATTATAAATAAGAATAAAATATAAATCATTACATCACATTAAAAAAATAAAAGAAACAAAAAAAATAATTTATTAATTAGTAAAACTTTGAAAGTTAAATAAGTTGGTTATAGTATCGGTTGAAGGGCATATTTGACCTCGTAAAAAATGGTGCAGCGGTGTAAGTAACCGCCGCTTGTAAGTATGGAGGGGGTTTTCTTTATATAATAGTATAGATATAGATATATTTGTTACAATTCTCAATTTAATTGACATAATAAAGTTGACTTTAATATTTTGCATGGATGACCGATCGGCACGTGCCCCACTACTCAAAACTTATCATTAGATTTATCTATTTATTTTTAAAATAAACTTTGTTTAAATCACAGTGTGTCCCCAAACTTTTAGATTTATATCATTCAACCCAAAAATTTTATAAAGTTTCAATTTAGTCCCTTCGAGTTTAATGCATATTTAAAATTTCAACCTATAACTTATAATTAAATTTATAATTTCTTAATAATTATCAATTAAACTCTCAATTATGTATAAAATTCTATGGACGTCACAATGAGTATAGCGACTCAATCTACTAATAGCATGGACTATGTAAGGCCTAGTGTAATTCATGAGAAATATAAAACTTCCTATGAGTTTTGCATATCCAGCTTGTGAGACACTATCATCTTTATTTCTTTTAAGACATATGCTATAATCATAAGGTATTCTTGCAGGAATTTCATCAACATAGTCAAATCTTTTTTATATATTTTTTAAATGTAGTGTCATTGACACAATCAAAATTCATTTTTAGTTTTTCATTTTTTAACACCAAAGATCACACCAATTTTACCTAGGTCTTTCATGTTAAAATGTGAAGATAAAAATATGTTGGTTTCATTAATCACCTCTAAGTTGGTACAAAAACTCAACTTGTCATAAACGTTATGTTTGAGAATCTCAATCCATTCCAATTACCAAATCATATTCTGGGCCGTATCCTCACTATTCCTCTTTTTACTCCATTGTTTTTCTCTTCCTCTTAGTCTTTATCTGATACTGAATAGGTTAGGTTTCTTCCAATTCGAGCTGGAAGAGTGCTTCAGAAAACAAGAAGGAAGAAGACAGATTTCTGAGGTAATAATTTTCTGATCATTCCTTCCTTCTCCACTAACGATTAAATACAAACATAAACCAAATGAGGAGTAGTCTGACAAGTGCCCTACCAATTGTCCTCATTCTTTTGATTCTAACAGATTTTGTCCTCTAGCTAAATATATATATATATAAAGCTTAACTAGAGTATTTCTTCCTTAGCCAATATTATGCAGTCAGCTAATGGTAATATTCTTTCAACCACTCAGGTTTTTGGGCTGCTCGTTTGGACTGACGGAGCACTGGGCTGGAATGTAGAATTTCCTGTGCAGCAACATTTGGCCCAAGTGGTGTAGTTGGCGGTCCATCAAGAATTAGGCCCATATCATCACCCGACCCATCAAAAAGGACCTTGCCCTCAAGGTCAAAATCAGGACAGGTTGCACGGATATCCTCCACGGAGGCCCAAGTGGCCTCATCCTTGTCTTGGCCTAACCAATGGATCAGAACTTGGGAACGGGGGCCCATCGAGGAATCAGTAGTGTGACGACCAAGCACAGAAAGGGGGCGAGCAGATGGAGTTGGGCCTAGGGCGTCCGATGGGAGTTCGCTGGGAGTCGTTGGCGGCACGCTGTGGAAAGGTTTCAACAGTGACGCGTGAAAGACGGGATGAACGCGAGAGCCTCTGGTAGCTCCAATTCGTAGGCGACGGCGCTGATTCGGCAGCGGATGCGAAAGGGGCCAAAGTATCGCTTGGCCAATTTTTTGGGAGGGACGGCGGTGCATGGAGATTTGGCGGTACGACTGGAGGCGAAAAAGGACCCAGGCACCGACGACGAAGGTCCGATCCAGGCGATGCTGATCGGCGACCTGTTTCATTCTAAGTCTGGTGCGCGACAGGTGATACCGAGCCATGGCGAGGGTGTCCTGGCGAAGACGAAGGGTATCATCGACCGAAGCAACAACAGAGGAGTCTGACACATATGAAGAGATGGACGGCGAACGTACAGAACCTGAAACGGCGTTGTACCGATGGAGGAATGGAGGGTGGTGTTATACCAGTATTCGGCAAGGTGTAAAAAACGAGAACACAGGCGAGGTTCATCACTCACAAAGCACCGGAGGTAAGTCTCAAGCACCCTATTGAGAATCTCCGTCTGGCCGTCGGTCTGGGGGTGGTAAGTGCTGTTGTAAGCCAATGTTGTGCCACTCAAGCGGAAGATTTCCTGCTAGAATTTGCTTAGAAACAGGGAGTCGCGGTCGCTCACAATGGTCTTCGGGATGCCATGAAGACGAAAGATCTCGACGGAGAAAACGGAGGCGAGAGAAACTGCAGTGGATTTTGCAGGAAGGGCCACAAAATGAGCCAACTTGGATAAGCGATCGACCACTACCCAGATGACTGTCTTACCCCCTGAATTTGGCAGGTGAGTGATAAAATCCATACTAATATCTTCCCAAACTATGTGCAGAATAGGTAACGGTTGAAGGGTGCCAAATGGTTTTTGTGTTGAGTATTTGTTATGTTGACAGATAAAGCACTGTCGGATGAAGTCTTTAACATCGCGGAGCATGTTAGGCCAGTAAAGCAACCAAGCGAGAAATAGTCCCTTGAACACCAGAGTGTCCCCCCAAGGGCGAGGAGTGGAATTCGAGCATGAGGGAAGGCCATAAAGCAGTCTGCTCAGGTATGAATAAACGATTGTTATAACGAACCACTCCCAGTTGGGACGCAAATGTCAATGAGCTGTGGGGACTGTTTTGTAGGTGCTCGACGAGGGAGTGGCTAGCGGGGTGATTGACATAGAATTCCTGCAACTGAAGGAGAATGGAAGGAGTGGCCGTCGAGATAGCCGAAAATAGAAAGAGTGTAGTAGCTGAATGCCGAGACAGTGTATCGGCCACGGAGTTGCTGCGGCCAGGAGTGTAGAAAATGTCAAAATCAAAGTCGAGAAGCTTCGCGAGCCATTTATGTTGTGCCGGGGTTTAAATTGTCTGGCTGAGAAGGCCCTTGAGGCTTTTCTGATCGGTATAGATGTGAAAGCGACGACCTAAAAGGTAATGCCGCCATTTCCGAACAGCCTCAGTAATAGCATACATTTCCCTGTCGTATGCCGATGCCGATGCCGATGCCGTTTGCATGGAATTACTCATTTTTTACTGAAAAATGCGACAGGGTGCTGCTGTTGAGACAAAACCGCACCAACCGCCACCTGAGAAGCATCGGTGGTGACCTTAAATGGTAAAGAGAAGTCGGGCAACCGCAGGACAGACACTATGAGCATGGCAGTTTTGAGGGCCTGGAAGGCCGAGTCCGCCGCTGGTGTCCAACGGAAGGATTGACTCTTGAGGAGGTCAGTCAAGGGGGCTGCAATGGTGGCATAATGGCGGACGAAACGACGATAATACCCCGTGAGGCCAAGGAAGCCCCGAAGAGCCGAAACGGAAGCCGGGGTTGGCCAATCCGTCATAGCCTGAAGCTTGGCCGAGTCAGCGACGAGGCCAACGATAGAGATAATATGGCCCAAGTATTCCACCGAAGCGACCCCAAAACTGCATTTAGTGAGCTTGACGGCGAAGCTGTGATCAATTAACACCTGGAGGACTGTACGAAGGTGAGATAAATGGGTAGGCCGATCAACACTGTAAATTAATATATCATCGAAAAAAACCAATACAAAATGACGAAGCAAGGGTCTGAAAATCGCGTTCATGACGGCCTGAAATGTTGCAGGTGCTTTGGATAACCCGAAGGGCATGACCAAAAATTCAAAATGGCCATCGACAGTGTGAAACGCTGTTTTATGCATGTAATCCGGGGAGACACGAATCTAGTGGTAACCAGCCTGGAGGTCCAACTTGGAGAAAACCGTAGCACCATGAAGCTCGTCAAGAAGTTCATCGACGGTGGGGATCGGAAAATGATCCTTGACGGTGATTGCATTCAAGGCCCTATAGTCAACGCAGAACCGCCAAGTGCCGTCTTTCTTTCAGACCAGCAGAACAGGGGATGAAAAAGCGCTCGTGGAGGGCCGAATGATGCCCTCGTGTAACATGTCAGTAATCATTGCAGCCATGATTTCTTTGTGGGCGTGAGGGTAACGGTATGGTTTGATGTTTACTGGTGTGTGGTGGGGAAGTAGGTGCATGTGATGATCTTGTGGTCGTGGGGGAAGAAGGCCGTGTGGAATTTAAAAAAAGGGGCTGAAAATCAGAGAGTAGTGAGAGGATATTTGGATGAGTGTTAAGTTGTAGAATGGGCAGTAGGTGGGGAATGGGGAAGGGGCTGGACGGAGAGGAGATAGACAGAAGCAAGAGAATCAGTATGTATGAAACGAGTAAATTGTGAAAAAGAGGCATATTGGGGACTGATGGCGGGATTGCCGGAGAGAGTGACAGAGTACCTGCGTGGTAGAATTGCATGGAAGGGACCGAGAAATCAAAGAGAAACGGCCCAAGTGTGCTGAGCCATTGAGCACCCAGGACAACGTCGGCACCGTGGATTGGGAGAATGTAAAAGGGAATGGAGAATCTGTGCCCTTGGAGGCTAATAGGGACCACCGAAAAGAACCCTGAGCGGTGAAGGGTTTCACCGTTGCCAACCACAACAGTAAAAAGGGCCAATGGAGTAATGGACAACCCCAAGAATGCAACCGTGCGCCTTTGGATGATATTGTGGGAGCTTCCCGAGTCGATCAACACTGTTACCGAATGCTCAAATATTAAACCTCGTAAGCAAAGGGTACGAGGCATGGAAGACCCTGAAGCTACAGTGGGGGATAACTGGAAGTGAATGCGACCCGAAGGGGGATCATTGTGCAGAAAAGTGGACGAGGGGCAGGGGCGGAAATTCAGCATCGAAATTCAGATTGGGCTCCTCCGGGGGAACGGGCGGAGGGTCCTCGACAAGCAAGTGAAGGAATTGCTTGGACTTACACTTGTGGCCCGGGCGAAACTTGTCATCACAGTTAAAACACAACCCACATGAGCGGCGCTCGTGGAGCTCCGCCGGGGAAAGACGACGGATGGGAAGTGGTGAGGGTAGCGGTGGAGCCGGAAGCAGGGCAGGCGAAGGGGTCGGAGTAGGGGCCCGGAAGGGCTGAGCAACACGACGAGCATCGGCAAGCTTAGTCTCAATGAGTTTGGCCAGGCCCATAGACTGGCTGATTGATGACGGCCGTAAAATAGCCAATTCACGCTGGATGTCAAGCCGGAGAGCCGAAAGGAAACAGTTGAGAATGGACTCGGGGGAAAGGCCAACGACTCGGTTGCAGAGGCGCTCAAACTCAACCTGGAGATCAGCCAAAGAGCCTCGCTGACGAAGCTTAAAAAGGGCAGCCTCATGATTGTCGTACGAAAACGGCCTAAAGCGGAGTTCGAGGGAGCGGACAAATGCATCCCAAGAAGAAAGTTGTCGATTGTTGTACATCCATTTAAACCAACTGAGGGCATCTCCCGTCATGTAGAAATAGACCCAATCAAGGCATTGCTCATGCAACACTTGATAAAAGGAGAAAAAATTTTCAGCTTGGAACACCCAATCCAAAGGGTTGTTGCCGTCAAACGATTGCATATGCAATTTGGGTGGTTTGACAGAGGGGGGCGGAGGGAGCTGAGGCTGGAAGGTAGGTGGTGGAGGAGATGGAGTAAGCTGAAAGGGAGGAGGTGGTGTTGAGGAGGAAGGGGTATTAGAGGTGTGGTGCTGTAAAGCAGTGACGACGGCTACCAAGGACTCTTGTTTATGTTCCATGGAAGACTGCTTCTCGGTCAGGCGGTCCAAAGACATGTGTATGTCAACCACCCATTCAGTGAGGGCAAGAATGGCTTCCTCCAAAGCTTAGGTCGAATTGGGAGGCATGGTAAGAAGGATGAAAGCACCAGTTGATACGTGAATGGGTTAGGTTTCTTCCAATTCGAGCTGGAAGAGTGCTCCAGAAAACAAGAAGGAAGAAGACAGATTTATGAGGTAATAATTTTCTGATCATTCCTTCCTTCTCCACTAACCATTAAATACAAACATAAACCAAATGAGGAGTATTCTGACAAGTGCCCTACCAATTGTCCTCATTCTTTTGATTCTAACAGATTTTGTCCTCTAGCTAAATATATATATAAAGCTTAACTAGAGTATTTCTTGCTTAGCCAATATTATGCAGCTAGCTAATGGTAATATTCTTTCAACCACTCAGGTTTCTGGGCTGCTTGTTTGGACTGACGGAGCACCGGGCTGGAATGTAGAATTTCCTATGCAGCAGCATTTGGCCCAAGCGGTATAGTTGGCGGTCCATAAAGAATTAGGCCCATATCATCCTCATCGTCTAATAATGACAATAACTCCATTTACTATTTCTTTTGCTCTCAAATTTGTAGAAGATCCATGTCCCCTTCCTCTTATGTTAGTAGTAGCTAGCTTGAATCACTTTAGAAGCCTGAGTGATAGTTTGAGTTACTTGAAAACTTACTCCAGAAGCTTGAGATGCATGAATCACTATTATGTATAGTATTATGACATAAAACATAATAAACTAAACTTACACATGAATTCTCCCTTGGAGCCTTTTTGCAACCCCTTTTATTGTGGTCTATTTCACCATAATTAGCGCATGACATAACTCTTCATCTTCTTGTGACATTTGTTCCATTCCTTGCAAATGCATGTATGTTTATTCAAGACAACCACAAATGTTCTTAAGCCCCTTGATATTTCCCAAATGCCTCTCCTTGCATAAAATGCCTCAAACTCAAAGTGCATTATCTTTAACTTCGTTCAGTTTCTCAACAATTATAGGCCAGGCATTGCTATTATAACTTGCAATTTTTTCTTTCTGAACCTGCACATCAATTATCTCATCAAATTCTCGAACACTGTCAAAATAGTTTGTTTTCTTGCTTCTTTGATGAAGTTTTTATAAGATTCACATAAGATGTTACTTAACAACTCACATTTGGACCTTGAGGACATCATGTGCTTACACCATAAGTCAGGAGGGATTTTTTGCCAACCAGTTTTAAGCTTCTTGATCAATTCTTTATATTTTTTTTCATGTTTTATTTAAATTCGCCCTCTAAAAATAAAGTTGCAGTAACCTACAACAAATCTATTAGTGCTTTGTGTTTAAATTTGAGCTTGAAATTGGCATATAAATGCCTTACACAAAAACTATCTTCTCTTGTAAGCATTAATTCCTGAAATATTTCGACCAACCCTTTTGTCTATAACCCTCAAAGAATCCCTTTCTTTTAGCATTATATAACATAAAAAAGCCTTTGAAAAGTTGGATTTCTATAAACTAGTGGTCCTAAAGTTTTAGGAACGTTGTAGAAGCTGGATTCTTCTCAAGAGTTTTCATGCAAAACACTCTCAGTTGATAGTATTGTTCTTTGAAATTACCTCGTATTTTTGTCCAGTGCCTTTCCTTTTGCTCTGTATAATTATTGTCTATTTGAATAAATCTTCACATCTCTT
The DNA here is from genome assembly GCA_034509735.1 of Sesamum alatum. Lineage (NCBI taxonomy): Eukaryota > Viridiplantae > Streptophyta > Magnoliopsida > Lamiales > Pedaliaceae > Sesamum > Sesamum alatum. The sequence goes on from JACGWO010000008.1 coordinate 13,224,272, forward strand.
TTTACCAACTCTTTGAATGTTTTGAGGCTCATTTATGAATGTTTGTAGATATTTGTTAGACAAGAAACTTGAATTGCATATTTGTTCTTAAATTCTTTGGGGCAATTGTTGCATTTGTCTCACATTTAGTTTTATTTATTTAATTTTTTCTCAACTTTGGTCCCAAACAGTATTTTCCGTTAAATTATTAATGGAGCCGTTAACAGTGGTAGAGTCTTGCCTTAATAACAGACTTGACGGTTTCATTAGCAATTTGACGGAAAATGTTGTTTAGGACCAAATTTGAGAAAAAAAATTAAACAAATAGGACTAAATGTGAGACAAATGCAATAAATGAGACCAAATTAAAAAAGACCATAAGATATGAGAGCAAAAAAGCGATTTTTCCGCAACATCCTCTTGATTCGCAAATTGCCCATTATAATGAGTTGTAAAACTAAATAAATCGGACATAGTTGCTTGCGAAATACAGAAAAAGCTATATAAATACTATAATATGATATAGGGACCACCAGTGTGCAAATAATGAGTGATAGGACTACATGAGTTTAATTAAATGGTTAAACGCATTTTTAGTCCTGTAACTAGGGTCATTCAGCGTTTTCGTCCTTTAATTTTTTAGTATAGCATTTTGATCTTGTATATTTTTTGTTTTCGCAATTTTAGCCCTTTTGTTCGCCGGTGGAGGAAGGGTGAACTCCGGCGAAAGAAAGGACCAAAATTGCGAAAATTAAAATGATACAGGACCAAAATACTACCCGAAGAAGTTAAAGGATAAAAATGCTTGCAGAAATAAGTTAATAGGAACAAAAGCCTCAATTTTAAAATATCACGTGAGAGGCACATGTATTTTTCCGGCGATAATGGTGAATTCCGGCGGAAAAAAAGAACTAAAATTACAAAAATTGAAAATATGAAGGACCAAAATGCTACTCTAAAATGTTAGAGGATGAAAACGCCAAATAACCTAAGTTACGGGACCAAAAATACATTTTAGCCTTAATTAAAAGATAACAAACAAGATCGTACAAATTATCAATACAATAGACAAGAATATTATAAAGTTGCAAGTAGGTTCACTTTGTTCATCTAAATGCAACAAATACCTCACGAACCTAGGTCAAAAAGACATTCTTTTTAAATTGTTAAAAGAGCATTGTCCAAGCTATTAACATATCTAACATATTTTTAGTTTGATATTTCATCAACTAATTAAGAAATGGGACCAACAAATAACCCAAAATTGAAAACTTTGAGCTTTTAACCTTCCATAAAAATCAAAGATTGTATATTATTTCACCTGTTGAACAACCATTATCTAAGAATAATCTACCATTATCTAGTGATAATACTACTTCAGTTTAAAGCTAAAAGTAATCCCAAATTTTAGGGTTTTAAATATAGAAAAGAAAAAAAAAACCTATCCAATTCAAACTCATAAGTACTTGCACAGATGCTTGAACTCAAATTCCTTCTTCTCACAAACTCAGTATTTTTCTACCATAAAACTCTTCAAACTCTTTGGGGAAAAAGGGTGGGCATTGTTGTTGCTTTGGTGGGAAGAGAGAACTAAAAGAGTAAAATTGACGACAAATCCTTTTCTCTACCAACAAGTGCTGAAGGGCAGATTCATAATAATTGTAGGAAAAATAAAGCATATATGTGAAGCACATTAACACATATTGCACATAATCGATTTCAGGGATTACCTCAATGCTATGGTATGTCAACACGCAGCGGAATTAACTTTATGACACCCGGATCTTCGTGGCTCGCCTACAAGCTTTTCCAAAATCTCTTGGATCTGCAAAGTACGCCCCACAAATTCATGTATCTCCTAGCACGTCCCTTCTCTTCCTTGTCACGATCGTCCTTCTCTCGCTCCACGTAGATTGCTACTAGAGCTACCGACCAGAGTTTACACGCCTTAAACCCCCGGAGACTTTTGGTGATACTCCGAGAGAGAACAGAGAGAGAATTTAGCGAGAGGCTTTGGGAGAGAGTACTTCGAATAATAATTGTGTTTTTCATTCCATAGGAGCACCCTATTTATAGGTGTACAAGAGAGGAGTCCAACCCTAATACAAACTGTAGGGGACTACAGACTCTTCACACAAGAGGAGTCCTCCCTAACCAGGAGTTTCGGGAGACTTCAAACTCTTTGTGAAATATGGATGATTTTTAATATCTCCCACTCATACATATTTGACATAGCCTCTCCAATCCAATAATATCTCATCTCCCATCCCCTCTTTCATACGGGGAGTAAGGCGTGCGACCAAGCGAGAAAAGGTAAAACATGAGGAGAGTTATATTAAGTTATCACCAATACTAACATAACTCATCAACTCCAAAGAAACTCGCTGTGTACCCCAAACCTCGTGGACACACTTGATCAAGCATCTCTAGATCCCTCAACAAGTAGAGCATGCTTGACCCTCTCAGATATGCTTCTACGTTCATGACTAGTCAGACATATTCCGACTAAGTAGCCCGGGCTATGAACAATAGAACATAAGTGCGTCACTAACTTGGTTCTTCCTCGGCCTCTCACATCAATCAGTTTGGCCTTGACAGCTTTCCTAGACATGCTCCGACAGACCGTATCACTCGTGGCCATTGGAAAGCATGCTAAAGTAGCATCATCAAGCTTACGCCTCATGACATGGTCCTGAGTCCCAAAGGGTACAAGGGATTGTATGGGCTCACACAGTGACGAAGCAGGGACCTATTCAGTCACTCCCCATAGTGGGTCGTCTTAACGCACATGTAGTATGATTACATGCTGTGATGGAGCTCCCACTCAACTTGGGCATGTCACTGCTCTTAACATCACATGAACCTGAGTTCAGTCGCTATCCAAGCGCCTGACCTGCGTATCACCAGACAGTTACCCTCTTGATATCTTCTGGCGGTTCGCACGTTCAGCTGTAAACAGGCTTTTATGAAGTTTGGACATACTTCATAGTCGATCACGCATGATCTCATCCTAGCTCTTTACGCAAAGGTTTAGTAAAAGGATCTGCTATCATATCAGTAGTAGGAATATGCCTGAGAACCACTTGGTTTTGCGCAATGCTATCACGAATGAAGTGGTATCTGGTATCTATATGCTTAGTCCTCCCATGATACTTGGGGTCCTTCGCATATGCTACGGCGGCTGTGTTATCACAATAGATTACAACAGCATCATCAACGTGCGCCGAAATGCGCAGACTTTTGAGGAATCTCCTCAACCAGATAGCCTCTTGGACCGCTGATGTACAAGCCACATATTCTGCTTCCATGGTGGACAAAGAGATGCAGGCTTGTTTCTTGCTGCACCAAGTGATAGCAGCACCTCCTAACAAGAATGCATATCCCGATGTGGATTTGCGTTCATCTCTGTCCGCTGATCCATCAGCATCACAGTATCCAACCAGCTTTAAACTTCCCCCGTGGTAGGTCAAAGCCAGATCACTTGTTCCTTTTAGATATCTGAGTATCCTCTTGACCGCTACCCAGTGGTCGGGTCCAGGATTACTTTGATACCTGCTCACCATTCCAACTGCAAAGCACAGGTCTGGTCGAGTACACATCATAGCGTACATCAAACTTCCTACAGCGCTAGCATATGGAACCTTAGCCATACGTTTCTTCTCTTCTTCTGTCTTAGGGCATAATTCTCTGCTAAGAACACAACTTTTGTCCATGGGTGTGTCAACAGGATTAGCATTGTGCATACGAAACCGCTCTATGATCCTTTTGATATAAGTCTCTTGAGACAAGCTCAAAAGTTTCCTAGAGCGATCTCGGTGTATCTTAACACCAAGTATGTACTCAGCTTCTCCCATGTCCTTCATCTCAAATGTTGAGGACAACCACTTCTGAGTGGCGACAATCATTTCCATGTCATTTCCTGCCAACAAAATGTCGTCCACGTACAGTGAAAGAATCAGAAATTTCTTTACACTTCTTTTGACATACACACAGTGGTCCTCCTCAACCATCGTGAAGCCTATCGAGGTGATAGCTCGATGAAATCGATAGTACCACTGCCTGGATGATTGTTTCAGGCCATAAATGGAACGTTTTAAGCGGCACACTTTGCCTTCACATCCCATTTCCTGAAAACCTTTAGGTTGATCCATGTAGATCTCCTCATCCAGTTCTCCATTGAGAAATGCTGTCTTTACATCCATCTGGAACAATTCCAGATCTAGGTGGGCGACAATGGCTAGGAGTAGGCGAACAGAGGCAAATCTCACCACTGGGGAGAACGTCTCTTCATAATCTACACCCTCTCGTTGGGTATAACCCTTCGCCACTAATCGAGCTTTCAATTTGTCGATGCTTCCATCTGCCTTACGTTTGACCTTTAGAACCCACTTGTTCCCAATGGTCTTACGCCCAGCTGGAAGATCAACTAGCTCCCAAACATTGTTCTTAGCCATGGAGCACATCTCTTCTTCCATTGCAGCTATCCACTCTTTTGCATTCGGTGAAGTCACAGCTTCTTCGTAAGTAGCTGGTTCATCCACATCTACAGAAGCACATACAAAGGCTTCCCCCTCGATCTCATATCGACGACGGGGTATTCCTCCTCTTCTACTTCTTCGCATCTGTGGATTTTGAGAGTTCTGTTCCTCTAGCGAACAACTCCCACTTAGATTGGGGTCGCTTTCATTATCCCGTCGATTGCTGGGTGAGAGTGTGGAGTCTCACCCTCGCCAGGGATAGATGCGCCGCCCTGAGGATCTCGCAACTCGTATAGTTCAAGATCCCCTTTGACTTCACTTATGCTCGGGAAATCCTCTTCAAGGAAATCTACATCGCGGGACTCAATTTCTGTCATTCCTCTATCAGGGTGTTCACCGTACATCACATAGCCTTTAGAGTGCTCACAATATCTTATAAAGATAAGTTTGCTGGCTCTAGGACCCAATTTCCCATACTTATGAGAAGTACTGTGAACAAACCCTGCCGACCCCCATGGACGTAAGCCTTCTAAGTTGGGCTTTCTGCCATGCCATAATTCATAGGGAGTCGAAGGAACAGATTTGGAGGGCACACGGTTTAAGATGTAGGCAGCAGTCAAAATTGCATCTCCCCAAAATGATATTGGGAGATTTGCTTGCGCCATCATCGATCTAGCCATTTCCAGAAGTGTACGATTCCTTCTCTCTGCAACCCCATTTTGTTGCGGAGTATGTGGAATCGTTAATTGCCGTATGATTCCTTTTTCCTCACAAATTTGCTTGAATTGATCAGAAAGATATTCTCGCCCTCTGTCAGTTCTTAGAACTTTCAGGTTCGTATCTCGTTGATTCTCAACCTCTGCTAAGAATCGCTTAAAATAAACAAGCGCTTCTGAACGGTGAGATAAGAGATATACTGACCCATAGCGCGAATAATCATCAATGAAAGTGAGAAAGTAATATGCACCGTGACGTGCTCTCACATTCATTGGCCCGCATATGTCTGAGTGGACTAACTCTAAGGAGTGAGTAGCCCTCTTAGCCTTCCCAAAAGGCTTTCGGCAGGCCTTTCCCGCCAAACATGGTTCACAAGGAGGAAGGTTGACTTTAGCGAGAGAACCTAATAGGCCTTCTCGAGCTAACCTAGTCATCCTTTCTTGTCCTATGTGTCCCAATCTTGCATGCCAATTAACAGAAATATTATCAACAGAAGAAGCAATGTAAGAAACACATTCATTAGCTAATTCTAGCATGAAAAAACCATTATTCATAAATCCTAAGCCATAGAGGTCTTTACCAAAATAAATAGACAAACCCATTTGTTCAAACAGAAAAGAAAAACCATGTTCCATCAATGCTGTAACTGAAAGTAGATTACATCGAATGCTAGGTGCATATTGCACATCATTAAGGAGTAGCTCACGCCCAGTGCTGAGCTTGAGTTGGTATGAACCAATTCCAAGGACCTCCTCTTGTGCGCCATTGCCCATAGCAATGTAATGGCTGCATGCTGGTACTCGATGGTAATCTACAAATCCAGCTCGATCCCTTGTCACGTGTTTTGTTGCGCCTGTATCTACAATCCAACCAAGGAGAGAATTAGCCACAAAAACTTGTGAGCACACAAAAGAACTTGGAGAGCTGGGGTTAGGACTAACCTTCTTTGGCTCAGTGCAATCACGAGCAAAGTGGCCCATCTTTTGACAGTTATAGCACTTGGCCTTTGCCACGTTTTTCTTTCCACCCCGTTTACCTCGGCGACGCTTCATAGCCTTGTCACCTTGTGGGGCCAAGTTCTGGCTTTGGGTCTGGGGCTGGCTCTGTCTTGCACCAGCCGGTTTATTCCAACGTTTACCTTTATGGGGCTTACGCTGACCGGCATGTGCGACTAGGGCAGCCTGCTGAGCATGTTCAGTTTCTCTACGGTCAGCCTCAAGTTTCAAATGATTGGCGACACTTTCGAACGTTTTTATTTGCTCATTGTGCGTTAGCACCATCTTCACGTGTCCCCAAGTCTGCTCAGGTAGCGACCTAAGGACTGCCAGAACTTGCTGTTCATCACTGAGTTCAGTACCGGCATTCTGGAGTTCTCGAATCATATCCTTCATCACATCAAGATGTTGGATCATCGAGTGTTTTTGGGTCAAGCACATACTGATTGAACTTAAGGGTCAGAGCCCTTAGTCTTGTAGCCGAAGTGCTACCATATGCGACCTTCAAAACTTCCCATAACTCTTTAGCCGTTGAATATTTCTCATATTCGCGGATCAGATTATCGTGCATGCAGCTTAGCATAGTAAAGCGCGCACTCAAATCTTGATCCCGCCACTTATTGTACGCGTCCAGTTCGCGACGATATTGGGCAGTTTGTCCATTTTCAGGCTCTACTGGCTCAGGCATGCTAGTTGTGAGATGCTCAAGAATCTTTTTGTGATGCAGAAAATACTGAATTTTTCTATGCCACATTGCATAGTTTTGGCCATCTAATTTGGCACTACCATGGAGGTCAGAAAAAGCTATATCAGTCTCCATTGCTGTATAACATGCGCATATATATTAGGTACTGTGCTACGATCTTATTCTAGATCCAAGTAAAAATTTATTACTTTCTTTAATTCAGTGGGATCGAAAATTTCGCATTCATGCTAGTAATTATCTCCCACAATAATTAAAGATCATAATAAAAATTACCAATCCAAGAATGAAATTACATATGTCCATCCAAACATGTCTCCATAAAATATAAAGATGAATTGAATTCGGTGCTTCATGTTGAAATAATCTTATGGCCTATGGTAATAATCAGCGAAACATATCCCCAAAATAAAATACATGGCCTCAAAATGGGCCCCAGAATACATGTCCCGTAAAATACAATACATATATTTGGCCTACTACATCAATCTAGAAAAACAAGGGGATACCGCATTATCACCATCTCCATAAATTATTTCAATCATAAAATTAAAAGGAACGCACATTATTCATGAGCACCCCGAATTTCAATTCACATGCCATATAACAAACACTCATAGGCATAGTATGCAATTACCAAGAAATGCATAAAAATATCTTCTAAGGCATATACAATCACCCAACAAAAAATATAATGATGATTCTTGCACTTAGAAAAATAATATGACATGAAGGTAATATTTCACAAAGGTCAAATTTCCTTTAAAAATATTTCTTTTTTTTTTTTTTTTTTGAAACAAAACGAAAAATAGAAAAATACAAAAAAAATAAGAAAGAGAGTCTGCCGGCTCGGCTCGGCTCGGCTCGGCTCAGCGCGAGCCGGCTCGAGCCGGCTCAGCCCTGCTGGCGCAAGCCAGCGCGCCGCACAGCTGGCGCGCGGCTGGCGCCAGCAGGCACGCGCGAGCTGGCGCGCTGTCACCGCGCTGGCCGCGGGCCCGCTCGCCAGCTGGCGCGCGGTCAGCGCGCTCAGTCAGCCCTAATTTTTTTTTTTTTTATTTTTTGTTTTAACTCCGGCACCAGACGTTTTTCCGGCGCCGTTTTCCGGCGACTAGTCTTTTTCCGGCGAAAAATAGAAAATTCATATCTTACTCATTTTAAAGCCGTTTTCGATGAATCATATACCGTTTCGAACCTCTTTTCATGCCCAATAACATAGCACAAAGATATTCAGAAAAAACAACAGATTCAGATCAGTTTTTTTTTTTTTTTTTTTATCCAAAGAAAACGATTTTCAAAAAGTAGGGTTGTGATTTCCTCATAAACCATACATCTATTTTTCACCAAAATTCAACCATGTGATCTTCACATCAAAAACTACATATGATAGAAAAAGGACTACAAAAGAACCCACAGATCTCATGTAAAAAAAAAATGGGTTCGAATTTGTCATGAAGTAAGTGGGTTTGTACATGCTAATACATATCATGCTAATTACATATACAATCTTATACTTCATAAGATAGTTCCATAGCATAATATTAAATACGCACATGCTTTGCAATATAAAGCGAGTACAAGCCCTAATGGCTCTGATACCACTGTAGGAAAAATAAAGCATATATGTGAAGCACATTAACACATATTGCACATAATCGATTTCGGGGATTACCTCAATGCTATGGTATGTCAACACGCAGCGGAATTAACTTTATGACACCCGGATCTTCGTGGATCGCCTACAAGCTTTTCCAAAATCTCTTGGATCTGCAAAGTACGCCCCACAAATTCACGTATCTCCTAGCACGTCCCTTCTCTTCCTTGTCACGATCGTCCTTCTCTCGCTCCACGTAGATTGCTACTAGAGCTACCGACCAGAGTTTACACGCCTTAAACCCCCGGAGACTTTCGGTGATACTCCGAGAGAGAACAGAGAGAGAATTTAGCGAGAGGCTTTGGGAGAGAGTACTTCGAATAATAATTGTGTTTTTCATTCCATAGGAGCACCCTATTTATAGGTGTACAAGAGAGGAGTCCAACCCTAATACAAACTGTAGGGGACTACAGACTCTTCACACAAGAGGAGTCCTCCCTAACCAGGAGTTTCGGGAGACTTCAAACTCTTTGTGAAATATGGATGATTTTTAATAATAATAATAAAAGTGTACAGGGGCCTTCAGTTTTTTGTGATTTTAACTTAAACTTGTAAGGTATTATGGCTATTTCACCTATAAACTAATACCGTCAATTAATTTCTTAACTGTAGATGAGTTGAAAGGAGGTTATTTAATGTTTTATATTGTACATGAGGGTGTTTGATACCACCCTAATAGAAGCAAACGGTAAAGTGAATTTAACCCATTATTTTATCAAGGTTCACAATCAGAAAAACAATTAAAAAATCTAGTCCTAAACTATTTTGAATTTTTGGTCTCTTACTCCAAAGTAAATTCATACTTGCATTTGAACAGAATGACACTGAATCAGATATTGAGATATTACTTGAAGAAGCAACGTGAGTATCAACAACTTTATTCAAAGAAAAAATTGGTTAAAAAAAGTTTAGCACCACTACATTCACAAATTGAGTTATCATTCAAATATCTATAAGCAGCGTTGTTTTGAGTGTAACCAATAAATACACAGTAAAAAATTTCAAGTCCAATGTTTGATTTCCTAAAGTCTAGATTTGTAGCTTTAGCTAAACACCCCACACTTTGAGGTAGTTTAGGTTATGTATAGAACCTTTTCTACATTTTATAAGGAGTTTTGTCCAATTTTTTTATGTAGAACCCTGTTAAGGATAGAGCACGCAGATAGTACTGGTTCTCCTCACATATTACTAGGCATACCAGAAATTAGCAACATAACATTCATTATTTCTTTTAGCGTTCTATTTTTTCGTTCAATTATGCCATTTTGTTGAAGTGCATAAGGTGCACAAGTCTCATGAATAATGTCATTCTTTTCACGGAACTCCTTAAGGAATTAGTTCTATACTCGCCACATTTATTAGACCTAAGTCTTTTAATCTTCTTATCTAGTTGGTTTTCAACTTCAACCGTGTTCTAAAAAATATTTCAATTGTCACTTCTGTTCTTAGTAGATAAACTTTAGTATATCTGGAAACATCATCGACATAAGAAAATTTTACTACCCATCATCTAGATCTGAATGAATCAACTTAAACAATTCAACATTTCTAGTTATGATTGGTTTAAAAGATTTTCTTAAACATATTTTGCTTTTATACAAGTAGAACACTTGTAGGACTTCACACATTTTTATGCCCTCACTTAGTACATCATCTACCAACTTTTCGAACTAACGGACTTGGCATATTAGGACTTATCATCTGCCATCTAGATTTGTAGCCATTTGCCAACGATGTACTTTTTCCTAGGGAATATTATTTAAATATTGTTAAAAAAAATAAAAATTTATCAAAGTACTGCAATTTTAAAAGTGTTAAATGTTTATGTGGAACTGTGTACTCAACAAGCGATTTTACAAAAAAAAAAAAAAAAAAAAAAAAAAGAAACCGACAAGAACCGATTATACACAAAGCGGTTCTCCTATCATGCACAACCAGGTTTTCAGCTGTTTTGCATGATAGGAAAATAAAGGAAAATGTTAATTTACTTTTTTCTTGAACACCAAGAAAGATAATTTGTTATGTTTAAGAAAATATAAGAACTTTTATATTAAATTTAGAAATTTTATTTTGACTTGATTTATTTTGGGGTAAATGACATCGAGCTCCCTAATGTTTGATACAATTACAAATGCCCTTGTTGTTCAAAAAATTACAGTTACCCACCTGATAATAACATTCATCCAATAATTAATACATTCATTTACCTTCAGTTTAAATATTATTTAATATTAAACAAATTAATACTTTTATTTAGTTAAATATACCATGTAATAAATATGCAAGAAAATACACCAACTTCAAAGTTTTTTACTCAGGGTAACAACACGAGTCAATATTTTTATTAATGTTGTATTGTGTACAAAGAATTGACACAACATACAAAAACCAAAAATTTTAATTATTAGTTAATAATAAATTTAATATTTTTATTAAAATTGTGCACAAAAAATTAACAAAAATCATATCATGGCTTTACTCAAAATAACGACACCAGCCAATGACGCACTTGTAACATTGTCGATAATATTATGTGACTTTACCTAGAATAAAGGCAGTGCTACAAGTGCGTCATTAGCTAGTGTTGTTACTTTGACTATGACACAAAATATGATCTTTGTCAAATCTTTGTGCATAATATTAATAATAATATTAGATATATTATCAATTAATAATTAAAATTTTAGATTGGTGCATGTTGTGTCAATTTTTTGTAGCAACATTAATAAAAATATTGACTGGTGTTGTTACTTCGACTAACAAAAAATTGAGGTTGGTGTATTTTTTGTTTTATATCTACTACATGATATTTTAATTAAATTTTAATATTAAATAATGCTTAAACCAAAGCTAAAGGAATATGTCAATTGTTGGATGGATGTTATTATCAAGAGGATAATCATAATTTCTCAAACAACAAGAGTGTATTTGTAATTATATCAAATATCATGGGAGCTCAATGTAATTTACTCAAAAACAAATTAGGTCAAAATAAAATCTCTTAATTTTTTAAACATAATAAATTAACTTTTTTGGTGTTTAAGGAAAAAAAATAAAGATTTTTTTTTCTTATCTTGCATAACCGCCGACAAATGCAGTTTGCATGATAGGAGAACCGCTTTGAGCATAATCGGTTCTCCTTTGTACTTGTCAGTTTTTTATTTTTATTTTTGTTTTTTTTTTCAAAATAGCTTGTTGCATTATCAGTTTCGCATAAAAAATTAACACTTTTCAATATGAGGTATTTTGGTAATTTTTTTATTTTTTAATAATATTTAAATTATTTTCCCTTTTTCCTACCTGTGTCATTATCTCCGTACCTCATCTCCAGAGTATCCCACATGCTTTGCCATATTTTTGATTGATGAATAAGTTGAATAGTGAGTTAGTTATATGGTTCAGAATATGACCCATGACGGTCTTGTTATCCTTGTCAAACTTTGCTTTGGCCTCATACTCAACCTTTCTAGCCTTGTTGGGTGGTGGAGTTGTGATGGGAATGATATGAACGATAGAGGACTCTGGATGAGTTATGAATATTACATAATCAACCCTATTTCTACAACCAATGTTTGTAGTTGGCTCCATCTTATGGTTCCAATTAGAGAGATCAGGTAGGACCTTTGAGTTTGGTACAACCATAACAAAAAAAAAAAAAAAAAAAATTCTTTTAGATTATACGAAACAAATAAAGTCATGCGTGCATGAGCTACTATTCTGAAAGTGTTCCAGCATGGCCGTGGTGCAATCTTTAAGCCCCTCCAAGGTTAAGATAACTACCCCTAACACGTGCACCCGTGGTAAATAGTTGGAATGACACACTACAATACTCAAATAAGAATAAGCAAGAATGAGGGAAAAATGAGAGGAATTCATGTGCTCAATCTAAAGAATCTCGACCCCTATTTATAGTAGAGAGACTAGCAATCCTTCAAACAAATAAGGTGGATTATCGCAATTTGGATAGTGATTATCCTTATTCGAAAGCTTTACTCACCTATCAAGAGAAAGGATAGGCACGAACCTTTAATTGGATAAAGGATAAGCTCGGGTATTTTGAAAACACGTCTAGATTATCTTACTTGGATAAAAAGGATAAGCTTAGTCGAAAACATATTTGGATAGTTAAATTAAAATATTTTTTTCCCAAAAGACTATAATGGTGACACAGGCAAGCCCAGGCCAGGACGTGTGAGTGCACGTTGTGGTGTTTTCTCCAAAACCCACACATCCACACTTTCAATTGTAGGTTACAAGAGGTTTTAATATAAGCTCAATGAGGATTGTTTACTTAGCAATGCGGGAAAAGAAAGCAATACTAGTTAGTTATTCCCAACAAAACCTGTACCTGTGATGCATGACTATGAAGAGTCTGTCCAATGATCGGTAGACCCTCCACATATAAAAACAAGGCCGGAATGGCCTAAAAAGTGAGAAAAATATATGTCAATTACATACGAGAGCTTGTAGCTATCTCAAGGAAGGGCCTGACTCACATAAGTACAAATCTTACTTAACCGAATTCAAAATTTAAATAGGTGAAGTAAAAACTTCTATCCGCCACTAATTTAATTTTTACATATTTGACATCATATCTGTATATGTTTTCATTTTACATTTTTTGTAACTTGTAGCATTTATCACATGTAACAACAACTGAAAATTTATCCCAATTCTCACAAGAAACTGTTGCATCTAGTATACCAATTTCAGAGGTAACATAAGCTTAATACTTTAATATTCATATGCATGGATCTATTTTGCATATGTCCACATAGTCATGCTCCTCGTTTGTTCCATCTCACAATGTGCATGGAGAAGTACATGTCAGAATTAGTTAAATTTCATAACTATGAAAAATATATCATAATCAGTAATACTTAAATTTTGCCTAATTAATGTTGGGAATATTTACATGCAGATGGCCCATAGTATGCCCCTACAAAGGCATTAAATTGTGCTCCCACATAGGCCCAAAGGATTCTGGAATGTGCCTATACAAAGGCCCATTGCTACAACCAATTTGAGGCCATTTTAAGATATATTACAATATTCTTAATTCTTAACCCTAGACTCTTTTGCATGTTAATTTAACTTCTATGAATGTTTATATGCAGATCTCTTAAAAGTCTGCAACACATGGGCATGTTGCAACTCATGCAAATACTATAAGTACTATTAGACCATTTTAGAAACTTATTTTGCATAAATTCTTTTGTGAAACACTTAAAAAATCATGACTAATGTTCTTATAGGTTCCACCAGTTCCCCTCCCCCCCCCCCCCCAACCCCCAAACAAACAACAAAATCCAGTTTCCCTTGTTAAGCATGCCATATCCCCCCAGAATGCCTTTAGACCTCGTTTACTTTGTGAATAAGACTAAGTTGAGATAGATTAATGATAGATGAAATACAGGATGAGATTAAACTATCACACTAATACTTTATTTACTTGTATTGATTAAATTTGGGATAAAACTAAATTTGGGAGACAAATGAGAGAAAGAAATCAGGTAATTTTGTAGATATCCAGAAGACTAAGGTTATTTCATGTCACACCCCGAACAATAATACGATTTTCTGCAGCTCAACGGTTATACATTAACAATATTACTTTTATAAAACATGAACCAGTTCATAGTTGGTTATATAACATATTTTATCAACATAATTAACAGAAGTAGTTTCTCATCTACAACACTTATACATGTTTCTTTCACATATGGTAGAATAGACTATTATAACATGTTCACAAGCCATCTGCACTTTTAGTATATTGCAGTCTCAAAATCTATGACTTCTATCCTATTGACTTGTGAGGAGAACTCCGCATACTGGCCCGACTTGACTTGGAATGTACAATATTGATCTAGTCCTCAAGAGCGAACACAACAAGAATCTACACCTGAAAATGTTTGCAGAGGAGTGAGCCTGCAACTCAATAAGTAGACAACCGACACAATCTATACATGTAATTTGGGTTAATGTAAAACCAAACATTGGCACATCATATATAAAATAATCATTATATCAATTCCAGCATTTCCAATTTATTCACCAGTAAGCAACTCATAGAAAGATAATCAAACACGTTAATACCTAGCCTGCTTACAAGAAAGTGATATAGTGTATTTCTCCATCAACTCAATCTCACCAATCATCGCATTACGTTAAGTGAATCCCCCTTGGTATGCCACACAGGCTAGTTTTGCCACACAGGCTCATTTTTCCACACAGGCTCGTTGTGCCACACAGGCTCGTTTAGATCTCCAAGGGGTATCACACAATATTTATACTCGGTTTCCAAAACTCCCTCATTTCCTCATATCACCGTTCTTGTAGGCAGCTAGTCACACACGACAACATAGTATCACAAATTCATTTACGAGCATCAATAAAACTCATAGAGCATGAAACATACACTTTCTCGTCTTATTTCCACCACATCATCATTCAATAGTAAAGCATCAATCAATCATGCCATCATAGTAATTCATCTCCAACACCATTCATACATCAAGGTAATGCCAAGAGATAAAACGGAGCACATTTAGATGACTCTAAATGTCTACTTACCTTGCTTCCACGAACTAAGCATTCAACTCAAACCAATCCATCAATTCTAACATCGTCATAGGTTATTATAAGCTCAATCATAGACTCACATATAAATATTATCACAACGATCAAGAGGGGCATATATATAGACAGTGTTAATCGTGTACTGACATATAGGTATTATCAAAATAAAGAGGAGCATATATAGACGGTGCTAATAATCTACTTACATATAGGTATTATCAAAATGAAGAGGAGCATATATATATGGTGCTAATCATCTACTTACATATAGGTATTATCAAAATGAAGAGGAGCATATATAGACGGTGCTAATCATCTACTTACAAAATGTACCGATCGCCGATGGGCTTAATTCGTGGTGTGAGTTTTTTCTAATGGATCTAGCTCCTAATCATATTCCAAATATATTTATTTAATATAAACATATTCAGCAATGAAAATCAAAAGATGAATACTTATGTCTATATTAATCAATCTCTTCTAAACAGAACTGACAGCACTTCTGTCCTATCTTACAAGTTTTCTACAGATCAACGTATAGATTATTTCAGTATGAATTTTACTAAAGTTATTCCTCTTTGTATCTAGTTTCATATCCAACAAGAATCATACGAATTGGATCAGTATATAATGAGTTATTCAAGTTTTAATACAACTTGTTCTGTACTGTCACAGATTCGATTGTACTACTTCAAAATTCTATAACAATTCACACAACCGTTAAAACGTCCTGATATTCTCACAATATGACATAATATATGTCTAGTTTCATTATAAATAATAATAACACAATTTTAACCTTTATATCTCAAGTTATAAACTTTTTAGTACACCTTGTCTGATTTCTCGCAGAAACAGGGCAACAGAATGTCTCCCTATTTTTACAGATTAAAACGATGAATTTAGCTTCTGCTCAAAACTGAAAAGTTATAGAGGACATCCTAAAATTTTCATAGACACCAAGATCTCCAATTTTGAACCGATAAAACTCAAAATTTACCCAAAAAACAGAAACTGTTCGGACAGATTGTTCCCTACTTCTACTCTTTCAACTTAATCAATTTGTTTTTCTTTAAATCCAACTCAAACACCACCTCCAACACGAATTTATACAATAAATAGGAACCAGAACTTACCAAATTAGTGGTGCCACTTCCTAAGATTGCTGAAAATGGAGAAACCACAAATTCTTTCCTCTTCTTCTTTCTTTCTCTCCCTCTTTTCTTTCCACCGCCTCCCCTCTTTCTTTTGTTGTTTCTTCCTGATTCTATATCCTTCTATATGCTTCTCAACTAATATTTATCTATATATATATATATATAAGAGTCTAGTTATGTGTCTAGATATGTAGGTGTACATATAAGTAGGTCTATATAGGTATATAAATACAAATATTATATTAAAGACATGTTGATAAGGTTATCTTTTATTTTTGTCTTGAAGTGTAGTAATCTATACATATACATGTATATATTATAAAATGCTATTATTGCATATGTGGTATTAAGACTTTATTTATTTCCCCCTCATCTTTACAAGTATAGATTTTGACTCCCACATTCATTTTATAAAAGTATTCATACGTCTATAATAATTTATTTCTTCTTTTCAATTATCTCATTAACCACAATTATTATATAAATCAACACAACATATATCCACTTTCTTGTACTAATAATTCATAATTCTATATAAAAATTTCGGGGGCGTCACATTTCAGATTAAATATTTTTATATCTAGCAGAAAATGTGTAAAATCACATGCAATCCTTCTCAAGTGGGCCTAGTGGGATGATAACTCCCACCAAGCCTGGTAGGATTTAAATAATCTTTTTTTATCATGATTAATCACGGGCTCGAGTGATATCACTCAGGCCAATCTAAATGTAAGTAAACAAGATATTAAGTTGGATAATATTGGGAGTGTTTCAGAATCATATAGGCCAAGGACAACTGCAGGTGGATCTTCTTTAACATCACAAATATCATAAAGCACATATAGTAGATCACAACCCATAGAGAATTAGATGTTTTTCCATAGGTTGGTAATTGAGATTATGTTGGTTATGATTGTGATATAGATCTTGTTTTTGGGTTTTTAACATTTCTATGCACTTGGTCATTTTGTTTTGTTGTGCAGAAAGACCTTATGCTTCTTGTTGATGTGTTGTGCACATCTCTTTGGTGATATATGATGGTGGTTTAGGACATTTGTGACATAATGATTTCATGTAGCACCCTCTAACGGTATTACGACTATATCTCCCCTAAATATCATATTTAATGTAAATCCTGTTTATATATGTAATTATGCCCATAATTCAGTCTCTGCTGAATATACATACACGTAGTCTCATCATCACAACAAGCATATTTATCTCACCCCGCTTTTAATATGAATAACATTCTCAACATTTTATAATGTCTAATGTTCTTGACTTGTGAGGAGAACTCTGCATACTTGCCCGACCTGACTTAGAACGCACAATGGATTTATTCCTATGGAGTGGATACAACAAGATCTCCTTGTTCGATTTCTTTGTCCGAGAGGGGGGTGTGTGTTTCTGTTTGTGAGTGTGAGTGTGTTTAATGTGTACTGTGTGTGTTTTGTTTAGTAGCACCCATCATTATCCTCTTCTTTTTTTATTTTACTTATTTTTATTTTAATAACTTTTTCAAAATACCCATGACGTCCTTTCTAATTTTCTTAATTAATATAATTTGATCCCAAATATTATATAAAGATTTAATTCACTCCGTTCAAGTCTTAATATGACCATAATTTAATCTATAATTGATCTACTAATTAACTAAATTTCTTAAATAATTATAAATTAATCCCATAATCATGTATAAAAATTTTGTGGGCGTCACAATTCTCCCCACCTAATAAAATTTCGTCCTCGAAATTTGATTTTCTTACCTATTTAAGGAAACAAACAGAGGTATTTTCTTACCTATATTTTTTTCAACTTTCCAAGTAACTTCTTTCGGAGAGCGATTACTCCCTTTTCACCGTTAATATCTCTATATATATATTTTTTAATTTCTTTGTCATCTTATCCGGAATCTCTATTGGCTCTTTTACGTATGTCAAGTTCTCTAAAATCTCTATATTTGGTATATGCACCACATGACTAGGATAAGAATAGTATCGTCATGGCATAGAAACAACCACATTGTATAATCTTACAATTTTTTGAAACGTACAACTCAACTAATATATCCAAAGAATTACCTTGTCATATCGGTAAGAAAATAAGTTGATTTAGTCAATCTAACCACAATTACCCAAATAGCATCAAGTTTTCTGAATGTATGTGGTAACCCAACAACAAAATCTATAATGATCTTATCCTAATTCCATTTAGTCATATATAAAGGTTGAAGCTTAACGTTTTGTGTCTGATGTTCTGCCTTCACTCTCCAATAAGTTAAGTATTTAAACACCATTAAGCTACATCATTTTTCATCAGCTACCACCAATAGTAGGATCCTAAATTATAATGCATTTTTAGAGTACGTCAAGGCATTCCAGATGGTGCATTGTCGTTTTTCCTGCATCACCACATTGAGATACATAACTCGCCTCTCATTTACTATCACTTCATCAGTCTTTATTGAAAAATTGGACATCTTACCTTGATTTATTTTATCTAACATTCGTAATAAGAAAGGACCTAAAAAGACCGTAATAGCTCCGTGACTAAGTATTTCCACCACTATCAAGTTTCAAGATATTCTTCCCAACACATCAAAGCAACACATACGACATATTATCCAAGTATAGTAATCTAGTCCCAAAGTATGATAATGATGTTATATGCAACCCAAAACCACATCGTCATTTTCTCTCTCATACCCCAAACTTATCCATGAACTAGTACTCTATTAGTTAGCTCTAAAATCACCATTTGTTTCCTTAAATCTCCTCAATATAATTGCATCAAATTATCATCGTTAAACATAAGTACCTCTCATATATATTGGCATTGTAAAATTAGTTGACCATCAACAATGTTATCTCATGTATCCAATAGATACTATGTATGTTCCAGTCATTTCTAAACGCATCCTAGTAATAGTACTTATGTAACATTTAATCCGTAATCAGTAAATCTTAGATCACCCATGTACAACTTGAAATCACTATTGATAGTTACTAATACCTGAACTTTATCAAACAATCAATAGAATACATTTTACATCCCTTTCCACATATCAAATATAGTATGTCTCCAAGAACACCTATCAAATTAAGAACCAATATTGGACCCAAACTTTTAATATTATCACAACCTAAAAGAACTACAACAACAAAACCAATGATATAATTTCTCGGCTAAGTATCTAATTATAGTAAATTATGTGCTGGTCACTCACCTAATAGTAACCCATCACATTTCAGCACCAAATAAATGCAAAAATTCCAAAAATAGCACAGACTTTTGAACCTCGACTTTTATTCAGTAATTAACTTACACCTTATGTGCAAAGATCTCATCCTAGTATAGCCATGATGGTATATGACTTAGGTTCCAAAGTTGCTTACATACCAGTGATCCACCGCTAGCTTCAGATTTATTAGTCTCATTTCTAATAACAATATCAAATTATGACTTCCCAAATTAGCTAAGATGATTGATCTTGATAGGGGTAGTACCCCATATATGCTGAAAATACATAAATACCCTAAAAAAGAGGTTAAAATTGCATATGGGCCTGATGACCCGCATACAACACATTCGGGTCGCTACCCGCGACCCGACCCGGATACGCGACCCGAAACCCGAACAAGAGGACCCAAGATCTAGACCGTTGGTCTCTTGACAGCTGAAGGCTTGAGATGACGCCACGTGGACCAGGCAAGTACACGCAATTGGCCCTATAAATACTCATGTTCCACCATTAATGGTAAGACATTTGGGATAGCATTCGACCTATCATTCTATCTAGATCGCATTTTTATCATCTCAATCTTGGGCTGACTTAAGCATCGGAGGGTCTTCGCCGGGGACTATCACGGCTAGCCTAACGTGCCTCTCTCTTCTCAGGGACCATATCACATCTGGGTGTACAGGGGAGATCGCTACCCTGGACCTCCACCACGGACATCCAAGAGATCGCTACCCTGGACCTCTATCTCGGACATCCAGGAGACCTCCACCTTGGACCTCCAGGGCGATAGTTTCCACCCGGATCAGTTGGCGCCGTCTGTGGGAATCCTGAGAAGAGCACTTAAGATCGAGATAGAAGGAGCAAACACTAGGAGAGGGTGACAAAGCTACCCCACAACATGGAGATCAAATCATATAAATCACAAGAAACGAGTTACAACGGATGATCGATGAAGCTACCAGGCGTGCAACTAGAAATGTTATAGTCGAATATGAGAGAAGGACTGCAACCCCATATGCATTTTAATCCATGAAGCGACAGTTACTCAAAAGGAAAGGATATTGAAGACGACCCTAATGAGGTGACCAGTAAAAGAGGACCTGTTGAGCATCATAAAATGATCGAGGTGACACAAGGAGAATTGAGTAGAAAAACTAGGATCGGGTCGCGCATGACCTCGACCCTGGAAACATTGGTGATAGAACTTCAAAGGGAGAATAATGACATGTTCGCATGAAGCCCATCAGATTTTAAGGGAAGAAAGCCGGAGGTCATCGTTCACAAGCTTAATATTGATCCGCAGATGAGGCTAGTTAAAACAAAAGAAAAGATCATTCGGAGTTGAAAGAAATAAAATCATCAAGGAGGAGGTGAACAAGCTTCTTGAAGCAGGGCATGCCCAAAGGACCCCTACCCGCTACCTCAAATTATCTATTGGGGGACTCCACCGTTGGATGCACACTATTCAGCATGATGGATGCGTACCAAGTATACCATCAAATTTTCAGGGCAGAAAGAGAACAAAGGTTCAAGGACCTCATTGGCCACCCCTTGGAGGTCTATGTTGATGACACGCTGGTGAAAAGCAAGAAAGAGAAGGACCACCTCGACCATCTCAAAAAAGGCGTTCGAGGTGAGGAGAACCTACGGCATGAAACTTAATCCATGTAAATGCACATTTGGTGTTCGAGGTGACAAGTTTCTGGAATACATGGTGAGCGAAAAGGCATTGAGGCGAACCCGGAAAAATCGAAGCTTCAGGTCGCTTGATCGAATGGGCGATCGAGTTAGGAGAATTTGACATCGAGTATTAGGAAAGAACATCTATTAAAGCTCAAGTTTTGCGTTATTGTAGAGCTGGCAGGTGAACAGGAACAGAATGAGCATGAAGGTGGGCTCTTGCATATGGATGGATCATCTAATTCGAGTAATGGGGGAGCTGGAATTTTGTTGCAAGGACTTGGTGGGGTCGAGGTCGAAGTCGCATCAAAATTGGCATTCCCTGCTACCAACAATGAAGCGGAATACGAAGCATCAATAGTGGGATTAAAGGCGCAAAGGGATCGTGGGTCGAGGAGCTACCAAGTGTATTATGGGCGTATCGCACCACACCACGATCCTCAAATGGTGAGTCCCTATTTTTGTTTGGTTTATGGGATTGAAGCGATAATTCCTGCAGAGATTGGTGAGGTGACAGCCAAGGTCGCACAATACGATCCTCAGAAAAATCATGAAGAGCGTGCATTCGACCCCACCACCATCGAAGAGAGAAGAGATCGCGCCTACGCCAAGATTTTGCATCACAAAAACTTGATGATGCGAAGCTATAATCACAAGGTAAAGCCAAGGCATTTTCAAGCGGGGGACTTGGCGCTAAAGAAGGTCGAGGTGTCCAAGCATGTCGAAAAATTGGACCCGAGTTGGGAAGGACCCTATAAGGTTATTGAAATAAAAAAGCAAGGAACATGCAAACTGCAAGACACGGATGGAAATGACTTGCCAAGACCATATAGTGTTCACAATTTGAAGAAATTCTACGCATGAGATATCCCGGATCTCGAGTAGCCTGTGAAAGGCCCCTTTTTGCACTCAAGATCACAGGTCGCGCGTCACCACAACAATGATCTGAAAAAGATCATCACAATGCGATCTGAAAAAGATCATCAAAACAATGATCTGAAAAAGACACCGGAATAATGATTTGAAAAAGATCATCACAATGCGATCTGAGAAAGATCACCAGAACAATGATTTGGAAAGATCACCACAACAATGATCTGAAAAAGATCATCATAACAATGATATGAAAAAGACCACCATAATAATGATCTGAGAAAGATCATCACAAGAATGATCTGAGAAAGATCATCATAATGCGACCTGAGAAAGATCGCTCATGATTCGATCTGAAAAAGATCCTAAGTCCGAAAAAGACCCCATAACTTAAATCTGAAAGATTTATCTTCAAGGTCGCGTGTCACTTTCGAGGTCGCATTGTTATCTGAACAAAAAAAATTTATCTTCAAGGAGGTCGCATAGCTCCAAAAGGTCGCGTACCTCCCACGAGGTCGCGTGCCCCCACAAGGTCGCATGCCACCCTCGAGGTCGCGTTATTATCCGAAAAAGATTAATCTTCAAGAATGTCGCGTGCCTCCCTCGAGGTCGCATTATTATCTGAAAAAGATAAGAGCGGAAAATTCTAAAAGATTTTTCAAGTTAAACCCCCCCATGAGAGGTCGAGGTAGAAGATTTTGGAAAACTGGGCAAATAACTTTTTGTGATCAGGAAGCTAGATGGTCTGTGAAAGACCACTTGTGCTAAGTCTCAAGATGCTTTTGGATGACATGCGACCAGAAAATAGATGGTCTGTGAAAGACCACTTTGCTGCTAAGTTTTGAGACGCTTTCGGAAGACACTCGATCAGAAGGCAGATGGTCTGAAAAAGACAACTTTTTGTGCTAAGTCTCAAGACGCTTGTGGGTGACATGCGACCAGAAGATCAGTGAAAGATCTAGAATAGCAGGATCTGAAAAAGATCCTTTTGTGATTAGCTCAAACTTTGAAAGTTTTCCAGGTGTAAGGATCTGTGAAAGATCATTACAATCGGGCTACTTAATTTCATGTACGCAGTCGTTTACTCCTGTAAATTACGTGACATCATCAAAACTATCTGAAAAAGATCGTCTCAAGTGATCTGTGAAAGATCACCTCAAAACGATCTGAAAAAGATTGTCTCAAGTGATCTGTGAAAGATCATCTCAAAACGATCTGAAAAAGATCATCTCAAAACGATCTGAAAAAGATCATCTCAAGTGATCTGTGAAAGATCACCTCAAAATGATCTGAAAAAGATCACCTCAAAAGATAATCTCAAAACGATCTGAAAAAGATCGTCTCAAGTGATTTTTAAGTGATTTGTGAAAGATCAGCTTGAAACGATTTGAAAAGTTTATGTTCAAGGTCGTGTACCTCCCCCGAGGTCGCGTTATTATCCGAAATATTTACGTTCAAGGACGCGTACCTCCCGCGAGGTCGCGTTATTGTCTGAGATTTATCTTCAAGGTCGCGCACCTCCCGTGATGTCGCATTATTATCTGGAAAAGTTTATCTTCAAGGTCGCGTACCTCCCGCGAGGTCGCGTTATTATCTGAAAAAGTTTATGTTCAAGGTCGCGTAGTGGGAGGTACGCGTTATTATTCGAAAATGTTTATTTCAAGGTCGCGTACCTCCCGCGAGGTCGCGTACCTCCCGCGAGGTCGCGTTATCGTTTGAAAAGAGATTTATCTTCAGAAAGGTCGCGTACCTCCCATGAGGTCGCGTTATTATCTTAGAAAGATTTCTTCAAGTTAGACTCCGCCATGAGAGGTCAAGGTAGAAGGTTTTAGCAAAATGGGCAAATGACTTCTCAAGTTATCAGAAATGGGAAGATCATCATAATAGCATGAAGACGCGATTGATCACATGATGCCTGTTCAACTTCTTCCAGTGCAATAACTTGCACTAGAAGAAGTGGGGGACTAATGATAGGGGTAGTACCCCATATATGCTGAAAATACATAAATACCCTCAAAAAGAGGTTAAAATTGCATATGGGCCTGATGACCCGCATACAACACAGTTGGGTCGCTACCCGCGACCCGACCCGGATACGCGACCCGAACCCCGAACAAGAGGACCCGAGATCTAGACCGTTGGTCTCCTGACAGCTGAAGGCTTGAGATGACGCCATGTGGACCAGGCAAGTACACGCACTTGGCCCTATAAATACTCATGTTCCACTGCATTAATGGTAAGACATTTGGGATAGCATTCGACCTATCATTCTATCTAGATCGCATTTTTATCATCTCAATCTTGGGCTGACTTAAGCATCGGAGGGTCTTTGCCAGGGACTATCCCGGCTAGCCTAACGTGCCTCTCTCTTCTCAGGGACCATATCACATCTGGGTGTACAGGGGAGATCGCTACCCTGGACCTCCACCACGGACATCCAAGAGATCGCTATCCTGGACCTCCACCACGGACATCCAAGAGATCGCTACCCTGGACCTCTATCTCGGACATCCAGGAGACCTCCACCTTGGACCTCCAGGGCGATAGTTTCCACCCAGATCAGATCTCTTTCTACTCAAGGCATTCGCTGCTACATTCATCTTCCAATGATGATAGCCAATAGTATAACTATAATTCTTTAGCAAATTCTATTCATATGTGTTGTCTTAATTTCAACTCTTCATGTGTCCAAACATATACCTCAAACTCTTATGGTCATTAAAAATCTAAAATCTTTCCCCATATAAGTTGTGTCTCCAAATAATTAATGCATGCACAACTGTTGCCAACTCTAAATCATTGGTGAGGTAATTTAAGTAGTAGGTCCTTAATAAAAAAAATGCTTATGAGGTCACCTTCCTATTTGCATTGATATACACCTTAAAATTATTTTTTTCTTTCAAAGCATTTAAATAAACCACGCCACTACCAGATGGTAAAACCCATAACTAGAGTAAATGTTAATATTTTCTTTTAACTCATCAAGACTTCGCTGACATTGCTCAATCGAATTAAATGTTGTCCCATTCCTTAATAATTTTATTAAAGACTGATAATTATGAAAAACTTCTCAATAAATCTCTTATAATACCCAGTCAATCCAAAAAAAATTCGAACTTTAGTCACACAGTAGTAATTGCTCCAGTCTATAATCGCTCCACCTTCATAAGGTCAAGCATGTCCCCATTTCCAGATATCACAAGTCCTAAAAAAACTACATGATTCACCTGACCTTCACACTTACTATACTTAACGTACAATGCTTTCTCTTTCAAAATCTACAGTATTATCTTCATATATTGTTCATACTCCTCCCCGCATCTCAAATATATGAAAAATTCATCTTATCACAAACTAATCCAAGTACTCATGAAATATGTGATTCATTAATGTTCTTAACATTGCTTATGCATTTATTAATCCGGCAAGCATCACCAAAACTTATAATTGTCATAACGGATGCAAAAATATGTTTTAGGCATTTCTGTCTCAACCATCCTTGCTTACTAATAACTAGAACTCAAACCATTCTTTAAAATAAAACTTTAACTTCCTTCAACTAGTCTAGCAGATCATGAACTCCTAGTAATTGCTACTCATTCTTCACTATCATCCTATTCAATTAACATCATTAATACCCAACCCCATACAACCAACCTTCTTTTCATGAACAACACTAGTGCTACCCACGACGAAATAATCAATCCAATGAATCATTTCTCTAATCATTCTTCCTTTTGGTTTCTAAACTTTTATAACTCTACTAGAGTTGTTCTTGTAATACAACCAAAATAAGTGTAGCCCAAGAATAGTTTCAAAATAAAAGAAATTCTACCTATTAATGAGATAGTAGTCCATTCAATTACTTAGGAAAAACATTTGAACATTTTCTCTAAACTATCGGGAAACACCTGATATACCCGAACTAAACATCATGGTGTCACATGCATTACCTAAATATGCTTCATATCCTACTTCAATTAACTTAAAGACAGCCATAACAAAAATAGAATAGTTGGTTATGACTTTCATTTCTCATATAATTACCATCTACATTGCCCATTGACGACTTCTACCGCCACTACCTTTGTTTGACAATCAACATAGCATGCTTACCAGATAACCAATCTATTTTCAAAACAATAGGGAATTTATTAAGGTTTATCACAATCGAATTAGCATGTAGCATAACACCATGCACTACTACCGAACAAGATCTTACTACTATATTACCGAATATAAGTGGGAATCAATACAAATACATAATGTTGTAATGGTTCTACATTATTAAGTGCAGAATCTAATGACTCAATTGGGCTAGCATCGTGTTCACTTGATGCTTATATCCTATATGAAATGTTGCATGTATGTGACTAGATTCACAATATATATATATTATACGTACTAAATAACGACTCTTCACAATCACCCCCAAAGAATGTAATCCCTGCTCTGATACCACCAAATGTAGCACCCTCTAACGGTACTACGACTATATCTCCCTAAATATAACATTTAATGTAAACCCTGTTTATATATGTAATTATGCCCATAATTCAGTCTCTGCTGAATATATATACACGTAGTCTCATCATCACAACCAACATATTTATCTCACCCCCGCTTTTAATATGTAATAACATTCTCAACATTTTATAATGTTTAATGTTCTTGACTTGTGAGGAGAACTCTGCATATTGGCCGACCTGACTTAGAAAGTACAATGGACTTATTCCCATGGAGTGGATACAACAAGATCTACCTGTTCGATTTCTTTGTCCGAGAGAGGTGTGTGTGTTTCTGTTTGTGAGTGTGTGTGTGTGTGTTTAATGTGTACTGTGTGTGTTTTATTTAGTAAAAGGATGGGTGCTGCACAACACCCATCATTATCCCCTTCTTTTCTTTTTTTATTATTTTATTTATTTTTATTTTAATAACTTTTTTAAAATACCCATGACATCCTTTCTAATTTTCTTAATTAATATAATTTGATCCCAAATATTATATAAAGATCTAATTTACTCCATTTAAGTCTTAATATGATCACAATTTAATCTATAATTGATTTACTAATTAACTAAATTTCTTAAATAATTATAAATTAACCCCATAATTATGTATAAAAAATTTGTGGGCGTCACATTTCATATATAAATGGTTTATTTTTTTTCACTAGGTTTTACCAATATTGACTTATTTTTAAGGGTGAATTACATTTACCTCCCCTGAGGTTTGCGGTAATTACAAATACCCCCTGTTGTTTCATAAATTACAAATACCCCCTGGGGTTTGTATTTTTTTATAAGAGGGTTGGAATTGACTATTTTACCCTTTTAATTAAAAAAAAGTAGAAAAATTAGTATGTGTGCAATTACAGTGTTGCCCCTCTGTAAAACGTGCTTACATCTCCCGCCATAGAACCTCTTCTTCTCATACACAAACCCTATTTTCTACAATTTCTCTCCCAAACCAAACCCCCTAAATCCCTTCGAAAACCCATTCTTTTTGCACCATTGCAATCCGAATCTTGTGTTCTTGAAGTGAAGAAGGTGTTTGAAGGTAGAAGAAGAAAATTTCCACAAATTTCACCAAAGAAAAAGGTAGGCATGCTTCCCTTCCCTTTGTTGATCGTTGTTTTTTGTTACTTTTGTAGTGATTTGAGTTCATTCAAGTAGGAATTTTATGTTCTTACAACAAAAATCATATTTTGTTGTGTACTTTATAGCAAACCTGACGTCCAGATTTGGGATTTTTTAATTTTTTTTTTGTTTTTGTAAGAATTGTTGAATATGGGCTGAAATTCTGAAAATAGACATTCTGAAAATATTCTGAAAGTATTCTGAAAATGGATGAAAATAGACTGAAATTCAGTTTATTTGCATAGTGTATTTCTTTGTTATATTCTGAAAATATGCTACACTGTTATACTTAATTTTTTTTAAAATTTTTTATGTTCAGGAATGAGAGACAAGGTGTATGATCTGCGGATACATTTTAAGGACAAATGCAAAAAATTGAAAAATATCAATCCAGATAACTATAGTTACATAGACTTTATCTCAGATATTAGAGAATTACATGGTGTTATGGATTAGACTATGTTTAGGATTACATGTGGTGTGGATGACAGCGATGTGCTTATGGACATTAGTAATGATAATGATGTGTTGAGCATGTTCAGTAGAAATGCAAATAAAATTGTCTTTGATGTTTTTGTGGAACTTGTTGAGGAAGGGGTAGAGTTTGGGATTGAAAATGGGGAGAAATCTGGGGATGGGACTGGGGATGAAAGTGGGGAGGAGTCTGGGGATGGGACTGAAATTGGGGATGGGACTGGGGATAGGACTGAAAGTGGGGTGGAGTCTGCTGATGGGACTGAAATTGGGGAGGAGGCTGGTGATGGGAGTGGGGATGACATGAGTGATTACAAGTCTGATGATCACTAGAGAGTAAAAATCAAAGTGATTTAGAATTGGAGGATGATCCATTGAAAGGTGCATTAATTAGGGATGCATGCATGTTGCCTAGTGAAACTGGTAGCAAAGTCAAGTTAGAAAAGGGCATGATCTTTGTTGATGTCCATGCATTTAGAAAATCAGTAAAAGAGTTTATAATTCAGGAAGGTTTCAAAATAATGAGGATGAGAAATGAAAAAACAAGAGTGACAGTTCATTGCAGTGTGAAAGACTGCCCTTGGAGAGTCCATGCTACTCCATTGGTAGATGGTGTCACATTGCAAGTTGACATATGTGCCTAAGCACACATGTGTTAGGGAAGATCCTACCAAAGAGGCAAGTAATGAGTGGATAGCTACAAAAATGAAAAGTGTGTTGAGGGAAAACCCAGGAATGAAGATTAGAGGTATTAGAAATGAACTTAAAAAGTTTAGTGTCAACCCTCAGTACATGCAAATCTATAGGGCTACAAAAAAGGCCTTGGAGTCGATAGAGGGTAGCTACATTGAGTCCTTTAAGAAGATGCCTTATTATGCTAAGCTTGTGTTGGAGAGAAATGAAGGGAGTGTGGTCACCCATCAGTCTGATATAGATGAGTCAGAGGTCATCCATGCTTCACCTGTTTTTAAAAGTTTTTTTTTTTTTTGGGTTGTCTGCATTGAGAGATGGGTTTTTGGAAGGATGTAGTCATTTCCTAGGCTTTGATGGGTGTCATTTGAAAGGGCCATTTGGGGGTATGTTACTAGCTGCCATTGGGTTGGATGGGAATAATGGATTATTCCAAGTTGCCTTTGCTGTTGTTGAGTCAGAATGTAAGGAATCTTGGAGCTTTTTCTTTGAGAATCTGTCAAGGATGTTGGTAGGCTTCTCTGTTGACAAGCCATGGACATTTATGTCTGACAGACAGAAGGTAATGTTCCATTCCAATCATCTTTTTGTTGTCTGTTTTGCATGTATTGGAAATCGGACTGAAAAATAATGCATGTAATTCATATGGATGTATTTGTTATATTATACATATAGATGGACTGAAATGTAATGCATGTATTTAATATGGGTGTATTTGTTATGTTATACATAAAGATGGACTAAAATGTAATGCATGTAACTGCTAAAAGTATTGGTGAAATGTAATGTATGTAATTCCTTTGGCTGTTGGTGAAATGTAATGCATGTAATTTGGGTGGCTTTATTTGTGATATTATACATAAAGATGGACTGAAATGTAATGATGTAATTCATATGGTTGTTGGTGAATTGTAATATAAATATTTTTGATTGCTTAGGGATTGTGGAGACAATAAATGAGGTTGTACCTCATGCTATTAACAGGAGGTGTGCCAGGCATATCTATGCCAATTTCAGAAGTCAGTATGCAGGGGCTGCCCTGAAGAAGTATTTCTGGCAAGCAACCAGATCATATAATGCTACAGGTTTCAATTTTGCACTTTATAAGATCAAAGAGTTGAAACCTGCAGTATATGATTGGCTTTTCAAAATCCCATCTGAGACGTGGTCTAGGCATGCATTTGACCGAAGACTAAAAAATGATCATGTCATCAACAATCTCTCTGAATCCTTCAACCATGGTTGGCGGGTGAACTTAGAAGTAAACCAATTCTAACATTGGTGGATGGGTTGAGGGCCAAACTTATGTGTAGATTGCAAAAAAGAAAAGAGAAGGGCAACAAATGGTCTGGTGTGGTTGTACCTAATGTAGTGAAGGAATTAAACAACATTAAAGAGGAGTCTAGGAGATGTCACCTCTTAGTGGCCGGGGAGCATGAGTTTGGAGTTCAAGACCAAAATATTCACTATATTGTAAACTTGAGGGGAAAAACATATAATTGCCAGGTTTGGGATATATCTGGGATTCCCTGTAGGCATGTAGCTTTGGGGATAAGTTACAGAAGGGAGGATGTAGAAAGTTATTGTGATAGTAGGTTTTCCTTGTCAGCATACATGAAAGCCTACAAATATTTTATACATTCAATACCAGATCATACCTTTTGGCCTTTGGGAGTAGATGTTACCCACACTACTCTTCTACCTCCAGTTATTAAGAGAATGCCAGGTAGGCCCAAGAAAAACAGAAGAAAGGAACTCAGTGAGGCACCCAATGCAGTCAAAAGATCAAGCATGGTGAAGTGTAAGGCATGCAATGAATTAGGACATAAAAGGAGAACATGCCCAAGCATTCAGGTATCTTTCAATGCATTTTGTATCTTACAATGCACCAGTACATTTACTCGTCTTTAATATTGTCTGTTTTTTCTTGGTATTTTAGGTTAACAACAGTGGAAGAGACTCAGATCTCAATATCCCTTTATCACAACTAGCAAGAAAGAGGAGGAAATCTAAAGACCAAAGAAGCTCAAGTTGGTAGGAAAGGAAAGTTGCCATGGTGCCCCAACCTCCAGCACAAGTTTCATCATCCTAGCCTTTGTTCAAAACACAACAAGTACCTCCAATGCATCCTACGGGTTCATCCTCACAGCCACAACCACCCTCACATCTTGGAGCAAGATATCTAGCGCCAAGTTTTTGGAGAGGAATAGGAGTCTCCCCACAAAGGGAGATAAGGAGTAAGAACAAGAATGATGACAAAGAACTTAACAGTGAAACATGCACACAACAGTGATGATGAAACTGGCCTTTTGAAGTATTTTGCACAGTAGTTTGAGGAAACTGGCCTTTTGAAGTATTTTGCACAGTATTTTCTGTAATGATGCTTTTGAAATTAATAATGTTTGCACCTACATTGGCATTTTGAAGTATTTGTCTGTTTGGGATGTTTTTAATGGAATGATGTATTCCTTTTGTCAAGTTAGTTGTGAATTAATCTTGTTGTTATGTTCAGTTGTCAAATATTGTTGATATTTTGTTGATGAATTGTTCAACTGTCAACAAATGATATTATTGTTGATGAATTAATCCTCTTCTGATGTTCAGTTGTCAAATATTGTTGTTGATGAATTACTCCATTGTGATGTCCAATTAAACTCAATAGGATTTTGTACGATTACAAGTTGCATTCATTTAATCTTAATAAGAAAATATTACAATTTCACCCAAAAGTCAATATTTAAATAACAATTACCTCCATCTAATAATTACAAAACTTACATTAAGGTCCGCAGGATATTTTAGTACGAAAAAATATTCAAAATATTTTAGAATTAACTAAAAAATTAATTTAATTTATAAAAGGGTATTTTGGTCAATTCAACCATAAAATTGAGCTATTTGTAAGACAGTTATGAACCTCGGGGGGGGGGGGTACTTGTAATTTATGAAACAACAGGGCGGTATTTGTAATTACCGCAAACCTCAGGGGTGGTAAATATAATTCACCCTATTTTTTTTCTTTTCAGATAGTATTATCGCCAATGAACAGTACACAATAATATATACAGAAAATGCATTTAGAATTAATATAAATATCTTAATGTACATCAACTAAACTACTTTAATATTACTGTAGACAAACAAATTTCACGCTCCAATCAAATTGAGACAAATAATTTTGATATTTATCTCTTTAGAAAATACAAATATCAAAGAGATAATGTCAAAATTGATCAATCATATCTTGCTAAATATTTAATGTATTTATCTCTTTAAATTAAATTATAAAGAGATATACAAAAGGTGTTTAAGTTCACCTTGACTCTACCTCTTTGACAGCTATATAAAGAGGTCCCCGGAGCTCATTCAAGACACAATGAAAGACAAGTGAAGACACAAGCAAAAGACTCCCCAAATCCTCTCAAGTGCAAATCAAGAAAGATCCACGGCGTTCAAGGCAAGAATCAAGGCGTTCATCGCGGAAGTCATCCAAAGTCAACGTTCGATTCGAGAAGAAGTCAAAAGACTCGCGAATTAACATTATCAAGAAGCAAGTCCACCTTGACGGAAGATTAAAGCCTCAAATCCACCAAGAAATATTCAAGTTCAGGAAGAACATCTCCAAATTTATATCATTTAATCCGGAAACAAGTCAACAACCCTCGAATTAACGTTATTCAAAGTCAAGTCAACATCGAAGGAGATCAAACGTCAAGTTTCACCTCCAAATTGCCGAAGTCAAAGATCGCGTTCTCGAAGTGAAGAAGTAGAGATTTCCACCCACGAATATTCAAATCAATTCAAAGAAATTTATTTGTAATAGTTTCTTGTTTCAATAAATTCAGAGGAACACGAAAATTTCTTTATAAATTTTGGCACGCCTAGTGGGACCTCTCTACCTCTCATCTCTTCCCTTCATCAAGGCCTGAAGTATTTAGATGGATACTCAAGGAAACGCTATGAAGACGGTGAATTCCAAACTCGCCACATCGAAGTCTTCAAGTTCTAGTACCAAGAATATTGTTGTTCCTCCCATTGAATCTGTTCAGAAAGACTTCATCATACCTAGCCATGCAAATGAAGATGATGACAATAAATTTCCTCTGTCCTCTCCTCGCTCCGTGTCTAGCTACTCCTGCCCAATGAAAGTGGCTTCAGTCATGGTGATGAATGCTACAACTATAGAAGAGCAAATTGCAAGTCTGACAAGAGCCATCGAAGGACTCACAAAGCACGTCCAAGAGCAAGATGCCTAAATTGCTAGGTTGATCAACAAGCCAGATGAAGTTGACACAAGCCATATCAGGGTGAAACAAATTGAGGCTCACTATGAAGAAGAGGCATCCACAAAGCAGCATTATACCGAGAAGGATAAGCCTGCAAAATAGCTTCATATCTCATTTGATGGAGCGATTCCAGTGGACCGACTTAAAGAATTCATTGAAGGAACCATCAGAAGCAAGATCGAGGGAACCTTAAGGTCATCCTTTACTTACACAAAGCCATACACTCAAAGAATTGATCACCTGAAGATGCCAATCGGCTATCAACCTTCCAAGTTCCAGCAATTTGATGGCAAAGGCAATCCTAAGCAACACGTGGCTCACTTCATGGAAACGTGCAACAACGCTGGAACATATGGGGATCACCTCGTCAAACAATTTATTCAATCTTTGAAAGGAAATGAGTTTGATTAGTACACCGACTTGGAAGCCAACTCAGTTGACAGTTGGGGGCAATTAGAACAAGAATTTCTCAATCGATTTTACAGTATCAGAAGAACAGTCAGCATGATCGAGCTTACAAACTCACACCAGTGGAAAGAAGAGCGCGTCATTGATTATATCGACCGCTGGAAAAATTTGAGCCTTAATTGCAAAGATCGATTGTTTGAGACTTCAACAACTGAAATGTGTATCTAAGGATAGCAGGGCTAGCTATCTTATACCTTGTAGTTGACAAGACAGGAGTTAACAAATCGACTCGACAGCTTCTGCCTATCAAAACGTGAGGTAACAGAACCTCATGATAGATTGTAGCTGTCCAAGCTCACAGTGAAATTAACTATATCATTTCCGGCAAAGTCTTAATCAGAAGAGAGACCAGGAAAATAGGATACAACCAAATGGACTACCAGGAAATGCCTTGGGAACTTTGCTATATTCTTCAAGCAATAAAACCAAAAAAAATTGAAGAGCTAGAGACTCGTGCACATGGAATTGAAATGAGCGTCATTGCAAAGAAGACACGGATACTCAAATGATATCAATAATGATGCTAATGATGATGCAACACCATGAAAATTTTCAATGCTCTTATATATGAACATAAACTATTTAATGTCCAAAAAAAATCTCAATGCTCCTGGATATGAGCATAAACTATCTCATGTCAAAAATAAAAAATAAAAAAAATCAATGCTCCTAGATATGAGCATAAACTATCTAAAGTTCCCAAAAAAATCTTAGTGCTTCTGAATATGAGCATAAACTATCTAATATCCAAAAAAAAATCTTAGTGCTCCTGGATATGAGCATAAACTATCTAAAGTCCCAAAAAAAAATCTTAGCGCTCCTGGATATGAGTGTTAGAATATTTAAATTTGTTCTTATCTTTTCCTATTTTACTTCAAGTAGGTCTCTTCTATAGGTGTAGTTTTACTTCAAGTAGGTCTCTTCTATAGGTGTAGTTATCCTTAAATTCCATCACTATAAATAGAGGTGGAATCATCATTAATCAATAATATAGATTCATCTCTTCTTTTATCACTTCGTACATGGTATAAGAGCAGGTTCAGAAAAAGTGAGAAAGAAGTTGTATATATATATATATTTATATATATTTCTGAAAAAAAAAAAAAAAAAAAAAAAAAAAAAAAAAAAAACAAGAGAGAAAAAACCTAACCCTAGTTTTTTTGCAACCCACCGCCACCCCCTTCCGCCGCCGCAGGTCACTCGGCCGCCGCGGCCGTCGGCCCCTCACCTTGCGTTCACACCCGTCGGTCGCCGCCGTCGCCGCTTTCTCTCGCGCCTCCGGCGCCTCTGTTCGCGGCGCCGCGCCTTCTTCTTGCGCCGCCCCGCCCTTCCGCCACTTCTGCTCGCGACGCCCGCCTCCGGCGTTGCACCTTGCGCCGCGCCCGATCTGAGATGCTCACCTGAATCAGCTTTTCGTTGCTGACTGCTCTCCCTGCTGCTGCTGTCCTATCTATCTGTCTGTCTATCCCCCCTTGATCATGGCTACCGTTGAACATAAAGGTGCTCTTGGCACCACTGTCAAGTTGAATGGCCAGAATTATATCCTCTGGTCCCAAGCCTTTCGGTTGTTTCTTGGGTCTCAAAATAAGCTTAATCATATTTTGGCTCCTCCACCAACCTCTACTGATGCTAATTTTTCGACTTGGCAACAAGCTGATTACTCGGTTATGACTTGGCTTCTGAATAGTATGGAGGAAACTGTCGGTTCCAATGTTATGTTTCTCACTTCTGCTAAAACAATGTGGGATACTTTACATGACATGTATTCTCAGGAAAAGAACGTTTCTCGGGTATTTGAACTGTATGAGAGACTTTTTTCCCTCAAACAGGATGGCCGTACAGTAGCCGACTATTTTGCCTCCTTGAAGGGCACATCTGATGAAATTTTGCTATATCACCCCTTGAGTTGTGATGCTCAGACTCGCAAGACTCAGTGGGAAGATTTTTTGGTGGCGAAGTTCCTGTCCGGCCTCGACAACAATTTGAAATCGGTTCGTGATCACCTCCTAGCCAGTGACTCTGTGCCTACGTTATCCAATGCTCTGTCTCGTGTCCTCCGCGTGGCTACTATATCCTCTGACTCTTCATCTGGTCCAACCACCGAGTCCTCAGCCATGGCAGTTCGTGGTCGCGGTCGAAACTCCTCCCGAGGCCGTGGTGGTCGTGGTCGAGGCTCCAATGCTTCTACTAACTCCCGTTACTGCACCCATTGTGGTCGAACTAATCATGTTGTGGAAAAATGTTGGCTCAAATATGGCAAACCGGAGTGGGCCAATACAGTTAAAGGTGATGGTGAACCTACAACATCGGAACCTTCTGCTAATGAATCTGATTTGGTTACCCTTAGCCGTGAAGAATATGAACAGCTCCTCCATCGCCCTGTGGCTAATTCCACTGCCCCTGCCACAGCTTCCACTCCGGGTGCCTTTGCTGCAACTCCTGGTGAGTCTTGGATGCTAGATTCAGGTGCTACTACACACCTCACTGGTAATCGCTCTCTTTTTTACTCCCTCTCTCCTTCTCATACCTCTCCCTTCGTTCGCCTCGCTGATGGATCCTACTCTCCCATATATGGCTCTGGTACTGTTCATCCCACACACCAACTTACCCTTAATAATGTCTTGTATGCACCAAAGTTTCCTGTTAGTCTCCTCTCTATTAGTCAACTTACAAAAGTCCACAACTGCTCGGTAACTTTTTTTCCTTCTTACTGTGTGTTCCAGGATCTGCAAACACAGAGGACGATTGGTGGCGGTCATGAGCGTGGTGGTCTCTACTTTCTAGATCATACTACACCTGTAGATGCTCGTGCTCTTTCTGCCTCTGTCTCCCCTCTTCAGTGGCATTGTCGTCTTGGTCATCCATCCTTACCTAATCTAAAGAAGGTTTTACCTATTCAGTCTACACGCTTGGATTGTGAGTCTTGTCAGTTGGGAAAGCACCATCGTGCTAGCTTTCCACCTCGTCTTGACAACCGTAGTTCCTCTCCTTTTAGTTTAGTTCATTCTGATATTTGGGGTCCGTGTCGTATTGAGTCTATTGGTGGGTTTAGGTACTTTCTTACCTTTGTTGATGATTACTCAAGAATGACTTGGGTCTATTTACTCAAGGATAGGTCTCAAGTACCTAGTATAATCACTTCCTTTTATAATGAAATAAAAACTCAGTTCTCTGTTAATATTCGTATTTTCCGTACTGATAATGCTCTTGAATATGTCCAAAAAGCAGTTTCTAACTTCTGTGATTCTCATGGCATTTTACATCAATCTTCTTGCTCGTATACCTCTCAACAAAATGGTGTCGCCGAACGCAAACATCGCCACCTTCTCGATGTTGCTCGCACTATTTTGGCTCATACGCATGTTCCAAAATCCTATTGGGGGATGCTATTCTCACAGCTTGTTATCTCATTAACCGTATGCCTTCTAGTGTTCTCAGTGGGGATATTCCGTATTCTTGTCTTTTCCCTGGTAAGCCTCTCTTTGGGTTAACTCCTCGAGTCTTTGGGTGTGTGTGCTTTGTTCATCTCCATTCTCCTAACCTCGATAAACTGTCACCTCGTTCTGTTAAATGTATATTTTTGGGGTATTCACGAGCACAAAAAGGGTATCGGTGTTATGATCCTATATCTCACCGGTCATTTACCTCTGCCGATGTTACTTTCTTTGAGTCCACTGCTTATTACTCTAAGACCCCTTCCCCTTATGTTCCTCTTCCATCTCTTCCCTTACCGGTCCCGGCACTCTCACATCCTCCCCATACCGAACCACCTACACGACCTTTACAGGTGTATTGCAGGCGTACTCATTCTACGACTACCATGCCTGTTGATCCGCCAAGTCTTCCTCTTGCTGCAGCTCCTGGCACCCCGACCCCTATGTCTGCGGCGGATCTTCCCATTGCCCTTCGCAAAGGTAAAAGGTCTTGCACTGCTCATCCATTGGCTCATTCCCTTTCCTATAAATGTCTTAGTCCTGTTTATCGTGCTTTCTCTGTCTCTCTATCATCTGTTTCTATCCCTAATTCTTATTATGAGGCACTTTCGCATTCGGAGTGGAAGGCGGCGATGGATGAGGAGATGTCGGCTCTCCTTTCCCGGGGAACCTGGGAGCTTGTCCATCCACCTCCTAACGTCGACGTCGTCGCTTGTCGATGGGTGTTCGCCCTCAAGTTTCATGCTGACGGGTCCCTAGACCGATATAAAAGCTCGCCTGGTTGCCAAGGGCTTTACTCAGACATATGGGGTAGATTATTTTGAAACATTCTCCCCTGTTGCTCGTCTTAACTCTATTAGAGTTTTGTTTTCCTTGGCAGTTAATCTCAGTTGGCCAATGCATCAGATGGACATCAAAAATGCTTTCTTATATGGTGACTTGAAGGAAATTGTCTATATGGAGCAACCTCCAGGTTATGTTGCTCAGGGGGAGAAGCAACGAATGGTGTGCAGATTGAAGAAAGCGATCTACGGTCTTAAACAAAGTCCAAGGGCATGGTTTGATAAATTCAGTACTATTATTGGTGAGTTTGGATTTTCACGGTGCCAAGCAGATCATTCAGTCTTTGTTCGAATTAAGGAATCAGGTACGGTTATTCTAGCAGTCTATGTTGATGATATCTTAATCACCGGTAGTGATGTTTCCGGGATAGAAGAAGCCAAGACATACCTAAGGAAGCACTTCGTCACTAAAGATTTGGGGAGGCCGAAGTATTTTTTGGGGATTGAAATTGCTCATAGCAAGCATGGGATCTCTCTATCTCAGAGAAAATATGCCTGTGATCTCCTTCAGAAAGCAGGTTTACTCGGCACTAAACCGGTGGACACTCCTATGGAATTTAATCCTGATTTTTGGAATGATGATAGTAACTATTTGGAGGACAAGGCAAAGTATAGAAGACTTGTTGGCAAAGCTAATCTACTTAACCGTAACTAGACCTGATATCTCCTTTGCAGTTGGCCTAGTTAGTCAGTTTATGGATAAGCCACGATCAGTTCATTGGGAAGCTGTTCTAAGGATCTTGAAATATATAAAGGCATCCCCGGGAAAAGGATTATTCTTCCAACAGCATGGACACACAAAGATAGAAGCCTATTCTGATGCAGACTATGCAGGGTCGAAGGATGATAGAAAATCTACTTCTGGATATTGCACCTATGTTGGTGGGAACCTTGTGACTTGGCGTAGCAAAAAACAAACTACAGTTGCTAGGTCAAGCGCAGAAGCTGAATATCGGGCTATGGCTCACACCACTAGTGAAGTTTTGTGGTTAAAGAATCTTTTGAAAGAGTTAGGTTTTACGAACAATGATCCTGTACCTATGCACTGTGACAATCAAGCAGCTATTCATATTGCCAGTAATCCTATTTTCCATGAGAGGACAAAGCATATTGAGGTTGATTGTCACTTCATTCGTGAGGCTGTCATGAGTCAGAAAATTTGCACTCCCTTTACTCCTTCTTCAGAGCAAAGAGCAGATGTTTTTACCAAGGCTTTAGGAACAAAACAATTTAATATTATGTGTAACAAGCTGGGCATGATTGATATATTTGCTCCAGCTTGAGGGGGAGTGTTAGAATATTTAAATTTGTTCTTATCTTTTCCTATTTTACTTCAAGTAGGTCTCTTCTATAGGTGTAGTTTTACTTCAAGTAGGTCTCTTCTATAGGTGTAGTTATCCTTAAATTCCATCACTATAAATAGAGGTGGAATCATCATTAATCAATAATATAGATTCATCTCTTCTTTTATCACTTCGTACAATGAGCATAAGCTATCTAATGTCCAAACAAAAATCTCAATGCTCCTGGATATGAGCATAAACTATCTAATGTCCAAAAAAATAAAATAAAAATTCAACGCTCCTGGATATGAGCATAAACTATCTAAACTCCCACAAA
This sequence comes from Sesamum alatum, assembly GCA_034509735.1. Classification (NCBI taxonomy): domain Eukaryota; kingdom Viridiplantae; phylum Streptophyta; class Magnoliopsida; order Lamiales; family Pedaliaceae; genus Sesamum; species Sesamum alatum. The sequence goes on from JACGWO010000008.1 coordinate 13,263,781, forward strand.
AAATCTTAGTGCTCCTGAAATATGAGCATAAACTATCTAACTTTGGGCATCTTTCCATGTTGTATGATACTTTATAGAAACTCTTCTAATAGCTACATCAAGTTTCGGGAACCTCTTTTCCTTTCAGCTTTTGTAGGTTTTGAGTGGCGTCCTGATTGCTCTTGAAACTTCATAGGCCTTCCTGCTTTGCTGTCTTGGGGCCATGTTCCTAAGAGAATTTTCCCATCTTACTTCCTTCCTGCGTCCCTCTTGGGGTGGTCGTAGAGTTTCTACCCGAGGTGGACTATTGTGATCTATGTACTTCTTCAGATATCTGCACTGGATCAGTTTCTGTATTTTATTTTTCAAGTAGAGCAATCTTCCGTGTTGTGGCCGCGATCTCTATGAAAAAGATAATATTTGCTAGACTTCATTCTTTTGGGATCTTCCTTCATTCGAAGGGGCCACTGAGCGATTCCTTGTTGCTCTACCACAACGAGAATCTCGGCACAAGGCGTTTTCAGCGGAGTATACCAGGTAAGTTCAGAGGACGGCGCATGCTTCTGATCTCTTCGGCTATCTCATTTCCTTTGGGGCCTAAAAGGCTTTCTTCAACCGCTCTCCTCTTGGAAGGAGTTGTGTTCCTTACGCCAGAAGTTTCTTCGATCAGCATATACTTTCCGCGCGTGCTAAGAAGTCATCCAGTGTGATGGGGGGCGTCCCAACTATAGATTCTCGGAACCTTCCCCTGCGTAGATTTTGTTGCATGATGCTCATTAAGAGCTTGGGGTTGACATTTGGGACTTCCAAGGCGGCCTCAAAAAATCTTTGTACGTACTCCCCTAGACTTTTTTGCTCTCGTTGGACTACCGTAAACAAATATGAGACGGTCTTTGGATATCTCTTATTTATTGCAAAGTGATGCAAAAAACGTTGTGAGAAATTTTTGAAGTTGTCTATTGTTCCAATAGACAACTGTTTGAACCAGGTCATAACTTTCCCGGTTAGAATGGTCCGAAAAAGCTTACAGTATGCTGCGTCGCTGACATCAAACAGATCTACCTTCTCTAGGAAGCGATCTAAGTGATTCTGCGGGTCTTTAGTCCCGTCATACTCACGAGGTTAGGGATCTTGATTGTGGGCTGGATAGCTTCTGCCAGGATGTGAGTGGCAAAAAAGACTCCGCCTAGGGGGTGCCATGGCTAAGGCCAGAGCCTGGTGGCCTTCCGTCCCTTCTAAACTAGCCTGCCTAGCGGTCGCTTGGTTCATTCTCAGGGATCCGTGCTCTTTCATTGGTGCGTCCCTTGGAGGTGGTGGGGGAAGCTCTCCTTCCGATAGGGAAGGGCTGCTCTCCACTTCTTCTTCGAGATGGCCGTCTCTCTGTTGGTTTGTATCCCTCTGCTTGCTATTCCTTCTCAGGGATCCACGCTCTTTCAGTGGTATGTCCCTTGGAGGTGGTATTGGCAGTTCCTCTTTCGGTAGGGAAAGCCTGCTCTCCACTTCTTCTTCGAGTTAGCCGCCTTCTTGTTGGTTTGTCACCCTCTGCTCGCTATTCAGAGGGGTCAGGCCTGCTCCGGGACCCCTATGAGGATAGCAAGGGGGTCTTGGCAGCGGGGCATGCTCCGCGATATATTGGGTAATTGCTCTCGGTGCAGCTTATACTGAAGCATCTTCAATCATCTGCCGAAAGGCATCAGGTGTGAGCTGGAACATTGGAGGAAGAGGAGCTTGCTCCTGCTCTTGCTGCTTTTCCCGCCCATCTACTCTTGGTTGCGTGGTTGCTGGATTTCTTCGTGGGGTGCGTGCTCGGAGATCCCCCTCGAGCTCATCGAAGCCCCCTTTACCGTTCCTTGCTCTTGATCTAGTGTCATCCTTGAATGTCGAATAGTTGTTTCACACAGGTGGCGCCAAGTTGATGTCGCTAAAAAACAAGATCAACTAAATTTGTATTAAGTTGGTGCGATTCAACACATTTTACTATAATAGCGAGAATCCTCCTCTTTCATGAGAAAATGAAGAAGGGTATTTATACTAGTGTGAATATGTGTTATTTAGGATAGGTAAGGATAAGTACTACTTTGCCCATCACGTACTCCTATTACATTGCTACAATTTGTTTATTAGGATATTTCAGTAAATTGTCTCACAACACCAATTTGATAAATTTGACTTCCACCTTTTCATTATGGAACCTCCCGCAAGCCTTATTTGAAATTATTTATTTTCTCTATTAAAATTTAAAGAGCTATTTATTTCCTCTATCAATTTTTAAAGAAAAAGATCTAAATTAATTTTTTAACTTCTTTTCATAAAATTCACATCCATAACCACTCGATCAATACGTGTGCACCGCTAGGGAACAAAGAAAGCAATGGTATATTCGTAAATGAGAGCCGAAAATGATGTCAATGTTTTTCTTGATTCTTCCACTCCAAAAAAATATACTCTTCTCTTCTCCTCTGATCATACTCCATCCATACCAGGACCGACATAACTCCACACCCCCACCTCTCTCTCTCTCTCTCTCTCTCTCTCTCTCTCTCTCTCACACACACACACACACACACACAACACGCACCCACTGTTTCCGACTGTCCCCTTATGCCAAGATGAACAGGTGAGTCTAAGGTCAGAAATAATCACAAGAATGATTCTTGATCTTTTGAAGCTGCCTTTTCTCGTTTTGTTTTTGGTTTTTGGCTTTTCGAGTGCTGAATGCAAATGGGGGTTTTTTTTTTTTTCTTTGACATGTTTGTGGTTGGGTTTCTGGTTAATTTTTGTCTTTTTCATAAGGCTAAAATTTGCAGTGTAATTGTCACTATTTTCATTATGATCATTGGCTGCAATCTGGGTTTTTGTTCTTGAGTGCGTTTCTTTATTCCTTTGTCATTTGTGCCCTTGTTGAAACAGATAGTTGGTGAAAGTGAAAAGGCTTAAAGAGTATCATATTCAAAATTGACTTTCTTGGTCTTGGGAATAAAAGGTAAACTCTTTTTGCCCTTCTTTTCAGTTGGTAGTTCTTTCACTATCCAAGAAAGTATCATTTAAGGTTCCTTCTTTTATTTATTTGTTTTTACATACGAGATGATCTTGATTCAAGCAGTTGCTATTCAAGTGTGCTCTGAATTTGCTCATCAAATGGCTGAGGTGATTGGCCCAAGATTGTACGGTTGCTCCAATTGTAGAAATCATGTAGCACTTCATGATGATATTATCTCTAAAGCATTTCATGTGAGTTTGACACTATTTAGTTGTTTATTCATTCTTTTGACAAAGTTCATTTCTGTACTGCGGAATATCTTCGTTCTTGGTTGGCAATCAGACTGTATTTTGTTATGTTCTTGTAGATTTTTCTTGAACAATGTAAAGATGCAGTTTCTGAAATGGAGAAAAGTCTGTGGAAAATAAAGGGATAAAGACTAAGTTGTTACTTTTCTTGATGTGGAGTTCTGTCGTGGTTTGATGTGTTTTGATCGCAGGAAGGAGAATTGAAAGAAAATCGAATATTATCCATTGCTCTAGATAATGTCTTGCAACTCCAAGTTTAATCACAAGTACTAGGAGCTTGTAGTTGCAGAAGAGTTAATTCCCTTAGAAGATAACGTCTCTACTATTTAGCATGCATGCTGTTGATGATCTGCAACAATAGGTAAAAGATGAAAAATCGAAAAGGGATCTGGGATACTTCTTTCGTTAGTTTTTATCTGTGTGGTGTGTTTATTAATGTCGTTCATGCTCCCGTTGCAAGTTTTGAGTTGTAAATCTGTTGATAAACGTCTGGTAGATCTTAGTCCTAACATAAGTTTTTGTGATCAATGACAGGGAAGAAATGGTCGAGCATTTCTATTCTCCCATGCTATGAACGTGACTGTGGGGCCCAAGGAAGATAGGCAGCTAATGACTGGTCTTCATACAGTTGCTGATGTTTATTGTGGTGACTGCCGTGAGATATTGGGATGGAAATATGAGAAAGCATATGAGGAAACACAAAAGTATAAGGAAGGGAAATTTATTCTGGAGAAGTCAAAAATCGTGAAGGAAAACTGGTAGTTCATGGTAAAGTTCTTGATTTACCACCTTAATGGATTCTCAACGGGGTTCCTTCCTTTGAAGGAGTCTCATCAGTTCAAAATGTTAATTCATTGTTCGTTCCTGTGCATATCTGCTCTATTGCTTCTGTAAAATCATGTTGATGATTGTGTCACATGTGAATAAGTTTGTTAATATTGCGGTTTGTTAACTCTAGTCAAATGAAATGATACCTGTGTGTTACCATCATATGATGATCTACCCGATGCTAACTGTCAGCGTAAGTCTTGAAGTATAGTTAACATATAAATGTAAGTTCTTAAACGTTCTCGAAATGGTCAGAGGTCATGCAGCTCAAGTTTTACAGTAATTATCTTAGATAGGGAAGTGTTGGGTACAGAATCTAACAGGCTTATGATGAAGTTATAAATTCTAAACTAAATCGTTCAGGTACACATGACGATACAGGCTAAAGTAACATGAGTATTAATCTACTTGAATTAGTTAGCAGAAGCCCATTTTTAATCCGTGCAAATCTATAATAGTCTCTAGCGTGAGACGAGGGTAGGTAAATGTTCACTTGATTGCTACTGAATCTTGGTTCATCTGATGCTATATTCTTTCCGTTCCTCCATATGGGACATAAATCGTATTGATTAAGATAGGATGGTCACGAGCCAAACTCTATGAGTTACAAACAAGGAAAATTGTAAGGCAGGGCTTCCATTAACGTTTTCCTATGTTTTCGATCTTTAAGTTGAGTTTGCTCTTAGTAAAAACACGTTCCCCGTCTTGACGCAATAGAAATATGAAACGGATCCTCAACCATCATAGATCTGCTCGGAAGGTACGTTACTGCTTTTTATCTCTGTCTTATGATATGTCTAGTAGTTGTGCGGATTCTTGATGGTTTGTGTTCTTACACGCTGCGCGAGTTGTTCAGATTCACAAGATTCTTACAAATACTAGTAGAATTGGAGAACTACTTGAAACCTTTCCACAGGTTATATTAGCTAAGTTGTGCTGTCTTGAATCCCTTGCTCACTGCAACTTTACATCTTTACCTATTTTTGCTGGTGAAAATCTCTGAATTGAGTAATATGTGATCCGTTCTTGTGCCGTTTCACCTGACAATTTACCTTGTTCTTGTCACTAGAAAGTATCACGTGCATTGCGCGTTTATGAACACGAGTTTAAAGGAGAATGAAGCAATTAACAGTAAGCTTGTATTTCCACGTCTATATTTTGGTTGTGTTGTAATTCTTGACATGGTATATCATTATATATATGAATAGTTACCTTTACGCTCCTTGACTTATGGTCTGTTTACACAAACTACTCCTGCCTTTTGCGTAATTACAAAAATCATCCCAACAGCCAAAAAGTAGGCTATGATGTTGACGTTTTTGGGAAGTGTATGTGTATATTTTTTCAAAAAGCAATGGTGGTTTGTGTAAATAATTTTAATGTTTTTGGTAGGTGTATTTGTAATTATTCAAAAGACGGGTAATTTGTGTAAACAAACCATATATTAGGGGTGTAAATGTAACTATGTATTATATATGATAATTTTGGTGGTTGTATTATCGCCTTTAATGTTGGCGTGTCATATATATAGCGTGTTATAAGGCGAAGTTGAGGTCCATGACTCTTTTAAGGTTATAGGTTCGAACCCAGCTAGTATGGGATATTATTCTACTTAATAGTAAATTTCTTTATACTTTATAGTAAGTGATTAATAGAAATTGTTGTAGTTGTTGGTGAGTTATTAACATCTGCATGGTTTTGAGTTGCATCTTCAGCAACTTGGCTTTCTTAGGAAGTTGTTCCATTTGCAGTTTGCAACGGAAACTTTCTGACATACTTGATTTCAACAATGATATGCATCTGGTTAAGTACCAATTGATTGAATCGACACCACCTATCATATTTGTAGGAGAAATCCCAAATTTAAACCCAGGATTTTCCATCCTTAACTGTTGTAAACAAAAACGACAAAAAAAGGAAGCGGAATGAGTCTGTCTGCACGAGCAAGATGTTTTTAGACTCAACATGGGTAACGTGCATCCCGCTTCAACGTTCTACAGCCACATTTTGTGACCACCTGAGGATGCAAAAACAATAGCAGCCACATTTTGTGACCACCTGAGGATGCAAAAACAATAGGGAAATAAGAGACAACGGGTTTAAGGCGCGGGAATGAGAATCACACTTTTCCATAAAACAGCAATCAGCAATGGTTTCAACAAGAAAAAACCAAGCTTTCTCAAACCAAGAAATGAAGTTCAATTGCAGGTTATACATCAAAGAACAGATATTTTTCTCATGATCCACTTCTTTTTGGCATTCTCAATTGCCAACTCCCTCATCTTAAGAAGTTCACGACAACGTTGCTGATACTGCAAATCAATTGCATCGAGCTCTACCTTGAGATCATCACATACTTCATTCTCTCTGTCGGTCAGAGAAAGAGAAGAAATGCTCAAGCTCATATTGGTTGATGCAGTAATCCATGAGCCTGCATAGCTGGTTAGTGAGTTCTTCACGCTTTCACCAATCGGAGAATGCCCATTGCTTGTTTTGTATTTCTCAATGGAATGGTCCGCCACTTGGGAATCATTCTTGTGCATAGCATCTGAAGTTGATGCATAAGTGTGAAAAGACGATGCTCCAACTGATTCTGCAGTACTGGTATTCTTTGACCCTAAGAACTCTGGATAAACCCCTCTCTCCCCAGATTCTTTGCCGTTAATGATATATGAACAATGGTTCCTATTTAATACAACCTGTTCATTGTCAAGTGTAGCAGAGCCCTCAAGCAACCTCTTCGCTCCACTCAAACTTCCAGATGACATTCCCCAATAAGGCATAAATTGTGAAATTAAGCTGTTAATCAGCTCAGCTATGAAAGCAACATCATCTTTGCACAAGTCAAGTTGATCGACCATCTCAGCAGCAATTGACAGTGCAGTATCAGCATTGAGATAAAAGATGAAGTGAACATTCCGTACTCGACCTGCCATAAACATTTTCGTTTGAACAATGTCCTGAGGCGGAGAATAAAGCATATTTAATAAGGATGGTTCTGAAGTAAGAATCATACCAGAACAGTCCGCAATCCTCAAAGTTAAGGAGATTGAATTATCATCATGCTTTTCCCCCTTCAAGGCAAACTCATTCCTCTCATTACATCTGTGGAGTTCGAAAATCGACATTGAAGTTCCACTCATGCTTTCAGGACAAGTGCTACCTGATAGCCTTTTGCAAGAAGGGTCCAGATCCATGGAGGGACAATCGGATCTTAGTGAGTTCAATGATATGGGTGATAGCTGCGGAGGGTCATAAGTATAATCCTTGGAATATTCATACAAAACGAATGGCTCTTTCAAGAGCTCAGCAGCACTCAACCTCTGAGATGCTGGAACCAAACACTTCTCTATGAACTGCCTTACTTCAGGATCCTTTACTTTCCCTAAAGCAGCTGGTTTTATGCCCTAGAATTTTAACAATAGGATAATCACTTCACCAATGTGAAAAGGTCGCATATTAGGACATTGCTAAATAACCATTTAACTACAATATAACTAGAACACAATACTTACAGATGTGACCTTCTTGTATATCTGCGCTTGGTTTTTGCATTCACTGTACGGGTATTCACAGGTAACCAACTCCAGCATACACATCCCAAAGGAATAAATATCCACCAATTCATTGTATTCCTCCTCATAGAGCTCTGGAGCCATGAACTCAGGTGTACCTATGGGAAATAACATAGCTGAATGTAAAATAATAAAGGAAAATGATGACTGAATAAAAGCGACATTCCTTTCAGGTATAACAATTACCAATGACACTTCTTGCAGTAGGTCGTTGCATTATGGTTGCCAATCCAAGATCTCCAATTTTAACTTCTCCATGGTTCCCATTCACAAAGATATTGTCACATTTCAAATCTCTGTGAATAATACGAGGATTGTGAGCATGCAAATAGTCTAAACCTCGAAGGATCTGCCTGGCCCAGTTCTTGATGGCCTTCATATCAACATTTTTATGTTTGTGTCGATACCTAAACGAGAAGGACAAACAATCTTTAATAAGTACTAAGTAAATGTAAATGAAAACGCAGTACCATAAGAAAGAATGAGAACAATGTTTGACAAAATGAGAGAACTCACTGCCTCAAGCTGCCGGAAGTGAACAGTTCAGTGATCATATTAATGGTTTTGTTCTCATCATCCACCCAGGAGGCATATGATCTAATGACATTTTCATGTTTCAGTGTCCTCAATAGATGAACCTCAGAATATAACCTCTCCAGATGTTCAGGCGACTGCAGTGCATCCTCAATGCCTACTTGATTCCAAGCAACTTCTATGCCATCAATTTCGTCAAACCCCTTGTAACTAAAGACGGGAACAAGCACAAGTAAATATTTTGACAGGAACATAATAATAGAATCTGCTTAAAAATTTCAAATGTGAGAGTAGTCCGTTCTACGAATAATTAGAAAAACTAAACAGAAGACAGTCTAGGAAGCATACACATTCTTGAATGCTCCTCTCCCCAGGATTTCATTGTACTGAAGGAAGAAAAAGAAAATGGTAAAAGAACTAAGGGCAAAATGGATTAAGAAAAAACACTGAAACTAACAAAATGAGCAAAAGCACAAATTAGCACAACATCATTAACATAATGCACGTTGCACTGCAACAGGAGACACTTTGTTGGTTTCCATCATCCAGGGGCCATTTAGTTGTTTGTCAGTGTTTTTTCACCTCTGCCAATGGATGATGGTGGGGCACAGGGCGGATTGGACCAATCCATACTTGCATATAGACTTGAGCCCTCCCATATTATTCTTCTGGCTTTCAAATAATAGAACATTCTTATACATTTTTTTCAGTAAAATGTTGACAATACATTCATATATTACAGCAAATAGGCAGTAGAAATTATATTTACCTATAGTGGATGAATCATAGAAAGAGCAGAACCCATATCAAATCTACAGAGATAAGTAACAGTAAACAGCCAAATGACACATTCAATGATCTGCCCTGAAGTTCCAATCTTACACTTCTGTCAGTGCCATATTGGCCTTTTGACCTCTAAACCATCCTTGTTTGAAACCCTTCTTCAAAATCAATTGACATTTCCAAACACATTATAGTACACAAATTGCTAATTTGATAAAACAAACTTTAACAGGTATTACTTATATATGTTCTTTCAAAGTAATTACTATACAATAGGGGTCTTCAATTCTTACTTGCAATTCGGAAAAGCAGATGGCATGCAAAAGAATAAATCTAAATCATTCAAGAATGTTGTCATGAAAAATTCACCTTTTAAATAACTCGTGCAGAGATTTGAAAATCACATCACCTGATAGATTCAGCTTTATAAAGCCAATAAAGTAGCATCAACCAATAACAATACAAAGACTGCTAAGACAAAAGAGTTTGACAAAAATACGAAAAAGGAAAGAACTTTACCCGAATATACCGCCCGTCGGGGGATATTTCGACAGCATCAGACTCGGCAGTCTCCATTTCAGATTTCTTTTCCGACTTCTCAATCCAACGCTAATTATTCCGACAAGTCATAACAGATTATTCACAAAAAGGGGGAAAAAGGGAAAAGAAAACCAAATCAAACTGTACAAATTACGATCCGCGTTACAGAAGGCGACAATCTGAGAAAGCTTCACAGGCGATGGAAAATGAAGTAATGCCCGATCCAAATCGAAATGGGCATCCAAAGAAGTTCAACGGCGGCGAACGCAACGAAGAACTCGAATTCGCTTCTCCTCCAGTCACACCTCCCATCTCATTTAATGAATCCTTCAACTGCCAAACAACAATCACCGAAACCCAAAAAAGAATACAGTGTGAAAAGAAAAATTCGCAGGGGCCAAGAATTAGGGGATAATATGAGAACCCAGAAATCCTGCAACCCCTTCAATCATCATGGAAAATGAAAAAAAGAAAAAAAAAATTGAGGTCAGAAAAACCCTAGAAATAAATTGGGCTCAAGAAATCCATTCAGATTGTGTACAATTGAAGGGATCTGACAATGAATTGATAATGCAAAGATTGTAACATGGAAAAGGGTGCAAAGGGAGAGATTTTGGGGGTAAAGGGTTGAACAGAATTGAATGGAAAAGCTGATGTCGTCACTTTGAGGCTTTGAACCTAATCGCGTGAATGTTGTAATGACGAGTCCTGAAGATTTGTTTGTACAATAATAGGCAAATGCCATCATTATGTTAAACTAGCGTTTTCATCAAACTCGATGCATATTAACGGGAAAAATGCAATTTTGGTCCTAAATATCGCCAGTAAAATAATTTTGATTCTTAAACTCTTTGTGGTTGTACTATTAATCCTCAAACATTTATCTTTTAAGCATTTTCAGTCCTTCCATTATATTGACTGTTATACGTGACGCAAAATTCATTTTTTTAAAATGTTATTGTACTCTTATTTTGTGATTTTTTTTCAACTTTTAGTCTAATACAATTAATTTTTTTATTTTTTTTCAAACTTAAAGAGATAAAAAAGTAAAAAAAATATTTAATTTAAGTAATAAATTTGCTATATAATCTTCACAACCCATCAGAGAAATGGGAAATTATTGTTAAATTTTGTGAAGATTGTATAGCAATTTGTTGCTTAAATTCAATATTTTTTTATTTTTTATCTCTTTAAGTTTGAACAAAAATAGAAAAAATAAGTGTATTAGACTAAAAGTTGAAAAATAGCACAAATAGGAGTCAAATAACATTTTTTTTATTAAAAAAATGAATTTTCTGTCAAGTATAACGGCCAATATAACGGAAGGATTGAAAGTGCTTAAAAAATAAATGTTTGAGGACTAATAATGTAACCTTAAAAAGTTTGAGAACCAAAACTGCTTTAGTGATAACTAGCCGTCGTGGCACGCCGTCCCTGCGTGCATGTAAAATAATATTGCACACTTTAAAGTTATTGTAAATAAGAAAATATACATATTAATCAACACATTGCATTTAAAAAAGAAAGAAAGAAAAAAAAGAAATGAAAACTAACTTAGGGGTATTATCGGTATAACCAAAAAAGTGGTGTTGCAGTGTAAGTAACCGTAATTTATTAGTAAAAACAGGGTTCGCTTTATATAATAGTATAGATAGATAGATACATAAGGGATATTTTTGGTAATTTATAAATTTGGTGTCATGGTGTAAGAAACTACCATTTGTGAGTGAAAAGAGGGTTTCTTTTATATATTAGTATAGATGTTTAGAGACCAAAATTGCATTTATCCTCATATTAATAAATTGAAATCGAGTTGATAAAATTGAAGACTCACATTTAAAAGATAGTGAGATTAAATCCTATAAATATAGATTTATTTATATAATAGTTGTATTTCTTTTGAATAAATTTATTGATTTGAACTTATTAATATATTAAATTATTTTTTGAATTTGTAGAACTGAATAATGTCGTAATAAACTGAATCTTATAAACGGAAAATGAATAAATTTTGAAATTAAAAAATTATCTATCTATCTATCTATACTATATATTAAGGGAGAGCACCTTTTTGGTATCTCTCCCATTTTGGTCTATTTTTTTATTTTATATTTTTTTATAATCTAACTTCCCACTCCCTCATTTTTTTTTAGATCATTATTTTTTTTTCAATTTTCATTCATCTTTTTTATCATATTTTTTATACATTAAATATTAATTTATTGTTTTATATATATTTCATTTATACTATATATTAAGGGGAGCACCTTTTTGGTGTCTCTCCCATTTTGATTTTTTTTTCTATTTTTTTTTTTTTTGTAATCCTAACTCCCACTCCCCCATTTTCCTTAGATCGTTATTTTTTTTTTCAACTTCCATTCATCTTTTTTATCATACTTTATATAAATTAAATATTAATTTATTATTTTGTATATATTTTATTAAATAATAAATATTTTATTTTAAATAATATTTATAGAAGTTACACACATGTTAAGTATGCCAAATTACTAGTACTATATACTAAGGGAGAACACCTCTTTGGTGTCTCTCTCAATTTTGGTCTTTTTTTTTAATTTTTTTATTTAACTTCCCACTCCCCATTATCTTTTGATAGTTGTTTTTTTCAAATTTTTTTCATCTTTTTTGCACCATTTTCTTAGAAATTTAATATTAATTTATTATTTTATATACTTTATTAAATAATAAAATTTTATAAATATTTTATTTTAAATAGTATTATAGAAAATGCACGGAAGAATTACACTTTTGGCCCCTCCTTAATACCACTAAAACAGTTTTGGTCCCTCTTCATTCCCGAGTTATACATTTGGTCCCAATTAGATATATTTTTGAACACTCTTAGTCCTACCGCAACTCTCTGTTAAGAGTTTACGGAAACGCACGTGCTGCGCATGTGAGGCTGATTTTGGGGGAAAATTTATTGCATTTTGGTGCATAAATTGGTTGGCCTTGACTATAAAGCCATTTTGGCACCAAATCCTCTCTAAAAAAATTACAACCCCATCCTATTCCCACTCTCATAATTTAACCGAAATTTTGTTGTTCAATAACTTCAAAATCAAATTTCTAGCCATGAATAGAAGTTATTCAAATACTGATTTGGCCGATTTGATAATATAGTGTAATGTTGATTTTTGTGAGTTTTGTTTTCTGTAAACTATTGTGGATGATGATAATGTAATGTTGTTGATTTTCTATACTAGTAATTTGATGTTATGGGATGATTGTGAAGTTTTGATTTCTAATATTTACTTCTACTCATGGCTAGAAATCAGTAAAAAATTAGTATTTAAATAACTTCTACTCATGGATGTAAATCTGATTTTGAAGTTGTTGAATAACAAAATTTCGGTCAAATTATAAAAGTGAGAATAGGGATGGGGTTGTAATTTTTTTAGAGAGAATTTGGTACCAAAATGGCTTTATAGTCAAGGCCAACCAATTTAGGCGCCAAAATGCAACAAATTTTCCTCCAAAATCAGCCTCACATGTGCAGCACGTGCGTTTTCCGTTAACTCTTAACGAAGAGTTGATGGTAGGACCAAAAGTGTTCAATAATATGTCTAATTGGGACCAAAAGTGTAACTCGCAAATGAAGGAGGACCAAAACTGTTTTAGTGGTATTATGGAGGGACCAAAAGTATAATTCTCTCGAAAATGCACATATAGAGTGTGCCACCAATTACTTGTATATTATAAGGAGTAGTATAGATAATTTATGCATGTATATAACTTTCGTTTTTAAAATTATTGACAAATAATTAATATATTTTTATTGTTTATATCTTTTTATATTTTCTTAAATAAAGAGAGTATTTTGAAAAGTATATTAAAAATAAATGAAGTAATTAAAGTACTGAAGATGAAAAAAATTGTAATAGAAAAAAGAGAGAAATATGCCGTAGAAGAAAAATAAAGATAATTTTTGAAAATTGGAGAGAGAAAAATGATAAAAAAAAATTATGTAGAAATAGATTTATCGAATCAAAGGCACTAAATCATTACAAGAAGAAATCCAAAAATAATAAAATACATTGTTAATATTCTTTTATAGGGGCAAATTTATATGTCAAGTTTATTGCTTTAAATAGCTTTACTGCATTACATTTAAAGCCATCCAAAAGCGCTATATTCGTAAATCCAAACGAAAATAGTGAAACTTTCACTCAACCCTTGATTTAAAAAATTAACATAATAAATAAACAATCATTCCGTTGGTAGATGTATTGGTAATATATATATATGTATATATATATATATTTATCGTATTTACGTACCAATCCAAGTTTGAGATCAAGACTTCTTGTAGAAGATTTTCAACTCAATCCGTTGAGTTGGTCCCTAGGACTGCATTTACTTCAAAGGAGTTGCCATGATGTTCCTAAAGATGAGCCCAAATCTCTTGTTTACTTGCACTTGAGTTGACCCGCTTCACATCAACTAGGCCCATGATTTGTGGGGATGCATAGATATTTTCCATGCCACCGAGCTTGGTGGGATTTCAAATTCCACCAGCCCACTTAATTGGGACTAGTACATGTGACACACTCAAATGTGTGTGTAAAATTAATTTAAAATTTTATAAATAAGTATTATTTTAAAAATATATTAATTAGATAAATAAAATATTAAAAATAAATATGAAAAAATATTCAAGAAAAATGGGAGAAGAAAATGGATGTAAAAGTTGAGGGGAGAGAAAATGAGAAGTTGAGAGGAGAGAGAAAAATGAAAATTGAGAAGGGAGAGAAAAAAATTAATAAAATATTAAAATAATAAAAAATTGGCAGACCATAAAATTGAAGACACCAATATGGTGCTCTTCAATTATATATTGTATAGATAAGAAATCAATTTACATTTGTCTCCCCGTTATGAAAAAAAAAGATCTAAGTTACCCTTGGCTTTCATCCTATCTACATAATTGCCTGATTTTTTGGTAGTAGAGAAAATCATGGAAGAGAAGCTTCTTCATATGTTTAAACATCCCCATCTATGAAAGAATGTGCGCCTACAATTTTAACTATCCGGTTGATGAGCTAAACTGAAGAGATGAATGTTGTATTCAGGAGATCTAAGCTGGATAAACTTGTTTACGAAGTAAGTATGAGATGCATAGAGTTGTGTTGTTCTTTGGATTTTTATTTATTTATTTTTTTGAATGTGATAAATATGCCATTGGTAGTTGCGATCAAAAGTTCTTTGGTATTAAGAATTCTTTAACGTAACCACTTTGGTTTTGTTTTTTGTTTGTGTAATAGGTAAGAAATTTTTAGTTAGTTGAGCTTGTAAGTATAGTGTGCATCTTGCCACTGATCTTGTTGTCTTTTAGTTATTGTGCATCTAAGAGGTATGACCTTTAATTCTGTTGTGCAAGTATGAATGTCAGTTTCATATATTTTTTGTCATGTATTCATCTTTTGGAGCAAAGAGTGCATTTCATTTTGGTCACAGTACATCATTCAGGAGATTTATTGTTTCTGACTGGGTTATTGTTATATTGCCTTGCTAATAACTCTTCTAAATTGTGTTTTTGTTAAAAAATTGGTACAAGCATGAGTTGTATGGTCGATTCATTATACTTCACATGTATATTCCCATACTCCTTTCCGTATGTGTTAATTTTTTTATGTGTAAATTCTCCCACTTGTTTGTTGTTATTAGTATATGATGGAGCCTTCCCAACTTGATGAAATTGTCGTTTCTCATTGTTGTTCATGTGACTATGATTGAAATTGTTAAGTTTTTTGTCCGCGCTCTACATCGTTTATAGGCATCTTTACACTGTGAATCAAAGTGAGAGACGGGTTCGTGCACATTCTTACCTTATGTAAAGTAGCATCGATAGCCGACTGAAGTTCTTCTGATCGTTGTTTGAACTTAGTGATGGGAGTGGCATCGATAACCTTCATATGAATAGGAACGCTTTTGGTAGGTGAACGAAGAATCATGTTAGAATACCAGAGGGATCTCCAAAGTACAAATCATGTTAATGTGAGCGAACATGTCACTGTGGTTCTTTGTGTTTCTCCAAAGCGTAATGCTAGTGAGTTGCATTGTGTTCATAGATTGGTTCTTTGTGTTTCTCCAAAACTAGTAGAAGGCTAACGTTGTTGTGCTCAAAGTTATGGAAGTGATAGCATTGACACATGCATAAGATATGATGGCATTTATAGTGAAGGGGTAAACATCTTTTCTGGTCAGTCATGTGGGCAGTTGATCTAGACTGGGAGACAACATTATGGAATAGTTGACAAAAACATACCAAAACACTCAACACAACATTGGACATTTGCTATACTAATGCTACAAGAATAAGTCGATTCAGTGTGCTTATTCTAGCCAAATCTATGAAAGAATATTGCCTGGGTGAGTTATACGTGAGTTGCAGCGTGTTCATAGATTGGGTAGAAACAATTAAAAAAATGGATCGAATGCTAGTGAGATTACACTATGTAATATACGATTTTAACTGTTGTCATGATAACTTAGAATAATATCACTTAGGATCAACTTTTAAAATTCAAGAACATGTCCTAATTTTATACAAACATCTCTATAATCAAAAGAACGTACGCAAGCCACAACAAGATCACCACATTCATGATAATACACAATTATCCAACATGTGGCATCGTTCATTTTTCCACTACATATTTAACATAATCTTCTTAACACAAGCACAACTTCTACTATTATAGCTTCAAAATGTAGATTAACATAAGAGTGATTAGAGATGATACTACAAACAACAAAAGGGTCCGCTTATTTCTCCATTCACATTATTTCAATGCCTCCTCCAGTTGGTTATGATTCAATCGGAGTTTGTCGTACGAATTGAGACGTTTCAATAATCCTGATTTTACTCATTTTTCTCTGTACACATCGATAGATCAACCCACTCAAATGCTCCACAATAGCATCCCTTTAAGAGAAATTATAGAAATATAAAGAACAATGTAGATATGGCTTTTCATAAACGTTCAACAATCGAACTATATACCAAAACTATGATAATGCCATAATTATACTTATGTTACTACCCGGACAACCTTAGAACCGTCTACCAGGGTTGACATTTCTCCATGATGTTCTCATTTGTAGTTCTTGCCCATAGCCACAAAGCCGGTTGCTCTCACATTTACTGTCATGCTCATAGTTTGTCGAATTGGCGCTTTCACAATCAATATTTCTATAGAACATCGAAGTTGATTCACGTTTGTTTTTATGTGACATAGCACCCCTCAATATCTATTATAAACCAACATAAATGAGGATGTTATGTAAAGCCCAACAATACCTAAATCCAACCACTACATCCCAACGAGACAGGATGATAGACTTGTCGACAAGTAAAATTTCATGCCCAATTGAATGAGGACAAGTATAAAATAATATATTGAGTATCAATTATATTTTTTTTCTATTTATATTTTAGAAGTTACTAAATTAATTCCAAGTGTAAATAATTAACTTAATTGATATTTTAACATATATTATGCCGTCAAATAGATGGCTGAAAGTGTCAAAATTCAAGTATTTCGGCCAATAGAATCGTACTTCTCAACCAAAGATTTAAGCCCATCAAATAACACCATGTGGAGCAACTGCATGTACGCTCTAATCAAATCAAGAAAAATTACTTGATATTTATCTCTAGAAAATACAAATACTCAAGAGATAATGTTAAATTGATCAATCATGTCATGCCACATAGTTGATGTATTTATCTCTGTAAATTAAATTATAAGATATAATATCAAAGGTGTTCAAGTGCACCACCACTCTACTTCTTTGACTCCTATATAAAGGGGTTCTCCTGAAGCTTATTCAACACACATTGAACATACAAGTAAATACACAAGTAAGAGAGCATTCAAGTAGTCTCAAAATCATCTCAAGTGCAAATCAAGGAAGATCGACGACGTTCAAGGGAAAAATCAAGGTGTTCGTGGTGAAAATCATCCAAAATTCAATATTTGATTCGAGAAGAAGTCGGAAGACTCAAGACTTAACGTTATCAAGACACAATCCACCTTGACGGGAGACCAAAGTTTCAAATCCACCAAGAAACGTTCAAGTTCAAGTTAAATATTCCAAGTTTATAGCGTTTAATTTGGGAACAAGTCAAAATACCCTCGATTTAATGTTGTTTGAAAATCGAAGTCAACGTCGAAGGAATTAAAACATCAAGTTCCACCTCCGAAGTTGCCAATTAACGATCGTCTTCTTGAAGTGAAGAATCATAGGATTCGATAGAAATTCGTACCCAATTTTACCTATCAAATACATATTTTTATTTGCACTAATTTTCTTGTGTACTGATTTTCAGACACGAAAATTTATGTTCACACATTTTGGCACGCTTGGTGGGATCATCTCGACCTCTCACCTCTTCTCTTCACAAAAACAAGTTCGACATTTTAGTGGAGACGAAGAAAAATCTTTCAAACTTTCCAAATTCAAATATCATATGTCAAGCTTGAAAGCTTCTTCTCAACAAAATAATCATATGGGACCAAAAGATGGTGTTATTATGTTACCTCTCAATTTTTTCACTTAAGTTGGGGACAAGGCAAGAAATTCAAGTTGTGGAGAAAGATTTGCTCGATAATTCATTGTCAATAAATCCAAAGGTTGAGGTTGCAACAGTTATGATGGTGCGAACTACTTCAGTAGAAGAACAAGTTGCATCATTGATAACTGCCGTAGGAATATTATTGAAACATGTTCAAGCACGCGGCGATCAACTAAAGAAACTCCATGACAAGTTTCAAAGTATCCAATGTCAAGTGAATTTGAAGAGTAAGATTTTTCAATTGCATGCAATACAAGCAAAGAAAATTATGTTTCTACCGATGGATTTGTTTCTGTTGAGCGTGTGAAGAATACTGTCAATGAAGGAATAGCAAAAACTTATGAAACACAAGATCAAACTTTCAAATAATACATGAAGTCTTACACAAAAAAGATTGAGCAATTGAGAATGTCAGAAGACACTAGCCTCTAAAGTTTCAAAAAATTATTGGCCATGGGGACTCTAGGCAACATATTGCTCATTTTATCGAAACATGCAATAATGTTGGGACCGATGGAGATCTTTTAGTCAAGCAATTTATTTTATCTTTGAAAGACTCTGCGTTTGATTGGTACATTGATCTTGAAGCAAATTCCATTGATAGTTGGGATGATTTACAAAACAAGTTTTTCTGTCACTTTTATAGTGCTCGACGTATTGTTAACATAGTTGAACTTGCTAATCAATATCAAGAAAAATATGAACCCGTGCTCGAATACATCAATAATTGGAGAAATCTATCTTTCAATTGCAAAGATACTTTGTATGAAATCTGTGCAGTCGAGTTATGTATTCAATGCATGTGTTGGGAGCTTTGCTACATTCTTCAAGCAATAAAGCCAGAATATTTTAGGAGTTAGCGACTCATGCACATAGTATTGAATTGTGTTTAAATTACAAGGAAGGCGAAGGTTCAAATGATGTCGATGATGATGCTGATGAAAATGCAACGCCATTAGCATAAACATCTAATATCCAAAAAAAAATTTCCTATGCTCCTGTATAGGAGCATAAACTATCTAATGTCTCTAAAAATAATTCTCAATGCTCTTAGGTATGAGCATAAACTATCTAATGCCTTCAAAAAACAAAAAAACCAAGAACTCATTGATACGAGTATAAACTATCTATAATTTACTTAAAGAACTCATTGATATGAGTATAAACTACTACAAATTTATTCGAAGAACTCATTGATATGAGCATAAATTATCTACAAATTCAAGTTGAAGAACTCCTTGATATGAGTATAAACTATCTATAAATTTACTTGAAAAACTCCTTGATATGCATATAAACTATCTATAAATTTACTTGAAGAGTTCCTTGATATGAGTATAAACAATCTACAAATTCAAGTTGAAGAACTCCTTGATACAAGTATAAACCATCTATATATTTACTTGAAGAACTCCTTATTATGAGTATAAAGTATCTACAAATTCAAGTTGAGAAACACCTTGATATGAGTATAAACTATCTACAAATTCAAATTGAAAAATCCTTGATACGAGTATAAACCATCTATAAATTTTACTTGAAGAACTCCTTGTTATGAGCATAAACTATCTACAAATTCAAGTTGAAAAACTCCTTGATAAAAATATAAACTATCTATAAATTTACTTGAAAAACTCCTTGATATGAGTATAAACTATCTACAAATCTAAATAAGTTCAAGTCAATAATTTCTTGATATGAGTAAAAACTATCTCCAAATTTACTTGAAGAAACCCTTGATATTAGTATAAACTATCTACAAATTTATTTGAAGAACTCCTTGATATGAGTATAAACTATCTACAAATTCAAAGTTAAGAACTTCTTGATATGAGTATAAACTATTTACAAAGTCAAGTTTGAAGACTCCTTGATATGAAAATAATCTATCAACAAAATTCAAATGAATTACGTTATAACTTGATCCTCCCAAAGAGGTACATCGGCAGCTTGAGATATGTTTTCAAGTTCAGTCATAATATGAAAAAAAAAATCTTGAAGAAAAATCAATTTCGAGGCATGTTCGCTCCTTCACTTTGTTACAGTAGATGTCCGTGAACAAGTCTTTATGGGGTATTTGTAGACAAGTAAATTTCATGCCCAGTTAAATGATAACAAGTGTAAAATAATATATTGAGTATCGATTAATTCTATTTTCTATTTATATTTTAGAATTTACTAAATTAATTCAAAGTGTAAATGGTTAACTTAATTGATATTTATATATATATATATATATATATATTTCATCGTCAAACTAATGGCTAACAACTGTCGAAATTGAAGTATTTCAGCCAATCAAATGGTGCTTTGCTATTAAAGATTCAAGCCAATCAGACGACGCCACATGGAGCAACTACATGTACGCTTCAATCAAATCAAGACAAATAACTTGATACTTATCTCTTTAGAAAATAAAATTTTAAAGAGACAATGACAAATTGACCAATCATGTCTGATGGGTGTCGAAACCACCAAATATAATTCCTACAACTATTTTTGTAAAAGTGGTGAGTAGGATCGATTCTACAGGGATCGGTGATAAGTTGATCTCTTCAATTAAAATGAAAAATAAAAGAAAAGAGGGGGTGTTTTGGTTCAGTTTTAAGCAAATGAAATGCAAAATTTAGACAAAGAGATATAATGGATGAGAAAAGCTTTCCGGTTGAAGTTTAATATACACTTAATTTTGTTATTGATCATCGATGCCTGAATAACAAACCTTTAAGCAGATAAACTGGTTATAGCCATTGGTACAACCTAACGACCTTACATTTCCTTACCTTGTCGTCAGCCAAGGAACGTCCATTGGCTAATTCCTTAATTAATGAACAACCCTGGGAACATCCACAAGATTTAATCCACTAACAACATTAAGAAATAGAAAGACCCAATTCTAACCAATAAATCCCTACGAGGATTTATTTAAGTTAGATCATGCATACCCCATAACATAACTTACTACTATGACATAATAAACTATGCTATGTTGCCACTAGGTATTGAATTAAACAAACAATTACACGGATTTCCAAAGTTCAATTAGCTAAGCAAATATTCTTGATAATGAACAATCGGCCTTATCATTCATAAATAAGATTATTTGTATTAAAAGCACAGAGAATAGTATGAATATCAATTAAACGAAAGCAGAAAGCACGAGTTAGATATCACAATATTTAGGAATCAAGCATCTATTGTAACTTCAACCGGAAAATACCGAAGTTAGCCCAAGCATATTAACGAAAGAACAGATGAAGAGAAAGTGTAATTCCATTAATAAGACTTGGTAAAGTGCAGAGAAAGCTAGAAAAGAATCCCTAAATTCAGTGATCAAAATATGATCCTTACATATGTAGAAACCTATCTATTTATACTACTAACACCCCAATAAATGTGGACCAAAAATGAGGTGGATACATAATCGTTCTAATTAAAAAAATAAAATCAAAGATCACCTAATCCTAGTAAGTCCTCAAATCAGCAAGACGTTTCCTTAAATTGGTGCAACTGGGATCTTCTTTCCATATTTCCCCGCAGACTCGTATGGTAAGTAAGGCGTGGGCACGTCTAACCGAGTCTGCCAGCCTGTCAAAATTTCTTCCTTCCTTATTTGCCTCCAATTCGCCCATTTAATTGCTCCATGCTGAAAAATGCAGAATATTTCATGATTAGGAGTATTTTAACACTTGCGAGGGTACATATTCAATCTAAAATGTGGCAGATTTACACTCTAACAATGTCATGCCAAATATTTGATGTACTTATCTCCTTATATTAAATTAAGGGTAAAATGCAGGCACCCCCAACCGTTTTTCTTACATCTCACCACCCAACCTTTGTGCTTTGTAGCACATTGCACATTTTCACTTTCTGGCGAATAAAAATGGCATATTCTATGCACGTGAATTCACGAAGGGGTAAATCGTAATTTCACAATAAATTTTAAAACAGAAAATAAGAGCAAAAGAACTAAAAAAAATGGGTCTTTTTTCCATCTTTCGTCCACCAGCCATCTTCCCACCGTCATCTTCTCACCCTTATTTTTCTCTCCCTTTCAGCAAAATCAAAAGAAATAAAAAAAAAAAAAGTTTCTCATCCTTCCCTTTCTCACCCTTTCGACGAAAACAAAGAAAATCAGAATAATTTCTCACCTTTCCCTTTCTCATCCTTTCAACGAAAACAAAATAAAATTTAAAAACCTCTCACCTTTCCTTTGGTCCCCCTTTCGGCGAGTTGTTTAGGAAGAAAGAAAGTAATCAGAATTAAATAGGAGAGGAGAACAAGGCGGCCATCGTGACGGAGAGATGACCTCACGAGTGCGGCAACGACAAATCTGGTGGGGTGCAGATGTAGCGGCGACGGGCGGAGGGGATGACGACTTTGTTCCTTTTCTCCCTGTAGCGAGTTGCAGGCTTGATTGGAGCCATTTGTTGTTCTTGAGAGTTTATTCCATTTGAAATTGGAAGATTTGTTGGTTGTTAATTTATTTTTACGAGAGAAAGAGTTTGCGCTTGAGAATTGCTAGTTATCTATGGCAGAGGGAAAATGGAGAAGAATATCCATATTTTGGGCCTTTATGCTTTTCTTTTAATATTTTTTTAAAATGGACTATGAAATTACGATTTACCCCTCCCTGAATCCACATGCATGGAATATGTTATTTTTATGGCACTAGAAAGTAAAAAAATATGCAAAGTGCTACAAATCTCAAAGGTTGGGTGGTGAGATGTTAAAAAAAAAAACAGTTGGAGGAAAAAGTGCAAATGACCCCATAAGTTTGAGGGTGTCTGCATATTTTGCTCTAAATTATAAGACATGATATCAAAAATATGTTCAAGTACACCACAACTCTACCTCTTTGACACCTATATAAAGGGGTTCTTAGAGCTCATTCAACACGCAGTTGAAGATACAAGTGACGACACAAGCAAGAAAGCATTCAAAAAGTCTCAAAATCATTTCACAAATCAAGAAAGATCCACAATTTTCAAGGTAAAAAACAAGGTGCTCCTCATAGAAATCATTCAGATTCAACGTTTGATTTAAGAAGAAGTCGGAAGACCCAAGAATTAACGCTATCAAAACACAAATTCACTTTGACGGAAGATCAAAGCTTAAAATCCACCAAGAAATGTTCCAGTTCAAGCCAAATATTCTAAGTTTATAGCGTTTAATTCGGGAATAAGTCAAAAACCCTCAAATTAACGTAATTTAAAGATCGAAGTCAACGTCGACGGAGATTAAAACGCAAAGTTTCACCGCTGAAGTTGCCAAAATCAAGGAGCAAAGAATCAGAGTATTAGATAGAGACTGTACCCAGTTTTACCTATCAAATATATATTTTTATTTGTGATTATTTTCTTGTATTTTAATTTTCAGATATGATAAGATTTTGTGTTCACAAGAATAATTAACCTCATCACATGAAAAACAAAATTAACATAACAATGCTACACACAATGCCTAATTTTTTGTCCGCACTGTTATAATGTTGGTTAAGTAATTATTGGTTTTAATAGTTGTATTTGTCAATCACATTGATTATTACATTGTATCTACAATCTGAGAATGCATTGGAAGGGGTGATGATTATAAAGCAATAGGGGCATAGTCATTCTACCATGTAATTCTCAAATTCAAAATATACAAGTAATTCAATTCATAATTTTACATGTCCGTACGAGCATACGATATGAGATTCAACAAAATGCGAATTAGGGCACCTATATTACAGTAGGATGTGAAGCAAGAGTTCGATTTGTGTCACACTAGATAAATAAATAGACTCGCTAATGAAATTGAACTATTAAATACATTCAAGTGCAAGAACCACAAAGATTAGACAGGTTAATATTACAAATTACCTTATGTTGGAGACTACCATTTGCAACTGGGCATTCGATTAGGGCAGTTGTTGTATAATGAACTTGTGGAATGTGGTTAACCTCAAAATTTTCGTCTTCATGTCAATAAAAAGGGTTAATACATAAAAGACAGAAAAGAAAACTCTAATCATATTTTTCTGATTAAAATGGCCAAAAGAAAACACATGATTTTCTTTGTCCCTAGTTATATCCCACAAGTAAACATATAATAAATAAAATAAAATTTTATCATATTCCTTTATGCATCAATTTTAACCATATCCCATTCACCTCCCATCCGAACAAGTAAACGGGCCCTAAGGGATGATGCTGAAATTTTGAGTTGAGTGGATTTCTTATTATATTTATATAGTTGAGGATTTATTATTATAGGGTTTTTTTTTCTTGTTTTTTAATATCTTGAGTGAATACTAGGATATTAATCAGGAGCATTGCTATACCTTTAAGGTGGATGAGCAAAATGTACATCTTCTAGATTTTATTTCTTTCATAGTGCTCATGTTCATTGAAGTATTCACAAAATTAATTTATATGTTCTTGTTAGCATATTCCAATTAATTATAATGTTATTTCTCTTGGTAATGCTAAGGGTTTCTTTGCAAGATTCCCATAGTTCTAAAAGAGCATTTGTAATATTCTTGCCTATGGTGCATTTATGACATATAAAATGACAAGCACTGCAACATGCTTGTAAAGAAATTTTAGGACAAGATCGAACTTGAACATGATTATCTATAAATTTCGTGTACAAAAAATTGTATATGCACACACACACACACACACATATATATATATATGTTATTGGTAAATGATTTATGAAAATTAGCAATTGGGGCACACTCAATGCTTGTGCAAAGCAAAAGCAAGAATGACGACATCGACATGTAGATACAACATTGTAACTTTTAATTACACATGTTCTACAATGATTTTCCACCAAAATTGAATTAATGGATACATTAGTTACATGATTTCAAGAAGATACAATGTATTTGCAGCCAATGTGATGAATTTTTTTGGAGAGATATTGTACTATTTTAATACTTTTGATTTCATGTTTAAAAGGAGAAGTGTATTTTAACAAATACATAATTCATCAACCAAATTCAAATTCACTGACCTTAAGACTTAAGAAAATTGTATAAATATAGATGCGAGTACAATAAGAATGACATTCATTTTATGTATAGTGTTGGAAGTAAGTTAATTGATTTGAAAACTCCAATATTGCTACACCAAAAGAAGAAGAAGAAGAAGAATATAGATTTAAATCTTTCAAGCATTGAAGTGAATTCTGTAGTTTAAGAAGGATAATGTTACACCCCCTTCATAATTACATTTCATCTTATAAGAAATCCACATTTAACCCAAGATAAACCATATTCGAAACTTAAAGTACAAGTTTACTTTTCAAGTTATTTAACAACGCCCCTCATTTCTTAAGACAATATTACATTGATGAAAATAGAATTTGTCTTCTTGGTTTTTATGAAAATTTCTTCTAAAATGGGTTTAATATGGAGGATATATTATAATTAGTAGTATTAAAGCATAGTGTCGTAGGGGGTGCTACAACTAGATGTCTTCTTTCAAAGTTTAGAGGTTTCGGCACTATTTTACACAATTTTATTGTTTGTTTTTCTTCTTTTTTTTTCCAGCTCTTTTGTCTTGATTTAGAAGTTTTTTTAAAATCGCTAGATTTTTTCAAACTTAATTTTCCCTTCTTCTATAGGTGGATTTCATCTCCTTTTCATTTTCAACAACCTAAAAGAATATGACCATTTGATTAACATTTGAAAAGTACTTACCATAGTAGAGGCCAACTCGAGGTTGTAGATATTGAATGTGACTTTTGCAGAGAGTCTCCTCATATTCTGTAATTTATTCATTTTGCCTAAGATTTTCATAAAATCTTGAACTTTTGATCACAATACTTCACTAACTTGTTCCTGATCCATCTTTACTACCTTGGAGAGGGTTTGCACCACCTCATTTCACTGCTCTTTAGACTCCCTCGAGAAACAATTTGGTGTGCTAACTTTTTAAACACACTAAGATGGTGTTTGGGTGAGCTTATAAACTCTTAAAAATATCATATAAGATGTTCGAAAAGCTCATAAAATGTTGAAAATTATTAGGTAAATCTTTTGGAGTGGTTTATACTATCTAAAAATAAGATAGTAGGGGCTTATAAGCTCCTTTAAAAAAAGTAAGGAGTTTTAGACTTATTTGAAGATTTTAAGAAACTCCAATATAGATCATGTTAATGAAAAATTTGTCATGACTAGTAAGCTCAAAAATCTTATTGTATACAAATGCTTCGAAAAAGCTTATTCTTAAAATTAGATTTAACATCTTATAAGCTCTAAAAATATCTTATAAGATGTATGAACTTATGATGTTCTGAATAAACTTTAGCCAAACAACCTTCAAATGTTTCGAAGTATTCCTTTTGTCTCTTGGTGAAGCCTCCCTTCTTTAGTGAAAATCACTCTTTAGTTTGTTTTTGACCTTCAATTTCTTTATTCCAACTTATGAAGAATGTTCCATCTTTATAATAACATAAAAACTTCATGTTCATTATAATCTTATAAAGGTAACGACTTGCAACAATCACCAAAGATATCAATCTGTATGTAAAATATCTTCAATAAAACTCTTTAGTGAATTCTAAACTTCTTGATGTTATAATTTCAAAGCCATGTTATTATTTAAAGCTTCATTTCTAATTAATTTCCATGTGTGGAATTTGTGAATCTGAAGAAGAACAGTTGCATTCTTGTCTATTTTGTTTTAAATTAGAAACGATGAGATTTATTATGAAAATTATCCCATACAAGAAGAATCATAATATAATGTTGTTTGTGCAAAGAAAGAAAGAATATACACACTATCAATATTTGTCCAAGCTTGACCATCAAGATGATGAGTAACTTTATTATCAATGAGAAGGATAAAAAGGGATGACATAGAGTTAAACTTTGTTGTTAGGAGCTTGATATCTTCAATAATGTGGCCAATCATAGAAGTATCAGAACAACGAGTAAAAGTTTTTCAGATCAAAGATAAGCAATCACGTTCCAATTTAACATGATGCTTATCAAATTTCAACACCAATAATTTTTAAGGTGGGAACAATGTCTTGCACTTGAAATTGAGTGAGAGGGTATCTACCAAAAAGGGATTTGCACTTCGACACTCAAGTTAGTGAGAGAAGATATAACGAAGAGCATAACAATCATGTAAGAAATAATGTGTGGAGTGTGTACAAAATAGCAAGCTTGAATGTAGCAATGTGGAGAGTGTTGTGTATGCTTAATAAATCATACATTCACGTTCTTACGGAAGGGATACAATGCCTATTTATAAAGTAGGATCGGCTAGAGCCGTATATCCAATTTGCCTAATTTTTTCTAGGTGGTTGAGTCAGCTGATGCAGCTGAGATTCTAGGAATCTTATTCCCAAATTCTTCAAACGGTTGTTGATTCTTAGGATCTTAGATTGGCTTTGAGATAGGGGTTGTTTGTTGGGAATAAGTCTTGCGCCTCTAGGGTTTGTATAACTCGTTGCCTTCTAGATGGGCTTAGGGATTGGGTGCAATGGGCCTCTAGGTGTGCAACCTCAAGTTGGGCCTTTGAGTTGGCCTTCAGGCAGATGATCCTCAACTGGCTTTCATGCAAGCTAACCACTATTGGCTTCAATTGGACCTCAGGGGCCTTTAGGCAAGTGATCTCCACCTGGACCCTCAGGTAGGTTGGTAAGCCCTTCAGGTGGATTGTCTTCAATTGGGCCAGAGGCAGTTAAGGCCAAGTAGGTAAGCTGGCCTCCAGTCGTTTTCCTTCCTTGTAATTTTATTGGGCTAGTCATTTGGGCCTTCAAAAAGGCTTGGGGGTATTCAACATATTTGCCCGCTATCAACATACTTTGTTGCAAGCTGTTTCTCATGTTTTCGAAGTGCAAGAAAATATAATCTATGGTACTCTATACCAAGTGAAGGAATTGTTGAAGGAAGTGAAGTATAAAATGATCAAGATTGCACAAACTTACTGCAGAAGATGGCTAAGGCATAAAAAATGAATCTTGATAGAGTTGTTGTTTCTAGTCTAGCGTTCTTTATATGTTTCTTTTAGCACTATCAACTTTACAAGTGGTCGTGGCCAGTTGTCTTCCCTGTAGGCAGTTGTTAGACACTTAGAGCAGTTAGGTTAATTCTTAGTGATTAAGTCTGTTAAGCTTCTTGATTTTTCTTTCTAGCTTAGTCTATTTATTGAGCTCAGATTGTATAGGGAAGCTATTTTCTTTCAGTTAGAAGACATTACGCAAAAACTCTACAAGATATACAACTATTGCATTCTCTCTACACCGTTGTTCTTTTAATTTCTTCAAGGTATCAGAGCCATCTTCCTGATGGTCTCTGAACATGTTTTCAATTTCTGTGTGTTTTACTTCAATAGTAGCTATGGATGAAACTAGTGATCAATCAAACTCTAGGAAGAATATGCCAAATGAATCTAAATCTTGAGACTCTAGGTTTCAAATAACCCTAGAATGTATCTCGTTTCTTCACTCTTGGATGGGAAGAACTACTTATCTTGGAGCAGATCTGTTAAATAACCTTGGGAGCTAAGATGAAACTTAGTTTCATCAATGGTAAGAGTCTGAAACCGAAATAAGACCCAAAAGACTACGAACGCTGGATAAGGATAGATTGCATGGTGACTTCTTAGATCCTCAATTCAATCTCTAAAGAGATAGTTCAGACGTTTCTCTATACAAATTCATTAAGGAAACTATGGTTAGAATAAGAGGCTCGCTTTGAAAAAAGCAATGGGCCTATGATCTACCAACTCCAAAAGGAAATTGCTATGTTTCACAACAAAATCTTTGATCTCAACATATTATACCAAGATCAAGAGACTTTGGGATGAGTTCACATGCTTAACACAATGCCCTAGTGTGAATGTGGAGCATCCAAGACAATGGCTGATTTGAATTTGTCTAACCAACTTATGCAGTTCTTAATGGGTTTAAGTGTCTGCTACAATCATGTTAGAAGCCAAATCTTAATGATGGAACCCTTACAAAGTGTAAACAAATAATATTCAATAGTGTTATGGGTTGAGAAGCAAAGGGAAGTTAATTCTGGGATTTTTGGATCAATACAGAATGTGGCAGTGCAAACAAGAACACCATATTTCAAGAAGAACACATGCTCTCTTCCTTTACCACTATAGGATTCAGACTCAGGCTCTGTATCTGTAGAAGACGTAAATGTCCCACCACAAGTATGGACATTTCCACTTCTGGAGGTCCTAGTGTTTCACAAATGACTAGTAGCACTAATACAGATTTAGGAAGATCCGCTAGGATAGTCACCTAACTTACTTAGTTGTAGGACTTTATTTGTAATTACACCTCTGCACAAGATACCCCCTTAGTTATCTCTATCACGCCTACACATGTATGTTTTGTGGCTTCTATTTCCAATTTGCAGGAACCAAAGACCTTTGTACAAGCAAATCTAAACCAAGAGTGGAAAGATGCAATACCTGCAGAGCTTGAGGCACTGGAGAAGAATGAGACATGGGATCTCACACCTCAGCCCAAAGATAAAAGAGCAATATGGTGTAGATGGGTGTACAAGCTGAAATTAAAACCCGATGGAATAGTTGATAGACACAAAGCAAGATTAGTAGTCAAAGAATACAATCAAGTAGAAGGGATAGATTATGTGAAAAGTTTTTCTTCGGTGGCTAAGGCAGTCAGTGTGAGGAACTTTTTAGCAGTTGCAACATCCTTTGGGTGGCATATCCATTAGTTGGATGTTAATAATGCCTTCCTACATGGCTTCCTGGATGACGAAATCTATATGCATAGCCTTGAGGAGTATCCAGTACCTACAAGATGTGTATGCAAGTTGAAGAAATAATTTTATGGGCTCAAACAAGCATAAAAAAGTGGAGCCAAGAATTCACCACCAAGATGGAGTCTTTTGGTTTCACACAGTCTAAACACGATTATTGTTTGTTTACTAAACTAACCACTGCAAGTTTCATAGTTCTTCTTGTCTATGTTGATGTATTATCCTTACAGGTCCCTTTAAACATCTTCTTACAGAGGTTAAACAATACTTGCACAGTCTTTTTACAATTAAAGATTTTGGGACTGCCAAGTACTTCATAGGATTAGAGATTGCTTAGATCCTCGCAAGGCTTTGCACTTACTCAGTCGAAATATGTCAAGGACATTATTACTGACACTGGCCTCCATCATGCTAAAGTTGCTACTACCCATTACCAGTTGGAATTAAGTTTACTATGGATGCAAGGAAGTTCATTTCCAAATCCAGAGGTCTACAAGAGGTTAGTGGAAGAATTGTTGTACCTTGGCTTCACTAGACCTGATATCTTCGATGCAACATAACAGTTACATCAATTTCTTCAAGCTCTATACAAGAAGCACCGGAATGTTGCTACTAATTTGGTAGATAACTTAAAGGCACACCATACAAAGGTCTGTTTTTTTTTTTTTTTTTTTTTTTTTTCAGAAGCATCATTGAGTCTCACCGCCTACTGTGATGTTGATTGAGCGTCCTACATTGACACAAAACGGTCTTCCATTGTTTTTTTGCATTTTCTTGGGACCAACTTTGATCTCCTGGAAAACTAAAAAGCATATACTGTCACTAAGTCCACCACAGAAGCAGAATACATATCCATGGGCTCCACCCCTTGTGAGTTATCCTGGATCTATTCCCTACTCTAGATTTACAAGTTAAAGTTCCTACTCAAATTCCTTTTCTATGTGATAATAGAGCCGCCCTTCTCATTATCAGTAATCCAGTCTTCGTGAAAGGACTAAGCATTTAAGAATTGATTGTCATCTTGTGCGTGATAAATAAAAGGCTGGATTTCTAGCACCTCTGCGTGTGTCTTCAAAGTCTCAACTAGCAGATGGTTTTACTAAGTCCCTCATAGGTCCCACTTTCCTCACTCTTATCTCCAAGTTGGACTTGATTGATGTTCTCTGAAGTCCAACTTGATGGGGGCTGAAGGAAGTGAAGTATAAAATGATAAAGATAGCACAAAATTGCTACACATGCAGGAGATTGCTAAAGCATCAAGACTGAAGCTCTGATAGAGTTGTTGTTTTTAGCCTAACGTTGTTTATAATTTTCTTTTAGCACTAACAACTTTATAAGTGGTAGTGGCCAATTGTCTTCCATGTAAGGGGCAGTCAGACAATTAAGGGCAGTAGGGCTAGTTCTTAGCAGTTAAGTCTGTTAAGCTTCTTGATCTTTCTTTCTAGCTCAATCTATAGAATGAGCTCAAATTGTATAGGAAGCTATCTGCTTTCAATTAGATTACACTTGGCACAAACTCTACAAGATATACAACCATGGCTCCTCTTTTCACTGTTCTTCTTTTAATTTGTTCACCAAGAATGCTCCATCCTGATTTCTGCAGACAACACCAATACTTGATTCAACTATATCAAAATTAACTTTGACAGAACCATCTGAATTGAGGTGTCCAAAGAGATTGATGGAACATAGAAGGTGTAGGGAGTAGCAACAAGATTTGTCAAATCAAATTATGCAATGAAAATGGAAGAAAAGTGAACAATTTCGACAGGGGCCATCGATGAATGCTCCATAATAGCTTTGTTGTGATTTCACTAGAGACTCGGTGTAATTACTGTTGATAACCGGATGTCTAATGAATCAAGAGTGCCACGAACATCTCTAAACCAAGCTTCTGGTGAATCATCGAAATTTGAAATAATCTCCCAAGGAAGATGAGAGAGAGAGAGCCCAAACTCGTCATGAAAGAATCTACTCAAGGATTTTATACAGAAAATGTGAAAGAATCTGAATATTTCGGAGTCAGCTTAGAACTAGTTTACATTTGTCAAGCTGAACCTATACCTAAAAGAACAATGAAAGGTTAGAACATAAGCATTGTTTTCCTCTTACAAATTCTTCAAGCTTTGCTAAAAAGATATGTTTTCGCCTACTTCACTAGTTGAGCATTCTACCAAGAGGGTTTGCGCAAAACCAACACATCATTGTCAAAGCTTGCACGTTGAAGAGCATCATTCGAGTTTTCAGGAAATGAAACGGCAGATTGACAATTCTTGAACGTAGACGACTCTCATAACAACATTAATGAAATGCTCGTTTGTTTCAGTTGCACTTCAGCCAGTCATAGGTAAAAGTTGAATAAGAGAGTAAAATATTTCATGACGTGTTGTGTGTTGCTCTTCCTGAAAGACGTATAGAACTTCTATCAGTATATAAAGTAGCAGCTAAGATAGACGGAAATCTAGAGATCTTAGCTTACCTTAGCTTCGATTACAAAGCGTGCCCAAATCTTATCTTCGTTGGCTTCCATCACTCCTTTTAGGATGATGAAGCCAAAACCACGAATTGTATCTGCAATCTCCAAAAATAAACCTTGTTCTTCGCAAAGAATCTGCAGTGGAAATTAGATTCGAAGTTAAAGCCATTGTAAGATATTCTTTCTGTATTTTGTTATGGTTGAGCATCATCAAGGCGAAGAGGGTGTTTGGCTAAAGCTTATATAGAACATCTATCAACTTATAAGCTCATACATCTAACAAGATGTTTGTAGATCAGCAGATGTATGAGCTGCTTATAAGATGTTAGATCATATTTTAAAGATAAGCTTTTGAAGTATCAGGATAAAATTATGAAACTTATAAGATGTTAGTAATAACAATTTTGTAATGAATATGGTGAAAATTGAAAAAGTTTATTAAAATCTAAGTTGGAAATTTCTTACTTTTTTTTGTTTTAAAGGAGCTTGTAAAATTCTAACATCTAATTTCTTGATTTTACAAGCACATTTTCTAAAAATTTTACCCGAACACTTTTTAATATCTTATACATTCTCAAACGTCTCATAATAAGATATTTTGAAGAGCTTATAAGCTCACTCAAACACCCTCTTAGACGAAAAGTTATTTGAATATGCAAAATATGGACGCCCATTTCTATGTATTGCTTATTCTTACCTCTATAAGCATTTGACCGTTGGTACTAAGATCCTTGACGATTAATGGACAAACCATAGTTTGATCAACAACTTCACATGCCCATGTCACCCCACCGCCACCATCCCTAGACGTGCCTTCTTGGATAATCTCACTCTGTCGACCAACGTAATCAAAATTAGGCTTGTTGCTTGATTGAATAACCAATTCTAATTGTCCAAATTGAAAATAGAAACATAGTACTATACAAAGCGTAAGAAAGACTTTCACCTTTGTTTTATCAATTTGTTGTAGATGTTCAGCATGTTTTGTGAGATTGTTCAGGAAGTTCAAGTGTTTTATTGTTCGTTGCAGCAACCGATCAATGCTCATCTGTCACGTCAACCAATTCTACTGTCAAGTTACAGTAAATCAGCGTCGTTTCGAGAAAACCAAGGAACTTTAGATGGTATCCGCCGTTTCACTTCGTTTCTTTCAAATGAAACATAAAGCTTACTTACCTTCTCACCATTAGGAATGAGTTCCCGTAACTCTGCAAGGCGGTCTTGGATCATCTGACGGTCTTTCGGCCTTGGTCTGGTCCCCGGTCTAGCTTTCCGCCTCCCGAGTTTTGCACGTTCATCTTGCCTTTGCCATGAACTAAGGTTTCCTGCACATGTACTAGAGCTATCACCAATACAGAGTCCCAATTTCTTTTTCCCATCAAAGTTTGGAAGACTTCGAATTTTTGCTTGATCATTGTGCCATGAGCAGTCGTCAATTTTTCGTTTTCTAGAAGCAGGCCATGAATGATCCTCAAATCTGGATTCAGTAAACGAGCTACTAGCAATGCCATCGAAAAGTTGGTTAAGGCCTAATTTGGAGAATAAGCTGTCGGAGGTCCCAACTTTGGATCCGGGAGCATATTCCTCAGAGATGCGCCCCCGTTCATCTGTACCAAAATTTAACTCATCGTAATTACCAAATGGACAATGAGCATCATTCCAGTTCTCTCCCAAGTTGTTCAACAGGTTATCAGTGCCAGACATGTCGAAGCATTTATCTTCACGAATATCTCTAAATGCATCAGTAATCGAATTTTGTACTGAACTGGTCGGAAAATTCTCCTCGATGTTTCTCAGAGAGTTATGTGGTCGCGTTAGACAAGACGACCACTGAGAGAAGTCATCCATAGGCCAAGAGTTGGAGATGACTTCGGGAACAGCGTGTTCCTGGCACAGTTCATCCAGAGTTAACAGACCAGATGGCCTTTGAGCTATGCCATCAGCTGGATCAGTTAATGGAATAGAATTTTGAGTGTCGAACAAGCTCCCGTGGACATTGAAGCTCAAATTCATGCCCGAATCATAAATGTCTGATATCGAGAAAGGCACATTTCTCCTTAGTCCGGACGGAAAATGGGGCCAAGACAATGATGTCAGAACCGAAGAATTGCTGTTTCTGCTGTGTGCTTGGGTGGCTGCACAATCAATGCAGCTTCCGGGCTCTAAAACCGAAGAGGATGAAAGTGATTGAGATGGATGTTGTTCTTCCACAAAACCGTCTGGGGAGACTGCACTATGTTGATAACTCTGATTCGGAAAACAGGAAATGCCACCCAATAACAATGAACTGAACTGCGTGCCCGAATCGAAGAATTGGCTATTTGAAGAAGAAGGTTCATTTTCTGACAACTCAAGTAGATCACCATTCTCCATCCCTCTAAAAAGTTCCTTTACTTCATCGACAAAGTCATTTGACTCAGGAATCTGCAGTAAAACACGCGAATCAAACTGTGTAAAAACACCAAATAGCAGAATTATCTTACAAAACTATTCAGACTATTGTCTGAAGATTGCTCATTGTAGCCAAATATTACAAGAAATATTGCATCATTCCTCATAATTCGAGATTTGGATGACCAGTCCTAACCTTCTGAGTCGACCCAAGTTCCACGACTCCCCATGGTTCCACAGAGATTAAAGCAACAGTCTGCACAAGAAGTTGGTAGTGTCACCAAAACAAGATCAGCTTATTTGGACAATACTATGATAGCAAATGCAACATCATAGCTAAAGGGCAGAAATGTTCACCTTTAACCCCGTAGAGAATTGCCGATACAAATCAGAATCATCCTGCATTGTTCATTGATAGTTGACGAAATTAGATGGAACAAAAAAACCAAATTTTCTGAAAGTACAAATCGGGACAGCCCCATCTTAACTTCTGCAGAAAAGAAACCAAGAGAGACTGTACAAATGATGGGAAGAGATGAACCTTTATACCTCGAAGACATCAAGACTTTCGAATGATCCTAAAGAATTTTGGCTTTCATAATAGCCATCTGAATACATCCATCTCTGGGTTTTAGCAAATGCAGCACGGCCAATAACCCTGTAGCAGAAACAAGAATTACTTGAATCTTAGCTACTCCTTTGGAAAATATGCTTCATAAATAGACCATTTTCCTAGTTAAAGATATCTGCAACTAACCCTTCACCCAGAACATGAACTTGAAGTAGCATATTATCAATCAGAGCTCCCATTTGTTCCTCACAGTAGGCATCTTTTAATGTCAATAATCTGCCAGGCAACAGAAGTTTCAATACATATCAGTTGGGCTACATCAAGATGGAAGGATAAATGAATTTGAAATCCATGATAAAGCCACAAAACATAGTCTAAAATTGAAATTCAAGGATTTCGAATCCTTTGTAGCCTTAAACTATCACAACCAAGTTGGACGGATTTGTTATTATGGATTTGAAATCCTCGTCTTCAAATCCATCCAATTATTTAAGAGGGCTTTAATGATCTATTATTAACGATGATCTTTTACGGTAAAAATGTATTCATACACAATCATGATTAGAGGAAAAGCAACATGGCAACAAGAATTTGATTGGAAAAAACAAAGGTGAAATAGTAATTGGTAAAAGATAATACTTTCTATTTAAATACAAAACAAAAAAAAAAAAGAGAGAAAAGCTCCATATAATTGATTCGCTCTAAAATAAAGGTCAACAGGTAAAAGAAGTCTCCCCAGTAATGTAAACCCTTTTCTTCTTGAGTAGCACTACAGAACCAAAGATGTATTTTGAAGAATCATGTACACAAATACAAACAAAACCAAAAAAAAAAAGAAGAAAAATACAAGAATTAATAATAAACATATATATATATATGTATCAATTATAGAAAATAAGAGAAGCAATTTACATGAAACAGTTAAAGCTCTATGAAAAATGAACATATGTTAGCCTTGTGATTATCAGACATACGACATGTCTATATATATATATATATATATATATATATATATAGAGAGAGAGAGAGAGAGAGAGAGAGAGAAATGAAGCTTACAAGGAGTTCCTCTGATCAAAACCCCAGAAAATGCCATAACACCATCCATGACTGCAACACAGACTCTTGAGGGTCTGTTTTATCATTGAAAACCCACTCTTTTCAGTACTCATTTTCTGCAAAACAAATCCAAGAAATGCAGCAGGCAGCAGTAACCAAGAATCACTACAAGTCCGCTGTCAAGCCCACAATCTTTTTCTTTATTGCTCCCAAACAACTCCTGATCAGACACAAATCACCATCAACAAACACCATAAAAATGCAATCTTTTTCTCTCCCACAGACGGAAATTACACGTAAAACAAGAAAGCGTTCTTGGCGACAAGAAAAGGTAGCAAAAGCAGAAAAAGAACAGCTTTTGTTCAGGGAAAACAACGAATGATTTCTGATAGAAAGTGTTTTCACCTTAATTACAAACAGGAGACAGAAACAGCAGTGTAATAGTTTTGATGTTTGTTTGAGTGTGGCCTCTTCAAGTCTGAAAACCCAAATGCTCAAAAGCTTAAAAAGAACTCACCACAAAAACACACACCAAAAAAAAATAAAAAAAAAAATAGAGGAGACGAGTTATACACTTATAAAGTGATTTTTCATATATATAGATACATATGAATACATGTATGTCATCATAATAGGAAAGTTGGATTCAGGGTGGTGGGTAAGGTTTTATTTAGGGTTAATTATATTTAGATCCCCTCTAAAAATACAAAATTACACTTTCTCCAAAAAAATTTAAAATTATACTTACACACCCTTTAAAAAATTTTCGTTTACATCTGACCTCTTTTCATTAGAGTTTGGACAGAAAATATTTAAGTTAGCAAAACAAAATTACATAAATTTTCAAATTTTACCAATCAATTAACATTCTCATGTATATTTTTCTACTTATGAGAAGATAAATGTAATGTATATATATGGAGTGAGGTTAACATTATTTCATTTTTCCTTTATAAGTGCATAATTATTACATGAGAATGTTAAATGAGCGGTAAAATTGAAAATTTATGTAACTTTTTTGCTAACATCAATATTTTTCGTCCGGATCTTAATGAAAGGTGGTCAAGTGTAAACAGAGAATTTTTAGAGGGGGTATAAGTGTAATTCCAAAACTTCTTTGGGGAAAGTATAATTTTGCATTCTCAAAGGGGGTCTAGGTGTGATTAACCCTTTTAATTAGTTGT
This sequence comes from Sesamum alatum, assembly GCA_034509735.1. Taxonomy (NCBI): domain Eukaryota; kingdom Viridiplantae; phylum Streptophyta; class Magnoliopsida; order Lamiales; family Pedaliaceae; genus Sesamum; species Sesamum alatum. The sequence goes on from JACGWO010000008.1 coordinate 13,301,340, forward strand.
ATTCTTTAATTAAAAAAATAGTGAATTACAATAACCTCTTTTAAGGTTTGGTATAATTACTGATATCTCTCATTTTTTTAAAGATTAAAAATACCACTTTGTAGTCTGTAACTTTAACCAAAAGTTTGAAATTGTCCACCCTTGTTTTATTTTTTAAACTGTAGAAAATCAGTCGAGGCAAATTATATTATTGCCATCTGTGTAAAAAATGTAAGAAACATCTCCCTGTGCATTTTAGTCGAAAAGATTAAAAAAACTTTAAAAGTTAAATAAATAATTTGGTTTTCATAAGGGCATTTTGGTATGTTCATACGTAAAAATTGATGAAAATGAGTTATTTGTTAGATGGTTACAAACTTTAGAAGGTATTTGTAATTTTTGAAATAATGAGGGGGTATCCGTAATTAAACCAAATATCAGGAGAAATCATTGTATTTCACCCTTAAAAAAATATATGTCAGTCACATATTAATATGACATATATACGTGACATTAGAGTTCGATAGAAAATTCTCATCCAAATTGGGTTGGAGGAGTTTGTTTTGTCTATGCAAGAAAATACCAAAATCGTCAATGATGCCTTAGTTTAGCGGTTAAAATCAACGTTTCATGAACAAGTTTAAGGTTGTGTGTTCAAGTCCCACTATAAAAAGATATGGCATTTAACAATGGTTAATACTAAATAACCGTAGCGAATAGTCATTGATCACGGGTACGCAACGGTTGTCGGTCGTGGTTTCTGCAAGGATGGCTAAAATATTTGTCATGGCTAAAAGCCATGGCGAATATTTTTACCACGGCTAAAATCCGTGGCAAATAAGTTTTTAATGGTGGAAAAGCTAGTTTTTGCATCGATTTTTATTTAGCCGTAGTTAATAATAATTATTTACCATGGTTTTTAGCCATGGTCATTAAAAATATAGCTAATATTGATTTTTTTTTAGTGTCCTACTGAAATATTTATTTACTTTATGTGAATTTATTATAAACTTTTTTACTATATTGATGTATTATTCAATTAATTGAGGTATTAATATAATTAATCGCTTAAAAAAGAAAAAGACAAAAATCATATAAAGCTATTAATATTGAATCCAACAGAGAATTTTCCTTATTTCTGTAATGCATTTATGGACTCTTTACCTATCTTTATTGCCTGGAATATCTTGGAGGACGATTTTCAGCTGAAAGGATCCCTCCCTCACATTTACAATTCTTTTTTTTTTTTTTCAATTAAAAGATGAATAAATTATTAAGATAGCAACTCTGGTTTTCTATATAATTTTCTTATCTAATATTTTAATTTTGAGTATTAATTTTATTCTAAATACACTCAGTATATAAATGATTTGATTTAAGAAAAAAATTGAATGAGGAAATATTAATATAAACGTAGTTATTAATTTTTTTTTGTTTTTATTAAGTAATATTCTTGCAAAACTATAGTAGTTGCCAGTTAGTTGCATAAAATAAAAAGGAATTAATTAAATATTAAAATAACACTTTTGTAGGCACGTAAATAAAGTTTGATGAGAAACTATTTTAATTTGTATTGATAGTAGAGGATATAAGGAGGAATTATAATTTGAAATATCATTAAGTAGAGTATATATCATGTTGATACTATCATAATTCCCCAATATTTATACACTATTATTAAATTGCTTTTAATGAGCACTTATGTTTTTTGTGGAATGAAATGAAGAAAATAAATGATGATGTTAGCTTTTAGGAATATTTATAATTATTTTCTTAAAATTTAGCATATAGTTGTGGTAAATATAAATTTTTCTTTCCTATTGCACACATAATACCATCTATTGTTTAATATTTTGATTTGAATTAACTCAAATTATTGTATAAATATTGAAAAGGCAAAATGTAAATAGCACAGACGTCTCAAAAGAAAATTAAATTCAAAATAATTTGGGTTAAAAATTAAAATTCGATAGCCACAGGAATTATAGGCTCGAGTCCAAAAGACAGACTTCTATATAATCAAAGATGAATATGTTAGGAACTGAATTTAGTCATATTGTGGACGTATGCAAAAAAAATAAATAAGAAAAGAATATAATTGCAAAATACAAGATTTCACACGATTCAAAGAATTCTCCTAAGTTTATGGTTTTGCGTGAATTACAATAAGAGGTCATCCATCAACTACGTATCCTATATATGACGTCTGTAAAGTATTGTAAAGTTACAAATTTACCCCTGACAACGAAAATTTACGATTAATCGTTAAATTGGGATGTAATGTTAGGTCAAACTCCACGTTTGCATGGAATATTAAAGTCATTTTGACATTTGTATTAATTATGTTTGTATTAGCATGCAAAAAATTAGTTGCAATCTAGACAATAAATCACTTACTATCAATCTATGCTTATATGTTGTAAACCAACACAACATCTAAAGCACCAATGCTATGGTGTTCCCCTTGCAAAAGTTTTGAATAGAGGAAGCCATCAATTTTTAGTAAGTGGCCAAACTAATAATAGCAAAATGTCTATTTTTAATAATTGTGACATGTAGAAATTACACACACATATCAAAAACTAAGTGGCTGTGGCCCAGTTGCTGGTTTAACCACAATCAAGTTTTGAAGTTGATTTATGAATAACTCAATTATGAAGCTCCCAACCACCCTCACCCAAAGAAATCCATAATGAGAGATGATGATGGAGTGGAAGTGACAAAAATTAAGATATAATTGAAGAATTTGTCTATGATTCTAAAAAAATTCAATGTTACAAAAATTGTAATATATTTTTAAATGGAATTTCATAATAGAATTTGCAAGTATTTGGAAGAAAAGAGTTCTAATCTAGTACAATAGGCTCTAAGTTTTGGACTAATTCAAACAATTATGAAACTCCAACATAGAGTACAGATCTGACATACTGGTAATATTGTGGTAAAATATAAGGCCCAAATGAAAATTATACAGATATTAAATTAAACGAAGTTTGTGAGAATGGAAAATTTTAAATAATCGACCGGACAGTGGTCAAAGAAATAATGGAATTTCGTGATGAAAGGTGATCGCTCATGTCAATAGTTGGTATGCTTAAGATTCTTCTTGAAAAGACGACCATGGGCGTGTGGTGGCGCGTCCGTTAAAATAAGGGAAAAAATCGATTCTACATCATATACTTTTTTTATATAAAAACAGTAGCTGAAATTTGAATTATATATATATATATATATATTGTTTTAGTTAGTAATATTTAATTTTATAATCTCATAATTTGTTACTTTGAAATTGGGGTTAAATGCAATTTACCCATTTGTGTTGTTTGAAAAGTGCAGAAAACTCCTTAAGAAAAAAGAAAATACAAAACACCACCCTCAAGATTTCAAGAAAATGGCAAAAAAAAAAAAAAAAAAATCAACGGGATTGCATTACACGTGCCATTTTTTAATTTCTTTTTTAAATATAAAATGATAGTTTTACCTTTGTTTTAAACTCGTTAGATTTCATTTAGATGAATGGTTCAAATCTCATCAATATTAATTATACCCTGCTAGCTTGGAGGGGTGGGGGGTTGTATCTTCTTTTCTCGTTGGTTCTTTTTTATACTTTTCAGATAACACAATGGGTAAATTTCTTCTTTTTTTTTTTTTTCCGAGCAAAAGATGAATGTATATATAACCAAATCAATTAGCAAAAACATATAATGTCCAAATGAATCAAGCTCTAGGTACTATCCTTGGAACCCACTCCATCTTTGAACTACCAGTGAAGACATGCAACCCCCATCGAGCGAACAATCAGGGGCTGTCAGGCGGCCTTCCAAGATCAACTCATTGCGGTTGTAGCATAGATTCCAACAAATCATTAGGAATAGTGAAAAATCCTCTCTATCCAGCCCTCTACTTACTCCCCGGAACCAGTCCTCCGTTACCTCTGTATGCAGGTCCATGTTAGCCCATGGAAGCCCCGCTAGACCCATACTTGTCTGGAGAAGGAGCACTGTAGGAGTGTGTGCAAAGTGGTCTCTGGTTCTATACCACATCCGGGGCAATTCTCCGCAATGTCCATTTCTCGGGGTTTTAGATTTGCGATTGACGAAACAGCTTCAAAGCAGACCTTTCAAGCGAACAACTGGACTTTGGGCGGAACTTTGGCCTTGCAGAGGAACCCCCATGTGGATGGACCCTGCAGTGCTGCTCTTGTCTTCGAACAACTAGCCGTCCTCTCCCCTTGTAATGCCAATCTGTACGCACTTTTTACAGTGAAGCGCCCCAACGGGTCAAAGTGTCAGACCACCTTGTCCTTGCTTCCTCGTCGCAACTTTCTTTGCAGGATACACTCTGCATCTTCCTGGTCAAACTCAGCCCGTATCAGCGCCTCATTCCACTCTCTACCACCTGCTAATATCATGCTTTGTACAGTGGCATCTAGCTAGGCTCGCGTGGAAGAAATCTAAACTCGAGTAGTACTTACTCCTCATGACCTTACTAAGTAGCGTATCCAAGTGCATAATGAGATGCCAAGCTTGCTTTGCTAACATGCTGAGATTGAAAGCCTTGAGAGCTGGAAACCCCAAACCCCCTTCGTGTTTTCCCCTACACAACTTTCGCCACGCAAGCTAGTGGATACTCGGGCGTTCACTATGCTGCCAAAAGAAGTTTGCGATGAGTCCCTCCAATTTGCACAATAAGCCGTCGGGGAGCATAAGACCACCGCTTTAATCAGTACTGAGTGGCCTTCTTGGGATAGGCGTTAGCACTCCAATTTTGCATCTTACCCCATACTTTGTCCTTCAACCCTTCGAATACCTCTTTTTCTGACCGGCCAACTACTATCAGCAATCCCAGATACTTATCGTGCTTGTTAATGAGCTCTACTCCCATCACACTGCCAACTCCATCCGTAGCCTAACGTCCGTATTCTTGCTAAAAGACATAGCCAATTTTTGAAAATTGATAGCTAGCCCTGATGCCTTCTCGAATTGGTCCAACAATGCCTTGATGATACCATAAACTCACGCGTGGCCTAGCAAAAAAGCAACTTATCATCCACGAAGAGGAGGTGGGTGACCCTTTGAGCCTCGCGGTATACTGCTACACGCTTGATTTGGCCCTCTTGTTCAACCCTGTGTATCATACTGCTCATCGCCTCTGCACAAAAAAGAAACAAGTAGGGGGATAATAAGTCTACTTGACGGAGCCCTAGTTCTGGAACAATGAGTTCGCCCGGGTCTCCCTCGAACAGAACCGAATATGAAACCGTTGAAACATAGAACATAACCAAATTCACAATATTAGTATCAAAACCTAGTCTAAGCATGACCCTCTCAAGAAAAATCCATTCCACGCGGTCATACACCTTACCTGATCTAACTTCAGCGTTGCGTATCCCTCCTTCCCCCCCCCCCCTCCGGCCTTATGGGAGAGGTAGTGATTCAACTTGTAAGGCACAAGAACATTATCAGTTATCAGACAACCGGGGATGAACGTGGATTGATTTTTCGAGATGATACTATCCAGAAAAGGCTTAAGACGATTTGCAATAACCTTGGAAGCTAGCTTATGGATGACATTGCAAAGACTAATGGGTCCGAACTGTTAGAATAGGTGACCGTCAAGCCAATTTATTGGCTCTTTGTAAACTATTCTATGCGATCTTTTTTCAATAATATGTTAATTTAAGAAATGTTCTTTGGCCATTTTCATCATATGCTTTTAACATTATATTTATATGAGCATTTGGTTGAAGCCCTTAGATCAATTATGCTACGGGATTGGCTCGCGCATATGATGGCGACCATGAAACCAACCTCTATGGTTTGATCTAAAATATTCCAGGTCGATGAATCGATCGAGATAGGGCATTAACCATTCCTTAAAGACTTGCACTAAGTGATGCGTTCATATGATGAATGTCGAGTTTCATAGATAGAGACATATGACGTCTGCGCACTTTAGTGGGTGCTTGATAAAGAGTTATCAAGTTCACTGAATTGACTCGCAGGAGTTGTCATGTGGAAGCCCTATATGGCATGATCAGTATGACTAGAACTCCTAGGCTACGGTAGTGCACTAACTAGTCCTTAGACTTGAGGTTCCATAGTAACCTTGTGCATAGGACGGCTATAACTTGATCATGTACAATGTGGTCTCAAGTTTCATCCTGGATCACTATACGGTCATGTTTCAGACATAGTTGAAGCATGCATGGAGGTTGGTGAGTTCCAAGATAGGATCTGTTACTTATCATGAGATGATAACGAACCTCCTATGTTCTCTACATTATGCGTTCCTCGAAGCCCATGGCCATGGCTATTGATCAAATAGGAAAAAGGATTTTTCCTATATTGATAAATTTGAAGCATAACTTGAAGAGTTGATACATAGACATCAAAGTCGATAATGGGAACCGGTAACTAATTCCATGCCCTAGACTTTGATCGGGAGGTTAGTAGCGGAGGGACCGTATATGCGTGGTACGCGTAGCTCACAGGTTCACGCAATAATTCACCTATTCTCTAGTGCTATGGACCATTGCTAGATGGCCACCCATGGTGACGGGTACCCTCCAATTAAGGAGTTAATTAAGGGAGATAAATTATGATAAGATCTAATTAATCTAATGCAAGTAAGTTGCTAATTAAATTGTATATATGATACAAGCCCAAGTCTAGCTGAATAGTGAACCTAAAGGGTCACACACAAATCCATGATGGAATTATTGGAATTAATTTGTAGAATTAATTATAGAGAGTGAATCAATTAATTTAAGGAGTTAAATTAATTGATTGAAATGATTTATGAAATCATTTGATGGGAATATTAAATAATATGATTATTTAATTTGGAGTTAAATTCACAAGCATTAAATTGATTAAGTAAGACTTGTGATAGATTAATTAAGATGAATCTATTTGAGCTTGAAAATCAATTAATTAGATTAATTGATTTGGGCTTATATTTAATTAAGGAATTAAATATCATGGGCTAAATAATAAGTTGGGAATTAATTAAAATTGGACTTAGTCCAATTGAAAATTAATATAAAGCCCAAGACCTTAGCCCAAGCCCACAAGGTAAGATTCATTGAACATAGACATGACTTGTTTTCATCTTTAGATGAAGAAGAAAATATGAGTCATTCTAAAGCTTGTTTATAAAGAAGACAAGTATAAAAGGAGAAAAGATGAGTCATGCTAGAACTTGTCTATGAAGAAGACAAGTGTTCTAAGAGCAAAACAAAAGATCTTGTCTACATTCATTGTAACTAGTGCAAAGGAATGCCTATAAAAAGGGGTACAATGCAGGAGATTAATATACCAATTTCTACATACAAAGATACAAAAACTCTTGTTTTCCTCTTGCTCTCTAGTTCGTAGACTTTTTCTCCTTCAAAGCTAGAAAGTCTAGCTTTCACTTTAGCATTGGTCTTATGTTCATTTCTCATCTCCAAAAGAGAAGAATTCCCTTGATTTCTCCATAGATCAATAGTTGATCTACCATAATCCTCCAAAACCTACTAGCATAGGTTTGAGGGTGATTCCATCATAGGTGGTGTGGACTAACTTTAGAGGGAAGACACTTGCGTTCCTACCGTGAACAACAATTCAAGGCGCTTCCATTTTGACGTTCCACCAATTTTAAGGTAAGGTTGTTCTTGAGAAAGTTCAAGTAACCAACATCAACCGGAGAGCAAAAAAGGTTAGTTTCTCTTAACCATTCAATTGACATCCTTTTATGCATGAGATCCACATCATAATAGCAACGAGACGGGCGATTTGATCGCTAATTATAATATTATTTTGTAATTAAAATCTTAATTTTCGCTGCGTTTAACGTCTCGGGGCTTATACGAAGATAACAGTGGTATCAGAGCCCGGTCATGCAAGTCAATTGAATTTATTTTGGTTTGATGTGATTTAATCGGTTTAAATTGCTTAACGATTAATTTTATGTGTTAATCTCTTGATGTATTGAATTTAATTCTTGGGCATATTTCAATTGTTGAAATTTGATTCTATTGTGTTTCACCTTCCGCCTACATGGCCGGATTATCTTCCGCCTACATGGTCGGATTTAATAGCAATTTTTGTATATTCTCAGCTCTGTTTTTATTTGAGGACAATAAATATATATATTATTTTTCTAATTTATATATGGATATAAATTGAGAAAGAAAATTGGATTTTCACTTTCAATTTCATTAGGAAAATTAAACATATTCTCTTAATAAGATTAGGACAATTTCTTGGAAAGTCCTAGTTAATTTGACACTATGAATCAAGTGCCCATGAATTAAATTCAATTTCATTCCATGGAAAACATCTTGTGATTGGACATAAGGAATATAATTCTTTTGTTTTATTGGATCTATATATATACATGATATTATTTGCATATATGATATATGATATCTTTATTCAATATATGATCATCCAACTAGGGCATGCTAGGATTTATTTCTTGTATATATGTTTATATGGCTTTGCTTGATGTTCATACCTTCAATTTTACATTGTATATGATAAACAAGCAAACAAGAATATAACATTGTGATGAGGTCTTGCATAAACAAATGGTTTAAACCCTCACTTGGAGTGTCCAAGTTAAAATATTAAGCCCGTGATGGATAAAATCAAATTGGATTTGATAATCCAGACCTTCCATCCATAGTGATAAAATATGAGATGCTATCACCTTTCAATTCATTGTCTCACGAGTCGTGGAATGATTTGGAAGTAGTGAAAAGTTGTATTATCACTATGAACAAGTAAATTACCTACTATGACTCTGTCTCATGAGTCGTGGAGGGTGATAGTGAGAGGTCTTTTGGTCGATGGGTTGGGCTTAACGTGGAGTAAAATAATTCACTTGGAGTCCTTGGAATTATGTGAAAAATGAGGTAAAACACCTTGGGGATCTCATAAGATGAGAATGGTGAAAGTCACCTCCCATAGAATTATTTTTCATGCGAATCGTAACAGCGGGGTATGAAATCCGTTCTATGGACCTCAAGCCCACTAGGAAAAATATTTCCCGAAAATCCATATGGGGGTTTATGGAATTTTGAAGAAATAGTGGGAGCAATTTATGATTAAGGACCATATCGTAAATTTAATTAACATTGATTGAAAGAATGCTAAAATCTCCATTGTTTCTTCTTTTCTTTCTTGTAGATCGAAAATGTCTAAAAGTCCACTTGCTAACATACTCGAGACAAACAAACTTATTGGAACCAACTATGCTGACTGGCTTAGGAATCTCAAAATTATTTTGGATTCCGAAAAACGCTCTTATGTGTTGGAATCTCGTCCTCCGACTGAGCTTCCTGAGGATTCAACTGATGAAGAACGTGTGACGTTCCAACGTTGGATCGATGATGACCTTCAGGCCCGTTGTCTTATGCTGGCATCTATGAGCAATGAACTGCAAAAGCAACATGAACACCTTAAGCATGCATCTGAGATCTTTGTACGATTACAAGAGTTGTTTGCGGTACACGATCGGCATATAAGATATGCAGCATCAAAGGAGTTCTATCGGGCAAAGATGACTGAGGGGTCGTTTGTTCATGACCACGGCGTCAAGATGCTTTCTCTCATTGAGAAGTTAGAATCTTTGAACACAGGCATGAAGAATGACTCCTACATAGATGTGATCTTGCAGTCATTACCGCCGTCTTTTGATCAATTTATTGTTAATTACAATATGAACGATCTTGAGAAGACTGTTCCTGAATTGATCAATATGCTTATGCAATACGAGGCTACTATAAAGAAGCCTGCACCAGTAATGCTAGCAACCCCATCCACATCTTCCTCCATGACCAAAAGGGTCAAGAAATGGAGGAGAAATGGAAAGGGAAGGAAGAAAAGCAACAAGGACGGCTGAGGAAAGGGCAAAGGGAAAAAGATAATCAAGGCCAATCCAGCAAATGATGAGTGTCATCACTGCCACGAAAAAGGCCATTGGAAGAGGAATTGCAAGAAGTTTCTTGCAACAGTCCAAGGTATTTTCGTTGTTGAAATTAACATGGTTGCTAATAATGCTTTTTGGGTATTAGATACCGGTTGTGGAGCTCATATTTGCAATGATTTGCAGATAATGAGAAGAAGCAAAAGTTAGGTGAAGGGGATGTGATCCTCAGGCTTGGAGACGGCAAGCAAGTTGCTGCTGAAGCCGTTGGAACTGTTCACTTAGCTATTAGCAAGGATGTTATGATAGTACTTAATAGTTCTTATTATGTACCAAGTATGATAAGAAACATTGTATCTATACCTACTCTTGATGAAGAGGGATATGAATTTTGTATATCAAAACAATGTTTCTACTTAATGAGGAATGGTTCTTCTGTTTTACTTGGCACTTTAATAAATGATTTATATACTATCCAACAACATAATATGATTATGAACGTTCAACATAAACGAAAATTGGATGATCAAGAAAATGCACAAACATGGCACGCTAGATTAGGTCACATTTCCATGGATAGGATGAAGAGGTTGATTGACTCCAAAAATCTAGAAATAGAGAACTTAGATGCTCTTTCAACTTGTGAATCTTGTCTCAAGGGAAAAATGACCAAAACACCATTTATTGGACAAAGTAGTCGTGCCTCTGCACTGTTGGATTTAATCCACACAGATGTTTGTGGACCTTTAAGTATTCCAGCTAGAGGAGGATTTTCTTACTTCATAACCTTTACCAATGATCACTCACGATTCGGTTATGTGTACTTAATGAAGTACAAGTGTGAAGCATTTGAAATGTTCAAAGAATTCAAACTTGAAGTAGAAAATCAAACTGGACAAAAAATTAAGACCATTCGATCTGATCGTGGAGGTGAATACTTAAGTGGTGAATTCTTGAATTACTTAAAAGAGAATGGGATTCTCTCTCAGTGGACTCCTCCTGCAACGCCACAACTTAATGGCGTGGCTGAAAGGAGGAACCGAACTTTGTTGGACATGGTTCATTCCATGATGAGTTCTACTACATTACCTCTTTCTTTTTGGGGCTATGCATTAAAAACGGCGGCCAAGTTATTAAACATGGTGCCATCTAAGGCTGTACCCAAAACACCATATGAAATATGGCATGGCAAACCACCCTCTTATAAGTATTTGAGAATATGGGGTGTCCCACATATGTCAAAAGACTAGTGGGAGATAAGTTGGATATGAGATCCATCTTATGTAGATTTGTTGGATATCCGAAAGAAACTGTAGGATACTACTTCTATGATCCCTCAGAACAAAACGTGTTTGTTTTGAAAAATGCAGTATTCTTGGAAAAGGGTTTTCCTTCGTATACTCAAAACAAAGAGGTGCAATTCGAAGAGTCGAGTGACGCATCACCTATGGCAGAAATGACACCCATACTGCCTCACAATGAACCTTTTGATTTTACACATCCTTTGAGAAAGTCGGCTAGAGTCTCTAAACAGCCTGAGAGATATGGTATGCTAGCCTTGACTGGTCAATTGGATAATGATCCAAAGACGTTCGAAAAGGCGATGTCTGACATCGATTCGGGTAGATAGCTTGAGGCCATGAGATCCGAAATGGACTCCATGAACTCCAACAAGGTATGGACCTTGGTGGACCCACCTAAGGGAGTTAGGCCCGTTGGGTGCAAATGGGTCTACAAGCGAAAGCTTGGAGCCGATGGAGAGGTATCGACCTTTAAGGCCCGATTGGTAGCGAAAGGCTACACTTAAAGTCCTGGTGTGGACTTTGAAGAGACCTATTCGTCCGTCGCTATGGCCACGTCCATAAGGATCTTACTTGCCATTTCTGCGTATTATGACTATGAGATATGGCAAATGGATGTGAAAACTGCATTCCTTAATGGATTCATTGAGGAAGAAATCTATATGGACCAGCCACAAGGTTTTACATCTAAAGGAGAAGAGCAAAAAGTTTGTAAACTCCAGAGGTCCATTTATGGGCTCAAACAGGCATCCCGAAGTTGGAACATTCATTTTGATGAGGTTATAAAATGTTATGACTTCATCAAGAACGAATATGATCCCTGTGTATATAAAAAGGTTAGTGGGAGCTCTATTGTGTTCCTCGTGGTTTATGTGGATGATATTTTACTCATCGGGAATGATTTTAAAATATTAGGTGACATTAAAGCATGATTATCTACTCAATTCTCCATGAAGGACTTGGGTGAAGCTTCCTATATTCTTGGGAAAAGATCCACAGAGATAGATCTAAAAGAATGTTAGGAATGACCCAAGTCTCGTACATTGATAAAGTCTTGAAAAGGTTCAAGATGGATGAATCAAAAAGGGGTTTTTCTTCCCATGAGGCATGGAATTAAACTCTCCAAGATTCAGTCTCCCAAGACTGATGAGGAAGTTAAGAAAATGTCAGAAATTCCCTATGCTTCTGCCGTTGGCAGTATATAATATGTTGTTCAATGTACGAGGCCTGATATAGCTTATGCTCTAAGTGTTACAAGTCATTATCAGGCATGTGCCGGCCACGATCATTGGACTGCTGTAAAAAAATATCCTTAAGTACTTGAGAAGAACTAGGGATTTATTTTTGGTGTACGGTGATGGAGAATTGATATTGGAAGGGTATACTGATGCCAGCTTCCAATCGGATGTGGATGACGCTAAGTCTCAATCTGGTTATGTATTTCGATTGAATGGAGGAGCTGTCAGTTGAAAAAGTTCAAAGCAAGACACGACAGCGGATTCCACGACAAAAGCCGAGTACATTGCAGCTTCTGAAGCTGCAAAGGGCTGTTTGGATGAAAAACTACATCCAAGGGTTGGGTGTGGTGCCTAGCATTGCCAAACCTGTAGTTGTACTTTGTGATAACAACGGGACTATTGCGCAAGCGAAGGAGCCAAGACCTCATCACAAAGCCAAACACATAATTAGACACTACCATCTAATTAGAGAGATGGTAGGAAGAGGTGACGTGTGAGTGGATCGTGTTGCATCAACGGAGAACATAGCAGACCCGCTTACAAAGCCGATATCACAAATTGCTCATTCTCAACATCTTGAGAAGATGGGATTAAAGAACATGGGCAATTGGCTTTAGGTCAAGTGGGAGAATGTTAGAATAGGTGATCGTCAAGCCAATTTATTGGCTCTTTGTAAACTATTCTATACGATCTTTTTTCAATAATATGTTAATTTAAGAAATGTTCTTTGGCCATCTTCATCATATGCTTTTAACATTATATTTATATGAGCATTTGGTTGAAGCCCTTAGATCAATTATGCTACGGGTTGGCTCGCGCATATGATGGCGACCATGAAACCAACCTCTATGGTTTGATCTAAAATATTCCAAGTCGATGAATCGGTCGAGATAGGGCATTGACCATTCCTTAAAGACTTGCACTAAGTGATGCGTTCATATGATGAATGTCGAGTTTCATAGACAGAGACGTATGACGTCTGCGCACTTTAGTGGGTGCTTGATAAAGAGTTATCAAGTTCACTGAATTGACTCACAGGAGTTGTCATATGGAAGCCTTATATGGCATGATCGGTATGATTAGAACTCCTAGGCTACGATAGTGCACTAACTAGTTCTTAGACTTGAGGTTCCATAGTAACTTTGTGCATAGGACGGCTATGACTTGATCATGTATAATGTGGTCTCAAACTTCATCTTGGATCACTATACGGTCATGTTTCAGACATAGTTGAAGCATGCATGGAGGTTGGTGAGTTCCAAGATAGGATCTGTTACTTATCATGAGATGATAATGAACCTCCTATGTTCTCTACATTATGCGTTTCTCGAAGCCCATGGCCATGGCTATTGATTAAATAGGAGAAACGGTTTTTCCTATATTGATAAATTGGAAGCATAACTTGAAGAGTTGATACATAGACATCAAAGTCGATAATGGGAACCGGTAATTAATTCCATGCCCTAGACTTTGATTGGGAGGTTAGTAGCGGAGGGACCGTATCTGCATGGTACGCGTAGCTCACAGGTTCATGCAATAATTCACCTATTCTCTAGTGCCATGGACCATTGCTAGATGGCCACCCATGGTGACGGGTACCCTCCAATTAAGGAGTTAATTAAGGGAGATTAATTATGATAAGATCTAATTAATCTAATGCAAGTAAATTGCTAATTAAATTTTATATATGATACAAGCCCAAGTCTAGCTGAATAGTGAACCTAAAGAGTCACACACAAATCCATGATGGAATTATTAGAATTAATTTGTAGAATTAATTATGGAGAATAAATCAATTAATTTAAGGAGTTAAATTAATTGATTGAAATGATTTATGAAATCATTTGATGGGAATATTAAATAATATGATTATTTAATTTGGAGTCTAAATTCACAAGCATTAATTTGATTAAGTAAGACCTGTGATAGATTAATTAAGATGAATCTATTTGAGCTTGAAAATCAATTAATTAGATTAATTGATTGGGCCTTATATTTAATTAAGGAATTAAATATCATGGGCTAAATAATAAGTTGGGAATTAATTAAAATTGGACTTAGTCCAATTGAAAATTAATATAAAGCCCAAGACCTTAGCCCAAGCCCACAAGCCCACAAGGTAAGATTCATTGAACATAGACATGACTTGTTTTCATCTTTAGATGAAGAAGAAAATATGAGTCATGCTAAAGCTTGTTTATAAAGAAAACAAGTGTAAAATGAGAAAAGATGAGTCATGCTAGAACTTGTCTATGAAGAAGACAAGTGTTCTAAGAGCAAGACAAAAGGCCTTGTCTACATTCATTGTAACTAGTGCAAAGGAATGCCTATAAAAAGGGGTACAACGCAGGAGATTAATATACCAATTTCTACATACAAAGATACAAAAACTCTTATTTTCCTTTTACTCTCTAGTTCTTAGACTTTCTCTCCTTCAAAACTAGAAAGTCTACCTTTCACTTTAGCATTGGTCTTATGTTCATTTCTCATCTCCAAAAGAGAAGAATTCCCTTGATTTCTCCATAGATCAATAGTTGATCTACCATAATCCTCCAAAACCTACTAGCATAGGTTTGAGGGTGATTCCATCATAGGTCGTGTGGACTAACTTTAGAGGGAAGACACTTGCGTTCCTACCGTGAACAACAATTAAAGGCGCTTTAGTTTTGACGTTCCACCAATTTTAAGTTAAGGTTATTCTTGAGAAAGTTCTAGTAACGGGCGATTTGATCGCTAATTATAATATTATTTTGTAATTAAAATCTTAATTTTCGCTGCGTTTAACGTCTCGGGGCTCATACGAAAATAACATGAACTGGATAACATATTCCGGCTTAGTGCACTTAAAGAGAAGAGCTATTTGGATGGAATTAACATGGGTGAGATCAATAGCATTGTTCAGACAATTAAGAACATAATTGGTAACATCATAGCCTATAACATGCCAACATTGCTGAAAAAAGACAGGAGACATACCATCCAAGACGGGCGATTTGTATGGGTGCATTTGGTCTAGTGCTCGTTTGACCTCATCAAGGGTGAAAGGCAGCAACAACGACGAGTTCATCTCCAAGGTCACTCGGGGGCTCGATCGCGGCAAGGGTCTCCTTCACGACACTCAAGTCCGTCCTTGTGGACATGTACACTTGCTGGAAATACTTAGTAATGGCCTCCTTAATACTTTTGCGGTACGTAGTCATTGTTCCGTCCTCCATTCGAAGAGTTGATTGTGTTGCGTCGCCGTCACTCACTGGCCCAAGCGTGAAAAATAGAGGTGTTGCTATCCCCGTCTCACAACCAACGTGCTTTACCCCGTTGTTTCCATAGCATCTCTTCTCTCGCCCAAACCTCTTCTAACTCAGTATTGGTGGGATAAATTGCATTTAATCCTCGAGATGTGTGTGACATTCATCTCTTGGTTCAGTTTTTTATGGTAATTTTAATGGAAAAATTATGAACTCATAGTACGAAGAAATAAGGTTACATATGGTTAACAGTTGAGTTGATTGAACTTTATAAAATCATTAATTATTCATGATAAACTAATGAAAATCTCTGTATAAATTATAAACATTCGTGATTCATTTAATTACAACAAAATTTTGAACTTAAATACTTTTGATTTTTATAAAGTTATTAGTTCCCATAATGAAAAACTGTTCAGATAATTTGGTCCAACAATCGAGTAATTTATTTTGAAGAACTTTAGAAAGTTAAATGCGCATAAAATATTTGATAAAATTATACTCGGTAGAGTGGTTAAAAATACCAGAAATACCGACAGTTTACATTCTTGGGCATTTTTAACCAATTTGATAGTTTCAGTCTTATCTTAATTTTTTGTTGTGAAATTTTCAATAAAATTTTCAACATATATATAATTTTACAAATTATTGAAAAATAAATTCCCTCATTAAAAAAATATATATGAATTTACATATTATAAATATATATAAAAACACATAGAAAACTCTAAAAAATATTAAATGGATAATTACATTATCCTTTCCTGGAATTTGGTGTAATTACACATAAATCTCGAACGATTTGAAAATTAAATTACATCTAGTACCTTTGATTTTTGTTGCCGTATAACAAATAAATACATCCGTTAGTCAAAATTCATCGAATTTGCTGATATTAACAAAAAAAAAAGTAAAGGATTAAATACAGTTACCATCCCTGAAGTATCCACCCCACATCAATTACTCCCTAAAGTATTAAAACCTTCAAAAACCTCTCTGACCTTCTAACTCCTTTAATTTTTAAGTTTAAAAAGTCCATTTTACCCTTCCTAAAAATTGCTTTCTAAAAAAAATTAAATGGATTTCTAAAATACTAAAATTACCCTTTGCCGAATCTCTGTTTGATTCTAATTTTACTTGTTCATCGAGCTCTTTTTATTTTCGTAATCCTAAAGTACTTAGAGCTTATTTTATTTTAGTTTCACTTGTTTGTCAAACCAAAATAAAAATAAATTTACACATGTATATATATATATATATTTATATATTTACTTAAAGAAACATATAATTAATAAAATCGAAAGGATTGATGAGCTAATAAGAAAATATACTTAATATATTGTGATAATTATATGCGTGTATAAATTTATTTTTAACTTGGTTTGACATTGAAATTAAAATAAAATGAGTTTCAAATACTTAGGATTATTAAAAAAAAAAAAAACAGCTCGATAAACAAGTGAAACTAGAACTAGACAAAGCTTCAAAAAGAGTAGCTTTGGTATTTTAAAAAATCCTTTAATTTTTTTTTTCAAAAATCAATTTTTAGTAAGGGTAATATGGATTTTTCAAACTTCCAAATTAAAGGTGAAGTTGTTTTAAGGTTTTAATAATTTAGGGAGGTAATTGATGTGAAATGTATACTTCAAGGGTGATAATTGAATTTAATCCAAAATTAAATAAATATCTATATTTATTCTCTTGGTTTATTGTAGGTTAAATAAATTTTTTTAACCAAATTATTTTTATCTATACTATAATATAAAAGAAACCCCATTTTTACTCACAAATGGCGGTTAATGACACCGTCGCACCGCTTTTTTGTAATGCCAAAAATAACCCGCAACTCATAAGATAACTACTTAATTTATAATTTTAAATTTTATATTAATTGATAAATTAATTTTTTCTTTCCTTATTTTTCTTAATGTGATGTCTTAATTTATATATTTTACTTTTATTTATAATATATTTTAAAATATAAAAAAATATTTATTATATACATACATAAACGACGTACTACGATAACTAATAAAAATAAAAATAAGCTTTCCTTATGTACATTAATATTTGAAAATCTATAAGAATAGTTTGATTAGCCAACACTGACTTCTTCTACCGTGGCTAACAAGGAGTAGAGTGTATGGGCAATAATCGAGGAGCGGGAGAATATTCCGGGGCGGGAGGAGCACGAGGAGGGTGTGTCATGGTATTGGGCAGTCCCCCACCTGACCTGACCTCGGGAACCCCATTCTGGATTCTTACACCAAACATCTGTGGGTTTTGTAGCTATCATTCTCTGCCACTGCCACTGCCCTCACCCCCCACAAAAACGCACTTCTCATTCTCTCAGTCTGCGTAGAAATGTTCCAATTCAATGATCATCATGTGATCACTTCTCGTGACATAATTTTCCTAATATCTTTGATCATGTGTACAGGTGGTTGTGACTTATACGATGCGTGTGTAATTAAATATAAAGAAAAATTGGACCTTTAACCTTACCTAATTGAGAGTATTGCAATTTTGATCTCGTAATTTAAGAATTTAGTATATATAATTGTATAAGATAATTGTAGCATTTATAGTCTTATAAGATAAAACATGGTGGCAGGTTTAATTCTGTAGGATAGGATAAAAAATTGTACCATTTTTTTTTTTTTATCCAAATTGTTATAATTTTTTAGCTTATGAAGTAAATATACTAAACTTGTATTGTGGGACAAAAAATGTAATACCCTCTATTGTGTGAGCCCAAAAATGCAAATTTCCCCAAATATAATAAATGTAAATTTTTATTGTGTATGTTATAGTGTGATTTTTTTTTCTTAAACTAAAGGGCAAAATGCAATCCATCCTTTTGTGTTATCCAAAAATTGAAAAATACTCCAATGTCAAAAAAATTAGTAATTTGCTTCCCTTAGTTTTAAAAAAATAGAAAAAAAAAAACCTCCCTTAAGCCATGCGGTGTGCATTACGTGCCCCATCTGCCATTTTGCTTAATTTTTCCTTATAAAATGACTTTTGTATCCCTAAATGTGGACCATTAGATCTTTTTTTATATACATATCAATGGCTGAGATTTCATAATTAAATTAATGGCCTATATCTTTTCTTACTTAAATCAACGATCCAAATTGATGTACAAATAAATTGCCAGATCTATTTGAATTAAATCAATAGCTAACATTTATACAAAGTATAAAAATAAATTTTTACAAATAAAAAAATTATAAATTATACACACATATATATACATACAATATATACCTATAAATATTAACAAGAAAATAAAAAATAGCATAAAATAAATTCAAGCCAGCCCGATTTGAGAGGCAGGGGAAATGGTGGTCGGCGATTAGTAGGGGGAAGGGAAAGGGAAGGTGCATAGGTGGGGGAGGGGGGAAAGGGAGATGCGCTGGTAGGGGAGCCGTTGCTAGTGGGGCAAGGGGGAAACATGAGGGCGACAGTCTGCTGCTGGCGGGGAAGGGTATGCCAGCTACAGAGGCTTTGGCAAGGGGAACGGGGCGGCCGACTGGGCGAGATGGGGGGGTGGGGTTCTATATATATATATATTACAAATATATCTATATGATATAGGCATATATCTATAAAAGTATCTTTTACAAATTTTGTATGTAAATTATATATGAAAATTAAATATGAAGCATTGATTTGTAAAGACAAGATATGAACCATAGACTTAAGTAAGATTTTTTATGAATCGTAGATTATGATGGAGATATCATGAATCATTGATTTGTTTTATGTTAGATCCAACGGTGTAGTATTAAGACATGAATAAAAATATTACAAAAAAGATATAGGCCATTGAATTAGATCAATTTGCCAGATCTATTTGAATTAGACCAATGAGAAAAATCGCCTATTTTAGGGGAATTAATCACTTGTTGACCTTATCCCAAAAGTTTCGACTGGTAGGCTTATCCTTTGTTGACGTGTCATTCGAGGTGGGAAATGTTGCTGATGTTTCAACAGAGCTCCCTTGGGCACCAACGGTCTGAAATTAGGCTTGCACTAACTCGGTCTCGTCAGCAAGTTTCAACTGGGCTAAAGGTAGTTTCTTGCTTCTTGGGATTCCTGTTGATTTTACCTTACTTGGGCTTGGACTCTTGGGTCAATTGAACTAGACAATCCTGTTGGGCTTTAAAAGATTGATATCCTAGGTATCATCACTAGCCACGACTATAGTAGTGTATTGTCGATGGACTACTATAATTAGAAGTCGTAATTCACTTGCTTATGTAGGTGTCCTAACTCACCTCAAGTTGGTAACCTCGTTGAGCTCCTTCTGTGCTTACTTTTTTTTTTTTAATGTAAGTTGTTGATCACATGTTGAAATTCATAAGGTTATTCATAGGACTTATTGTAATTTTGGTCTTGTATTTTTAGGGGGTTGATAATTTTGGTCCTCTAACTTTGGGCGTGACTATTTTGGTCTTATATCTTTCAAATGTTCGCAGTTTTGGTCCTTTAGCCCAATTAATGACCATTTTTTTACCTTTTAATGGAAAAGCCTCATAGTCAAGCCACGTGTTCTTAATTAGGCCCAACATGCTTTCGAAATAGAATTAAACCTCTATCAATTCATACCTGATTTTGACCGCCTTGACACCAGGTATTCCAAGTCGCTTTTATGTACATTCTCCAACCACACTACCACAACAGATGGTTCGCAGGAACTTGGATCCTTTAGCAATAAACAACACAACCCTATTTTGTTTCCTACCTCAGGGCATAAAAGTACTTCAAAGTAGAGACTTAATAAAATTTTGGGTAAACAAATTGAACAGAAGCCTTAAATTTATTGAAGAAATACTTGAAATATTACATAAATATTTTATTCCTCTATCGGAGGAGAAAACTATTTAGCGTCTTATGGATGAGAGGACTTGACTTGTTGGGGATAACCCCATATACTAGATATCCTAACACTTTGAATATTTAAAGATAATAGCCCGCAGACTTTAAACACCGACTTCAACCTTGTTCTTAGATCACGTCACTGTGTTCTACACCTATTTCAGCTCTCAACTTTCCAGCTATGGTCATTATAGCTTGTCTAGCACGTGCTTGCCAGCTGGTGTCTCAGCTTTTCTGGCAGTTGGCGCCTTTGTCTTCTTCTGCCAACAGTCTTCCTTTTGATTTTCCACATTTTGAGGTTTTTACCTCGTTTTGTAAAAAAAATTTCTTTTACCCTTTTCTGATTTTGGTTCGGGTTTCTTTTGGGTTACCTTAATCTCTGTCCCAAACAAGGATTTTTCCTATTTCTCACAACAAAGGCATACGTGGTTATTCCATTGTCCCACATGCATCATATTGCATGCCTTCTTCTGTGTCGCCTCCGTTGCAGGCAACTTATTTTCCCAAACGAGCATTATCTTCTTCTCAAATAAGCTCTCTGCAAACTCAGTGCTTTTTCCTGTCATGAAGTATAACAGGAACGATCTATTTAATTTATTCGAAAATCCTTTAAACAGATATTTAACTTTGTCCATTTCGACGAGACTGACCCAAAACCCCCAAGCTCTTCTGGTAGATATTGCATCTTCACTAAGGGATGCTACCATGGGAGCCTCTTCTATGGAAACCTTGACCTTATTAAATACTACCATGTCAGATCTCTGTAACTTGATAAAATGAAATGCTAGATGAGACCCTTTTCCTGTGATCTCTGGAGCTGTTGAAATAAACTTAAGCTCCAAAATATCTCCTCATTTGAGGTGGGGATTATTCTTCCATGAGTCAAAAGTTGCCGCACTGATCTATTTCGGACGTTTTGAGATTTTCGAAAATCTTGGTGACATAGTATGAACTAAAGCAAGGGCTCCAAAATCATACAATTCTCGTACTTCTTTTGGGTTAGACCCTTTGAGCATCCAGGTTCTGTTATATTTCCCGGATGTGTCTACGATGGTCTTGTTTGGGTTGATGTCTTTACGAAAAATAAGTTTTTCCCATAATTTTCGGTAGACCTGCCAAGCAGAAATAGAAGATAAAGATTCGTTAGTATTAACCTTAGAAGTGTCTGTTATCGGGCTAAGGTTAATGTCTTCCTCTTTTACCTAATAGGTGTTGGGTTGACTTGAATTATCACGAGCTTGCACTTCCAGTAATTCAACTGTTGCCTTTTCGCCAGAGTCTGGCGATGGCCTTGTGCAAGCAGTACTTGAATCTGCTGCTACAGGTTTAGAGCCATGTTCTCTAATTGTAGGTTTAGAGCCCTGCTCTCTTAATTCTCGGGCCATCACCGAAGATGATGCCTTTTGAATCGGTTCTAGTAAGGCATTCCATAATGAGCTAGCAACAAGTGTCATACTCCTGATGGCGATCTAGACATTGTCGAGATCAGCTTGTGGGACTTGGCTAGCTATTTGGGCTTTAACCGTCAACTTTCTAAAATTCTTATCAATCTCCTCAATGTTCTCCCTGAGATGCCTGAGTCTTACGATGACGGAGCCTGCTTCAGATGCCTCCATCCCTTGTCAACAAAATCTGCAATAACATTTTTATGAGATTTGATGATGACAAGATTATAACAATAATACTACCATTCTGCTTGCTATCTAATAATATGGGCTTTCTCAATTTTTTATTTCGAATTTATTTTTTAAGAAAGCTTTAACATTCATAGTATCAACTTCTAAATTAAATTCTGTAGCTAGTAAAAATAAAGGTCACTTCTTGAAAGCCTTCCAAATCGCAAAGAATTCTTTCTCATTGATATGCCAAAGTTTGGCTTGTTGTTCACTGAACAACCCTCCTGTATATCTACATAGTTCTTTACCAGTAGTTGTCTTTCTCATGAGCACTGCTGCCCATCAGTAATCATTGGCATTTGTATAGACTACCAATTCATCTTCGTCTTGTGGGATTGCCAGCTTTGGTAGGTTATTTGTAAACCTATTTCAACTCAAGAATTCTTTGAGTGTGAATTTTCTCTCATTTCAGAACTTTCTGTTTCCTTCGAGACTGGTCGAAGATCCTTTCTGTATTTTGCAAGATCCTTAATGAAGATCCCTACAACTCCCAAGAAGCTTTGAAGGTGCTTCTTATCTTTAAGAATATTAGGAAAATTGCGAATTTTCTCTACAATGTGTTCCTACAACTCAATACATATTTCGTAAACAAGAATTCCTAGAAATTCAATTTTATTAACAGCTAAATGGCTTTTTTTTTTTTTTTGCAGAAAGCACCAAACCCTCTCTATGGCATGCATCAGAAAATATTTCCAGATATTTGATATGATCCTATACATTGTTAGATGCAATCAAAATATCGTCTATGTTGATAAACATAAACTCTAGATAGTCTTTGAAAAGATTATCCATTTTTCTTTGACATATCTAGGGTGCATTAGCAAGTCCCATAGGAAGTACGTTCCAGATATATTGTCCTTGTGGTATGGAAAATGCCGTGTATTTCTTTGAATCATTTTCCATCTTGATATGATAAAAACCAGATTTGCAATTCAAACTTGGGAAAAACTTTAGCTCTTTTAATGCAGTCTATTAAATGTTCTCTACTCGGAATGTAATAATCATCAGATTCTAATATTTTATTAATACCCTGATAGTTAATAACTAACCTGGGTTTACCTCTTTTTATCTCACCATGGTTTCTTACCAAAAAACTAGGGCTACTGTAGGCAGAGACTCCAGGCTCGATGAGTCTAAGATTGATATACTCTTTGATGATATCTTGCATATCTCTCTTATCCTCCATGTTCATCGGGATGAGCTTGTATCGAACATACTAGTACTTGCATTCTTCTTTGACTTTCAGAGTAGCTTCGATTTTGTTTCTTTCCCATTATTCTAAAGTATTCTCACTTAAATTCTTTTGGATAAGCCTCTTGACATCTTCTTGAGAGAAAGCTTACTTTCACCGTCTATGTCTAATGACTTATACTCCTATATAGCTTCCTTGAAAATCCTAAGATCTTCTTCAAAAGCATCGTTGAAACCCTGTTGCCTGAAAGATAAAAGAGGCTTACCAAAATTTCTTTTATATTGCATTTTCGGATGAGTTAATTTGGCATCATCACCACTGTTGTGGAAATTTATGGGCATTATCTTGTTATATGCCTTTTCTCTTTGCAAAATCTGTATCTCACTAACAAAGTTAGTAGTAGAAATCAACATGTTCTTGTGGTTGTCCTGGACATTTTTTTCAAAGATCTGGATAAAATTGTTCCCTAGCAAAATATCTGCTCATGTATCATGAAAGTAAATAGGAGGCGTCTTTACTTTGAACCAAGGTGTTCCAAATGCTCATCCGATCATATTTTTCGCTTCTCGTATTCCTTTATTGAGTACCAGAATTGTTTTGTGAAAAATCCCTTCCTGCAATAGTGGGTAAAATTTCCATAGCTTCGCTAGGAAAAATATCGAATTTTGCTATACAAATCCCTAATCCTGAATTAATGTAAGCTGCATAACATTCTGACGATATTGCTCATATAACATACCAACCTGATATGTATATAGAAAAAGAGCTAGTCATTCAATTATTATGGTAAAGCCATTTAAATATAATTCCATACCATTACCTTTTCTTTCCCATGGTTTATGATCTTCTCAAAAACTTAACCCCAAAGTCATTATCCCATTTTCTCAATCTGCAACTCGTGCAACAAATATCTCATGGCCTGCTATTTCTAGCATACCTTCGTATTTTCCAACAACAGGTTGTTGCAAATCATCACAAAGAAAATAGTTTTCTTTTTCAGTGATATCAAATATAACTTGAATTTGTTTCCAGCCTTTAAAGCATCTACGTTCACATTATCAACCCTAATAGCTTCGGGAGTTAAGGATTTTAGCAACTCCTTCTCTTTTCCTTTGTAGGGTGTGATGTTATCTTCTAAAAAAAATCATCCTGCTACTAACATCAGTTCTAGAACTAATAGTTCGATCTAAAACTGGGTGATCTTTTATTAAGATATCAACACCACCTATTTTAGGTATTTTAATAGGATCTGGTGTCATTACTTTAACAAATACCTTGAAAATTTTAGGAATCTCAATATACTCTTTCCTAAGAAACAAACTAGAAAGATGTGTGTTGGAAAGGGCGTAAGCTATTCCATACGTTATAGAATATGGTCTATTCCCATCTTTCATAAGATCTTTCCTCTTAAAATCCTGATGAAGGGTTAAGACTCGACTGAAATCTTGGTCTGCTAGGTTGTATGCTATCCTGGGATGAATATTAAAATCAATTTTCCTACGTACAAATTTCCTATCATTGTTCGAAGACAACCATATCTTAAGTTATTGATTCTTCTATCCATTACT
The DNA here is from genome assembly GCA_034509735.1 of Sesamum alatum. Taxonomy (NCBI): domain Eukaryota; kingdom Viridiplantae; phylum Streptophyta; class Magnoliopsida; order Lamiales; family Pedaliaceae; genus Sesamum; species Sesamum alatum. The sequence goes on from JACGWO010000008.1 coordinate 13,326,338, forward strand.
GATAAATATATTTTATGAATAAATTCCTTCCTTAAAAGATACTTTTGTTACTACTTCAATAGCTCCAATGTGGATCATTTTCATAGTAACCGCTACTTCTTCTATTAGTTTACTTAATTATTCAAGAATTTCTTCTTTAGGAATAAGCTGCATTTCCATCACATTACCAGTAAGTTCCATAGGAATAGCAAACTCATCTGAACTTACTTTGTAGATTATGTGATGTTTCCTCTGATTTAGTCCTATCTGGTTGATGACTCTACTAATCCCTTCAATTTTAAATCCGTCATATGGGCGGAGACTAGAGTTTTATTGCCATCGTCGCCCAACCTTGCTTTTCTAGATTTTGATTTAGGGCAAGGCCCCGTCGCCCAACCTTGCTTTTCTGGGCGATCGTCTGGGGTGAGTAGCCGTCGCCCCCTTCTGTGCTGGGCGAATTTTAAATATATAGTATTATGAAATTTGCACCCACATAAGGTTTGCCACAAATTACTTAATTTTAATAGCGAATGTGCATCATTAATTAATTTGTTTGTTTATCCAATCAACGCCGCTTAATCCTCTCTATACATAACAATCACATTTTGACGCAAATAATGAAATCATGTCGCAATTTTGTCCGGCGGCCCGCATGTCCATGCAATGAAAGGAAGCACTAACACTAGCCAAGTCGATCAACATTATTTTCTTGGGTAAATTACAGCTATTTCCTTTAAAATTTGATATAATTATAAAAATATTTCCTCGTTGTTTGAAAAATTACAAATACCTCATGAGATTTGTAATCGTCTAACAATTAACTCATTTTCATCCATTTTTATGGGTAAATAACCAAAATGCTCTTATACATTGACTTATTTTTTAAAAAAAATTTGGACAACAATGTACAGGAAGAGGTTTCTTAACCTTTTTACACAGAGCAACGATAATACAATTTGTCTCGGCTAATTTTTCTACAATTTTAATAAAAAATAAGGGCAAAATGGTCAATTTCAGGTTTTTGGTGAAAAATTACGAACCTCATGGAGGTATTTATAACTTTTCAAACAACAAAAGAGTATTGGTAATTATGTTAAACCTCATTGGAGGTGTTTGTAATTTACCATTTTTTTAATTTCAAACTTTTGTTCAACGAATTAAAGTGTGTTGTCCCAAATCGGATTATGTTTTCTTGTTCAGCAGATATTCGACTAAATTATTGATGATTTTGACTTTCCAGTGGTATTGGGCATATATAGCCAAACGGGATGTCTTAGTCCCGCTAAGGTTGTCGATTGGTGTTTTGTGTGATAATGTAATTTTGCCGAGAAAAAAGCAACAAATTCCCTTTAGGGCAAAATGCTTTTTAGTGGTATAAAATTAGGTTATTATTTTTTTAGTACCACAATTTAGAAAAATGACGACTTCAGTTCTATAAAATACGAATTCAGGTATTTTTGCTTTTCAAAAACTCATGTGCTTTACACATATCTATTAACTTGGGACTAAAAATATTGAAAATTGTGGGACTAAAAATACCTAAAATCGTGTTTCATGGACTAAAAAGACATAAAATTCATGGCAGTGTTCAGAATACCTAAAATTGTATTTTATGAAACTGAAATCGTCACCTGTCTAAGTTGTGGTACAAAAAAAAATAATGACCTAATGTTATAGGACTAAAAAAGCATTTAGCCCACCCCTGAATATGGGGTATGTACAAACACCCCCTTATGAAAAAAAAAGTATCAAAATATTTCTCTATATTTTTTTTAAAATGAAATAATTTACCGCCTGAGACAGAAAGGTAAATTGCCTATTTAAGAAAAAGAGGAAGGTAAATTACTATTTTATTTTTTAAAGGAGGATAATGTTCCCTTTCGAAATATCATAGGGTTTAAATTACATTAGACCCAATTTGGCCCTCATTTATTTTCAATACCATATATACAAAATAAAGAAGGGTCTTCTATATATATATGTAAAAGTAATCATATGTTGATGTAGTAGAAGTAATAAAATTTGAAAAATAATTGCAGAAGTCGTCTTCAACCCTCGCGAACTCAATAGTGATCAAAACAATTTATTTATGAATGAATATCTAAGGTTAGTAGGTTTTTAAAACAAAAGGTTTTAGTCTAAGCCAACAGGGCATAAAACGGGCTATATTTTATGAATTTAATTAAATGTTATGGAACTCGGTCTAAAAAATACCATAACATACTAAAAATAACATGGTAAATTGGGGTACTTATAACAAGTTTAACATGACCTAACTTTGTATTCATCTATACTAACTAGCCGTTGTGGCACGCCGTCCTTGCGTGCATATAAAATAATATTGCATGCTTTAAAGTTACTATAAATAAGAAAATATACATATTAATCAACACATCAGATTGAAAAAAAAAAAAGAAAGAAAGAAATGAAAGAAATAAAAATTAATTTAGGGGTATTATCGGTAAAATAAAAAAAAATGGTGTTGCCGTGTAAGTAACCGCCGTTTATTAGTGAAAATGGGGTTTGCTTTATATAATAGTATAGATATATAACGAAAAGGCCGTTCTCACTCATAAATAGCGATTTTTGACATCGCGATACCATTTTTTTGGTTTTGCCGATAATACCCATAAAGTTAGTTTTTTTCATTCTTTTCTTTCTTTCTTTTTTTTTTTTAATGTAATATGTTGATTTATATATATATATATATATATATATTTCTTATATTCAATAACTTTAAAACTTGTAATATTTTTTTATGTGCACGCAGGAATAACGTGTTGCGACGGCTAGTATGTGTATATATATAGGGATACTCACCACCATCTTCAAAGATTTGGTGTAATTACACTTTGACCCCCTTGTAGTTTCAAAAATTACATCTAGTACCTCTGACGTTTGTTCATATCTAACAAATAAATTCATCTGTTAATTAAAATTGATTGAATTTGCTGATATTAGCAAATTTAAGTTGGATCAAATTTCATATTTACACCTGATTGGTTTATTGATTACTTATTATAGGTCAAACAAACCTTTTCTGACCAAAAAACCCTTGTAAGGATGAAGACATATCTTCTCACATACATTAGTGTGTGAAGATGCATAAGAGCAATTTGGCCAAAAAAGATTTGTTTGACCTGCAATAGATTCGTATTAAGTCATTCGGGGATAAATATAGATTTTCATTCAACTTTTTTCCTAATATTAGCAAATTTAGTGAATTTTGACTAACGAATAGTTGTATTTGTTAGACAGAAACAAACCTTAAAGATAATAGATGTAACTTCTCAAATCATAGAGAATTTATATATAATTACATTAAAAATTAGGGGAGATAAGTGTAATTATCTCATATATATATATATATATATATACACACACATAACACAAAGAGTAAAATTAAAGCGACCATTTGACCATGAAAGTTTGATAATCTTGAGGGGTATCCAAGGTCCATAAATAATTCTCAACCTAGTTGAGGAACACTAATAATAATTTGTCATGATATGATAGTGCAGAGCATATATGATAAACCAGCAAGAAATACATTATGGCGTATGGGTCCCCATAATATATGCTATAATCAGTGTGAGAATCTTGACTTAGCCACTCTGTTAAGGTTTTTGCCTGCCTCAATATCTACTGCCACTTACATTACCCTTTGGGGATTTTTCTTTTTTTAGTTCATTAACTTAATTTTTGTTCAATTTTAGTTCACTAATTTTGATAATTTTCAATTTTATACACTATATTTTAATTTTATTTTAATTAAATCCACTGGTAGCCGGATTTTGCTTTTGTGGCCGGAAAATAGCATTGCACTGCACATGCGGTCAAAGTGGCATTGTTTTATTCATGTGGCACTAAAAAATGACTTGGCACTTGAGATAGATATTTTTTTATCTCTTCTCTGCCACATAAGTACTTACATAAAAAAAAGTCAAATTACATAAAAACAAACTTTGAATTTATATTTTATGATAACTTTCGTGACACGTCGTCCCTGCATTCATGTAATAAATAATTTTACATACTTTAGAAGGTATTAATAAATTAAAATAAAATATATAACTCAATATACCAGCTTAAAAAAATCTATTTAAATATATAATCGACATAACAAAAAAAAATAAACTAAAATTATAGATAATTATAAATAATTATTTTATAAATACTTATAGATTATAAGAATTGATTATTATTTTATAATAAATACATAAAATTTTTATTTTATAAATAATTATAGATTATAGAGATAAAAAAATGCATAAAATTATAGATAACTATAAATAATTTTAATAATTATTTTATTTAATTATAAAATTTAAAATACATAAATTTTATTTTATAAAAAAAATAAATAATGTAAATATTTTATATATATATATATATATGTATATTAATCCATATTTTATAAAAAAAATTTATAACTATAAATATTTTAGAATATATATAAATTAAAATAAAATTATTATATAATACAAATTTAAAAAAAAAATACTTCCTACCCACCCAACCCCCCTACCCCCATCTCCCCCGCCATAGTGGGGGGGCGACGCCACGCTCGGTAGAGGGGGGCGACCGCGCGTCGCCCCCTAAGTGCACTGGGTGACTCGCCATCGCCCAGTGGTGTTAAGGGCGGCGTCGCCCCCTTCTATGGGGATGAAGGGCAACGCAGGTGGACGGGGGGTTGCGGGGGAGGGGGAAGGGGTTGGATAGGTAGGGATTTTTTTTAATTTTTATTATATAATAATTTTATTTTAATTATATATATTTATATACAATTAAATTATGTCGGAAGCAACATTTAGTTATGTCATGTGTCACTTGTAGTTTTAACCACGTCACGTACTGATATAGTTAATTTTGCTGGAAACGTATGCAACATTTGGCCACATTATCAAACTCTCTTCAATTGACCAAAAAATTAAAACAAAAATCCTCAATTGGACTTAATTAAAGTAAAATTATAATATAATGTATAAAGTTAAAAGCTATCAAAATTAATGTACTAAAATTGAACAAAAACTAAATTAATGGACTATTAGTTTTCCCCTACGCTGTCTTTTACTATGTTTTTTCCTTACTACTCCAACAACTCACATCATACACACATCCCCAACACAAATCAAATTAATTCATCATCTTTTCAAAGTTCCGCCAGTGGCCCTTTTCATCAAATGATTTAAGCTTTTGGGTGGAAAATTATAATTTACGTCTCATAATTTTATTTCATTTATGATTTTGGTCTTATTATTTTATAACTCAATAAATTTAGTATCATAAGTCCAAAAAAATTATAATTTACCCCATCAACACTTTTCATTAAATTATTAACGGATGATGTACGTGCCAATCATATGCTCCGTTAATCTTGTTTATTAAGTTAACGATCCATTCATTAACAATTTAACGAAAAGTGTTGATGGGACATAAATTGTATCTTTTTTGAACTTGTGGAACTAAATTTAACTGAGTCGTAAAATAATTAAACTAAAATCATAAATAAGATAAGTTATGGAATGTAAATTATAATTTTCCCTGCTTTTGGCAATATAATGAATGCCTGGGACTGCCTCGTTTAGCTATGTGAATATTTCAAATTAGTGTAGAGAATTTTCATGTTTAGTCCTCAAGATAAAGGCTATTTGTTGGGTACCGAAGTTATGATAGGTTAAAAAGTAGGATATTATAAAAAAAAGGGATAATTATACTCCCCTCCCTTGAGGTTTGGTGTAATTATACGTAGTCCCCTTGTAGTTTGTGAAATTACACCTAGTACCCTTACTTTTATTTTCATCCAATAAATAAATCTTTCAATTAATAAAATTGACAAACATTGCTGACATCAGCAAGAAAATTGATCGAAAATCCATTTTTACCCTTGGTTGACTGATTGGAAGTCAATATATATATATATATATATATATATATATATCAAAATATCCTTATACATTTCACACACTTATACATGTGTTTGTTCTTATAATTAAATTAAATCATAAGAGTAAATAGTGTAATACTTTTAAAGTACTATAATATTAAATAATTATTAATTAATTAAAAAAAATTAGATCGGTCAAAATAAATTTAGCGGTACTAGGTGTAATTTTTCAAACCACAGGGGGTTTACATGTAATTACACTAAACCTTCAAGGAGGAGAGTCTAATTATCCCTAAAAGAAAATAGTTGAGTAGCTACACAACTCCCTCACTTTTACAATTTTACTTGCATCACTCTTTTTTTTTTATTTTTTTATTTGATCATTTTTCCTCTATTTTTCTTACTTCATTCGACATATCACACAATACCTATTTATAGTGTTGAATAGAAAACCCTCGAACCTACATCACACTTTCAATACAAATTCTTTTTTTCAAAGGTTGAATGCTTTTTCCAGAGTTTGAATCCATTACTTCAACTTAAATGTCGCTTCACTTGCAACTCTTTTCCAAGAAGATCAAGATGACAAATTAATGTGTTTCAATATTATTTTCGTGACTCCCAATCCTAAAAGGACAAACTCTTTTATTGACTTTTATGGGAATCATTTATATATGTCGACATTTATACGTAGAGAGGTGATAGTTACCACCATATAAAGTTCATCTACAAGTCCATATATATGGTTAAAATGAGTCATGTAATTGAACGTCTTTTTTATTATCTTGAAAATCACCTACATAAACGTGTGTCATCTTCAAGGCCTCCTTCCCCTAACCCACCGTACTATATCACAAGAAGATAAATTACATTAAACTATTTTTATTTCTTCTACATGAGCAAATCTTTGTTTCGATACACAAAAAGGAGATAACATATGTACAGCTAAGACCCACAAACTGATTGCAGACGTAGTAAAGTTGGATGCATTAACAGTACTTAAGCTTTATATTTATATATACTAATCATCGTTGTACGTGAGTTCCGCGAGTATATAAAAAATAAATATAATGTAAAATAAAGAAAGAAAAGAAATTTATAAAAAAAACAATCGTAGAGTGAAAAAATAGAAAAGAAAAAGTTGGTGAGAAAAAAAAATGTAGAGCCCGTTGAGAAAAATATGGGTAGTAGGTTATTGTGGAGTTATTAAAAGATAGTGAAATTACTATTATGATCATTTTAAAAAAAAGAATAGAATAAATCAAAAGGTTAAATTGGGACATTCAAAACTTGGTACGACCAAAGAGTTTTCTTTTATAATAGTATAGATATATATTAGTCGACATTAATGCACGCGGTCCCCGCTAGCATATAAAAAATAAATGTGATGTGAAATGAAGAAAGAAAAGAAATTTATAAAAAAAAACAATCGTAGAGTGAAAATATAGAAAAGAAAAAAGTTGGTGAGAAAAAAAAAAGAGTCCGTTGAGAAAAACATGGGCAATGGGTTATTGTGGAGTTATTAAAAGATAATGAAATTACTATTATGGTCGTTTTAAAAAAAGAATAGAATAAATCAAAAGGGTAAATTGGGACATTCAAAAATTGGTACGACGAAAGAGTTTTCTTTTATAATAGTATAAATATATACTAGTCGTCGTTGCACGCGGTCCCCGCGAGCATATAAAAAATAAATATGATGTGAAATGAAGAAAAAAAAGAAATTTACGAAAAAAACAATCGTAGAGTGAAAAAATAGAAAAGAAAAAAATTGGTGAGAAAAAAATGTAGAGTCCGTTGAGAGAAACATGGGTAATGGGTTATTGTGGAGTTATTAAAAGATAGTGAAATTACTATTATGGTCGTTTTAAGAAAAGAATTGAATAAATCAAAAGGGTAAATTGGGACATTCAAAAATTGGTACGACGAAAGAGTTTTCTTTTATAATAGTATAGATATATACTAGTCGTCGTTGCACGCGGTCCCCACGAGCATATAAAAAATAAATATGATGTGAAATGAAGAAAGAAAAAAAATTTACGAAAAAAACAATCGTAGAGTGAAAAAATAGAAAAGAAAAAAATTGGTGAGAAAAAAATGTAGAGTCCGTTGAGAGAAACATGGGTAATGGGTTATTGGTGGAGTTATTAAAAGATAGTGAAATTACTATTATGGTCGTTTTAAGAAAAGAATAGAATAAATCAAAAGGGTAAATTGGGACATTCAAAAATTGGTACGACGAAAGAATTTTCTTTTATAATAGTATAGATATATACTAGTCGTCATTGCACGCAATCCCCACGAGCATATAAAAAATAAATATGATGTGAAATGAAGAAAGAAAAAAAATTTATGAAAAAAACAATCGTAGAGTGAAAAAATAGAAAAGAAAAAAGTTGGTGAGAAAAAAAAATATAGAGTCCATTGAGAAAAACTTGGGTAGTGGGTTATTGTGGAGTTATTAAAAGATAGTGAAATTACTATTATGGTCGTTTTAAAAAGAGAATAGAATAAATCAAAAGGATAAATTGCAACATTCAAAAATTGGTACGATGAAAGGGTTTTCTTAGGGGAAATAATACTTTTCATCCTATAATTTAGGGCCTTCTCACTTTTGATCCCATTAATTATGGAATTCTCATCTTTGGTCCCATAACTTCTAAAAAGTAGCACTTTTGGTTCCATGCCACCTCTCCGTTAAATTTTTCAACGGAAAACACCACGTGCTTAGCACGTGGCCGTTAGGGCCTTTACACTTTTTGTCCCATATTGTAAAGAATTCTCACTTTTGGTCCCATATATTATGAAATTTTCACTTTTGGTCCCATAACTTTCAAAAAGTAACACTTTTGGTCCCATACACTTAACGACCACGTGGCACTTTCCATTAAATATCTAATGGAAAGTGCAATGGGACTGAAAGTGTTACTTTTTGAAAGTTACAGAACCAAAAGTGAAAATTCCATAATTAATGAGACTAGAAATAGAAAAACCCTAAGTTATGGAATGAAAAATGTTATTTCCCAATTTTCTTATATATGTACGAGTACCATTGTTTTTAGGGTTTAGAAAGCAGCAAAAATTTGTGGATAATTCTGTTGTCTCTGAGCACCAGACTTTATCATAGCATTTGAGAAACTAAGTCAACTGACCCATCCAAAACGGGGATAAATGCAATTTATTCATGTGATACAAGAAATGAGCAAAAACCTTCTTGTAAAAAAATAATTAGCAAATTATCTTCCTATATCTTGAGAAATGAAGCAAATTACCCCCTATTAAAGGAAAATACAAGGGGATAATTTGCTTCATTTTAAGATCATAGGAGATAATTTGCTAATTATTTTTTTACAGGGAGTTTTTACTTATTTCTTATATCACATGGGTAAATTGCATTTATCCCATCCAAAAAGTGTAAATTATAATTTTGCTTGCTCAGTAGTAGCAACTTTTAGCTTTTTATTTTTCTTGCTCAAAGAGATTTATAGGCTTAAATTTGAGACGAAAAGGTTATTCATTGTTTGGCATGGTTAAATACACTTTGGCCCCTAAAATAATATTTACCCCTAAATTAAAAAATGTAACATTACCTGCTGCAACTAAATATTTTCACAATATTGCCTTTATATATATTTGTAGTTCAAAGAATTTCTCTTTTTAACATTTGCTTTTTTAAATTCAATCAAAGTGTTATTAATTAATTGGAAAAAATATATTTTAATTAATTACAATAAATTAAAACATAATTAGTATGTTAAATAGTTCAAGTTTTGTTACATTTTAATTACGTATATACTCAAAGTTAAGTAATTAATGAGTATTATAAATACATAAAAGACTTTCATGTAAACTATTTTTTAAAACTAAAGTAATAAATTAATGTATACTATTAGATACACGACAAATATAATATCCAACAACTCTTATATACTTCTGAAAAAAAATTATCAATATATAAAAGTTAAATACTTTTATGAAAAAAATAAATAAATAGATTTTAGTGTGGATTAGTCTAGTTCTAATGTCACAAATAAACTTTCATAACAGTGAAATAGAATTTCACAAGGAAAAGAAATAAGGTAGAAAATCTTGGGCTGCATCCCATGCAAAGCATTTCTTTAACGTATTCGGCTAGATATTATTGTGCCTTAATTTGTACAAGTTGGGCACATAAATCTACTTCTTTTGGAGTTGTGCACCAAGACATAGTTTTAATCCAAGAGAACTTGGAGGCCCATAAAAAATTTTCCTCGAACTTATTTTGTCATGAAAGTTTTTGTTTTTTTATGATGTTGAACTAGGGGTGAAAATTTTATCTGTTGTCACTTAGAATGCATTGTCACCCCTGAAAAGATCTTCCTAATAGAATAGGAATTGGAATATGGATTGTCCCCAAACGGGTTTTATGATAGGCAAATGCCTGTCATTACCAGAAGTGTCGAATTTTTTTTTTGTGATGGGCGAAACAAATGTGTCACAAATTTGTGGCGGACTTATGACAGGTTTGTAAAATCGTCCCAAAAGTTGTTCGATAAATGGATAATAATTGAAATAATTTTGCAGTGGATTTTATTGCAACAGTTCCACGGATGTTGTTTATCTTTTTGCAACACCTTTTGTGATGCATTGTGCCACAACATTTTTGTGATGGGTTTTGTAACATCTATTGTGTCGCATTTTGTGGCGGGTTTGAACGGTTTATGTTTTTCTAGCGATTTTTCTATTTATATGTTAACTTTTGCAATGAGTTGGGTGACAAAATCTGCTTCAAAAATTCAATTTATTTTATTTTTTATTAAAATAAAATATTACAATTTATTTAATTAATTTATTTAAATTTTAAATTAATTAATTTTTAAATTCTAATTTCAGTAATTAAAATTAATATTTGTTATTATAATAATTTATTTGAATTTGAATTTATAATTTTTTTAAAGAAATTCTATAAATTGAAATATTAAATAAATTTCACTACAATTAAATATTAAAACCACAATTAATAACCTAATATATATGTACATATATATATATATATATATTAAATAGAATATAAGAGTACAAGTAATTTTTTTTAAGAAAAACCTAATCTAAATCGGCCTGCTCGTCCTAATCGTCATCATCATCGAACTCATCACCTAGCACCACAGACTGAATGGTTAAACCCGTGGAGTTGGGCTGGTCATAGGTTGGCAGCTATGAAACCAACTTCTACGGGTTGGTCTAAAATGTTCGAAGTTGAGAGGACCTCAAGACTTGACATCGAGTATCCTACACAGACTTGCACTAAGTATTGTATTCACTGGGTGAGCGTCGAGTTTCATCGGTGACAGAAGTAGGTCGGCTATGCAATTTTGGTGGGTTGGTTGGCAAGGTAGTCGGCTGACTGAACTAACTCGCGGGAATGGTCATATGGAAGCCTTCAAGGCTTCGTTGGTATGACTGGAATTTTCGATTATGATAGTACATGAATAGTCCTCGGACTTGAGGATTCATGTCAGTCGACATATGAAGATTGTATCTTGAATTTGGCGAGCGGTGACTGTATTGTGAGATATGATCATCACAAGCATTCTTCAGTGCAGTTGGAATATGTAGTGAGGACGGTAGATTCCAAGGGAGAATCTGTCCCCTGTCAGTATTTGACAATAATTCTCCCATACGTTCTGAGCTGGTTTAGACTCTCAAAGTCTTTGGCCTAAGCAATTGATCAATTAGGGATAGGTTCGCTAGACCGGATCAATAGAGTAAACACATCTCAAGTATGAAGCATAGTTGTCTAGTCAATGATGGGAGCTAATGCCAAATCCATACCCTAGACTAATGCTTGGAGACGGTTGATGGAAGGATCATACCCGTATGAAACTCAGAGCTTAAATGTTCACGCCACCATTCACCTAGTCTCTAGTGTCATGAACCGTTGTTAGATGGCCACCCATGGTAACAGATTTTTCTGGTTATTGGTTAATCAGAAACAATTAATTAAATTAATTAATTGTGCGGTATACAAGTCGGAGTCTAGTTGACGGTAAACCTAAAGAGTCAAACACAAATTACTGTGGAAGTTATGGAATTAATTCAAGATGTTACGGGTTAATATAATTGGATCAAATTTATTCATGGAGAAAAATAAATAAATGGACCATTTATTTGGGATAATCCATTAGATGGATGGCCCAAGAATTTAATTGATTGGATTAATTAAATTTGGGATAGCACCTTTAAATTAATTGGATTAATTTATTGGTTTTGGTTTGATTAATTGATTGGATCAATTAATTAGTGCTTGGGTTTATGTGTGTTTAATTGGATTAAACAAACTATTGGACTTAATTAGGTTGAAATTGATTAGATTAACTTAATGCCTAATGGACCTCGGTTGGTTTTGATTTAATTTGATTAAATCAAGTCCGGTCCATAACTTGAGGTTCAAGCCCAAGGAGTGATGCAAGTTAAGGAGGAGTTAGAACTCCTCCATGGAATATGTGACATGTGGGAGGTTGCACAAGTAGTGCAAATATATGATGGGTAGTGGTGCACAAGTTATGCATAGTGCGTATATAGTGTGTAGAAGTTATTTCGGAAATAAGTTGTTTTGTTTGTAATTTGATTACACACTATACACATACTCTTCTCACTCCACTATTGCACATAAGCTACAAAAATTCGCTCATCTTTTCTCCATATTTTGAGTCCTCCTTAAATTAGATTCAACTTGAGAACAAGAGAAATACATATACATTAATCAATAGTATAATATGGTTTTATTTCTTCCTCGATCTAGCTTTTACCTAGTAGTAGATCTAGATTTGTTTCTATAAGTGTGGTGTGAACAAAATAGAGGGTTTCTAATTTGAATCCTAAAGTGGAAGGGAAATGAACGAAAGGGAACAACACTTGTTGCGGTTCTATATACGTAAACGGAAAGGTAATATTTCGGTTTAAATACTTGTACCCTTTTGTTTTATCCTCTAGCCACTTGTTCAAGCATCTTTAATTGTATGTTTTGATGCGTTTGAAAACACCAAATGCCCGAAAATTCAAAGGGAACACCCCTTTGAAATAATTTATATTTCTTTAGTTTTACGTTTCCATCACGTTCTGGGGCCGTACCGATTCTTTCAGTGGTATCAGAGCTCGTTTCGATATTGTGGCTTTAGGAATAACATGTTTTTATGTGATAAGAATGTTCAACATGTTTAATTTTATTTTGAAAAGCATGTTTTAACATTTTGAACATGATTACGAGTTTAGAAAAATATGTGTTAATCTTGCTTTTAATTATACATGCATTTTTGAAAATTAGATTTTCTATAAATGCATGTTTTAAATTTAGTTTGTTATTGCAAAAATTTTAAAAAAGTGGGTTGGAAAATTGAGCAGCCTGCAGACAGACACCCCGCCCGCTAGCGCGCAAAGTGCGCGGACGCCTGCCGAGCGCGCTTGGCCGACAGGCCACTGCCCGTCGGTAGTGAAGGAACGGCTGGGCCGTTTCATGTCGTTTTTCCTAGAAACTTGAATTTTCCTGATTTCTATAATTTTTCTGAAATTATTAATTTTGGCTAATTTCAATTTTAGTTAAATTAAATTTTTCTAGAATTAAATTATGCAAAAATTAATTTGAAAATGGCTTCCAAAGATTTTTTTTTTTTGTACATCTGATGTATGGTGTTCGGTATCCATTTTTAATTCCATTATTAATGTATATTTTCAACATATAATTATGTTATTGGTTATGATATTGGATATCATGTGAATAAATACATGGAATGTATTTTATTTAGAATGCATGTTTATATTTGATATAAATATGTTGTAATTGTTTATTAGGCAAACAATGGGGATGATCACAAAGCCCATCGCCCTTATATATGGTTTAATTTATGTTGGGCGTAGCCTGCATGCCTCTTTGTTTTATTTCTCTCTTTAATTTTTAGCTTAGAAATAATAGGCTTTCTTCCTCGACCTCTCTATGTACTCCCCCCAACTTCTAATTGGGGTTTCTTATTTGAAGTTAGAATGAGTGTAGTTAGGTGTGAGGATATTTATTTTAAAATAAAATGTAAGGAAGTACTTCTACGGTGATGGAGGCAGGAATAGGATACCTCGCACAAGGCTTTTTTCCATATGAATCGTAAAAGCGGGGCATGGAGATTTGCATACCCCAAGACCACTAGGAAAAGATTTTCTGAAACCACACTCGATAGTGGTGGGCTTTTGAATAAATAGTGGGAGAGGTTAATGACTAAAGACCAAGTCTTAACTTGAATACAATATTACGATAATCTACTAAAAGTTTTCTATTTAATTATAGATGTCTAAGAATCCACTTTTACAAATCCTTGAGGCTAATAAATGTGACGAAACCAACTATAATGATTGACCGTGAAATCTTAGAATAGTCCCATATTTCGAGAACGAGACCTATGTTTTGGATACTCTTCCTCGGGCCTTGCCGAAGGAGTCCACGCCCGAAGAACGTTTGGCGTTCGAGATGTGGCATGAGGATAACCAAAAAGTTCACAACACCGTACTAGCCTCGATGGCTAATGAGATCCAAAAATAGTACGAAAGGCATGGTGATGTCAAGTCGATGATGCTCCATAAGAAAGATGTTTATGCGATCTCGGACCGGCATATTAGATAGGTTGCGGCGAAGGCATTTTCGATGCTAAAATAATAGAAGGGTCGTCTCTACAAGAGCATGGAGTGATTATGCTATCCCACGTATAGAAGCTCAAACACCTCCAAACCGATCTTGAAAAAGAGATGTATATCGACGTGATCCTTTAGTCTCTTCCTCCCTCATTTGACCCGTTTGTTGTCGACTACAACATGAATGGTCTTGAGAAAGACCTTCATGAATTTATAAACATGTTGATCCAGTACGAGTCAACGATTAAAAAATCTGCACCGTCGGTGCTAGTAGGAGAGGCTTCAACCTCTAATGCGAAAGGCAAAGGTGCCGGACGCCGAAAGAGGAAGAAGGCTAAGACAACATCAACCGCTCCAGCACTTCGAGTGCTCCTGTAACACTGTTGGGCAAGGTAAAGGAAAGAGGAAGAGGGTTCAGCAGTCAAAGATTCCAAACGATGTGTGCATTAACTGCTGGGAAAAAAGGCATTGGAAGAGGTAGTAGCCTAAACTCTTCACAAATGAAGGTATATTTCTTTTGAGCTTTAATCGGAATACTAGTCTACTTCTTTGGGGTTGGATACTAGTTGTTCATAATCTGTGAATGATTTTTGAGTGGTAATAAGGAGTAGAAAACTAAGACGGATGGTTTTGAAGCTTAGCGGTGGTAGGGTTGTTGCTGCAAAGGCTAGAGGACTAGTTATGCTTAGCCAAAGAGTGATCATGTTAGGATAGAGTTAATAGAAAATTATGTAACCTAGCATGATTAAACACTGTTTTCTTTTATTGTTGGACAACTTTAGATTACATGTTTTGATCAATAAAGTTTCTTTATTTAACTAGAATGACTATTCTTGTCTGTGGGATTGGTTACATGATAGATTTAACCTATCCAGTAATTAAATTATGAATGCCAAAAATAAATAAATAATCAAGATAAACTTATAGATCTAGCATGCAAAGCTTGGTCAATTTCCTCTAGTTAGGATAAGGAGGTTAGTAGATTCAAAGAGTATCGAAATAGACAATTTTGAGCCTGCTATCTTGCAAGTCCTTTCTGAGAAGGAAAAGCCCGTAGTGCTCTTTGTAGGACAAAATGGGCTTGTGAATTGTCTATTAGATTGGATTTAATAAGATATATTTAGGTCATTGAATGCACAAGACCAGAGGAGAATTCACAAGTCTAAGAACCTTTGAAAGATTATGAGAATTAGACGTGAAGTGGTGAACCGAACTGGTTATAAAATTAAACATTTTGACTGGATCGAGGTGACGTGTATTTAGTGGGAGTTCTTGAATATCTAAATAAAAATGAAATTTCACTTAGTGGAATTCTTTCTAGAGGACCATATTTGAACGGTCTTTGATAAAAGGAGAAATCAAACCTTATTGGACTTGGTCCGGTCAAGGTTTCACTGTATTACCTTAACCCATCTAAACATAAACTTGAAAAGTTGCCAAGTTGTGAAACATAGTGCTTTCTTATAGTCATGATCTAGGCACCATATTGGATATGGTTTGGCAATCTTGTGTTCTACAAAGTTCTTGAGCATGTGGAATGATACTGTATACGTCAAGTGACTAGTAGGAGACAAACTAAAATTAGGGTATGATTTGTGCAGGTGAATTGCAGGATATTACAAACATCATTTGTAATCATATTATAATTCCACTGACTATATTCAAGTCTTTTGAGGGACGACCGGAGTACCTTAGTTACCTAAAGCGGTACTTTGGGACTATTTGGTAATTAAATTATGATCGAAAAGACATAAGAAGAGCGATGTTGGACACCTTGACCGGATCAATGGCTTGGAGCTGTAGGATCCATCATGGAAACTAAAACTAGGTTTAAAATTTCATGTAACTGGAATATTCATTTTGACAAGCTTATATGGAGTACGGCTCGATCTCTAACAAGCTTTAGGGTCAGTGGGGGTACGATTGTGTTCCAAGTGTTTAGTGCGTAACATCTTATTCATTTAGAATGATTTATAGATATTAGGAAATACTGAAACATGAGCGTTGTTCATGCAATTCTTCATGAAAGGAATTGGATTCCTGTTCATCGGGTTAAACTGTCCAAAACTCAGTCACGGTAGTCTGATGAGGAAGCTTAGATGTTTGACATCCCATACATTTTTGTCGCAGGCATCATTGGAATGTTGTTCGATGCGCCAGACTTGAGGTTGTTTATGTCTTGTGCATAACAACAGATATCGGGTGTGTACTAAGAAGGCAGTGAACAACTATTGAGAGCAGTCTTTAATACCGAAATAAGGATTAAAAAAGTTTTCTTGATGCATAGTTTATATAGAGTTGATTCTGGAAGGCTATAGCGATGCTAGCTTCTAGAATCATGTGAATAATATTTAGTCTCAATACCTGTATATGTTCAGACTTAATGGCCATTGTGGTGGCTTGGAAAGGTTCCAAGCAGGATACCACGACATGAAAGTCGAATGTATGACGACTTTGGAAGTTGTTTCGAAAAGTGGTTTGGATGAAAACTGCATCCACTGGATGGATGTGGTGCCTAGCACGACCGAGCTAGTAGTTGCCTTGGAGGTTGACAATTAGGCTATGGAAACAAGCTTTTGGACTCGAGATTTCATCATAAGATCCATGGAAAATTCTTAGACAACCACCATTTGCAAACAACGATGGTAGGTAGAGGTAACATACGGTTAGACCGTCTTGCTTCGGCAAAAAAATATAATAAACCTCGAGACCAATCTGATATCGCAAATTGAGTATTTTTCTTTTTTGAAAAAAGAAGATTCATAATCAATATATATTACTCGCAACTATAAAACATTCCATTTTTTTTTTTTTTTTTTGTTTTGACAAGAAAGTAAAGAACTTTTCTAAGCACCAAAATCATCATCCAACATCATCTCAAGACAAAAACTAAGCCACAAAACATAAACAACACATGAAAATAAATAAGAGGGTGATGGAGTAAGATTCGAGAGATTGTTGATCTAAACACGGTGACTTGAGACGACGTCGGGAGGCAATCAATTCTTATAAACTCTTCCCAAAAGTAGGAAAAGTGAACTTGTATAAAATGAATGAGAGAGCTTTACAGAGGATTTCACCCCCTATTTATAGTAAATTACATGGGGTGAAAGTACAATATCGTCCCTCAACCGCCTTCAATCTAACGGTCTAGATTTAATTGCTATGGGTGCCTTGGTAATTTGGCATCACCCCACTACTTCTATAACTACCTATGACATAATGGTAAATAATTATACACTTGGGGGTATTTTGGTAACTTTGCTAAGCTAATGTATCTTGCTCCATCAGCAGCCCCCCCCCCCCTCCAACTTCCAAATGCATCTAAAAAATTTGAAAGTTCCAATAAGCAGTCTGTATTCGTTGCCACTTCCTTCCTTGACCTTCTACTTCTGCCACGGATTTCTTTCTTCTTTGGACCCTTCTTCATATAGGCTCTTTCTCTTTTGAGACCATTTTTTGTTCAACTCATTCCTTTGCTGGGATTCCTTGTCTTCTATGTATAAACTTGGTGGGATATTCTGACTTTCTTCTTCTTGCTTTGTTCGGTCTGTCTTCTTGGTCTCAGCTACATTCCAGAAAAAATGCCGAAACGAATTGGTTTGAGTATATGGCTCTTCATCTCTTTCCTTGCAGTAATTTTTGTTTTTAGAATTCCAAAAGTCATCCTTCGTTAATCTAGAAAAAAACAGAAACAATTCGCCAGTCCGAAAGAATTTTAGGATGTCACGCACTTAAGAAAATTCCCAACGAGGCTCGTTGGGGGTTCATTGAAGCTGGGTCGAGGCATGGTAGAGGCACGCCTAAACCTGGCCGAGACGCGTGCCTCGGCCAGGCCCTGGTCGAGGCGGGACGCCTCGGCCAGAGTCTGGCCATGGCCCCCCGCCTAGGTCGAATTTCGGTCGAGGGTGTCTTGTTGCCCCTCTTTCTTCCTCTCTTGCTCGCTGAAGTTGTCGATTTTGATCACGAAGTGACTCTGATTTAGGGCACCAGGAATTCACCTGATCGTTCATCTGATTCGCTAGATTCTTCCAAAAATTATAGTTTAGGAAAGAGTTGGAAACTCCTCGCTTTCCTTCAATGGCGCAAACCCCTATTTTAGACCTCGACGTTGCGCATCGACCATTCTGCTCCTAATTCTTTCGCGTATTTTGAAGGATTTCTTCCGACGCGTTGGGATCTCGGTGTTATTTCCTCTCTTGAGGCCTTTCGATATTTTGTTTATCCTTATGAGAGTTGTTAAGGACTCGTTCTTCTAACTCTTCCTCTCAATAGTTGTAAAAAATTTTCTAGAGGCTTAGTGTGATTGCAAGTGCGATTCGCAAGTCCGTTCTCGCCTTTCCTCAAGGAAGGGAGACGAGATCGCTCGCTCCTTCATCCTCTGCAACCTCGTATGCCGCCATGGAGGTGAGGGGGACCTAGCCCCTTCGGTGACTATTTATGATTGCGTTGCGTCACGTCACATTTATATCACCTCGCGTCGCAAAGCGTCATGTTGAATTTGTGTCGCACCATGTATCGCGTTGCGTCAAGTTGCGCCGTGCCACGGCGCATCCTGTTGGGCTTTTCGGAAGCTCTGTAGATGTTCCCTTGGTTGGAACACTCTTGGACCTTTATGCGAGGTCTTTGTCGTTTTGGGGAACTTCTTAAAAGTTCATTTTTATATGTTATCACACTCGGTCCCTCATCCTCTGCAACCTCGTATGCCGCCATGGAGGTAAGGGGGACCTAGCCCCTTCGATGACTATTTGTGATTGCGTTGCGTCGCGTCATATTTATATCACCTCACATTGCGAAGCATCATGTTCAATTTGTGTCGCACCATGTATCGCGTTGCGTCAAGTTGCGCCGCGCCGCGGCGCGTCCCGTTGGGCTTTTCGGAAGCTCTGTAGAAGTTCCCTTCGTTGGAACACTCTTGGACCTTTGTGGGAGGTCTTTGTTATTTTGGGGAACTTCTTAAGAGTTCATTTTTATATGTTATCAAACTTGGTTCCTCCATTGCTCATTATATTAAGTTGTTTCTTCTCGAACTAAATTTCAATGTAAGGGGCAATCCCCCTCTTATAAGCGAAATATTAAACTAAATATCTTATAAGCAAATGTTGAACTAAATATCAATGTGAAGGGCAACCTCCCTCTTTTGGATAAAATGTCAGTGTGAGGGGCAATCCCTCTCTTTCAAACAAGATATTAAGGTGAGGAGTCATCCCCCTCTTTTAGGTAAAATATTAACGTGAGGGACCATCTCCTCTTTTAGATGAAATATTACTGTGAGGGGCAGTCTCCCTCTTATAAACAAGATGTTAAGGTGAGGGGTCATTCCCCTCTTTTAGGTGAGGAGCAATCCCCCTCTTTTAAATAAAATATTAATATGAGGGGTAATCCCCCTCTTTTAGATAAGATGTTAACGTGGGGGGCAATCCCCCTCTTTTCAATATGAGGGGCAATCCCCCTTCAACTTTTCGATGTGAGGGGCAATCCCCCTTCAAGAGTGTCAGTGTGAGGGGTCATCCCCCTTTTTTGCTAAATGAAGTGTTAAAATATAGTAATGCAATAAAGTATAGATAGTGAATCTGCAACAAGTAGAAAGAAGGTGGACATTTCATTACCGTAATTCTGGGTTACAAAGCGTTTGAAAAAAGGGATATACAACAATAAATAAAATATTTCTTGAGGTTTAACAATATTCCTCGTATGTGGACATTTTCTTCTCGTTCAGTTTCCACGACTTGGTACAGTCATACTTATTTGGCGTCCACTTTGGCCATGTTTTCTGTCTCATTGACTAGATTGTATGGGTGCTCTCCCGTGCCTCGTCGCGGGGTTGCTCGATACTCCCTTAGGACTTCTGGGTGTCCTTCCACCCAACTTTCTTTAGCTTCTTCCAACCTCATCCTCAAATTTTGGAAGACTACCCTGCTGGTTACTTCCGCCTGCCCGTCAGAACGGGGTGTTGCGAACATACTTCCCGCTGGGGCGTGAATGACGTCAGCATGCTCCTGGCATCCTCAGAGTTCACTAAGCTCGACGCATCTTTACGCTCTGTAGGCCAGAGGTGTCCTCGCTGCGGGGTCTGGCATGCTAACACTCTACCTTCGGAGTGATCACGCAGCCCTTCTCATCACGCTCTGCTTAGTCCCCGCCGAAGTATCCAAGATGTGGTTTGTAAGAAAAAACCTCTCCTATGCAGCTTACTTCCAATTATCGTGAGCTTTGCTGCCCTAGCTCTAATTACCATTGCTTCCTTGGGGTTCCTTGGGGCTCCTTGGAGTCTTGAGGCAACATTCCAAATTCTCAATCTTCCTCCAGACCCTCCTTCAAGCTTGGTGGAACACTCTTCGCCGTCAAGGCTTCTTCCCATACTACATCCACTTCGTGTCGCTCTTGACTTAGTAGGATTATTCTCTCGCTCTCCGAAGGAGCCAATGAGATGGCTGGCTTAACGAGTCAGTTCGTTTCTTCCTTGTATGACCGGGGGATTTGTTCTAGGGTGAACTCACCGAGCTTCCTTCTTACTGCTTGGATGTTTGCTAAGCACTTGGTCATCTGCCCCCCTAGCTTCGTAGCCTTCATTCCCTTACTTGACCACAAGTTGAAAGTTGCTATCCGCCCTCGCAAAAGTCACTCCTGCGGCGTAAGCCAGCTTTCTCCCCTTGCTCAGTGCATCACACTTAAACTCATTCTTGGATCCACTGGTGACTCTGCTGCGCTCTCACCAAAGATGACACGGTTGGCATTGTGCCCTATTGCTCTCACCGTGACTCCTTCAGCTTGCCTTGCTCTCTCTACGACTCTTTCAACATACTTCGTGTCTCTTCCTACTTGGCCTCTCGAGGTAACCCTCATAACACCAGTAGTTGGGAGGTTGTCCTTGCTAACTCGTTCATCTTCCTGCTTTACTCCTACGTGCCATGTGTCTGCCTGCAAAGGCAGTTTCCTGGAGCTCTTGTTTCCTTCGCCCCACGAATTCTTGCAAACAACCTCTTCAGATCAACTCCTCGACCTCATTCTTCCAGTGGCAACATTTCTCCGTGCTTTGGCCTCGATCCCAACCCTTGTCGCTTGGTTGCATTGAGCGTTTGATTTCGCGAGGCGTTCTAAGGAGTGTACTGAGTTGAATTCCCCAGGAGCTCATGTCTGTGTTCACGCTTACTTCCTTATGTCGTAAGGGGAACCCCTTTCTCTTCCTCCGTGGCCCTCCGCTTTAATGGATCTGTTGGTCGCGAAACTGCCAACTCCTCGATTCTGATATACTTCTCGGCTCTTAGTAATAACTCCTCTTGTGAGGAAGGGGACTTTCCAGCAATCAACTCCTTGAATCGACTTCTTCTTAGATTTTGCTGCATGATGCTCACCAAACGTTCTGGGTTTACGTGGGGGAATTCCAGAACAGCCTCCGAGAAGCATCGCACATACTCCCTCAAGCTCTCGTTTTCCCGCTGGACTATTGTAAACAAATACGAAGCGGTCTTGGGACACCACCAATTTATCGCGAAATGGTGCAAAAAGCGCTGAGAGAGTTGCTCGAATGATTCAATAGTCCTTGGAGCTCGCTGGTTGAACCACGCCATTGCCTTCCCCGAGAGGATAGTCCGAAACAATTTACAATATGCTGCGTCGCTAATGTCCAGCAGATTGGCCCTAGCCATGAAGCGATCAAAGTGATCCTGAGGATCCCCTACTTTATTGTACTCATCCAGGCTCGGGATCTTGACCCCTGAATGGATGGCTTTTGCTAGTATGTGGGGGGCGAACGGACTCTACCACAGAGGTGCCATTGTCAAAGGTCGCTTTGGGTATCCTGGAGGATTCGGGAAAACATGTGGGGGAGGAACTCCCATCTCGTGGTATCCTCCTTCTTGTGCCGACGGCATTTCCTCTTGGCGAAAAGATGGAAAGTAGCTGTTTTCGCATATCCCCCGCGGAGGATGTGGGATGTAACCTTCTTCACCCGCGCCCCTGTGAGGAGGCGAGGGGTAGAAGTCGTCTTCTGGCTGCGTAGCCCTTCTGCTGCCTTCCTCCTCGTAGTCCACGCCTTCGAAGGCGTCCCAGGTCCTCTGCTCGCCGTCTTCGGGAACCAAGGGAGCGTCTTGGCCTCTGGGAGGATTGTGGGGGGGGGGGGGGTCGTGGGGGTAGCGCGCATCCAGCTACATACTGGGCCAGGGCTCTCTCTGCTGCTTGGGCGGACGCATCCTCCAGCAACTGGCGAAGAGCCTCAGGAGTTATCTGAATAACTGGGGTTGGAGGTGGAGCCTCGGCCTCCTCTTGCCTCTCCTTTTGCTGGTTGTGCGCTGGTGGACTCTCCAAGGCGGGCCTTGGCCTTGCCTCTCCTCCTGCTGGCCGTGTGATGGTGGACTCTCCAAAGCGTGGCCTTGGCTTTTCCTCTCCTCCTGCTGGTCGTGCGCTGGTGGATTCTCCAAGGCATGGCCTTGCGCATGCTCTTCTCTTCCTCTCTCGAGTTCCTCTTGCCCCACGTTCGCACTACTCGCTCTCAAACGAGTATTCATCTTCAATGCCTAGACTAGGTTTCCCACAGACAGCGCCAAGCTGATGGAGTAAGATCCGAGAGATTGTTGATCTGAGCACGGTGACTCGAGATGATGTCGCGAGGCAAACAATTCTTATAAACTCTTCCCAAAAGTAGGAAAAATGAACTTGTATAAAATGAATGAGAGAGCTTTAGAAAGGATTTCACCCCCTATTTATAGTAACTTACATGGGGTGAAAGTACAATATCGTCCCTCAACCGCCTTCAATCCAACAACCTAGATTTAATTGCTAGGGGTGCCTTGGTAATTTGGCATCACCCCACTACTTCTATAACTACCTATGGCATAATGGTAAATAATTGTACACTTGGAAGTATTTTGATAACTTTACTGAGCTAATGTATCTTGCTCCATCAGAGGGAAATCCGAAATTACACACTCCCCAGACCATCTCTATGTTGTGAGCAAGCTAACTCGAAAATCTGTAAGTAGGAATGCACAAGCAGGATTGTAGCTACTGGAGTACTTGACTTCCCTTAAAAATAAGCTTTATTTCAACGGCCCTAGATACCCCAGATAAGTGTCCTCGACGAGAGGAACTGTTTCACGTTACATTTTGCCGTGAGAAGCCGCAACCAAGCTTCAGTAGATCCCACCAATTGGATGGCACTCCCCATAGAATATCAACTAAAGCCCAGGATGCCAAAATATGCTCTTCATTTTCACATCCACAAATAGGACAATTTACCTCAACCTACAGATTTCTCCTTTTCAAATTCAACAGTACCGGCAATGCCCCATTACACAATCTCCAACATAAGTGTTTAATTTTGCCTGGAAGAGTAGCCTTTCCGCAAGAAATCCAATCAAAATTGTGTGTAACACCAGAGGTTTCAGTTACCACACCTTGTTGTTGGGCTTGTTCCCGTTCAGCTATCAAGTAAGCGCTTTTGATACTAAAGACTCTTTGTATAATGCTAGAGTATATGATCAACTGCAGTGTTTCGACTAATCGGGATGGATCTAATGCAGCAAATGTCCGCCTCACAGAACAGTGGCTGCAATTTTTCCGTGTCCCACTCATCCTGATTTGGGAGTAATAGATCAGCCAACTTGATTTCCTCTGAACTTGGCGGTTGTGGAGAGAAGGCTTATTTAATATAATAATATCAAAATAAAAAAAAGTAATATAAATAATTCTATAATATATAAACTAACATAAATGATGCAAGTCGAACTCAAAGAGTTCGACTTCACCATTTTTTTTTTTTATAAAAGTGGAAGTCGAACTCTCAAACTCAAGGAGTTCGACTTCCTATTTTATTTTATTTTTTAATTTTTAATATAGAAATCAAACTCAGCGGGTTCGACTTCTATATATATATTTTTAATTTTAATATTTACAAATTTAATTTTAATGATAGAAATATTAATTTTAATTAATAATTTAAAAATTACACCCACCCAATAATTTATATATTTACACCAAAAACAATTAAAAATTAATTTATTGAAAAAAAATCAGCTATTACATACGACCCCTCATCAATTCCATTTCTATCATTTGGTGCATATTGTGATTATGGGGAGTCTAATTCTGCTATATCATTAAATCGATTGTATATAAATATCGATAATGATGATAATGTGGAAGATGAACCAATACAAAATGTGGGTGAAGAATAAGAAGACCTCGGCGCCAACGGCACCGACGCACTTGTGGGACGGGGGGTCATTTTTAGGAATTGTAATTATCATAGTTATTTTTTTGAATTCCATTTTTTGGTTTAAAAATAATTTTTTTGATGTAATTATAATTTTTTGGGTGTTAATATATATTATTTGGTGTAATTTTAAATTATTAGTTAAAATAGAAATTGTTATCTACATAATATACATAAATATTATTAAAATACAAAATATAGAAGTCGAATTTGTTGAGTTCGACTTCTATTTAAAAATTAAAAGAAATAAAAATAAAATAGGAAGTCGAACTCACGGAGTTCGATTTTGACTTTTATAAAAATAAAATAAAATGGTGAAGTTCGACTTGCACCATTTATGTTAGTATATATATTATAGAATTACTTTTATTATTTTTTTATTTTGATATTATTATATTAAATAAATCTGGAGAGAATGGGCGAAAACGAAAGGGCTACGGTAGTTACCGATCACGCCAAACACGAATACAACTTCGATCACCCACATGCCAACGACATCCCACATCCGTAAGAAACTTAATTGTAACACCATGTAGCTGATGGGCTATGGCCTACTGATGTATCTTCAAAGGACTTCCTTGGAAAATAACTTGCTTTAAGAACGCCGGTAAGAAGACTCTTCAGGTTCGTTAGTATCCTCTTGGATTATTTGGCTAACAAGGCCAAATTAAACAGCCGTAAGTCACGAAAACCAAGCCCACCAGTATGTTTACATGTACAAAGTCGGGACCAAGCCACGTAGTGAATCCACCTTTGCTTTGGGGAACTTCACCAAAATTTTGCAAATGCTAACTGTATTATACGGATCAAAAAACCAGGCAAAAGAAAGCATTACATCACATAAATGGAAAGTGCTTGGAGAACTGCCTTTAGAATACATCTTTGGCAGCACTATACAGTGATTTTCAGATCCCATCAATCCGATCCATATTAGACTCATCAAACCTTGAAAGACCTCGTCTTTAGCTCCCCAACCACTGATGCTAAGCTCAAATACTTTTTCAATTTCTGCATAAAGTTATTCCTAATCTTGATAAGCATATAAATGAAGTAAAACATCATCTACATCTTTACTTCTTACCATATTTAGCAGTTGAATTTATGGGCACTACAAGAAAATAGCTTAATAGCAACGAAAAAATTTATTGTTGAAATCAGCGTCGAACTAATTAACAAGTAAAATTCTTGTTGCTAATCTACACTATGTTAATATATATTTTATACAATTCGTTGCTAAATTTGTTAGCAAGTAAATTTTTGTTACTAAATTCATTAGCAAATAAATTTCTTGTATTAAATAAAACATTAGTAACTAAAATTTTATTTGCTAATTAGCTCGATAATGATTTTTTTTTCGATTGCTATTGAGTATTTTTCTTGTAGTGTGCACTAGACTTGTCTCAAGTGCAGATCTATGAACCTTGTTCTTTTTTCAAAATTTTATCATTCATTCCTGATGTATATAATAGTAATTATAATTTACTTACAAGGGTATAAGAGTAATTTTTCTATGTAGACCACATGATAAATATATCCACCCTATCATACTATAAATTAAATGATATATTATTTTTTAATTCTAAGTTACTATTCACTGATTTGACAATACATACACAAAAATTTTCTCATTAAACTTGGAGTGCAATTGTGTCAAAGTCATTTTTTTAAATTATTTTTTCACTTCAAACCACTTCCACATCAATTCCACATTTTTGGCATTATTCTTGCTTTTGTTCCATCAAAACCATTCAAAGTCGAAAATATAAGCACATTATTAGGAACATTTTATAATAATACATGAGGTGTTTTTTCAACAAAAAGTATGACAAAGTAATCATCTATCAACCTTTCCACCTACCCTTACACTTAGAGTTCGTTTGATTCAAATGTGAGGAAAGGGAAAGTGAAAGGGGGAGGGGGAGAGAAAGAATAATAGTTTTCCTTCAAATTGTTTGGTATAATTGGAAGGGGAGTAAATCTCAAAGATTTCCCCTTGTTCGGTACAAGAAAAATAAATTGAGAAAAAAAGAATAATTTTTGTAATTTTACTGTTTAACCCTTTCTCTTTATTTTGTATTAGAAAATAAAAAAGTTAATATTATATAATATAATTTTGATATAACCAAGATTTAAAAATCTTATTAATAAAAATATTTATCAAACAAGAACAATAATATTTTTTATTAATAAAAATATTCATCAAAATGAATATTATTCATTTATTCTAGATTATTCAGTTTAAATAAAATAAAAATTACTGTCAACACCCTCAAATATGGGCAATAGAGTAAATAAAAATAAAATATGTATTTTTTTTTGTCTTTTTAGCCTTATACTTTCACTTTTTCGCCCAATTTCGGACGAAAACAAAATCGAACTCCTAAGGGGTTCATATACATCCAGTTTTACTTTCCCTCCATCTCTTCCTCCAAACCTAACACTAAACTTTTTCTTAGGCGTCATCTTTTACTTCCGCTTCTCTTATACCTCCACTTTTCTCCCCAACCAAACATACCCTTAATCTTTTGCTCTTCATTGAGCAAAAATTAGAATTATAGAGGGATGAAATGTTATATGGTTTATGATGAGGAGCTAAATTGAAATTATTCTTTTATTAAGGTATATTAAATTTGTCCTTTAATATTAAATTTATAAAGTCATCACTATAAAAAAATGAATCAAATATATATCTTACTTGTGCATGCAAGTAATTATTAAATTATTATGTAGAAATATATATATATATATATATATATATTGATTATTTTATTCATTTTGTTGAGGCTTTTCAATATTAATTGTGCTTTTTCTGTTCGACTATTTAATATAATATTTGTATTTTTTTTCTAATGTCAAAATTATATAGTAAAATCTCTATCCTCGTTTACTCTTTGCTACTTTTGGTCCAAATTTTCATTGCCCCTTATGCTATTGTTTCACCCATAGACTAAAACATTAGCTCGTAATCTCAAACTCAAAAGACTTTTTTGAAACTACTGAACGCATAAAATAAAATAAATCGATTCATCATAAATTGCTTGGAATAACATGCTAAAAATTTAAGCATGAAATGTAGAAAATACATTACGCAACAAATAAAAATTCAAATAGAAGTTAAATTTGAAGTTATATATTTGAAGGAAATCCTTGGACCCAATTCTTCAATTTTGACCAAATGGTGAATTCTTAGAATTTAGAATTTTTTTAATTATAAAATACTTTCATTGGTTGGTTAACATTAATAACAAGCAATAATGGCATCGTTAATAACTTTCAATTAATGTGGCCTCTTTAAATTACATTCCATATTTATTATTATATTTTATTTAGAATATATTGATTCTAATATATATTCCCCACCCCTATCTATTCTATTATGTATAACCATAATCATTCTCTAATTTTTAAGTATAATAAGAGGTCCGTAATTTGATATTCCACATTGTTAATAGTTTCAATTAGCCTCTTTAAATTACAATCCATATTTTATTATTATTTTTTATGATTTTATATATATTGATTCTAATATATGTATTCCCCACCCCCTTCTATATATTCTATTATCTATCAATATATATATTTGAAGTGGGTTTTGACTTTAATCCTTCAATTTTGAATTTTTGATCAAATTTTCAATTATTAAAATTTTTAATTATCCAGAAAAAATCTAATTGGTTGCTTTAATTTTAACAAAAATTATTATTTTTAAGAAAAACAGTTAATGACAAACTAAATCCATAAATTTTTGCATGAAAAATTATAATGGATTGATTTAATTTTAGTAGAAATTCCAATTTCATCTTTTTAAAAAATTTAATTACCAAACTAAACCCCTAAAATTTTGCAAAAAAATGCATGGAAAAGTCTAATGATTGGTTTAATTTTGGTAGGAATGTCAATTGATTTCTTCTTTAAAAAAGTTTAGTTACTAAAATAGATCCTAAAAATTTTGCATGAAAACAAGAAACTCTCATCAGGATATTTAAGGAACACCAAAAATAAGCAATAATTAAAAAAAAATTTCTCAAAATTTCATAATGCACCGAAAGCAACCCCTTGTCCATCATTATAAATTCACAAAATTATTTCTCTTGGTTTTACTCATCACGCTCAACTTTTTTAACCATGAATAAAGGTTTTCTTTTGAAATGCATGTCAGTTAGCTACATTATTAGTGATATGTATATTTTTTTGTATGATTATAGCAAATATTTTTTATATGAATATATGTTCTTATTTTTTTTCTTTTTAAATCTATTTAGGCACTACATATTTTGGACTTCAATTTGGAACACATGTGTGAAATTGGGAACGGTTAGTCGACCGAGAACACTAGCCATTCCTATATGGGTTCCTAGGCCGTGTCTATTTGGACCGGTCAGCTGATCGTTCCAACATGTAGTCCTACATAAGACCCTTTTACGCCATGGGAAAAAATTTAATGCAATTACTGTTCCAAATTGTGGGTATATAGTAAGTGCAATATTGTTACAAGTACCATTCCCAATTGTGCCCCGATTAGGAACGGTCCTATTGCGTGTGCCCATACCGTTCCTAATATGCCCTAACGGCTATATTACAACGGTAATATTACCGTTCCTGTCACCCCACATGCGACCGTTACTAAAGCTAGAACAACGACTATATTTCAACAGCTAGTTTTGTGTTCCAAATAATATTCCAATGTCCGTTCCAATATTTTCTATATATATGTCCCCCTTCTTTCTCATTGTTCTTATAATTACTCTCCGACTCATTTTGTTGTAACTCCCCCCTTGATTCTTTATACGGAAAATCGAACATATCAATTACTTGCGTGAATTTCACATTGATATTACTAGGTGTTTTGCTCAGGTAAGTATGCAAAATTTATGTAATTGTTAGTTATATATATATATGTATATAATATATTCTCATCATTTAATTACGTAGTGTTGTGAATTATACGTAGGACCAATCATGTTAAGACAGTTGAGGAAATGGATGTATGACCGAGACGTCCTGGGTGTGACGCCGGAGTTTGAGGATGGTGTTACAATATTTTTAGAATGGGCCCAGTCTCAGCGTGCATATATGGACGGGGACAAGATTAAGTGTCCCTGCCGGAAGTGCAAAAACGAACGGTTCAAAATACCAAACGAGGTAAACTTTGATTTGTGTATGAAAGGGTTTATACCAAAGTATTATAATTGGACTTCGCATGGTGAGAAGAGGGTGCAGGAATACTTTGAAGCATTGACAGCGCCCCCCTGTGCAGTAGCAGCAACAGCAAACGCCACCCGTTCAGGAGGAGGGTAGTTCCCATTGGGGTGATGTGGCTCAGATGGATTGGGCGCAGAGGATGGTATTCGATGCCGCCGGGCCGTCTTTCTGGTCTTTGTACAACCAGGAGGGACCGACTGATGATGGTACTCAGTATTGTCCATCTGATGTGGGTCCTAGTTCATATTACGATTCGGGGTCCTATGATTATGTGGCTGGCTTGTCAGATCGTTTTTTTGATGTAGTTCATGCTGCGGACCAACCGTTGTGGAACGGCTGCACCACCTATCAGTTGGAGTCAATTGCCTCTTTGGTGAATATCAAGGCCAAAGGGGATTTTTTCGAGCATACATATGATCGGATATGCTAGTGGGCTGATATTGTAATGCCCCGCGATCACACTTTTCCCATCGATTATTACAATACTAAGAAATTAATAAGAGAATTGGGTTTACCAGTTCAAAAGATTGATGCTTGCAAAAACGGTTGCATGTTGTACTGGAAGGACGATATTGATTTGGAATATTGCAAGTTCTGTGGAGACGCTAGGTACAAGCCCACTAGGGACAGAAATCCTAAATGCAAGAAGTCCCCGTATGCCATTCTTAGGTATCTACCGCTTACCCCTAGGCTGCAAAGGTTGTATGCATCGGAGGTCACAGCAGAATATATTACTTGGCATGCGAGCCATCAGACCGAGGAAGGATCCACGTGTCATCCGTCCGATGCAGAGGCTTGGAAGTATTTTGACCGGATGTATCCTGATTTTACAGCTGAGCCTCGTAATGTTAGACTTGGGTTGTGCACGGATGGGTTTGCACCGCACGACCAGTATGGTAAAATTTACTCATCTTGGCCCGTGATACTTACACCGTACAATCTCCCAACCGGGAATATGTATGAAGTCTGAGTATATGTTCCCAACAATGGTGATCCCTGGCCCATCGAATCCAAAACGTCTTATATATGTCTACTTGGAGCCGTTGATCGAGGAGTTGCAGAATTTATGGCATGTGGGTGTACGTACGCACGATACTGCGACAAAACCAGGCATTCATGATGCATGCCGCATTGATGTGGACAGTGAACGGCCTTCCTGCTTATAAGATGGCGTTTGGATGGAGTACCGCCGGTGTTATGGGGTGTCCAGTTTGTATGGAGGACACACGGGCATTCTATTTACAGCACGATCGAAAGGCATGCTATTTTGACTGCCACAAGCAGTTCCTACCACCGAATCATACTTATCGCAGGAACAAGAAAGCCTTCACTAAAAATTGAATTGAGAGGAAGGTTGCACGTCCGAGGCTGACTAGAGAACAAATCCAAACCCGTGTCGATGCGTTTAGTGTGGCAGTCGAACAACCGTTGAGTGAACCGGAAGGCTATGGTGTCGACCATAAGTGGACAAAGAAAAGCATCTTCTGGGAGCTTGAATACTGGGGAGCACATCTGATACGACACAATCTTGATGTCATGCATATTGAGAAGAATGTGTTCGATAATATATTCAATACTGTGATGGACATCAAGGGGAAAACGAAGGACAATCTAAATGCACGGAAGGATCTCAAGATCATATGTAATCTGTCAGAGCTTGAGGTGAACGAAAGCGGTATATACACTGTCAAATGAGCAAAAGAAGAAGATATATGAGTGGATTCGTTGTCTTAGGTTTCCTGATAGGTATGCCTCTAACTTGGCCCGTTGCGTCGACATGAAGGAGTTAAGGATGCACGGAATGAAGAGCCATGATTGTCGTGTATTCATGCAGAAGTTGATTCTGGTTGCCTTCCGTGAAATGCTTCTTGAAAACGTGTGGGGGGGCCTTGACGGAAGTGAGCCTTCTATTCTAGATCCTATGCTCAACAACACTAGATGTGGCCAAGGTAAAAGAATTGGAAGATAGTGTAGCCGTCATCCTGTGCAACATCGAGAAAATATTTTCTCCTTTTTTCGACTCAATGGAGCATCTAATTGTTCACCTTCCATATGAGGCGCGCGTTGGGAGGCCCGTGCAATACAAGTGGATGTACCCATTTGAGAGGTAATTAATTAACTACTGCTAAATATATTATTTTTAAGTAGCAATTAGACTGCATTTTAATAAATACTCGTATGAATAGATTCCTATGCGATTTGAAGAAAAAGGTGAAAAACAAAGCACATCGAGGCATCAATTGTAGAGGCTTATATTGTCGAAGAAATCGGGCTTTTCTCCTCTCACTACTTCGAACCGCACATTCTCTGCAAGCGAAACAGACCCGGTCGGAAGATGATCTTCCGAGCAACGACGATCGAATAGTACGGTCTATTTTCAATTATCCAGGCCGAGCAAGTGGAGCCTCAAAGAAGAGATGGCTGAGCGGTGAGGAACTTCATTGTTATCGAGACATACGTCTTGTGTAATTGTGAAGTTGTTGCACCGTACTACGAGTAAGTGTCTTATACAAACATAATTATCACAAGCCTTCATTTCAATTTCAATTACATGTATATTTATAACTATCAGTTTTACAATTACTGGTCATTCTCGAATGAACTGTTCGAGCAACACAATTCGGAGGACCCGATAATTAATCAACTAGTGGTAACACAATTCAATGATTGGTTCAAGCGTCGTGTAAGTGTCACTTTCTTGTAAGTGCATGCGATCTGCTCATTAATTTGTAATCAAATTATTTCAATTGCAGGTGAAACCCGAATTGAACTACACAAACGACGAATTATTGAAGTTGCATTATTGGGGCCTTAGAGCAGAAGTGACGACATACCCGTCTTACTTCGTCAATGGCTTCAATTTCCACACTGAACGTCACAATGTCGGGAAGTCAACAATGAATTGTGGTGTTTGTGTGAAAAGCTCATCACAGACACGGATTCTGACTTTTACCCTAATTTTAGAAGAGATAATTCAGCTAGATTACCCACTCATTCCAAGCATGCATATACCCTCATTATCACGTCATTCATGTCAACTTCAAAAAGCTCTACCAAAAGAATGAACCATTCATACTGGCTCAACAAGCAGTACAAGTCTACTACGCGGATTACCCGAGCATGAAGAGAAACAAAGTCGATCGGAAAGCTGTTTGCAAAATCAAGGCTCGAAGAGTAATCGATACTCGCTATGGACCAAGGTCGCCTATCAGATGGATGAAGTCGTACCTAATCCAGATGTTGTAATAGATAACCAAACCTTTGAACTGCATGACCCAACGGGAATACAGTTGGTCGTTGATCATGGAGCAGGGCCATCGCGCTTGCCAGACAGTGAATCCAAAGACGAAGATAGCTTTGACGAGGCTGAGTCCGATGAAGAGACTTATTGAATTTTCAAAAAAATTCTGTAATTTTTTTTATTAACCTTATTGTAAAAATTGTATTCGATATATGTATTTTGATTATTTTATGAAATTAGAAGAAATTTTAAAATTAGGAACGGATATTATATACTACAACCGTTCCTAATACAAGTACAACTTTTTGAATAGGCGCCAAACAAAAAAAATTTGGGAAAATTTGAATTAGGAACGGTCAAAATTTATCAGGACCATTCCTATTACAAGTACAATTTTTCAAATATGGCAGCTAATTAAAAAAAATGAGGAAAATTTAAATTAGGAATGGTCGATGAAAACCACGACCATTCCTAATCTCGGTACAATATTGCAAATGGCTCCTGCTGAAAAAATGGCTCCAATTTCGAATTAGGAACGACAATACCAATTGGTCTACCGTTTCAAACTGAGGTCCAATATTTTGTTTTGGCGCCTAATGAAAAATTGGTGGAAAAATCAACTATTGGAGCGGTCAGTTTATATACGACCGTTCCTAATTACAATAGGAACGGTAAATACGTATGTGTCTGAAAATGACTGTGCCTAATTACAATAGGAACGGTATTTGGAACACTGTTTCTATTAGGTGGTCGTTCCTATTATTACTATTCCAACTAATTTGTTTGATATCTCAACATCCATGAGTCGAATCGACACCATTTTTAAATACATACAAGATATTGAATATGAATTGATATCCAACGGTTTAATTTTCAATCAGGAACCTGGATTTAACGATGCATCTGTTTTTATTATGTTGAATACTGACCGGATACGATATCTCGAGAACCGCACACCAAAATTTCGCAAAACTACATATAATGTATTATTTTGTGTGGTACATCATATCTAACAGTTTGATTAGAATTTTGACGGTCTGATTATGCCGGTCTCAGGCCACGGCCAATCCTGGGGATCCTCCAGCCGAATCAGAGGGCTCGGTGGCGCAGACCGAGCAGGAGATGTGACTGGCTTGCATTGGGGGCAAGAACAAGGGTTGAGTATTCGGTCTTGGTTCTAAGTCCCTGGGTCTCAGCCAGACCGTTACCTCGCCACCACCACCGCTACCGCCACCGCTAGCACCAACGCCAGAGCTAGCGCCTTCGTCAAACATGGAGGGTCGGATGGTCCACCTCGAGGAGATGATGATGGACCTGATGGGCATGATGAAGGCCATGCAGACCAGTCACTCTGGCGCCGGCCCATTACGGTCTCCTAGAGACCCCCCCTTCCAGACATTGACGAGATGGACGAGGACGATGGGGACGAGGAATAGATTATGTATTTTTTTATTATTTTTTTTGTAATTAAATTGGATAATATTCGTATTTAATATAATTTTTTCTAAATTATGCATTTTTTCATATTTAAATATTAATTATAAAATCAAAATAAAAATATTATTAATAATTTAATTTATATTTTAATGATAATAATTATTACTATAAAAAAAATTAATAATTCATTAGTTAGGAACGGTACTTTAAACGGCCTTTGAGCGCCCAAAACCGTTCCAAGATTTGACTGTTTTAAATTAGTTATCGTTCCCAATACCGAGAAAAACAACATTCCAAATTTAGAGGACAACCGTTCCTAAAAGCGAGTAAAAACGAATTTCAAATTATGGACAGACCGTTCCTAGATGTATTCCAAAATCAATGCTTTCGTGGTTAGGCTTTCGTTCTAAAGAAAATACGAAAAACTGGTCCAACATCGTATTCCAAAATAGGAGTGCAAAAACCGTTCCCAATTACCGCGACAACATGTATTCCAGTTACCGTTCCTACTCTGTACAATGTACCGTTCCAACTTGTATTCCAGAAATGGTGCTAAAATGTTTTTACAACTTATGTTGACTATTCCAAAATGTGTTCTAACTACCGTTCCTAATTGCGCGATTTAATTTCGATGCGGCCGTTCCAAAAATTTATAAGGTGTTTCAAATGCAAAAATTATAAATTCATACATATATAGGTAATTAGGAACGGTATAGAGAATGTATGCCAAAAATCGTTCCCAAATAGGAACGGTCGCTGCGTTACCGTTCCTAATTATTAGGATCGCCTCTTATTGCCACGGATTGCCTCCCGTTCCTAATAACAGTCCAAAAGGATCCAGTGAAATATTTACCGTTTCAAAAGTTAAAAAAAACCGTTCCTGTTACCGTTTCAATTCCCGCATTTTTTTGTAGTGAGACTTCACCTTTTTATTATTAGGATTTTTATTTTTATATGTTATTTTTCTTCTTTGTGATTTTATGTTGTATTCAATTAAGGTTTGGAGTAATTTATCATAATGATCAATTAATTTTGTTGATGATTTGTTCTTTATACTCACTTAAACTATTCTTTTCATTTGTAACAATAATTTTTTTAATTATTCAGTCATATATTATCGTATGCTTTAGTTTTCCATTCATACTTAATATGAGTATTTTTTAAAAAAATTATTACTTTTAAAAGTCTATTTTCTTAAACTGTTTTTTATAGTGCTTGATGATCTAACTATTATTTGTATAGTTTTATTTTTTCAGTTGGCATATGAGTCTTGATTTTTTGACTTTTTCTTTTTTATCTTTTCCCAAATACAAAGACATTTACTCATTGTTTCTCATAGTTTTTTATATAAATTGATTTATTTTATTTTATTTCTTCTTTTTCTTAAAGCTATCTAATTTATGTAATTATCCTTATATGATTATTGTTTTTCTTCTTCTTTTTACTTTTTTATTTTCTTATTGTGGGGCGTGAGATATTTATTCTATTTTTTTGCTTAAGTAAAAATAAATTTTGAGAGTTACAGATCTCACTTTAATATATGTTCACTTCTTTAATTTTTTTTTGACTGATTTAGGTATTAATGAGATTAATTAATATGACAAAAATAGACTTACTTTTGTAGTACATATATTCACTCTTTCCTCATCGACTAAATGCATGTGATCATGATAACCAACGTTTTATTTTCCGTCTTAAGAGTTGAATTGTGTATATTGTTGTTAGCGTTTAATAAATTTTTGTTTCACTTGGAGGATAGTAACATTGTTTGGATAATCATAAGTAAAGTAAGCCATTTTTCAGAAAATTTTGAGTTCTTATTAAGTAATAATTTATCCCTTTTGTATCATTCACTACAAAAAAAAATGCGGGAATTGAAACGGTAACAGGAACGGTTTTATTAATTTTTGGAACGGTAAATAGTCCACTGGATACTTTTGGACTGTCATTAGGAATGGTTGAGGAACGGGAGGCAATCCGTGGCAATAAGAGGCGATCCTAATAGTTAGGAACGGTAACGAAGCGACCGTTCCTATTTGGGAACGGTTTTTGGCATTGTGTACCGTTCCTAATTACCTTTGTACATATGAATTTATAATTTTTGCATTTGGAACAGCTTATAAACTTTAGGAACGGCCGCATCGAAATTAAATTGCGCAATTAGGAACGGTAGTTGGAACACATTTTGAAATTATCACCATAAGTTGTAGATACAATTTAGCATGGTATCTGGAATACAAGTAATAACGGTCTGTTGTATAGATTAGGATCGGTAACTGGAATACATTTTGTCGCGTACCTTAGGAACGATTTTCGTACTCCAACTTTGGAATACCACTTTGGACCGATTTTTGGTATTTCGTTTAGAACGAAAGCATTGATTTTGGAATACATGTTGGCACGGTATGTCCCGTTTTTAGGAACGGTTGACTTCTATGTTCGGAATGGCGTTTTCATCGGTATTGGGAATGGTACTTGGTTTAAAACAATCAAATAATGGAACGGTATTTGGCGCTCAAAGGCCATCTAAAGTACTGTTCCTAACTAATGAATTATTAATTTTTTATAGTAATAATTATTATCATTTAAATATAAATTAAATTATTAATAATATTTTTTATTTTGATTTTATAATTAATATTTAAATATGAAAAAATGCATAATTTAGAAATAAAAATTATATTAAATACGAATATTATCCGATTTAATTACAAAAAAAAATAATAAAAAAAATACATAATCTACTCCTCGTCCACATCGGCCTCGTCCATCTCGTCAATGTCTGGAAGGATGGGGTCTCTAGGAGGCCGTGACGGGCCGACGTCGGAGTGACTGGTCTGCATGGCCTTCATTATGCCCATCAGGTCCATCATCATCTCCTCGAGGCGGACCATCCGACACTCCATGTTTGACGAAGGCGTTGACGGTAGCGGTGGCGGTGGTGATGGCGAGGTAACGGTCTGGCTAAAACCCAGGGCCTCAGAATCAAGACCGAATACTCGGCCCTTGTTCTTGCACCCGATGCAAGCCAGCCATATCTGCTGCTCGGTCTACGCCACCGAGCCCTCTGATTTGGGAGGAGGATCCCCAGGATTGGCCATGGCCAGAGACTGATGATCCTCCATCATCTTCTAGAACATCTCCTGTAAAAATAATTAGAATAAATTAGAAAATTTTCAAACATTAAAAAAAATAAATTAGAATGTGTTAAGTACAACTTACCGCCACCTCCGCTGCCCTCGATCCGCTCCAGCCGCCGTTGACCTTCTTCTTGTAGCATCTAGAGAATAACTCTATCTACTTCACCGGCCGGCCGAGCTGCTCATCCTGTAAAAAGACTTGAATTTAATTACCATTTTAATTTAATAATAATAAATACTTGAAATAACATTAAATATCTTACCAATTTCCGCTTGTGCATACCGACAGAGACAGATCCCCCGCGGTACACAGTAGCGGATGCGGCTGGGTTGGCGTTTTGCTTCGCCTTGTTCTTCTCGCACTCCTCCTTGAACTCCGGGGACTCCTAGTACAGGAGGAGCTGCCGCCAGACCTCGTTTGCCAGCCATAGAGGCTTCTGCGGGGACTGTCTGGTGAGGACGAACTTCTTCCTTAGGAACTTTCCCGCCCAAACGTGGAAGATCTTGAACATCGACTCGTCGTCGGCGTCCCACCAGTATGTCATCTGTATTAAAATATACATATATATATATATATATATCATAACTTAGATTGTTAAAATATTAAAAAACAAAAATTAATTGTCGTTACCTTCAAACTCTCAAACGAGAAATGCTGGTGCTCTGGCGGCACCTTGCGCAAACTGCCCCAAGGATGGGGATAGTGTCCTCGCACGACCGCGTACATGCGCTCGTGGATCTTCCGATCACTCCTAAAACTATAAAATAATTAGTATAACATAAAAATAATAATTTAAATTACAAAAAAAATTTAAAAATGTAAATATACCTCGCATCGGCGAGTGTGATGTACTGGTGCGCGGATGGTGGTGGGAGTGGTGGGGTCGGTGGGGGTGGTGGTGGTGGGGCAGCCCATGGACAGGTCGGATTGACCGCCGGTGCGGTAGTGGATGGTCTGGGCTACTGATCCGGCACAACGGTAGACGCACCGGGCTGCTGATCCGACGCAGGTGATGCGAGTGCCTGCTTTGCCGGTCGTGGTGGTGGTGGTGGTGGTGGTGGTCGGAACACTGCTTCCCCATCCTGGGAAGCAACACCGGCCGGCGGTATAGCCGGTGAGCCGCGACCGCGGCCAGTCCACCTCATCGAGGTGGGAAATCCCGACAAGACATGATCTACAATTTTTTTTAAAAATATTAGTCGTATGAATTTGAAAAATACGACTGCAAACTAAATCCTAAAATTATATATTAAGTCCCAAAATTAATACTAAAAAATTTTCCTACAATATTGACTAAATCCTAAAATTATTTGAATAATGATAAATTTTCTAATTTTTTAAATTAATAATTGAATAATGAATGCCAATTTTTCCTACAATGTTTACTAAATCCTAATATTATTTCCTAAAATATATACTAGAACCCAAAATTGACGGTTAATTACACTAAATCCTCATATTTTTCCTATATATTTATACTAAATTCCAAAATTTGACCCTAAAATTGCACTAAATTCTTCTATTTTTCTATATATTTATACTAAATTCTAAAATTTGACCCTAAAATTGCACTAAATCATTGTATTTTCCTATATATTTAAAGAATATTATAGAAAATTACCCAAATTTAATAAAATTTCAGAAAATTAACGAATTTTTCACAAATTACAGAAAATTACTAAAATTTTCTTAAATTACAGAAAATTAACAAATTTCTGACAAATTACAGAAAATTACCCCAATTTTCATAAAATTCATAAAATTACCAAAATTTTAACAAATTACAGAAAATTACCCAAAAATTTAAAAAATTTGAAAAAAAATTACCCAAATTTTCATAAAATTCGGAAAATTAACAAAAAAATTTCACAAATTGGGTCAAATTACCCCATTTTTCTTAAATTTCATAAAATTACCAAAATTTTGACAAATTACAGAAAATTACCCAAAATTTTCATAAATCTCAGAAAATTACCAAAATTTTCACAAATTACAGAAAATTATCCAAATTTATGTAAAATACAGAAGATGACCAAAATTTTCATAAATTACACTAAATTACCTAAATTTAATGAAATTGCAGAAAATTGACCAAAATTATATAAAAATTACAAAAAATTTAAAAAAAATTGTGAATTATAGTTTTATTTTCATAAAAAATTATAGCATTT
Source organism: Sesamum alatum (assembly GCA_034509735.1). Taxonomy (NCBI): domain Eukaryota; kingdom Viridiplantae; phylum Streptophyta; class Magnoliopsida; order Lamiales; family Pedaliaceae; genus Sesamum; species Sesamum alatum. The sequence goes on from JACGWO010000008.1 coordinate 13,366,261, forward strand.
TTAGGTTTTTTTCACAATTGTATACATGAAATTTATTATGTATTTTCACCAAATTTCATAATTATCCTATATCCAACAATTACAGAAATTCCATGTATTACAGAAAATTCCATCACTAATTACAGCAAAAATGTGAAAAATGGCAGAAAATTACAGAAATTAAAAATATATCAACATTTACAGAAATTAACATTCATTTGTACAAAACATTTACATTATAGAAATAAACAAAAAAAATAACTTTAACATTCACAACACTAATTAACATTCACAACACTAATTACATTTACAGGCGGTAACACGAGCAGGCGGCGGGAGGCGGACGGGGGATCTCCTCGTATGCGATGAGGTTGGATACGGCGGCGGGTGACTGTGGATGGAGGCGGTAGACGGCGGTATGAAAAGAGAGAGAGAGAGAGAGAGAGAGAGAGAGAGAGAGAGAGAGAGAGAGAGATTGCAAAGTGAGAAAAAAATCAGCCAAGGGGCCAACTTATATAACTTTTTGGAACGGTCATATTCTAAATGACCTATGGCCGGTCCAAATATAGAAAATGACGTCGTATTCTCTGTAAAATGATGTCATTTTGATACCTTGTACTGATGTTGACCTAAATAGCCACGGTCACTTAGTTGTAAGGCCGATCCCAAAATCGTTCCCAAATCCGACCGTTCCTAAATTACAAACGACCATTCCAATGTCAATTCCAAATAATTAGTACTTGGAATTGTACTAATAGGAACGGTCGGTTAACAGAAATATGTACCAAACCCCGTTCCTAAAGAAAGAAACGATGCCGTTTTGGGGCACGAACATACCAACCGTTCCTAATTGCATGTCCAACCGTTCCTATATGTATTGCAATATTTTTTTTATCTTATTACATAATAACTATAAATTAAGAAAAACATGTTCTGGACACTCATATGATTGAATAAAGGTACACAATTAGATATTTACAAAAATTTCAAATTACATAATAATTTCTACAATATACACACACGTTCAAAATATGAAGTATATTTGTATATTTAGTTTTGTTAGTATTTCACAGATGTAACTAGGATCCTATGTTGTTGTACTGCACGGCATAATCAGACCGTCAAAATTCTAACATCCACCTGTATTGCACGGGCCTCCCAATGCGCGCCTCATATGGAAGGTGAACAATTAGATGCTCCATTGAGTCGAAAAAAGAAGGAGGAAAAATTTTCTCGAGGTTGCATAGGATGACGGCTACACTGTCTTTCAATTCTTTTACCTTGGCCACAACTAGTGTTGTTGAGCATAGGATCTGGAATAGAAGGCTCACTTCCGTCAAGGCCCCCCACACGTGCTCTGGAAGCATTTCACGGAAGGCAACTGGAATCAATTTCTGCATGAATACATGACAATCATGGCTCTTCATGCCGTGCATCCTCAACTCCTTCAGGTCGACGCAACGGGTCAAGTTAGAGGCATACCCATCAGAAAATCTAAGACAACGAATCCACTCATATATCTTCTTCTTTTGCTCCTTCGTCAGTGTATATACCACCTTGGGCATCACGTTCGGTCTCCTTTCGTCCACCTCAAGCTCCGGCCAATTACATATGATCTTCAGATCTCCGTGCATTCAGATTGTCCTTCGTTTTCCCCTTGAAGTCCATCACAGTATTGAATATATTATTGAACACATTCTTCTCAATATGCATGACATCAAGATTGTGTCGTATCAGATGCGCCCCCCAGTATTCATGCTCCCAGAATATGCTTTTCTTCGTCCACTTATGATCGACACTGTAGCCTTCCGGTTCACTCAACGGTTGTTCGACAGCCACACTAAACGCATCGACACGGGTTCGGATCTGTTCTCCAGCCAGCCTCGGATGTGCAACCTTCCTCTCCATTCGATTTTTAGCAAAGGCTTTCTTGTTCCTGCGATAAGGATGAACCGGTGGTAGGAATTGCCTGTGGCAGTCAAAATAGCATGCCTTCCAACCATGTTGTAAGTAGAATGCCCGTGTATCCTTCATACAAACTAGACACCCCATAACACCGGCGGTACTCTATCCAGACACCATCCCATAAGCAGGAAAGTTGTTCACTATCCACATCAATGCGACATGCATCATGAATGCCTGGTTTGTCGCAGTATCGTGCGTACGTACACCCGCATGCCATAAATTCTGCAGCTCCTCTATCAACGGCTCCAAGTAGACATCGATTAGACGTTTCGAATTCGATGGGCCAGAGATGACCATCGTTAGGAACATATACTCAAACTTCATGCACATTCCCGGTGGGAGATTGTACGGTGTACGTATCACGGGCCAACATGAGTAAGTTTTACCATACTGGCTGTGCGGTGCAAACCCATCCGTGCACAACCTACGTCGAACATTATGAGGCTCAACTGCAAAATCAGGATACGTCCGGTCAAAATGCTTCCAAGCCTCTGCATCGGACGGATGACACATGGATCCTTCCTCCGTCTGATGGCTCGCATGCCAAGTCATATGCTCTGTTGTGGCCTCCAACGCATACAACCTCTGCAGCCGAGGGGTAATCGGTAGATACCTAAGAATGGCATACGGGGACTTCTGCGTTTAGGATTTTTGTCCCTGGTGGGCTTGTATCTAGCGTCTGCACAGAACTTGCAATATTCCAAATCAATATCGTCATTCCAGTACAACATGCAACCGTTTCTGCAAGCATCAATCTTCTGAACTGGTAAACCCAATTCTCTTATCAATTTCTTCATAGTGTAATAATCGGGGGGAAAAGTGTGATCGCGGGGCATTACAGTATCAGCCCAGTAGCATAATCGATCATATGTATGTTGGGAAAAATCCCATTTGGCCTTAATATTCACCAAAGAGGCAATTGACAGCAACCAAAAGGTGGTGCAACCGTTCCACAACGGTTGGTCCGCAGCATGAACTACATAAAAAAAAAAATGGTCTGACAAGCCAGACACATAATCATAGGGCCCTGAATCGTAATATGAACTAGGACCCATATCAGATGGACAATACCGAGTACCATCATCAATCGGTCCCTCCTGGTTGTATGAAGACCAGAAAGACAGCCTGGTGGCATCGAATACCATCCCCTGCGCCCAATCCATCTGAGCCGCATCACCCTAATGTGAACTACCCTCCTCCTGAACGGGTGGCGTTTGCTGTTGCTGCATAGGGGGCGCTGGCAATGCTTCAAAGTATTCCTGCACGCTCTCCTCACCATGCGAAGTCCAATTATAATACTCTGGCATAAACCTTTTCATACACAAATCAAATTTACCTCGTCTGGTGTTTTGAACCATTCGATTTTGCACTTTCGGCAGGGACACTTAATCTTGTCCCCGTCCATATATGCATGCTGAGACTGGGCCCATTCTAAAAATATTGTAACACAGTCCTCAAACTCCGGCGTCACACCCAGGACGTCTCGATCATACATCCATTTCCTCAATTGTCTTAACATGATTGGTCCTATGTATAATTTACAACAGTACACAATTAATGATGAGAGTATATTATATATATTATATACAAAATTAACATAATTTTGCATACTTACCTGAGCAAAATACCTATCAATATCAATACAAAATTCGCGCTCGGTAATTGATATGTTCGATTTTCCGTATAAAGAATCAAGGGGAAGTTACAACAAAATGAGTTGGAGAGTAATTATAAGAACAATGACAAAGAAGGGGGACATATATATAAAAAAATATTGGAACGAGCATTGGAATATTATTTGAAACACAAAACTAGCCGTTTAAATATAGCCGTTGTTCCAGCTTTAGATACGGTCGCAGGAGGGGAGACAGGAACGGTAATATTATCATTGTAATATAGCCGTTAGGGTATATTAGGAACGCTATGAGGCACACGCGATACGGCCGTTCCGAATTGGAGTACAATTGGGAACGGTAATTGTAACAATATTGCACTTACTATATACCCACAATTTGGAATAGTAACTGCATTACATTTTTGCCCATGGCGTAAAAGGGTCTTATGTAGGACTATATGTTGGAACGGTCAGCCCACCGGTCCAAATAGACTCGGCCATTGGAACCGATATAGCAACGGTAAGTGTTCCCGATCGACTATCCGTTCCAAATTTCACACATGTGTTCCAAATTGAAGTCCAAAATATATCAGGTCCCTTTTAGGAACGGCTATAGATGTACAAATTAGTTCACATAATTTGGCACTCGAATAGGAACGGTCGTTCCATTCCTATTAATTTGTATTACAATTACCACGGCAGTGACGTCATCAACGGTTTTCTGTTCCACAACAGTTCCACTTATCGTTCCTATTAGGAACGGCGATTGGAACGGTCGCCTGTATCCGTTCCCATTCCCGCATTTTTTTGTAGTGATTTCAAAATTCTAGATTTCAATTTGAATAAAAACCCTTCAATATTTGTCACTAATTAAATATGAAGGAATGAGACATATTCATCAACAAAATTTTGTTACACCAATTTGAAAGTGAGTATTTATATTGATATTTACACTAATTATACACATAGTATAATAATATTGATCATACAATTGAGTCTATTGACTCTATTCGACATATTTCTATTCATATATGTATCTATAGTCATACTACATTTACACTAGATGAACTATTTGACATATCTATACATAATGTTTTTAGTACATCTTATACAATATATGTAATTTCAATCAATTTGAAATTTGGATCGATTTTTAAAATTATGTTATAAATTTTAGATGGTGTATTGGTTTGTTATTAAACTCATGTTTAAGTTTTTTTTTTGGAAACTTTTCTTATGAAGATGGTTATTATTCTTTAACGTATATGTATAAATAAAACTTATTTTATCTATATATATTCATATATATTATTTTAATTATAAATTTTATTATTATCGATCCGTGAAAATTGAAATAAAATTTAATTTTGTTTAAAATATTTCTTTATTTAACTTATTTGAAGTTATATTTTGATAAAAATATAATTTTAATCATAATTAAATCAAGCCCGTGCATAGCGTGTGCCCCGTGCTATACACAGGTTTAATTTATTTATGGCTAAAATTATGTCTTACAAAAAAATTTATGTAAAAGTTAATTTGGTTTTTTTTTAGTTTGAATGAGATCAATAATATAAAACTATTTTTTTCTCCAAATCACAATTAATCAATATCAATAAAATTACAAAATTTTACAATTATCAAAATAAGAATGAAGAGATATACATCCAATAAACTTAAATTTTCATTAATTGTTTAGTTTTATTGACCCTTCTAATATAATTGTTGGATGGAACATGAATTATTTTAGTAAAAAAATAATTTTTATAATTTTCATTAAGAAAATCGCATATCAATATTACATCATCTTATTATATAATGTTACTATATAACATAATTATTTATCATACAACTAATAGTATGGTATCATTGCTTCTATAGAATTGTTACCAAAAGGGAAAAAGAATATGTGAATATTACATAATTTCAAGTAACTAATCAATACTGAAGAAGTACAAATAGAAAAAAAAAATTATTAGATATAAATATAATAAAACTAAGAAAAAAGTAGTTTTAGCAAAAAATAAGATTATAAAATATCAAATATAATGAGTTAAGTTTTGCTTAAACGATATTATGTATTATCCTATTTTCATAACTTCGATGTCATGGAAGCCCGTTAAAATATAAGGAAAATAACAATTGATCACACATACAAAATTAATGTAATTCTTCAAATTAATATTTGGAAGTTTGCTGACAAATTTACAAAGTTATCACTATAAAAAATGAATCAAATATATATCTTACTTGTGCATGCAAGTAATTATTAAATTATTATGTATAAATATATATAAATAATTTTATTCATTTTTGTTGAGGCTTTTCAATAGTAATTGTGTTTTTTTTTGTTCGACTATTTAATATAGTATTTGTATTTTTTTCTAATGTCAAAATTATATAGTAAAATCTCTATCGTCATGTACTCTTTGCTACTTTTGCTCCAAATCTTCATTGTCCCTTATGCTATTGTTTCACCCATAGACTAAAATGTTAGCTCGTAATTTCAAACCTACTGAACGCATAAACTAAAATAAATGGAATTGTCATAAGTTGCTTGGAATAACATGCTAAAAACTTAAGCATGAAATGTAGCAAAATACATTAAGCAACAAATAAAAATTTAAATAGAAGTTAAATTCATTGAGAAAACTAAAAAATAAATTAGAATTAGAAGTAAGCTACGACAATAACTTGAACGAATTTTTTAAAAAAAAATCTCACTACATATAATTAAATGAGATGAGAAAACATGGATATCATTAATCTCAAACTCAAAAGACTTTATTGAAACTTGCAAACACACGTAAAATAAAAGTAAAAGGGTTTGTCGTAAGTTGTTTAGAATAGCATGCTCAAAGAGTAGAGAAAACATTAACCAAGCAAATAAAAATTCAAAAAGAAGTTAAATTCTTCAAGAAAACTAAAAAATAAATTAGAAGTAGAAGTAGGCTATGCCAAAACCTTGAACAAATTAAAAAAAAAAAAAAAAAAGTCCCACTATATATCGCTAAATGAGATGAGAAAATGTGAACATCCTATAATCTCAAACTCAAAAGACTTCTTTAAAATTTGGAATGCATGAAATAAAAGTAAAAGGATTTGTTGTATGTTGTTTGGAGTAGCATGCTCGAAACTTAAGCCTGAAAAGTAGAAAAAATATTAAACAGCAAATACAAATTCAAAAGAAGTCAAATTCATCAAGAAAACTAAAAAATAAATTAGATTAGAAGTAGGATATGACACAAACTTGAACAAATAAAAAAAAAATCCCACTATATATACTTGAATGAGAAGAGAAGAGGCGGACATCAAATAATGACAAAATGCTTAATTAATTGCATGGTATTAGGAAAAATTTTAGTGACTATTTATTAGTTACACAATGATGTCGCAATCTTTGTAATTAATTTACTTAATTTCTATATAAGATAGCCAAAAAATTATGAAAGAAAATTTGGAAAGAATTTATGGAGAAATAATTGATTTAAAACATAATTGTTTAATACATAGAAAGATTATATTAGAATAACTAGAAATTATTTTTACGATTGAAGTCAATGATTCAAAAATTAATTATGCTATCCAATATGACATATACATAAATTGTTAAATACATAGAAAGATTTATTTAGCACAATTAGAAATTAATTTTAGTGATTGAATTCAATTATTCCAAAATTAAATATGCTACCCAATATGACATTTTAGTATTATATAAAATAAAAGATATAATCTCAACAAATCCCTTCATATTTTATATGCAGATTGAATAAGCAAAAGACAAAGATATAAAAGGGAAGATAATTACAAAATTAACATTTTATGAATAAGGGTGTCATATTATAACTACGAACTATAGAAAGAAAATTATTTCTAAAAAAAATATTATATTATAATAAAAATATATCATAAATTATAATATTTAGAATTTAATAATTAAGCCGATATAAATGGCATTTAATAAGTAGATGAATGGATTTTTAGAAAATATATATATATATATATATATATATAAATTTGTTTGTACCAATAGGAATATTATTATAATTAAAAAATTCAAAATTTCACAAATTAGCATTTGAAAAATGTCAATAAAAAAATTAGCCCACTTTTGAAAATAAGTGTTGAGCTAAGATAAAGATCATCATATCCAAAATTATGAATTTCAAATAGATAATATGGATATATGTATATAAAGTCAAATTACTCTATTTTTAAATCCAACGCTAAAGCTACACTAATTCTATGAGGAAGTTATATTTCTATTAATATTTTATTGATAAATAAGAAAAACTAATTAAATTTTAAAAATTTAAGTGGTGAACTAAAGTCAAAGAGATCATATTCAAAAGTATAAATTAAAGATAAATAATATTGATCAATATAAATAAAGTTAGTTAACTATATTTTTTTAATTATATTACTAGCGCTAAGTTCTCCATGCATTTAAGAAAAAAAAATAAAATGCATTGTAAAAATTATTTAAACTCTTTAAAAAAATTGATATATACAATGCATACTATAAATATATATGTGGGCTGGAGGATATATATATATATATATATGTTAGAATCAATATTCTCAAAATCAAAAAATATAACAGTAAATTAATAAAAAATGTAATTTAAAGAGGCCACATACATTGAAAATTATAACATATGGCATTAATGCCTACCTACCAAATATAATATTTTTATAATTAAAAAAAAAACTCAAAATTTTAGAAAATTAGAATTTTAGTCAAAATTGAACTATTGAAGTCAAAGACTTACATTCATATGAAGTAGAAGTTCAAAATAAACATCAATAAAAAAAAAAAAAGAAAACAAGAACGAAGGTTTAAATTTTTTAAAAAAAATATAAAGTATAGAAAAAGTTGTAACCTTTGAATAATTAATCAAAACTCAAATATTTTTCAAAAGTCCCAAAAAAAAAATAAAATAATATATTTTCATTATATTCTATTATTAATTTATTATAATTTAAAGTACATTCTTTTAAACATACATGTATTTCATAAGTAAAGAAAATGACAAAGTGAAAAAAGTGATTTTGGTGAAGAAGTGAATTAGATTCAATCAATTTAATAATGAGAAAATATATGAATCACACAAATTATGTCAACTTTAAGTGAAAGAGAATACAAAGAAGAAAAAAAATAATCGTAGCTTAGACTAATCGAAGGGATAGTGTACCCCATTAATTAAGATTGTAAAACGAGGCCTGGTATTAATAGAACACTCTAATAATGCAAATCAAATGTGTGGTTATGCATGATAAGTAGTCTTATCATGTCTAATCACATGAACTAAACGGGGCAAAAGTATGTCCATTTTCAAATAAATTAAAATTATATAATTAAACAATTGAACTATAAAGTATATTATTTTCCTCTCTAATAATTTAAAATTAAGGGTGAATTATGACAACCTCCAGATTTGACATAAATACAGATACCTCCTCGTTTTTTAAAAAATTATAAATATCCAATGAAGTTTGTAACCGTCTAACAAATAACCCATTTTCATTCATTTTTACGGGTTATGCCTTTATGAAAATTGAATTATTTTTTAAAATCTTATGAATTTTCGGACTAAAATGCACAGGAAGATTTTTTTTTATGTTTTTTACATAGAGGAGTAATAATATAATTTGGTCCAACTAATTTTCTATAATTAAAAAAAATCAAGGACAAAATAAATAATTTCAAGATTTTGATTAAAAATTATAAACCTTAAGAGATATTCATAATTTTTAAAACAATGATTTGATATTCATAATTATGTCAAAATACATGTGAGATCGTTGTAATTCATCCTAAAATTTGAGCAACAAAGAGGTGTAAAAAAGCCTGAAAGTTCCCAGCCCATTTCGATGAACAGTAACCTGAACCATTACAGGCCCATGTTGGATTGTTCTTTGGTTCAAACCCACTCATATTGTTTAGTTTTGTTTTTAGTTTGTTTTGTTTTGATTTGTGGAGATAGAGAGAGAAAAATAGAGATAAATAAGTGTGTGTTAGAGATATAGTGTATGTTTGGATTTATTTTTGGAGTTAATTTTAAATAATATAAAAATATATTGTATGTATTATGTTATATATTGGGAGACAAGAAACACTGTTCATTGTCAAATCATGTTTCTTTTATATATTTTTATATATGTATATAGTAATATTTATTTTTTTTTATATGTATTGTGTTGTATATTAGAAGACAAAAAATACTATTCATTGTCAAATCATGTTTCTTTTATATATTTTTATAAATGTATATATATATAATAATAATTGTTTATTTATAAGTGAATGTATGTATATATTGAAGAACGTGCCAAAACATCAAAACACCTAGTAAAGATGTTTTGAGTAATATTATGTTTGATTTTGTTTTCTCAATGTCTCAAAAACAGGGAGGAAATGAAACCAAACAAAGGGACTGATTTATATGTTATTCCTGTTGACCGGTCACAATACTGGAGCCATTGATTATTGATCGACCATTCGAATATGACGGCGGTGATTTCGAGGTGCACTATGTCGGTCACAGAGTCGGCAAATTGATTATGGCACAGAATGCACCGAATCTTTGCTTCTACAAACAATAGGGTGGGGCCCACTATACTATGCGGTCCCGCAAGAGACAGGATCTTCTGCCACGAAATCAGCTCGCCCAGTGGGGCGTATGATGGCTCCCACAGTGGATTGGCGCCTCTCAAAAGTGCCTGGGCGCCGTTTGTTAGGCCGGAAAACAAGGCCGGCACCAGACATCTTGTGCCACGTCACACTATTGTTAGTATTTGATTTTAGGGTTAATTACACTTAGACCCCCTCTGAAAATGTATAATTATACTTTCTCCCAAAAAAGTTTTAAAATTACATTTACACCCCCTCTAAAAATTCTCTGTTTACACCTGACCTCCATTCGTTACAGTTTTGATGGATAATGTTCATTTCAACAAAAATAATTACATAAATTTTCAATTTTACCTTTCGTTTAACATTCTCGTGTAATAATTTTGTACTTATAAGGAAAAAATATAATAATATTGGCCTCACTCTATATGTATATATTACACTTATCCTCTTATAAGTATAAAAATATACACGAGAATGTTAAATAATGGAAAAAATTGAAAAAATTTGTAATTATTTTTGTTGGCGTGAACATTTTTCGTCCAAACTTTAACGGATGGGGGTCAAGTGTAAACAGAGAATTTTTTGAGGGGGTGTAAGTATAATTTCAAAATTTTTTTGGGGGAAAGTGTAATTATGCATTTTCAGAGGGGGTATAAAATTAACCCTTGATTTTAATATTATAGGGTTATTTACTTTTGGGCCTGATGGGATAAATAATTGGTTGGCCTTGATTGAATTATTATCGTGATAAAATAATTTAATAATTTTATGATTTATTTTTTTTAGGTGGTAATTATATACGAATTTAATGCAATTTATGCTCCTGTGATATTATAAATGAGCAAATTATTCTGTATGAAAAATAAGTAGCAATTTATCTCCCTGTTTAAAGAGGTAAATTGTTTCATTTAAAAAACACAAGGAGGTAAATTTTTTTTAATATGAGGATAATTTGTTCATTCCTAATATCATAATGGGGTTGCTTGCATTTTTTCAATTATATACATGATTATATCAATATTTTGATAAATTGAATAATATATCAATTCAACTAATACATCAATATGACTAAAACATTAGTAAGACAAACTCTCACGTAAGATGAGACATATACCTACACGTTCAATGAAACTCAAACTCATGACCTTGAACTTGTTCATGGGACATCAGCCTTAACCACTATAGATTATTTATTTGAATGGATAGAAAAAGTTGTGTGAAGTACTATATTATTTATTTTGTAGGATTAATTATGAAATTTTATTTAGGGCAAAACGTTTTTTTGGTCCCGTAAGACTAGGGCATTATTTATTTTGGTACCACAATTTAGGTAGATGGCTATTTTAGTCCCATAAAATACATTTTGTAATTTTCTTGGTCTCGAAATATCATGTGCCTTGCACATGGGACATGATGGGACGTGACATTTTGGGACCAAAACAACTGAAAAACATGATATTTTAGGCAAAAAAAATAAAAATAAAACAGAAAAATGTGTTTTATGGGACTAAAATAGCATACTTAAGTTGTGGTATCAAAACAAATAATGCCCTAGTTTTATGAGACCAAAAAACATTTTGCCCTTTTATTTATGCTCTTATAAAACTTTTGACCAAATCATGATACTTATTCTTAGGGTTGTAAATAGTTCGAATCGAGTCAAATACAAAAATTTATCGAATCAAAAGTTTTATTCAAATTTAATATATTAAGTTTAACAAATCAAATTTTAAACGAATTTTCATCGATCATTCAATCGAGTATCTAAGTGTAATTTATTTTTCAACCATATGTACTGCTGAAAACAACTGCGCCTGCCACTCCTGACTATTCTACTCCACAAAACAAGAAATTAAAACCCTAGACCACAGTAGAGTAATTTCTTTCTCACAGCTTAGCTGTCTGTTTTGCTGGATGGTCTCATGGGAGGCCCCCTATCCCCAATATTTTTCTTTTTCAAGTTGTCTCTCTAATGTTTTTTTCTCCACTCTACAGATATTACTTATCTTCTATCAATCTTTTTTCTCTTTGAATTTCATATCACAAGTAAGGTGCATGTATGCTGCGTGTGGCCAGTTAGCGTTTATTTAATTTTTTATTAATTTTTTTTAAAAAAATAGTTAATATATTTGATACTCCTCAAATATTACCGAGCCCAAATCTAAGGAGGTTGACCCCCCACTGAACCGTGGCCAGTTAGCGTTTATTTAATTTTTTATTAATTTTTTTTAAAAAAATAGTTAATATATTTGATACTCCTCAAACATTACCGAGCCCAAATCTAAGGAGGTTGACCCCCCACTGAACAACCCTGCAGGCTTGACCCTGCTAGCCCATGAGCAAGGTACCAAACCCATAGTCCATTTATTTTTATTAATTGGCAGGCCCAAAACGAATCTAATCCAGCAGGATGGTTCAACGGATAACAAGGATGACATGTCACATGCATTTTTGACATCATAAGACACATCATATCAAAAAATCTCCAACAAACTCCTCCGAGATCGCCGTTAGTCAGCCTAGTAGTAGTAGGTAAAATCGAACCCGTAGAAATCGACTGATTGGCAAGTTCAAACAGCCATAACCTCTCCAAAATAACTCCAAATCGCAATCTATATTTTTGTTCGTTAGATAACTCAGGCAGATTTCTGACAGTGTATCACAAGCTGCAACCACTTTCGGTATTCACTCTCCATCGACCTATAAATAGAGATCATGGTGCAACCATAATGGTAACAAGTATCCTACACTCACACTCATTTCTCTATCGGTTTTCAGCAATCTTTTAGCATAATTTTGGATCCCACACGATTTTTATCATTTTTTCATCATATTTCATCACTCCAATTCAATTATCACACCATTATTCTCACTATATTTTGGGCTTTCCATTTATTTATTTAGTAAATCAAATACTCACTTAAATATTAGAGTGTTAACTCCTGTTTTGCAAGTTATTCCTCCTTTGATCTTAGGATTTCATTGAAGGTCCTTCAGCCATTGTGGCGTTGCTAGACTCTGGTACACATCATTGGCACCGTATGTAGAAAAACTTGAGTTAAAGACGTGAGAAATGACTAGTTCAGACAATGGAGGTGACAATGGTTCTTTTGGGGGAACACTTCCTCCCTACTACAACTAGTTCTGTAGTTCCACCTTAGGAACAATAACTTGGGGGACTCGCTGCTCCCGCTTCCGCTCTTCATCCGGCAGCCCTGCTTGATGGCCCCAACCCGCTCAAGGTGAGCAGTTGTGCCCGTTCAGCGTGAAAACCATCAATTCAGCTCTCTGGGTCTCCCAGGCCAGTGGAGTAGGACAGTCCTCCAAGCAGGAGAAGCTCAGCAAGCAAGGAGAGCAAGAAGCTGATGGATCGACTCCTGTTGTGCTCTAATAAGACGGACCTAAACCTGTTGATCCAGCCAGAAAGGAGGGAACTAACCGGGAAACTCCCGAGATCTGGCGCTCTCTTTGGAAGGAACTGGTGGAACTCCACTAAGAGGTAAGGAAGTAAACCCCACTCGCGAAGAGGTATTCCCTTCAGTGCTGACATTATGGCAGAAGAGATCCGTGCTCACTTTAGGGCGCCTTTATATCTGCTTACTTACAACAACACTACGGGCTCTCCTGAGCACATCCTATGTTCGAAAATCCAACCTTGCTGCACAGGTATAACGATGATATTAAATACTGTGTATTTCGTACTATACTAACCGACTCTACTCAACAGTGGTTCGGCCAGCTCCCAGCTACAACAGTACATTCTTTTTCAGAGTTCAGCTCTCTTTTTTGGTACTAGTTCTCCAGCAACAAGAAGTACCAAAATTTGGCAATCGACCTTTTTCGGGGTAAAATAGAAAGAAAAAGGACCTTGAGGGTGTATGTCCAATGTTTCAACAACGCTGTCTTGGAGGTTCCGACTGCCCACCAAGAAGTGTTGATTAGCACTCTCGCACAGAGACTCAGAGTAGGACCTCTATTCAAGTCATTGGCAAAGAAACCCGAAGCTAACTTCCATAATGTTCTAGCTTGAGCGAAAAATACATGAACTTGGAAGACGTTCAGTTGGTGAAGAAGGGCGAAAATGGTGACAGGAGGAATAATGAGGTTATCTCCTCCAGCAGGAGCAGAGGGGAAACTTGAGGGAGGTTCAATCCCCTAGATCAAAGAACAAGCATTTCTCCCCGCTCATCACCAGCTCAACATGGATGTTGATGGCTATAGACAGACATCCTGCTTTGCAATAGCTTAAAGGCGCTGAGGAAGGACCTCAACTTCCTAAATCTAAATGTTTTTGTAAGTACCATACAGAGCATGGCACAATAACAATAGGTGTCGCCAACTAAGGCAGGACATAGAAAGGCTCATCTAGGCCGATTACTTATGAGATTACATTGACAAGGATCGACGAAGAGATTAGCGGAGAAGCGCTCTCTCCATCGAGACTCAAATCAAAGTGAGGATCGATCTGTTGAAGCCTCCAAGAGGGAGCACTGAAAGGAGAAAGCTCCCACTAAGGAATAGAGCCCGAAAAAGATCCCTGCTAAAGGGGTGATCCACATAATAGTAGGAGGACCCAATGATGAGGACTCCAGGATAGCCAGACATGCACATGTCCACGTTATTAGAACGACCATGGAAATTGACCACTATGACAGGAGGATTAATGAGGTTATCTCCTCTAACAAGAGCAGAGGGGAAACTCGAGGGAGGTTCAATCCTCTCAATCAAAGAACAAGCATTTCACCCCGTTTATCACCAGCCCAACACGGATGCTGATGGCTATAGACAGACATCGTGCTCTCAAATGGCCTAAAGGGTCTGCGGAAGGACCTCCACTTCCTAAATCTAAATATTTTTGTAAGTACCACGGAGAGCATGGCACAATAACAATAGGTGTTTCCAGCTAAGGCAGGAGATAGAAAGGCTCATCTAGGCCGGTTACTTACGAGATTACTGTAGACAAATAAATTTTGCAACCAATCAAATGACGACAAGTGGAAAATATATATATTATTTTTCTATGTATATTTTGGGAATTTTTTAAATTAATTCCAAATGTAGATAGTTAATTTAATTGATATTCTAATATATATTTCGTCATCAAATCAATGGCCGACAAGTGTTAGATTGAGGTGTTTCGGCCAATCAAATCAACACAAATCTTTTTTATATCATCTCTTTGAAAAATACAAAAATTAAAGTGATAATATCAAAATCGACCAATCATGTCTTCCCAAATATTTAATGTATTATCTCTTTAAATTAAAATAAAGAGATAGTATAAAATAAGTGTTCAAGTTCACCACAACTTTACCTCTTTGACAGCTATATAAAGGGGTCATTGGAACTCATTCAAGACACACACACACATACAATTGTAGATACAAGCAAGAGAGCATTCAAGAAGTCCCAAAATTCTCTCAAGTGCAAATCAAAGAAGATCCATGGCGTTCTAGGCAAGATTCAAGGCGTCCGTCACGTAAATCGTCTAAATTAGCGTTTAATTCAACAAGAAGTCCGAAGACCGGCGAATTAATGTTATCAAGACAGAAGTCGACCTTGGCGGAAGATCAAAGTCTCAAATCTACCAAGAAATATCCCAAATTCAAATCAAACATATTCAAGTTTATAGCGTTTAATCCGGGAACAAGTCAATGACCCCCCAATTAACGTTATTCAAAGTCAAGTCAACATCAAAGGAGATCAAATGTCAAGTTTCACCTCCAAAGTTGCCGAAGTCAAAGGTCACGTTCTTGAAGAGAAGAATCAAAGGTTTTCAAGTAGAGATTTTACACCCACAAATACTCAAATCAATTCAAAAAAAATATTTATAATATTTTCTTGTTTCAATAAATTCAGGAACACGAAAATCTATTTGCAATTACATCGACAAGGATCAACGAAGAGAGTAGCGAGAGAAGTGTTCTCACTATTGAGACTTAGATAGAAGTGAGGATTGACCTATTGACTCCTCCAAGAGGGAGCATCGAAAGGATAAAGCTCCCACTGAGAAGTAGAGCCCAAAAAGATCTCTGGGTGATCCACATAATAGCAGGAGGACCCATTGATGAGGACCCCAGGAGAGCCAGACGTGCGCATGTCCGCGTTGTTAGAACGATCATGGAAATTGACCACAAATTACCAGTAGGGGATCTTACGATCCACTTTGGACCTGCTAATACACAAGGAGCTCACTTACCCCCATAATGATGGTCTTGTTAATTTTGTTATTTTAGCTAGCTATACTATTCGACATATTTTTCTAAATTTTGGCAGCTCAGCAAATATCCTATTTTATGATGTCTACCAGCAGATGGAGCTCAACGATACCTCGCTGGAGCTGGTAGACATCTACTTATATGGTTTTGAAGGGAAAGTTGTACATCCGTAGGGACAAACCAAGACGATATGCTTCTTCATAGTTAATATGCCTTCAGCATACAATGTCATAGGGCGACCTGCCCTGAATGTCTTTTTGGTTGTAGTCTTGACCTACCATATGAAGCTGAAGTTCCCCAGTGGAGCAGGAGTAGGGAAAGTTATAGGCAACCAATGAAGGAAGTGGATCCGTCCGGGTGAGCAGTGGAAGCGTGAAAACGAGAACGTTATAAAACTTTAAACTCGGTCCAAGGGGTGTTTACTTGGACTCTCCTAGGCCTTTGATGTAAAATATGCTGATTTAAATACTGTATGAACATAATCTAGCATACAAGGCTCATGGATAAACAAAGAAACAACAAGAGACGTAATCGTAAATCGAACCGTTACCTTTGTTGCTTTCTCGATTGATTACGTGCTTTGTTTCCTCTCCGATTTTGTTCACATTCTAGATATCAATGTAGAGATCCTTTAAGGATATCCACACCACACGGGGATAAACTTTAATCTACTTGCTAGAGAAGATTAAATGTCAGAAGAAATCCGATCTAAAGAATCACACTATTGATTAGTGTATTACTTGATCTTTTCTTGTTCTTCAAATGATTGTAGGCCAAAGAAGAACTATAGAGTGGGAGAGGGAGAGTGTAGAGAGGGCGAGAGTAGTGTGTGGACTAGTGAGGAGAGTGTAGAGAGGGAGAGAGTAATGTGTGGACTAGTGAGGAGAGTATGTGTGTTTAGGCCTTATATCTATGATGAATGGAAGAATAGAAACGCGTCAAGATACACAAGCATGTGTCTAGAAGCATTCTATTCCAGTCCACTTATCAAGCCATCTCCCACAAGATATGATCAAATCATACCAAGTGGGAGAGCCACAATTAGCGGCCGAGTTGTGATTTTCAAAAGTACAACTCGACACACTCTCCCTTCTATGTGGGAAGAGTCTAACTCTTCCATTTCCAAACATGGGAGTTAATTCGCCCCCCTGGGGCCTAATTTAGTGGACTGGACTTCATCTTAGTTAAATTAGAACAAGCCCAAAAAGGGTCAAATGATCCAAATTAATTCAAGATCCGACTAAATTAGGCGCAAGGTCATTTAATCCAATTAAAGATTTAAGCCCAAATTCTCTCAATTAATAAATTCTATTTATGAATTAGTATAAGCCCGATATAATATTGGGCCATCCATCTAATGGACTATCCCACATATAAATAATCCAATTATTTAACGTCTTCCAAAATAAATCCAAATTAAATACTTCATCTCATCGGTTATTTATGTGTGACTCTTTAGATTCACCTTCAGCTAGACTTGGGCTTGTGTCCGACATAAGTCCATTACCATGAGTGGCCGTCTAGCAACGGTTCATAGCATTAGAGACTAGGTGAATGTCGGCGTGAACATTTAGGCTCCCGAGTTTAATACAGGTACGATCCTTCTGTTTACCGCCTCCTAGCCTTAGTCTAGTGCATGGATTTTTTTGATTCCCATCTTGAACTAGGCATCTATGCTTAGTACTCGAAACCGTGTTCGGTTCATTGCTTTGAAATAGGAAACCGTTTCCTATTCGATCAGTCACTGTGGCCACAGATTTTGAAAGCATGAACATGTCTCCGAGTGCATAAAAGATACTGTTGTCACATACGGACTGGGGATGGATCCTCTTCTTGAAACCCACCGTCCTCGTTACACATTTTGACTACACTGGGCAAGGCTTAAGATAAACATGTCCATGACACGATCACCTCTCGCCAGATCCAAGATACAACTATGGTGTATACGTGACTGCAATGGTTTCTCAAGTCTGCAGATTACTCCCGTACTATCAGAGTCGAAAAATTCGAGTACGAGTTAGTTAAGTCGGTTCGACTCCTAGTCGACCAATGCACTAAGATTGTATAGATATCCAATGTCTGTCGTCGATGAAATGCGGCACTTATCTAATACGAAGCTTAGAGCAAGTCTGCATAGGACTCTCGATGCCCAGTCTCGAGGTCCTTGACTTGGAATGTTTCGAACCCAACCCTCATCAATTAGTTTCATAACCACCATCTAATGCGTGGTCCAACTATACGAGTTTTATCCAATTGGTTTGTGTGCATCTGTTTCGATGTGAAAGCCCCGTTTAACATATTAGGTAAGCACAATAGATACATATGCCAATGATGAATGCTTACCATATTTATCAAGATAATATTAGTTTCAATAAAGATTATTGAATAGTTTCCAAAACCGCCAATTCAATTAGCTCTTTGGTCAACTGTTCTAATAATCAGTACACAACACGAAAATGCTATGTTGAATCACTAAAAGGAGACAACAAGAAGGACATGGAACTAGATCCCCTTCAACCCAACAAGGAGAAATGTAAGCAAGGTATGCAATATGAAAAGCAAAAAAATGAGGTTTCTGCTCGAGTGCAGCCCGCAGAAGAGCTATTGAGCATCTAGTTGGTGCCAAAAGCGCCAGACAAAACTATCGCGATTGGCTCCGAGTTAAGCCCTGAATTAGTAGGGCAACCTACCAGTTTTTGTAGGAAAATATGAATGTCTTTAATTGGCTAACCTGCGGCTCATGGGGATCGACTCCAGTATCGCTTGCACAACTTGATCTTAGATCCATCCTCCTCTCATGTGAAGCAAAAGAAAAGATACTTCGGTCCTGAAAAGGACAAGGTCAGCTAGGAGGAGGTAAGTAAGCTCCTTATTGCGGAGACATTGAGGAGATTCAATTTTTAGAATGGTTATCGAATTTCATACTTGTCCCAAAGCTAGGTAACAAATGGTGTATGTGTGTATATTTTAGGGATGTTAACACCTCTTCCCGCCTAGACTAGCTGGTGGATTCCACCTCTAGTCATGAATCATTAAGTCTAATGGATGTATTTTTTAGGTACTGGATCTTAGGTCTCCTAAGAACTAATGAGGAGCTTTAAAGGATGTTGGACTTCCCCTATGTCTCAGTCGTAGGCAACATTCAGTATGTTGTGCAATGTAGGCCTGATGTCGCATTCACTTGAGTGTAACGAGCAGATATCAGACGTGTGTTGGGGAGGCACACCGGACTACAGTCAAGATCATACTTAAGTACCTGAGAAGCACTAAAGATATGTTATTGATTTATGGTTGTGGAAAGTTGATATTGGAAGGCTACAACGATGCTAGCTTACACTTGGATGATGGTAATGCCAAGTCTTAGTTAGGGTTCATATTCAAGCTTAATGGTGGTGTGGTCGCTTAGAAGAGTTCCAAGAAGGATACCATAAACCGATTCTATCACGGAAGCCAAATACATAGAGGCTTTGGAAACCGCTAAGAAGTTGGTTTCGATGAAAACTATATTTGGGAGTTGGTGTTGTGCCTAGAATTGTGGAGCCAGTGGTGATCTTTTGTGATAACAATGAGGAGATAGAGCAAGCAAAGAAATTGAGATCTCATCACTGATCTAAGCATATTCATAGACGCTACCATCTGCTTTGAGAGATGGTGCGTAGAGGTGACGTTTGGACGGATCGAGTTAGCTCAACAGAAAATATAGGAGATCCGTTAACCAAGCTTGTGTTGTAGATTGCCCATGCTCAACATATTGGGAATATGAGTTTGAGGACGATGTGTGATTGGCTTTAGGTCAAGTAGGAGATTGTTAGAACAGATGACCAGAAAGCCAATTAAATTAGGCTTTATATAATCTATTTTGCCAATTTCTGATGTAATTGTAATATTATTTGATGAATCAAAGTAAATGTTCAATTGTGCGATGATCTTTATTGTGCTTACTTGTGTATAAATATTATATTAATCTTAACATCACAACAAAACCCACAAACCAAATGGTTAAGCTTGTGGAGTTGGGTTGCAAATACATTGATAACTATGAAACCAACTCCTAAGGGTTGGTCTGAAACATTCCAAGTTGAGGACCTCGAAACCAGGTATTGAGTGTCATATAGAGACTTGCACCAATTATTACATTCACTGTGTGAGTACTCTAATTTATTGGTGACATATGTAGGTCGTCTATGTTGGTGGGTTGGTTGGCAACGTAGTCGACTTACTGAACTGACTTATGGGAATCATTATATTGAAGGCTTGGAGGCTTGATCGGTATGACTGGAGTTCCCGGCTCCAATAGTACAAGATTAGTCATTAGACTGGAGGAACCATGGCAACACATGCATATGATGGCTCTAGCTTGGATCTGCAAG
This sequence comes from Sesamum alatum, assembly GCA_034509735.1. Taxonomy (NCBI): domain Eukaryota; kingdom Viridiplantae; phylum Streptophyta; class Magnoliopsida; order Lamiales; family Pedaliaceae; genus Sesamum; species Sesamum alatum. The sequence continues at coordinate 13,387,048 of JACGWO010000008.1, forward strand.
CGATGACCGTGTCTTCGATATGGTCGTTATAAGTCTTATTCAATGCAGTCACCTATTTGGCTTTCTGATCAACTGTTCTAACAATCTATCACTTGACCTAAAGTCAATCACCCATTTCGCTCAGACCTATCTAAGCATGAGCAATCTATGATACCGACTTGGTCTTGCGGGTTTACCTTATTTTTGCCAAGACGACGCGATCTAATCGCACGTCACCTCTTCATACCATTACTCCAAGCAAATGGCACTGTCTAAGAATTTTTTCTGGATCCGTGATGAGATCTCGATCCTTTATCTTGTGCTACAACCATGTTGTTATCCTCCAAGGTAACTATTGGCTTGGTCGTGCTAGGCACCACACCTAACCATTGGATGTCGTTTTTTCATCCAAACCACTTTTTGGAGCAACTTCTAAAGTTGCCATACATTCAACTTTCATAGCCCATTATGGTATCCCTATTGGAATATTTCCAAGCCACCACATCATCATTAAGCCTGAATATATGTTCAGACTGAGACTAGATATTATTCACATGACACTGGAAGCTAGTATCGTTATAGCATTCCAAAATCAACTTTCATAGAAGGTGCATCAAGAACACTTCTTTAATTCTTATTCAGGTATTAAAGATTATTCTCAACAACTGTTTATTGCCTCCTCAGTATACACCCGATTTGCGTTGTTATGGCCAGAGCATAAACAACATCAGGTCTAATGCACCAAACAACATACCCATGCCACCTACAACAAAGATGTAGGGGATGCCAAAAATCTAAACTTCCTCATCAGTCAACTGTGACTGAGTCTTGGATAGCTTAACTCTGTATATAGGAATCCAATTCCTTTTATAGAGAATCGCGTGAACAATGCTTGTGTTTTAGTGTTCCTTAACATCTTAAATTCATTCCCAATAAATAAGACATTACATATAGTTTAAACACAAGGAATACAACCAAACTCCCACTGACCCTCAAGCTCGTTATTGAGCAATCATACTCCATATGAACTTGTCAAATGAATATTCCAGTTACATGGAGTTTCAAACCTAGTTTGAATTCCATGTCAAATCACACGGCTCCAAGCCATTGATTCGATCCAATGTCCAATATTGCTTCTCCTTATGTCTTTTGGATTATAATCCAATTGACTGGACCGACGCAGAAACCTGTACCTCTCAGGTATCTAAGGTGTCCGGGTCGTCCCTAGGAGGACTGAAATATATGTAATAGGTAAACTTAATTTCAACTGATGTTTGCTTTATCGTACTGAGGTGTCGCTCTATTTGATTCCTCAAGGGGCTACTTCTCACGTTAGTTATCCTCTGAAATCCAATTTCTCTTAGGACAACTCATGAACCTATACAAACCTAGTTTGTCTCCTACTAGTCCCTTGACATATGCAGGACTATCTTACACACTTAAGTAATTTGTGAGACACAGGCTTGCCATACCATATCCAATATGGCGTTTGGGCTATGATCTTTAGAAAGTTCCATGTTTGACAACTTGGCCACTGTCTTTAGAACACACCCAGATGGGCCAAGGTAGTTCAGTGAAAACACCGAACGGACCATGTCCAAGAATTAATTCCTCCCATATTAGAGACACCGTTCAATTGTGGCGTTTTAGGAAGAATTCCACTGAGTGAGTATTCCATTCTCTTTAGATACTTCAAGAACTCCCACTAAATACACACTACTTGATCCAATCGAAGAGTTTGATTTTGCAACAAGTTTGGTTCTCTATCCAAATTTAATTCCCCAAACCTTCCAAAGGTCCTTAGACTTGTGAACCCTCTTCTGGCTTGTGTATTCAGTCACCAACAAATATCTGACCGGATCCAATCCAACAGACCACTGACAAGCATACTTTGTCCTACAAAGAGCTTCTTGATCTTCTTCCTGCTCAGGAAGGACTTACAAGCTAGTAGGCTCAAATTGTCTATTTTTAAGCTCCTTGGATCTACCAACCTCCTTATCCTAACTAGAGGAATGTGACCTAACATTGCAAGCCAAATTTGTGAGTTTTTCTTGATTATCCATTTTATCATTTGTTTGAGCATTCATACTCTAATTATGCGATATAATTAAAATAATTATGCAAATAACCCAGCATACAAGGATAACCATTCTTTACCAAATAAAAGAAACTTTCATTCATCAAGATACATGTAGTCCTAATTGTCCAGCAATAGGAAAATATAATTTGATCATGCTAGGTTACATAATTTTCCATCAGCTCTATCCTAACGTGATCACTGGCTAAGCCTAACTAGTCCTATAGCTTCTACACCAACAACACTGCCATCGCCTAGCTTTAGGGCCATCTCCATCCTAGCCTTCTACTTCTTTCCATTACCTGCAAACCATTTGCAGATATGAGCTCTACAGCTGGTATCTAATACCCAAGAAGTATAATGATAATCATGTTAAAGCTCAACTCAAATGTACCTTGGTTAGAGAGGAGTTTAGGACACTCCCTCTTCCAATGCCCCTTTTCACGGCAATAAATGCAAACATCTTTTGCAATCCTTAACTGCTGAACCGCCTTACTCTTCCCTTTGCCCATGCCCAACGGGGCAACAAGAGCACTTTGAGCACTTGCAGCGGCTGATTCTGTCTTATCATTCTTCCTCCTCCAGCGTCCAGCCCCTTTACCTTTCGCCTTTGAGGTTGGAGCCTCCCCACGAATACTGAAGGCATAGACTTCAATCGTTGCCTTGTACTGAACGGACATGTTTATAATCTCATGAAGGTCTTTATTAAGCCCATTCATGTTATAGTTAATGATAAATGAGTCAAATGAGGGAGGAAGAGACTGAAGAATCACGTCAATGTACATCTCTTTTTCAAGATCAGCTCCGAGGTCTTTGAGATTCTCCAAAAAGGATAAAATCATCACTCCATGTTGTTGTACAGGTGACCCTTCTGTCGTCTTAGCACCAAAAATTTCTTTCATCGCAACATATCTAATATGCTAACCGGTACCGCATAAACGTCTTTCATATGGAGCATTATTGAGCTGACATCATCCAGTCGATCATATTATTTCTGGATCTCATTATTCATGAATGTCGGTATGATATTGCGGACCTTTCGGTTATCCATTTTTCGAACGTCAAACATTCTTCCACAGATGACCCTTCCGACAAGGCCCGAGAAATAGGCTTATCCAGAACATAAGTCTGATTTTCAAAATCGAGGTAAATTTCGCAGCCAATCATTATAATTTCTTCCATCAAGTTTGTTGTCTCATGAATTGCAGTGAGTGGATTCTTAGACATCTACATTCAAAATGTAACGCAGACGTTTAGTACATTATTATAATATTGAATTCAAGTTAAGACTTGGTCTTTTAGTCATCAACCCCTCCCACTATTCTGCGAAAGCCCATCACTCTCAAATGGGGTCCCGTGAAACCATTTTGTAGTGGGCTTGGGGTCCACAAACACAATTTTTCATGCCCCGTTTTTACGATTCACATGGAAAAATGCTTTTATGGGAGGTAACCTATGCCATTCTCATCAATTGAGATCCCTAAGTTATTGTACCTCACCTCTTCACATGATTCCGAGGACTCCAAGCGAATCATGTTACTCGGCGTTAGGCCCAACCCATCAACCAAATCATATCTCAACTGTCGCCCCCCACGACTCGTTAGACAGGGAAACAAGAGCATATTCCCTTGTTCGTAACAATAGCGCAACTTTCTTTCATTCCAAACATGCCATGACTCGTGAGACCACGCTTGGATGAAAGTAGCTTCCTCTCTATATTGTTACGGATAAAGGCTTGGAATAATCAAACCCTTTGATTTTTTTCCAATTTTGGGCCTAATATATACATCGACCATCCAAGTGGGAGTTTATCCTCATCACTATTAGTATTTTGAATGCTCAAGTTTTAAACATTGAATGTAAATAGATGCATTCGAAACACATAATGCATCAAAGCAATAAAACATAATGCAAAACAAGCCTAGCATGCCCCTCTAGTATGATCACAAGCCCAATCCTAAGTAATCCCTGAGCCCGTAGTGGATCTATAGTCAAACTAGGGAATGGCCTACATTATTACATAGATACATCTCATTACCATTCTAATGGGCCTTGTAAGTTCTTCTTTGTTCTTCTTGGGCCTTCAATTGTGGGTTCCGTCCAACGGATCTCTTTTGGACCTTCATATCCATGGAAGCTTACATTTTTATAAAAATAAAACCTTACATGCTAATCTACACTCATTACAACTAAAAATGAAACCTCAATCATAAGTTGGGGGGAGTACATTAAAAGAGAGAAAGAAATCCTTATTATTCTAAGGTCAAAAACGATAGAAGGATAAAAACAAAGAGGCACACAGACATCACCCAACAAGAAAGTTAAACCATACATAGACTCAAAGGGCTTAGTGATCATCCTCATTGTTTATCCAATAAACAACAACAAGCTCATTTATATCAAATATGAACATGCCAAGCGAACAAATGCATACCATGCATTTATTAATAGATATCCAATATGTAAAATCATAAATATAATTAAATGAAGAAAACACCATATTAATAATGCAATTAAAAAGATGGATATCAAACATACATCCAATGTACAAAATTATTATTTTTTGTTTGAAAATTATTTCCAAATTGATCTAAGGCATGAAATAATTTTAGAAAAATTCAATTTAACTAAATTTAAAATATGCCAAAATTAATACTTTCAAAAGATTAGCAGATAATAGAAAATTTTAATTTTTTATGAAAAACGATGCAAAATGACCCAGTCGTTTCTGACTGGTAGACTGCCGGCCGCACACGCGAGGGTGGTCGGCCCATCTCGTGCACAATGCTGGATGAGCGCCTGTGCACCCTGCCAGCACACACTCCAGCGGGCGCGCGCGCTAGGCAACGCACAGGCCATTGCTGGCTAGTAACCGATCGACATGGCTGCATGTAGATGGCTGTGCCGTTTTTCAAGAAAATTATATTTAAAATTTTTGCTATAAAAACTAAAATATAAACATGCATTTATAGAAAATTCAATTCTAAAAACAGCATAGATATCCATAATTTTAAAAGCAAAATTAACACATTTTCTATACATATAATCATGCTTTAAAGCCATAAATCATGCTTTTCAAAAGCAATTTAAACACGTTCTTCATGCTTAACACATAATAACATGTTAATCCTATAGCCACAACACTGAACCAGGCTCTGATACCAGTGAAAGAATCGGGTACGGCCCGGGATGCAAAATTTAGACGGGTTTAAAGGGGTGTTCACTTTGAAGTTCCCGTGCGTTCTGTGTAAGTTAAGAACATAAAAGAGAAGAAGAGATGCTGGACATGTGGCTTAGGAAGTAAACAAAAGATACATTAATGTAAAAGAAAACTCTACCTTTTGTTTACGAAATGAAGAACCGGTATGTGCATTCTTCTTCCTTTTTGTTCCGTTCACCAGAGAATTCAAAGTATAATTCCTATAAGTATTTTTCACACCACAGTATGGAGAATTCTCTAATCTATTGCTACATAGAAGTAGAGAGAAGAAGAAGAAACAATCCGAAATCAACACTATTGCTTAATGCCTTTTCTGGAATGCTTTTAGTTCAATCCCTTCCAAAAGGTATGAACACAACATGGGAGAGTTTTTCAAAGATTTTTGAAGAGTTTTTTGCTAAAAAAACGTGCAAGACTGGTATATACGAGTTATGTGAATAGTTTTGTGTATATCGAATTGTTGAGCTCAAAATTCAACTTTTTTTTTAAACTTCCAAAGCAACTTACACACACACACTATAAGCATAATTTTACACCATGATAGAAAATAAACCACCCACAAAATCAAATCATGGCTGGCCACATGTGCTTCTCATGTGGAGAAGTTTTAACTTCTCCTTAACTAGCTATAACTTGCATTTTTGAATAAACTTGGACTACTAGTTTTGGACCTTGATTTAATATAATTAAGAGGGTGTTTGGCTAAGCTTTTTTAAAACAACTTATAAGCTCGTACATCTTATAAGATGTTTTAAGAGCTTATAAGATCTTGGATCTTATTTTAAAAATAAGCCCTAAAGTGTTTGGATAAAATAAGATGTTACAACTTATAAGATGTTAGGGCGTTTGGCATAATAAGGTGTTTTTATTGCAAAATGACCAAAAAGGACATGTTACTATTTGAATCAAATAAGTTGTCATTTCTTTTGTATTTTAATATTTTAAAAATACTTTCATAAGTAGTACACATTAGTTTAACTTCTAATAAAAATCTAATAGATAATATTTTTAAAAAAAATAAGAAAATAATGATAATTATTACCTAATATTTTGAATAAAAAAAATATATGTACATTAATGTTAGTCGAATATCGACATTGATATATAATTGATATTCTCTTTGTTAATGAAATGACTATTTTCTAGTCGTATAACTTTTAATGTCGTTAATTTATATTTTTTCAGTAAATATAATATCAATAGCGATCTTATTTGTGTTTCATAAATAATAATTTATTAAGTAATGAAACAATTTCTCATTTTCAATTGAAAGAAAAATTAAATACCAATAAAATGCTTTAAAATTTTAAGAGAGAGAAAGTGTATTTGTGTGTGTGAGGGTGTGTGTGTATGGAGAGAGAGAGTGTGTGTGTGAGAGAGAGAGAGAGGGAGAGAGAGAGAGAGTGTGTGTGTGAGATAGTGTGTGCATGTTTGGGTGTGTGTGAATGAGGGTATTTTTGTCTAATTACACATTAATTTTGTAGAGCTTATAAGATCTTAAGAAAAAAGTTGGAGGAGGTTAACTTTTTTTTAAAGAGCTTATAAGATCCAAAACATCTTATTTTGATATCTTATAAGCTCTTTAAATAAAAATTTGCCGAATGGCTTTTAGAGCTTATAAGCTCCTCAAAACATCTTATAAGCTCTCAAACATCTTATAAGATGTTTTGAGGAGCTTATAAGCTTAGCCAAACACCCTCTAAATTAAGTCCAAACAAAGTCCATTGGGCATTAATTTATCCAATTAGTTTCATCCAATTGAAGCCCACCAGTTTATTTAATCTAATTCAATAAACACAAGTTCAAACTCTGAATTAATTGATTCAATTAATTAAGCCAAACCCAATAAATTAATCCAATTAATTTAAAGGTTCTATGTCAAAAAATTAACTAATCCAATTAATTAATTCTTGGACTATCCATCAAATGAATTTCTCAATAAATGATCCAATCATTTATTTTCTCGTTGAATTAATTTAATCTAATTAAATTAATTCGTTTCTTCTAGAATTAATTCCAAATTAATTCTACCAACCCCACAATGATTTGTGTGTGACGTATTAGGTTCGACCTCAGCTAGACTTGGGCATGTGTTCAACACAATTAATTAATTAAATTAGATTTGATTAACTGTTTCCAATTAACCATTAATCGAAAACGCCCGTTACCATGGGTGGCTGTCTAGTAACGGGCCATGGCGCTAGAGACTATATCAATGTTGGCGTGAACATTTAGGCTCATGAGTACAATACGGGTACGGTCCTTCCATCATCCATGTCCCGGTCTAAGTCGAGGGCATGGAACTGGGCGTCGGTTCTCATCCCGAACTAGAAAACATGCTCAATAACTTGAGACGCGTTTGCTCTATCGATCGAGTTAGAAAACCATTCTCTACTCGACTAATCGTTGTGGCCACAGGCTTAAAAAGGTTAAACCCGTCTTAGAGCACATAGGAGACTCGACTATCATATACTGACATGTGACAAATCCTATCTTGGAACCCACGATCCTCACTGCATACTCTGACTGTTGGATAAGGCTAATAATGAACGCATCCCTGATACGGACATCTCTTGCCATATACTAGATACAACCATCATACGCATGTGACTACCATGGTTTCTTAAGTCCGAGGACTAATCCCGTACTATCGGAGTTGAGAATACCAGTCATACAGACCAAGCCTCCAAGGCTTATATGACGATTCCCATGAGTCAGTTCAGTCAGTTGACAACCTTATCAACTAACTCACTAAAATTGCATCGACGACCAACATCTGTCGCTGATGAAACACGACACTCATTCAATGAATGCAATACTTAGTGCAAGTTTCCATAGAACCCTCGATGCCCTGTCTCAAGGCCCTTGACTTAGAACGTTTCAGACCAACACTCAGAAGTTGGTTTCATAGCTGACATCCAATGCGACCCAACTATATGGGTTATCCAATTGATCTCTGGGTATTTGTTGTGGCATTAAAACACCGTTTAACGTAATCAGTAAGCACAAAACATACTATATCCATCGAGTCAATATTACTTCAACAAAGATTGCTAAATAGTACTCAAAATTCAATCTAATTGTCTTTCTAGTCACCTATTCTAATAGGATCAAGGTAAGAACACAAGAAGATCAAAGATGTTAATTCATAGCGTTCGTTTGATCTTTCTTCTTCCCGGATTCTTTTCTTGCTAGCACAAGGAAGAATCTCACATTCAAGTGTGGTGTGGACGAGATTAGAGGGTCTTTACTTTGGAATTCGGTTGTGGATGTTCATGGTGGAGAGGAACAATACTAGATGCCGGTTAGAAGAAAACTATGAAGGTAACATCCGATTTATGTTATGCACCTTCATTTTCTTTATTATTCATAAGCCTTATGCAAGATTAGTTTTATATATATTTTAAATCTTCATATAATAAATGGAACACTAGGAAAAAATTAAGGACACACCCCTTGATTCGGATCATTTATGCTTTAAACGCTTTAAATTCTATTTCTTTCACGCTTACGCCGTGTTCTCGGGCTGATCCACTTGCTTTCAGGGGTTTCCCCTAGATGTTTTACCAAAAAAAGAAAAAAAAAATGAACAACATGCTAAAGGATTTGGGTACCAGTTGGTTTAGAGGAAAATAAAAAGGGGTGGCTACATCCGAAAAAAACTTAGGGATAGGAAAGTGCAACACAGCTTTCCGTTGGGCTATGTAAGAGCAAAGAAACCCATCAGGTGGGAAATTCGAGTGAGCATCAGCAAAAGGGACCTGAATAATGAAATCATCAGGTATCCCATACCTCTCCCTAATACTCACCACGTCAGCAACAGAAAAACGGGAACGATAAGCCCTAAAAGATTCAACCCCATCACCAACCAACCAATCCTTTACCTTTTTCCTCTCCCATTCTTCCCGAGTATTCCCCTCCTCTTCCTCACTCTCACTTCCATACCTCTTCCTCACTCTCACTTCCATAGTGTGAGGCGGAGTCAGAGGTAGCGAGGTTCTCCTTTTCCTCCACAGAGGATCTACCAATTAGGTCCACCATTACTTCCTCAATCGCACTCTTGTCAATACTCCCAGTAGACATGCTTATCAAAATGGAAGAAGAAAATAGGAAAATCGTAACTAGAAAAGAAGAGGGAAGGAAAGAAAGCCTAAGCACTATGAGGAGATTGAAAACTTGCAGAAAAGAATCCGGAAATTAGTAATGAGATTTACCATAAAAATGGAGGGAGAGAGAAAAACTCACCCAAGAATTTTTGCTGAAAAATTAGAAAAGGAAATGTATCACAAAAAAGATGTAGGCATGCCTTAAAAGCGAAGGAAAGCGGAGTAGTCCATCCGCCTCTCTTCTACACCCTTCCGCCAATCAGCAAGCGTGTGATCCTTTGCACCGCTAGGTCTGTCCTATCCCTTTACTTATAGAAATTATCACTTTCTAGAGAGGCATGAATCCCTTCAAATCCACATACTTATTATAATTATCTAACTATTCTTAAATACCATAAGATATTTTTTTAATATTTTTATGTAAAAATAATAATTTATTTTTAATTTTTATATGTAAAATAATAATTTATTTCTAATTATTTATATATAGGATATTTTAAATAATTCATTGAATCCAGACATTTTATTTTTTCAAGATCTAACGATTGAGATTAATTGATTCGATCAAATGGCCATTATATAATCAAAGAAGATCCAATGGTCGTTAAAATAAAAAAATAATATATGATGAAAAGGGCATAACGGTCATATCAAGAAAAAGTTAATGCCGTTAAGTCAATTTAACGGAGAGGGGCAAGTAACCTACATTTAATAAAACAAAGCGGGTTTTTTGCCTATTTTTAAAATATAAGAGGATTTTTTTGCCGAGTTTTTAAAATACAGGGGGGTATTATGCTATTTAGCCTAACGGTACTAAGTATCCTACACTCTTAAGCATACTTTTGGACTCGACATGGTTTTTATCATTTGGTCATTATATTTCATCACTCCAATTCGATTATCACACCATCATTCTCACTATATGTTGAGTTTTTCATTTATTTATTCAGTAAATCAATTATTGATTTAAGTATCGAAGTGCTAACCCCAGTTTTGCAGGTTACTCCTCCTTTAATTTTAGGATTTCATTGAATGTCCTTCGACCATTGTGGTGCTGCTGGACATCGAAATAGAGAATTGGACCACTAGCGAATCGACTAGCATTACCAGCAGAATTATCACAGATACATGATGTATTCCATGTTTCGATGCTACGACGATACCAATATGATCCTAGCCATGTTATCCATGAATCAGAAATAGAGATTTTTGAGGAGTTGACATATGTAGAAGAACCCACTGAGATTTTGGATAGAAGCTTAAGGACATCGAGAAATAAAGAGATAGCAATGGTGAAAGTGAGGTGGAGTTATCATTCTCAAAGAGAGGCCACTTGGGAGGTTGAAGAGCATATGAGAGAGAGGTACCCCTATTTATTCTAGAAAACGGGTAAGTTAGTTAAATTTTGAGGATAAAATTTTTATTAGGAGAGGAGAATCGTAACAACCACAATTTTTTAAACATAATTTTTGGATTAACTGGTAATTATTTAAAAAAATTAATTAAATAGTAAATAAATTATAGATTCAAATTTGGATTTAAAGCTTGAACGGAGTAAAGTGGAGCTGTATATAATATTTGGGAGCAAATTATATTAATTAAGAAAATTAGGGAGGACGTAATGGGAATTTTGATAAAAATTTAAATTTAACCAAAAAAAATATAAACAAAGTGGTGAAATCGGCAAATTATCGCCGCCCCACCAGCCCGCATATATATATATATATTATTTTACTGAACAAAAGGGAACATTTATTTATTTACAACTGCAGCATGGGAAGCCTAGAAATGTTATATGATTTAGTTCTGTAGTACATAGAGTTTACATCTTGGTACATAATTTATACTATTCGAATGAATATTTAACCCAAATATTTTATGAGTTTGACTATTTTTAAATTAACGATTGTTAAATATCCCATTTGCTTTATGAATGTTATAGTTGGTTAAATAAATTACTTGATTGATTAGATTTAATCATTGTTGATAATGCCCCCCTCAAATATTTTTGCAGCCCAAAAGCATATTCACCAGTCCAGCTTGCCCACCAAGGAAGCAAGGCCCATCAGGACATCCTTTCCATCTTTCACTAAAACTGGCAGGCCCAAAAAACGAGTCCATTCTAGCTGGGACACGTCATCATACAACTAGGCGGACACATCAAACAACTTGCCAATATATTAAGACATGTCACACTAAAATATCTCTAGTTGGCTCCTAGTAGATTGATGACAATCGAGCTGGTAATCTACAAATACCAAATTTTTGGATTTCCAAGCAGACTTGACAAGACCTAGCCAACTGGTAATATCTTCGTCAATATTGATCTAAATCCCAAACGGATTTTCGGTTGAGTAGCTGACTCAGAGGGATTTTCAACGGCGTATGGCACTTGGTAACCACCATCCGCATCTGGCTCCATGATCACCTATAAAATGACCCCTTGTGTAGTCATTTGTCAAGTAACATCACTCCCAAACTTCTACTCTCAATAGCTCTCGATTCTACACTTTGCATGGAGTATCACACACCATTCTTATATTTCACCATTATTCTTACTTGTTTTTAAGTTTCTATTTAATTTTAGAACATTACTGACTTTAGCACTAGAGTGCTAACCCCTCTTTCCAGGTTAGTCCCCCTCAATCTTAGGATTTATTGAAGATCCTTCGATCCTCACAAGTACTTATGGACCCAAGTATGCATAATTAGCGCCATTTGTGGAAAACTTGAGCTTAGGATGTGAGAAATGGCTAATTCAGAAAACGGAGATGAAAAGGGATCTTTTCAGGGAAACACTTCCTTCCCTATTGCAGCTGGATACGCCATTCCGCCTCCCAATCAGACCTTATGAGCTGGCAATTTCCTCGCTTCAACTCTGGACCCGACAGTTAGTCCTATTTCCATGAACCCGCTCCTTTGTGAGCAGCTCTGCAAATTCATAGTGGAAATCATCCACTCGACCCTCCGCGGTCCCAAGCAAGTAGAGCAAGACCCTCTTCCCAGCAAGAATGAGCTGAAACCCTAGGAAGTCAAGGCACTGATGAGAAAATTCCTGCTCGTCACTAGCAGGACAGGGCCTAACTTATTGATTTCGCTATCAAGAAAGCAGCTACCTTTCAGTCCCCTAAAATTTGGCAACCATTCAGGAAAAAAGATGGTAGAGCTTCGCCAACAGGTAACAAGAGACGCCTTGCCACGGAGCATGGCATTCCCTTCAGTGAGGTCATCATGGCCGAAGAGCTCCCATCTCCTTTTTTAGCCCCTTCACACCTACTTACCTATGACGACACTGATGGAACTAGGTGACCAGAAAGCTAATTGGATTGGCGGTTTTGGGAACAATTCAATAATCTTTATTAAAAGTAATATTGTCTTGATGAATGTAGTAAGTGTTCATCATTGACACATGTATTTGTTGTGTTTACTCATTACGTTAAATGATAATTTGACATCATAACAGATGCCCACAGCCCATGCAGTTGGATGGTGGCTATGAAACCAACTGATGAGGGTTAGGTCTAAAATGTTCCAAGTCGAGGACTTCAAGACTAGGCATTGAGAGTCCTATGGAGACTTGCCCTAAGAGTCGTATTCATTGGATAAGCGTCGCGTTTCATTGGTGACAGGCGTAGGACGTCTATACGATCTTAATGAGTTGGTCGATTATGAGTTAAGCTGACTGAACTAACTCGCGGGAAATCGTCATATGAAAGCCTTGGAGGCTTGGTCGGTATGAATCAAATTCCTTGGCTCTGATAGTACGGGAGTAGTCCTGAGACTTGAGGAACCATGGCAGTCATGTGCACACAGTGGTTGTATCTTAAATCTGGCGAGAGGTGATCATGTCATAGACATGTTCATTATAAGCCTTGTCCCGTGTAGTCAAAATGTGTAGCGAGGACGGTGGGTTTCAAGAAAAGGATCCATCCCCTTTCAGTATACGACGGTGGTATCTCCTATGCACTCGAAGACATGTTCATGCTTTCTAAACCTGTGGCCACAGTGATTGGTTGAATAGGAAATGATTTCCTATCGAAGCAATGAAACAAATGTGGTCTCGAGTACTAAGCATAGCTTCCTAGTCCAGGATGAGAACCGATGCTCAATTCCATGCCCTAAACTAAGTTCAGAAGACGGTAGACGGAAGGATCGTACCCGTGCAAAATCGTGAGCCTAAATGTTCATGCCAACATTTCACCTGATCTCTAGTGCCATGGACCGTTGCTAGACAGCCACCCATGGCGACGGACTTCTGTTGGACACAAGTCCAAGTCTAGCTGAGGGTGAACTTAAAGAGTTACACATAAATCATCGAGGAGGTGAACGACTTAACATGGGTTAATTCCGAAAGATAGTATAAATAATTGGATTATTTATAGAATGGTCCATTGGATAGATATGCCCACACCAATTAATAAATAGGATTTATTAATTAAAGAGAGTTAAGGGCTTATATCTTTTAGTTCGATTAAAAGACTATTGGGTACTATTTAGTTGGACCATGAATTAAATTGGATTTAATTCATAGGATTTATTGGACTTATTGTAATTGGATTAAAATGAAGCTCGGTCATTAAATTGTGGCCAAAGAGACAAATTAATTCCATTTTGGAGAAGGAAAGAGGTGGATTCTTCCCATAAGTGGATAGCACCGATTTTAGCTCTTCATTAGAGCATAAAATTGGCCCCTAGCTATTCTTGGATGATTGAGACTTGTTCCTTTTGGGAAAGAAACAAGTCAACCCCAATTAAGCTCCCTTTACTTGGTATGATTTGCTCATACCTTGTAAGTGAGAGGCTTGATTGACGATTAATGGATGATTGATTGGAATGTATCTAGACATATTTCAATAGTCTCATTAATTATGTATATATAGGTAATACATAATCATCCATAGAAGAATACACACAACATTATTTTCTTGCAAAACAAAATAACTTGCTCTCCTCTCTAGCTTAGGATATGCCACCTCTCTCTCTCTCTCTCTCTCTCTCTCTCTCTCTCTCTTCTCTGTTCTCTCATCCCCCTTGTTGCTACATTGATCTCGGTCAATTGAAGAACAAAGCAAGATCAAAGCGGATACACTAATAGATATTGTAGTCATTTTGATCCTTTCTTCCATAAGGTACATTTTTCTATAGCATGAAAAATGATACCACTCCTGGTGTGGTGTGGACATCGTAAGACGGCTTCTACTCTTGAAGTCTAGTGAACGAGTTCATTTGGAAAAAGGAGCAAAGGTTGTAGCGGCCCTACAAAGAATACTACAAAGGTAACGGTTTTTTTTTATCGTATGTACTCTTCGTATATTTATTTTCTATGTGCCCTATGTGATACAATGCTGGGTGTATACACATCCTACATCGAACGCCCAGGAGAGCACCCAAGGCTACACCCTTTGGGATGAATCTTATGATTTAAGTTATGTTTTGAATCTCGCTCGTTTCATTACTTTTTCACTTCTCCCATGCTCCCGGGCGGATCCACTTCCTTCAAGAGGTGTTAGAGCCCGGTTCGATGTAAAAGGCCACAGATCTATGTGCTAAGCATGAGTAGTGTGCCTTTACAGCTTTGATAAGCATGTTTAGTTTCACCTTGAAATGCATGAATATGTGTAGGAATTGACATGTTTAAATGTTTGGATTTAATGGATATTGTGTATGTAATTTTGTGAATGATACTTCAAAAATTACATGTTTATTTTCAATCCTTAATATGCGGAAACCAAAAAAAAAAAAATTAGACGGCAACGGCAGCAGTTGGATGCCATCTCTGCTGGCCGATACTGGCCAGTGGGTGAGCAGCCGAGCGCATGCGGGCACTAGCTTGCACGCTGTCTGGCCTGCGAGCCTGCCTGCATGCGTGACGGTAGGGGAGATTGGGGACACCGCGCCGCACGCAGGAGAGTGACTTCGCGTGCTGGGCACAGATGCGCACGCTGCCGGCTGAGCGCTACACAGGCGCGCGTCCACGCCCACGTGTCTGGGTGCTATCGCGCATCGTCAGCCGATGCCACGTGACAGCTAGGGTGTTCTATGCCCTTTTTCATCGTTTTCTTAAAAATGGATTTTTTCTGAAACCTTTTTGCATTTTTGAAAAGATTAGTTTTTACATATTTAATTTTGGATTAATTAGAATTTTACATAATTAAATTGCTTAATTAATTATCATGCATCGAATGGATTTTTGGAGAGATGTCCATTGAATTAAAATTGAACATCGTATATTTTCTACGTGTTTGTGTGATGTCATATTAGATATCACGTAGATATATTGTATATCTTTTATGGGCCTGATTATATGATACAATTGTGTATTGATGTTGATTAGATCGGCATCGGATGATCACTAAAGTCCTAAACCTTGTGCGCTTTATAATAATGGATAGTTATGCATGTAAAACATTAATATGATTAGGTCTCGGTCAACATTTATTCGAATCAAACTCTCGCTTGGTTGGACCAAGTTACAATGTAAGGCCCAGATGGACTTGGATCAAAATATTTTGATCCGTCCAAGCCTTCCATCCACAACATTGTGGTGATAAAGCTACCTCTACCCAAATATAGTCTCACGAGTGGTGGCGCATTTGGAATAGAGGAAAGCGGCATCACTATTGTGAACAAAGAAATACACTCATTATTTTCCTGTCTCACGAGTCGTGGGGGGGCGAAAATTGAGGTATAATTTGGTTCATGGGTCGGGCCTAACACCAAGTTAAAATATTAGGCCCATGGTGGACTTGGGTCAAATGGTTTGATCTATCCAAGCCTTTCATCCTTAGAAATGTGATAAGGAAGCTACCACTACCCAAATGTGGTCTCGTGAGTCATGAAGCATTTGGAAAGAGAAAAGCTACATCATTGTTATGAACGAAGGAATACGCTCACTGTTTTGTTGTCTCACGAGTCGTGGGGAGCAACAGTTAAGGTATGATTTGGTTGATGGGTTGGGCCTAACACTATGTAACATGATCCGCTTGGAATCCTCGGGACCATGTGAAGAGGTGAGGCAAACTATCTTGGGAATCTCACTGAATGAGAATTGTATTGGATACCCCCACAAGGCCTTTTTTATGTGAATCACAAAAGGGGTATGGTAAATTGCTCTTGTGGATCCGAAGCCTACTACAAAATGATTTTTCGAAACCCCACTTGAGAGTGATGGGCTTTTGTATAAATAGTGGGAGGGGTTAATTACTAAAGACCAAGTCTTAATTTGAACACATTATTACAAATAATGTACTTACTTTCTGCTTTACATTCTGAATGTAGAAAATGTCTAAGAATCCACTTACCACCATTCTTGAGACTCATAAATTCGATGAAACCAATTACAATGATTGGCTATGAAATATGAGGAATGTCCTCGATTTCGAGGACCAGGCTTATGTCATGGATAAGCCACTTCCGCAGACCTTGCCAGAAAGGACCTTGCCAGAAAGGACCTTGCCAGAAGAACGTTGACGTTCGAGAAATGGCTAGAGGACAGCCGTAGAGTCTGCAGCGTCATACTTGCTTCAATGACGAATGAAATACAAAGCCAATATGGCAGGCTCAACGATATTTTCTCGATAATGCTCTGCATGAAATAAGTTTATGCAGTTCCGGACGAGCATATTAAATATGTTGTGACAGAAATATTATTCTGAATGAAGATGACTAAAGGATCGTAGTGATAAAAGTGGTGGTTGTTGTGAGAAGAATGAGAAAAAACACCTAAAATAGGCGTTGGGTAGTCGGTGTCGATGATGAAGTGAGCTCGGAGGTCTGTCGAAGGTGGCGAAGAAGCTCTGATGTCCGCCGGTGCTGACGAAGGAGCATGGAGGCGTGCTTGCATACTATGAGAAAAGAAGATTCTAGGGTTTAATCACTGTGAGAGGTGGCATGCTCTAATGTTTGAAAGAAATGAGAGAACTCCTCTCTTTTGAAATAAACTTATTTTTCAATAATTTAAGAAATTTAGTAATTATTTATTTATTAGTAAATATATAAATAACTAATGCATATCTTTTTACACATTAAATACATTGCAAAAGTAATTTTGTAATTATATATTGAAAAAAACAAAAATATTTGTTTTTTAAGAAAAAGAGGGGAAATGAAAAAAAAAAAGAGAGGTGTGGAGTCACCGCAGTGAAAGGTTCAAAACCCGATACTTATGTTGTCTTATAGTCATTGGAGTGTGTATGAGGATGAGGGGTGGGTTCATTGGCCACTAGCCACAAAAACATTTTTAGATTTTAATTTTAGTGTTTATTAATTTATAATTTTAAGTTTTTAATAAAATTTGTTATTAATTATTAATTTATTCATTTTATGAATTGTGAGATATAAATTATAATTTTAAGTTTTTAATAAAATTAGTTATTAATTATTAATTTATTCATTTTATGAATTGTGAGATATAAATTATAATGTTTTTATATATTGTTTTTATGATCATATTTATTTTATAAATTATTTATAAAACTTGTTGATTTTCTTTTGTGTGTTTCTTAAAAAAATGAACTACAGTTGTTGTTAATTGAATGAAATTTATTTCAATTTTTTTTGAAGTTTCTTATTTGAGTACATTCTGCCTTTTAGTTTAATCAACTAATATATAATGTATATGCTATGTATCTATATACATATATAATAGAGTTGTGGTCAGCTTGTTCTTTTAACTCGATCTAATCAATCAACCGTCAGTGACCTAGTAACTTAATTGGTTCGATCTCCGATCCAATTTTAACAATATAAATAAATCCTTTTTGAGATAGAGTTGTAGTCTCTTGAGTTAATGTTGGGATAAAGAGTTTTTGGATAGGGTTGGGTATACTATAAATAGGTATATTTTTGTGATCAATGGACACAAAAACAAGTGCAAGTTAATTGAGCATAGAACACGTCTCCCGAAAACATTCTCTAGCTACATGTTTTCTCTTTACGTTATTTGTTGGAGCATCACCAAAGACTATGGATTTGAGGTGTATAAACAAACGAATTCCTCTATTAGTAAGCCACTAAATTGAGCAAGATGTATTCATAGGTTTCGATAACAATTAGACCAAGTTCCAACATGGGTGATATTGAAGATGGAGCATGTTCGTACAAGTGATTTCTAAGATGACGAGAGAGGGATGCTCGTGATCCAATTAAGATAAGAGATTATAGGCGGGCTTCATTTAGATATTTGGTTTACAATAGTTTCGCTCTACAGTTTCACTTGATCCACATTTTTATGCCCATGTGAATAACTGATTTGCGTGAACTTAAATTTAGTTTATGCAAAATTATTTATTTAGACTGATCACCATTTTCAACATTTTTTATTTTGTTTTCTAAATTTGAAATTTTTATTTTCGTTATTTTTGTGTTGTGGAAAATTATGCATGACTTAGATAAAATATGCCTTATTTTTATTGCATATTTTTTAGATTGCAACACATTTCATATGATTATTGGTGATTGAAATGGGCATATGAGTGCTCTCATGTTATATAAGCATGCTTTAACAATTGAATAATAATAATACCATATGGTTTTTGTGGCATTTTTCATTTAATAAATGCAATATGAATTTTTCTTGCTGTGAATAATGAACATTAATATTTGGGTGCATATGCATATTCAGTATTTAACGAGTCCAACATTGGAAATGTGGTGATTTTAGATTGACGTGAGTAAAAAGTGCTCAATCTAAGTTGCCTTTTTGGACTCGAGCGTAATGGGCTTGGATTTTGAAAACTTTGAACAGGGACCTGCAAAAAAAAAGTTAGCACTCCGACGCTCAAGTCAGTAAGCAGTTTTGGAATTAATAAGCTGGAATGCAGGAAGTATTTAACGAGAATCAAGTGCATAAAAGTATGCAAAGTGCGATGTGTAGAGAAAGTCGTGTATTCAGAGTGTAAAAAGACGTTACTCATCCAGCCAAGGGCGCTGGTACTTATAGGGAACATTCCTTGAGGTAGAGGAGTTCTAGGGGAGGTAGGACTTCTCGGGGATTGGCTGGAGCCTCCATAGAGTCCTACCCGGCTTGGCCTCCTAGAAATAAGGAGTTAGTTGCGAGATCCACCCTAGATTTGGGTGTGGGGGGGAGGGGAGGAATATCCGGCTGAGTTTGATATAGGTTGACCAAGTCGTGGTCTCTCCACCAAGAGTCCTTCCTCCAAATGCTTCTTTTCCTGGGCTTAGACCGGCTTCTTCTGTTGGCCTCCTCCTTTTTAGCTGTAGGTGGGCCACCTTCATGAGTCCTTTCCTCCTGAGCCTTTCCCCCTGCGTGGACCTTGCTCCCTCCTCTGAGGAGGGCCTGGCCTGTTTTTTTGGATAGGCTTGGCTTCAACTTCCGCCAGATGGGCTAAGGGCTGTTGGGTTACTTTTCTCCAGGGCTCGCCTCTTGGAGATGGGTCCTTCTAACTTTTGGACCGTATATATGAGTCGCCTATTTTATGCAAACCAATCAGTCTCCCCCACTCTAAGGGGGAGGAATATCTCTTACTCCTACTGAGAGTAGGAGTCTTCCTAGAGGCCCCTTTAGGGGGCTTCCTTCCCTAGGGGCGAAACTGCCCTGGTCTTCTTTGACCTTCTGCCTTCTGAGGACGTTGCCCTCCTTCCTTGGGATAACAAGCTTCCTTTGCTTTTAAGAAAGGGATGTCAGCCTTCACCAACTTCGAGGTCGTAGCCATAGCCCAGCAGTGATGGTTAGGGCTTGATTTGATTTTTTTGGCACCCAAATTCCTTGGGGCATAGGCGCGGGGCTCTACTCGCTCTGCATAGGAGGGCAGTTTTTGATAACTACCCATGTCGGTCTTGTAACCGCCCAATGGAGGGGGCGGTTATATGCACGTTCGCCCAGATAACTGCATCCTTCCCCGCTCGCCCGTGTAACTACGCCCATAAGGGCCTCCGTTCGCCTTCTTCCCTTTCTCTCCCTCGCCATTTGAAAGGAAGAAACTTTAAAGTCCACCCAAGAACTATAAGTTCATCTTTTATTTTTTTCTGTCTCTTTTCTTTCTTAGCATCTTAGCCATGTCTTCTTTTTCTACCCCTTCTGATGAATTGGTGTGATGTGTGGGAACGGGATATGTGGGCGATGATCCCTTCGAGGTCATCTCTGGGGGTGGCGGCCGTGGTTCAGCGACCCCCAATGGCGGCCGGAGATGGAGCTTTAGGTAACTGGCACAACCTGCTAGACATTTGGTAGATGAGCCGGAGGAGGGAACTGGGGGAGAGGACGAAGAAGAGGATTTTGAGGGTTCTGAGGGGGAGAGTTTGGTGGGAGATGAGGCAGAGGCTTCTTCCCTAGGCGAGGCAGGAATGATGTCGGATTCTGAGGAGATGGGCCTGGCAGAGGCAGGCAGGTTTGCCTCCTCTCCCAAGGTGGCCGCCTTGAGGGAGGAGTTTGGCATCCCACCAGAGTTTAGTATCTTCCACGGATTTGCCGGAGCACCCTCCAAGAGGTTGTTTAAGCTTTTTCATAGCCCAAAGCAGGCCTTAGGTTTCTTGTGCCTGTTTTCTACCGTGATGTGTCTAATTTGTATAGGTGCCCCCTGAACCAGTTGAGTCCTAATTCCTTTTGTTGTTTAGCCAGCTTTGTTATGATCTTGACTCACAGTGATCTGCCCATCACAGTCGACCATTTTTTCTTTTTTTTTTTGTTTTCGCCTGAAGAGGTCTGAACCGGGGGTTTTCCACTTTTTCCCCTACCCAGGTGTTAGCTTTCTGCTAGCCCCCAATGCCCCTAAGCACTGGAAGGGGACCTTTGTTTATATACGCCTACCTAAGCCTTGGTCTTTTCCCAGCCAGTGGATCATGGATCCCCTGTTGTCCCTTCTTTTTTGATAAAAGATTGTCCAATCCCCTTCTCATCCTCCCTGGCGACACCCTTATGCCATTCGGGACATGATTGATGAGAGGCTCCTCTCCTGGTTCGGGCTGAGTCCCAAGGAGGTCCCTTTGGAAGAGCCCCTGGGTACTATTTTAATATTTTTGTTGCCATTGTTTAGATTGGTGTGGGCCGTATTTGACTGTTGATTTCCTTTTGTGATCGAGGTTATCATGTTTGGGAAGTGCTTGCGAGACAGTGTCCAAGGCAGCCCTGCAGGGACGACTTTCGTCGCTCGCACCCTTCAGGGGACCCCTTCGAGGCCAGGGAAAACGATCGGCTCCCCACCGCCAGGGGATTCTTCCAAGAGGACCAAGGGGGCTTCCTCCAACCAGCCTTCTTCAGGAGGCTTCCAGAGGGCCACAGGGCCTTCTCATCCGCCTCCTCCCTCAGGGGGTTCGTCTCCTCGCCGTCAATGCTTCGTCTTAGATTGGGAGGTGGACACCCATTAGTCTATCCTGAAGAAGCGAGAAGGGGAATCAGGACTCTTCACGGAGCTCCAAGGAGAAGATGGTGCTCCCAACGGACAGGCGGGGCATAGATTCTTACTCTCAGAAGGATCTGGCCAGGGCTCTAGCCTGCCATGCCTCCAAGGTTGTGCATTTCATAGTCTTTCCTGGATTTTCTTTGTAAGCCTGTTTGATGGCTGATATTCTTTTATTTGATCTAGGTCTCAACTTTGGCGGGGGTTTTGCTAGGTCGCCCTTGGGAGATGCCTCCTCCTCCCCCTATGGACATGCAGAAGAAAAAGCTGGAGGACCACGTGGAGAGGCAGGCTGCTGAAGTGACCAAGCTGAAAGGGTCGAGGAAAGAGGCTTGGGAGAAGTCATGAGTTTGAAAAGGAAAGGAAAAAACTTCACCAAGATGTTCTGGCCTTCTCAAAGGATCAGGCGGACGCCATGGCCCAGATAGCAGATCGGGCTCGCTGGGAATTCCCCAATTCCAAAGAGGGGCAAAACTTCTTGGCCACCTACTGGGAAAGCTGCCTCGAGGCTTATAAGAAGTCTGATGATTATCAGCAGGAAGTGGTCGATATTGCTGGGTTGTTTCTGCACTATGGATTCCAGGCCTGTTAGGAGCAATTTTTGGCCAATGGTTACTCTCCAAAGGGGACGTAGGCCTTCTTTTTTTACTTTGATGCCGCGCTGCAGAATGCCCCGAATCCGTTCGCACCTCCTCCCTCCATCGAGCTAGGTAATAGAATTACCATGCTGACCTTTGTGTTGTCCAACGTCTTTAAGTTATTGAATGATATGGTGGGGAAATTCCTTGCAGAAGGTGACTTGGACCACCTGCTGGACACTGTGATGGAGGAGGTCAGGGCCTCCCAACAGGAAGGCATAAGGGCAGAGGCCCTCGAGGAAGAGCCTTTTCAGGCAACACTGGCCCCCCTCCAGGTCCGACTGAGGCTGACCCCCCTTCCATAGATCCTGAGCCCATGGAAGAAGCTGAATAGATCCCACTTGTGGGGAAAGATGAATGATTTGTACCCCTTCCCCCTTGAAAACAATTTCTTTGGTTACGTACCCCCTATGTTGGGGATGAAACAATTTACTTGCTTTCTCTTTTTTTCTCTGTTTTGAATGATGCTCCCCCCCCCCCCCCGGGGGGTGGTTTGTCCAGGGGGTTTTCAGTGCTAGTTTTTCCTTTTTTCACGTATTTTGAATGCTTTTGCTGCTAAGGGCTTGCCGCCCCTATTTTATAGGTTGGGTCCCATGACCCCTTGCATGTTTCCTGTATTTCTGTTGAGGGTTTGTACCCATTTGGACCCGCAAACATATAGTACTTATTAGAAAGATATGATTTTTAGAAGTACCTGTTGGAAGGAGTAAATGCCTTGTACTTTTTGAAGAGAAATGCTAGATGTGCCTATGTATGAACAGGGCTTACTGGGGGACAGGGCCTGTTTAAGAACAGGGGTTATCTTCCTGGAAAATGTAGTGCTTATAGGAGAACAAAAACTTTTTCCAAATTTGAGGATGCCGGTGGTGGAACATGGCTTATGATTTTGGAGGGTGTTTTTTTTGAAAAATAGGGTTTTAGAATTTTCAGGGTGCCTATTTGGAAGACAGGGCTTTGGCATTTTGAGAATGCCTGTTTGAAAGATAGGGCTTTAGAATTTTGAGGGTGCCTGTTTGGAAAACATGGCTTCGGAATTTTGAGAATGCCTGTTTGGAAGAGATGGCTTTAGAATTTTGAGGGTGCCTGTTTGGAAGATAGGACCTATGAGTATCTTCCTGCTAAGGACATGAGGCACATGTGGAAGCCATCCTTTAGTAGAAGGATCTTATTTTATCTGCTAATATTTGGAGGGAGCCTCCTGCCCGACCCTCCCAGGGAGGCTTTATTTTGCGCAGTCTGGCCAGGGTGAAGACGTTGATATTGTGGGGGAGTGCTCTACGTACGGGGCAGATGTTATGCGAAGAATTTTAGTAAGTTGTGAATATTTCAGGGGCGAGGCAAAGGACGCCCATCCCCCTCTTCTAGTTCGTAGGCTCCATTTCCTAATATTCCCATAACCTTGTAAGGTCCCTCCCAAGTGAGATCAAGTTTTCCTACAGGTTTCGAGGCCTCCACTTCTCGGAGCACCAGGTCTCCCACTTGTAGCTCGCGAGGTCTTACTCATTTGTTGTATGCATTAAGCATTAACTTTTGTAATCGTTGCATCCGGAGGAATGCCCGTTCCCACAATTCCTCTATGAAATCAAGGCTTTCTTTGAGCAGGTTGTTATTGTTGTCTTCAGCCTAACAAATTATTCGATGGAAGGCATGCCCACTTCAATGGGTATCACTGCCTCCGTTTCCATATACAAGGGAAAAGGGGCTTTCCCCCGTGGAATTTCTAGGGGAGGTCCAGTAAGCCCAGAGGACGCTTGAGAGCTCTTCTGCCCAATTGCCCCTTGTTTTCTCAAGTCTCCTTTTGACCATTAGCCTGAGGATACGTGACGGAGGTAAATCTTTATTTAATGCGCAAACCTCTGCACCATATTTTGTTCCCCTGGAATTGCCTTCCATTGTCTGAGATTATTTCTTGAGGGCGTCCAAAATAGCAGATGATGTTCTTCCAGAGAAATTTCATGAATTCCCCCTCAGTAATGCGTGAGAGGGGTTCAGCCTCCACCCATTTGGTGAAGTAGTTGATGGCTACTAGTAGGAACTTCCTTTGTCTAGGGCCATGGGGAAAGGTCCCACAATGTCTATCCCCCACTGATGGTGGTTAATGGCTCGGCTGGTTGATGTAGTAAGGAGGCATGCCTCTGACATTTTTCACAATGCCTCACCAATGTCTTGGTATCATGTTTGATTGTGGGCTAGAAGTATCCGGCCCGGAGGGCTTTGCTGGCCAGAGCCAGGGCCCCTATATGGGATCTGCAAAACCCGCCATGGATTTCCTTGAGGGCGTGCATTCCTTCCTCCTTAGATAGCCATTTTCAGCACAGGATGAGTGAATGACTTCTTGTAAAGCGTGCTTCCCATAAGGAAGAACCGCACTGCTCGCTTCTTCAGATGGGCAACTTCCCCATTTGTCAGAGGGGAGGCGGCCTTCTGTGAGCCAATCTAGGATTGGTTGCCTCCAGTCCTCCCCAGGGAGTATCGTATGGACCTCAAGGGAGGCTCAGGGTTTTGCTAGATATTGTATGGTAATTTGTCGAGTCCGACAGTCTTCTGTAGTACTAGCCAATTTAGACAAGTAATCAGCCTTGTTGTTTTCCTCTCTCGGGATTTGGATAGTCCGGAAGTCCTCCAATTTTGACTTCCATTCTGCGATTCTCTGGAGGTATTGCTTCATGCTTTCCTCCTTGGCCTCATAGATTCCTTTTGTCTGTTTGAAGATGAGTTGGGAATCAGAATAGGCTATCAGGCGTCTGGCCCCAGCCTCCCATGCCATTCTCATGCCTAGGGCAAGGGTTTCATACTCCGTCTCATTATTAGAGGTGTTAAATCAGAATTTGATTGCGAAATCTAACTCTATCCCTTAAGGGGAGGTGAGAACTATTCCTGCCCCGCTCCCCTGGGCTGTAGATGATCTGTCCACATGTAACAACCACACCTCATCGCGGGAGGTGGGAGAGGTGCTTTCCGACTTAAAGTCCACTAAAGCCCAGGCTTTGATGGCAGTGCGAGGGAGGTACAAGATATCGTATTCACTAAGTTCTATAGCCCACTTGATCAGCCGTCCCATAGGAGGACTGAGCTTACCACCCAAAGGGTGACCGCAAGGTAAACATATAAGGTATCTCCAAGCGTGGGTTTAACCAACAAAAGGAGGTCAGCCAAGTATTTCTTAAGTTCGTCGAAGTATGTGTGGCATTCTTCCCTCCACTCAAAAATCTTTGGCCTTCCTTAGAACTTTAAAGAAGGGCAGGCTTTTCTCGGCTGACTTAGCTATGAACCGGCTAAGTGCGGCTATCCTTCCTGTGAGGCGTTGCACTTTGTTAACGTTGGTGGGAACCTTCATATCCAAGATTGCCTTGATCTTGAGGGGATTGGATTCTATCCCCCTTTCTGTTACCATGAGCCCAGAAAGCGTCCCCTCGCACCCCAAAGGCGCACTTAGTAGGGTTAAGCTTCAGGCAGTACTTCCGAAGGACGCCGAAGGTCTCCTCCAAGTCTGCGACATGGTCCTCCGCTTTCTTTCTCTTAACGAGCATATCATCCACGTATACTTCAATATTCCGTCCTAGTTGGGGGTGGAATATCTTGTCCAATAGGCGTTGGTAGGTGGTGCCTGTATTTTTTAGCCCAAAGGGTATAGCCACGTAGCAGAAAGTTCCTGCTGAGGTGATGAAGCTAACTCTCTTACGGTCTTCTGGAACCAACATGATCTGGTGATATCCTTGCGAGGCATCCATCATGCTCAGGAGCTCGCACACTGAGGTGGAGTCCACTAACCGGTCAATACGTGGGAGAAAGTAGAAGTCCTTTGGGCAAGTTTTGTTGAGATCCCGAAAGTCTACGCACATTCTCCAATTTCTTCCTGTCTTGGGAACGAGGACCACATTTGATAACCATTCTGGGAACTAGATTTCCTAGATATGGCTGGCCTCCACTAGCTTTTCTATTTCTGCTTGACTGATTTTATCATTTTCTTGGACAAAGTATCTTTTCTTATGCTTAACGGGCCTCATGGCAGGATCAATGTTGAGGTGGTGCATGATGATTTTGGGATTTACTCCTTCCAGGTCACGAGGAGACCAGGCGAATTATCCATGTTTCGTTGTAGACATTGTATCAGGCTTTCCTTGAGGGCTCCTCGTAGCTGAGACCTTATGCGGGTAGTCTTGCTTAGGTTTCCTGGGCAAAGCTCGATGGTTAATAGCTCTTCTGCGGGTTGACCTTAGCAGGGTTGTTCCCCTCCAAGGGAGCTTCCTTAGGGAGAGCCCTGGATTCTGCTGTCTCGTTCCCCTTGGAGGGGTCCCTTCCTTGTCTTTTATATACTTCTTCTGGGGGCAATTCCGCGGCCCCCACTTTTGGCCCTTGCAAACAACATCCACATAGCTTTTTTGGGATTGCTGTTGATCTCCATTGACTTCGCCTATTCCTGCGGGTATGGGAATTTTATCTTCATATGAAAGGTCGATATGACGGCTTGGTAGGCATTCAGCGATGGCCTCCCAAGGATGATGTTATACGCCGAGAGAGTGTCGACTATCAGGAATTTGACCAGGCAAGTCCTTCTTGGCGACCTTTGTCCTGATGAGAGTTGGAGGGTGATTACTCCCCTCGGGTGAACTACTTCTCCCGCGAATCCATATAGGGAGGTATCCACTTTTTCCAGGAGGCCTCCCCCTAGCTGCATTTGATCGTAGGCCTCCCCAAAGAGAATGTCAGCTGAGCTCCCAGAATCTATGAAGACTCTATTCACTTTATAGTTGGCTATTGTGGCGGTGATCACCAGTGCGTCATTATAGGGAAGCAGGATCCCCCTTTTCTCTCTTGGCTTAAATTGTATAATGGGCGTCCTTCCACCGCATCCATGTCCAATACTTCCTCCGAGGGAAGGTCTCCAGCTTCCTGGGCTAGATTTCTCCGAGACCTATGGGAGTCTCCCCCCATAGGTACTCCTGATATCATCCGAATGACTCCTTTTCGAGGGGGGTTTGGGTCTCCCGCCAACCCCAAGGGGGCAGAAATGCAACCTTCTGCTCTAGGTGGGTCGAGGTTGGATTCCGCAGGGGCTTTCTGTTGGTGTTGATCCCTCTTCTGATAGGGGCTTGTGCCCTGAATTATCTCATAACACACGAACTCCTCTTTAATATCCATTCTGGACCAACCGTTTGATTTCGTACTTTAGGTGTCGGCATTCCTCCGTGGTATGGCCATAGTCATTATTGCAACGATAGAATTTGTCAGACTTGGGCCGTGTAAGCCCTTCCCTGGCTCCTCGAGGCCAATTTAGTAATCCCTTTCCTTCCACGGCCATGAGGGCTTTAGTGATAGGGGCGTTGAGAGGAGTGTAAACAGGTGGTCCCCTGTGAAAGGCAGCCTTCTTGTTCTGCCCCTCTGCCCGGGCAATCTTGATGGAACCATCCTCACGGGTGTCCTTCCTTTCCTCACCTTGTCCTTCCTTCTTGGAGGCCTGGGCCTCCTCCATGTTGATGTATTTGGCCGCTCTGGCCAAAAAGGCTGTCGAAATCGAGGGCCAGCCTCTTGGCCAATGACTTGAAGAAGTCCCCGTCTAAGAGCCCTTGGGAGAAGGCACTGGCCTTGACGTCCTGTGTAGCTGTGGGGACCTTCAAGGCCGCAATGTTTAATCGATAGAGGTATTCCCTCAAGGACTCGGAGTCCTTTTGGCGGACTGTAAAGAGGCTCAATGGGGTCTTGCAGTGCTTTTTGCTGCTGGCAAACTAGTGCCAAAACAGCAAACAGAACTCCTCACTGACCTAGCCAATAGTTGGCTAAACCATTACTGGGCCGCTCTAACAAAGGTAGTGACGAACACTCGACACTTGATCCCATCAGTGTACTGATGGAGCAAATCAGCTCTTAAATCGAGATAAGTGCTCTTGAGGATCCGTAGTCATCATACTCCGTGATAGGTGGAGTCCACCAATTAGGAGGGAGATCGTCGGTCATGGCTCCCTCGCTGAATGGATACCTCCCTGTGTCTCCAAAGGGACTCTCATCACTCTGTGTTGAACGTCCTGCAAGCTCTTCTATAGAGATTCCAGTTGAGCCTCCTAGTGAGGAAGAGCTTCCGCCCGTGCTGAGGGAGCAGGAACAACCTCCTATTCCAAAACCGCATGGAGCCTTCGCACAGGGAAGACTCCCTTGCCTTCCGCTGGTCCCTCTACCTCTAGATGGGCCTCATGAGGTCCGGGGACCGCGACCAACAAAGGAGCAGGGTTGGCGGTCGCCATCTGTTCTCTAATGGCAGTTGTGATCATCCACTGAAGTGTCGCCATCAGGCTAAGGGAGACCCTATTGGAGGAAGTGTCCGAGGAGGTACCATCCCAGGAGGGATCCGATAAGGGGTCGGAGGGACCCGACTGCCCCACTTCAGTGCCCACTATAGATGCCAGGGGCACTCCTGTTACCACCTGCAGGGCCTGGGGCTTGGGCTTGGTAGCAGCTTTCGTTCCCTTCTGCTTCTCCAATCCCTCGTTGGGACTTTCCATTTCTTCGACGTCTTGACTCGGTGTTCCCACATACGGCGCCAATCGATGTGAGCAAAAAGTGCTCAATCCAAGTTGCCTTCCTGGACTCGAGCGTAATGGGCTTTGATTTTGAAAACTTTGAACTAGGAACCTGCAAAAAAAAAAAAAAAAAAATATTAGCACTCCGACGTTCAAGTCAGTAAGCAGTTTTGGAATTAATAAGCCCGAATGCAGGAAGAATTTAACGAGAATCAAGTGCATAAAAGTATGCTAAGGGAGATGTGTAGAGAAAGTCGTGTATTTAGAGTGTAAAAAGACGTTACTCATCCAGCCAAGGGGGCTGGTATTTATAGGGAACATTCCTTGAGGTAGAGGAGTTATAGGGGAGGTTGGACTCCTCGGGGATTAACTGGATCCTCCCTAGAGTCCTACCCGGCTTGACCTCCTAGAAATGAGGAGTTGGTTGCGAGTTCCACCTTAGATTTAGGGGGGGGGGGGGGGGGAATATCCGGCTGATTTTGATCTGGGTTGACCAAGTCGTGGTCTTTCCACCGAGAGTCCTTCTTCCAAATGCTTCCTTTCCTGGGCTTGGACCGGCTTCTTCTGTGGGCCTCGTTCTTCTGGGCTGTAGGTAGGCCGCCTTCTCGAGTCCTTCGCTCCTGAGCCTTTTCCCCCTGCGTGGGCCTTGCTCCCTCCTCTAAGGAGGGCCTGGCCTGCTTTTTTGGATAGGCCTGGCATTGACTTCCCCCAGATGGGCTAAGGGCTGTTAGGTTACTTTTCTTAAGGGCTGACCTCTTGGAGATGGGTCCTTCTAACTTTGGGCCGTATGTATGGGCTGCCTATTTTATGCATAGCACAGATGAATAACAATTTTTTTAAAAAATTTGTTCCAATGTCATTCCTTTCTTTGAATTAAAAGTACAATATTCCAAAGTTTTTCTAAATTCAACCTTTTTTAGGGTAACCCTGATGAAATGTACCATAATTCTTTTTTTCTCAAGTAAACTAGAAGCTAGCAAATCGCAAATAAAATATATTAGCAAAACTTATTTATTTGGAAAAATGATCTATTAGTATGTTCAAAATTATTTTTTGAATTACTTAATGTGTTCAAATTCGGAAAGTATTCATCTGGAAAACTTTTTAGTATGTGCAAATATATTTACAATAATGATTGTACAAAATATCTCATTGGAGAAACATTTGTAACGTGATCTTGTCATAATACTTGCAAGAATCAAGTGTTACATAATACTTGCGCCAACTTTCCTTCATTGAAGTGTCATTTTTTTATCATATATAAAATCAAATAATAATGTAAATTATTTATAGTTTGGTAGTACTCAATTTTAATTGAGTAAAGTTAATGTGGGAGCGAAGCATATTTTGTGTAAAAGACCGAAAGGTAGCAACAATTGTGTTTGTGAGCTTAAAGTGAAAGACCTTCTATCATATGTACGTGTCATATACTCATGTCACACTCATATATTTTCTGTTTCTAGTTTTTTTTTTTAATTTATGTGATACGAAAATATGATAAAAGATTTACATCAGTAAATTAGACTTCAAAGATCCACATTATACAGTAGTATCAGCAGTCGTCTTAATTGTATGATTCGTGTCATATTTATGTGATTAATTTAAGTGAAACTATAAATATTTCAAGCACTAGTTGTTACGTAATTTGTTTATTATACTTAATTATTCTCGAACTTTTTTCAATATCATTCGTGACTGCAAGTAATGAGAATTGTAGAAATAACCTGGGAAGGAGAATGGATAGAAGATCTAAGTAAAATAACTCAATCTTGATCTAGTATCACTACAAAAAAAAAATGTGAAAATTGAAATGGGCATAGAAATGGTTTTTTTTTTTTTTTTTTTTCATTTGGAGCGGGCGAAAGATCAGAAGATCACTACAAAAAAATTAATTTTATAGTAACGGCTTTTGTAACGGCCAACATTAATTTGCAACAGCTTTTGGAATTTGTAACGACTTTTGTAACTGTCAAGGAATTCGTCGCAATTTTATGAGTTATCAAAAATTTGTAACGGCTTAGTTGAAAGTCGTTACAATTTGGAACGGCTTTTGCACCGGCCTATGTCGGTCGTTACAATATTTGACCGGATGGAGAAAATGGATTTTTAAACGGTTTTTGGAACGCCCAATATAACTTTATTGTATTTATTTTGGAACGGCTATTGTAACACACACAGTAATGGCTTGGCTCGGATGTGGAACGGTTTTTTGCATTCTTTTTGTAATGACTTCTCATTATTTTGTAACGGCTTTATTTCGATATTTGTAATTATGTTTTTCATAACGTTTAGAATGGCCTTTGTAACGCGTTGTGTGACCGTTTTCGTAACTGCATTTGTTACTATTTTCGTTTTGTTTTTGTACCGGTTTTTGGATCGACTTTTTTAAAATAAATAAGAACCTTATGCATGGTCTTTGGAACAACTTTGTAATTCTATGATGTGTAGCAGTATTCTAAAAGTCGGTATAAAAGCTGCTACAAGATTCAATTTTATATTTTATATTTTATTTAATTTAGTTTAGTTTTTTATTTAATATGTAGTTTAATTTCTTAAATGTGAAATATTATATAAAAAGCATAAATAATATAGCCGATAAAACAATAATATTGTTTAAACAATATATTTTTACAAAATAAAAATCCTAAACTAGACGAGTCTACCCGTCAACAGTGTCTTCCTCGTCCTCATCGTCGGTTGTCGGGGGGATCAGCTGGAGGCGGTGGAAGAGGCATAAAAGTGGGATCTATCCGCTGCGGCCACGACCTCGTCCCAGAGGAGCCGGAGTACCGATAGTCATGGATCTATAATTTTTTAAAAATAGCATTAAAGTCCTTATTTTCCAATAAATTACAGAAAATTCAAAAAAATAGGAAAACTAATCAGATTTTTTTAATAATTACATAAAATTCTTTTCTAAAATTACAAAAGCTTACTTATTTTTTTAAAAAAAATACATAAAATATCCAACAAATTACAGAAAAATTTGAAAAAATAGGAAATATATTCATATTTTTTAATAATTACAGAAAATTATTTTATAACGGCTTTTTCCACGGTTTTTAAATATTAAATTTTTTTTTTTATTAAAATATCCATTAAATAAAAAAAATCCGTACTTAACAATTAAATTTTATAGAAAAATATCCATTATGTGGAATAATGCAATTGAAATACATAAACATATTTCATAGATAACAATGATATATGTTCACAACATGCGATAAATTTATATATTCATAAATGTTAGTATTACATTAATGTAACTATCATCTTACATTGTTGAACTGCATGGGTCAATCGGGCCGTTAGAATTCAGATCAAGCCGTTAGATATGATGTAATAGACAGAAAATTACATTTCGTAAAGTTTTAGACTTATCGGGTACACGGATGTTGAGATACGGAACCCGGAACATAAGCATATTCATTGAAGATGGTGTATCGTTTAATCAGGCCATCTGATTTTAAATCATACCATTGAATTTGATCTAATTGACATATTCTTATATACATTTAATTTTGGTATCAATCGGGTGCCCGAATTTTAAGATATCGTACTTGAAAATACAAGTTTTTGAAAGTGACCGCTTTTGTAACGGATTTTTCCACGGTTTTGAAGTATTAAATTCTTTGGGACGATCAATTAATTAAAAGGAATCCTCTCAAAAAATTTAAATTTCCCGCCAAAATTTTGTATCGGTATTTGATACGACCCTTGTAACAACTTTTCTTACTTTAAAAGATCGTTACAAAATAACAAGGCTATGCCAAAAACCATGTGAAATTAGTAAACCGTCGATGTTTTTTGGAACACCATTTGTAATGTTTTTTTCATTTAAATATTTGAAACGACTTTTCGTACATCTTTTGGAATGGTTCACTTGTCGAAAAAATTGAATCGTTCCAAAATTCACGAGGAATTGCGAAAGTCGTTACAAATTGCGACGGCCTGACTGAAATAACAAAGCCATGCCAAAAACCATATGAATTTAGTAATGACTGATGTTTTTTGGAACGCCATTTGTAATGTGTTTTTCATTTATATATTTGGAACGACTTTTCTTACATCGTTTGGAACGGTTCACTTGTCCAAAAAATTGAACCGTTCCAAAATTCACGGGAACTGCAAAAGCCGTTACAAATTGCAACGGCCTAAAATTTTGTAATTGCTTTTTGTTATACATGTTATTTAGAACGGCTTTTGGATCGGTTTGGCCGTTACAAAAAGCTGAATTTTTTTAAAATTTCAAAATGACGTCATGAAAATTTTTTCATGACAAATTCGTGGCAAAAGTCCTGTGTATACGGACGTTCCAAAAAAGCCGTTTTTGTAACGACTATTTGTAACAGTTTTTTCCACGATTTTTAAATATTAAATTCTTTGGGACGATCAATTAATTAAAAGAAATTCTCTCAAAATATTTAAATTTCCTGCCAAAATTTTGTATCGGTATTTGATGCGGCCCTTGTAGCGACTTTTCTTACTTTAAAAGATCGTTACAAAATAACAAGGTTGTGCCAAAAATCATGTGAAATTAGTAACGGCCCATGTTTTTTGGAACGACATTTGTAACGTTTTTTTTCATTGAAATATTTGGAACGACTTTTCATACATCCTTTGGAACGGTTCACTTGTTCAAAAAATTGAACCATTCCAAAATTCACGAGGAATTGCGAAAGTCGTTACAAATTGCGACGGCCTGAATGAAATAACAAAGTCGTACCAAAAATCATATGAAATTAGTAACGATCGATGTTTTTTGGAACGCCATTTGTAACTTTTTTTCATTTATATATTTGGAACGGCTTTTCTTACATCATTTGGAACGGTTCACTTGTCCAAAAAATTGAACCGTTCCAAAATTCACGAGGAATTGCAAAAGCTATTACAAATTGCGACGACCTAAAATTTTGTAACTGCTTTTGTTATACATGTTATTTGGAACGGCTTTTGGATCGGTTTGGCCGTTACAAAAAGTTGAATTTTTTTGGAGTTTCAAAATGACGTCATGAAAATTTTTTCGTTACAAATTCGTGGCAAAAGCCCTATGTATATGGTCGTTCGAGGAAAGCCGTTACAAATCCCTTGTTTTTTTGTAGTGGATGAACCTGGATCGAACTTAGAAATGGTCATGGAACAGTACACATTCCATTGAAATTGAAGGCGTTCCTAATATTTTGGAACAATTACAACTAAATCGTTCCTATTTTGGAACTGTTTTTGGCGTACAAGCTAAAGACCATTCCAGATTAGCTTTGTGTCTATGAATATATAATTTGTATATTTGGAACACACGGTTAATATTTGGAACGATCACATGTTATGTGATTGATATAATTTTGAACGGTTATTGGAACTCTATTTGCATCGAACTTAACATATGGAGATGCATTTTTCCACTTACTCTGGAATACACATTGGAACGGTAGGTGGAACTCCCGTTGACCTGCCTTTCTAATGAAGTTAGGGACGTTTTTTAATCTTTATTTGGAATGCACCATTGGCACGGGTTTGGGTATTCAGTTTGGAATACTAACGATGATATGTAATCATTGCATTTGGGCTAAATTTAGGAACGATTGGTCCCTTATCTGGAATGGTCAATTTGTACGATTTTAGGAACGGTCGTCTCATTTCACCGATCCTCTTTTGGAACGGTTACTTCGATATTTTTAGAATTCCATGGCCGAGCAAAAGACCGCTCCTAAATAATTTATTAATTATTATTTTTAGTTTATATAATAATAATTATTATTATTTATTTAATAAAAATAAATTCTTTAATATTTTTAATTTGGTTAAATAATTATTATTTAAATACCCAAAAATGCATAATTTCAGAAAAAAAATATATTAAAAAAATATTATCCAAGTTAATTATAAATATTAAAAAAAATCTAAATCTACACCTCATCCCTCTCGTCATGGTCCGTGTCGGCATCGCCTGGAGCAGGGGGGGTCTGTCGGAGGCTGTGAGGGGCCGACAACATAGTTGTTAGTTTTGCATAGACTTCATCATGCCCATCATGTTGACCATCATCATCTCCAGCTGGACCATGCGATCATCCAAGTTCGACAGTGGCAGTGGTGATGGTGTGGTAAAGGTTTTGCTAAGGCTGTGGGCCTCAGAACTAAGACTGAATACCCGACCCTTGTTCTTGCCCCCGACCATTGCCAGCCACAAATCTTGCTTGGTCTGCACCACCGAGCCTCCCAATCGACCGAAAGAACCTAAGAATCAACTGTGGCCTAAGGCTGGTGATCGTCCAGCAGCTTTTGGAACGTCTCCCGCAAAACAAAGCAAATTATTATTATTATTGCAAAAAAAGAAAGGAAATAAATTTTAAAAGTGTAATTGAGTACTTAATGCCACCTTCGCTGCCCTCGCCTCGTTCCAACCGTCGTCGGTCTTCTTCTTGTACCATCTGGAGAATAACTCCACCTGTTTGACTGGCTGACCGAGCTGTGCTTCCTGTAAAAAGAAAGAAGAGTTATTCAAGTTTTAATTTAATAATGATGAATGCTTTTAAAAAAAAATTAAACTCTTCCCATCTTCCTCTTGTGCATGCCGACGGAAGAAGAACCACCGCGGTAGACAGTAGAGGATGTCGATGGCTTGGTGGACCGATTGGCCTTGTTCTTGGCAGACTCAACCTTTAACTTGTCGTTGTCCCAATATAGCTGGAGCTGCCGCTAGACTTCGTTTGCCAGCCACAGAGGCTTCACTAGAGACTGTCTGGCGAGAACGAAGCGCTTGTGGATGAACTTTCCCGCACACATGTCGAAGACGCGGAACATGGACTCATCGTTATAGTCCCACCAGTACGTCATTTGTAAAAGAAAGAAATTGTTAAAATATTTCATAAAAAAATAAATTTATACCATTAAATTGAAATTAAAATAAATTACCTTCAAACTCTCGAACGAAAAATGTTGGTGCTATGGCGGCACCTAGCGCAAACATCCCCAAGGGTGGGGATAATGTCCTTGCACCACTGCGTAGATGCGCTCGTGTATCTTGCGCTCAGCCCTGAAATTACATATTAATTAGTGTGCACAAAAAAAATCCAAATAAATAACAAAAATGTTTAACAAAAATCGGCGAGGGTGATATACCGGCGCACGGATGGTGGGGGGAATGGTGGTGCAGGTGGGGGTGGTGCAACCCATGGATGGGCCGGATCTACCACCGGTGTAAGAGTATACAATGTGCCGCTTAAAGAATTTGGAAACATAAAATATTTTCCATGAGCTTGGTATATCTTCACAATATGAATTGTATGTGTATACTTAAGTTTGTTAGTATTTCACAGATGTAACTAGCACCCTTTATTATTGTACTGTATCGCCTAATCAGACCGTCAAAATTCCAATCAGACCGTTAGAATATAACACACAAAAGAATACATTATATGTAGTTTTGAAAACTTTGGGAGTGCGGATATCGAGATATTGTTTTCGATCAGTATTCATCATCATAAGAACCCTTGCATCCTTCAATCCGGCCATCTGATTGAAAATCAGACCGTTATATATGAAATCTTATTCATAATCTTGTATGTGTTTAAAAATGGTGTCAATCCGGCTCACGGATGTTGAGATATCGTCACAATTAGGTAAAATACACATTCCCCTGTAGAAAAACTTGATCTCACTTGGGAGGGACCTTACAAGGTTATGGGAATATTAAGAAATGGAGCCTACGAACTAGAAGAGGGGGATGGGCGTCCTTTGTCTCGCCCCTGGAATATTCACAACTTACTAAAATTCTTCGCATAACATCTGCCCCCGTACGTAGAGCACTCCCCCAGAATATCAACGTCTGCACCCTGGCCAGACTGCGCAAAATAAAACCTCCCTAGGAGGGCCGGGCAAGAGGCTCCCTCCAAACATTAGCAAATAAAATAAGATCCTTCTACTAAAGGATGGCTTCCACATGTGCCTCATGTCCTTAGCAGGAAGATACTCATAAGTCCTGTCTTCCAAACAGGCACCCTCAAAATTCTAAAGCCATCTCTTCGAAACAAGCATTCTCAAAATTCCAAAGCCATGTCTTCCAAACAGGCACCCTCAAAATTCTAAAGCCCTATCTTCCAAACAGGCATTCTCAAAATGCCAAAGCCCTGTCTTCCAAACAGGCACCCTGAAAATTCTAAAACCCTCTTTTCCAAAAAAGCACCCTCCAAAATCATAAGCCATGTTCCACCACCGGCATCCTCAAATTTGGGAAAAGTTTTTGTTCTCCAATAAGCACTACATTTTCCAGGAAGATAACCCCTGTTCTCAAACAGGCCCTGTCCCCCAGTAAGCTCTGTTCAGACATAGGTATATCTAGCATTCCTCTTCAAAAAGTACAAGGCATTTACTCCTTCCAATAGGTACTTCTAAAAATCATATCTTCCTAAGAAGTACTATATGTTTGCGGGTCCAAAAGGGTACAAACCCTCAACAGAAATACAGGAAACATGCAAGGGGTCATGGGACCCAACCTATAAAATAGGGGCGGCAAGCCCTTAGCAGCAAAAGCATTCAAAATACGTGAAAAAAGGAAAAACTAGCACTGAAAACCCCCTGGACAAACCAGCCTGGGGGGGGGGGGGGAGCATCATTCAACACAGAGAAAAAAAAGAGAAAGCAAGTAAATTGTTTCATCCCCAACACAGGGGGTACGTAACCAAAGAAATTGTTTTCAAGGGGGAAGGGGTACAAATCATTCATCTTTCCCCACAAGTGGGATCTTATCAGCTTCTTCCATGGACTCAAGATCTATGGAAGGGGGGTCAGCCTCAGTCGGACCTGGAGGGGGGCCAGTGTTGCCTCAAAAGGCTCTTCCTCGAGGGCCTCTGCCCTTATGCCTTCCTGTTGGGAGGCCCTGACCTCCTCCATCACAGTGTCCAACAGGTGGTCCAAGTCACCTTCTGCAAGGAATTTCCCCGCCATATCGTTCAATAACTTAAAGACGTTGGACAACACAAAGGTCAGCATGGTAATTCTAATACCTGGCTAGGTGGAGGGAGAAGGTGCGAACGGATTCGGGGCATTCTGCAGCGCAGCATCAAAGTCAAAAAAGGAGGCCTACGTCCCCTCTGGAGAGTAACCATTGGCCAGAAATTGCTCCTAACAAGCCTGGAATCCATAGCGCAGAAACAATCTAGCAATATCGACCACCCCCTGCTGATAATCATCAGACTTCTTATAAGCCTCGAGGCGGCTTTCCAGTAGGTGGCCAAGATGTTTTGCCCCTCTTTGGAATTGGAGAATTCCTAGCGGGCCCGATCCGCTATCTGGGCCATGGCGTCCGCCTGATCCTTTGACAAGGCCAGAACGTCTTGGTGAAGTTTCTTCCTTTCCTTTTCAAACTCATGACTTCTCCCAAGCCTCTTTCCTCGACCCTTTCAGCTTGGTCACTTCAGCAGCCTGCCTCTCCACGTGGTCCTCCAGCTTCTTCTTCTGCCCGTCCATGGGGGGAGGAGGAGGCATCTCCCAAGGGTGACTCAGCAAAACCCCCACCAAAGTTGAGACCTAGATCAAATAAAAGAATATCAGCCACCAGACATGCTTACAAAGAAAATCCAGGAAAGACTATGAAATGCACAATCTTGGAGGCATGGCAGGCTAGAGTTCTGGCCAGATCCTCCTGAGAGTAAGAATCTATGCCCCGCCTGTCCACTGGGAGCACCATCCCTCCTTGGAGCTCCGTGAAGAGTCCTGATTCCCCTTCTCGCTCCTTCAGGACAGACTGATGGGTGTCCACTTCCCAATCCGGGACGAAGCATTGACGGCGAGGAGACGAACCCCCTGAGGGAGGAGGCGGATGAGGAGGCCCTGTGGTCCTCTGGAAGCCTCCCGAAGAAGGCTGGTTGGAGGAAGCCCCCTTGGTCCTCTTGGAAGAAACCCCTGGCGGTGGGGAGCCGATCGTTTCCCCTGGCCTCGACAGGGGTCCCCTGAAGGGTGCGAGCGACGAAAGTCGTCCCTATGGATCAATACAAGAGATTGAAATAATTAATTTTTTTACCAATTTAAATTGAACGATTATATATTACCATAATATACTATTCGATATTGTTTGTTCTATGTCTAATATGTTATGTTGTAATTACGCGTTCCAAAACTTATGAGAAATCAATTGAATACAATTGTAACATTTATTTTAATACATGATTTTGGACCAATTATATAGAAAGCATGAACAGTACCTTCTGTATAATTGAATAATCACTAAATGGATCATAACGACTCAGGAAATTATTTGTCATATACATAATTTTTTAAAAAAATTGTAGACTAATCAAATACATTTTTAGAATTAACTTGGACAATGGCATTTACCACGTATAATTTTGCACAAATGATGTTTTATAATAGGGAAAAATGCAAGCAACCCTCCTGTAATATTGCTAATGAGCAAATTATCCCTCTACGAAAAATAAAATAACAATTTACTTTTTTGTACTCTTTAAAATAAACTAATTTACCTCCCTGTATTTTTTAAAATATGGAGCAATTTACCTCCCTATTTAATGAGGTAAATTGCTCCATTTTAAAGAACATAGAGAGGTAAATTGCTATTATTTTTTCATCGAGGGATAATTTAATCATTTAAAATATTACAGGGAGGTAAACTCCATTAAACCCTTTTTCAATATTCGGACAAATTATAAGGTGAGTAAATAAAACTTGAGCCCATAGAAGTTTATATCAACATATATAGACCAATCACAAGAACGTGAATAAAACATCCATATTTTAAACATTCTGACAACGTGTTCAAACCAATCACAGGGCAAGGGAACAAAGCATGCGTGTTCTTAGCATGACCCGCCCGTCACACCAATCACAGGGCGAGCAAACAAAACCGACAAATTTTACATATCAAGTTAACAACATTTAACATCCAATTATTTGTATCAGAGAGAGGTTAAAAACAACCTCCCCCTTTAAGCCAGCTTACTTCTCTTTCTCCAGAAATGCATAGAAGCACACAGTCAGAGGTGTTGTTTGTTCTTCATTTTAGAGAGGTGCGATTTCCGGCGAGCTAAAGCCGGCGCTTAATTCATCGTCCCATGTTTTCTTGAAACTTTAATCAATTTATCTATTTCTTTATGTTAGCATATTTTTACTTTTGTGTTCACTATTTTGATTTTACTTTAGAGAAAAATGTTAGTCACTCAAAAGGAAAAGTTACACGATGAAAAATTCAAAATTAATTTAATTTAACTGCCTGGAAACAAATTATGAAAACATTATTTACTTTGAATTATACATATGGTGAATAAATGATTTGGTAGGGACAATTTTATTTTTTTTAATTTAAATAAGTTAAACACAGATTTAAAAATCAAACATTTTTACTACAGAATTTGTTAAAACATAGAATAAAAGTTAATAGTTGGGTATTTTGAAATGAAAAAGTGGATGGAATAGGTGCTTTGAATTAAAAAATTTGATGATTTTTTTAAATATAGAATTGACTTTAAGGGGCTATAGGTACTTTGGATGGAAATACTATTTTAAACACAATTTTACAATTTATTCATGTATGAAAAGAATAAAATATTCCTTAACAAGATTATAAAAAGTACATTAGTCTTCCCACTATAATTAACTACATATATATAATAAGAATAAGGGTAAATTACAGCGATAATCCTTGAAGTTAGCCCAATTATACAAACACCTCCTGTCTTTATAAAATTACAGCTATACCCTTGAAGGTTGTAATTGTATTACAATTACACCCCCTATTGAAAAGTAAAACTTATATTAATATCCTTTGAAAAACATTACACTAACACCCCTCAGAGGGTGTAGCTGTAATTTTCTAAATGACAGGGAGTGTTTGTGTAATTGGGTTTAACCTCAGAGAATGTCAATGTAATTTATCCGAAAAATAAACTTGGTATTATTTTCATATTTTTTTATCACAAGATCTAAAATAATATTTAATACTATTTTATGTAGACTTGATGTCTTCTTGATAACATTTGTGAAACGTCGAAGTGTGTGTATTTTACTAATTTCTAAAAAATCTGGAACAATACTTAAATTTATATTTTTCTTAAATTTAAGTATGGTTTACTTGTTTATTTGTTTTTGGTAAAAAAACAATCTTAGCAACTATTCGATCTGGTGTTCTTGGAAATAGACTTAATCTTTTTGTTTAACTCATTAATACCAAAAATAAAATATATTAAACATAAGTTGTCCATATAGAAAACACACAAAAAAAGGGATATTCTCTCCAAACTAATTTGTTCATCTTACAAATTAACCTTACTGTCCAAAAATTGTGAACTTTGTGTACAGTCTTAATGTAAAAGTTGGCGGAATCAATTTTTAGTATTAAAACTACTTTCGTGTGTGTGTGTGTTTTTTTTTTTTTTTTTTTGACAGGGGAAGAAAGAATTATACTATGGCAAATTTGCCGAAAGCAAATGGCAAGCTGGGGATGGGAGCTTATCAGTTCCTTCATCCCAGTTCACAGCACCTCTAGCAAGAAAATGTGCAACCAAATTACTCGTTCGTCGCACAAGAGAAAAACGACAGGAATTAAAACGACTAGAAAGCGACAAAATATCGAACACAATAGGTCCAATCGGTGATGAAGGCACCGACGATGAATTCAGATGAGTATGAAGCGTAGCACAATCGCCTTCAAGTACGATAGATGTCCAACCATAACGACAAGCAAGCTGAATGGCAATCCTAGCTGCCCATGTTTCGGCCACTTCTGCAGAAAGCCGACGACGTAACCGAATGGAAGCCCCTGCGAGACAATGGCTCCTAGAGTTGCGAGCAACCACACCTATGCCGGATTCGCCATCTGAACTGAAGGTTGTTGTGTCCGAATTAATCTTCACGCTCTCAGAGTTAGGAGGAATCCAAGTTGTTGATACTGAAGTTGAAACCAAAGAAGAGTGCGGGTCGAGGAAACCTGAAAAAGCTCCAAGATAGTTCCGAGCGAAGGAAATTAATTGTTCTGGAGGAATAAGCTCATCGTCCGCCCATTTGCGGTTCCTAGCCCACCAAATGCACCAACAGACAACAAGAAAAAACTGAAAGTCAAGGCGATCAAATCTGTCCGAAGCATTAAAGACCCAATCCCGAGCATTATCGCGTCAATCCGAGATCACTGCCCAACGTAAATCAGAGAGACACCAGACCATTTTGCTATACGGACAATGCAAGAATGTGTGAATGTCATTATCATTTAGAGCTTGGCAGAAGGGACAAATGGCTTCGAAACCTGGAGTTCGCCGTGCGAGTTTAACACCAAGTGGAAGTGAGTCCGAACACAATCTCCAGCCAAACACACGGACTTTGCTCGGAACTTTGGCATTCCACATGGATTTCCAGCCCTTTTGTATATGTTTATCATTCGACGTCGAGGACGTGGCACAACTCTGCCGAGCCGAATCAAATGCCAAACGATACGCCGATTTAACCGAGAAAGAACCAGATTTTGTAAAGTGCCAAACAATTTCATCATCAAGATGTACACTAACAGGCATGGCCAAAATAGCAGCACAATCAGCTGGGGCAAAATGAGATTCAACAAGATTTACATTCCAATCATTTGTAGATAGGTCAATAAGGTGACTCACCATAGTAGGCGGAGGTAACAGATCAAGCCGTTGTGACGGTCGGAAAGAAGTGGTGCTCGATATCCATGGATCAATCCAAATTCTTGCTTTACGACCATTACCAATACGCCAACGATAGCCCTTTCGGATAAGGTCACAAGAAGAGATGATGCTTTTCCAAGTAAACGGTGGTCTTGTACCTAAATCCGCATCAAGTATAGTGGAGTTTGGATAGTATCGTGAACGAAGCAATTGTCCCACCAAGGAATCGGGACGAGTGAGGAGACGCCAACACTGTTTAGTAAGCATGGCACTATTGAACGCACGAAGATCCCTCAATCCGAGTCCTCCCTGAAGCTTTGTAGTGCAAAGTCGAT
Organism: Sesamum alatum; assembly: GCA_034509735.1. Lineage (NCBI taxonomy): Eukaryota > Viridiplantae > Streptophyta > Magnoliopsida > Lamiales > Pedaliaceae > Sesamum > Sesamum alatum. Next base: position 13,429,902 of record JACGWO010000008.1, read on the forward strand.
TCCAAGATAACTAATGTATTTTCTGACTACCAGAATGAAGCCATTAGGTAGACGGAACACTCCCATAGAATACGTTGGAATAGATTGCACAACAACTTTGATCAAAATCTCCTTGCCAACTGAGGATAACTGTTTCTCACCCCACGAATTAAGCTTCGACCAAATTCGATCACGTAAGGAGCTGAAAACCATCTTCCTTGATCGTCCCACCACTGACGGTAAGCCAAGATATTTTTCATGACGGTCTGCCACACGAATATCAAGCCCACAAGAGATTGCAGTCGTCAAATGAGTTGGGGTGTTCTTACAAAAGACGATGACAGATTTCTGTAGGTTGATCTCCTGCCCAGAAGCCCTCCCATACACTTCCAAGATGGACTTGATACACTCCATAGATTCAAGAGATGCTTCACAACATAAGAACGTATCATCCGCAAAGAATAAGTGGGAAATACTCGGAGCACGGCGAAAAATCCGAATTCCCTCAAGGTGGCCCGAACGTTCAGCATGGGAAATAAGGGAGCTAAGAGCCTCCGTACATAATAGGAACAAGTACGGGAAAAGTGGGTCCCCCTGACGGAGTCCTCATTCCGGCACAACCTTGCTAAACTGCCTGCCACTCAAAACAAAGGAGTACGACACAGAAGAAACACAGAGTAAAACAAGCTCAATAAAATGCAAATGGAAACCTAATTTCAAAAGTACCTGGCGGAGGAAACTCCACTCAACCTTGTCATACGCCTTGCTCATATCCAATTTAAGAGCCATATTCCCTTCTTAACCCAATTCTTAGTCTTGAAAGTGATTAATCTCAAAGACTATAAGTATATTATCAGTTATTAGCCTGCCAAGAATAAACGCCGATTGGGTGGGGGAGATGATTTTGTCAAGCAAGGGTTTTAACCAATTAGCAATACATTTAGTGACAATTCACATTACCACATTAAATAAGCTAATTGGTCGAAAATGGGTAATCAATTCCGAATTCTTGACCTTAGGAATCAGAGAGATATGCGTGAAATTCAGATTATGATCAAAGGTGCGATCATTCAGGATGCTAAGAGCACAATTGAAAACATCATATTTGACGATATGCCAATATTTGTGAAAAAAGATCGAAAGTATACCATCGGGACCAGGTGATTTTAAGGGAGCCATATGAGAAATAGCAAAGGTGACTTCCTCAGCGGTATATGGTTTAATCAGCTCCGAGTTCATGTCTGAGTCCACTTTACTTGATAACGATTCGACCCCACGCTCCAAATCATTGACCGATGGCTCATTAGATCTGAACACTCCTGCGTAATGATGCGATATATGATTAGTAATATCCCGCTTATCCTCCAACCAATTACCATCAGCACCCCTAAGCCGTTTAATCATGTTCCTCTTAAACGTCTGACTCGCATAAGAATGAAAGAACCTAGTGTTTCTGTCACCTTCTTTAAGCTAATGAGACTTAGCGCGCTATTTCCAAACAACCTCCTCGTCTTGTATAAGTTCTTCCATCTCATTCTGAAGTTGACACTCCTGGAGTTTGTTAGCAGCCGTAGTACTTTGCCGTCGAAGAAACTGAATGTGCTTCTCAATCTCAGAATTTTTTTTGCGAATAGCACCACACCCTAAATTCTTCCGAGCCAGCAAATTCGATCGGCATGAACACACATTATGCTGAAACTGTTGTTGTGCCAAAGAGGTACCAGAAAGACGCCAAGAGCCCGAGATGATATTTTCACTATCATAAGAGCGAACCCAAGCTGCCTCAAATTGAAACGGTTTTACAAAATATGTGCTATGGTAAGACAATGGAGATAAGTCCACCAAGAGGGGATTATGGTCGGAATGGATGCTATCCAAAATTCGAGCCGAGGCATTAGGAAAAGAAAGCTGTCAGTTATTGTTGTCACACGCCCTATCTAGTCTTTCATAGATTGTGTGAGGTTCCTCGCGACGATTACACCAAGTGAATAAGTCACCCGAATACCCAAGATCGAATAAATTGGAGTGTTCCACCGCTGCACGAAAGGCCCGAAGCTGCCATGTTGGTCTCGGAAGACCACCTCTTTTCTCCGATTGGTCTAATATCTCATTAAAGTCTCCCGCAACAAGCCAAGCCCAAGGTGATTCCAATGCTAATCTGGTAAGTAATTCCCAACTAAGGCGACGTTTGGATGTATCCGGGTCACCATAAAATCCCGTAAAGCGCCAAGGAGGAGAATTATCATCCATAGTGACTGTTACATCAATGTGATACTGCGAGAAACTCCGAAGAACACATGATATCGATTTATCACAAAACAACGCTAAACCACTGCTGCGATCACAACTATCTACACCAAATCCATGCATGTTGAACCAACAACGATGATGATCAATTTTGTGAGTAGAACATTTGGTTTCCACAAGGAAAACCAAAGAGGGATGGTGTACCCGGATGAGAGATTCCAGGTTTGTAACTGTCCAGGGCCCCCCCAACCCTTGGCAGTTCCAGGATAACAGACTCATAATGAAGGGCGGGACTACCCTGCAGTCGTCGCCAATTCCGCGTGAGTTCCATAAAAGTCCACAAGATCAACATCCGTTTGCTTCACACATTTAGAAGGAGATTCCACCGCATCTAAGGTCTCATCAATCAATTTACATTTACGGGGAACAGATATAATTTTGCGAGCTGGTTTCGTATGGCCTTTAGTCGGATTGGAAGAGGATGATGTGAGATGGATAACGAAGGCTCGACAGTAGCTGAAAATGTAAGTGGGACATCTCTAAGGGCAACGTTGAGAGAAGGTGTTATGGTAGGATTATGGGACTCAGTTATAGGGTTTATAGTAGAAGTAAGGCTGGGTATAGTAGGGCTAATGGAAGATATAGTAGGACAGATTAGTGGAGTAAGTGTTTGGTTGGTAGGAAGAGTTAACGGAGTGGTAAGGAGGCTAGATGTATAAGGTGGTGGACAAATATTTGAGAAGGATGGGGAAGAGGTGAGTGCTCTAGGTGTTGGTATAGAAGTAGCCGGACAAGAAGGGGCTGAGTAGTGGAAAATGGCCGAACCCCTTCTTGAGAATGTGGGTGGTGGGTCAGTCGAGTTTTGGGGAGTAAAAGACGGCCGAGTGACGGGTGTCTTAGTACCTCTCGATCGAAGGTTGGTCGGGGTAGTAGCTCGGAGCCACGGACCAAAGGGAAGAGGGTCTTTTAGTGCATCAAATCCTGGTTCGTATTGACACGCACAGAATTTCAGAATATGGCCAAGACAACCACACCAATAGCAGTAGTTGGGCAATCTCTCATAAATGAAGGTTATAGTTGATTCTGACCCCATAGAAGTGTGCATTTTCAAAACTTGTCTCAATGGTTTCGTGACATCAATCCCCACCCGAATCCACAGTGATGAACCCCAAAATTGTCCTCCGCTGTCGAACTCAATATCTCTAAACTGACCAATCTGATTTCCAATTAATTCGGCCATATTCCGAGATATGCGGCCAAGAGAGAGGCTGTGAATGTGGACACAAAAATTAGCCCAATCAAGGTCGACAGAGACTGGGTCGTCATCCTCCTCCAAGGCTCGAATGACAATTAAATTTTTCTCAAAGGCCCAAGGTCCCCCGTCATCTCTTGCGGTCAAGAATATGCGCAAAATTGAAAAGTATACGACCATTTTCAATAAGACGGATATCCAAACCCGTGATAGGGTTGAAGACGTTCATCAAAGTGTTCTTCATGGCCTCAGAGTTGAAACTGCGATTACCAAGAAGCCGACCCACCATATGGAATCCGGGCACCTCCGACTCCCCCTGCCAAGATCCAAGTGGAACCATAACACTACGCTGTTCTACTTTCGAAAGCCCCAAAACCTCTTTCATTATGCTCAGATCTTCAGCCATCGGTCAATGAATTATATGTAGAGGAAAGGAGATCAAGTAACTGGACACCCAAAACACGATCACGGCGATGAGAATTCCACAACCTACAAGAGTCACAGAGTAGAAAGCAAGGCAGACCAATACAAGAAAAGTAGGACACAAAAACTAAAATCACTTAAAACAAGTAAAGAATAAGGGTAAGAGAGCCACCAGTAGGAATAAACCAGGCGTATAACTTCGATGAAGGTCCACCGGCCGGCGACAACTGCAGCAAGAAGAAACTAGTAGGGACCGGAAGAGGGTAAATTGGCCATGCAGAATGGAAGGTTTTGCATGGGGAAGGAAAGGAGAGCAAACCAAGGGGATAAAAACGGGAAAGTCAACCCTTAAATACTAAGGCCTGACAAGGAGGGAATTCGCTCTCATACGAGAGAAGAAAGATGTATAAAAAAAAATGATTGCATCTATTTTCGTGCGTTTCTTGTACAGAATATATTCAGAGTGCTTTTAGTAATCTTCTCTTTTATCTTACTTATGTTTCATTTGATATTTACCCATTAAATAGCACATTGATTTAAGGGTTAATTATACTTAGACCCTCTCTAAAAATGTGAAATTACACTTTCTCTCAAAAAAGTTTTAAAATTACACTTATACCCCTTTCAAAAATTCTCTGTTTATACCCGACCCCCTTCTGTTAGAGTTTGAACGGAAAATATTTATGTCAACAAAAAAAATTACATAAATTTTAAACTTTGTCTATCATTTAACATTTTTATGAATATTTTTGTACTTATATGGGAATAAATGTAATGTATGTATAGAGAGTGAGTTAACATCATTATATTTTTTTCTTATAAATGCAAAATTATTACATGGGGATGTTAAATGAGGGGTAAAGTTAAAAATTTATGTAATTTTGTTTGCAAATATCAGCATTTTTCATTAAAAAAAAAAAAAAAACCCCAACAAAAGAGGGTCAGGTGTAAATGGTGAACTTTCAGAAGGGGTGTAAGCATAATTTTGAAATTTGTTTGGGAGAAAGAGTAATTTCGTATTTTTAGAGAGGATCTAAGTGTAATTAACCCTAGATTTAATTTTGGGGAAGGAATTGGAGTTTCTTTATGGTAGTTTGATGCTTTACATGATGTGAAAAGGTCAACGACAATGTGCAAAGAGAATGATCAATGAAGGAGAAGGGTGTGGTCAAAGGTGACAACGAGAGCAAAAGCAAAAAGAGCATGGTCTTGAGAGAAAATGAGGATTTTTATCGAAAATCTGGTTCAATTAAAAAATTGATCGGACAAATTAGATCATCGTGCACAAGTTGATCAAGTTCTATCAGGTAAGAAAGATGAGGTGCAGGGTCAGAGGAGTTTATTGAAATGGTAAAGAAAGAGAAATTGGTTGGAGAAGGCAACAAATTAACTTCCAATTCAGAAGACATCTTTTGTCAATTACACTGCAAAGTATCAGCTTGATCATAATGTTAAAGCTCATCTGAATAGGAAGGTAATCCATAGCAAACTTAGTAATTTCATGGCTGCTAAATGCTATGTGGCTTATAAAATCAGTGATGGGAACATTTTTGAGGAAATTGTAATTTACGTTCCATAATTTATTTCATTTGCGATTTTGGTTCCATTATTTTATACGACTTAGTAAATTTAGTCCCACAAGTCCGAAAGAGTTCCAATTTACACCCCATTAACACTTTGCGTTAAATTGTTAATGGAAGGAGCACGTGCCAAGCACATGCTCTGTTAACTTTATTTCTTAAGTTAACAGTCCATCCATTAACAATTTAACGGACAGTGTTGATTGGACGTAAATTGCTATTTTTTTGGACTTGTGGAATTAAATTTGCTGAATCGTAAAATAATGAAACTAAAATTACAAATAGGATAAGTTAAGCACAGTAAATTAATATTTTCCTGGAACACGGAAGAAGAAGGTGAAGTACAAATCTTAGATGGTACTATATATCAGAAGAAAAGAGTTTGGAGCCCCTTTGTGGCCTCAAAAAAATTTGATAAAAGTGTATTTGTTTTTTAACAAAGCTTCAATGCTTTTTTGTGCCTTAATCTGGTCCTCTCATTTTGTGCACTTATTCCCTTTAATCTTGTGAAATTGGTTTGAATTTGTTACTAACGTCGCATGATGTTATTTATATAGATGTAAGAGGTTGACATGCAGGACCTTGATGGTCCAAGTGCATTTGATGAGGTCAGAAAATAGGTATGAAATATCAGTTTAGATTTAAATACCTCAATATAATTTTTCAATTTATAATGAATTGTACAATAAAAAGTATATATTTATCTAAATTATTAATATTCTCATTAAGTAGTATTAGTTTCCAATCTATATTGAATTATACAATACAAATGATACATTCAATTAATGTTTTATTTTTTTAATAAGTAATATCAATTTAGATTTAAAATACTTAACATAGTTTTCAATCTATAATGAATTGTATAAGACAAATTATGTACTCAACTAAATGTTTATTTTTGTATTAAGTAATTGTTGGAATAGGTGACCAGAAAGTCAATAAGGATTCATCAGTGGCAACAATGAGTTTGTTCTGCTTACTGCTAGCATTGAATGGGGTTTCGATGTCACAACAAACGCCCACAGACTGAACATGTGAATCTAGGAAGTTGGATTGCGCATAGATTGACGGTCGTGGAACCAACTTCTGTGGATCGGTCTGAAACACTCCAAGTCGAGGACCTCAAGATTGGGTACCGAGGGTCCGAGAGAGACTTGCACTAAAGATCGCAATCAAGTTTCATCGGCAGGAGACGTAGGTCATCTATGCCATCTTAGTAGGTTGGCTGGCAGGAGGTCAGCTGACTGAGGTGACTCGTGGGAATCGTCATATGGAAGCCTGTAAGCGCTTGGTTGGTATCACTTGTATTCCCAGCTCCGATAGTATGATATTAATCCTCGGACTTGAGAAACGATGACAGTCACATGCACACGGTGCCTGTATCTTAGGTTTGGTGAGCAGCTTCTATGTCGAAAGACATAGTCGTTATAAGCCTTATCAAGTGAAGTCAAAGTGTGTAGTGAGCACGGTGCGTTCCAAGAAAGAATTAGTCTCCTGTCAATGTTATGACAGTAGTGCCATGGACCGTTGTTAGATGGCCACCCATGGTAACGAGCGAATTTTGGTTATGGGATAATCGGGAATTGGCCCAAGTCTATCTGAGGATGAACCTAAAAAGTCACACACGATTCACTAGAAGTGAAAGGAATTAATTTAGAATTAATTCCAGGAAAAGAATTAAATTAATTTCTTGGAGATATTAGCCTTTATTGATTAATCCGTCCAGGTCCCAACTGTCGGACCCGGCCCAATCTCGCTAGAGACGAAAACAGACATGCCCCAAAGGGGACGGGTTCGGGTCAGGGCTCCAATTTTTGGCAGCCAACTGCCATCCCTAAGTTTGGTCTTAAACCATTTTCCTTTTTCCAAAAAAAAAAAAAAAAAAAAAATAGAATGAAATTTCCTCTCTAGGAAAGCAAAAACAGAAATTAAGACATTTAAGACCGACCAATTGTTGTAAGTGGGTCTTGATTCATTAGAAACGTTTCGAAATAATTTATGTTCCATCTCTTCATCTACACTCATCCGGGGTTTTGATTCGACTGTTCTTTTGTTTCCCTGTTCAAGTAATTGGTGTTTAGGATGGAGTGCACACGAAGGGGATGTAGCTCAAATGGTAGAGCGCTCGCTTAGCATGCGAGAGGTACGGGGATCGATACCCCGCATCTCCATTATTTGTACCTTGTGATTTTGAAGTTTATTTATTTCTGATCTGTGCGAATAACAATTATTCTTGGCTTTTCTCAGTCATTATTTTTCCTGCTGAAGTCTTGAATCCGGAAGAGAAGGCGAATTCCTGTTTTTAATCGACACAGCCGGTTCTTACAGATGAGTATGTTTTTCCGTCCGGTTCAATCAATCTTGATCTTGATCATTGTACTTGTGCTTAATCAGCAGGCCTACAAACTAGGAAATCAACTTTTATGACCAATTCTAATAGGATAAATTGCATAAAACCCCAATGTGTTTTCAAAATTTAGCTAAAAAATTCCTTTATATTAAAAAAATAAGCAAAAAGTCCCAGTGTTATTTAAAATAGGCCGCCGTCGGCGTTGAAACAAAATAAAAAGTTTTAAAAAATTAAATAAAATTGATTTTAAAAAAAACAGAAAAATTATAAAAAGTATTAAAGTTTTATTTTAAATTTATTGTAATTTAATTTTTATGTATTTTGATATTTAATTATTGTTTTCTATAAATAAATATAATTTATTGAAATAAATTTAACTAAATAAAAATTCAGTTTGTAATAATATATCATTATAATTGAATTTATTTATATTTATAAATATTTAAATTTGAAAAGTTAATTTTAATATATTAATTTTTATATTGTATTTTTCATTTTAAAATTTGAACTTTTAAAAATTTTATATATTTCTTAGGTATATTAAACATATTTAAACTAATTAATATTTTAAATTATCAACGATATAATTTATTAAAATAGATTAATCAATCATAATTAAATTAAATCAAAAATATATAATTTATTAAAATATATCTAAATATCGAATAAAAGTGCAAAATATATATTTGGACATTTAAATAACCTCAAAAAAGGTTAAAACTGAAAGAGGGCACAGTAGACATTTATACACTTAAAATAACCTCAGAAAATGCTAAAAATGAACCCCACACTCACAATGAGCGCGTGTAATACACTCTCCGTTAGTTTCTAACGGAGAGGGGTTTTTTCTTTTTGCAGTATATTATAAAATACAGGGGGTTTTTTACCTATAAATATAACACAGGGGGATTTCACACTATTTCACCAAAACACAGGGGGTGTTATGCAATTTACCCATTCTAATTTGAAATAGCATCATTCAATTAGTTTTTGGTTTGAGAGTCCACGGCTCCACGCCTCACAAAACCCAACAATTTCGTCACATTAGCTTAATATTAGGAAAAGAAAAAGAATAATTATATTTATATCCCCTAACTTATGGTCTGTTTATACAAATCACCCTTATCTTTTGACGAATAATTATACATACATCCACTAGAAATATAAGCATCATTTACAGAAACCACCCCTATTTTTTAGAAAACTACATTTACACCCCTCAAAAGTATCGATATTATTACACAAACTACCCCTATTTCTTGGCTATCAATGGTGATTTCTGTAATTATGCAAAAGATATGGGTGGTTTGTGTAAATAGACTATAGGTCAGGGGGTGTAAATGTAAGTATCCCAAAAAAAGTTCTTGCCAATGAGCCTAACTCAATTGCCCCATGACTTTTAAGGTCATGGGTTCGAACCCCACGAGCGTGGGATGTTGTTTCTACTTAATAGTAGAAGTAATTTTACTTTATTAGGTAATTAATATATATTATTATAGTTAATGGTAAGATCTTAGATATAAAATATTTGACATGAAAAAATTTAATTGATATAGTCGAAGTAAATAATAATTCATTGCTCCACTTAAAAAAAAAAAGTTTTCATCACAAGGTCCTCACAAATGGGCCACACATTAGGTCTAGTTTAGAATAGTGTGACGAAATGTAATTTCCTCATATATATAATTGTGAGGAAAATAATTTTCTCACTAATAAATGATGTATTTGACGAATATGTCCTCATTTTAAATATTGTTTTCCTCATAATAAATTATTTTCTCACAAAGAATATATTTTATTAAATGTAACCAAATATGTTCTCACGTTATACTGCTTTTTCTTCACATATTATACTAATAAAATGTGACGATAATTTTCTCACATTAAAATTATTCAAAATTAATTTTAAAAAACTCAATAATTTTATTTATGATAATAATTTCCTCACAATATAATTACTCAAAATAAATTTTAAAAAGATTAAAAATGATTTGTGGCGAATTTTAATGTGACATTTAAATTTTTATTTCAATTAAATTTAAATTTTTAAACATTTGCTTGTGAGGAATATTTTCTCACATAACATTCTAATGTGACATAAATTATTCATCCAAAAAATCATTAATTGCAATTTTACCACAATTTTAGTATTTAATAAGATTCATATTTGATCCCTATATCTTGGCCTAATAAGATAAAATTTCGCATCTCAAGCATATTTGTCTCAAAATAATTCAAAATAATATTAACCTAGAACTATCATAAAAAATTAAAGCATGTGTCAATTAGATAATAAATTGCAAGGCATTCATACATTGATTAAAGAAATGATAAGAATCATGCATTAGAGAAAATCGGGACAAAATATTTGAATATAAAACATACTTGACATGCTCAATATTTGAGTAGATTACAAAATTCAAACTAGAAAAAATAAAAAATTACATATCCATATCAATTCCTATTTTCATCGAAGATGATATATCAACACTACATATCAGCGTTTGACGTGTTCGAAGCTCATGCAGAACCATGTTCCATTGTACAATCTGTTAAAAGAATATGTAGAAAACAAAGAAAAAGAAAAACAAGAGCATTAGTGCATAAAAAATCAATGTGAATATTCAAGAACTAGAATAATAATCTATTGCAACATTCAATATCTATTTCTCCTAAATAAATTGCTTAAATATACCGCTAAACTCCCTTTTACCCCCTATGTTTTGTTGAAAAAGCTAAAATAATCCCTTGTGATACAGAAATAGGAAAAAAAAAAAAAGAAAAAACCCTCGTGTTTTGTTAAACTTAGCAAAAACACCCCTATCATAAGTAACTAATGGAAGGGGCATTGCATATGCAACTCATGCGATTTTTGGTGTTTTTTGCTGCTTTTGACCTCAACTTTGGTTGATTTTTACTAAAATATTCTCATGATGTGTATATATTTGATTTGGGCATTTTTGACTTGTTTTGATTGATTTTTTTGCATTTTCATCTATATAAAAAATTAATTTTTTAAACCATATTTAAAAAATAAGAAAAAAGTATATAATTCTTTTAAAGTTTTATAATTGTAGTTGAAATATTAAATAAAATCATAGTGCAAAGATTAATATTGTAAATTCATTTTTTTAAATTTAAATATCTTAATGAATATAATTGTTAATATTAGACTAATTATTTTATTTTTAATTTATTGGTTTAAACCTTATTTTTAGCGGATTTTTTTTTTTGGCATTTTAATCCATACTAAAAATATCATTTTGTGTCTTAACTATTTTTACTTCAACATAAAAATAAAAAATAAAATAATTAAATTTTGAACTTAAATTAAAAAATAAATTTAAATCACAAAAGAAAAATATGCATTTTTTGTGTTTTATTATTCTTAAATTTTATATTCCTTTTCTTTAAATACTTAATTTTTATTAATTTAGTTTAAATTAAAATCTTAATTAAATTTTTACTCACGTTAAAATTAACAATTTAGAAATTAAAAAATAAAAATAAAAAATTTGGGCGACGATGACGACGGTCTCCCAAGCTGGGGCAACGTCGACGTCGCCCGGGTTTGCATTGGGCGACGGCAAATCGCCCAGATTCATCATCATCGCCCCTTCGAAGGGGTCGACAAGTGAGGTGGAGGGGGTCGACAGGTGGCGAGGGGTGGGGAGGGTAGCGGGGTTTAGCGACTTTGGCGGTGGTTGAGAGGAGGGAAGGGGAGGGGGGTGGAGGGGGTGGGGGGTTAACTTAATTTTTTATAATATTATTATTTTTTATATTATATATTTAAAATTAGTTAAATATATGCCATTGATTTGTATTAATAAATTTAGGATAAATGCTACATTTGGTCCCTTAAGTTTTCGTTCAAAATCACTTTAGTCCCTCAAGTTCATTTCTTGAGTTTAACATCCTTAAACTTTAGTTTTTGTCTCAGTTTGATCCTTCTGACTCTTTTCCAGCAAAAATGTGATCGAATTTTTTTTTTTTAGAGGGTAAAATGGTCAATCTAAGTTTGATTTTCACTTTAGTCCCCTAAGTTTGTAAAATTAGCACATTAGTCCTTTTTTAAGTGAAAAAATAACTCTTTTCTATTTTTATATGTTTAATATGATGTAATTTTCTTATGTGAATAATCAAAACTTTGAACTTCTGTGAACATATAATAACATATTGCTTAATTTAAAATAAGCGGTCTCTTTTTTTTTTTTTTTTTTCATTTTTAGTAGTTAAAAAACATCAAAATTGTGAATTAATTTTTAAAACTTATATATGAAATCCACCAAATAATCTAGTTAACAAGTCCATCCTACCAACTTTTTGTTCAAAACCCCAACTGTTAATATTTCATAACATTGTTAAATTTATTTTCTTAGACTTATTTAAGTCCAAAGATTAAAAATTACTAACTTAAATTTTTTTATTATATTTTCCGATTATATAAGTTCTGTAAAGTTTATTCATAATTAATTTTTATTGTAACTTCGAAAAAAAAAAAAAAGAGACTATTTTGTTTTAAGTTACGCAATATATTATTATTATGTTTACAGGATTTCAAAATTTTAATTATTCATACAATATAATTACATCATTTTCAACATATAAAAATATATAAAAAAAAATGGTTTCTTGGTTAAGAAAAGGACTATTTTGATAATTTTACAAACTTAAGGGACTAAAGTGAAAAAATTAAATTTAAAAATTGACTATTTTACCCTCCAAAAAGTCAAGATTCAGCCACATTTCCGCCGGAAAATGGTCAGAGGGACCATACTGGGACAAAAACCAAAGTTAGGGATGCTAATGTCAAACAATGAACTAAGGGAAAGTAATTCTTAACAAAAACTTAAGGGACCAAATGTGACATTTGCCCATAAATTTAAGATCAACGGTCAGACTAATATTGAGTAGATCTAATGGTTCTGATATAATCAATGAAGATCCAATGGTTATTAAAATAAATAATGATATATAATAAGTAAGGGCATAACGGTCAATTCATCAAAAAATTAACACTGTTAGTGGTTTTTAACGGAGAGGGGCGATTGAGCGGAATTTTACAAAACACAGTTGGATTGTTTAGCCTATTCCAAAACAGGGGGGGGGGAGGGGGGATGATTTATAACCCACTTTTCAAAACACAGTGAGATTTTATGCATTTTAGCCTAAATATTGAATTGGGACCATTGCATAAAACCCCCCTGTGTTTTTAAAATTCAACTAAAAACTCCCTATGCTTTTAAAAATAATGCACACTCTCCCCTGGCATTAATTTTCTTTAACGGTGTTAAATTTTGTAGGAATTTGTCCGTTTTGCCCTTGTTTTAATAGCTATTGATCTTCAATATTATAAATGATCGATCCCAAGTTTAACAAATTTTGATAATATATTTTATATTTATATATACAATTATATATATTATACATACATGTATATAACATATATATCACCTCCTTCGACGACACCACCACCACCACATCTAGACCTATCAATGGGCGGGTAATACCCAGACCTATACCCATTACAATAGTTAATACACATACCCAGACCCAATAGTTTTATATTAGACCCAGACCCGGACCCATACCCATTGAAATAAGTCTTTTGGGTATGGGTAGGGTCTAGACCCTAAAATACCCGTGGGTATGGGTATTGAATGGGTAAAATTTAAAATTCTTCAAATTTGTAAATTTTTATATATCAATCGACTCGATTTACTTGTCATGTAAAATTAGTTAAGCTCGACTAACATATGAAGATAAGATTTGTTTGAATTTGAATTGTAAAAACTCATTAAATTAAAGTTGAACGCAATTTCAAATTGATAAAAAAATGTATTTCAAAGTTAAAGCCTATTTTCATACTTATTTTTTCTTACCGTTTTTCAATTTATGTTCATATTTTGAATCTATATAGATTATGTAATTGATTAATAATGGCTAATATTTGAGCAAAGTCAAGATCATTATTTACATTTCAATTATCGATGTTCGATTTGCAAATGTTAAAAAATTGAATAGCTTTTAATTTATTTTATCGATTGCAAATTCATGAAATATTTTTATTAAATTAATTTTGTAATATGTTTTGATTATATCATTATAAAAAAAATGTATATAATGCTTTATCACTTTAACAAATTAACATAGGTAAGACCCATTGGGTAAGACCCATATTGGACCCAATTACTATGTGTATAGCATGGGTAAGACCCAACGGGTATTACATGGGTAGGGTCTGTGTAGGGTCTATAAATAATAACTATGGGTATTTATTGGATCTGGGTCTGGGTAGGGTAATGCCCGCCCGTTGACAGGCCTAACTGCATCCCACGACTCCACCGACTCCTGCAATGCCGACCTCTTCCACCACCTCGATTGGGAATCCTCCCGCCCCAGATTATCACCAATGACGAGAAAGCCATTATCATCATCATCAAAGTACTTATCTCTCCCGAAACTCTCCTCCATCTTCCGGAAAGAACAGAAGAACTACTCTACCCCTCCGCCCCCTTCTGGCACCGCCGCCTTGAAGCGGGTGACCTCCACCTGGATTTGGGTGAAGACGCGATGGGCGTCGCCGCCTAAATCATTGTGCCCAGATCTGGACAGTGAGTGTTCACGGCTTGGAGAGGTAGCGGAGAGTGGAGGCAATGGGGTGGCAGCGGTGTGGAGGAGGAGGCACGGGGGGTTGGGAGTGGGGATGGGGGCCTCGGGGAAGAAAGACGACTGTTTTCTTTTTATATATATATATATATGTTGTATTTTTAATCTTATAACTTTTAATATAATAAATTAAATTAATTATGTATTTTTACGTTTAAATATCATTATATTGAAATATTAAATTTTACACAGTAATTTATAAGAATATAATTTCAAAATATATCCAACACAAAATCAAATTAATTAATAATATTTAAAACTAAAATCATGTATTTTAATTTTAAAAATTTATAAATATTAAACTACCTAAAAATATCATAGTTTCATATATATATATATATATATAATAATAATTTAATTTGATTCAATAATATTTTCATATAAATATTAATGAATATTAATTATTTATTATTTATCATAATTTTTTTTAGTAAAATATGAAAAGAAAGAATAAAAGAAAATAAAGAGAGGGAATTAATAATTGCATAAAATAGGGGCAAGTTTATCCATTCAACAAGGTCAAAAGGCTGAAAATTGGTCAAAATTATATTCCACTCACATTTCGAGCGAGTGTAGGCCACTCTCCGTTTTTTTTAACGGAGAAGGTTTTTTTTGCAGGGTTTATAATAGTAGGGGATCTTTTTTGGATATTTAATTAACACAGGTAAGTTTTTAGCAATTTTTCTATAACACATGGGGTATTATGCAATTTTCTCTATTGAATTATCCAACACTAAGACCTAGCTCAAATCTGTTGGAAATGAACAATAAACAACAATACCATTTCTCTTCTCCGAAAATGAAACTCTTTCTCTATTACAGAGGCAGCTGCTCCTTCACAGGCTACTACTCTGTCATAAGAGCAACAAATTTGTTGACTCCTTCACATAGAAACAACCATTGTTTCTATGTGAAAGAGGCAACAAATGTGACAAAGAAACTTAGGTTGTTTCTCTGCTACGGAGGCTTTACAACTCGGTAAAAACTCATGCAGCATACAATTGCCAAGGAGCTAAAGTATATGACCACTTTTGAACGAAAGCACACTGAAAAAGCATTCAATCAGGCTATCTCAGGTAATGTACACTATTCAATACCATAAAGAAAATTCAAGTAAGCTCCATTAACAATAAAATTTATTACAAGGAAAAGTGAATTCCTCGGAGAAATGCAACTTACGTTAAGAGGAAAATCAATGTACTTTTTGAATTGTACTCTCTAATTGTGTTTTTCCTGTATAAAGTATCAAAGTATCATCAGTTAATTACATCAAAAAAGGGATAATTTCACTTTTAATACCCCAACTATACCTCCTTTTCACCTTTAGTACCCCATGTTTCTAAGTCATCTGACTTGGTACCCAAAGTTTTCATCTTTTATCCACCTAAGTACCCTCTATTAGGTTGACTGTTAAAGCAAACGGTCAACCATATTTTGAAGGAAAAATCGGGCGGTTACTTGTCCATTTAAAGGCATGTTTGGTTGCCGTTTCATACACCACAAGAAATAGACTTGAAATAGTGAAATTGAAAAAATTTTGGCAAAAAATGAGAGCAATTTCGGCACATATCTGGAACAAACCATGTAAAAACTCCACAATATTCCTTTTTCTGTGAGCAAAAAAGTAAGAGCAAAAATTAACGGTAAATAATAACAAACAAATAAATAAGAACAAAAAATAAATTTGATTAGGATATGCCCAAATCCTTCTTTTCGAATTTATTTTGGTCCAAGAAGTGTCCAATGGTGGCTCAATTCCACACTCACAATATATATATATATATATATATATATATATTTCCACATAAATTTCTCATTAGACGAGCACACACTCGAATTTGAGTAAGATTGAAACTGATTTCTCCTCATCACTCTTGTTTTTTGCCAAAAATTTCTCAATTTTACTATTTCAAGTCTATTTCTCGTGGTCTGTGAAACAACAGGCAAACATGCCCTTAAATGGACAAGAAACCGCCCGATTTTTCCTCCAAAATTGGGTTGACCATTTGTTTTAACGGTCAACCTAACAATGGGTACTCAGTAGATAAGAAATAAAAACTTTCGGTACCAAGTCTGATGACTTAGAAATATGAGGTACCAAAGATGGAAAGGAGGTATAGTTGGGGTATCAAAAGTAAAATTGTCCCTATAAAAAAATATACATTTCATATTTCAGGCATATTTTGCCTATGCACATAGAAAAAAAAATGCCTCAACATGGAGACAAATTAAGACCCTTTAACAGAGGTATGGCATGCCTCCGTTTTGCTTTTTTTTTTTTTTTTTTAATAATGAGCGATGAATTCATATATCAAAAAGCCAACAACAAAGGTCTCCACAAGCCAATCACAAGATCAACCAAAAAACAAAAGAACTCAATTAAAACCTGCTACATAAGCTAAATCAACTAGGGAAATAATTTCATAACAGAAATACAAAAGCCATCAGCAATTGAACTTCCACAGAAACAGTGATCCAGCACCAGCATCCAACCTAACCTCACAGATCGACCACATTGCACAACCCTCATACTACTTTGAGTCATTTGATAATTCTCGCCAAGCGCTCTTACTTCTCTCCAGATGCAAATTGGTTCCGACTTGTTATCCTCCATAAGCCACCTGCATCTGTACTTCCCAAAGAGCCCAACAACATATAAAGAACAACCTCCTTTCCTCACCATTAATCTGTTGCACAACGTACAACACCCACTTTGCCACCCCCTGCTGCCAAGTAGACACAACCCTCCACGGAGAAAGACTCAAAGCCTAGACCTGCCTCGTAAACAGGCACTCAAGCAACGAATGTTGGATAGATTCTACCTCTACTCCACACATGGGATAGCATGTATCCGCATCCTTATTCCTTTTGGCCAAATTCTCCGGCGTTGGCAAAGCCCCCACGCACAGACGCCACATGGACACACGGACCCTCGGTGGTACTCATGTAAACCACAATAAAGACCACAACGTACCTAGCTCACCAGCCAAACTCAGCCCCGGGCAAGATGAAGAGGCCATATCCCTTTCCTTAATTGTCATGGCAAGTCGATATGTGCTCTTCGCCATAAATCACCCCACCCCACCCACCCCCCACCCCCATTCGAACCTCCAAATCCAGTGGACCCCCATTTCCCGTACCTCATCCCTCTCCACTAGCACCCTTCCACCAACAAGTCTCGCTCCCCCTAGAATGCTACGCGAGGCAACGATGGCCTTGCCCCTTAGGTGGCACTCCAAAACACCCCCCTAAAAAAATACTTCAATTTTTGAGCACCTTACTCAATAGAGACTCCGGCTGACTTATGACCCTCCACCCCTGGTTGGCTAGCATGGCTCAGTTGAAATCCCAAAGACTACGAAACCCCAAGCCCCCTGCCTCCTTCCCCCGAGAAAGCTTGCTCCAAGCTACCCAATGCACCCCTCTCTCCCCCATACAATGCCACCAAAAATCTGCCACTGAAGATTCAATTCTCTTCAAGAAGACTCACGGAAGCTGGAAGCAGGACATCACATAAGTCGGTAGCGACTGGATAACAAACGTAATCAACACCCCTTTCCCTACCTGCGGGAGTAGCTTTGCATTCCACCCAGAGATATGATCTGCTATCCCCTCCCAGGTGCTCTCTCGAGCGTTCGTTGTAGGATACAATTACAACAATGCATGCATCATATTGGGCACATAGAAAAGAACTACGAAAAACTACGTATAACAAAGAGTATTAATGAATTGATGTAATAAAAATTTAGAAGTAGAACAATAAAGATTAAAAATAAATAAAAATTGTAGATGTAGGATACGATTACAACAACGCATGCATCATATAGGGCACATAGAAAAGAACTACGAAAAACTACGTATAACAAAGAGTATCAATAAATTGATGTAATAAAAATTTAGAAGTAGAACAATAAAGATAAAAAAAAATTAGAGTTTTAAATGTATAGACAACCTACTAGAATAGTCAACTCAGAATAATAAAATAAAAATTATATGCTATGTATTATTAAAAGAAAAAAAATAGCCCAGCAGGACCGGCCTAGGCCCAGCATAGGATCAGGTGGTCTTGGGCCACTGGGTTGGGTTGGTCCTAGGTATTGATACCTAGGACCTGCCTAGCACTAGCCCGGTCCCAAACGGGTCTGCGCTGAACCGGTCCACTTTTTATAGGGTCAATCCGGTCTTAGCCCACTGTGAATCTTGAGTGTAGAGTAACCACTTTGGTATGCATAATGTGTATGGACTAATCTAACCCTATATATAGAAAGAAAAGAGAAGTATAATTTTTTCCCTTCTCTCATAGTATATATCTATCTTTTTGATATATCTCCTCTTCAATGTGTTGTACTTTTTATCTCCACAAATTTCATAATGCTCTTTGTAAATACATTTCATC
The DNA here is from genome assembly GCA_034509735.1 of Sesamum alatum. NCBI lineage: Eukaryota > Viridiplantae > Streptophyta > Magnoliopsida > Lamiales > Pedaliaceae > Sesamum > Sesamum alatum. The sequence goes on from JACGWO010000008.1 coordinate 13,448,798, forward strand.
AAACTCCTAAATTTCATAATGCTCTTTGTAACTACATTCCTTCTCTATTTTGCACAAGTATTAAGTGTGTTACCATCACTAATTAGCATTATTAACTTATACCTTTAGAAATAGATAACATCCAATCATGCCATTTTGCTTTTCTCCAACCATTTCATTGTTATTATCTAGGTTCGCTATACGTATATAAAAAAAAATTACGAAATTTTGTGTGAACTTCATACAATTAAAATGGGTAAGAACATTTTTATTATTTCACTCTGGTCAACCTCCTGCTCAGCTTCCAAAAATATATGTTGGCATAGTTTAGATTGTTCGGACTATAAATGTATTCCAACATTTTTATTTGAAATAGTATTAATATTAAATTAGAAAGCACTTTTTAACTGAGAATGAATACTTTTTTAACTAACAAAAATGTGGTTTTAGTGACCTATTATTTGGGGCACTTTTAAAATTGGCCTACAAAATATAGTTAATTAGTATTATTATTAAACAACCTTTTTAGAGTTTAGCGTAAATTTTGTAGGCACATATTTCAAGGTCCAATCCAAAAGGACTCGTAAAAGATTTTTCTCTTTTCAGCCCATCTATTTCAATAATTTGATGAGTAACACATTTCTCTTTTTAATTAATAATGACTAAAAAAAATAAATATATAAAACAAACGAACGATCAATTTATTCCACTCATACCAAAACACACCTTTCACACTATAGCACCTTCTTTGTTTTTTTCCTCAACTAAGCCTATCAATCTTTTAGGTAATTGTTCACTTGTTTTCGATTAATCTTTCTATTCTATAAGAGGTCAATCTTTCACAATCTTTGTTTTCTTCTTGTTGTTGCAACTGCTTGCAATTTGAGAATAAAAGGTTCATCAAAGATTTAGGTGTCCGCTATAACAAGATAGATACTTATCCAAATGATTGTATGCTTTTCTGAAAAGAGTCTTCTAATGATTCTACTTGTAAGATATGAGGTGCCTCTAGGTAGAAGAAAGTAGAGAGCCATCTTGATGAAACTTATATGAGTGATGATGTTTCTAATATAAATGAACGGTCACATAATTCCTGCCAAGGTTTTACAACATTTTTCCTTACTATCAATGTTAGAAAGGTTATGCATGGCATCCAAAACATATGAGATGGCATGATGAGGGTCGATCTAAAGATGGGAAGTTAGGGCCTCCAACGGATCTCCTTCTTGGAAAGCTCTTGATCAAATATATCCATTTTTTGGTGAAGAATCACATAATGTTAGGCTTGCACTTGCAACTGATGGCTTCAATCATTTTAAGATAAACAATACCACATATATCACTTGACATGTACTCCTCATAGCTTATAATTTACCTCTCTCATTGTACATGAAAATGAATTTATGATTATGTCATTACTTATTAAAGGCTCGTCTAGACCTGACAATAACATTGGTGTATATCTATAATTGTTACTAGAGGAGTTGAAGGAATTATGAGAAGTTGGTGTGTAGACTTTTGATGCCTCAGGTAATGAAACTTTTCAAATGCGGGTTGCACTTTTGCACTATTAGTGACCTTCCAGCACATAGAAATTTGTCTGGATGGAAAAGCACGGGGCAAGTGGTTTGTCCTTGTTGTAAAATAAGGACACCTTCACATTGTTTGAAGCACAGTCAAAAAATTTGTTATATGAATCATCGACGTTATTTACCTAGGAATCACAAATATCAAAGAGATATCAGTCACGTCAATGGAACTAATGAAGCATAATTCTGACATCCTTTATTAAGTGGATCCGAGTTGTGGAATCAAGTACGTGGTATTGAAAATAAATTTGAAAAAATGTTAATTCTAAAAACAAGAGAAGAGGGTAAAAATTTTTACAAACACAACTCTACATGGAGGATGGAAAAAGATGAGTTTCTTCTTTGAGTTGCCTTATTGGGAGCATCTTTGTTTGCATCATAATCTTGATTTGATGCACATAGAAATGAATGGGTGCGATAGCATTATTGGAGCCATCATGCAAATTGAAGAAAAATGAAAGGGCAGTATGAAGGCAAAACTGGATTTGCAAGAAATGGGGATAAGAGAAAAAAAACTTCATCCACCACAACATTAGAATTGTAGGAAGCGGGTACCCCATCATAATACACAGTGTCGTCATGCCAGAAAAATACATTTTGTGAAATACTTAAGAAAATAAAATTTTTCCGACGGATATGCATTGAATATCTCACGTTGTGTGAATATGACACAACAGAAGCTCCAAGACCTAAAAAGCTATGATTGTCATGTGTTAATGCAACAATTATTACCAATAGCACTTAGATGAGTATTGCCTAAGAATGCAAGATCTATACTGATTGATTTATGTGGTGTCTTCAAGGTATTGTGCTCCAAGTTTTTTTTATACAATTTGAGTTCGAAGGGATTGAGTCACAAACTATAATAACAATTGTGAGTTTGGAAAAGTATTTCCTCCATCTTTCTTTGATGTAATGATTCACTTGATAATTTATTTTGTTGAAGAGGCAAGAATAATTGGGTTAGTGCAATATCGTTAGATGTACCAATTGAAACAAAACTAACTAAGAAGCTTTTAGCTATTATTTTTGTTTCAAATACATACGTAATGTCATTGATTTGAATAGTTTGTGAAAATATAGGTATTTGTGCCATTTAAAGACTTATGTGTGCAATAGGACTCTTCCAAAAGGTTCAATTGCAAAAGGATATTTAGCTAGAGTGCTTGAACTTTTGCTCAACCCTTCTAAATAATACATAATCAAAACAACCATGTAGACATCATGATTTAAGGGGAAGTTTGTCTACAAATAACCAAAAAAAAAAAAGTTTATTTTCTCACCGATTGGTTGTAGTATGGGAAAGCTTGAGTTATTTGTTCTTGATCAAAAAATAACAAGGTTGCAAATACATGAATACATGCTATTTAAGTCCCATATTATTTGGCCTTTTCTTGAGTAAGTCAATTGGATTTAAGTATAGTATTTTTTTTCTTCGTCTAATTTTATTAAAATTAATTTATAGGGAGTATCATAGTATACTCAGAGTTCAAATGTCATATGCACAAAAAATGGAGATTCATCGCATTTACCAACAAACTTTTCATACTTGGTTCAAGAATCAAGTAAAATTAAACTTGCAAATACTTATGTCATAGTTGATAAATGGGAATGTAAAATGATATGTTTGGCTTTTTAATAATTAGATCGAGAAGCTATCGCTTTCAAACAATGGATTGGTGAATAAAGAGTTAGAGCGATTGGTTTGAGGACCAAAAGATATGGCTAAAAGGCTCAAAGAATTCATTATAAATTATGTCAAGTTCCACAAAAAATTCTATGAGCTAAATAGAAGAACTCAAACTAGTAAGGTCATGGTGAACGCTAAAACACGAAGCTATGCATCTTGACTGACATAGTGGAGTTCAATTATTATGAAAATTATAAACTTGTGTTGTTTAAATATTATTGAGTGGAGATTGATAAAAGGAAAGAAGGAAGATGAGCACGCATTCACACTTTTAAATTTTTCTCGATTGTTTCGCGCGGGTGAACGACTTTCTGATGAACCTTTTGTGCTTGCTTCGCAGCCGAGAAAGTATTCTATGTACAAGATCGTGTATATACGAGATGGCATGTTTACAATAAAGCAATATTAAGAGGCTTCTACGACATGCTTGGGCATGAATTTAGTAACGATGTTGCTTTAATGAAAAGGCTTGATAATGTCTTAAGTTTATTTCATTTAGGAATTTTTTGAACTGTTAATCTTTTTATTTTATATGCATATTGTGCATAAGTTTATCATATGCATGGATGTGTATATTTTACTTTCTAATGTCATTTCTCATGTAATACAGGATAGTACAATAAGATCATGGTGCATAGTAAGTCTCAACTTCAATGTGGCGCTTTCCTCTCTCAATCTCAATATGGTATGCAAATTTTAGTGCCAATATAATCATTATATAAGGTGTTATTTTTTATTTATTTTCCTCTTATGCATTTAGGTTCTACATATGCATCAAGGACTCAAGGTCCAACTTTGGGTTTGAAGACATGGAAGAGAGATGGTAAACCAATAAATATTTTAAGTAATGAATGAGGTCAACTAGTTCGAGGTGATTCTGTTGAACTTGAGACCTATCTAAGAGTATTAGCTCGAAATAATCAATTAGCACATTTAACTTTCAAATATTGGGAGAGCTGAACCATTAAATCTCAAAGAACTTATGTGATCAGAGACTGGGGTATAATGTATATTTATTTAGCAGTATAAATAATAATTATATTTAGGAAGATTTATAATATTTATCTTTATTTTGCTGTGGAGATATTTTAATCCTTATCTAAATTTGAAGAGGCACACTTTCAAGTCCATTGGAAAGAAGTGGAAGGATTACAAGTCAAGATTAAAGGCTACTTATTATGACACCAAATTTAGCATCTCTGAGAGAGTAGCCAACTTACCAACAAGGGTTAATGAAGACCAATAGTTTGCCATCTATCAGTACTAGGATTCTGAGAAAGGAAACGTAAATCTTATATTATTTATGAAATTTTTGACGTATCTATAAATTCTTTTTTATTGTAAATGTATGGTTTGATCAAAAGTGCATATTGTTATAGCTTATGTTGCATTTATGATTTTATAATAATCCACCAAAATCGCTAGAGCTAACAGTTCTCAACTCAAAATGAGTCGTACAGTAGGCCGAAAGAGTTATGCACAAATTCATGGTGATGAGGTTGTTAAACAAATAAGTTCATTAAATTTTGTAGGTGTGTATCTTCCAGGAATGATTTTTTATCCCCCAGGTCTTGGGAGAAGATTGTCATGGATATTTGTGTTACATTTGAACTTGGTCCATCACCTTCTGATATTTTTAGTCCACAACCAACATGGATGGAGTATAAGAGAACATCAGAGCAAGCAATTAGATCTTCTGGCGAACGTGTACATGTACCATTATCTTGCGTTGTTTCAAGCTTTCCCAATTCCTTTTCCTCGATTACTGACTTAAGCATTAGAGTGTTAACCCCTATATTGCACGTTAGTCCTCTTTTGATCTTAAGATTTTCTTGAAGGTTCTTTCACCATTATGGTGTTGCTGCACTCCGGTATACATCATGAACAGGCCTACCAATGTCATACCCTAAAAATACCCACTGCAATAATTAATTATAGACCCAACGCAATGGGTCCAAGACCGGACCTTATGTCTGCCAGACCCAGATTTTTTGGTCCGATTCGGAACCGACCCTTTTTTTTTTCAACATCACACGGATCCTTTGACAACTAGCAGAAAAAACCCATTACATCCATCCCTGAGGAGCCCATTTCAAGAAGTTCATTATGTAGATTGAGTATCAATTGCTCATAGTTCACAAAACGATAACAAAATCTTAACATTTGCTAGTTGTCCACAAACATGTTCATTGTCATAGCCTCACCTATGCTGGAGCTAAATCTAATATATACATTTTTCCCTCTGACAGCACATCAAAACTTTGGAGTCTCGCGTATCTACGTGACCTGTGAAAGAATTTAGAGATGAGAGCATGTACAATATTATCAAATCAGATGCTCCTAATCTATTGAGGTTGATGAAAAACATAATTATAGGCTAATAATAACTATCAACTCAAGAACAAATAAATCAAAGACACAATCCTTTTAAACCAAAGGAAGTTCATACTTCATTCACTCAATAGCGAATAAAGAGCCTTATCAAATTGATTACTCATAAAGAAATAAACTAGTTTAACGAAAATAACATCTTGAGAATGGGAAATCCATTTATAATGTCAATCAGGAATTTCATCATGATATCCACCCTTTCGATGAGAATAATAAGTCAAATCCTCTTACACAAAATCTGCAAAATCAAGCCCCGATCAACATCAATAGTGCTCATATCCAACCAAACTTAACCAAATTAAAGCAGCAGTAGTAACAACAACTTACTTGTTGAAAACGACAGACGACATGTCAAAATTAAGGGGATTCTCCAAAAAAAAAAATATTCAACTGTCGCCTTTTTCTTTCATTAAACCTTATTGATTCTAAGATATACTTGAGTATCGCTTATTCATCTCCATGGAATTGTAAGAGACCATTCTACACAACATCACCTTGCAAACAATATGAACAGACCCTCCATTTGTTGTCAATCAATGCACACATGCCCAATTTTATGGATGCATGATATACTATACTTGAGGGAGAAAGTTAGTTCTTATATCTCACTCTTACTCCAATCAGATATCAATTCACCAACTAAAAATAAATCTTATGTTTCAGTTGTCAAGTTGTCAGCATTAGCTACAATTCAGAATCTTGTGACATTAGCAACTGCAAATAGTAATATATATATATATATATTACATGTTTATTACTTGTTTAATTTGTCACAAAATTCCTCAAATAGTTATATACATATATATATTCAAACACTAAAACATTAGCAACAAAAATTCCATAATTTTCAACCTCTCACATTAGTCTTGCCTCAAAAGGAGCCACCCAAAAACTTATGCTCTTAACGAGACAAAAAGAGCCAGACATTTAACATACATGAATCTTCCAACAGACTTCCAACTCAGAATGGTACACACCTGCCTTACAAATACCAACCTAACTCAAAAATGCTTATGAAGAAAAGAAATTTTCCACAGACACACACACATAACAAGTGGGCCAATTGCGCAAGGGGTAGTGATTTTGTGGGCTTGCTTGCGAGAGAACGTAGCGCCATTGGACCTGCTAGTGGGTAGAAAATTCAGAGGCATAAAAAAGCTCGATGATTTTCAACGCATACCAATTGTGCAAGAATTCCAATAGCTACTGTAGAAAGCCCGTAAATGTACAGAAGTATAAGCTAGTTGAATCAAGAAAGAATTGAGAAGTGAACAAAGAAGTCGAGAGAGGGAAGCTTGCATGCTAAAGGTGAGAGTCCATTAAAATTGGCAATCTCCTTTGTTCCTCAGTGCTTGCTGGGTTTCTCCCTTCCCTTTATCACCTTAATTTGGTGTTGAGGAGAAAATTGCAATTTTAGTACCATTATATAGGGCCTTTTGCAACTTTGGTACAAAAATTTAAAAATTAGCTTAAAGAGGTACCACAATTTAACCTCTGCATGCAAATATGATACTTCCATTAACTTGCTAATGGAATTGAGGCTTTTGGCTGTTTTGGATGAAAATGGAGGGTCCCAACCATATTGTAAGCTACTTTGAACCTATTTTCACCATTCTTTCTTTATTTTTTTTTTATTGTTTTGTGTTCTTTTTATATGATTTATTTTATATTTAATGTTTGGCTTTATGTTTTTTATTTTCTATGTAATGGTTGGTTTTATGTATTTTTTTTTTTTTACTATTTGTGATGTATTTTCTGTGTATAATATTTTGTTAAACCTGTATTAAATAACTGAACTTGTAAACAATGAACAAACATAGTAAATAAAAAATCCTGAATTTGAGGCAAAAACAGACAAACTTGGCATTGCCAAAATACATTGAGTTTGTCAATACATCAAAATGTCAACACATCATCAAAATGTTTATGCATGTGTTATTGCACTACATCATCCAAAAATAGACAAAAGAATCATCATTAGAATATTTTTCTCACACTTCCTCCAACCATTATGCTACATAATTAGGTCCTGATCAAACACACGGAAAACAAAAAAAAGAATAAACTGAATACACATATTCTGAAATTAAAAAAAAAACCGAAAAAATTGAAACAGAAAAACAAATTAAGAAAAATTGAAACAAAAAAACAGTACCCAAAAATACTAATACAGAAACAGAAAAATACTAAAAATGAAACTAAAGATATAGAAAAACAGAATAAGAAAAACTAAAACAGAAAAACAGAAACCGAAAAATACTGATACAGAAATAGAAAAATAGAAAAAATATTGAAACTGAAACTGAAAAAATGTGAAACCTAAGATATTTGGCAGCTTTGTAATTTTGATCCTTTTGTTCCTACTTTGAGTTCTTTTCCTTACCTTATTCAAACAATTAAAACGATTGAAGCATTTCAAAAAAAACAATGCTTGTGATATAATCAAATGAAATAAATCACTTACAGTTAACTTTATTTGAGAATGAGTGGTTTGTACACCTTGATCAAAGTTGAGTATCTTGCTCTTGCATTGGAATATCATTTGCTTGAGTCATTTCCTCTTGTGGTTTTGTCTGCCTAGTCTCTTCATTTGTAGGAAATCCTTCTGCAAACTTTCCCGATTCACACCCTTTCTTATTATGCCCTTCTCCGCCACAGAAATGACAATGTACTTTCCATCTTTGCTTATTCAACTTAGTCGACCCTTTCTTTTCCTAGTTTCTTTTCTTCTTTTCTTTAGGATCTTCTTCTGCAGATTACTTTCTTGTCTTCTTTGGCCTTCCTCTTTTTCTCCCAAAATAGGAGGCAATGGTTGTTTATATCCAGTCTTCTCCCACAATCTACTTCTGTTCATTGGCATCATGGCTGGCTCATACACATTGTAGTAAGTTTTCACATGGTAGCTTGGGTGCACAAAGTTGTCTGGTTCAAGCATTTGAGCTCATAGAGCACTCATCCCATGCTTAAATGGGATGCCACACAATTCCCATCTTCTACATGAACATGTATGTGATCTCAAATCAAACTATACCTAGATCAAAATGAAACTGTTTATGAAATGGAAATTGAAATTGAAATTGAAACTGAACATGAACAATGTACCTGGATCCATCATATCATGATATCTCATAGTTCCAATCATTTGAATTGATTGGAATACAATTTGCTGCCCTTTTCATGTTTTTCTCCACAATCTTCTTAATCTTTGGACATATTTTTTTCGTCACCTCACTTTTTTGATCCTCTGTCCCTATTATGTTATATTCTTGTCATCAAATACTCTAGTATCCACTCTAACATGGTCAGTATTGGCTTTTCTTTTGCATCCAGTATACTGCTATTAAAATATTCACACAAGTTGTTTAACAAGATGTCACATTTTGGGAATGGGTTAAAGTGTGACCTTGACCATTGTGCAATAGGTTTTTCAATAAGTCATTCTAAGCATTTTACATCCAATTCCCTAATTTCAACCATACACTGGTCAAATTCTAGGACAGTAGTTGTTGTGGCTGCAGCCCACAAAACTCTTTTATATGCCAATCCATTCCACCCTGTCGTCTTCATAGTCCCATGAAGGTACCTGACACAGAATCTATTGTCAGCACCTAGGAATATGTTTTCAAAAGCAGGAAATAAGCCTTTTTGCTTATCCGATATGAATGTGTAAACATCATCCCTTGCAATCATCAAATCTTCTTTTAAAAGTGTCAAAAACCACTCCCACGGCTGCTTGGTTTCACTACCCACTACTACTACATAGGCTATAAGGAATAAGCAATTATTGGGATGAACCCTTCAAATGGCATCCTAACCCCTACTATGGGTCTACACCCATATAAGAAAACCTATTTTAATGCACTGAAACATACATACAATCTGTCAAACTTCTTGTTTACTTCTGATTCATCATTCAAGGCTATTATCATTGTACTCCCCGGATTCTTCCATTGAAATTCATGTGCATAATCCTATATTTTTGCATACCGTTCATCATGATTACCTTTGATTTCTTTTAGAGCACTTCTTTTAGCGCTATATGCTTGAAATGGAGACATATGACACCTTATCTCCCTAATTGCTTCATTTCTAAACCGTTGCACATTGATGATTCGAATTGTATTCCCTAATCTGAAAAGTTGCTTCATCCTTTACCTTCAAGGCATTGCAATGCCAATTACATCCCTCTTCCCCACATTTTGCATAAAGTCTTCTTTTATCATTACTTTTGATTTTTCAAGTTTATGCTCGTCTTAACTGCAAGTTAATGGACATCTTCCCTAAACTCCTTTTTGGTGATAAAAACCATTCCAATTTCAAAAGTCGGATTAAATATGCCATTAGGATGGAAAATAGGATAACTAAGCTCCACTACATTCTCTCCAACTGAATCATCACTATCAAAATCATCCATACTACATTCTACATCAGATTCACTTGAAGATGAAGTGGATTTATTGTTATTATTCGGTATTGTGTCTTCATTAAGACCTCCCCATTCCACTTCTTTGTCTATGTTTTTCTCAAACATAACGCCATCTTCATCATCATCATTGTCTGTCTGCACATTATATTCACTATCACTGAAATATGCGCCTCTTTCATTGTTTTCATTCACAATCATTAATTCTTTGCCCTTTCCCTCATCGATCGGCACATGATGTTCATTATCTTGCAGTGGTTTGGACAGACATTTTGCAGAGTCTAAGTACAATGGCACATCCCTCTATGTCCATCAAACAATTGAAATACTATTTCAAATATCAAGAGTCTAGACTTCTTCAAAAAGTCAATTCTGCAAAGCTTTGAACCCGACATATCTCAATTCCTCACATAACTTATTTACAACATCCAAAGACACAGTGTCCAAGTCAACGAAATCAAATATACTAATTGTGCCTCCCCTATAATGTGCGTTGGGTATGTGAACAAAAGTTCCACTATGAAAAATTCCAAATGTTGTGAATTGTTTATGCTCACCTGGACAACACAGAAAAAAAAATCCAGAACTTGGACCACTTAAACAGATTAATGAAATACACAGCACACAAAAGAATGGTCAAAACTGGGACCGCAACACACAAATCAATTTCAGCAGACAAAGCAAAGACCACAACACTATAAAGAAAACATTTACAATAGTATGTGTAGTCCAAATCACATACAACAACAACACAACCAATACCAACTCCAACACCACCACCACCACCAACAACAACAACAACAAGCCAAACCTCCATTATTAAACTACTGATTTAAACATAAATGGCTAAAATTGTTGAGTTTGAATATTAACCATATCCATTTTTTCGCAATCATTGAGGGTTTTGGGCGAAGCATTTTCACAAAAGTTCCTCCAAACATAGCAACAATGATTTTGGGGATTTGGCCTTACACTCCCAACATCAACATCATGCATAAGAGACAAAGGAGCTCCGCAATGTAAAGTCACAATTTCACTTTGATTTAATGGGTTATTTGTGAAGATTTGAGGGATTTTTTTTTTTTTTTGAAGATTTGGGCTTAGGGTTCTTTCGGTTGAGAGAGAGATGAGTGATTTGGGGGTAATTTTTGCTGCTGTAATTTTAATTTTTACTCCCCTCATGTGTTGTGCACGTGATTATTGACCATCCATGTGTTGACTGAACGGCCACGTACGGTGCACGTGTCCATCTGTTAATTTTTAACAGAAGTACTAATATTGCAATTTTCATTTCCATAGTATATTTTTAGGCTATTTTTAAAATTTTGATACCAAAGTTTCAATATAATGGTATCAAAATTGTAATTTTCTCAATAAAAGAATTGTCTAAAATATGGAAAGCTACACAGATGAAACGTCCAAAATGGATACACCTCAAATTAGTGGTGTTTCAAGAGAAAAATACAATTTTGGTCCCAAAGTATATGGTGGTTTGCAATATTAGTCCCACACTTCATGAAATAGCCAATGATAGTCCCACACTTTAGAAAAATATTGCAAAGTTAGTCCCACCGTAAAAAACTTGCAACTTTTGGGACTAACCTTGCAACATTTAGGACAAACTTTGGGACTAATTTTGCAATATTTTGCTAAAATGTGGGACTAATTTTGCAACATTTTTCTAAAATGTAAGACTAATATTGCTACGGTGGGACTAACTTTGCAATATTTTCTCAAAGTATGGGACTAATGTTGGCTATTTTAAAAAGTATGGGACAAATATTGGCTATTTTAAAAAGTATGGGACTAATTTTGCGAATCACCCTCCATTTTGGGACCGAAATTGTTATTTTCTTGGTGTTTCAAACAAGTGAAATATCTTTAGTTCATGGTCGTGGATGGCGGGTTGGGCTTAGTTCTATGTAGTTTCATGCATCGATCCCACCTGATTGCTCGCTAGATCTACCCTTTGTCTAGGATTCAAAGATTTGAACGACAAAGAGAGATTTGTAGTTTCAGAGTGGGATTTGGAGATTCGCTTACATATTCCAGCGGCAATTTGAGATGATGACAAAAGACGCTGGGATGGACGATTGAGAGAGACGGGAGAGTGGCGATTGGAGAGATTGGAAAAAAACTGAGTATGAGTAAAGGTTGGATAATGACGGGTATACGACCCGACTCGAACCCAGTTGCTTTAATTTAATGGGTCTGAGCTTGGGTCTAGGCCTGAAGTAAAAATATAGGTCTGAGCCTAGGTTTGGACCTGATTTAACGGGCCTGGGCATGGGCAATATTGGCCCATTGACAGGCCTAATCATGAATGTACAAGAAAAGTAGAAGTAAAATAAATGCATAAGAAAATATTTCATGTTTTGCTGGAGAAAGTGAAAAGTATAAGGCTAAATATATATATATATATATATAAGAAAAAAGATCCATTTTATTTTGAGTGAGATGAAATTTTGTTACCATAGTATAGGGGATCTTGCCGGTTTAATACCATACTTCCCAAAATAGCCATTTTGATACTGTAGTTTACAGAGATTTGCAAACAAGGTATCTCATTTTTCATTTTAGCCCCTCAACTTTTAGATAGTATCAGTTTTGGTCCCTACCCCCTTTTTTTTTTTTTTTTCAGAAATAGCACCCATATGACTCTACTCTGATCAGGCCCAACATGCTTCTGAAAATAAAATTAAGCCTCCATAAATTCATACCTTGGTTTGACAGCTTTGTTGTCGGGTATTCCAAGTCCTCGATTTTACGGACTTCTTCCCAACCACACTACTGCAGCAGATGGTTCGCAGGTCCTTGGCTCCTTCAGCAGCAAACAACACAACCCTATTTCGTTTCCTACCTTAGGGCGTGAAAGTATTCCAATAACAGAGACTTAATAAATTTTGAATGAACAATATTGGATAGAAGCCTTTACTTTATTGAAGAAATGCTTGAGATATTACATAAATATTTAATCCTCTATAGGAGGAGTCAACTTCATAGCCTCTCATGAAGAAGAGGACTTGACACTTTGGGAAAATCCCCATACACTGAAAAACTTAAAACTCAGAAATTTGAAAGACACTGTTTATTGTTTGAAGAGTTAGAGAAGTTTTTTGATGTCCTCCACCTGCTTCGTATCTCTCAATTTATAATGGTCCGCAGACTTCAAACACCAGACTCCAACCTTGTTTTTAGATGACGTCATTGCGTTCGTCACCTTATTTAGCTCTCGACTTTCCAGCTATGGTCATTATAGCTTGCGGCCATGTGCTTGCCAGCTGGTATCTTTTGCTTTTCTGACTGTTGGCGTTTTTGTTTTCTTCTGCCAACTGTCTTCTTTTTAATTTTTTACATCTTAAGGTTTTTACCTCGTTCTGTAAAAATTCTTTCTTTTATCCTTTTCTGCTTTTGGTTCGGGTTTATTTTGGGTTATCCGAATCTTTATCCCGAACAAGAGTTTTTCTTGCTTCTCACAACAAGGGCATATGTGGTTATGCCATTGTCTAACATGCATCATGTTGCATGCCTTCTTCCTCATGGCCTCCGTTGCAGGAAACTTATTTTCCCATATGAGCATTCTCTTCTTTTCGAATAAGCTCTCTGCAAATTTGGTGTTTTTTCCTGTCATGGAATTTAACAGGAATAATCCATTTAATTTATTTTGAAAATATTTTAAATGGATACTTGACTTTGTCCATCTTAGTGACATAGACCCAGAACCCCCAAGCTGGTAGATATGTCATCTTCACTGAGAGAAGATACCTGGGAAGCTTCTCATGTGGTAGCCTTGACTCTGTTAAATGCTACCATGTCAGGTCTCTGTAACTTGATAAAATGAAATGCTGGATGAGACCCTTTTCCTGCAATTTCTGGAGCTAATGAAATGAACTTAAGCTCCAAAATGTCTCCTTGTTTGAGGTGGGGATTGTTCTGCCATGCGTCATAAACTGCCCCTCTGATCCATTCTGGAAGTTTTGAGATTTTCGGAAATCCAGGTGACATAGTATGAACTGAAGCGAGGGTTCCAAAGTCATACCATTCTCGTACATGTTCTGGGTTAGACCCTTCGAGCATCCAGATCTCGTTATATTTTTCGGATGTGTCTACGATGGTCTTGCTTAGATTGATGCCTTTCGGGGAAAAAAAATTTTCCATGATCTTTGATAGCCTGCCAAGCAGAAACAGAAGATAAAGATTCATTAGTATTAACCTTAGAAATGCATGTCATCGGCCCAAGGTTAATCTCTTCCTCTTTTACCCCAGAGGTACTGGGTTGACTTGAATTATCAGGAGTTTGCACTTCCTGTAACTCAACTTTGCCTTTTCACTAGATTCTGGCAATGGCCTCGTTCAAGCAGTACTTGAATCTGCCGCTACAGGTTTAAAGCCATGTTCTCTAGTTGCAGGTTTAAAGCCCTGCTCTCTTAATTCTCGGGCCATCACTGAAGATGATACCTTTCAAATTGGTTCTAGTAGATCGTTCCATAACGAGCCTGCGGCTAGTTTGGTACTCCTGATGGCGATCTGGACGGTGTCAAGATCAGCTTGTTGGACTTGACCAGTTATTTGGGCTCTAACCGTCAGTTGTCCAAATCTCTAATCAATCTCCTCAAGATTCTTCCTAAGGTGTCTGAGTCTAATAATGATGGAGTCTACTTCAGATGCCTCCATCTCTCATCAAGAAATCTACAAGAATAATTTCATGAGATTTGATGATGACAATATTATAACAATAATATTGGCATTCTGTTTGTCATCTAATAACGCACTTTCTAAATTTTTTATTCAAGTTTATTTTTTAAAAAAGCTTTAACATTCGTATTATCAACTTTCAACGTAAATTATTTAACTAGTAAAAATAAAGGCCACTTCTTGAAAGTCTTCCAAACCACAAACGATTATTTCTCGTTGATATGCCATAGTTTGGCTTGTTGTTCAGTGAGCAATCCTCGCGTGTATCTACATGGTTCTTCACTAGTAGTTGTCTTTCTTATGAGCATTGTTGTCCATCTGTAATCATTGGCGTCCATATAGACTACCAACTCATCTTCGTCTTGTGGGATTGCAAGCTTTTGCAGGTTATTGCAAACCTGTTTTAACTCATGAACCCTTTGCGTATCAATTTCCTCCCATTTCCACTTTGAACTTTATGTTTCTTTCAAAAGTGGTCGGAAATCCTTTCTGTATTTTGCAAGATCCTTGATGAAGGTTCCTGCAAAATTGACAACTCCCAAGAAGTTTTGAAGTTGCTTCTTATCTTTAAGAGTGTTAGAAAAATTGTGAATTTTCTCTACAATGTGTTCATGCAACTCAATACCTGTTTCGTCAATAAAAATTCCTAGAAATTCAATTTTATTGACAGCTATGATGGCTATTTTTTAAGAAAGCACTAATCCCTCTTTATGGCAAGCATCAGATCATATTTCAAGATGTCTAATATGATCCTGTATATTTTTTGATGCAATCAAGATGTCGTCTATGTAGACAAACATAAACTCTAGATAGTCTTTGAAAAGATTATCCATCTTTCTTTGAAATATCTGGGGCGCATTAGCAAGTCCTATAGGAAGTATATTCCAGATATATTGTCTTTGTGGTGTGGAAAATGCAGTGTATTTCTTTGAATCATTTTCCATCTTAATCTGATAAAAGCCCAGATTTGCAATCGAACTTGGAAAACACTCTAGCACCTTGAGTGCAATCAATTAAGTGTTCTCTACTTGGGATGTAATAACCATCAAATTCTAATATCTTATTAATTCCTTGATAGTTAATAACTAACCTGGGTTTACCCTTTTTTATCTCACCATGGTTTCTTACCATAAAACTAGGGCTACTATAGGTATAGACTCCAGGCTCGATGAGTCTAAGATTGATATGCTCTTTGATGATCTCCTGCATATCTTTCTTATCCTCCATGTTCATTTGGATAGGCTTGTATTGGACATACTCGTACTCTCATTCCTCTTTGACCTTTTGTAGCCTCGATCTTGTTTCTATCCCACCATGCCAAAGGATTTCCACTGAAATTCCTCTGGATAAGCCTCTTGACATTCTCAAGAGAAAGTTTACTTTGTCCGTCCATGTCCAGTGACCTGCACTCTTGTATAGCTTCCTTCAAGTTTCTAAGATCTTCTTTAGAAGCATCACCGAAACCCTGTTGCCTGAAAGACAAAAGAGCTTTATCAAATTTTCTTCTATCCTGCATTTTTGGATGAGTCAATTTGTCATCATCATCATCATCAACCCATTGGCTGCGAAAATTTATAGGCATTATCCTGTTAAATGCCTTTTCTTCCCAAAACCTGTATCACGCTAGCACGGTTAGTAGTAAAAATGAATAGATTCTTGTGGTTATCCTGGACATATGTTGCAAAGGTCTGGATGAAATTATTACCCTGCAAAATATCTGCTCATATATCATGAAAGTAAATAGGAGGCTTTTTTACCTTGAACCAAGGTGTTCCAAATGATCCTCCAATCACGATTTTGCTTCTCGTATACCCTTATTGAGTACTAGATTTTTTTGTGAAAAATCCTTTCCTGCAATAATTGGTAAGGATTCCATAACTTCACTAGGGAAAACACTGGGTTTTTCGTACAAATCCCTAATCCTGAGTCAATATAAGCTGCAAAATATTCTGACTTATATTGTTCATACAAAACATACAGGCAGATATGTATATAGAAAAGGGGCTAGTCATTCAATTCTAATGGTATAGCCATCTAAATTGAATTCCATACCATTATCTTTTATTTCCCATGATTTATGATCTTCAAGGAAACTCAACCCCAAAGTCATTATCCCATTTACTTGTCCTACAATTCCTGCAACAAATATCTCATGGCTTACTATTTCTAGCATATTCGTATTTTCCCTCAACAGGTTGTTGAGAATGACATAAGTCATCACAAGGAAAATAGTTTTCTTTTTCAGTGATATCAAATATAATCTGAATTTGTTTTCACCCTTCAGGGCATCTAAGATTCACATTATCGACCCTAATAGCCCGAGGGGTTAAGGCTTTTAATAGCTCCTGTTCTTTTCCGTTGTAGGCAGTAATCCTATCTTCTGAAAATGACATCCTGCTACTAAAATGAATTCTAGAACTAATGGTTCAATCTAAAACTGGGTTTCAAGATATCAACACCACCTATTCTAGGTATTCTAATAGGATCTGGCATCATTACTTTAGCAAATTCTGTGAAAATTTTAGGAATCTCAATATACTCTTTCCTAAGGAACAAGTTCGAATGGTGAGTGTTGGAAAGGGCATAAGCTATTCTATATGTTATAGAATATGTCTATTCTCATCTTTCATAAGATCTTTTCTTTTAAAATCCTGATGAAGGGTTAAAACTCGACTGAAATCTTGATCTGCTAGGTTGTATGCTATCCTAGGATGAATATCAAATATCAGTTTTCCTGCATACAAATTTCCTATTATTGTTCCAAGATAACCATCTCTTAAGTTATTGATTCCTCTATCCATTATTGATAAATTTATTTCTGAATCAATTCCTTCCTTAAAAGTTGCTTTTATTACTACTTCAATAGCTCCTATGTGGATCCATTTCACAGTAACCGCTACTTCTTACCTGAGTTTACTTAATTTTTCAAGAATTTCTTCTTTAGGAATAAGCTGCATTTCCATCACATTACCAGTAAGTCCTATAGGAATTGCAAACTCACCTGAAATTACTTTGTAGATTATATGATGTTTCCTCTGGTTTATTCCTATCTGGTTGAGGACTTTACTGATCCCTCCAATCCTAAAAACGTCGTATGGACTGAGATTAGAGTCTTGTCTCATGATTCTTTCCATGATTTTGTTTGACACCGTCATCCTTGAAAAGAATCCTAATAGGTTATCTGAGGTTTAAAGCCTATCTCCTTTGTTGTAATTATTCTGACTCGATTGAAGATCCATCCGAATCACTTTCTATTTCTTCCTCGTAGATGCTTTGATCTGAGGGAAGATCTTCGAATTGGTGGATTGGTACCAAGTCGCCGTAGTAAATTGCATCAAGGATGTCATTCGTGGCTTCAAACTATCATAATTCACCACGTTTCTGCGGGCAATCTGGTGATATATGTACTTTTGCGCCGCACGTCCAGCAGTTACAATCTTTGAAACTTTCATGGGCTCGGGTATGGGCTCGTCTGAAAGTTCTTCTCATAGGAGTTTTCCCTGTGGATCTTGCATCTGTTCGTCGAGATCCTTAGGATGAGGCCCTTGTTGGTCCTGTTCTCTGTCCAAATTTGTATGATCTAGCCTTTAATTCGGACCACCATGATCTCCTTCTGAAAGAGAATTTTCTGGAACTCCTGGAATAAGAGTTCTAATGTGGTTGCTGCTATCTTCATGGCTGCAACCCATTCGTCTATCAACTTTTCAATGTTTCAAAAGTCGATGATATCCAGGTTGAGTATGGTTCCATATAGATGTAAGGGCAGGAGCATAGTCCTTGCCCGTGATGTATTTTCAGGCACATGTCATGGATTTCGTCCTGGATTTTGTCTTAATCTGGTTCCCACGAATGTTGGGATGGCGTTGGTGTGGAAATCCGTTCCTTCTCTCACAGGATGATCTTTGTGAGGGATCATTTAACCCTGTACTTCCCTCCAGAGGTGGTAGTGCTGGAGTGACTTTGTTGGTTTGGACGTTGACTAGATCCACAATCCCAAGTTGGGGAAAGGATTCAGCTAACTCTTGCAGATCTGATAGATCCACCCTTGATAAATCCATTATTTTATGGATTTGACGATTTCAAGAATTAGATCTTCTTGCATCTTTGACTTTGGGATCTCCGTCGCCTTTCCCTTCTGATGCATAAGAGGTGCCAGTCCAAAGGCATCCCTGATGTGCTCTTGGTGAGACCTGGATGTCTCAGGGGTATTCCTTTGGTTTCGCCTCAAACTTGTGACTTTAGTTTCACATTTGTAAGATCCTTGCGTAGATCTGGAATGATCTTCAGGATCTCATCCATCTTTTGGCTCAAGAGGTCTATTTTCATAAGTATATGGATTAACTTATGTCCATAGTCTTGAACTGTCTTCTGGACCTCTCTTAGATCTTGATAGACTTTCGAGTTGTCCGGCTCGAGTTCCTTCCAATCAGTTCCTTTAATCATTGTTTTTAGAAATATATTGATTCAGGAATTTACCCATTCCGTTTCTCCTGGCTGGGATTCTTCCATGGATCTCAGCTGCTTGTAGACGTCTCACCATATTTCCGGGTAGCGTCTGTCGGACCTAGTAATTTCTTAACCATTCCTCTCTTTCTTCTTCAGAAAAAAGATTCAAGTCAATCCTTCTCAGACTGTTGTCAATTTTCTTAAGAATTTCCATAAGAAAATTCTTTTTTTGTATTTTCAGAATCTGAAAATATTTCCTGTTTTCATTGTAACTCGAACTCTCGTTCGATTCCATATTCTTTTCAAAGATGTCCTCAGTTAGGGATAAAACATCATTATGTAATATAAACAAACATTTCTTCAATAAACCTAGTCTCCTGATACCATTTTCATGCATAGAAGTACTAAATCTGAAAATCTGGGCAAAATGGGCAAAATTCGTGCAAAAAATAAATTTAGGGACTAGAAATGATATTATCAAAAGATGAGGTTTTGTACTAAAATTTTCAATTTCAAAACTAAGGTACTAAAACGCAACTTTCATAAACTGCGGAATCAATCATGCCAGAACTTTCTATTGTATGGTGCTGAATTTGGCATCTTGAAAATTATGGTATCAAAATCGCAAAGTAGCATTATAGTATGGTATCTTTAAAGTATTTATCCCATTTTATTTTTAAGTTACTATATTTCTTATAAAGGGATAATTTCACTTTTGATATCCCAACTATACCTCTTTTTCACCTTTGGTACCCCTTATTTCCAAGTCATCAGACTTGATACCCAAAGTTTCTGTTTTTCACCCACCTGAGTACCCCTCGTTAGGTTGATCGTTAGTTTTAACGGTCAACCCAATTTTTGGGAAAAAATTGGGCGGTTCGTAGTCTATTTAAGGGTATGTTTGGTTGTCATTTCATACACCACAAAAGATAGACTTGAAATAGTGGAATTGAGAAAATTTTGGCAAAAAATAAGAGGGATGAGGAAAATCAGTTTCAAAACTTACTTAAATTCAAGTGCAGGTTCGTCTAATGAGAACATTTATATGGAAAAAAAAATATTGTGAGTGTGGAATTGCTACCATTAAATACTTTTTGGACCAAAATAAATCTGGAAAGAATGTCTTGGGTATGTCCTAATTACGGGATAAATTTACTTTTTGTTCTTATTTATTTTGATTTTGTTATTATTTATCATTAATTTTTGCTTTTATTTATTTGTTCACAGAAAAGGGAAATATTGTGGAGTTTTTAGATGGTTTGGTCCAGAAATATGCTCAAGATCAAAGCGAATTATTCCTGGTTTGTTGAGAAAATCAATCATCTTGATGTGTCATTACATTTATTTTAAAATAAAAAATATATTTTTATTAATTTTAGAATTTAAAAAAATTAAAATATTTTTACTTAATTTTTAAGAAAATAATATATATATATGTATTCCACATAAATGTACACATTAGACGAACCTGCGCTTGAATTTGAGTAAGATTGAAACTGATTTCTCCTCATCCCTCTCGTTTTTTGCTTCAATTCCACTATTTGAATTCTATTGTTTGTGGTGCGTGAAATGACAGTCAAACATGCCCTTAAACAGATAAGGAACCACCCAATTGTCCCTGCGAAATTGAGTTGATCGTTTGTTTTAATGATCAACCTAACGGAGGGTATTTAGGTGGATGAAATAGAAACTTTAGGTACCAAGTCTGATAATCAGGAAATAAGGGATAGCAAAGGTGAAAACGAGGTATAATTGAGGTATCAAAAGTGAAATTATCCCTTCTTATAAACATAAATTATTCATAAAAAAATGACTCCTTTTATTTGAGATATTGATATTTAAAAAAGATTTTATTTTTATTTTTTTCTGGTGAATATTTTTATTAATAAATTTTAACGCAATTTTAATTTTTAAATTCTTTAACAATTAAAAATTATTTTATCTTTAAAATTATTTATTTTTTAGTACAAAATGACGATGAAGAAACGATCAGTTGGTAAAATTACAAAAAAATACTTTTTCTTTCATAATTTATCTTGTTCTCACCAAACATATGAAAGTATTGAAATTTATTTTTATTTTTTATCGTATCAAATAATATATTCTTTTTCAAAAAAAAAAAAAAAAAAAAGTATAATCCTTGGCCCCTCTCTTCCAAACAGAGCCTTAGACTTTCTATTAGTACCAAATCCAAATAGCAAGTGGACGGAGGACCGCCTTTGTTTTATCATTAAGTGTTGGAGTTATCAAAGTTGAGCCACATGCCATTGGCCAAACTTCAATCCACTATCTTTATCTTTGTCTTTATCTATTTATTTATTTTTCATAATTAATTTATTATTTTTAATTAGGGAAAAACCAACTTCCAATAAAATTAATATTGATATATTCCAACAATAAAAGATTAATTAAAGAGCCCCATAAACCACTTTTTCGATAAATTTGTTTAAAAAATTTTGATAGTCCTACACATTTTATAATATTTTTAAAAGAGAATAAAATATTAAATTTTATTCTAAACATAATCTTTTTAGCTTATACAACACTGCTAATGATAATTTTATAATTAATACAATTAAAATCATTATTATTTACTAAAATTTCAAAGATAAATCATAAATTTCTTACTGTTTTGAATTTTGTAAGTTCATTCATTACTAAAAACATCGCTTATTCCCTACATTATAAACCACCTACCACAGTCGAACAAAACTGATGTGAAAACTTAAGTTATTACCTCAGTTAACGAATATTCTCATAGTTGTATTTATGACCGAAATATTTGCCTTAGGGTTTTAGTTGTAATAAATGTTTCGGCTTTATTTACAGAAATAAGGATTAGTAGTCGTTTTGCAGCCATGTTTTTTAAATATTTTATAAAATAATTTTGAGTTTATAAATCCATCCGGACAATGTTTAAGATTTTTTATTAATCACTTGCGGAACTGGCAAGTGGTGATTTTATTTCATTTTTTTTCTTTCCCATAACTGATTAAATTACTATTTTGTAATAAGGTAAAGCAATTTGCAATAAAGTAATAATGTCTTAATCCAAGAATCAGATATTAATTAAAGAGGGTAATGATTCAACTAGCATTTTGGGTGCTGGAGATCCAATCAAAATCAAGAACAGATGTATTATGACAAATCATTTGTCACCTGCTATGGGCATATGCTGTCACGCAGTGGCATATGACAGTTACATTTTTATGTAATTCCCATTTTTATAAGTTACTCGTGATTTTAGAGGTTATGGGTTCGAACTCTTGTGTGGAATGATGTTATTATTATATAGTAGATATTATTTGTATATGGTAATAGTAAGGCATTATTTAAGTTTAATTTATGTGATATTGTTGATCAGGATAATTGTTGTAATTGTCTCTATTCGATATTGATATTCGACATGGCTGATTGTAATCAATTTATTTCAATTAATAAAGTTCATTGCTTTCAATTCAAAAAATAAATAAAATAATGCTTATTAATTTATTATTAAAAATAAAATAAATAAAATATTTTGTATTAATAATTTTTTTTTGAACTATTTACCTTAAATAAGTTATAAGTATTAAATTATTTTTGTGAACGTTCTAATTTTAATTTTGTTTTTCCCCAACACTCCAACTTCAATATTTTATTCACTTTTCACTTTTATTATCAGACACCTTCAATTTTCATTATTATTTAACTTACCATTTTCTCAGCTTATTCTCAACACAAAAGTAGAATTTATTGCAAGTACATGTTAAATTGTTAAAAAAATTGGCAAATATAGTTATAGTAAAAATTGGGAGTATTTAAAAGAAAAAATAAAACTTGAAAAAAAAATTGAAAGGTGAAGTGTTTGGGAAAACAACTTAATTAGTATAAATTTACCAATAAGTCGTATAAATTGGTAGGAGCTACTTAGAATTTTTTATTTAAATCAATTTAATTTAAACCATTCAAACATAATCTAAGGGGAAAAAAATTGAACTTTTTTTTAACAAAAGACTGATAAATACTTTTTTTTAAATGTTGCAATACTCCTAGATTAAGGTATTAATTTACATGGGAGAATTAAAAAATGACATTTTTTAATCTTTTTTAAGAAAATAACAATTGAAAGTTTGTTTTTAATTAATATATTAACTTCGAGAAAAAAAAGTTGAAAAATTGAAAAATAAAGTATTTTTTTTAAACACTTAAGAAATATAGGATAAATAATTTTTTTCAGACAGAAAACCATGAAATTGTGAGGATATATTTATCAGAAAATGAATTTTATATCCTTTAGAGCATAATTTACCATAAGATAGAGCTCATGTGCAAAACCCTCATCCTTCCTTTCTTGCTTTCATCTCTCAACTTTTTGGTAATTTGATTTGAACCCATTTCAATTCAAGATCATTGGAAGAAGCCCACTTGGCCATAAAATCAATCTCCTTGTGGTTTTGAGGTTTTGTTCATCCTCCACTCTGTTGGCAAATTTTGAGGTTAAGTGAGGTGAGAATTATTTCTTCTCCTCTTCTTCTTTGAATCTTGTTTCTTGAGGTGATTCAATGGTAGTTGTTAGATTCTCGTTGCATTTATTAGTTTCTGAGTAGTTCTTAAGCATTGAGCTGAAGCTGCAGTAGATGTTTCTGCGGTTTACTTGATTTGAACACTACTTCTGTGATTGATTGAAAGCGTTTAGCATGTGAATAAAATGAGTTTAATAGGTGAATAGTGGATGAAATCTCAGTAAGCAATTACTCTTATGAATTTCTACTTGAGACTTTCTTTCTGTTGCCTTCTAATTGATAAAGTGAATTAATGATATGATGTTTGAGGAAATCTTGGTGGAGGTAATTGTAAAGAAATGTGTGAAGGGCTTCTTTCGTTCCGTAGATTCTCGTTTTCGTTGCTAATATTAATCATGGATAGCACTTGTAAGGGCTTCAATGGTATTGCTATTTGTGAACTTCTGTGATGAATATGAGGAGAAGCTAAAGCTGACAAGAATGTGATATTGCTAACATTAAATGGGGTTATTGAATCGGAGAGAAAGAAATCGGACCAACAGAGTTGATGAAATGAATCGTGAAAGGCTATTTTGATCATTGTACTGAAAAATAAAAGAAGAATTAAGGACTAAGAGAGCTGAGATCAATGAAAGGAAAAGCATTTTGTGGAATTGCAATTGCCGTTTTTTACATTGTCCAGCCCGGCTATTTCCAGCCTTTGGAATTGGAGCCCTTTTCCACATACTGAATTTGTAGCTTATTCGTTTGAATTGGTAACCCCCAGACTGCAGTAATGCCTGTTTTTAGCACACCCCGAATTTTGGTACAAGGGCGAATACCGTTGGAATTCCTCTTAGGTTTATTGTTAGGTCACCCGCCAAAAACCTGAGCCGTGGACCCGCTATGGACTAGGACTACTGCTGGGGCTTATGTCAAATACAATTATTTAGGGAGTGGATATCTAGTCCTGAGGATGAGAATAGATTCCTAATTGGATTGAAATGGGAAAATCAGTTAGGACGACCCCTTTTGGTAAAGAAAGAAAGCTGATCATCAACAAAGACCTAGCAAATTTCATTATCTAAAAGCAGCTTCTTTTTCAGTAGAACTCACTGATTCTGCAACCAATTTCAAGGGCGTATTTCACTTTTGGCCATTTGAATTCAATTTTTAGTTTCGAGTTTTAATGGCTTCCATGTCAGTCGAGTAGCTTGATCGACAATCTTTTAAGCAAGTTCAGGCTTGTCAATTTATTGAATTAATGTATCATGGGTTCAGGCTGTGGATCCATCATCCATGTATTGAATAGAGTCGCTTTGTTCTCCACCAGTGTCATATTCGCATCACGTTTATTATAAGTTAATGTTCCTGAGTGTCTTTATTTTCGTTGGTCCATTGCTCATTAACTAAAACAGTTTCCTGTCAGCTAATAGGCAAGAGTCACCCGAGTCATTCCGATGGGAATTAGATTAAATTCATTTTGTGTTCGGAAAGAGAATCACCTTGCCATTGATATTGGTTTAAAACTGCACACCGGAAAAAAACTGATGAGATGCAAAACACTTATCAAATCTCTTATCTGGTATAGCACTAGCATTGATACGTACTTCTATCTTCAAATGATTGATGATGTATTTCTGCATGCAAGGTGTCGTGACTGTCACTTCTGATGCATCTAACCAAGGTTGTAAACTTAAATGTCATGATGCAACTTTAGTTTAACTGTCTACAATTTGTTCTTCCACGGTCACATGCAACTGGAACAAGCTTGGAGTTGCATGAAGCATGCAAAGTTGGTAGGTTCCTATTTGATGTATGGACGAGCATACCAGCCCTGACTTGATTAAATTTGGAGATCCGTGCAGAAGTGATATTGTTATATGCCTGAAAAATAGGATAGGAAGACAAGAAGTCTTCCATTCACATTCCTTTGTTCTTAAAAGCAAGAGCGCGTATTTTGCAGATAGACTTTCAGACCCAAGCTCTCGCTCTTGTATAGAGATCGAGTGCACAGAGGTCAATTATGATCACCATCTGAAACTTCTGAAGCGTCTTTATCTTCCAGCAGGCTCACTTTTGGATTCCTTTGACTCTGTTCGATCGGCTCTTGGTGTTCTTCAGGTCGCTGCAGCCTTACATTGTGAATCGATTGTTCACAGCTGTGTCCAGTACCTGGAGGCTGTTCCTTGGGAAGAAAGTGAAGAGGATGAAATTTTGGTTGTAGTTTCACGGTTGGGTCCAATTGCCATGCCTATATTGGCAAGAATCCAACCAGTGGATTTGGATGGCACAAAGAGTGTTTTCATCTCGGCAATACGTTTCGCCACTTCAATAGATGGTCCTTCCCCTCCTTTTGGTGATGAGCTTAGGACCTCAGCCCAAGAACAGGTCGAGTACATGCTTGGGGATGACGAAGACATGCCATTGGTTGCAGCTGATAACGAGGTACAATTAGAGACGAGAACTGGTCTGTCCAAGACCTTTTCTTCGTTTGAAAGAGAACTATCCTTGATTTTCGAATCTGGCATGTGCAAGGTCGGGGAGCGTAAAATTTTGCAGTCTCTATCCGATCTTGAATGGATGTGCAATATTCTGCTCAAGATGGGCTTAATGAATGAGTTTGTCTCAAAGTGGATCAATATATCGGAAACCATATTACGGGTTGTTGAAGACGAGAATCTCAAATGTATCTGGGGTTTAAAACTGAAACTTGTAGAAGTGACTTCAAAAGTACTCGATGCAGTCGGATATGGGAATGTCATTCTACCAGCTCCACACCGAGTCCAACTGATAAAATCGTGGCTTCCATTTATTAGAAAACTGAAGCCTGTTCTTGACTCAATGAGCGATAAAGATGCAGAATTTCCTTACAAGATGGATGAAGATCTGTGCCAGAGCATTGAAGGAGCAATGGTTTCCTTAGTTTCAGCACTACCATCTGATGATCAAGCTGACATTCTTGCTGACTGGATGAATGCCGAGCAGCTAAGGTATCCCGATCTGAGCGAGGCTTTCGAGGTATGGTGCTTTAGAACTAAGTCTGCTAAGAGAAGATTAGTTGGGGGCTTAACAGACAAAGTCGATAGTACCACAGTCAGCCTCTGATCTATCTGTCTATTGTTGTTCTTGGTAATCAATTTTCTAAGAGGAGATTACATGCTGTTCTCATTGCTGTATGATTTTGGAGCTAAGCATGAATTTTCACTCTGCTCATTTCTTTGCAGCTTCCTCATTGTCTTATCCTTCTTTCTTCCCAAAGAATTGCATGCTTATATATCGATGAAATTTATGATAAAGTCGACTTGTTAGTCGGCTATGAGTCGGGTAAGCCACAACAAAAACACGATCGTTAGGATAGTTGGCAGGTCCTTGACTGATATGGCAAGATCTTGACGCATGGATTGAGGAATTCACTCAATCTGTCATAATGATAAGACAAGATTCAGGAAGGGGCATATCGATCCATTTGAAAAGTGAATTTACCATTTTACCCTTCAAAAAGTTATCGAACTTAGTTTTGACTATATCTTGGGATACCAGACAAGATGGTAAAATTTCATGACTTAGTAACCAAAGTTTGAAAATACGGTCTCTACTATCTCATTTGGAAGGACTTCCGCGAGAACAACAGGAGCTCTATTGTGCGAGGCATGGTCCCCGCTCTGGCTTCATGAGACTCGTGGGCTCCCTTTGAAAAGACACTTTGCTAGGGAAGTGAAGACGTTGTGCTTGTAAGCCACTTGAATTCTTCATCTACAATCGAGGTATGAGGTGCAACTGCATAATCAACCGTTCGTAAGAGGGTTTTCGAATGAGTACATGACCCTGTTCCCATAAAGGGTGTCAAATGATGCGGAATGCGATGCGTTAGGCGCCCCATTGTGCAAGTTATAATATGTTTTGAGTTCTTTAGCCTCACGAATATGTTCTTAAAAAGATGTGTTGCTAAGAACATGAGACATTGGACTTATAAGTCACTTAAACTCCTTGTCTACACCTATGTGAAAAGTGTGGCAGCATTATACAATATATCTAGTGACACAATTCGTTGTCTTGGGGGTCCGACCTAAGTTGGTTTCTCTAATTATTTTATCGGGTAAATGCTACATTGTCTCTTAAGTTTTCGTTAGAATCACCTTAGTCCTCAAGTTCATTTCTTGACTTTAGCATCCCTAAACTTTAGTTTTTGTTTCAGTTTGGTCCATCTGACCATTTTTTAGCGAAAATGTGACTGGATTTTGACTTTGTAGATGGTAAAATAGTCAATCTAAATTTAATTTTCACTTTAATACCTTAAGTTTGTAGAATTATCAAATTAGTCCTCTTTTAAAGTGAAAAAAACAACTCTTTTATATTTTTGTATGTTGAATATGATGCAATTATCTTATGTGAACAATAAAAATTTTGAACTCTTGTTAACATAATAATAGCATATTGTTTAACTTAAAATAAGTGGTATCTCTCTTCCTTTTTCTTTTTTAGTAGTTAAAAAAATTAAAATTATGAATTCATTTACAAAAATTTATGTAATTTGAAAATATAATACAAAAGAATAAGTCAGAATTCTTTTTATGTTAAGTGTTAGAGATAGGTGTAAAAAAGTTACATCTTGACAATATTTATTAAATGTTTGGAGTTTTGAATAAAAAATTGGTGGAATATACTTTTGAAGTAGATTTTTTTGGTGGATTTCATATATATAAATATATATATATATATATGATTTTTAAGAGGCTTTTCTAAATATATAGTTCCATTTAAAGAAAAAGTTCTATAAGAACCTCTTAAAATGAATTATATATATATATGTATAGTCCAACATATAATATAGTTAAAAAGTACATTACATCAACTTGTTCAAAAATCAAACTGTTGATATTTAATAAACATTGTTAAGATTTAATTTTCTTAGATGTATCTTTTATTCTTAAGGTTAAAATTACTGACTTTAGATTTTTTTTATTATATTTTCAAATTAGATAAATTTTATAAAATTTATTCATAATTTTAATTTTTTTTGTAACTTTTGAAAAAAAAAAAACGATACTATTTTATTTTAAGTTATACAATATGTTATTATTATGTTTACAAGAGTTCAGAATTTTCATTATTCACACAAAATAATTATATTATATTCAACATACAAAAATATAAAAAAAGAAAATGGATTTTTGCCTAAAAATGACTAATTTGATAAGGGTGCCTTTCATCATTCCATTCCTTACCATCTTTCGGTAGCAGCATCCGGAGCAAGAACTGGTAGTCTCCCATGGTCCAGGGGCCTTCGTTCCCTCTTAAGTAGATAGGCCGGTCTATTTCGCTACAACCAGGAAACTTTGACGGAAGTCCCATATCTGAGTCGTCGAAGATGCAAGTCTCCCATTGGTTCGAAGAAAACCAAAAATGGGCTGGATCTTTCATCGATAGCTGAATTTTACAAACTTAGGAACTACAATGAGAAAATCAAACTTGAATTGACCATTTTATCTTCCAAAAAATCAAAAATCGGCCACATTTTTGCCGGAAAATGGCTAGAGGGACCAAATTGAGACAAAACAAAAGTTTAGATATGCTAAAGTTAAGAAATGAATTTGAGGGATTAAAGTGATTGTTAAAAGAAACTTAAGGGACTAAATATAATATTTACTCTATTTTATTTTATTTTATTTTATACGAAACGACAATTATTTTCTTAATTATTATCGTAATACCCCTCCAAATACAATCTTCTCAATGCAATCTTGCTCACATGTTTTGATATGATGGTTAACTAAAGGCTTAAAGGTATTTTTAGTTCTGTAATTGTACTCCATTTTCATTTTAATCCTTTATTTTTCTAGGGTTTCAAAAAGGTCTTGTAGCTTTTAAATTGTCACGATTTGGTCCTCCTTTTGTCGGAATTTCTCCAAAGTTGCCGAAATGTCTGACGTGGCGGCCCAAATTTCAGATATTTTCGGCGATATTGAAAAAATTCCGGCGAGAAGAGGACCAAAATCGTGACAATTAAAAGGTTACAGGACCTTTTTAAAACCCTAAAAAAATAAAGAACTAAAATGAGAATAGAGTATAGTTACATAACAAAAAATGATTTAAATCCGTGAACTAAACATGAAAGAAAAAGACCACCCACACAAAACTTGGGAGAGGTCGGTAGTTTGGCGTACAAACTTCAAATCATATTTCTGCATAAATAAATGGGAGATACATTGTATGTTTGGAATGAGGGTTCCTTATTCTGGACTAATCCTTGCCAACCAAACTCTATTATTCTTAATTTCACCGTCTTTAATGAGCATAATGTCCCATTATGTCTGCTTAATGTTGGTTTTCTCAACTGTAATGATCATGGATTAAAGTTTCGTTTCGAACACCTATTTCGCGTTAATAAATATTAGAAACATTTCGGAAACACTACAGAAAAATCGTAAAACTAAAGAAACATACATAATAATCATAGAAAAAATTAAAAATATTACCTTTCTCTTTTTAATTCAAACATATCTAATTTAATTTTCTATCATTTAGCCCATTAAAATTATTTTTATGTAGTATAATTATATATTTAGAGTTATTATTTGATGTGGTTGCTATTGAAATTAAATAATAATATGATACTTATTTTTAACTATGTGTTATAAAATATATATAATACATTGATATTTATACATATAACATTACTAATTTAGTGTAATATTAAATCTGTTATTATTAAATGAAATACTTATGCATAGCACAAGAATTTATATTTTTGTAGCTAAAAGTACGAAATAAATATTTTGTTAAAAAAATATGAAAATAAAAAGTTTTCTAGTAAACTCAAAGATTTCGAAAGAAAATTAAGAAAAATGAAGTATTTCAAAGGAAACTAGATAATTTTAAAATTATCATTTATTTTTGTTTTCATAACATTGAAAATGAAAACGTTTTCATAATTTTAATGGAAACGTAGGGAATTTTTAAACCATGGTAATGATACCACATATTTCTGTCAAAATTCGCATGTCAAATGCGTCAGTGTAATAAGTTTGATAAAATAGTCCCTTGTTTGGTGAAAGCTATGGTCCATATGCAATTTTAGGTCTATTCATAATTGATATAACGTGCGATTGGATCAGGTTTCGTGTTCGTTCTAACTTTCTAATCTTAAAATTTTATTTTGGAAAGATGTCTTATCATAGAGATGAAGTCTTGGAGCTTATAAGCAGTGCATCTTTTTCATCTGTAATTGATGTAATATGTGTGTCAGTACCATCCGTTTATCAGATAAGGGGTTTGGGAATAGCACATGGTTTATTTCCTCATTTGCAACCAATATGAGATGTTGTCAACATCAATAGTCTTCTAGATGAGGGGTTTGGAACAAACACATAACCTCGTTGGTCTCAACTACAATCGGTATGAGATGCATCTCAACGTCCAAAAGTCTCCATATGAGGGCCTTATGTGAGATCGTCTCGACGTCATCAAGTCTTCTAGATGAGGGCATGGTGCGACCACATGACCTCGTTTTTTCTCAACTTCAACCAATGTGGGAAGTTATCAACATCATCACTCCCCTTAATAAGGGGCTTGGGATTGGCATGAGACTAGCACATGACCTCATCTCTGCAGACGTTACCAAATAATAAAGTGTGTAATGTTGTTGGGCTCAATACCGTGAGGTAACTAATGTGATATGTGTGTGTCAGCATCATCAATCCCTTAGATAAGGGGTTTGGGTTTGCATAGACTTATTTCCTAATCTGTAACAGATGTGATATATGTGTCAACATCATTAGTCCTCCAAATTATTAGAACAAGCACGTGACTACATTTTTCGCAACTGCGATCGATGTGGGATGTGTCATAATGTCATCAAGTCCCCCAAATGAGGAGCTTGGAACAAACACATGTCTCGTGTTTCATCAACTGCAATCAATGCGAGAAGTATGTCAGTACCATCACTACCCCAATAAGAGGCTAGAGACTAGCATGAGAAGTATATGACCCCGTCTATGCAGATGGTGCCAAATGTAGTATGTGATGCTACGGGCTTTATAGCATGAGGTATCATTCGCTCATACTTTCTCAACCTCACGGTTTTTCCTTAAGTTAAGCTTATTTAAGTTATATATATGCTCCTCCTCGTGATCAACTTTTGCAATTTATTAGTAGAGTTACATATAATAAGTTGTTTCCCCAAATACTCCAACTTCATCTTTTTTCCACTTTTGACTTTCCCTTTCAAACACTAACAAGTTTTACTACAACTACACTTACAATTATTTTTAGGGATAATTACATGTACACACCCCTTGACCTATGATTTATTTACACAAACTAACCCTGCATTTTGAATAATTACGCATATACCCATTAGAAATATCAACATCATTTACAAAAATTATCCCTGCTTTTTAAAGAAATCACACATACACCCTCCAAAACGTCACCATCATTACACAAACTATCTCTAATTTTTCTATCATGGGTGATTTTTGTAATTATGAAAAAGAAAAGAATGATTTTTATAAACATGCCATAAATTAGGAGTATAAATATAATTATCCATTTCTTTGTGATAAAACAAAGCCAAAAGCAATTGCAAATACTTACTACTGCCCGTGTCTCAATCTATCCGTGATTAAGGAATTCAAACCATTGGGCGAATTAAATTCCAATAAATTGAATTCAAACCCATGGTTCACATCTAATCATTTTAGTTTAATAATTGTCAAACATCTAGACAAAGACTCTTTCCACAAATCATTAGGTAGCCAAAATAGTTAAATAATAAAAAGGGCTTAAAATCAATTTATATATATTCTTTCTATTATTGGCCTTAACAAAAAATATATCACTATTATTAGTAAAGGGTAAATTATAGCTATATTTTCTCAGTTTGGGATCATTATGAACACTCCTTCATTATTTGAGAAATTTTAAATATGGGAGTCCCTCGTTATCTAGTCTCTAGACGGTGAGGTGGAAATTACTATTTTACCATTGCTAAGTCTTTTTTCAAAAAAAGAACTTTTGAAAAAATATAAAAAAAAAATAATTTGGGGTGACTAAAGTAAATAATCTATATGGTATATTAGCCCATAAAATATTCTAAAAAAATGTAAAAAATATATGAAATTATAATTTATAAGTGTGACTAATTAAAGTAAATAATTCATATGATATATTAGTCCATAAAAATGTTCTAAAAAAATCTAAAAAATATATAAAATTATAATTTATAATTCAAAAAGACTTTTTGGTCTGTTCACCACAAAAATTGATGGACACCTAACGGATACTAACGAAGGGCTTTTTGTTAGACGTTCGGTAAAAAGACGCGAATACTTGTAATTTTTTAAACAACAATGAGGTATTTAAACTTCAGGAAAGATAGTCGTAATTTATCCTAAAATAAAATTAATTTATCATTAGTATAGCATAATTAATATTATAAAATCTTTAATTATGTGATTTTGATGAGATTTTTGTTAGGTACATAACATGACTTAGTCGAACATGTATATATACCATCCCATATGATCAATCAAAGTTTTGTTAACTTCATCGGTTCAATTATTTGGAGAAAAACCGAAACGCGCAAATAATTCATTTGTTTTTTTATTTGCTTTGAATCGTATGTAAACATAATAAATAAATGGTAAGAAACAAGATGGTCGATAAATCCATCTAAACGTAATCCAACAAAATTATTGGCAAAACTTATAATATATATATATCTATTAATCACATCATATATATATTAAATTATTGAGTGCGGAAGTGAATATTTTAGGATACTTATCTCCAACCATTAATTCAAATACAACTATAACGAAAACTAGAAGACTGCAAAAATATTGATGTTGGATTCTTCTGAAATCTAGTGCAATCAACCTGATGGTGTGTTTCTTTACGGTCGCAGGATTTTAGGGGATCCAAGCCTTTATTAAGTTTTCAAAGGAAAACTCCAGCAAAAAACCAATGTCTTTGATATACATTTTTCCATAAAAAAATGCCTCATGTGTTCTTAACCGGCGGTTACCAAAAGTTACATAAGTTAGATAGTGGACCACCATCAGAAAAATCGTCGTGCAGAGGGAAGCCGTGGGCAGGCTTAAGTCATACACGTTTTCGTAGTGAGGGACATAAACGCGTTTTTGACAAGTTGTGGTCATGGTTATAAAAAATGAGCTGGACAGAAACGGTCATATGATAAACCGTGACTATAATTTATCTTATGTCCACTCTTGACTACAAAATAACATGTCAATACGATTTATTCAACATCATAAACTAAAGTACTAAAGACTAAGAACTGAACAATTAAAATTTCATAATTAAATTACGTTATATATATTAAACTCAAACTTACTTACTCTAAATAACCTCAATTTATTTTCTACATTCCTTAATTTAAATTTACATTATCTTGAGAATTTTGAAACCTTCATGACACCATTCATAGGACATGAATAACAAAAGTAGTATATGTGGCACACTCAAATGTGTGTGGATATTAATTTTGAATTTAAAAATTAATTATTACTTTAAAAATATATATTATCTAGATAAATAAAAAATATATTAAAACTTTGAAGGGAGTCGTTAGAATTTATTGGGAAAAAAGTGATTGATGAAAAAGAGATGAAGTTGAGAAGAGAGGGAGAGAGATAAAAACTAATAAAATAATTAAAAAATTAGCGGATCAAAAATATTAAAAACACAAAAAAGGTATTTTTCAATGACAAAATAAGAGATCATTTACTTTTCTGAATTGGGCTTGTTATCAATCCTCAACCCAGGCGAAACAATCGTTTACTTGCTTGGATTGGGAACTTGGGCTTGAACATCAAGTTGGATGAGTTATATCAACCCAACCATTATAATCAGTCTAAATAAATTAACTACAGTTAATCTCCAACATTTTATCGTACATTTAATTTCAATTTATTCTGCCATCCAATTATTCCATACCACAAAATAAATGAACCTAAAGGAATAGATAAAGATTATAGTAACTTTGGAAAAAATAAAGAAAAATGGACAAATGCTTTAAAAGTACCATACTATAAAGCTATTTTGCGACTTCGATACCATAATTTTCAAAATACCAAATCCAGTACCATACAATGGAGAGTCTGCCAAGATTAATACCGCAGTTTATGAAATTTACGAGTTCAGGACCTTAGTTTTGAAATTGACAATTTTAATACCGACCCTTATCTTTTGATAATATCATTTCTAGTCCCCTAAATTTGTTTTTTGCATGGATTTGGCCCAGATTTTTCAATCTAGTACCCCCCTGCATGAAAATGGTACCAAGAGGCTAAGTTTATTGAAGAAGTATTTGTTTATATTACATATTGATATTTTATCCCTAACGGATGAGATATTTGAGAGTATGGAACTGAACGAGAGTTCAAGTTACATGAAAACAGGAAATATTTTC
Source organism: Sesamum alatum (assembly GCA_034509735.1). Taxonomy (NCBI): domain Eukaryota; kingdom Viridiplantae; phylum Streptophyta; class Magnoliopsida; order Lamiales; family Pedaliaceae; genus Sesamum; species Sesamum alatum. The sequence goes on from JACGWO010000008.1 coordinate 13,483,932, forward strand.
AAATTTTGAAAATACAGAAAAAGAATTTTCTTATGGAAATTCTTAGAAAAATTGACAACAGTCCAAGAAGGATTGACCTGAATCTTCTTACCAAAGAAGAAAGAGAGAAATGGTTGAGAAATTACCATGTCCGACAAAAGCTAATAGGAAATTAATACGGTGAGACGTCTACATGCAGTTGAGGTCCATAGTAGAATCCCAGCCAGAAGAAATGGAATGGGTAAATTTCTGAATCAATATAGTTCTAAAAACAATGACTAAAGGAACTGATTGGAAGGAACTCAAGCTGGACACCTCAGAAATCTCTCAAGATCTGAGAGAGATCCAGAAGATAGTTCAAGACTATAGACATAGGTTAATTCATATACCTATGAAAATAGACCTCTTGAGCCAAAAGATGGATGAGATCCTGAAGATCATTCCAGATCTACGCGAGGATCTTACAAATCTGAAAGCTGAGGTCACTGATCTGAAGAGAAATCAAAAGAATACCCTTGAGACATCCAAATCTTACCAAGAGCGCATTAGGGACGCCTTTGGACCGGTACCTCTTCTACATCAAAAGGAAAAGGCGACGGAGATCCCGAAGCCAAAAACGCAAGATGATCTAATCCTTGAAATCATCAATTCCATAAAATAATGGAGATATCAATGGTGGATCTATCATATCTGCAGGAGTTAGATGAATCCTTTTCCCAATTTGGGATTATGGATCTAGTCAACGTCCAAACCAATGAGATCGCTCCGGCTCTACCACCGCCGAAGGGAAGTACAGGTTTAAATGATCCTTCACAAGATCATCCGATGAGAGAAGGTGATGATTTCCACACCTATGCTATTCCCACTTCCGTCAGGACAAGATTGAGGGAGAATCCAGGTAGGAATCCACGACGAGTGCCTGAAAATACACTATGGGCAAGAACTATGCTCTAGCCCTTACATCCATATGGCACTATACTCAACCTGGATATCATTGACTTTCGAAACCTTGAAAAGTTGATAGACAAATGAGTTGCAGCCATGAAGATAGTAACAACCACATTGGAACTTGACAAGGAAAACTTCATAAGGTTATTGGCGTTAAGCTTGGAGGGTTCTGTGAAGGTCGGATGGGATAACACACCAGAAGACTCCAAAGCAAGTATTCTATCCGGAGGGTCTAAAAGTGCGATCGTGGAAAGACTCAAAAGGTTGATCAAAGTACACTTCATCGGAGACGGATACTTCGAGAGAAGCAGAGCTGAAAAGGCTGGAGAGTACTCACAAGCTCTCTTTGGCCTGGAATTAAGAAATATATGTGCAGTAGATGAATATATCTATTGGTTCCGCAAATATTTCTTTGCAATGATCTGCAGCCCATGGAGGGAAATGTTGCTACAATCATACAAAGTACCTGCAGGACAACTAGATTTAGTAGTAAGGAGGATGTCTTTCCTCAAAGACAAATTGAAGGATGAGTGTTACCAAGCATCCGTCCAAAAGAACATGAAGAGACTAAGAGGTAAAATCAATCAAACCCCTCTCTGTTGTGATAATAATGATTTTCCAACTATTATAGGAGAATCAAGCGAGCAAAGGAAAAAGAAAAAGAAGAGTAGTGACACCTACTCAAGGAGTTCCAGAAAATCCTCTTTTAGAAGAAGATCATGGTGGTCCAAATCAAAGGCCAAATGATACAAATCTGGACAAAGAACAGGACCAACAAGGGCTTCATCCTAAGGATCCACAGGTCGGACCCCTACAAGAAGAACTTTCCGACGAGCCCATACCCGAGCCAATGAAAGTTTCAAAGATTGTAACTACTGGACGTGCGGTGCGAAAGGACATATATCTACAGATTGCCCATAGAAACATGGTGAATTACAATAATTTGAAGCCATGAATGACATCATTGATGCAGTTTACTATGACAACTTGGTACCAATATACCAATTCGAAGATCTTCCCTCAGATGAAAGCATCTACAAGGAAGAAATAAAAAGTGATTCGGATGGATCTTCAACCGAGTCAGAATAATTGCAATGAAGGGGATAGGCTTCAATCAGATAGCCTATCAGGATTCTTTTCAAGGATGACGTTGCAAACAAAATCATGGAAAGAATCATGAGCAAGACTCTAATTTCAACCGATATGACGGTTTTAGGATTGGAGGAATCGGTAGAGTCCTCAACCAGATAGGACTAAACCAGAGGAAACATCATTTAATCTACAAAGTACGTTCAGGTGAGTTTGCAATTCCATAAGATAGAGTTTATGTTTGTCTACATAGACGACATTTTGATTGCATCCATATACAGGATCACATCAAACATCTTGAAATATTTTTTGATGTATGTCACAAAGAGGGTTTAGTGCTTTCTGAAAAGAAAGCCATTATAGCTGTAAATAAAATTGAATTTATAGGAATTCTTATTGACGAAACAGGTATTGAGTTGCAGGAACACATTATAGAGAAAATTTGCAATTTTCCTGACATTCTTAAACATAAGAAGTAGTTTCAAAACTTCTTGGGAGTTTTCAATTTTGCAGGAATTTTCATCAAGGATCTTGCAAAATACAGAAAGGATTTTCGGCCACTTTTGAAAGAAACATAAAGTTCAAAATGGAAATGGAAGGAAATTCATACGCAAAGGGTTCGGGAGTTGAAACAGGTTTGCAATAACCTGCCAAAGCTTGCAATCCCACATGATGAAGATGAGTTGGTAGTCTATATGGACACCAATAATTACAGATGGGCAGCAGTGCTCATGAGAAAGACAACTATTGATGAAGAACCATGTAGATACACAGAGGGGTTGTTCACTGAGCAACAAGCCAAACTATGCATTCAACGAGAAAGAATTCTTTGCGGTTTGGAAGGCTTTCAAGAAGTGGCCTTTATTTTTACTGGCTAAAGAATTTACGTTGAAAGTTGATAATACGAATGTTAAAGCTTTTTTAAAAAGTAAACTTAAATAAAAAATTGAGAAAACACGTATTATTAGATGACAAACAGAATGCCATTATTATTATTATTATTATTATTATTATTATTATTATTATTATTATTATTATATTGTCATCAGCAAATCTCATGAAAATGTTCTTGCAGATTTCTCAACAAGAGATTGAGGCTTCTGAAGCAAACTCCGTCATTATAAGACTCAGGCGCCTCAGCGAGAACCTTGAGGAGACTGACAAGAGATTTGGACAATTGACGGTTAAAGCACAAATAGCTGGCCAAGTCCAACAAGCTGATCTCGACATTGTCCATATCGCCATCAGGAGTACCAAACTTGATGCAAGCTCGTTATGGAACGATTTACTGGAACCAATTCGAAAGGCATCATCTTCGGTGATAACTCGAGAATTAAGAGAGCAGGGCTCTAAACCTGCAATTAGAGAACATGGTTCTAAACCTATATCTTTGAAAGCATGTTGGGCCTGATCAGAGAAGAATTGTATGGATGCTATTTCTGAAAAAAAAAAACATAGGGCCAAAACTAATACCATCTCAAAGTTGAGGGGCTAAAATGAAAAATAAGGTACCTTGTTCGCAAATCTCTGTAAACTACATTATCAAACTGACTATTTTGAAAAGTATGGTATCATACTTGCAAGATTTCCTATACTGTGATACAGAAAAGGCATCTCACTCCAAAGAAAAAGAACAAGGACAACATATATACACTTAAATCCTCCATTCCCAACTCCTTTAACCAACACAATAATAAAGATACATATCCCCATTCAAAATAAGTTTAATTTTCACTAATAGAGGTATTGACTTAGACGGCATTAGAGATGTAAATAGAGCTGGTTTGGGGCGGATTTGATAAGACCTACGACTCGCCCCACCAACTCCGACAAGAATCGAAGCCCCCCCCCCCCCCACCCTTGCCTCGCTTTGTTTTGAGACATGGACTGGACGAGTCCAACCCATTAGATTGTTTTCCAGGTGCTTTGTCGTGTACAAATTAGATATTCTTTGTTTCTTCTTTCTTTTCTTTTTTAAACTTATCATGATGTCTGGTTAAGGACATTTTAAGTAATTCACATTTTTTAAATTATGATAGTTATTCTAGGGATCTCCTATTAACAAATAGTATAAATTATACAAGTTTTACAGGGGAGCTTACTGTAATTTCACAAGAGGTTCTTGTAGCTTACAAAATTTGTCATTTCATGTAACCATTTTTTTTATTTTTTATTTTTGGAGTTGTCTGGTGAGCGTCATCTTGAAGCGAGGAAATAATTAGACATAGTATAGAGGATATATCTATATTTGACAAACTTTAAGGGATATTTTTATAGTTATCCCTAATAATTTATATCATGTGAAAGGGTAAAAAAATTTATCAAATTATTTAGAAAGTATATTATCCTACTTATTGAAACAAGAAAAAAATTATTTTACCTTTATCCACGCCCTTTTACAATCGATGAAAAGAACGTGTTCGATCTAAAAGTTCGCTAGTCAGTAACTATTATTCTCGTTATTAGACATGTGTCCCACAATTTCAGTATTACCATATTTTCTATTATTTTTTCAACTACCTATTTACCTTTGAAGTTTATTTTCTCAATATTAATAATATAATTTTCTTAAATTATAATTATTTGTACACTTATCATAAATGAAAAGAAACCTATTTAAAAGGAATTAAAAATCCTAATTCTAATTATTAAAAAATAATTAATTCAAATCTTATTTATATATTTAAGAAAAAAATGAAATAACAACCAAAGAGGTACATTCCAATTCAATCACCACACCCCCTATTGGTTCCCTTCCCTCCCTTCCTCCTCCCTTCCTCTCCCAAGCTCTATTGCTCTACCCACAAAATATCTTTTGCATCAAGCAATTGCAGAGGGTCGGAAGATCTCTCAGAAGATTTTTGTGATCAATTGAAGGAATAGAAAGGGGAGAGAATGGCGAATTTGTATGTGCAGGCGACGCCGACGACGGATCTGAATAAGAACACGGAATGGTTCACGTACCCGGCTGCGTGGACAACCTACATCCTAATATTGTTCTTCTCGTGGTTGGTCGTGCTCTCTGTGTTCGGCTGCTCTGCGGGCATGGCTTGGACCGTTGTTCATCTTTCTCATTTTCTCGTACGTTTTTTGTATTTTATGGTTTAATTCTTTTCACAGTTAATTAATGTTTTTTTTGTTAATGCGCATTCCGAATTCCGTAAGATGTGTTTCATAGGGTTGGGGGAGATTCCGATGTTGTTTTGATTGGTTGTTTTTGTTGTGGATTATGTGGAGATTGAGTTTTCGTCTCAATGTTATTTTGTGATATGATCGGTTAGTTATTGATGTTTTTAGTGGTATTAACACGTCCTTTTTGAGGTCTTGGGGTGCTTATTGGTATGTATTGTGTGTTGAGGTTGAAATTTGAGTTCGATGCGGATGCATGCTAGAGGTGAATTATGTGTGATTTTTTGGGATGTGGGTTAGGTAAATTGACTGTTGAATATTTGTTATTTTCCGTGTCTTGTATGTCATTTAATCCAATGTGGCTGCTGGGCAACTATTTGAACAAATATCTCTTCCGTTGAGAAATATGTTAGCACTCCTTGACTCTGTGATGGAAATTTAGCCCACCCTTCATTAATAGATGCTAGTAAAAAGTGTGTTTATAGAAACTAATGGGGCGCAAAGTGTGATTACAGAAGCTAATGGGGCTCAGCCATAGATTTCAAAAGTTGAGTTTGAGAGAATTGATTCTTCAGAGTTGATATGGTTTGAAGTTAGAATAGCATTTAACTAGGACTAAATAATACAAGAGTGAGTCTTGGAGTAAATCAGAAAAGAATCAGCTTTCCAGCCAATCGTCACATAGTGCTACTTTTGGTCTTAGAAGCCAAAATCCAAACTCGTATGTGAGTTCCAACTCATTCCAGAATTCTTGGATATTTTCAGCATGATTTGTGCTTTTTAAATGCAGTACAAACATCTATATTGGTTAATCCATGAGGGATCTTGGCTTCTTGCATATTGCAACCTACTTAACTCCTTTCCCTATCTTAGTCTGCTGCAAGAATCATTTTAGCACATTGTTGTCCGAAATAGTTTAGTCTGTAGGTGAACAACAAAAGTTATCTTCCATCTTTTCATAGTTGAACCTTGTCGGCTTTGCAGGGTTTACAAAATGATGCTGTGAGAACTTGTTTCATGTTTGTAAATTATGACTGTTTTCAATTTGCACAAGATTTTTTTTTTCCTTAACCCCCTAACGAGTCGCATTATATTATTTACAATTTTGTTTCACAAAAACTAGTTTGGTAAAAAAATAATATCCTGAACAAAGATGTTTAAGTTTTGATGACTGCAAAATGCAAATAAAACCTTTGAAATTTTTATGTAGTTGTGTGTGAAGCTTTATGCAGTCAATGGTAGTATGGCACATAAGTATATTTCATTTTTCTTTTTGGTTACAGCATAAAGTCATAAACAATGTTCCTTCCTGTATTATCATGGGAAATTGCTCTTGAGAACTTTTACTTTCAAATACGAAGTGCTTTGTGAGTCTTAATTCGTTCTCATGGTGCTTTTGTATATACAACTGGTGACCTCCTGATTTTCCTACATATCAGTTCTTTCATTGGAAGGAATTTCAAATGTGAAATGCTTTCTGAGTCTTAATGCATTTTCAGAGTGCCTTATATTCTATAACTGGGTGAACTCCTTATTTTATGCTCAGGTTACATATCAATTCTTTCACTGGAAGAAGGGAACACCATTTTCCGATGATCAGGGTGTCTACAATAGATTGACTTGGTGGGAGCAAATTGACAATGGCAAGCAGCTCACGCGCAATAGGAAGTTTTTGACTGTTGTACCGGTAGTGCTGTAAGTATTCTGTTAATTGTTTAAATTGGAGTTTAGGTGCTCATTGTCTTCCATATTCGTCTTATGAACTGCTATGTCATACTCTACATATTGCTCTGGATCCATTTGTGTGCCTAATGATTGTCGATCAGTTTGAAGCTGTGACTTGTTTTCCAGTATTTCGTTTATTTTTAGGCATTGATCCTAAACGTCAGACCACCAATGTGTTTGGCTTCTTTTTGGGTGATTGGGGGGGGGGGGGGGTATTTGCTCTTGATCACAATGTTTTATAATGTTTAAATATTGAGAATTTGTTTACTTTCTCATCCCCACCCTTTTACTTTATTACCTCCATCAAACAAGATGCTCATTCATCCCATCTCTTCCTTAGGGTAAGGCTTGTACTCTTTCTGCTTCCCCTCCACCTATGATTTCAAATATAATATAGAAGATAATGTTTTCTTAGAGTTAAGCATATAAGGTAATCTACATTCAGGATTTAGATTCTATAAGCCCGAGAACAAATACTGTTGAATTGATGGACAAAGTTGTCCCAGGTCTTGCTTGCACTAGCTTCTATTGCCTTGTGATATGGTTAAGTTAGTGACATTTGATATGCTATTGCGTGATCCATCTCTCCAGTGAAGTTGATGCATATTGCTCTTAGTTCTAGTTTGCATATCCTTGTTAATCATTTATTTTGTAATTGCTGCTAAATCAATTATAAATTAACTGGAGCTATTCTTTAATACCCGGAGTTGAAACTGAAGATATTTTGAGCTTTTCTCTGGTTAAAGATAAACAGCCTAAGGAGGAGTGTTCTCATTTTAGTTGTTATAGATGACCTTTTTTAGCTTGTGTAGAATTTGTAATTTTGTTACTATTGAGTTAGCAGATTCAACTTTGGCTTTAATTGATCTTTTTTGCTAGTTATGTTACTCGAGTCTTATTTTTTTCCAGAAATTGCCATTTTAGTTACATGCTTGACAAAACTTGCACGTAATCATGTGTCAATATGTCTTGTTGATGTTTGTGTCTCCACAATTCTTCTCTTATGTTACTTCTACTTCAAGATTTATGGGTTAAGATATGGACCGCTGCATCTGTAGCATTGCAATGATGAAATGAATCCAATATGCTTATAATTGGATTACATCTACTGGTTTTGTTGCTATAGATGTGATAATGTTTCCCTGCATTGAAATGTATTGCATGGTTGTGGCTGTTAGTTTGATGATCTGTAAGTTAGGTAGCAGGCAGTAAATACTTTAGATAATTTCTCTTGCCTGTAATATTTACATTGGAGTTCCATGAGATAACTAAAATAGGCATTAGAGTGAAGAATAGGTGCATCTATCCTTTTCCCACTCTTTATGAATGTATAGTGACTTATATTTGCTCTCATTTTTTTCCTGTCTTCTAAACTTCTCAAGAAATTTATGGTGTTATTTCTAAACTATTCACGACATGCTTTCCTTCTTTTGGTAAATTCAACCACACAATATCATTTTCCTTATTAGTACAATCTCTACATTTAAAATAAATCGTATTGTTTCAATGTTATTTTTGTGTTATGTTCAACCAGTTGTTGCTGCAATTCATAGGTCTACCAGTATGTTATCGTGGATTTCACAGATAGTGGATTGTGTGTTTATTTGTTCTTTATTTCTTAGAACCAGCATTGGAAAGTAATGTAAAGTTGTCACTTGTCAGTTCTAGTGCGTCATCAAATTAGACTAGTTTAACATGAATGGATACTTATTGAACATATTCATTTCTTTTCTTTCCACTTTGAGCAGAGTAAATTGAATTTAAGTTTGTGATGTAACTTAGAGTATGGTGTCTGGAAGGTGTGAACTTTAGTTTTTAAGCTCCGTTGAAATCTATATATAACAAAGCAAAACCATGGAGACCATCTGAAAAAGCTCAATGCATGCACACACTTTTACAACCACTTTGAACTCCATTTTGACATAGATGATACTTTATTTGATTTTTTTATTAACTTAGATTAGTGAATTATTGTTCATCTTTATCCAAAATAATCACAAATTTATTTAGATAAGTTAGTTAATAACTTAATTCAGATTTCAGATTCATTATTAATATTTAATATATTTTTGTATTTTTTATACTCTTATTGATTATTGATTGATTTGATCTTAAATTTTTGAAAATTATCAATTAGTCATTCTTATTTTTTAAAGTCTGAATTAATTTTCAATACTTTAAATGTTAAATTATTTATTTTTGTACTTAAATTCTATATTTTCTATTTGTGTGATGACTTCTAGATATAACAACTACTTGTTACAATCAAACAAAATCTCGAGCTGTAAAATGTTCAAATTATTTGCACCCATGTATTCTGAGAAATGTTATATGAATTTTATGTATCTTGAGAATTTTTTCTTTTTGGACTTGATTTTGCTATTATTTAACTGCTGATCAATTTTATCAATTGAAACAAACTTTTGAATTTGCATTACAAGCAAAGAATGTTTGTAATATGATTTGATGAAAAACTTTAGATATTGAAGTATCTTCTATGAGTACTTCATTTAATTCATATTATGTAAGGAAATCATTTGTCATCTTCTAAATGTGTGCATATCTATATATATTCTTTTTTTTAGCATTTGTATATACAGGTCCAGGATCGTGTACCTTGGCACTTTAAGCTCAATTTTATATAAATGCTTTTTGAACAAATATTTTGTTGCAAAAAAGGTTCCTAGTAAATACTGATAAATATAATAAATTTATAATTTGACTAACATGTTTTTTCAATTCAAAAGAGTCCAAGATTACTTCCATAATTTAATTAGTAACTTGACTTATATCCCAATAAACAAGCTGCCATATATGTATGTTTAATTTAGTTATTTCACTTTATTCATATAGTTGAATAATGGAAGTTATCTATCATTTATGCTTATAGTTTAGTTAAAAATCATTTTTTGTGATTCACCAACAAAATATCATTTTTTTTTCAAAAATTACGATTATGCATGAATAAAAGTTACAACTACCAAAAGAATTCAGAAAATACATCTAGATAAGCTACTAAAACAGTACTTTCAATTCTATACCCCTTGTAGCTATTTGCTATAGATGTACTACATTTTATTGCTTTAATGCTTATTTGATTTGATAATTCTAATTACCTTGAGTGTTATATATCTAATTTTGAGGTTTTTATTTATTAGTTTTTTTAAAGACAATTCTGTTGTGCCATGACATAGGGTAATAACAGGGAAAAATGCATTTTTCGACCATACCTTTGGGTTGGCACTTTTGGTCCACAATTTTTGAAGGGAGGACAATATTAAAAGAAGTAGCATACTTGTTCCAATTTCTGCCAGAAAATGCCAATTTCGCCTGAAAAAGGGGGTCGTTGTGTGCCAAGCATGTGTCTTTTTCTGGCGACATTGGCATTTTCCGGAACCAAAAGTGCCACTCCCACCATGGTTACAAGACGAGAAAAGCACTTTCTTGGTAATAACTAGTCTAATTATATTGCAAATGTGCTTCTTGTGACCTTGTCCATAAAGCCATCTCTATACTTCCTCTTAGTTAATATTCTTTTACGCTAGAGTATATGCCACTATGCTGGTTGAGTTACAAAAGAATGGACGATCATTTCCTTTTTCTACTAATGAAAGAGGGATACATACATATCATTCGGTTGCTACTGACTGATGAGATCAAAGAACTTTTTTCGTGACAGAAATCATTACCCTTTCTTATGGCAGGTACTTGATAGCCTCACACACCACAAATTACCAACATCCTATGCTCTTCTTCAACACAATAGCAGTTTTTATCCTTGTGGTTGCCAAGTTTCCCAACATGCACAAAGTTCGTATATTCGGAATCAATGCCGACCAGTGAGCTTAGATTCAATGATACATACGACCTGCAGGTTCACCTTTAGATCTCCAATGTTTTGTCTGTACAGCATCTCAGTATGTTGTGGTACCTACAGCTCTGGAATTGGAAAGAATATATATTTACCATTTTGTCAAATATGGGTGCTGGTTATTCTCTGCATGAACTCTTTGTATAAGTTGATTTCTGAAGTTCGCATAAGCTATAAGATTTCTTTTACCATTGCAGAAACTTGAGTTGGCTGTTTTCTTGTGGACTACTACTGCTACTTCAACCTTGTTATGTTGATAGATGTCCCCCATTATGGTTTAGAGAATGTAAAGATGCCCTTTACCAACATTCTTCTTTGTCAATTTTTGGGGTCTAGAAATTGCAACGATGCTCCTAATCCTATCTGAACGAACATTTTTGGTTTGAGAAAGTGTTTATTGTGTAGGTGTGGCGTGTGCGTGTCCCCGATGGATCTTGCCAATGTGTGGGCATTATTATTAGTGGCAAGACATTAAAATTCTTCAAGAAATATTGGGAAAATTTGATGTTGGCCATATAGGTACAGATCCACGTGAATTGTGAGCCGTTACATCCCACATGATGCTACCGCCATGTAGATACACATTCACATGGACCGTGAGCAGCTGGATCAACATATGATAACATCATCATGTGTAATCCAATCATTCATAATTGCAGCAGCATTGTGTGATCCAATGATTGATAGCGTGGCATTGTTAGCCCTGAAATAATGAAGGTGCACAGCAAATAAGTGTAGCACTCAAACCAAAATCGTTGGTGTAAGAAGCGTGAAATGCAGAGGGTAGATGTGTCATGTTTTCAATAATGAAAGGTTTGAGAAAGGCCAAAACTGAAATGGGGTTGGGTTGTAAGAGAATGTGAAAGAGGAGGGGATTTCACAAATCAGGCAAAATGGTCAGTAGTTAGAGAAAAGTAGGGCACATGGTGTTCAGTTGCACTGTCGTGTAATGTTTATTGGCCGTTAAGTTGCAGAAACTCCTTGAAAAAGAACAAAGGAACGTGCACTCTGAATTCGGCTATGCGATAAAATAGGGCACAACCGCAACACAGATTCTTTCTCTCTCTCTCCGGTATGGTTGCATTTAAAGCCCATCTCTACTATACACAAGTACTGCATTCACGCCCTTTTGTTTTTATACTTTATTATTTTAAGTACATTTTTGTTGTTTTGCAAATAAGGTTTAGCAAAACTGAGGAGTCATGACTCTAAGGTTATGGGTTCGAACTCTATTAATGTGTGAGATGTTATTCTACATAATAGTAAGCATCGTTTTATTTTAATAGTAGTCGTTGATTTTTTATAGTTATTTGATATAGATGATTAGTGTATGATTGTTATAGTTTTTGATTGTTATGTGTTCGAACTCCATCAACGTGTGTGATGTTATTCTACAGTAATAGTAGGCATCATACTATTATAATAGTAGTTGTTGATTAGATATAGTTATCTAATATAGATTATTAGTGTATGATTGTTATAGTTTTTGATAGCTGCTCATATAAATATTCGTTATTTATGATTGTAATCGATTTACTCAAAAAAATATTTATTCATCGTTTTTACTTCGAAAAGGTACATTTTTGTTGTTGTATTAGATACTGTGTAAAATGAAAACGGATAATTACACCAGCCTCCCCTGAAGTTTGTTGCAATTACACATAGATTTCATGTGGTTTGAAAAAATACATCTAGTACGCTGACTTTTGTTTCTGTCTAACAAATGAATCCCTCTGTTATTCAAAATCCATCAATTTGTTGATATTAAAAAAAAACTTGAATAAAAATCTATATTATCCCCAATTGACTTTCTTAACTTATTATAATTCAAACACATTTTTTTTTAACTAAACTATATTTATGAGGAGGTATACCATGGCCTTTATAAAGGTACTTTGGTCCAAAAAAAGATTTGTTTGATCAAAAATAAGTCAATCGAGGTACATATTAATTTTTTATTTAATTTTTTGCTATTATCCGCAAATTTTTACTGAATTTTGACTAACCAATGGATCTATTTGAAAGACGAATACAAACATCAAATATACTAGATATAATTTTTTAAACCACAGGATATTTATATGTAATTACACCGAACCTCAGGGGAGGATGGCGTGATTGTCCCAAATGAAAATATGTTTGGATTGGAATGTCTTGTGCAGTTTTTTATACGAAAAGACATAATAACGTGAAAATGTACTTAGATTAGGATATTCTGGGAGATATTATTACAAGTAAACATGTGATATTTTGTAATAGTTTTTTTTTTTTTGGCATGAAAAGGTGTGATAGAATGGACTTTTTAAAATTTAGGGTAAATTACATGTACCTTCCCTGAGGTTTGGCATAATTATAAATACCCTCTCGTTGTTTGAAAAATTACAAATACCCCCCTGAGGTAATCGTCTAACAAATAATTCATTTTCATCCATTTTATGGGTGAACTGACCAAAATGCCCTTATGCATTTTATTTAATTTTTAAATTTTATTTAATTTTTTTGGACTACAATGTACAGGGAGAGGTTCTTGAAGTTTTTTTACACAGAGGAGTTAATAATGTAATTTGCCTTGGCTGATTTTTTCTGTAATTTAACTAAAAAATCAAGGGCTAAATGGTCAATTTCAGGCCTTTGGTTGAAAATTACAAACCTCAGGGAGGTATTTGTAATTTTTCAAACAATAAGAGAGTATTTGTAATTATGCCAAATCTCATAGGAGATAGATGTGATTTATCCTAAAAATTTATGATCTACTCCCATAGGAAAAAAAGTCCAACTAGATATGATATCACAATTTAAAATAATATAGAATGGTTAATTACACTTGAACCCCTTTTGAAAAAAAAAACTATACTTTCTCCCAAAATCTTTTAGAAAGTATAGGACCCTCTGAGAATTCGTCAGATACAATTATACGCTTTTCCTTAGGGTTTGAACGGCAAATGCCGACTTCAACAATATATATATATATATATATATATATACTTCTAATGGTAAGCCTCATCCAATTTAAATTATTATTATTTTGATATTTTTCATTATTCATTATTGAATCAACCGATAATTAAGAAGTGCATTTGTAATTAACTCACATGTTTATATATATAGACAATTGAATCATCTGTACGTGGATATTTGTAAATATTACTTTACTTATAAGATGCTTCTTTCATGTGAATTTATCTCTTCACCCACAAACATTTTCTCTGTTTTTGATATTGGTGGGAATATTATGATAAAGAGCCTAAAATGACAAAAATACCTCCCAAAGGGTACAAACCGCTTTTAAAATCCTAGATTTGCATCACACGCTCCGGATCAACTCGAATGAGCCGAACCTACCCAGCTGATCCGATCTTGATGACCTGGAAGAGGTGAGTCGTTGGATCAACTGACAACCCTGACCTTGATGTTGACACTTGGATCAGATCAAGTGGGCGTTCCTTGCGCTATAAATACATTTTCAGACATCATATATGATAAGATTATTTATTACACAGCTTAGAGCATTAAATACTTTCAGTTCGATTACTGCTATCTCGATTTCGAGCTGACTTAGCTATCGGAGGGTCTTTGCAGGGGACATCCCAACAAGCTTAAGGACCTACTCTTTTCTCAGGCCTAACTCATCTAGGATACCCGAGGCAACCTGCGACCTCCTATCCTGGATCATTTGGGCCCGTCTGTGGGAAATTGAGAAAATAACATTCGACTCGAGAATGGAATGAACGTCTAGGAGAGAGCACATGCCAGTTGAAAAAGGCCCAACCCCGCCGAGGCAAGTGGAACAGACATCGGTAAGACAAGAAGGACAAATGATACATTTAACTCTAGAAAACTGCAACGGATGATAGACGTAGCTAGTAGGCAGATCGTAGTTGAGTACGAGACAAGAACAGTTACACCTGCGATCCGCGAACCAATAAGGAGATACTTGTTCCAAAGTAAGGACAAAACCTTATTTTTTATTTTAGCCCCTTAACTTTGGGATAGTGCCACTTTTGGTCCCTTTTTTTTTTTTTTTTTTTTTTTTTTCAGAAATAGCACCCATATGACTTTATTCTGATCAGGCCCAACATGCTTGCGAAAATAAAATTAAGCCTCCATAAATTCATACCTTGGTTTGACCGCTTTGTTGTCGGTATTCCAAGTCCTCGGTTTTACGGACTTCTTCCAACCACACTATCGCAGCAGATGGTTCGCAGGTCCTTGGCTCCTTCAGCAGCAAACAACACAGCTCTAGGCATAAAAGTATTCCAATAACAGAGACTTCATAAAATTTTAGATAAACAATGTTGGACAGAAGCCTTTACTTTATTGAAGAAATTTTTGAAATATTACATAGATATTCTATTCCTCTGTCGGAGGAGAAAACTATTTAGCCTCTCATATATATGAGGACTTGACTTGTTGGGGATAACCCCATACACTAGATATCCTAATACTTAGTGAATTTAGAGACACAGTTTATTTTTTTGAAGAGTTGGAGAAGTTTTTTTGATGATCTCCATCTACTTCTTAGCTCTCTATTTATAATAGCCCGCGGACTTCAAACTCGGACTTCAATCTTGTTTTTGGGTGACGTCATTGCATTCGTCACCAACTTTGTCTTTCAACTTTCCAGCTGTGGTCATTATGCCTTGTCGGCCATGTGCTTGCCAGCTGGTGTTCTTTGTCTTTGTGACTGTTGGCACTTTTGTCTTCTTCTGCCAACAGTCTTCCTTTTGATTTTTTACATCTTGAGGTTTTTAACTCCTTTTGTAAATATTCTTTCTTTTACCCTTCTCTGGTCTTGGTTCGGGTTTATTTTGAGTTACCCGAATCTTTGTTCCGAACAAGGGCTTTTCCTGTTTCTCACAACAAGGGCATAGGTGGTTATGCCATTGTCCTACATGCATCATGTTGCATGCCTTCTTCCTTGTGTTCTCTGTTGCAGGCAGCTTATTTTCCCATATAAGCATTCTTTTCTTTTCAAACAAGCTTTCTGCAAACCTGGTGCTTTTTCCTGTCATGGAGTTTAACAGGAATGATCCATTTAATTTATTGGAAAAAATATTTTAAACGGATGCTTGACTTTATCCATCTCTGTGAGACAGACCCAGTAACCCCATGCTCTTCTGGTGGACATGTCATCTTCACTAAGGGAAGATACCAGGGGAGCCTCTCCTGTGGCATCCTTGACTCTGTTGAATGCTACCATGTCTGGTCTCTGCAATTTGATGAAATGGAATGCTGGATGAGACCCTTTTCCTGTGATTTCTGGAGTTATGAAAATGAACTTGAGCTCCAAAATATCTCTTGGTTTAAGGTGGGGATTGTTTTGCCACGCGTGATATACCGCCCCACCAATCCATTCCGGAAGCTTTGAGATTTTCGGAAAGCTTGGTGACATAGTATGAACTGAAGCAAGAGCTCCAAAATCATACCACTCTCATACCTCTTCTGGTTTAGACCCTTCGAGCATCCAGATTCTGTTATATCTTCCGGATGTATCTACGATGGTCTTGCCTGGGCTTATGCCTTTACGGGAAACAAGTTTTTTCCATGATCTCTGATAATCCTGCCAAGCGAAAACAGAAAATAAAGCTTCGTTAGTATTAACCTTAGAGGTGCCCGTCATTGGCCTAAGGTTAATCTCTTCCTCGTTAACCCCAGAGGTGCTGGGTTGACTTGAATTATCAGGAGTTTGCACTTCCTGTAACTCAATTTCTGTCTTTTCACTAGAGTCTGGCAATGGCCTTGTGTAAGCAGTACTTGAATCTGCCGCTACAGGTTTAGAACCATGTTCTCTAATTGCAGGTTTAGAGCCCTGCACTCTTAATTCTCGGGCTATCACCGAAGATGATGCCTTTTGTTTGGGTTCCAGTAGGTCATCCCATAACGAGCTTGCAGCAAGTTTGGTACTCCTGATGGCGCTCTGGGCAGTGTCCAGATCAGCTCGTTGAACTTTGCCAACTATTTGAGCTTTAATTGTTAGCTGTCCAAATCTCTTATCAATTTCCTCAAGGTTTTCCCTGAGGTGCCTGAGCCTGATGATGACGGAGTCTGCTTCAGCTGCCTCTATCTCTTGTCAAGAAATTTGCAAGAATATTTTCATGAGATTTGATAACGACAATATAATAACAATAATATTGACATTCTGCTTGCCATCTAATAATACGAGCTTTCTCAATCTTTGATTCAAGTTTATTTTTTAAGAAAGCTTTAACATTCGTATTATCAACTTTTAATGTAAATTCTTTGGCCAGTAAGAACAAAGGCCATTTTTTGAAAGCCTTCCAAACTGCAAAGAATTCCTTTTCGTTAATATGCCATAATTTAGCTTGTTGTTCGGTGAACAATCCTCCTGTGTATTTACATGGCTCTTCGCCAGTAGTTGTTTTTCTCATGAGCATTGTTGCCCATCTGTAATCATTAGCGTCTGTGTAGACTACCAACTCATCCCCGTCTTGTGGAATTGCGAACTTTGGCAGATTATTGCAAACCTGTTTTAACTCACGAACTCTTTGCGTATGAATTTCATTCCATTTCCACTTTGAGCTCTCTGTTTCCTTCAGAAGTGGACAGAAATTCTTTCTGTATTTTACGAGGTCCTTGATAAAGATTCCTACAAAATTAACAACTCCCAAGAAGCTTTGAAGTTGCTTCTTATCTTTAAGAATATCAAGAAAATTGCGAATTTTTTCTACAATATGTTCCTGCAATTCAATACCTGTTTCGTCAATAAGAATTCCTAGAAATTCAATTTTATTGAAAGCTATGATGGCTTTCTTTTCGGAAAGCACTAATCCCTCCTTATGGCATGCATCAGAAAATATTTCAAGATGTCTAATATGATCCTGTATATTTTTAGATGCAATCAAGATATCGTCTATGTAAACAAACATAAACTCTAGATAGTCTTTGAAAAGATTATCCATCTTTCTTTGAAATATCTGGGGTGCATTAGCAAGTCCCATTGGAAGTACATTCCAGATATATTGTCCATGAGGTGTGGAAAATGCAGTGTATTTTTTTGAATCATTTTCCATCTTAACCTGATAAAATCCAGATTTGCAATCAAACTTAGAAAACACTTTAGCACCTTTAATGCAATCAATTAAGTGTTCTTTACTTGGGATGTAATAACCATCAAATTGCAATATTCTGTTAATGCCTTGATAGTTAATGACTAACCTCGGTTTACCTCTTTTTATCTCACCATGGTTTCTTACCAGAAAACTAGGGCTACTATAGGCAGAGACTCCAGGCTCGATGAGTTTAAGATTGATATGCTCTTTAATGATCTCCTGCATATATTTCTTATCCTCCATGTTCATTTGGATAGGCTTGTATCGGACATACTCGTACTTGCATTCCTCTTTGACCTTTAGAGTAGCCTCGATCTTATTTCTATCCCACCATGCCAAAGGATTTTCACTGAAGTTCCTCTGGATAAGCCTTTTGACATTCTCGAGAGAAATTTTACTTTCTCCATCTATGTCCAATGACTTGTATTCTTGTATAGCCTCCTTCAAGATTCTAAGATCTTCTTCAAAAGCATCACTGTAACCCTGTTGCCTGAAAGGGAAAAGAGCCTTACCAAATTTTCTTTTATCTTGCATTTTTGGATGAGTTAATTTGGCATCATCACCACGTTTGCTGTGAAAATTTATGGGCATTATCCTATTAAATGCCTTTTCTCTTCGTAAAACCTATATCTCACTACCACAGTTAGTAGTAAAAATCAACAAATTCTTGTGGTTATCCTGGACATATTTTGCAAAGGTCTGGATGAAATTATTACCTAGCAAAATATCTGCTCCTGTATCATGAAAGTAAATAGGAGGTGTTTTTACCTTGAACCAAGGTGTTCCAAATGCTCCTCCAATCATGATTTTTTCCTTCTCGTATACTCTTATTGAGTACTAGAATTTTTTGTGAAAAATCCCTTCCTGCAATAATGGGTAAGGATTCCATAGCTTCGCTAGGGAACACACCGGGTTTTGCCGTGCAAATCCCTGATCCTGAGTCAATATAAGCTGCAAAATATTCTGACTTATATTATTCATACAACATACCGACAGATATGTATATAGAAAAGGGGCTCGTCATTCAATTCTAATGGTATAACCATCTAAACTGAATTCCATAGCATTACCTTTTCTTCCCCATGGTTTATGATTTTCGAGGAAACTTAACCCCAAAGTCATTATCCCATTTTCTCGTCCTGCAATACCTGTAACAAAAATCTCATGGCCTGCTATTTCTAGCATACCTTCATATTTTCCCACAACTGGTTGCTGCAGATGGTATAAGTCATCACAAGGAAAACAATTTTCTGTTCTAGTGATGTCAAATATAACTTGAATTTGCTTCCAGCCTTCAGGGCATCTAAGTTTTACATTGTCAACCCTAATAGCTCGAGGCTTCAACAGTTCTGGTTCTTTTCCTTTATAGACCATAATCCTATCTTCTGAAAAGGACATCCTGCTACTAAAATCAGTTCTAGAACTAAGGGTTCGATCTAAAACTGGGTGATCTTTTATTAAGATATCAACACCACATATTCTAGGTATTCTAATGGGATCTGGTGTCATTACCTTAGCGAATTCCTTGAAAATTTTAGGAATCTCAATATACTCTTTCCTAATAAACAAATCAGAATGATGTGTGTTGGAAAGGGCATACGCTATTCTATATGTTATAAAATATGGTCTATTCCCATCTTTCATAAGATCTTTTCTTTTAAAATCCTGATGAAGGGTTAAGACTCTACTGAAATCTTAGTCTGCTAGGTTGTATGCTATCCCAGGATGAATATCAAACATCAATTTTCATGCATACAAATTTCCTATCATTGTCCCAAGACAACCATTTCTTAAGTTATTGATTCTTCTATCCATTATTGACAAATGTATTTCTGAATCAATTCATTCCTTAAAAGTTGCTTTTATTACTACTTCAATAGCTCCTATGTGGATCCATTTCATAGTAACCGCTACTTCTTCCCTGAGTTTACTTAATTCTTCAAGAATTTCTTCTTTAGGAATAAGCTGCATTTCCATCACATTACTAGTAAGTTCCATAGGGATGGCAAACTCACCTGAACTTACTTTGTAGATTATGTGATGTCTCCTTTGGTTCAGCCTTATCTGATTGAGGACTCTTCCGATCCCTCCAATCCTAAAACTGTCGTATGGGCTAAGATTAGAGTCTTGTCTCATTATTCTTTCCATAGTTTTGTTTGACACCGTCATCCTTGAAAAGAATCCTGATAGGCTATCTGAGGTTTGAAGCCTATCTCTTTCATTGTAATTACTCTGATTCGGTTGAAGATCTATCCAAATCACTTTCTATTTCTTCCTTGTAGATGCTTTCATCTGAGGGAAGATCTTCGAATTGGTAGATCGGTACCAAATCGCCGTAGTAGACTGCATCTAGGATGTCATTTGTGGCTTCAAATTGGCGTAATTCACCACGTTTCTGCGGGCAATCTGGGGAGATATGCCCTTTTGCTCCGCACGTCCAGCAGTTGCAATCCTTAAAACTTTCATTAGCTCGGGTATGGGCTCGTCTGAAAGTTTTCCGTGTAGGGGTTCGTCCTGTGGATTTCGCCTCTGATCATCTAGATCCTTGGGATGAAGCCCTTGTTGGTCCTGTTCTCTGTCCAGATTTGTATGATCTCGCTTTTGATTTGGACCACCATGATCTCCTTCTAAAAGAGGATTTTCTGGAACTCCTGGAATAAGAGTCACCACCTTCCTTTCTCCTCTTCTTTTGCTCGCTTGATTCTCCTATAATAGTTGGAAAATCATTATTATCACAACAGAGAGGGGTTCTTTTGATTTTATCTTTCAGTCTCTTCATGTTCTTTTGGACGGATGCTTGGTAACACCAATCCTTCAGTTTATCTTTAAGGAAAGACATCCTCCTTGCAACTGAACTCAACTGTCCTGCGGGTACTTTGTATGATTGTATCAACATTTCCCTCCACGGGCTGCAGATCTTTGCAAAGAACATTGTGGCAGCTACTTCGGTTGTTACCCCATTCTGGAAGAAGTATTTGCGAAACCAGTAGATATATTCATCTACCGCACAGATACTTCTTAATTCAAGGCCAAAGAGAGCTTGTGCATACTCCCTAGCCTTTTCTGTTCTGCTTCCTTCAAAGTATCCATCTCTGATGAAGTGAATCTTGATTAACCTTCCAAGTCTATCCGCGATTGCACTTTTAGACTCTCCTTCCAGGATGCTTGCTTTGGTCTCTTCTGGGGTATTATCCCATCCGATCTTTACCGACCCTTCCAAGCTTAACTCCAAAAGCTTTATGAATTTATCCTTGTCTAGTTCCAACATAGTTGCTGCAATTTTCATGGCTGCAACCCATTCATCTATCAGCTTCTCGATATTTCGGAAGTCGATAACATCCAGGTTGAGAACAGTGCCATATGATGTAAGGGCTGGAGCATGGTCCTTGCCCATGGTGTGTTTTCAGGCACTCGTCTTGGATTCTTTCCTGGGTTTTCTCGCAATCTTTTCCCTACAAAAGTAGGGTAGCATTGGTGTGAAAATCCGTACCTTCTCTCATTGGATGATCCTGCGGAGGATCATTTGAGCCTGTGCTTCCCTCCGGCAGTGGTAAAGCTGGAGCGACTTCATTGGTTTGGATGTTGACTAAATCCACAATCCTTAGTTGGGAAAAGGATTCAGCTAACTCTTGTAGATCCGATAGATCCACTCTTGATATCTCCATTAGTTTATGGATTTGATGATCTCGATGATTTGTTCTTCTTGTGTATTTGGCTTCGAGATCTCCTTCGCCTTTCCCTTCTGATGTAGGAAAGATACTAGTCCAAGGGCGTCCCTGATGAGATCTGGATGTCTCAGGGCCTCGGCCCTCAAATCTATAAGATCCTTCTGTAGATCTGGTAGGATCTTTAGGATCTCATCCATCTTTTGGTTCAAGATGTTTATTTTCATAGGTATGATTAACCTATGTCCATAGTCTTGAACTGTCTTTTGGACCTCTCTAAGGTCTTGAGAGGTACTTTGAAGTATCCGGTTCGAGTTTCCTCCAATCAGTTCCTTTAATCATTATGTTTTAGAATTGTATTTTTTCAGGAATCTACCCGTTCCGGATCTCCTAGCTGGGATTCTTCCATGGATCTCAGCTCCATGTAGACGCCTCACCTCATTTCCTGGTAGCGCCTCTTGGACATGGCGATTTCTGTGCCATTCCTCTCTTTCTTCCTTTGGAAGAAGTGACGGATCGACCAACCTCGGTCTGTTGGCGATGGTTCTAAGAATTTCCATAAGAAATTCTATTTTCTGTATTTTCAGAATTTGAAAATATTCCCTGTTTTCAATGTCACTCAAACTTTTGTTCAGTTCCATACTTTTAAAGATCTCCTCCGTTAGGGATAAAATATCAATATGTAATATAAATAAACATTTCTTCAATAAACCTAGGCTCTGATACCATTTTTCAGGCATAGGGTACTAAATTTGAAAACTGCGCAAAAATGGACAAAATTCATGCGAAAAATAATTTCAGAGGACTAGAAATGATATTATCAAAAAGATGAGGGTTGGTACTAAAATTTTCATTTTCAAAACTAAGGTATTAAACTTGCAACTTTTATAAACTACGGTATCAAACCTGTCAGAATTAGCAATTGTATGGTACTGATTTTGACATCTCGAAAAACATGGTATCGAAATTGCAAAGTAGCCC
Organism: Sesamum alatum; assembly: GCA_034509735.1. Lineage (NCBI taxonomy): Eukaryota > Viridiplantae > Streptophyta > Magnoliopsida > Lamiales > Pedaliaceae > Sesamum > Sesamum alatum. The sequence continues at coordinate 13,506,389 of JACGWO010000008.1, forward strand.
TATAGTATGGTACCTTTAAAGCATTTATCCCAAAAAATGAAGAAGGGAACTAGGTATTTCAAGGGCAGAAGTAGACGATGTTGGGAGACAAATTGAGAGGTTGGGCCGAAAAATCGAATAACTGAAAAGACGGGGAGAGCTAGTGGCACAAAACAAAAACTCACCCTTCGCGAACAAAATTCTTACTTAGGTAGTAGATCTAGTTTCAGGTTTCCAGAATTGCCTAAGTATGATGGGATGAAAGACCCACAAGAACATGTGTCGGCATTCAAATTGGTAATGAATTTATATATACAAACTGTTTCCGTTAATGCAAAATTATTTGTAACAACATTGACAGGAAAAACATAGGAGCGGTTCACTAGCATCCCTAGTGGCTCTAGAAGATGAATCGCAAGGGAAAAATCTTGTGAAAGGAGTCATTCATACAATAATAGGGGGACCCACAGGGGGAGATTCAGGAAAATCCGGGAAAAGATATGCTAGATATCGAGAGAAGGATAGAGGAACGTGTCAAGTGTTAAGTATGGAAGAAGAGCAGATCACGTTTGGCAATGAGGATTTAAATTTTGATGGGGGGTCGCAGAACGACCCAATGGTCATAAGGATGGACATCACAAACTTTTTAGTGCATAAGGTCTTGGTAGATAATGGGAGTTCTGTAGATATTTTCTTCATGGATGTACTGAGGAAAATAGAAATAGGAGCATCTAGCTTGCAACCTGTTCACACACTATTAGTAGGATTTGCAGGTAGTGAAGTGATTCCCCTAGGAACAATAGACCTTCCGGTGTTGTTAGGGGAAGAACCTAGAAGAAAAACAATGATGGTTAAATTTTTGGTGGTAAACACCCCCTTGGCTTATAATGTGATTTTAGGGCGGCGAAGGCTAAACTTGTTTAAAGCAATAATATCCACCTTTCATTTAAAAATGAAGTTTCCAACGAAACAAGGGGTAGGAAAAGTACGATGCGGCCAGAGAGAGGTGAGGAGATGTTACAATTTGTCTGTGAAAAATAGGAGTGGGGAAAGATAAGAAGACCAAAAAAAATCAGAGGGAGTAGCAAGGGAGGTCGAAGACAATAAGAGAATGAGAGTGGAACTGGTAGAGGAACATAAGGAGGTCGAGCTGATACCAGGGGAGCCAAGTAAAACAACAAGGATTGGATCACGTATAAGTTCGCGGGTAGAAATTCTCATAGTTGAGTTCCTTAGAAGGAATACAGACATGTTTGCATGGATTCCTTTGGACTTTAAATGGATAGATCCTGAGGTAATTGTACATCGATTAAATATGGACCGTCAAGCTAGACCTGTAAGGCAGAAGAAGAGGTCCTTTGGAACAGAAAGGAACAAAATAATAGAAGAGGAGGTGAACAAATTACTAGAAGCAGGATACGTAGAGGAAGTACAATACACGGTGTTTATCCAATGTCGTAGTAGTACCAAAGGCAGCAGGGAAGTGGCGGATGTGTACGGACTTCACGGACTTGAACAAAGCATGCCCTAAGGATCCCTATCCGCTACCTCGAATTGACTTGCTAGTGGATTCCACGGTGGGATGTTCCTTGTTCAGCATGATGGACGCGTACCAAGGGTATCACCAAATCTTCATGGCGGAAGAAGATAGACCTCTTTTGTTACTAAAAATGACATATATTGTTACAATGTGATGCCTTTTGGTTTAAAGAATGCAGGTGCCACTTATCAAAGACTTGTCAACAAAATGTTCAAAGACCTCATGGCAAATTCATGGAGGTGTATGTAGATGATATGTTGATCAAGAGCAAGAAAAAAGAGAAGCACATGTCACACCTACATGCTGCCTTCGAGGTCATGAGGAGTTATTGGATGAAGTTGAATCCAACAAAGTGTATATTTGGAGTTCGAGAAGGGAAGTTCTTGGGAGACATGGTGAGCGAGAAAGGAATCGAAGCTAATCAGAAGAAATCAAGGCCATAATGCAGATGAGCTCACCAAAAACTATTAAAGATGTGAAAAAATTAACAGGTAAGATAAGCTCTCTAGCTCGTTTCATATCTGGATCTGCAGATAGAAATTTGCCTTTTTTCAAAACATTGAGGAATGTGAAGGATTTCAGATGGACGGAAGAATGTGAGCAGGCATTGCCCGCCTTTGTTTGCAAATCCAAGGGTAGGGGAACTATTATACTTGTATTTGGCGGTGTCAGGTGATGTGGTGAGCTTGGTGTTGGTTAGAGAAGAAGCAGGAAAGCAGAACCCGATGTACTATATCGACAAGATGCTTCAAGGTGCTGAGAAGTGGTATATCCAGATAGAGAAGTTGGCTTTGGCCCTAGTGACAACAACAAGAAAGTTAAGACCCTACTTCCAGTCACATCGAGTAGTGGTGCCTACAAATCATCCACTAAGGCAGATAATGTCACGACCTGATGTGTCAGGTCGCATGATTAAATGGGCAGTGGAGCTCGGGAAATTTGACATTGAATATCAATCAAAACCGACTGTGAAAGCCCAAGGTTTTACTAATTTTATTGTTGAGTTGGCAGGCGAGCAATAATAAGCTAAGGAAGAAGGATGGATGTAGCATGTAGATAGATATTCAAACTCAAGCAATGGCGGGACTGGAATCCTGCTTCAGGGGCCTGAAGGAGTAGAGATTGAGGTCTCAGCAAAGCTGGATTTCCTTACCACCAACAATGAGGCGGAATATGAAGCCCTGATTTTGGGCTTAAGGATGGCAATGGATGCAGGGGGTGAGGAAGTTAGATGTATATACTGACTCACAATTGGTTGCGATGCAGATTGAGGGATCTTAGGAGAACCGGGAATGGTTAATGACTCAATACTTAGAAAAGGTAAAAGAGTTATTGAGAAAATTTGATAGGTGTACCATCTAACAAATCCCAAGCAATGAGAATACAAGGGTAGATGCCCTATCAAAATTTGAAGCTATGACGATAGGCATAAAGGAAAGGAAAATCACTATAGTAGTGAAAGAAAGAGCAACGGTGGATGAGGTGGAGGAAGTGAAGTGCGTAGCAAAGGATAAATCTTGGAAAAAGGAGATAGAGGATTATTTAAAAGATGCAGTGTTACCCAAAGATCCTGTAACCGCAAGAAGGTTAAAATTTAGGGCGACCAGATTCACAATGTTAAATGGAGAATTGTACAGAAGGTCGACGAAAAGATCTCTGCTAAAATGCTTAAGTCTGAAAAAAGCTCCTTATAGCCTAAGGGAAGTGCATGAAAAAAGTTGTGGCAACCACTCAGGAGGAAGATCGCTGGCACAAAAGGTGATAAGGCAAAGTTACTTTTGGCCAACTCTTGTGAAGGACGCTATGGAGTTTGCGAGAAAATGGGAAGTTGCCAGAAATACACAACCCCGTTGGAGCCTGTCAAGAAAGCATGTCCATTTGACCAGTGGGGAATAGAAATTCTGGGGCCATTCCCACCAGCTCCTGCGTAGAAGAAGTTTGTCATAGTAGCAGTGGAATATTTCTCCAAGTGGGTGGAAGCGGAAGCGTTAGCAAAGATCTCTGAAAAAGAGGTAACCAATTTTATCTGGAAAAATATCATTTTCAGGTTTGGAATTCTCAGATCCTTGACCTCAGACAACGGAACACAGTTCCAAGGCAAGGGGATCGTGGCATGGTTTAAGGAGTTAAAGATCCAGCAGAACTTCACAGCTGTAGGAAACCCTCAAGCAAACGGACAAACGGAGGTCACCAATAGAATCCTGTTGCAGCATCTCAAAACCAGGCTTGAAGTAACTAAGGGTTCGTGGGTAGAAGAATTACCTGGTGTCCTATGTCCATATAGAACAATGCCAAGAACAGCAACAGGAGAAACCCCATTCTGTTTGAAAAAGATTTTTCAAGTATAAATCGACCCAGGAGGTCATGTGGGTGGAAAATTTGAGAAAGATTTTCCAAGTACAAAATTGACTTAAGCAGGTCGCATATCATACCTTCCAAAATCTGAAAAAGATTTTCAAGTAATTTCGACCATCCAGGTCACATGTCTCCAAAATCTGAAAGATTTCGAAGCAAATTCAACCACCTAGGTCGCATGTCATACCTCCAAAATCTAAAAAAGATTTTCAAGTTAATTCGACCATCCAGGTCGCATATCTCCAATATCTGAAAAAGATTTCGAACTAAAATTTGGCCATCCAGGTCGCATATGTCCAAAATCTGAAAAAAGATTTTCAAGTAAAATTCAGCCATCCAGGTCGCATGTCTCAAAAACTGAAAAAGGATTATCAAATAAAATTCGGCGATCCAGGTCACACGTCTCAAAATCTTGAAAAGATTTTCAAATAAGTTCGACCAAAGGTTGCATGATACAAATCCAAGAGTCGCATGATTCAAATCTGGAAAAGATTTTTTCAAAGTACAAATTCGACCCAAGGAAGTCGCATGATTCAAATTTAAAAAAGATATTTTTCAAAGTATAAACCGACAAAAGGAAGTCGCATATATTGGAAATCTGAGGAAGATTTTCTAAGTACAAATTTGATCTAAAGAGGACGCACATCCTGAAGATCTGAAAAAATTCTAAGTGTAAAACCAACCTGAGGAGGTCATGTTGTAAGAATTGGAAAACGATTCTAAGTGCGTACCAAGGAAAGGAGGTTGCGCATTATGAAAATCTGAAAAAGATTTTCTTGAGTATACAACTGGCCTAAAGAGGTAGCAAAAGACATGGAAGAGACTAAGTAAAAACTACGGAAGTTAGAAGACCGCGTAAAATAGCACAATTATAAAACCAAGTACACACAGGAGGAGATCGTGAGATGGAGAAATGAAGACATAGCATAAATGTACATTTCATAAAAAAGAATCCATGATTCATAGGCCATTGCAGCAAGAGATCGGGAGATAATCGACCCTATTACAAAAGGAGGATTTTAAAAAGGGGGATGGTATCACGATCAATTTTACAAAATAAACCAACAAAAGCTAAGTACTAAGAGGGGGGAGCATCCATCTTCTCTACCTCCTCGATCAAGCTCTTGAATTCATCATCTACAACGGAGGGAGCTTCCTCCACAGGAAAGGCTACAAGATTACCGTCTAAAGTGGGGTCGAGCCAAGCTAAATCAAAATCCTTGACAAAGCCCTTCAATTTTTGCACTTGAGATTTGCATCTCTCAAAGCCTTGATCAAGAAAATCGAAAGATTTTATCTCGACAACGACCTGAAAAGCGGGGTACTTCAGGAAATCATGACTCCTTGAAGTCGAGTATCAGAGTATCATCTAGGATTTACTTGCAATTATACCAAATTTTAGGAGAGGACGGTGTAATTATCCTTATTTATTAAGTGTGATGGTTAGAGTAATCACACAAAATGGTCATCTTTTTATTTCTTATACCGATAATATTCTATTCATGCATATAAAAAAATTAATAAAAAAAAATATTTACAAAATTATCGGTTGCCATTAGTTCTTTATTTTATCTTTATCATCTTTCATATAGTTAAATAAAAACAATGAAATTTTAATTATGCACACGAGTTAAAATTGACAGGGATAGAGTAACCACCCTAGTTTGTAGTATGTGTATGAACTAAATTAACCCCTATATGAAAAAGTTAATGACAAGTGATTTTTAGAATGAAATGCCCTTATCATTTAGCCCTCTCATTCCATGTTTGTTACAATCATTTCCCTATGAAATAATTTATATTATTATAAAATTTTCATTTAAAATAAATCTTATTCAATATATATAATATTTGTAATTAGTAAAGAAATTTGTAGATTCTATAAGCTTATAGTCCTTATATTTCTTATATAATACTGTTGAAGATTTACATAATTTATGAAATATTATGAATACTATTTTAATAATTAGATTGAGCTTATATATGTCAGTAAAATATACAAAACTACATTATAATTAATTTAATTTTCAATAAATTTATGAGTAATGATGTGATGCATTTTAAATATTTATCATGTTACTGAATATAAAATATAAAATTTCAAATAAAATAAAATTTGATTTTTTTTAAATTATATGCATGATATATGTGGTACGTAACATCAAGGTTTATACAAATTTATGTGTATTTTTAAATAAATAATCTAATCTGTAACACATAGCTGCAAATGTTGAGCTTCTAAATATTTTACATCATATAATTTATGATATATATATATATATATATTAAATACTAATTTTCAAATAAAATCACTAAAAAGGGTTAAATGTGGAAATTTCGTAATAAACATATTTTAGGGAGGTACATGAAAATATTTTAGAAGGTAAGTAGGGGGTTTTAGAGAAAATTGCAATTTTGGTCCCAAAGTAAATTATAATTTGCAATATTAGTCCCATATTTCTTAAAATATCCAATATTAGTCCCATACTTTAGAAAAACATTGCAAAGTTAATCCTACCGTAAAAAAATTATAACTTTTGAGAATAACTTTGCAACATTTGGGACAAACTTTGGGACTAATTTTGCAACGTTTTGCAAAAAATATGGGATTAATTTTGCAATATTTTCCTAAAGTGTGGGACTAATATTGCTACGCCGGGACTAAATTTGCTATATTTTCCTAAAATATGAGATTAATGTTGGCTATTTCAAAAAGTATGTAACTAATATAGCAAACCATCCTATATTTTGGAACTAAAATTGCAATTTTCTCGGGGTTTTAATTTGTTACCTTTCATTTTAGGAGACGAATGCGACTGTATGTATATACTTTATGAGTACAAAGTTTATTTAATTCTAAAAAAATATACTTTTCATTAAAAACTTAAAAAGAAAATCAAACATGGACTTAGGTTTCAACTAATTATATTTTCTCAACTTAAAGAAAAGTGAAAAAAAATTAAATGGCAATAAAAGGTAATTTTGAATTGGGGGAAAATATATTTTTACTCTGATACCCCATACACAGGAAAGTAAATCATTAATGGGATCAGCTTTTTTTTCTCTCTCTCTCTCTCATCTCACCAAAACAGGAGAAAACATAATTGAGCCTCAAAACTGGAAACCACTCAAAATAGACTCATTTATTTACCCACTCAAAATAGACTCTTTCATTCAATGCCTGTGGATTGCTATTGCTTGAGAGAAGTGGTGTGAGATTATGTTCACCCCACATAATATGTATAGTGCTTTACAGCAAAACAACAACAAATATATATATATATATATATATATTATATTCTTATTTATATATAGAAATGATAGAGTGATGCAATAGTGATATTTTATTCTTGTAAAAAATAAGTCATGTGTTCACTAACAAAAAAATTAATATTAGCTACATTTTTAATGATCATAGCTAGAAATCGTGGTAAATAGCTATTATTAACTACAGTTAAATAAAAACCGATGCAAAAACTAGTTTTTCCATCATGAAAAACTTAAAAGCCGTGGTAAAAACATTCGCCATGGCAAATGTTTTAACTACCCTCGCAAAAACCACGATTGATAACCATTGCGTGACCGTGATCAATAACTTTTTGCTACGATTATTTAATATTAATCATAAAAATTAGTCATGATTAAATGTTATAGTTTTTGTAGTGGTTTGAAGGACGAAGAGGAATTGGAGAATCAATTTTGATTGTTCAGAAAAAATATTACATTTGTATGATGAGGTAGTTCATGGGTAAATTAAATATTAAAATTTTGTGGTCTTGAATTAGATGTGTCACTAAAAAAAATTAAATTTTTGTTACACTATAAATGATCACGGTTTTAAAGTCGTGATAAATTAACATAATTAACTACGGTTAAATAAAATTAAAGCAAAAACTTAAAATTTTTATCCCAATTAGTCAATATTTGTCATGATTTTTAGCCATAGACAAAATATTTGTCATGGTTTTCGCCACACTTGCATAAACAACGGCTAAAGGCCGTTGTGAAGTTGTGGTTAATTTATATGTATCACGATTTTTTTTGGAATATGTAATTAATCGTAGAGGAAAATCATTTTTTTTGTAGTGTGTGGACATATATTTATCTTTTATGATAATTAATTATTCATCTTTGATACTTTTGATTCGGTAATTAGTATAACGGATCCTTTAAGTTTGTATTGAAAAATATTTTAATCTCTCAAGTTCATTTTTTGACTTTTGAATTTTAATTTTTGTTTCAATTTGATCCCCTCCGATGATTTTCACCAAAAATGTGGTGGAAATAATCATTGACCAGCACATGGCTTATAGTCTATAGGGGCAAATTTGTACTTTTTAAAAAAATAAAAACATTAAACACGATCAGATCATGTTTTGAGACACATGCCTGTTTTCCAGACAAGCATATTCAACATTCAAATCGAGAGTTACACGCCATGTTCTTCAATGTAGAATTTCAACGCGTGAATAGACAATAACACACTTAGGTCGTGTTTCACCTCTAAGGAGGAAAAAATATTTAGGAGAAACAAGTTCATTTAATTTATCACATACATCATTGACTATAACAATTATTTGACATGCACCATATACTTAGTATAACATCTCCATTTCTGGCTTTCTCATTATATTTTCACACATTACAAATATAGCTAGTACCAAAAATATTGGAAATAATTTTTCGGAGCTTTGTATATCACTTCGAAATTTTCACTTTGGTCAATCAGCCAAGAATAATTTACTTAGTGCATTCGCACATTGGGAAGCTACAATATGTTTTTTGTTTAAAGAAAGATTAATTTGACAATTTTACAAACTTAAGAGATTAAAATGAAAAAAATAAATTTAAATTGATTATTTTACCCTTCAAAAAATCAAATTTCAACTACATTTTCACTGAAAAATGGTCATAGGAATTAATATGAGACTAAAATTAAAGTTTAGGGATGCTAACACACTACAAGGATATGACTTAATAGCTAGGAAAAAGTTCAATGCTAAAATTAGCGTCGATCTAATAAGCTAGTAAAATTTTTCTAGCTAATTAATTTACACTATTTAATGTATTTTTTAAATAATTCGTTGTTCAATTCTTTAGCAAGTAAATTTTCGTTCTAAATGTATTAGCAAGTAAATTTCTTGAATTAAAAATGTAAATTAGGAATGAGAATTTTATTACCTAATAAGCTCAACTCTAATTCTTTTCAATTGCTATTGAGTCATTTTTTCGTAGTGACATCAATAAATGAATTTGATAAATTAAAATGATTTTAAACGCAAATTTAAAGAACAAACTATAATATTAACCCTATAAAATATTAATTGAAAATGTGTATTATCACTATAATAAAAAAACACTATTAGTAATAAAAAATTGAGTACTAATTTTAGAATTATCACTAAAATCTTATATTATATAGCAATCATTTGATCTTATACAATATAATCGTTAGCGATAAAAATTGTTTATACAGTTGTCATGACGACATATAATTAAAAACTTATTCATAGTGACATCTTAATAATAAACAGATGTAATTATTAAAAATAATTATTGTCACTAATGAAAGTATCATTATATATGCATCATTAATTATTATTTTTATTTAATTATATATATAAAATAAAATTTTAAAATTATACATACACATTAAATATGCATAGCCTACTTGTATATATAGATCTAATATTGGATATTGAGTAAGTGGGGAAACTGGAAAGGGAAAATAATTCCTGAGCAAACTTGCCTACTGTAGGGGAATGTTTGTGGGACCCAGTGAATGACCAAAAGAGAGTAATGTTTGTCAGATCTTTCTCAATCTTTCAAGTTGAAAGAGAAAGGGAAACATGGCATGGGGAAGTAATCATTAACCCCATTGAAAACACAATTTGTGGAAAATTACAATTTATGTCAGATAATTTATTTTATTTATAATTTTGATCCTATTATTTTATAATTCAACAAATTTAATTTCATAAGTCCAAAAACTTATAATTTACGTTCCATCAACACTTTCCGCTAAATTGTTAATGGGTGGACCGCTAACTTAAAAAATAAAGTTAACAGAGCATGTGTTTGAGCACGTACACTTTCCGTTAACAATTTAATAAAAAATATTAATGAGACATAAATTAGAATTTTTTTGGACTTATAGGATTAAATTTGCTAGATTAAAAATAATAGGGTCAAAATTATTAATAAAATAAGTTGTGGAACGTATATTGCAATTTTCCCCAAAACTTGTACCACTACATCTATTTCTTAACAATATCACCAATCTGTACGTTGGTAGTATCATTCAAAAACATTTAGGTTATTTCATAAATTAATGTTGACTTAAAACTTTTGATAAATCAATAATATTTAGGGTAAATTACAACTACCTCCCTTGAAATTTGACATAATTTTAAATATCCCTCGTTATTTGAAAAATTATAAATACTCCCTGAGGTTTGTAATCGTATAATAAATAACCCACTCCATCCATTTTTATAGGTGAACTGAGCAAAATGTCCTTATGCATTTTATTTAATTTTTAAAATTCTTTGAATTTTTTTTGGACTACAATGCATAGGGAGAGGTTCTTAAGTTTTTTACATAGAGAAGTTAATAATGCAATTTGCCTCGACTGATTTTTCTATAATTTAACAAATTAAAAAAAAAAATCAAGGGTAAAATGATCAATTTTGGGCCTTTGGTTAAAAATTACATACTTCAATGGGGTATTTATAATTTTTCAAACAACAAGGAGTATTTATAATTATGTCAAATCTCAAGAGAGGTACCCTAATATTTATTACCATCAAACAAAATTAATATAAAACTTTATGTTTTGATCATAATTCATCGACATTTATCATAATTTTAATTATAATCCAAAGATTTTGTTCTAGTTTTTAGTTATGTTTTGATCTAATTGGCAGACATAACAATTAATAATGGTAATTAATTATGATATTCATCACGATTGTTTGCGTTTAATAATGATAATTATTTATAATGTAAAAACAAGTCATATATATTTCTTATAGTGGTGAAACCTTTTCCCCCTTCAGATTATTGTATAGAAAAGAAGGGCTGCTTCATCAAATGGAATTTCAAAGGAAAATGGACACACAAGTTGAATAATATTCAGTATTATATTCAAACTAATCAAAAAATTTAATTGAATCCAAATTAATCATATTATTATATAATTCATTTACACTTTTAAGAAAGATATCATTATATATGTAATTATTTTTCTCATTATTCCTTGTTCCAAATTATAGGTTTCTTCCATCTCCCTTTTAGAATGCTATATTTCCTAATACAACAACATGACATAATCATTTTTAACCACCAATTTTAAGAATAACAATGCAAAAATGTATGAGATTTGAATACAATTAGATTCTTTGTTTCGATGAAGATGGAGGGAATCTTAATTATCAGCTCTTAAATGAAAATTTAATATAATCATCACCAAAAACAAAGACATGCAAGGAGAATTAAATTAATTATCCCCAACACTAATTAACATCATGCATATATATATATATATATATATATATCACTACAAGAAAATCGCTCAATAACAACGAAAAGAATCAGTATCGAGATAATTAGCAAGTAAAATTCTCATTGCTAATCTACATTATTTGATATAAGAAATTTACTTGTTAATGAATTTAGCAACGAAAATTTACTTGCTAAAAAATTTAGCAACGAATTGTTTAAAATACATATTAAGTATTGTAAATTAACAACGAGAATTTTTACTTGCTAATTAGCTCGACACTGATAGCAATAAATTTTTTATTGCTATTAAACTATTCTCTTATAGTATATATATATATATATATATTATATTTTATAGGGTGCTTAAAGAAAAGAAAGAATTGTCCAAGACAAATTATTTTTCATTAGAAAAACTCAATACCAAGTTCACGCCATAAGAATTCTAGCTTTTCGTTATGGTTAATTATCGTAGTTAAATATGATAAATCATCATGATTAAATACTTATTAATCGTTGTTTCTGTAATCGAGTCCAAAATATTATCTACAACTAAAAATTACGGCAAAATCTTTGGCCATAATTAAAATGACGACGAATGTTGATTACACTGTGAACAAGACGTAAGTCTTAATATCAATTTTTGTTTGAGCCCCTACAAAAAAAATTATTATTGACTACAATTTTAATGACTATGTCTACAACTCATGGTAGATAAATATTATTGACCAAAGTTAAATAAAATCGATGCAAAAAATTAGTTTTTCCACCAAAAAAAAATTATTTGCCATAGCTAAGACTCATGGTAAAAATATTTACCATGTCTTTTAGCCATGACAAATATTTTAACCACCTCAAAAATCACGGCCGACAATCGTTGCGTATTCGTGGTTAGCGACTATTTGCTACGGCTATTTATTATTAATTATAACAATGACTCATGATTAAATATTATATTTTTTGTGGTAAGCATGACAGATAGTATTAGTTTGTCATAATTTTTAGATAGTAGTGATTTATAATATAAAGAATATTTTTCTTTTTTCTTTTGCATTAATTCCAAAGTAGCAATATTGACACTCAACAATCGAAGTTGATCAATATATATATATATATATATTGTGGGATGGAAGAGTTTTGCAATGACATAATTAATAATTAATAATAATAATAATTCAAACACAATATATATTGTGGCGCCCTTAAAAAATCAGGGCTTCAATTCTCCATCACTCACATTACTGACCCTATCACTACTACTAATTAAACTGATAGCCATTTATCTTAAACAAGCTTCTTCAATATCCAAACACATGGCTAATTAATTATTATAATTAAAGATAATTAAGTTTAATTTGAACCCTAAAGAAGCATAATCAAGAGAGGATAAATACATATATCTATAAATGTAAATATGTATATATCCCTGCAGGTACGTACCCCATAAGTTAGGTTTTTTTTTTTTTTTTTTTTTTTGGGTGTGTTGAAGAAATTAAAGCCAAACAAGTGATGATCACCCCACAATGAGACACTAGAGGAACAGACAAAAAAAAAGTAATAATAATTAAAAATAAATATAATTCCTGAGAATATATATGGTGCGTGTAATTATAATATTATTTTTAATTTTTTAATTAGTATTAATTACCATGATCCTCCACCTATCACTCCATTGGACCAGTAACCAGATCCAGCATCTCCATGTTGATCTCTACTAATTTCTCCACCATGATTTGTACTATTTGAGACCTGCTGTTTCAAGCCCTGAAATGGAAACAGAAGCTTCCCACTTGAATCTTGATCAACTCCATGGACGAAACTTCCATAATTGCTACTGCTTCCAAGCCCATCAATGGAGAAGCTGAGAGGAGGCTGTTTAAACTGATCAGCCAAACTGGAAAACCCTGATGATGATGATGATGAGTAATTAACTGCGTTCGGATCATGATTCGGAATTGGGATTGGGATGAAAGAGTTCAAAACCCTTGTTGATGATGATCCTGTTCTTGTAATCCCACTCAGAAGCTCCAGGGCTGACAGCTGATGATGATGATGATCTGATGAAGATGACGAACAAGGGTTTTGTAAATCTTTGCTGGCTTCAAAGTTTGGGACTTGGATCAGTTCATTTATAGCCTTGAAATCATGCGCGGTTGATGATGAGATGAGTCCGAGGTTGAGATCTTGGGTCAATTCTGGGGCACTGTTTTTAGGGTTTTGGTGCTGTGGGATTATCAAATCAGGGAGTTTCTTGGATGTAAAATTTGCAGGAGAGGATGATGATGTTGTTGTTGATGTTGATAATGTTGTTGTTGTTGTTGATGATGATGATGATGATGATTTCTTGTTCTTTCTTGAACCCCCTCCGACAGGGATGTTTCTGAGAGATCCACCTTCTGTCCAGTACCTTCTGCATGTCTTGCAGAAGTATCTTGGCTGTGAGAGGCTGTAGTTGTTGTAGTAACAGAACTTGGTGTTGGAAGAATTGCACCTTGGACAGTTCAAAGCCTGCTCTCTTTGAGGTCTAGTTATTTTTCTTTCCAATGAAGGTTTCGGACATGTAGTGTTTGCTGTTGTCACTATCTCTTCCATTGGTTTCATCATTATATCCTAAAGACAAAAAAGGCCAAGAAATTAAATTTTCATTATGGGCACAGAAAAAGGCTCAAGAAGGATATATATCAAATTAAAATACAAGGAAATTAATTAAATGATATCATCAACAGCAACCCACAAAATTCTTGACAAGTTGAAGATGCAAGAAAAAGAGCCCATGAACAAAAGGCTGAAGATACAAGGAATAATGAACAGCAGCAGCAGCACTTAACCCATAGAATTCTTGACAGGAAAAAGTAATTAAAGAAGCAGGAAAAAGGGCCAACAAGAACAAAGTAATTGATCAAATTTTTGTCTGAAAAGAAAATGATGAGCTGCAGCAGCAACCCACAGAAATCTTGAGAGCAAAAAGAAAGAAATTGAAGATGCATACAAGGAGAGAATAAACTAGTACAAGAAAGTCAGCTTTAATTAGTTTGCTTTACACTTTTTGAATTCAAAGATCATAAAACAAGGAAAAGGGACAGATTAATCAATTATAACAAATTCAATCTTTTTTCTTCATAGTTAGCTTCTTGAGAAAGTGAAGTGCAACGTTCACATATATATATATATATATATATATATATTGGGAATCAAGAACCAAAAGAGAAAGGGGAGTAGAAAAGTTAGCTAGCTCGGTGGGGAGTGTATGAAATATGAAGAGTAGTGTATATATATATATATATGAATGAATCTTTATACAAAGGAAATTAAGCTGAAAATTATTATAACCCTCATGAAGTCATTCTTGATGAAGTGATTACATGGGAAGAAGAAGAGAGAGAGAGAGAGAGAGAGAGAGAGAGAGAAAAGGTGATGGGATCTCTGTACCTGAGGCCATTGAGCAGTATCCATGGATGAAGAGAGAGGAGAGGAGGAAGAAGAAGAAGAAGAAGAAAGGAGAGGAGGAAGAAGGTATTTCAGAAGGAAAAAAACACCTGCTATCTTGCAAGTGGTTTAAAAAGCAGGAAAAGGAATGTTTGAGATGATTTATGGATGTTCTCTGTGTGTGTGTGTGTGTGTGAGAGAGAGAGAGGGAGAGAGAGAGAGAGAGAGAGAGAGAGAGAGAGACCTATGTCAATTGTCAAGTACGATCCTTGTTGAATTTTTCTTCTTAACAAAAACTACTCTTTCTCTTTTCCACTTCAAAATGTTTGATTAATATTTTTATGGGAAAAAAAAAATTTAGTATACTAACTTGACTCTCGTTAAATTTTAGTACATTAACTTTGGTAATTATCACATTTTATACATTATGTTGTAATTTTACTTTAATTAAGTCCAATTGACTGGAATTTGCTGATGTGGCCAATTTTTGCTTATGTGTCCGGCGAAATTAACCACGTCAGCACATGACGTGGCCGGCGACTGACGTGGCGGGATGACTTGGATGTATTTTCTTCCATAAGGATGAATTTTAGTACACTAACTTTAGCATGGTTTAATTTTAGTCCAATAACTTTGAATAAGGTGAAATTTAAGTCCCCTGTCATTGTGTCTAGGGGTTGTCACTGCCCATTTATATTTATATTATAAAAAAAATTAAATATAAGTGTACCGCTGAAAACGGTACACTTATATATTTATGACTGGTCGCTAGTTGCGAGCTGCAGTCACGACCAGCCCTCAAATTTTTTTTAAATTTATTAATTCTTTATAATTATTAGTTAAAGTTAAAATAATAATTATTAATACTTAATTAGATATAATTAATTACTAATAATTTGATAATTGTTAATATAGCTATTAAATTAATTAATTAGAGAATAATAAATTTAATAACATAGTTGTTAATATTAATTACTTTGATATATATATATATTAATTATTAAAAATTTCATAATATAGTTGTTAATTATAATTTAAAAAATAGATAATCATATATTTTATAATTATTAATAATTTGATAATATATTTGTTAATTATTTATAATTATTAATAGAGTTGATATTATTATAGCCGAGATCTTTTGCTTTTCACACTTATCAGTTTAGTTGGATCATCTATTTTTTAAACTATGATTAACAACTATATTATCGAATTTCTAACAATTAATCTATATCAAATTAATTAAAATTAACAACTATATTATCAAATTAATTAAATTATCTTAATAATATTACATTCCGTACGAAAAATATAAAAATATTATATCATTATTATAATTATTATTCTGTACTTAAATTTAACCTCATTCAAAGTTATTGGACTAAAATTAAACCATGCTAAAGTTAGTGTACCAAAATTCATCCTTATGAAAGAAAATACATCCAAGTCATCCCGCCACGTCAGCCGCCTGCCACGTCATGTGCTGACGTGGTTAATTTCGCCAGACACGTCAGCAAAAAAATGGCCACGTCAGCAAAAATGGCCACGTCAGCAAATTCCGGTCAATTGACCGAAAAATTAGAACAAAAACCCTCAATTGGACTTAATTGAAGCAAAATTGCAACATAATGTATAAAATGTGATAATTACCAAAGTTAGTGTACTAAAATTGAACGAGAGCCAAGTTAGTGTACTAAAAAGTTTTTCCCTATTTTTATTTACTTTTGTTTTTTTATTTTAGGAAAAGACCCTAATTAACAGGAAGAATTTCTTTTTTCCACATAATTTCAGCTCAGCACATTTTCGATCCCATTGCTATGATACTATATTTATTGTTTAGTTATATATTTGATATTGATAATTGACGTATTTGATCATTGATAGTTGATATACATGATATAATTATAACTGATTCACACACATACAAAAAAAGAAAAAGGCCTAATAATTTGAAAAAAATCTTATTTCCAGTTCTCCTGCTAATTTTTGCTAGAAAATGGGTAAATTACATGTTTGATTCCATAAGTGGACCTGTGTAAATTTTGGTTCCATACTGTGGTGAATTCACACATTATATCCCATATGTCTGTCTTTTTTCTAATTTCAGGACCAAAAGGGGCTTTCCGTTAATTGTTGACGGCAAAATCACTTGACACACATGCCTCTGTTAAAATTTTTGGGGTAAATTATATTTTTGATCCCACACGTGTACATGTTTCCAATTAGTCTCATACTGTGCGAACTCACGCATTACATCCTATATGTTAACTTTTTTTTTTTTTTTCCAATTTCAAGATGAAAATGAGCCTTTCGTTAATTGCTAATGGCAAAATGAAGATATATATCTTAATTTACAGCCTAATATTTTCAAAAATCGAGAAAATTATGAGCACAATGAACATTCATCCTTACCACAAACAAAATATATCCTCACAAACAATGAGGGAAATCATTCCTCTTTCTTTTTCCTCTTATACAAGGTTATTTCTTTCTTTTTTCTTTGATTTAGTAGGAATAAAAAATTAAATATGATTGCAAAGGATGTAGTGTTTTGTTACTATGGAAGGGCTACAAGTTTTATAACACCGTGGACCGACAACAATCCAAATATAAGATTTTCTGAGTGTTCAAATAAAAAAAGTGGGTGTGATTTTTTTTTTTTTTTGGGAAGACCCACCGATGTGTGCAAGAACAAGAGTTATCATACCTAGATTATTTAGCAGATTGAATAGAATGGAGATAAGATTTCACAGATGCAACAAATGCAAATTATTTTAATTTGCTTGGTTATTTCATGGCTTATGATGTTGTTTAAATATTGTATTTATTGAAATTTCCTCATTGTTTGTGAGGATATGTTTTGTTTGTGGTGGAGATGAATGTTCATTGTGCCTAATTTTCTCATTTTTCGGCAATATTAGGTTGTAAATTAGGATATGTAATCTTCATTTTGCAATAACCAATTAATGAAAAGTTCCTTTTGGTCCCGAATTGAAAAAGAAAATGGACATATAGGATGTAATGTGTGAATTTGCACAGTATGAGACCAAAATTAGAACGAGACCACTTATGGGACCAAAAATATAATTTACCCCTCACACTTTAATGGAGACGTGATTCCGCCATTAGCAATTAATGGAAAGGTAGCCACTTTGGTCCTAAGATTGAAAAAAAATGGACATATGAGACGTAATGTATAAATTCCCCACAGTATGGGATCAAAATTAGCTTCACTTATGGGATCAAAAATATAATTTACCCTTAGAAAATTAACAAAAAAATTATGTGCAAGTCACGTGGCTATTATATTTTAAGAATGGATGAAAACGACCATGTGACTTGCATGTATTTTTTCTCGTCAATTTTCTAACGAAAGTTGGTAAGAGACACTACAAGAAATCATGTCAATAGCTAGAAAAATTAGAAAGAAGAGTAAATTTGTTAGTAATTAACAATTAATTTGTGCTTTCAAAATTAATATTAAAAAGAAAATATTTCCTTACTATAATTAGGAATGAGCTTCTGGCAAAACTTCACAGTTGGCCTTGACAAAAAATTTGAAAAGCTCTTACCAACAAATATTTTGATTAGTACAATTTCTAGCAAAATCAACAATAAAAAAAAAATTCAATTTTTAAATCAACGATGAGCTAAAACCAAGTAAGTATTAATCTTGCTAAATTCGTTGCTAATGTAAATTAACATCAAATTCCACTACTTTGCAAGAATTTGAGTTGTTGCTAATAAACAATTGCCTTAAAAGTGTACAAAGCTTAAGTTATGAAACGAAATATAATTTTCTCATCCTAAAAAAAATGTTATTTCAGTAATATTTAATTAGCTTGGGTAGTTTTCGAAAACTACAAATATATATATATATATATATATATATATATATGGGTAGATGAAGGAAAGGCCAATTTCCAAAGGCCCTAAGCATCATGTGGCCTAGAATTACATCCTCGATCCAAATACGCCTAACGGGAGTTATAATGATCATAAGTTGTAATTTTCTTAAACAAAAGGAACAACAATGTGTAAGATATTTTAAGAAGAAGGGGCTTTAGTAATTTCCCACAAGCTATATATATATATATATATATATATATATATATATATATAGACAGAAAAATGTCATTTTTTGTCCCGTAATTTAGAACCTTTTCACTTTTGGTCTCACTGGTTACGAGATTCTCACTTTTGGTGCTGTAATTTTTAAAAATGACCACTTTTGGTCCTATGGCACTTTCTCGTTAGATATTTAACGGAAAATGCCACATGATCGTTAAGTGTATAAGACCGAAAATTCTACCTTTTGAAAGTTATGAGATCAAAAAGTGAGAACTTCGTAATCAATGAGATCAAAACTGAAAAAAATCTTAATTAACGACCACGTGCTAACCACGTGGCATTTTCCGTTAAAATATTTAACGAAAATATGTTATAGGATCAAAAGTACTACTTTAAAGTTATGAGTCCAAAAATGAGAATTTAGTAACCAATGAAACTAAAAGTAAAAACGGGACAAAAAATATTATTTCCATGATCAAATCTCTTATCTATATATGTAATTAATATGTCGTACGAGGTAAATTAACCTCTACAAGTACTAAACTTGTCATAGTAAAAAATATTTACTCTCTACACACTTTTTTTCACTTACCAGATATTTAAGGACGTGTCGAGCACTTTAAGGTAATATCATTCAACTCCAGAGAGTAAATAGATACGCAAAGATTATATTATTAATTTTATCTAATAAAAAATTCTATAGACATAATTTATATATGTGAAATGTAATAATTCCAAGCGGTATTTCTTAACATAATAATAATTATTCTTGATCTGAGCTAATTGGGAGTTGGAAGGATGGATTTTTCTACTTTACAGAATGATTTAACCCACGTCAATATGCATGACATAATCAAATATTTAAGATGTACGTAATGTTATTTTAAAAAATAATTTTAAAGTTTTTAAGATGTACATTATTTTAAACATAAGTTTCTGAAAATATTTTTAAAAAACACGATAAATCTCATTTTTGATCCCATATATTAGGTCTCGTTCAATTTTGATTCAATTCATTACAAAGATATCAATTTCAGGATAATATTTTTTGATTTGTCTCAATTTTGGTTCCAACATAAAAAAATTGACGGAAATCGTTAATTGCCGTTAAAAGGAGGCATTTGCCTCTCACATGATGCATATTTGGGAGAAAATAAGTACATGAAATGACAGAAAAGGAGGAAAAATAAAAAAATTAGGGTTCATCCACCTCATTCTTCTTCTTCATTTCAACCACCTCTTCTTCCATTTGGTGCTAGATAATTCACTTTCTTTCTCATCGGATATCTCTCCTTCCACTTTGTTCAACTTGCAAAGTAACCCAGGTATGATTTTCTTCGTCTTTGTGCACATTGGTGGGTCTTCCCACACAAAAAAACCACACCCTCTAGCAATATCATCACAACCATAAAATCTTCTTCCCGAATTGGCACTCAACCATAAGGTTCTTAAAGATGTTTTCTTACCACAATAATACATGAGAGTTATAATTGTAGAAGTGGAATCCCTTGTTGACTCTATTTTTTCAGAAATGAAAGCGGAATTTGGGTGTATTTAGAAGAGAGAAAATGGTGGGTGAACCCTAATTTTTTATTTGCCCCTCTTTTTAGTCATTCCATGTATTTATTTTTTAAATACGCATCATGTGAGAGGCACATGACTCATTTTAACAGGAGATAACAATTTTTGTCAATTTTTTGACATTGGGACCAAAATTGAGACAAATCGAAAAATATTGTCTTAAAATTGAAATTTTCATAATGAATAAAACCAAAATTGAACTAAACCTAATATATGGGACCAAAAATAAGATTTACCAAAAAAAAACACAAAAGATTATAGAATTTATAAGATGTAAGTAATGTTATTTTTGTAATTAATATCTATGAATAAAATTGAAAAAAAATTATTAAAATTTAAAAATAAGTTAGAAACTCCTTACTTTTTTTCAAAGGAACTAATTAATAAGCTCCAAATATCTTTATTTTTAAATTTTATAAACTTATCTTATGAAAAATTTCGATCTTCTATAACATTTTCTAAACTCAGAAACATCAGTGTTATAAGATAAGCTCACCTAAACATGATCTTATTTAAAATGGAGGCAATGTACACAAATGAGTTTTAGCTATGATTAATGTTTTGACTTTACTTGTAGAAACAACGACTATTGATTGTTGAAGCCATTAATTATTTGTATTAATCATTATTTTTTTTAATCATAATAAATAGTTATAGTGAAAAATGATATTTCTTGTTGCGCTACAAGTCATTTTGGTCTAATTCAATTTCTATAGAAGGCATTGATTGTACCCAATTAGTTTTACTTTGGAATAGTATGTTTATGTGACAGATCATGTCAGGATCAAACACTTAGCATTAGGACAAAAGCGATAATTATTTGTAACAACACAACTTATACATAATGAGAAAATTACAACTTCGATCACAATGTAGGGTGATTTGTAATATTAGTCCCATATTTTTTTAAATAGCCAACATTAGTCCTATATATTAGGAAAACATTGCGAAGTTAGTCCCATCATTACAATATTAATTCCACACTTTAGGAAAACGTTACAAAATTAGTTCCCTACTTTAAAAAAGTATTGCAAATTTTTTATGACAGGACTAACTTTGCAATATTTTCTTAAAATGTGGAATTAATATTGACTATTTCAAAAAATATGGAACTAATATTCTAAACCATCCAATTCTTTGGGACCAAAATTACGATTTTCTATATACATATTATTACATAATAGTGAAAAGCACCGCATTAAGCAATGATCAAGCTGAGATGACTGTGCTTCCATACTGCGGGTAGGCGTTAGTCCTCGACAAATTACGTTTTATTAGGATAAATAAAACCACTTACAATACATCGAATACATTGCTCTTAGAAGAAAAATTAATGGTTAATTACACCTAGTCAGGGAAAAATTGTAATTTTTGTTGTGTAACTTAAAATTTGATAAATTGATTTTAGCAATTTAGTCCTGTACTTTTAAAAATGAGCAATTTTAGTCTTTCTTGGCATGAAAAACGCATGTGCCGGACACATGACTTTTATAATTGGGGATTTCCGGCATGATGAGACCAAAATTATCGAATGTTTAAAGTTACATGACTAAATTGTAAAAATAAATTCACACAAGACAAAAATTGTCATCCCTAAATTATAGGACAAAAATTATAATTTTCCTCTAAACAACTCGTATTTTTTGTTGAAAATTCTATTATATTTTACTCCTCATAGAGAAAATAAATTAATAATGTTTATAATTGAAAAATTAATTAGAGCCTTAAATATAGTTTTCAAACTCCATAAATCAACATGCATGGGATTTGGCGATGTTTGTACCAAACAAGTAGACTTTTTTTTTTAAAATTAAAATTTCACCTTTTCTTTTTTTTTCCCCTTCTCTTAGATAAATAAATTAACAAATAAAGTTCATACTTCAAAAAAATCAGATCCATAAATATGTGATTTTTAAGCACCGCAGATCACATGCCCCAACGTAGCTAAAGTGTGTTGAGGGCAGTGCTGATTCCCAAGTTTGGAAATGAAGTGGGAGTCTGCCGTGCAACATGAGATCAATTCTTTGAAAAAAAAACCAAACTTGGGTGTTGACAGAATTGCCTAAGGGTAAGAAATCATGGTAAAATATATAGATGCATCGAATAAAAGGAATTTCAACAAAAACAAAAATAAAATGTATTGACTATGCTGAGATTTGAAGGAACGTACTCAACTGTTATAGTGGTTCTCAAAATTGTTACCTCGAAGGACTTATATTCCTAGAGTAGCAAGATGTCAAAACTGCCTTTCTCTATGTAGAGTTGGAGAAGATTAAGATTTACATGTTACAAGCTGACTAGAAGCTTGTACGGTTTAAAGCAGGCTCTCGCTCCCAGGAATTGGAGAAAAAAAATATTAACATATTCAAGAAAGAGTTTAAAAAAGTTAGTTTAGATGGTAGATTAGGAGTAAGAAGGTTGGAGGTGATTAGGCATTTTCATACAAACTATAATTCACTTTGGGCATCATTGTTATTGTAGATTAGACTACCCAAGGGACTATTATGAAGAGCAAAAGTAATTTGCCAACATGGAGAAGTATGTGTGGATTAGATAGAGAATGAAAACCAACATTTTTTGGGTGCTTGGAGAAGGCAACATGTAACATAGGAATGATTGCGATGTTGAGAATTATACAAAAAATTAAACTTGTCTTTTAATTTTCAGCAGTCACAATTTTTGATTGCATTTGGAACGATAATTATTGTCTAGCTTGGCTAATCTCGTGATATGATTGCATTATCCAATAACAAACCTATTGGAAGATAACTATTGAGATATGGAAAGGTTGTTGCAACCTCTGCCTATAAGTATTGTATATCGGGTGGCAATTATTCTGTTTGGTGTAAAGCAAATCAAATAAAGCATATTGGAAGGGGTCTGCAAATGGGGGATCCTATTATTTTATGTAAATTAAAGAGAAAATATTTCTTCCTGCATTCTTTGATATCATGGTCCACTTGGTTGTCTACTTACCTTAAGAGGAAAAGACTGTTGGTCCTGTTCATTCCCGTTGTGTATTCTATTGAACAATACCACAAAGTTTCCTGTACACAAATTTATTATGTAATTTAGATTAATTCATAATTGGTAGTAGGTTCTTTTAGTCGTTTTGATTATAGTAGGTTTCTTAAATCTGTCAAAGGTCGTGCATAACAAAACATACCCCGAAGGTTCAATACCTGAAGGATATGTTGTAAAACAATGTTTAATGTTCATGTCTGTGTATTTGGGTGAAACTGAAACAAGGTCATAGAGTTGCCCGAAATTATGATGGCGTAGTAGATCATCAAAGAGGGTGAATTATTTGTCTTTACACTAAAAGTGAGACCATATGGACCTCTTAATCATTGTCCTACAAAGGAGATAGATACAATGCATGCGCTATATTAAATAATTAGACTAAAGTAGATGTTTAAAAATGGTATGAAATTTCTCATTTCTCCCAATATCATCCTATAAACATTCAATTTATTATGTCTTTTAACATATAATGCTTAGTAAACATATTGAGGAACTCAATAGAGCAAATGAAAGAGATATTTAAAAATGTCATCAAGAGCAATTCTGTAGTTGGTTTTGCTCGGAATTGAAGAAATACTAGCAAAGTCTTGGAAGCCATAACTGAAAAATTACTCAGTGTATTGAAAATTAATAGATAAAGTATCTACAACTTTTGTCCTTTAAATAGAGCATTAGGTGTATTAACTACCTAACCACCTAAACTGCTAATACCTAACTCTACTAATTAGCTAACTAACTAAACTAACCACCTGGAAGAAACGAAATCGAAATTTAAAATAACAACGGATAAAGAGCAACTATACCAATAGAGTTGCATTTTTTTTTGTAAAATTCGCCTTTCTTGAACACTCAAATGATGCTAGGAGAATGAAACATGCACGAGGATGGATCTTTCGTTCCAACATTTTGTTCACAAATTGTCTTATAGACGGTAGGAGTTGTAGACTTGGGGCATGACAACCAAGTCCAACTTGGAATGCATTGACAAAAATAAGGGACCAACAAGTGGCATTGTGAGTATGTCTGCAACTTGTAGCTCGGATGCAATGTGTGTTGGATGGATGAAACTTTCCTTGCACTTGTCTCCCACGATGTGACAGCCGATTTCCAAGTGGTTAATACACTCATGAAAGACTAGATTTGTTGTAATGTGCAAAGTTACTTTGTTGTCATAGAAGAATGCATGGGATATGCGTCTTCATTGTGACATAGAGATCTTGTAGTAGATAGGTGATCTAAATAGATCATAAACTATGGGGCCATGCTCCTATACTCTATTTCAGCAGTGGAACTTGAAACTGTTGTTTATTTCTTGGTCTTCTAGGATATGGGACTTGTACCCAAGAAGATGCAAAAACCAGTCAAAGATCTCTTGGAATCCAGGCAAGCTACGTAATATGCACCACAAAGGCTGTTAATTTTGGGTTTATTTGAGGGGAAGAACAAACCTATAGAAGGACGAGTCTTCACATACCATACCAAGTGTATGATCACAACCCAGTGCTGCTAGCAAGGATGCTGAAGAAATTGGCTTAGCTGTTGAGCTGCATGTGAAACATCAGGCCTTCTAAAGCCCAAGTACAAAACCCTTCCAATCAACCTCCTAGACCTTGAAGGATCTGAAGGTGCTCTGCCTGAATCTGAAGTGAACTTGACACCAATCGACAAAAAAGTGGTTGCATCTTTACCTTGAAGAAGTTCAACATCCTTAATAATGTCCAATATGTACTTATTTTGTGTGACTACAAGTCCTTTGGGAGATCTTGCAATCTGAAGACCTAGGAAATACTTGGTTGTTCTCAGATCTTTAGTAGTAAAGAATGTGTAAATACTCCTTAGCCTCCTGAATGTATGCCTCAGTAGGAGCAGTCACAAAGATACCATCAACATAAACTAGTAAAACAATCAAACCTGAATCTTTTGTCTGATAAACAAGAAATGATCATGCTTTGACTTTGAGAAACCTAATGCTTCAACCTTTTCTATGAACTTTTGGTTCCACTGTCGTGATGCTTTCTTTAAGCCATATCAGGATTGTCTTAATTTAGAAACACGACTAGATGCTATCTCATATCCTTTTCGTGGCTCTATATAGATGTCTTCATCTAGTGTCCATATGGAAAAAAACATTGTTGACATCCAAGTGGCGGAAGGCCATTTTCTTGCTACTGCTATTGCTAAAAACACCTTAACAGGGACTACCTTTGCTATAGGTGCAAAGTAGTCATTGTAGTCTACATCTTCCACTTAGTTGTATCCTTTTGCAGCAAGCTTTGCTTTGCACCTATCCACTGTGCCACCAGGCCTAAGCTTTAACTTGTAAAGCTATCTGCAGCCAATTTTCCTTTTATTGGGAGGTAGCTTAGAGAGTTCCCATGTTCCATTTGTCTCCAGTGCCTCTGTTTCTGGCTGCAAATCCTCCGTCCATTATTTCCTTCTTTCTACCTTTGTAAAATTCCTTAGTTGTTGCAAGATAGATAACCACAAAGCAACTGTGTGCAAGTGAAATAGATGTAACGTGCAAGGAAGTGGGGTTTGTTGAAGCCTCACACACAAAATCATCTAGCCAAGCTGATCTAACCACAAGTATACTGGATCTCCTAGGTTGCACAATTTGTCTCTATATAGATTTCTCACTCTGAGGGGTAACTAGTGTTGTTCGCTTAGTAGGCTGAGGTAATTCATATAGTGTATTGCTATCAATCAGAGGAGGAGGACAAGGGAAATCAGTAGTATGTACAGTGCTAATAAAAAAGACCTCTTCATGAAAGGTCATATCTCTATTAAGAAAAGTAGTGTTAAGACTCTTAGTACAAGACCTTATACCCCTTTCTCCCATGGGCATAACCAAGAACACATATCTAAGTTGCCTTTGGTCAAATTTTGTTTTGTGATGTACCATATTTGTAGCAAAACAGAGGAATCCAAAAACTTTGATATGATCATAAATTGGTGCAGTTATATACAAGACTTCATAAGGTGTTTTTCCACTTTAATACTTGTGTTAGGCCTATTGATTAAGTGAGCAGCAGTTAAAAGATCCTTTATCCAGAACTTCTGAGGCAATTTGACTTGAAACATTAGTGCTCTAGCCACTTGTAAGAGGTGTAGGTGCTTCCTCTCAACAATACCATTTTTTTGGGGGTTGTACACACAAGTCTTTGGTGTATAACTCCCTTTTTTTTTTGAAAGAAAAATTGACATTATTCGTTTGTGAATCCAGTCCCATTATCTGTTCAATTTTCTTAACTATCGTGTTAAACTGTGTTTCACTCATGTTAAAGAAACACTCCAGTTTTTGAAGAACCTGTGACTTATGCAACATCATGAAGATCCAAGTGGCCTTACTACAATCATCTACTATAATGAGCATAAAATGACTACAAAAGAAATTTCATGTAAGGTCCCCATATATCCACATGTATTAAATCAAGACAATTGTATAGTGAGTTTCACTTGAGGGAAAAGACAACGTGTGCTGTTTAGCCATGGGATAAATTTCACAAACTTTCAAATCATCACTTTTTATATCTTATTCTATATGTATGTATAAGTATATCAATGCTGGTGTGGCCTAATCTTTTGTGCCAAAGTTCTTTCTTAATATTAGTAGAGTGCGTAGAAGCTATATTTGTCCCAATGCTAGGGAGGTCTGTGTGAAAGAGTGCATATCTAGCCATACAACTTCCCCACTTGCCTACCTATTGCCACCACTTGCTTAGTTAGATGGTCCTTTAAAAGACAGTGATGTTAGGTAAAGTAATTCTAAAAGGTCCATCAGCACATAACCTACTTACAGAGAGCAAGTTATTTTTAAAAGATTGAATGTGCAAAACATGTGTAAGTCTTGAGTCTTGGAAGCTGTACCTCCCGTACAAGAGTAACAGTTTCTGTAGCACTATTAGACAACTTAGCACAAGCACTAGGCTCCAGATGCTTTAAATTTAGAAATAAGCTAGCACACATGTAAGTAAAACCCCTATTATCAGTTATCCAACAATTATTAGATAGTGCTTGGTTATTAACATAATTTAGAGAAGTACCAACAAAGTCCTCATATTCCACAAGGTTGGTATTGGATTGTTCAACTTGTCCTTGCCCTTGCATCGGCCTCCTTAGTTCAACTCTGATTAGTTCAATATACTTACCCCATTCTCAGCCACAACAGCTGTCCCTTGGGAGCTACTTTCACCTACCTCAAAATTAGCATTAAAGGCCCTTACTCTTGTAGGCTCCCCATTCCTCCTCATCTATTCCATCATGGCCCTATACCACTCTGGATAACCATATAGCTTAAAGAAATTCTCCCTTGTGTGACCAGTCTTGTCATAGTGGTCATAGTATTGTCGTTTCTTGTCCACAAACCACTTTCTCTTGAGTGCATTCTTGGCAGCCCTTTGTTTTCCTCCTTCTATAGACCTTGCATTCATTGCTTATTCTTGAAGGTTTTTAGAGACACTTGAGTGGACCTCTCTCTGTTTCTCCACTCTAAAAAACATTGAGTAAGCATTCTCAACAGTGGGAAGGGGATCTATTAGCAACACTTGGTTGCATACATGATCATAGGCTTCACTAAGGCCCATTAGAAACTGCATCAGTTGGTTGGAGGCAACCAGCTCTGCTGCTAGAACCACAGGAACAAGGTGGCAAGGGAGTTAGACAAGCCAACTCATCCCATAAACAAGTCCTCTTGTGTTATTGAAGCAATCTTTCTCTGAATTTGAAAAAGTAAAGGGTCGTTGCTTTCACCGAATCTTTCCTCATGTTCAAACCACAAATCCTTAGTTGAAGTGGTGTAGAGGGAAGCCTTCAACTATTTCTTTGTAAATGGAGTTCAAGATCCATGAAACCACCATGCAATCTACCAATTGCAACTGCTCTAATTCCTCCTTATCCTCAGTCGGTTTTACACAAGATCCGTCTATGAAACATAGTTACAACTTGACCCCAGGAGCTAATCAAATCAAGCGAGTTCACGAAAGGTAATTACCTCCATCCAGAGGCACCAAGACTAGACTCATCTCAGGGTCATCTGCAATATGTAATCTTAAGTTCTCTGAAATTGTTTGTGGCTTGTGATCCATTTCTGCAGTTCCTGGATCTCAACCATTGTTCTTGGAGGCCATAGTTATATCAAGAAAAAAAAATGAATTTCAAGTTAACTTCTAAATAATGTATTCAAGAAACAATAAGAAGAGGCAAGACTAGAAACCACCGAAACATGGCTTTGATACCCATGCTCGAGAAATGAAGAAATACTAGCGAAAGTCATGGAAGCCATAGCTAAAAAATCAGTCACTGTATAGAAAAATAATAGATAAAGTATCTATAGCTTTTGTCCTCTAAAAACTATTAATTAGGTGTATTAACTATCTAACCACCAAAACTGCCAATACCTAACTCTACTAACTAGCTCACTAACTAAACTAACAGGCTGGAAGAAGAGAAGCCAAAATTTAAAATAACAACGGATAAGGTGCAACTCTACTAATTAATCGAGTCGCATTTAAAATGCGTATTCAAGTGATGCTAGGAGAATGAGAACATGAATGAGGCTGGATCTTTCCTTCAAGCATTTTGTTCACAGATTGTCTTGCAGAAGGTAAGAGTGAAATTCTATCAGGTTTAAAAATCATGTAAGTATTTAATATGAAGAATTTTATATAATATAATATGTTTTACACGGATCAACTAAATTTCTTATTTGTTGCATATAGATAAATCTGTTGCACCATGAACACCTAGAAGAAGTTCTAGATGAATTATGGTCATTGTCAAATGGTCCTCCAGCCTATCTAATCAAATTCTAATCTAGATGCATTGGCAATGAGGTCCGTTTTCACATAAATGATCAAGATGATCATCGAAGCACACAAAAACATGGATTGTTTTGTGGATGGAGAACACAAAAATGATATGATAAAGTCTTATGCCTTATTGAGTAGAGTGGTTGAGCTAACATTTCTTCGTGGGCATAAAGTAGTTTGTTCCAATGAAAATGGTTTAACACTAGTAGCCGAAAGACAATGCAGAAGGATAAACACTTTATAAGTGTTGATACGATATCTTGTTGGTATGAAGATAAGCCCTTTGTGCTATATGTAAGCCTACATACTTTAATGCTTTACTAAAGTAATATTTTATTTTCAAATAATTTATTGTACTCTTTGTTTATTTATTAACATCAGTTACAACAAACAAAAAAGTCGTGGAGCAAGCACATACAAGTCAATAGAGAAAGCAATTATTGAAAATGTAAGTGTCATTAGATAGCATACAATCCTCTCCTTTATTTTTGGTAACTTTAGGGACATCTTTGATGACATGTTGTTGGAGATTGAGTTTCCTGAAGGTTTTAGAAAGGTACAACGATTTGCTAATCACCTAGCAAATGAATTTGGTGTTGTTGTTAGACGTAGTCCCGAGCTTAACTGTATAAGCCGCTGGAGTGACATTTGAAGACATAAAACCTTACCTGTCTATATATGCTGGATTAGATGTAAATATAGCAAGGATATTCTGTTTGTATCTTGGAATGGTGGAAATAATTTGCCCATTTACATAATTGTTGAAATATTTTTATTTCAATCTATTAGGCTTCGTTTATTGTCAAGGGATGGGATACGAATGAAGTAGTCAAAATGCACATGGATGACATGTTTATAACAGATATACACACTAGAGGGTCGATTATCAACATCATATAGAGAAATAATTGCAGCAGAGAAGGATCCAAGGGCTAGAATTTCATTTGATTGGGTACTACTTCAGAAATGACATGGTTTGTGTGACAACAGTGTAAGTGAAAAATTCAAGGTAGTAATTAGAATTCTAAGACTTGAATATAGTTATTTGAAATATCTTAGAATTGGTTCGGAGTCTCACTTTTGTTTTCTAATATGCAAATGAAGACAAGATCAAAAATCAATGTCACGAATAGGTCACAGTTGTCATATACCCATACTTCAAGTGCAAGATCTTTCCCGATGATTATTGCAAATGGTATTGCATTTGAATTAATTTATTTCTATATTTATTTCTTTAACATTATTTTATTTGACTCTGTGTTCTCAATTCAGTTTCAAAATCGTTCATTTTTTTCCTTTTTCAATCTCTTCCTTCTGTCCACATTCTAGTCACTTTTGCCTCCAACTTAAGGGTCTTTTTTTTGTACTTTCCCTTATAGTTATCAAAATATTTTAAAAATTATTTTTTGACCGTTGATTATTGTTGGATGATTTCAACTATTGATCTACATGAGATGTAAAAGAAGGTAACCCATAATAAAACCTTAATTTGCAAAAGGCCCTAAACCGAAGAATCCTAAGCCCCAAAGTCCAACCATAAATCCGAAAAGAAAAATATAATTTTTGTCTTTGGTATTTTAGAAAAGAAATATCCAAAGTAGATTAAGTCGATCAAATGGTGCAAAATTTGATTCGCAAGATTGTTGAAGTATTTTACTTATGTTTAGGTAAATGAAACTCTTCATTTTTTTATTTTTTCATTTTTTTGCATGTTACAATTAAATGATTTAGTTTATGCTTTTTGTTGTAATAAGATGTTGAAATGGTTGAAGTGTATGATCTTTTTATAGTCAAACAATTTAGTTGTAGGGTTGAAAGAGTTTGTTGTTTTGCTTTGTATAGCTACAATTTTTATATGTATGAAACCGCATTGTATGGACAAAATTGAAAATGATAATAAAGGGTTGGCATATTCCATTAGGGTCTACCATACATGAATTTCGGTTAAGTAATATTTTTCTGATGTGGAAAATGTAATTTTCAATATATGTACAATAGTATAAATTGTTCTAACTTTGGAAAACAATTTTATTGCTTTAGAAAACTGAAGTTTAATTTGGAAATTGACTTTCTTGGGAAAAAAATCACAATTACAAATGTTGAATCCAATGATTATGACTATATATTACGGTTAAAGGATGTTTGTGGCCTGCAATTAACAAAAGAACTAAGTGGTTGAGTGATATAAATGTTGTTGAAGGGGTATCTCCTGATATAGGGGAATTTCTCATAATAACTAATGATGAGGATATAAATAGCTCAATTTCTATATATTTATCAATAGGCCTAAACAGTGTAATTCTAAACTTACATATTACCACCTCCACGTCATTTTCTACACTGTTGGTTGGTAACTCACAAGTGACAAAACATGAAAATAATGAAGATTTGATTCCAACCACTTGTAAATTTAATTCTACACAAAGTTTGAATTTATTTATATTATTTTGTGCTGTTCATTCTAATTTTACACATTTATCTTAATTTAATTTGCAATATCAGAGCTCTATGAAATCGACTTTGGATGATGGGGTTTCTCAATCCAATACCAATGGGCTTCATTGATGCATCGGACAATGAAGGGAGCACTGATGTTATAAGATTTCGGTTCTAGTATATTTAGCATATATTATGTCATTGTCTTATATGTTGGTACTCTAACGAAGTTTAAAATATGGATTCATTTGAGTTTGATGCATGTTGCGAATGTATTTTGGCGTATGGTATATTTTGAATATTTTTTGGGTACTGTATTGAAGGTTGAAACATGTGTTGTTGGGTTTGTTTGGCATATTTGAATGTATTCGCATGGTTTGCTTTGGACATGTGGTTGAAAATTATTGGAAATGATGTGGTTTATTGTTTTTGCATATTTCTTTTACTTGAGACTAGGTAGATTGCATTATAAAAATGATCATACAATTGGCAATCATTTAATTAAACCTTGTACAAAATAATAGTGGCTAGAGTATAACCATTGAATAAACAAATAATACATACTGAATATCGTGATTATCTTAAAAATATCTTGATTGAAAGGAGCCGTTGTAGTTTGTATACTTGCTACACTAGCTTCCATAGTAGTTGCATGTATGTTTGTAGTTGCTTGGTTGTTATACATAGACATATCTTAGGCATGTGATTCAAGTATCTCCATATGTATTTCATCTTCATCTAGCTTGGAAAGTGCGAAGAAATTGCACCTGTTAGTGTAACAATAAAAATAGAGTTTATGTGGATTATCCCTTGATTAGAAAAACTTTACATCTGCTTTCTTTCCCCCAAAATAAATTTTGTTTTTGAATTTTATTATTGCTCCATTAATGCTGCTATTGTTGGTTGAACTTGATGAAGAAGACATGATAAATTTGTAAAAAATCATTGGTTGGAAATGATATATGATTGATGGTTGGTTTTTGTGAAATAGGTAAAAGAAAATAGGATGATTGCTATTGAATACTTGTGAAATTCTTGTTGAAATTTTTCTTGCTTTGTCAAATTTGGTGTGTGCATTTTATTTCTAATTGCAACGTCTATACTATTATAAAAGAGAACCTATTGTCATACCAACTTTTGAATGTTAAAATTTATCCTATAAATATTCTCTCTTAAAAAATCCATAATAGTAATTTCAATATTTTTAAATAGCCCACAATTACAATTTATTATTTTTTACTCTCAACCTACTACTCCACGTTTCTCTCTCACCGTACTTCTCCACCTTTTTTTTTTCCTCACAAACTTCCTTCTTATCACGATTTTTCCCCTCCTATCACACCATGTTTCTTTTCTTCCCCCTTCAACCTGGTAGAATTCTTGACGCTGACGAGTTGTTGCCGCATGGGTCTAAAGCTGCCAAGACGCATAATTAGCCGAATTGCTATAGCCATGCCATACAAATCAAGTAATTTTTATTTTTGTTGTCTTCTTTTTTCATGTATGCACTTGGTGATTTTTCTTTGACTTCTGCTTTTTGTAAGGGAGGATTTTGTGGTAAGTTTTTTTTTTTTGTGAAAATCAAAATGTGAGGTGAATTTTCGGATAGAATGTGTGTGCATGTGTTCTTGAAAGGAGACCCATTGTTGAAGTCTGATTATTAATACCAAAATTTTGAAGCCGGAAGTAAAACCCCAGAATTAACTGAAAATTAATCTCTTACGAAGTCCAATTTGTGGCTATGTTGAAACAAGATAGCAGAGTGTGATCTTTCCAAGCAAAATAGAGCACATAATACATGTTAATTTCCAGAAAAAAACAGAACAAAAAACAAAGATGAATTCAAAGAGTTAAAAAAGGTACATGAAATGGCTCGATCAAGGAGAGGGTAAAGAGAGTAGTAGTAGTAGAATGAGTGAAGGGTAATATTTTCTTGGTGTAAATTTTACTGGTTGGGTGAGAATTACTACTATGGAATAATGGAGAGGTTAGAAGAAAAAAAATAGATGGGAGGGAAGCTAATTAAAGATTGTTGTGTATAAATAAAAATTTCAAAATGATGTGGGGATAGCTTAACACTTTGCTTAAGTTCTATTTGTTTGTTTTCTATCTCAAAATTGGTCGAATGAAAAATTCTGATTAATTCCTCAAAAAATATGGAGAGTAGGAATAATGCTTATAATTTGTCAACTTTTCCAGTGGAGTGCAAGTTGACTAGTAGAAGTACGGGTTGAAGCATTCTTTGAGTTATTTCAAAGTTTCATTGAGTTCTAGGTTTTAAAGAATCATTGTCTTTTTCAATTTTCTACTTTATGTCCCTTTGTCAGGAGGATATTTTCTTCTTCTTCTTCTTATTTTTTTTTCTATTGTTTGGATTATTTTTTTATATCTTAATGGGTAGTACATTGTTAGTATTTATGAACAACTCTGTGCCTAATTAGGAAAGTTTGACCTCTACGTCAATTCAAAAAAATTGGGATCACATCCCCATGAATCAAGAATCAACTAATCTAAAAGGTAATAAGATAAACCATACCTAGAGAAAGGATTCTTTGTTTATATCTTAATGAGTAGTACATTATTAGTATTTATGAACAACTGTGTGACGTCCATAGATTTTTATACATAATTGAGGGGCTAATTGATAATTATTAAGAAGATATAAATTTAATTATAAATTATAGATTGAAATTTGTATATATTAAAACTTGAAGGGATAAATTACAGCTTTATAAAATATTTGGAGTCAAATATATTAATTAGAAAATTTGAGGATAAAATTGAAAGTTACAAAAGTTATAAAAAATATATATATATATATATAAGGTTTACATTAGGACAAAAGTGCACATGATTAGTGTGCACGTGGGCCAAAGAAAGAAAAAGGCAAACTATATTTTCTGTATGAAAAAAAAAGCAAGCAACTAGCGCCTCCCTATTTCCCCTATTAAGTTATTAGAATTTCATTTTGACGATTATCGTGTCATATTAGTATATAATTAACCCTCAAGCCTCTCGTTGTTTTGCGAAAACAGGTAAGAAAGATAACTTTAAAATTTCTATTTAATTCGTATATTCATGTTATTCAATTAGTGTATTTATTAAATATGCTTTGTGTTATCCGATTTACTATTTAACTGGAAAATTTAATGAATTCGAGTAGTTATATAAATTAGTAATCGGGTAAATATTTAATTGGACCGGGGACATTATAACCAATAAATTAGAATTTATTTAATCTATTAGATTTAGTTGTTGGTATGATGGATCATTCAAAATTAGCCGGGTTTATTAACCAAATACATGATTGTATGTGTCAATGTTTAAATAATTATTATAGTAGGGATGAATTGGCAGGAATTAATAGGAATAGTAGAAAATTATCTTTGAGAAATATTAGAAAATTATATTTGAAAAAAATATTATATTTATTAAAAATGAATACGAGATTTTTGTAATAATGTCATTTAGGGATGTTATAGAGAATGATAGTTATAAAAATGTGAGGGGTTTGATAAAATAAATGAGTTAATTGATAAATTAGATATATATCGGGCAAGCTTATAATGTCTAATTGTTTAGACGAGGAATGAATTGAGGTTTAAGTTTCAATATAAGTGAAATATTAAAAGATTGATGAAAAATATATGATTATTATTTAGTAATTGTATTCGGAATTTACTGTATTTTTGATATATTGATTATATATATATATTATAACTTATTATATATGATCAAAATAAAGTAGAGGATTGATCAATTCTATTTACTAATGTAATCGTTTAAGGATTTGAGGTAAGTATAGTTAATTGAATTTATATATATATATATGTATATATATGTGTTATATATATATATGGATACATATTCTTGTGTTGTATACAAAATTATGAGATGTTGGCTATTTGTCTGGACTACTTGTTATTCTGTAAAGTTATCATTATGTGATTATATGTGGTTATGGTGTAAGGAAGTTAGAAGGATGATGGTATGTATTATATTTGATTATTGAATGAAGTTGAACGTTGATGTTACTGATGGGAATTTGATTGTTGAATGAAGACGAATTTTGATATTATTGATGAGAATATTGTGAATTGAGGTAAAGAGATGGCTTACCTAACTGGGGGGGCATACTGCAATGACTTATGATAATATGATTAATGACGAGCTGTGTGCTGTCATTGATCAGTGGAGATGATGTGACATATCATACGAGCTGTGTGCTGTGTGATATGATGGATGATGGGATATCATATGAGCTGTGTGCTGTGTGGTATCATTGATGATGGGGTACCATACGAGCTGTGTGCTGTGTGGTACCGAGGAAAAAAGGAGATATTATGATTGAGGTGATGATAGCCGGCAAAGACCATTGAGTGATGCACTCCAGCTTGGGTAAGCAGGGCCCTAATAAAAGCAACGATTATTCTGGATATATTGTACTGTGGATTGATATATGATTGTGGTATTGGTTATTTCAGGATTTTATGGTGATTGCATATTAAATAATATTTGTGGATTGATATAATTGTATGAGACTTGTCTTATTGCACATGTGTATGTATCTATATATATGTCGATTACCTATACTTATTGAGTAGGCGGCTCATCCCTTGCCAATATTTTTCAGGACATAAGTCACAGTAGCTAGTTGATCATAAGGCGATCACTAGTATTACTAGGTAGGTCAACAGTGATACCCTAAGTTGGAAGCTCTAGCTACACAATTACATAGATATGAGATTTTCAGTGGATTTGTATTTTTTTAAATTTTGTAATAACTAGAAACTTCGTTTTTCTCCTTTCTTTATAATGATAATGGCTAAGGTCGAGGATTAATTATAAAGTTTTGATGACGCAAGTCTTTTGTGATGTCTACATAATATATGGATTAAAACACGGGTTATGTTATTGGATTAAGTGTGAATTCTTAATAAGATGAGATGTGATTATGGTGGGGGTGTCACAAACTGTGTGTCTAATTAGAGAAGTTCGACCTCTAAATCAATATAAGAAATCCGGGATCAGATTCCTATAAGTCAGGAATCAACTAATCTAAAAGGTAAGAAGATAAACCATAAGAACTGTATACTATATACTAGTTGTGTAGAAAATAATTCAACATATTTCCAATATTTTATTTGGGTACAAGTTAGGGGATATTTTCTAGAACTGGATATTATTAATTATTTAGTTGGTGTGAAGTTACGTAGATTTGGATATCTAATTCATACTTTACATGATATGCTACAAGTAAAGGAATAAATATTTGAGTTATTTTTGTATGATTGTAACAAGAATTGATCTAATCTATGTACTCATAATCGAGTGGTGGTGTCTACCATGTGAAGACTCTTATAATTTGTGTAGATATGATTGATTCCTTATGCTTTATGGTGCCAAAAAAACAAAGACTTGAATTTTGACGACTTTAAATCTTTATGCCTGATTGATTAAATATTTATGCATATTTGGTTACAAATTTTCATTACTCACTGTAATAACTTTAGTTTGCCATCTATTTTTCCCCTTAGTTGAAATTGAAAGTATTTTTAATTGTAAAATTCCCTATAAATACTTTAAACATGTTTCACAAGTAGAAAATAGGATAACATAATGCAATAAAAATCTAATTATATTGTAATTACTCACTACTCGCTCCTCCTACAACTAAATCAGGCGGCACATCTGATCCTTGAATCAATTAATTGTAATTCCAAAATCAAAATACTCCAGTAAATTACAATGTAAAGTGATATATAATGATAATAGAGTGAGTAATGAGACAAAATCTTGGTAGGTGCATGCCCAAGGTAAGATAAACCTCCATCCTCCTTCTTTCTTCTTTATTTATACTTGAATGTGTTATAGATGTGACACAATTTCAATTGTATCTAAAATACCATTTTCATGTGATATTAGTTGTGGTAGTACGATAGGTAGTGTATTTGTTTGATGGAGGGTAGTACAATAGGTAGTCAAGATTTTATAAGTTTTTATTTTTGAAAATTTGATCAAATAGATAATTTTAGTTAATTAATTACTTTTTTATGTCCTTTACTTCAAACTCAAATTATAGAAGGGATAATTTTTTTTAATGATCTAAGTATTTGTTAATTTGTGATAATGAAATAAAAAATAAGTAAAAATAAAATAATTACAAATAAATTTAACTAAGAGATGGAAAAAGTAATACGTACAAAAGAAATTGAGGTGAGAGATAAGGAATGGCAAAATTAAACAAATAAATAGGATAGTGGAAAAAAAAAAGAGAGAAAGAAAAAAGTTATTTGGTATTATCTTTTAAATAAGGATAATTTTGTCGATATATATTAAAAAACACAGTGATAGGTCATGGATGACTTATAATAGTATAGATATGAAAAAGAGATAATTTTAGTTGCCATTTGCTCACAATTCACATGACTTGGTACTTCAAACTTAAATATCATAGGAGGACAACACAAGTAATGAAGTCAGAACAACCAATGCCCGACATACCAACTACATCTGTTGAAGTTGAACATAGAAGAGAAAGATACCAAATTAGAGAGAGAGAGAGAGAGAGAGAGAGAGAGAGAGAGAGAGAGAGAGAGAGAGAGAGAGAGAGACAATCAATGAGTACTGATGAGCGAGAAAATTATGTTACAAGAAGGCGTCGATATTATTTGATGCAAAAACCAAAAATTGAAAGTACTGGACACTTGGAGGTGAAGAAATTTCAAATACATTGCCTTTTAAATCATTAGTTTGTGTAAATTTTTTTTATATCAACTTAAGATTAGAACTCATTGTTATTTTGAGTGAACAATATTGGAACCTGAGAATGTCAAATCAAAAATAATATATAAAACTTATAATATTCACACCTTAATTGAGTAATATATGTATTTAATACTTTTTTAATTTAAGTAGGTGTAAAGTTATAATAACAATAATGCACGTCAACTGTGGACTAAAGGGTCATTTGACTATCTTAAATCTACTTCCGCTTAACATCAATTCAATGTCAAAACTTTCATTCTAAGTTTCAACATTTTCTGATAAATTACATGTGGTATGTATCTAGATACCATTATTGAAAAAGGTTATACATACAATAATATTATTTGTATTATTAATCTTTATATTATTCTATTTTACACATTAGCTCTCATTTAATTGCAAACAAAACATTATATGTGTTCGTTGATTCTTACTTTCAAGTACTTGTTTATCTTACAGTTAGAGGGAGAAGTCGTTTGTCTCCTTTGAATTATACGATATTTATTTTCAATATGAGTCCAACTAATCAATATACAAGGTCTACTTCAGATGCATCTACTTGACATAGACAATGTACCTATTTTTACAAAAACATAATAATAAAAGTATTAATTTTAGATTATAAATGTTTATATCTAGTGTGCCCAAATTGGATAAAGCCCAAAGAGGAAGGAGCCTAACCTAAGAAGGCCTAGTCCAAGAGGAAGCCTAAAAGCCTAAAGAACTAGGCCCACACCTCAAAAGCTCGGCCTCGGCGGAGCTAGATCTGCAACTCCCGTCCTTGGCCCAATAGAGGCAACAACCCAAAGCCATAGTGGCGGCCAGCGAGGCTGTGTTTGCCTCGGTCATCGGTTGACATGGACAGGGGCATGGAATCCGAGAAGGCCACAAATAGAAAATCGTCCTCCCTTATCCAAAGCATCAACTAACCCCTATTTTGAGGGGACTCAACCTTTCAAAAACTGAGAAGTCTTCTTTTACCTGCCTCTTTGGAGTCCTCATAAGTTAGGACTCCTCATGGCATAAGGACTCTTTCCATTTCTCGCCTATAAATACATGTTCTCATATCTGAAAATGGGTAACGTATTCCACTTTCAACACACACATATCTTGTGGCCTACCTACTCCGACTCACCATTTTTTCTTAAACTTTATTTCTTATCATAAATTATGTCTTTCGAAAAGTGTTTACTGACTTGAGCGTTGGAGGAAAAACGTATATTTTTGAGGTCCCCTATCCTAGATTTGCAGACGTCTAAGGCTTAATCAATTCAAGCCCGTGGATCTTTTTCGACGGTCTATTTTTCAGCCCACATCAATATTTTTAATACCAATTTATCGAATACATTTATGGCATTGATAATTAATGAAATTTCCCAACATAGGTCTTGACAGAGATGTTGGACCTAATCGTAATGTAGATACAAACATTTATTGTATTAGTGAACATGAGAACATGAGCTGTCATTTTACTCATAGATTAGGACTTAATTTTGTATAAGATTTTCATGAAGGCAACAAAATTCTCGATTGCTTCCAACTCCAAATTTTGCTAGCATTGTTGGGCAGAGTTGTTTTACAAAGAGATGCAAATTTAATCAATTTGATGAAGGCATTCTACTTAATCATGTTAGAAGACCTAAATTATTTTGATGATTTGTTGATAACGAATAATGAACGTTATTGACATTTAAGCAAGCCACAAAAAAACATGGCATTCTTGAAGAAGATGATAGTATTTGTTAGTGCTTAATTGAAGCAAGAGTTGTTAGAATGCCTTCAGTTCTCAGGTGGCTATTTGCCACAGTCTTGCTTTATTATCAACCAACCATGGTAAAATGGTCATGGGAAGAAAATTATCCCTATTGTTCTTCAAATTCCACAAATAATGTGTTCATTTTGAACAAACTTTCTACATGACATTAACAATATATTTCTGCAACATAAGAAGAGTTTAAAAGAGTTTGACTTACCTCAAATTATTGAAGACTATCCATACCCATCCCATTGAAGCTCTACATCTCCAATATAATAAAGCTCTAGGTGCAAATCCAGGAAATAATTTGAAGTATGCTAACTGTTAGATCGAGCATCATTAATCATTTCGGATGAAGCACCCATGATAGATAGAAAGAGAATTAAAATTATGGACCAAACGGTAAGAGAAATGTTGGGTTGATTTGTCGTTTGGTGGCAATGTTATGATATTAAGAGATGATTTTCGTCAAGTTATACCAGTTGTTATCATAGGCACAAGGTCAGAAGCCGTGAAAGCAAGCATTGTGGAGTTGCATTTATGGTCCAGTATTAAGGTTCTTCACTTGGCAGACATCATTAGAGCACATAAGGATTATAGCATTTCTGATTTTTCGTTTTGCATAAGTGATGGTGAAAAACCTACAGTGGAAGATAATATGATAAGGATCCCAAACTTACTAGCTATACCATTTGAAGGTGAGCATTCAAAATTGATCATCTGACTGAATATACTTTTCCATATCTATGTTCACATACTTATGATCTTGTGTATATGATGGATAGAATTCTAATAACTTTACTGAATGGTGATTTTAACAAGCTAAATGAAAAGGTGTTTCAAGCTTTCACCGGCGAGGAAAAATACATATTATTCATTCGATTCAGTGTTCGAGGACATGAACAATTTGTACACACTAGAATTCCTCCCGTTGGACAATTGACTCTATAGAATGAGACACCTATTATGCTTCTCAGAAAAATTGATTAAAAAATTGGGCTTTATTATAACACCAGATTAATCTGTCAGATATTTGGTGAAAGCGTAACTGATGCAGAAGTTTTGACTAGACAATTTAAGGAATCAAGAGTCTTTGTACCACACATTCCTTTGAAGATATCAAAAGATGCAAAAATGCCTTTTGAAATTGAAACACAGACAATTTCCTGTTTGAACTTTGTTCTAACAACTAATAAATCACAAGGGCAAACAACACCAAATGTTGGAATTTATTTGTCGGCATGTTTTTAGTCATGGTCAATTTTGTGTTTATTTTTCGCTTGGAGTGTCTAAAAGCTAAACTGCTCATTATAAATAAAAATAAATAAATGGGATTAAAGATACTTATACAAAGAATGCGATTTTTCAGAAAAGGTTGCGAAATAATCGCAACTAAAAGGTACAATATGAAAAATTTTAAACTAAAAATATTTTACACATTATAATATTCTTACTTAAGATTTTTTCTGATGCATGTATGTTAAAGGCCAAGCGATCTAATCCTTGATAATTTTCGCAAAACTATTTGCATTTTGAACAGGTTTTGATATTTGGCCATTCGTATCTTTCTATTTTATTTTTGCCAATATATGAATAAAAGTATTAAATTTTCCTCTGCAAAATTTTTATTATTAGACTTCTATAATTAGGATGCTCAAACACCAAGGCCAAAAGAATTGATGCGCATATGTGTTTATCTTCTTTCTTTTTTTACTTTATACTTTTTTAATGCTATCTTATATTTCAATACTTATCCTATATTGCAAGTCATGATATACTTGTTCAATAAATGAGTTAAAGTTAAAAAATTTACGAGTATGCAAATCGTGTACATGTAATTAGAATTGTACACTTTTATTTTGTCTACAAATAAAAGAATTTTTATGCTTATAAATTACACTTCATAATATTATGCTCCCAAGGACTTCGTACTGTGGCGGCTAGAATATTTATAAGGGAGCATTGTTTGGCATTAGAGTGGCCTTCAAACGGAATTTCAACTATCAAGAATTGGCAATGGTCATGAAGGGTTGAAATAAAATTAAACTAAAAAAACCAAAGGGATGTTTTTGTGATTCTGTATAGTTTGCTATTACTTTTAGGAGTATTTTTGAGAAAGACTAACTTCGGGTCAATTTTTGCTAGAAATGATTGTCGAATTGTCTCCATAAGGATAAAGATTGACAAAAATTGAAAAAAGTATTGGATGATTTTAAAATTGCACTTAAAACACAAAGTTGAAAATAAAAATATGACTATTTTTTCATGATATGTATTGATGTTATCCTCCTTTAATTTGGAAAATACCAAAGCTATGTGAATAATTTTGTTGAGACTCATGAAAAATGGTGTTCTTGTGATGGAGCTGTAGCAATGATGTATGTTTAATCCTAAATAATTATCATTTTAATTGTAGTATATATATAACATAACTTGACTTAACGAGTAAATGATAGGCTGAAATGCAAAACTTAAGGAATCAAGTAGATGAAACGTAAGGAAGTTTAGTTTTTTAGAGGAAAATTATAAAACAGACACTTGGTAGACGGTCTATTTATGTAGAAAGGGCTAGGGTATGGTGTTGTTCCTCATAAGTGTAATAAAAGTTCTACATGTGTATCTTCCCAACTTGGGTCCTTAAAAAAAAGTTGAGTACAATAAAGATGATACACAAGATGCTAGTTCTTGCATTAAATCTCAACAAGAACTCATTGCAAGCAACAAGCACTAGCTCAAGGTTATTGGAACATTATAAGAAACAAGATGATGAAATAGGTGGTGTAAGACATGGTCAAAGGAAATTGAAGGATGTTGTGACACTTATGTAACAAAACAATCCAAACAACCTTGTACGTCTTACAAATTTAATTTCATTAACATCTTACTTTTTGGATATGTTTTATTTGGTTTGGCGAATGATCTAGAATATACTTGTTGGTGTTTTTGCCGATTATAGTTTTAATTGGTGTTTATGGCATATTGATTACTGTTTCTAGCCTCTTTCTGTTGCCTCTATTCATTGCAACGTATGGAGGCCTCAATTTGCTACAAGTATTGTCTAATTGTTTCTATGTATGAGCATGAAATAATGAAACAAAGCGAGAATATAGTGAAAGTGCGCTAGACTCTTGTTATCAAAATAGGTAATTTGTACAATATTGATTTTGAAAGCAAGTGGCATAATTTTTTTTTTTCATTTTAGTATGATATTGTGGATAATGACTAAGAAAATTGATATTTAACAGTCCGTGAACGTTTGAGATATACTTGTGATAGTTTGGCAAAGAAAATTATTATCTGTTTGAAGAATAGATAGATGATGCTAATTGTGGCTATAGTGATTTGAACGTCAACATATGGTTCTCCAATTTGCTTTCGTTTTATGTGTTGTTCAAGAGTTTGTGGTGTTTTGGATATGCTGAGGCAGCACTAAGTTTGTGGTGTTTTGGGCATGTTGAGGCAACACTAAGTTGTAGTCTTTATATTACTGCAAATTAGTTTGAGTTTCAGATATTCT
Organism: Sesamum alatum; assembly: GCA_034509735.1. NCBI lineage: Eukaryota > Viridiplantae > Streptophyta > Magnoliopsida > Lamiales > Pedaliaceae > Sesamum > Sesamum alatum. The sequence continues at coordinate 13,550,149 of JACGWO010000008.1, forward strand.
TTATGTTTCTTAATTTATATATATTGTATCATTTACTTTAAATAGAATGTTAGGCGGCATTAATTTATCTTTTAAGTTAATTTTAAATTTAAGAAGCTTTCTCGTTTTTCACATGTTTTAGGTTTTACATTTAACTAAAATTTAAATCTTGGTTAATTTGTAGGTTTTTAGAGTGATGATCCAAGTGTGGAGCATGCAACATGAAATTCCAAGAATTCACATGTCTTTTGGAATACTTTATTTTACTTAAAGATACATTTTGTCTGAAAATAAGTTACTTTATTTTGTTGCCTTAGAGCTACTACATTTGAAAGTTTCTTAAGATATCCCATTGTAGCAAGCGCAAAGATATCTTGAATTTGAATCATGTATTGCATATTATGTAAATTTTTAGCTTTTGCTATCTAGTTATTATGAGAATTCTTTTTTGTTGAGTTTACTTTCCTTATGCTTATTATGGAAAGTAATAGCCATTGGAGTCTAGTGCACCACACGATTTCAAAGGGTCTTTTGAATATTCTAATAATATCGAAAGACTAACCTGCATAATGGGGGTTGTATTTCTAATGCTTAAGTTCGTAAAAGTGTTTTAATGAAAAAAGAGTATGAACAGTCAGTAAAATAGTAAGGACTAGCAAGCTTGATAATGAAATGTGTAGAGGTTGTGTAGAAGATGACAATAATAACAAACGCTATGAGTAAATGTGCTGAAAATCGTGTATGAGAATCAGAGAGTAACGTGGAAAGAATGAGTTACCTTCCTTGTCCTATCTATCCCCTATTTATATATATAGGAGTACGATGAGAAAAATTGAGATGCAATTGATGGTTGTTAAGATATCCCCGAATTTCTTAAGATGTCTATTTTCTTGTGATACCAATTGTATGTCACTTCATATGAGCTCAATGCTAGGGAATGAAATTCGTTTATCAGCGAGGAAGTAGGGGAAAACATGGGAAGTGCTTACCCATTATCTCTATCTCGCAGGCTACAACTAGCATATTTATCCTTGTTGACATGCTTTTGTGGTGATGTGTTATCCGGGGTGTAAAATGTGGCTGACATATCCTCTAAGTAAGATATGCCATCGGTGGGCTATAAGTGGGCCAAGACTAATTGTTGTCCTGCCAGCAGGGTGATGGTAGTGTTGGGTTGGTTCGACTTGTTGCTTCCTGGTTGTTGGTAGTGGGCTAATTGTGCTTGATATCATCGTAAATGCATTCTTTATTTCAAGGTTTTCAAGATATTGCCTCTATTAAATTTTTAAAAAATAGATTTGTAAGAATTTTCCAACAGAAAAAGAAAACAAAATCACTAAAAATAGAAATTGTCTTACTATTAGTGAGGATATCCATTTTGTCATAATTATTTCCATGATAAAACTACCATCATATTAAATTTAAATTATCATTGATTTTAAGTATTTGTGAGGACTTTGATTCCTCATTATAAGTATTTGTAACGAAAAAACTATTACAAATTATACTACTGATAACAAATAGTGTTTCTTTGTAACAATGGCATAAGTTTTTGTGAGGACAACATTGTTACTAGAACTTATCATAATATTGTAAGGAACCACGTTTTGTTACTATCCATTTACGATTAAAAATAAAATTAGGTTTGTTACTAGATCTTCTATGAATCATGCACTATAAAAAAATATTTTATCGGAATGGGCCAGTTTTAAATTTGTAACGTGTTTAATTAATTTGTAACGACCATCCTTTATTAGAATAGGTGACCAGAAAGCCAATAGGTTTGGCATTTTGTAACCTATTTGACAACTTGATGTAATTTAATATTATGTAATGAATAAAATGAGTATTCGTTACCGTTGGTACCTTCTTTGTTGTGCTTGTTTCTTAATATGTTAAAATGGTGTTTTACATATATCACAACAAAGCCCACAGACCACGATTAACAACTCATGCAGTTGGGCCACGCATTGGATGGTGGTCATGAAAACAAATGATAAAGAGATAGGTCTGAAATGGTCCATGTAGAGGACCTCGAGACAGGGCATCAAGAGTCCTATAGAGACTTGCACCATGAGTCGTATTCATTGGATGAGTGCCGTGTTTTCATCTGCGACAGGCGTGGGACGCATATAAGAATCTTGGTGGGTTGGTCGACTGGAGTCGAGCCGACTGAATTGACTCGCGGGGATCATCATATGGAAGCCTTGGAGGCTTGGTCGGTATGGTTGGATCTCCCTGATTCCGATAGTACGGGAGTCCTCAGACTTGAGGAACCATGGTAATCACGTACACAAGATGACTGTATCTTGGATCTGTAAGATGATCACTATAAGCCTTGTATAGTGCGATCAGAATGTGTAGCGAGGACGGTGGGTTCCAAGAAGAGGATCCGTCCCCTGTCAGTATGTGACAGAGGTATCTTCTATGCACTCGGAGACACGTTCATGCTGCTTAAACCTGTGGCCACAGTGGTTAGTCGAATAGGAAATGGTTTCCTGTGTCGATGCAATGAGGAGTGCGTAGTCTCAAGTATTAAGCATAGATGCCTAGTCAAGGATGGGAACCGACGCCAAATTCCATACCCTAGACTATGGTCAGGAGACGGTAGACGGAAGGACCGTACCTTTACGGAATCGGCACCTAAATGTTCACGCCGACATTTACCTAGTCTCTAGTGCCATGGACTGTTGCTAGACGGCCACCCATGGTAACGGGCCCCTGTTCGACACGGGCTTAAGTGTAGCTGAGGGTGAACCTAAAGGGTCACGCACAAATCACCGAGAAGGTGTAGAAATTGACTTGGAGTCTATTTCGGAGGATAACAAGTAATTGTATATTTAAGGGATTGTCCATTGGATGGACGGGCATATATTGTATCGGGCCCTCGTTTAATCGGTAAATGGGATTTATCGGTTAATGTAGAGAGTCGAAATATTGGGTCTTTTAATTGGATTAAAAGATCAATGGAAATTATTTAAGTGGACCTAATGTTAAATGGGATTTAATTTTGGGTTTATTGTAATTGGATTATAGTGGACCCAGTCCGTTAAATTTTGGCCCAAGAGGTGTGTTAATTCTACTTTTGGAATAGGAAGAAGTTGGACTTCTTCCCTATAGTGGTATGGCCGAAAATTACCACTTTTGGAGAGGTAAAATTGGCCATATATCGCCTTGATGAGTTGACTTGTCTCTTTTTTTCGGTAAGAGACAAATCAATTCCAATCAAGCCTCTCTCCTTTGGTATGCTTAGACTTGATTGATGAATTAGTGGAATTGATTGAGATGTATCTAGACATCTTTGGATGAACCTAGACATATTCAATAATCACATTAATTTTGTATATATATGAGTATATACAATCATCAATGCAAGAGAATTCACTTTCATCTTTTTATAGGAAAAAGAAGAATAACACACTTCACTTTTGCCTCTCAATTTCGGCCCCTCTCTAACTCTCTAACACATCCCCTTTGTTCTTTATTTGATCTTGGATGATTTGGAAGAACAAAGCAAGTTTAAGAAAAGACACTAACTTCTTAAACCGATTCCTCTAGATCCGTTTTCTTCTAGCAAGGAAAACGTGTATTTCTTCCGGTGTGGTGTGGACTACTCTAGAGAGTTTATACGTTTGAACTTGGTGAGCATTTCCAGAGAGGAACAACGCTCGTAGCCGTACAAGTGATATAACTACAAAGGTAATTTGGTTTTACACTTTCGTAGTTTACTTTTTAAATCTATGCTCTATGTACAATATATGTTTATAATATTGTTACATCCTACATCGAACGCCCAATTGAGTACCCAAGGGTACACCCCTTGGGATTATGTGATCATTGCTTTGATTTATGCAATTTTAATTCGCTTCACGCTTTTGCTCGCGCTCCTGGCGGATCCGCTTGTCCCCTTCAAGTGGTATCAGAGCCCGGTTCGATGTAAGGGGCATAGATCTATGTGCTTGGCATGTACAACTTGCTTTTATGATTTTATGAGCATGTGTATATGTATGAATATGTGAATGAATGTGCTTGTTCATTTGTTTGAATTTTGATGGACATTATACAAGCGATTTTTTTTATAGATTGGATCCTAAAAATTGCATGTTTATTTTCAATTTATTTTATATAATAATGTTTTGAAAATGAGAAATCGAAAACAAAGAAAAGAAATAAAACGGACAACAACGACAACAGTTGACTGCCGCCCCCGCCGGTCGGGCACGCGCGGGCTCATGCCTGCGCGCAGCCTGGCCGGCGTGCCTGCCAGCGTGCGTGTTGGCAGGGGTGGCCGCGAAGACTGCGCCGCCCGCATGGGCCAGCCTGCACAGGGGCCCACTGTTAGCTTCGTATAAGCCCCGAGACGTTAAACGCAACGAAAATTAAATTCTTAATTAAAAATAATATTATAATTAGCGATCAAATCGCCCGTCTCGTTGCTATTACGATGTGGATCTCATGCATAAAAGGATGTCAATTGAATGGTTAAGAGAAACCAACCTTTCTTGCTCTCCGGTTGATGTTGGTTATTTGAACTTTCTCAAGAATGACTTTACCTTAAAATTGGTGGAACGTCAAAATGGAAGAGCTTTTAATTGTTGTTCACGGTAGGAACACAAGTGTCTTCCCTCCAAAGCTAGTCCACACCACCTATGATGGAATCACCCTCAAACCTATGCTAGTAGGTATTGAAGGATTAAGGTAGATCAACTATTGATCTATGGAGAAATCAAGGGAATTCTTCTATTTTGGAGATGAGTAATGAACACAAGACCAATGCTAAAGTGAAAGCTAGACTTTCTAGCTTTGAAGGAGAGAAAGTCTAAGAGCTAGAGAGCAAAAGGAAGCAAGAGTTTTTTGTATCTTTTTATGTAGAATATGGCATATTAATCTCTTGCTTTGTACCCCTTTTTATAGGTATTTGTTTGCACTAGATACAATGAATGTAGACAAGCCCTTTTGTCTTTCTCTTAGATAACACTTGTCTTCTTCATAGACAAGTTCTAGCATGACTCATCTTTTCTCCTTTTACACTTGTCTTCCTTATAAACAAGTTTTAGCATGACTCATATTTTCATCTTTTACACTTGTCTTCTTTATAGACAAGATTTAGCATGACTCATATTTTCTTCTTCATCTAAAGATGAAAACAAGTCATGTCTATGTTCAGTGAATCTTGTCTTGTGGGCTTGGGCTAAGATCTTGGGATTTATCTTAATTATCAATTGGACTAAGTCCTATTTTAATTAATTTCCCAACTAATTATTTAGCCCATGATATTTAATTCTTTAATTAAATATAAGCCCAACTCAATTAATCTAATTAATTGATTTTCAAGCTCAAATAGATTAATCTTAATTAATTTGTCACAAGTCTTACTTAATCAAATTAATGCTTGTGATTTAGACTCCAAGTTAAATAATTGTATTATTTAATATTCCCATGAAATAATTTCATAAATCATTTCAATCAATTAATTTAACTCCTTAAATTAATTGATTTATTCTCCATAATTAATTCTATAAATTAATTCCAATAATTCCATCATGGATTTGTGTGTGACCCTTTAGGTTCACTACTCAGCTAGACTTGGGCTTGTATCATTTATACAATTTAATTATCAACTTACTTGCATTAGATTAATTAGATCCTATCATAATTAATCACCCTCAATTAACTCCTTAATTGGAGGGTACCCGTCACAATGGGTCGCCATCTAGCAATGGTCCATGGCACTAGAGGATAAGTGAATTATTGTGTGAAACTGTGAGCTACGCGTACCATGCAGATACGGGTCCTCCGTTACTAACCTCCCAATCAAAGTCTAGGGCATGGAATTAGTTACCGGTTCCCATTATTGACTTTGATATCTATGTATCAACTCTTCAAGTTATGCTTGCAATTTATCAATATAGGAAAAACCCTTTCTCCTACTTGATCAACAACCATGGCCATGGGCTGCAGGGAACGCATAATGTAGAGAACATAGGAGGTTCGTCATCATCTCATGATAAGTAGCAGATTCTATCTTGGAACTCACCAACCTCCATACATGCTTCAACTATGTCTGAAACTTGACCATATAGTGATCTAGGATGAAACCTGAGACCACCTTGGACATGATCAAGTCATAGCCGTCCTATGCACAAGGTTACCGTGGAACCTCAAGTCTAAGGACTAGTTAGTGCACTATCGTAGCCTAGGAGTTCTAGTCATACCGATTATGCCATAAAGGCTTCCATATGACAACTCCTGCGAGTCAATTCAGTGAACTTGATAATTCTTTATCAAGCATCCACTAAATTGCGCAGACGTCATATGTCTCTGTCTATGAAATTCGACATTCATCATATGAATGCATCACTTAGTGCAAGTCTTTAAGGAATGGTCAATGCCTTGTCTCGGCCGATTCATCGACTTGGAATATTTTAGATCAAACCATAGAGGTTGGTTTCATGGTCACCATCATATGCGCGAGCCAACCCCGTAGCATAATTGATCTAAAGGCTTCAACCGAATGCTCATATAAATATAATGTTAAAAGCATATGATGAAGATAGCCAAAGAACATTTTCTTAAATTAACATATTATTGAAAAAGATCGTATAGAATAGTTTACAAAGAGCCAATAAATTGGCTTGACGGTCACCTATTCTAACAATCTCCCACTTGACCTAAAGCCAATTGCCCATGTTCTTTAATCCCATATTCTCAAGATGTTGAGAATGAGCAATTTGTGATATTGGCTTTGTAAGCGGGTCTGCTATGTTCTCCGTTGATGCAACGCGATCCACTCGCACGTCACCTCTTCCTACCATCACTCTAATTAGATGGTAGCGTCTAATTATGTGTTTGGCTTTGTGATGAGGTCTTGGCTCCTTCGCTTGCGCAATAGCCCCGTTGTTATCACAACGTACAACTATAGGTTTGGCAATGCTAGGCACCACACCCAACTCTTTGATGTCGTTTTTCATCCAAACAGTTTCCTTTGCAGCTTCAGAAGCTGCAATGCATTTGGCTTCCGTCGTGGAATCCACTGTCGTATCTTGCTTGGAACTTTTCCAACTGACAACTCCTCCATTCAACCGAAATACATAACCAGATTAAGACTTAGCGTCATCCACATCCGATTGGAAGCTGGCCTCAGTATACCCTTCCAATATCAATTCTCCATTACAGTACACCAAAAATAAATCCCTAGTTCTTCTCAAGTACTTAAGTATATTTTTGAAAGCAGTCCAGTGATCGTGGCCGGCACATGCCTGATAACGGCTCGTAACACTTAGAGCGTAAGCTATATCAAGCCTCGTACATTGAACATCATATTGTATGCTGCCAACGGCAGAAGCATAGGGAATTTCTGACATTTTCTTAACTTCCATCAGTCTTAGGAGACTGAGTCTTGGAGAGTTTAATTCCATGCCTTATGGGAAGAAAACCCCTTTTTGATTCATCCATCTTGAACATTTTCTAGACTTTATCAATGTACGAGACTTGGGTCATTCCTAACATTCTTTTAGATCTATCTCTGTGGATAGTTATCCCAAGAATATAAGAAGCTTCACCCAAGTCTTTCATGGAGACTTGAGTAGATAACCATGCTTTAATGTCACCTAACATTTTAACATCATTCCCGATGAGTAAAATATCATCCACATAAACCACGAGGAACACAATAGAGCTCCCACTAACCTTTTTATATACACAGGGATCATATTCGTTCTTGATGAAGTCATAACATTTTATAACCTCATCAAAATGAATGTTCCAACTTCGGGATGCCTGTTTGAGCCCATAAATGGAACTCTGGAGTTTACAAACTTTTTCCTCTTCTCCTTTAGATGTAAAACCTTGTGGCTGATCCATATAGATTTCTTCCTCAATGAATCCATTAAGGAATGCAGTTTTCACATCCATTTTCCATATCTCATAGTCATAATACGCAGATATGGCAAGTAAGATCCTTATGGACTTGGCCATAGCAACAGGCGAATAGGTCTCCTCAAAGTCCATACCAGGCCTTTGAGTGTAGCCTTTTGCTACGAATCGGGCCTTAAGGGTCGATACCTCTCCATCGGCTCCAAGCTTTCTCCTGTAGACCCATTTGAACCCAATGGGCCTAACTCCGTTAGGTGGGTCCACCAAGGTCCATACCTTGTTGGAGTTCATGGAGTCCATTTCGGATCTCATGGCCTCAAGCTATCTACCCGAATCGATGTCAGACATCGCCTTTTCGAACGTCTTTGGATCATTATCCAATTGACCAGTCAAGGCTAGCATACCATATCTCTCAGGCTGTTTAGAGTCTCTAGCCGAATTTCTCAGAGGATGTGTAAAATCAAAAGGTTCATTGTGAGGCAGTATGGGTGTTATTTCTGCCATAGGTGATGCATCACTCGACTCTTCGAGTTGCACCTCTTTGTTTTGAGTATCCGAAGGAAAACCCTTTTCCAAAAATACTGCATTTCTCGAAACAAACATGTTTTGTTTCGAGGGATCATAGAAGTAGTATCCTAAAGTTTCTTTCGGATATCCAACAAATCTGCATAAGATGGATCTCATATCCAACTTATCCCCCACTAGTCTTTTGACATATGCGGGACACCCCCATATTCTCAAATACATATAAGAGGGTGGTTTGCCATGCCATATTTCATATGGTGTTTTTGGGATACAGCCTTAGATGGAACCACATTTAATAACTTGGCCGTCGTTTCTAACGCTTAGCCCCGAAAAGAAAGAGGTAATGTAGTAGAACTCATCATGGAACGAACCATATTCAACAAAGTTCGGTTCCTCCTTTCAGCCACGCCATTAAGTTGTGGCGTTGCAGGAGGAGTTCACTGAGAGAGAATCCCATTCTCTTTTAAGTAATTCAAGAATTCACCACCACGATCAGATCGAATGGTCTTAATTTTTCATCCAGTTTGATTTTCTACTTCAAGTTTGAATTCTTTGAACATTTCAAATGCTTCAAACTTGTACTTCATTAAGTACACATAACCGAACAGTGAGTGATCATCGGTAAAGGTTATGAAGTAAGAAAATTCTCCTCTAGCTGGAATACTTAAAGGTCCACAAACATCTGTGTGGATTAATCCAACAGTGCAGCGGCACGACTACTTTGTCCAATATATGGTGTTTTGGTCATTTTTCCCTTGAGACAAGATTCACAAGTTGAAAGAGCATCTAAGTTCTCTATTTCTAGATTCTTAGAGTCAATCAACCTCTTCATCCTATCCTTGGAAATGTAACCTAACCTAGCATGCCATGTTTGTGCATTTTCTTGATCATCCAATTTTCGTTTATGTTGAACGTTCATGATCATATTATGTTGTTGGATAGTATATAAACCATTTATTAAATTGCTAAGTAAAACAGAAGAACCATTCTTCATTAAGTAGAAACATTATTTTGATATACAAAATTCATACTCCTCTTCATCAAGAGTGGGTATAGAAACAATGTTTCTTATCATACTTGGTACATAATAGCAACTATTAAGTACTATCCTAACATCCTTGCTAATAGCTAAGTGAACAGTTCCAACGGCTTCAGCAGCAACTTGCTTGCCGTCTCCAAGCCTGAGGATCACATCCCCTTCACCCAACTTTTTTTCTTCTCATTACTTGCAAATCATTATTAGCAACCATGTTAATTTCAACAACGAAAATACCTTGGACTGTTGCAAGAAACTTCTTGCAATTTCTCTTCCAATGGCTTTTTTCGTGGCAGTGATGACACTCATCATTTGCTGGATTGGCCTTGATTATCTTTTTTCCTTTGCTCTTCCCTCGGCCGTCCTTATTGCTTTTCTTCCTTCCCTTTCCATTTCTCGACCCTTTTGGTCATGGAGGAAGATGTGGATGGGGTTGCTAGCATTACTGGTGCAGGCTTCTTTATTGTAGCCTCGTATTGCATAAGCATATTGATCAATTCAGGAACAGTCTTCTCAAGACCGTTCATATTGTAATTAACAACAAATTGATCAAAAGATGGCGGTAATAACTGTAAGATCACATCTATGTAGGAGTCATTATTCATGCCTGTGTTCAAAGATTCTAACTTCTAAATGAGAGAAAGCATCTTGACGTCGTGGTCATGAAGAGACGACCCCTCAGTCATCTTTGCCCGATAGAACTCCTTTGATGCTGCATATCTTATATGTCGATCTTGTACCGTAAACAACTATTGTAAGCGTACAAAGATCTCAGATGCATGCTTAAGGTGTTCATGTTGCTTTTGTAGTTCATTGCTCATAGATGCCAGCATAAGGCAACGGGCCTTAAGGTCATCATCAATCCAACGTTGGAACGTCACACGTTCTTCGTCAGTTGAATCCTCGGGAAGCTCAATCGGAGGACGAGATTCCAACACATAAGAGCGTTTCTCGGAATCTAAAACAATTTTGAGATTCCTAAGCCAGTCAGCATAGTTGGTTCCAATAAGTTTGTTTGTCCCAAGTATGGTAGCAAGTGGACTTTTAGACATTTTTGATCTACAAGACAGAAAAGAAGAAACAATGGAGATTTTAGCATTCTTTCAATCAATGTTAATTAAATTTACGATATAGTCTTTAATCATAAATTGCTCCCACTATTTCTTCAAAATTCCATAAACCCCCATATGAATTTTCGAGAAACATTTTTCCTAGTGGGCTTGAGGTCCATAGAACGAATTTCATACCCCGCTGTTACGATTCGCATGAAAATAAATCTATGGGAGGTGACTTTCACCATTCTCATCTAATGAGATCCCCAAGGTATTTTACCTCATTTTTCACATAATCCCAAGGACTCCAAGTGAATTATGTTACTTCATGTTAAGCCCAACCCATCGACCAAAAGACTCCCCACTATCACCCTCCACGACTCGTGAGACAGAGTGATAGTAGGTAATCTACTTATTTATAGTGATAGTACAACGTTTTTACTACTTCCAAATCATTGCACGACTCGTGAGACAATGAATTGAAAGGTGATAGCATCTCATACTTTGTCACTATGGATGGAAGGTCTGGATTATCAAATCAATTTGATTTTATCCATCACGGGCTTAATAATTTAACTTGGATACTCCAAGTGAGGGTCCAAACCATTTGTTTATGCAAGACCTCATCACAATGTTTTATTCTTATTTGCTTGTTTATCATATACAAGAAATAAAACTTAGCATTCCCTTGTTGGATGATCATGAGCCCGTAGTCATCCCATATATTTATTACATAAAGATATTACATATCATATATGCAAATAATATCATGTATATATATATTAGTATCCAATAAAACAAAAGAATTTAATTCCTTATGTTAAATCACATGATGTTTTCCATGGAATGAAATTGAATTTAATTTATGGGCACTTGATTCATAGTGTCAAATTAACTAGAACTTTCCAAGAAATTGTCCTAATCATATTAGGAGAATATGTTGAATTTTCCTAATGAAATTGAAAGTGAAAATCCAATTTTATTCCTCAATTTATATCCATATATAAATTAGAAAAATAATATATATATTTATATTTATTATTATCCTCAAATAGAAACAGAGTTGAGAATATACAAAAATCGCTATTAAATCCGACCATGTAGGTGGAAGATAAATCAGGCCATGTAGGCGGAAGAATCCGACCATGTAGGTGGAAGATAAATCTGGCCATGTAGGCAGAAGGTGAAATACAATAGAATCAAATTTCAACAATTGAAATATGCCCAAGAATTAATTTCAACACATCAAGAGATTAACACATAAAATTTAATCGTTAAGCAATTTAATCCGATTAAATCACATCAAATCAAAATAAATTCAATTGACTTGCATGACCGGGCTCTGATACCATTGTTAGCTTCATATAAGCCCCGAGACGTTAAATGCAGTAGAAATTAAATTCTTAGTTAAAAATAATATTATAATTAGCGATCAAATCACCCGTCTCATTGCTATTACGATGTGAATCTCATGCATAAAAGGATGTCAATTGAATGGTTAAGAGAAACCAACCTTTCTTGCTCTCCGGTTGATGTTGGTTATTTGAACTTTCTCAAGAATGAACTTACCTTAAAATTGGTGGAACGTCAAAACAGAAGCGCTTTTAATTGTTGTTCACGGTAGGAACACAAGTGTCTTCCCTCCAAAGCTAGTCCACACCACCTATGATGGAATCACCCTCAAACCTATGCTAGTAGGTATTGAAGGATTAAGGTAGATCAACTATTGATTTATGAAGAAATCAAGGGAATTCTTCTCTTTTGGAGATGAGTAATGAACACAAGACCAATGCTAAAGTGAAAGCTAGACTTTCTAGCTTTGAAGAAGAGAAAGTCTTAGAGCTAGAGAACAAAAGGAAGCAAGAGTTTTTTGTATCGTTTTATGTAGAATATGGTATATTAATCTCTTGCTTTGTACCCCTTTTTATAGGCATTCCTTTGCACTAGATACAATGAATGTAGACAAGCCCTTTTGTCTTGCTCTTAGATAACACTTGTCTTCTTCATAGATAAGTTCTAGCATGATTCATCTTTTCTCCTTTTACACTTGTCTTCCTTATAGACAAGCTTTAGCATGACTCATATTTTCTTCTTTTACACTTGTCTTCTTTATAGATAAACTTTAGCATGACTCATATTTTTCTTCTTTATCTAAAGATGAAAATAAGTCATGTCTATGTTCAATGAATGTTGTCTTGTGGGCTTGGGCTAAGGTCTTGGGATTTATCTTAATTATCAATTGGACTAAGTCCAATTTTAATTAATTTCCCAACAAATTATTTAGCCCATGATATTTAATTCTTTAATTAAATATAAGCGCAACTCAATTGATCTAATTAATTGATTTTGAAGCTCAAATAGGTTAATCTTAATTAATCTATCACAAGTCTTACTTAATCAAATTAATGCTTGTGAATTTAGGCTCCAAAATAAATAATCATATTATTTAATATTCCAATGAAATGATTTCATAAATCATTTCAATCAATTAATTTAACTCCTTAAATTAATTGATTTGTTCTCCATAATTAATTCTATAAATTAATTCCAATAATTCCATCATGGATTTGTGTGTGACCCTTTAGTTTCACTACTCAGCTAGACTTGGGCTTGTATCATATATACAATTTAATTAGAAACTTATTAGATTAATTAGATCCTATCATAATTAATCACCCCTCAATTAACTCAATTGGAGGGTACCCGTCACCATGGGTGGCCATCTAGCAATGGTCCATGGCACTAGAGAATAGGCGAATTATTGCGTGAACCTGTGAGCTACGCGTACCATGCAGATACGGTTCCTCCGTTACTAACCTCGCGATCAAAGTCTAGGGCATGGAATTAGTTACCGGTTCCCATTATCGACTTTGATGTCTATGTATCAACTCTTCAAGTTATGCTTCCAATTTATCAATATAGGAAAAACCCTTTCTCCTATTTGATCAACAGCCATAGCCACGGACTTCGAGGAACCCATAATGTAGAGAACATAGGAGGTTCGTTATCATCTCATGATAAGTAGCAGATCCTATCTTGAAACTCACCAACCTCCAAGCATGCTTCAACTATTTTTGAAACATGACCATATAGTGATCCAGGATGAAACCTGAGACCACCTTGGACATGATCAAGTCATTGCCGTCCTATGCACAAGGTTAATGTGGAACCTCAAGTCTAAGGACTAGTTAGTGCACTATCATAGTCTAGGAGTTCTAGTCATACCGATCATGCCATATAGGGCTTCCATATGACAACTCCTGTGAGTCAATTCAGTGAACTTGATAACTCTTTATCAAGCACCCACTAAAGTGCGCATACGTCATACGTCTCTGTCTATGAAACTCGACATTCATCATATGAACGCATCACTTAGTGCAAGTCTTTAAGGAATGGTTGATACCCTGTCTCGATCGATTCATCGACTTGGAATATTTTAGATCAAATCATAGAGGTTGGTTTCATGGTCGCCATCTTATGCGCAAGCCAACCCCATAGCATAATTGATCTAAGGGCTTCAACCAAATGCTCATATAAATATAATGTTAAAAGCATATGATGAAGATGGCTAAAGAACATTTCTTAAATTAACATATTATTGAAAAAGATCGTATAGAATAGTTTACAAAGAGCCAATAAATTGTCTTGACGGTCACCTATTCTAACACCCACACGCCCAGCCAGCCTGCTCGCTCGCTCGCGCACAACCTTGTGCGGCCGGCCGGCCAACAGGCACAATGACTGGGCCGTTTTGTGCCTGTTTTCGACGTTTTTCTGAAAATTGGATTTTCTTGTGATTTCTTCATATTCTTTGAAAATGAATTAATTTTGCATACTTGATTTTGGAATTATTTGATATTTCCTTGGATCAAATTTGTTTAATTAATTTGGCTTTAGTACATGCATAAAATTTAAAATTTGAATCTTGCACATTATTTATATATTTATACCTTGTGATGTTGGACTTCACTTGGATACTTTGAATATCCGTGATTAAGAATGATTATTTGGTATAATTATGTCATGTGTGTTGATTGGATCAACATGGGATGATCACAAGAGCCCTAGACCTTATGTATGGATGTATGTTATTTACTTATATTTCTATTGGGTGGGGATATGTGCCTCTTGTTTTGGGACTATCATCTCCCGTTTTTTCCTGCCTCATGATGTTAAGGCTTGTTTAATTTCCTTTCCATGTATTACTTTCATTTGTAATGAGAGTAGCTAGTTTTGGTGAGGTTTATTTTTGTAATGATAACAAGCCCATGGAGTCGGAGGCCCAAGGTGTAGTAACATCAAGGCGTAAAAAAGGAAGAGCCAAAAGGCCTATTGGAACGACAATGGGTTAATTTCTAATGTAATAATGTTGGACCACCCTAGACAGACCATAGACTCACTGCGGGCTTAGTCGGTCGCATAGGTTGGGCTTGCGATCATCCTAACAGGGGTATACTATGTTTTACTGCATGCAGCGTATATATTTAACGCTTTATGAATATTGGATTTTAGGGGTCTAATCTTAAACTTGGTCCAACCAAGAGAGAGTAAGCATTTTAAGACCGAGACTTCTTCACATTAAATATTTTCGCATGCTAGATATGGACAAATATTAAAAGAAACATTCATCAAACACATCGCATGCAAAATAAAGCCTAGCACTCCCCTGTGGGATGATCACAAGCCTGTAACCTATGCGACCCACTGAGCCCGTAAGTAGACCTGTGGTCAATGTAAAGGTTAGCCCTATACTATTACAAGTATCTTCGTAACCCATCAACACTATGATGGGCCGTGCCTCTTCATTCACCGGGCCTCCATGTTTCATACCACCATCGTCTCCAACGCCTTTGGCTTCCTGCATTTTACATTTATTCTACAGTAAAAAATAAAACCTCACATCTACCTACCCTCGTTACAACTTAAAAAGAAACCCCGATCAACAGTCGGGGGAAGTACACAGATAGGAAGGAAGAATGCCTTATTATTCCAAGGCAAAAAAAAAAAAAAGAAAGATTAAGGAAATAAAGAATCACGCATGTCCCACCCAACAGAAAATGAAAGAACTCTATTCGTTAATCCAATTAACTAAAATAGCATACATACATAACCATGTAATACATGCCATTCATACAACTATGTTAACCCATATCATAAGAACAAATGGAAAATATATGCGAAAATCTGACATACAAAATGTTGGATAATGGTGCAACCAATGCAAAATGATTTTTGTTGGAGAAACTATTTTTTCATAATTAACATGGCAATATTTAATTCTAGAAAATTTCATCTCCACTAAAATGAAAATATTCCAAGTCAATCAGTTCAGAAAATATGCAGAAAAATACAGAGAGTAACAATTTTCTGAAAACACACTGAAACGACAAAAAATGAAAGAACAACCCCAACCATCCGGCCAAGCGTGCGCACCAGCGCACAGGCGCCACTGCCTGTGCTCACCGCGTGCGTGCCCAGCACAACAAGCGATAGCCTGCACGGCTGCGAGCGCATGGGCCCTCGCCCACGCGCGCAGGTGCGTATCCGCTACTGCATGCTACATGCACGCCTACCTGTGCCTGCAGGTGCGCTGGCCAGGCAGTGGGCAGGCGAGCACCCGACCGCGCTCTGCTGGCTGGCCAGCAGGCAGCGTCTGTCGGTTAGATTCATTCTTCTCATAATGACGCTTTTCTCTGCAATTTTTCTGAAACACAAAAACCATGAATTCAAGAACCATAACCACATATTCAAGAATCCCAAAATCCAACACTTACTGTAATATTAAACGCATATAAAGATCCACACACAACATGCCTCAAAACGTAAATCATGCTGGTTTAAGCAACGAAAACATGTAAAGCATGCTAAAACTCACGTGTAGCATATAAAATTCTAGGCCTCATACCACTGAAAGTGTGGATCAGCCTACGAGACACATGTGGAAGCGTCAAAACGATGAAATAAAAAGTACAAACACAGAATTAACATGCATAAAAACCGGATCAAGTGGTGTTCCTTGATTACCCTTGTCGTTTCTTGTTGAGCTACATGCGCCCCGGATTCACACCTCCAATACCCTATGTAGAGTACCTCCAAGGCAGTCCACGCAATTCACTAGGTTTCTACGTTCTTCTCGTGCTAGCAAGAATAACGTTAGGGAGAGAAAGATGTCAACCCTATGGTATGAGTTAGCGTGATTGGAATCTTGTTGTTCTTCCTTGATCGAGTCAAGAAGGACAATGAGTATTTTCTTGAAAAGAGAGAGAAGAGTGCACGAGAGAGAGGAGGAAGAGAGAGGGCTGCAGGTTTGTGTGTGTACGTTATGTGTGAGTTGTGTGTAATTTGTGTATTTAAATGGCTTAGTCATTTAATCTATACAAACCTCTACCAAAGAATCAGAACTTACACAAACCCTAGGAAGCTTGACCTAGTCCAACCTTTTCTAGGATGAATCTTGGGCCTCCATCTCTATTCTCCAAGATCAAATCTTGTCTACTCATTCTCTTGGGCTTTATGGATCGGGTTTATTTAAATCTAATTTAAATAATCTAAAGGTTCAATGGTCTCTATATTAACTCCAATTTAATATTTAAGCCCAATAAAATAATTCCATCCTTTTAATCCAATTAAAAGGGAAGCCCAACCTCATAAATTCATAAATCTAATTTATGAATTAAGGTCGATTAATCCAATTAATCTATGAAGGCTAATATATCTCCAAGAAATTAATTTAACCTAATTAAATTAATTCTTTTCCCGGAATCAATTCCAAATTATTTCCTTCCACATTTAGTGAATCGTGTGTGACTCTTTAGGTTCAGCCTCAATTAGACTTGGGCCCACGTCCGATTATCCCATAATCGAAAGTAGCTCGTCGACATGGGTGGCCGTTTAGCAATCGTCCATGGCACTAGAGGATGAAACATGGTGTAAACATTTTTAGGCTCCCGAGTACATATGAGTACGATCAAGTAGGTGCTTGTTAGAATATGTGACTAGAAAGCCAATTGGACTGGCCTTATGTAATCTATTTGACAACTCGATGTATTGTAATATTATGTAATGAATAAAATAAGTATTCATTACCATTGGTATTGTCTTTGTTGTGCCCATTCTCGTATGTTAAATATCAATCCACATATATCATAACAAAGTCCACAGACCACGTTAACAACTCATGCAGTTGGGCCACGCATTGGATAGTGGTTATGAAATGAACTGATAAAGGATTGAGTCTGAAACGTTCCTTGTCCAGTGCAGTTAGAGAGTGTCACGAGGACAGTGGGTTTCAAAAAGAGGATCCATCCCCTGTCAGTATGTGACAGAGGTATCTCCTATGCTTCGTCGAGGCACTGAGGTGCTCAGAGTCTCGAGTATTACATAGATGCCTACTCAAGGATGGGAGCCGACACCCAATTCCATACCCTAGACTAAGGCCGGAAGACGATAGACGGAAGGACCGTACCCATACAAAATCAGTGCCTAAATGTTCATGCCAACATTCACCTAGTCTCTAGTGTCATGGAACGTTGCTAGACGACCACCCATGGTGACGGGCTTCTGTTAGACACGAACCCAAGTCTAGCTGAGGATGAACCTAAAGGGTCACACACAAATCACTAAGGAGGTGTAGCAATTGACTTGGAGTCAATTCCAGAGGATGATAAATAATTAGATTAATTATAGGATAGTCCATTGGATGGACGGGCCAATATTATATTGGGCCTTCGATTTATCGGTAAATGAGATTTATCGATTAAGTAGAGATTAAGACTTTAGATCTTTTAATTGGATTACAAGATTGATGGGCATTATTTAATTGGGCTTGTAATTCAATGGGATTAATTCTTAGGCTTTTTGTAATTGGATTACAATAAAACCCGGTCCATTAAATCTTGGCCCAAGAGAGATGTGAAAGCAAGCGTGGATCGCCCCGGGAGGGAGCACGAATGTGGAAGCGCGATAAATTAAAAACATAGAAAATAAAAAATGCTTAAATGGAAAAGTAAATATACATTCAAGGGGTGTTCCCTTGAACCTCTCGGGTGTTCGGTGTATCTCATGATTAAAGTAAAACATGTAATATCATGGTGGCCATAGGGTTGCAACAAAATGGAGCGTGAAACCTACCCGCTGTTGTTTTTTTCAAACTACTACGTGCGTTGTTCCACATTTTACCACGTAGATTCCAAAACAGGAACCCTCTAAATTGTCCACCCAATCCACCGGATCTTGAACCCCCGTGCTATCAAGAAATCAAGAGGAATTTATATAGGAGGACAAATCGACCTAGCGTTATTAATTAACGTGATCGATTTGCTTATGGCTCTCTTGTATCAAAACAAGGAACGAGAAACAACTGTTGGAGAGGAGAGGGGGAAGGGTCGGCCGAGAGAGAGGGAAAGAGTGGTGGCTGAGTGGTGTGTGTGTGTGTGTGTGCTAGAGTTTCACCACCTTGAGGTGTGTGTTTTCTATGAATATTTATATAAGGGGACTTCTCCTAGTCCTCTTCAAACTCTCATAGAAAACCTTAGGTTGACTAGGATTTTGACCTAGTCTAGTCCTAGTCAACTTAGGTGAAAGACCAAGTCAAAATTTATCTTGGCCATTGATCTCTCCGTTTAATCTCGTTTGTCCATATCTTAGATGGATCCCATCGAATATTTTAAATCTAATTTAAAATAATCCTTAAGGCTTTAAATAATTAAATAATTATTATTTATTAGTTAATTCCATTTAATCCAACTAAAGAATTAACAATGCAAGAAAAGTGAACCAATTTACTCCAATTAAATTATTCTACCTCGGAATTAACTCCAAATTAATTCCTCCGCCACTAATGGATTATGTGCGACTCTTTAGGTTCACCCTCAGCTAGATTTGGCCGAATTTCCAATCATCCTATGATGGAAAAATCGTTCGTCGCCATAGGTGGCCGTCTAGCAACGGTCCATGGCATTAGAGACTAGGTGAATATTTATGGCGTGAACATTTAGGCTCTTTAGTACGTTTTTCCTTCCGTCTTCATCTCACGGCTATAGTCTAGGGTGTGGACAATAGGTGTCGGTACCCATTCTTGACTACAGCCTTGGCTCGTCTATACCAAACGTCACAGGAATCCTATCCCACTGTTTCGTTACCGTGGCCACAGATTTAGTGGAGGATGAGTCTCAGAGTGAAAGTGAGACATCACTGTCAACCCTATTCACATGAGACGAATTCTATATTAGGATCTACTGTTCGCACTACACACCTTGATTGCACTAGATAGGGCTTATGGCAACCCAATCTTTTTACTTGGTAGCCTCTTGTCAAATCTAAGATACAACCATGGTGTGCATGTGACCACAATAGCCCCTCGAATCCGAGGACCAAACCCGTACTATCGGAATTGGGAATTCAAGTCATACCGACAAACCCATTCAATATTTTCCATATGACGATTCCCACGAGTCACCTCAGTTAGCTGGCACCCAGCTGGCTAACCCACTAGCATTGCATGGATGACCTTCGCCACCTGTCGATGAAACGCGACTGCAATCGCTTAGTTCAAGTCTCAAATGGAGAATATCAGACCGATCCACAGAAAATGATCGATGACCTGCCATCCTATGCGCATTCCAGTTTCTTCGATTAAGGTTTCGGTCTGTGGGTTTTGTTTGCGCGTTGAATAGTTTGCAATATAAGGCAGTTAAGTGAACACAAACGAAAAATATATGGGAAGTATGAATATCAATTTTATTCATAAACTTTATTTAAACACCAAATTGTTAGAAATAGCTTACATAAGCCTAACAGGATTGGCTTCACGGTCACCTATTCTAACAAGATGTTGATTCCACTTTTGGAATTAGAAGAAGTTGGACTTCTTCTAAAATGGGATGGCTGATTTTAGCTTCATCTAGAAGCATAAAAGCGGCCACTATGGATTTTGATGACAAGCTTGACTTATCTCTTTTGGAGAGAGACAAATCAATCCCACTCAAGCCTCCTTTACTTGGTATGATTTAATCATACCTTGTCAAGTGGTAGGCATGATTGAAAATTAATGGGGATTGATTGGAATATATGTAGACATCCTTGGATAAACTTAGACACATTCTAATAATCACATTAATGATGTATATATATGTGTATATTGAAAGCATCGTGGATCGTCCCAAGAGGGAGCGCAAATGCGGAAGCGCAAAAAATGAAAAACATGAAAAATGAAACATGTTTTAAACGGAAAGTAAATACATGTTCAACGGGTGTTCCCTTGAACCTCCCGGGTGTCGGTGTATCTCATGATCAAAATAAACATGCAATATCATGGTGCCCATAGGGTTGTAACAAAGGAAGCGTGAAACCTACCCGTTGTCGTTTTCTTCAAACTGCTACGTGCGTTGTTCCACATTTTGCCACCAAGATTCCAAACTAGGAACCCTCTAAATTGTCCACCCAATCCATGGAATCTTGATCCCCCGTGCTAGCAAGAAATCAAGAGGAATATAATATAGGAGGATAAATCGACCTAGCGTTATGAATTAATGTAATCGATTTGCCTATAGTTCTCTTGTATCAAAGACAAAGACCTAGAACACTTTCTTGGAGAGTGGAGAGGAGAGGGGACGAGAGAGAGAGAGAGAGAGAGTGGCTGAGTGTGTGTGTGTGTGTGTGTGTGTGTGTGTGCTAGAGTTTCATCACCAAGTGGTGTGTGTTCTATGAGTATTTATAGAAGGGGACTTCTCATAGTCCTCTTCAAACTCTCATAGAGAAGCAAAGGTTGACTAGGATTTTGACCTAGTCAAATCTAGTCAACTTAGGTAAAAGAACAAGTCAAACTTAATCTTGGTCATTGATCTCTCCATTCAATCTCGTCCGTCCATCTCTTAGATGGATGTCATGGAATATTTTAAATCTAATATTAAAATAATCCCTGAGGCTTTAAATAATTAAATAATTGTTTTGAGCCTATTTTCCCAATTTAATAAATCCAATTTATTACTTAATTCTATTTAACCCAATTAAAGAATTATCAATCCAAGAAAAGTGAACCAATTTAATCTAATTAAAATTTTCTACATCTCGAAATTAATTCCAAATTAATTCGTCCGCTACCAGTGGATTGTGTGTGACTATTTAGATTCACCCTCAGCTAGAATTAATCGAATTTTTCAAGCATCCTATGATGGAAAATCGTCCGTCACCATGCGTGGCCATGTAGCAACGGTCCATGGCACTAGAGACTAGGTGAATATTATGGCATGAACATTTAGGTTCATTAGTATGTGTGTCCTTCCGTCTTCCATCTCACAGCTATAGTCTAGTGTTTGGATAATAGGTCTCGGTACCCATTCTTGAATAAAGCTTTGGCTCGTCCGTACCAAACCTCATAGGGATCTCATCCTACTGTTCAGTTACTGCGGCCGCAGATTTATTGGAGGACGAGTCTCAGAGTGTAAGTGACACATCACTATCTATCCTTTTGATAAGAGATGGATTCTCTGTTAAGACCTACTACTCACACTACACATCTTGACTGCACTAGATAGGGCTTACGACAATCGAGTCTCTCGACTTGGTAGCCTCTTGCCAAATCTAAGATATAGGCACAGTGTTATGTGACCACAATAGTCCCTCAAGTCCGAGGACCAAACCCGTACTTTCGAAACCGAGAATTCGACTCATACTGACCAACCCACTTAAGGTTTCCCATATGACGATTCCCACGAGTCACCTTAGTCAGCCGGCACCAAGCTGGCTAACCCACTAACATTTTATGGTCAACCTTCGTCACTTCTCGATGAAACGCGACTGCAATCGCTTAGTGCAAGTCTCAAATGGACTCTCGATACCCTATCTTGAGGTCCTTCGACTTCTAGTATATCAAACTGAGCCACAAAAACTAATTTCATGACCTGCCATCCTATGCGCAGTCCAGTTTCTAGGATTAACCTTTTGGTCTGTGGGTTTTGTTTGTGCATTGAACAGTTCGTAATATAAAGCAGTTAAGTGAACACAAACAAAGAATTGATGCCAAATATGAATATCACGTTTATACATAAATTTTATTTAAACACCAGCTTGTCAAAAATAGGTTACATATGCCTAACAGGACACCTATTCTAACATATATACAATCATCAATGGAGGAAATTTATTATTCATCTTTTTCTAGGAAAAAGAAGAGAACATTCACAACTCTCTCTCTCTCTCTCTCTCTCTCTCTCTCTCTCTCTTTCTCTCATTTTCAGCCCTCTCTACTCTCCCTAAATCTCACTTTGTTGCTTCATTGATCTAGGATCAATAGAAGAACAAGGGTAGATTAAGAATGATACACTCATTCAATAGTGTGATCCTTTTCTTAGTCTCATCTTCTAGGTCTGTTTTTTTCTAGCAAGAAAAATGTGACATCTCCCAGTATGGTGTGGACTACGTTAAAGGATTCATAAGTTTGAATCTCGGCAAATCTTTTGCTATCCGACCATAAGGGAACAACTCCTGTAGCGGTGCACAAAAGATAACTACAAAGGTAAACCCCATTTCATTATTGTAGTTCTCTTTATATTTTTCTAGTGCTCTATATGATATACATGCTTTAGTTATCATATTCTACGTCGAACGCCCGGTTGAGTACCCAAGGGTACACCCCTTGAGATGTTTATTATGATCATATGTTTTAAATATCATTAATTCCCGCGCTCTCTCGCTTCCGCTCGCGTCCCCGGGCGGATCCGCTTGTGCTTCAAGTGGTATCAAAGACTGGTTCGATGTAAGAGCCATAGATCTATGTGCTGCACATGTGCAATTTCCATTTACGACTTTATTGAGCATGTTTAATTGCATAGACGTATAGGATAATGTACTTGTTTGAATGTTTGAATTTGATGGGCATCGTGCATGTAATTTTGTGGATTGGATCTTGAAATTACATGTTTATTTTTCAGTTCTTTTATCTGCTGAAATGAAAATGGACAAAATGGATTTTTGTTGACGGATTGGCTGCCGTCCTTGCTGGCCGGCTACTTGTTGGCGGGCGATCGACCGGGTGCACGCGGGCAGATACCTTTGTGCAACTTGGGCAATGTGCCTGCAGGCAGGGGCGGTCGCGCAGGCCAGTGCCTGCGTTCGCTAGGCTTCTGCCCGCTTGCGCGGACGCTCGGGATGCTGGCCGGGGCCAATGCAGGGGCGCACACGCGTTCGCATAGGTGCACGCCTGCCTGCGGCTGGGACTTCTATGTTGATTTTCAACGTTTTCATTGCCTGCGCACGCGCACGCACGCCTGCATGCAGCCAGGATTGTGGCACGACGTCTGGGCCGTTCTATGTTGATTTTTGACGTTTTCCGAAAATTTGATTTTCTGGAACTCTCTGCATATTTTATGAAAGTAGATTAATTTTGTTTTGGATCAATTGGATTTTTTCCTATAATAAAAATTGCTTAATTAATTTGGATTTCTACATGTATTAAATGCAATGTGTATGGGATGTCTATTGGATTTAAAATTTGAACTTGTATATTATTTATATGTTTATGGCATGTGATGTTGAACATCACCTAGGTATTCTGATATCCGTTATAAGCATGATTATTTGGTATAATTTTGCGTTATACGTTGATTAGATCAACATGGGATGATCACAAAAGCCCTTAATCTTGTGTATGAATGTATGGACTTGACACTACTATTGGGTAGGGCCTGCGTGCCTCTTATTTTGGGACTATTATCTCTCATTATTTTGCCTCATGATGTTAAGGCCTGTTATCCTCTATCCATATATTCTATTTTCAATGTCATGAGAGTAGTTAGGATCTTGGTGAGGTTTTATATTTCATTTGTAATTAAATAAGCCCACGGAGATGGAGGCCCAATGTGAGACATCAAAGCGAAACAAGAAGAGCTACAAGGCCCAATTAAATGACAATGGGTTAATTCTTTGTAATAATCTAGGACCACCCTAGACAGACCATAGACTTACTGCGGACTCAATGGGTCGGATAGGTTGGACTTGTGATCATCCAAACAGGGATTATGCTATGTTTACTGTATGTTGCGTATTTATTTATCGATTTATAAGTATTGGATATTTATGCATGCAAAGACATTAATCTGATAAAATCTGGGTCATTATCAAAACAAACTCCCATTTGGTTGGACCAAATAAAATATTAGGCCTATAATGGACATGGATCAAAATGGTTTTGATCCGTCCAAGCCTTCCATCCACAACAATGTGCTGAGGAAGCTACCACTATCCAAGTGTGGTCTCACGAGTCGTGGCACATTTGGACTAAGGGAAAGTTGCACTATTATTGTGAACAAAGAGATTGCGCTCGCTATTTTCCTGTCTCACTAGTCGTGGGGGCGACAACTGAGGCATGATTTGATTGATGGGTCGGACCGAATACTGAGTAGCATGATTCACTTGGAGCCCTCGGAATCATGTGAAAAGGAGAGGCAAAACATCTTGGGAATCTCATTGGACGAGAATGATATTGGATATCTCCCATGAAGCTTTTTACATGTAAATCGTAAAGTTGGGGCATGAAGATCACGTTTATGGATCCCAAGCCCACTAGAAATGGTTTTCCGAAACCCAATTTGTGAGTGGTGGGCTTTCGTAGAAATAGTGGGAAGGGTTAAAGAGTAAAAGACCATGTGTTCAACTTAAACTGTAATATTACCATCGTTTGCTAATTTCTGCTTCACATTTCTTAGAATATAGATATGTCTAGGAATCCTTTAACTATAGTTCTAGAGACTAGTAAATTCAACGGTTTGAAAAATTCTGACAGGCTAAGAAACCTGAGGATTGTCCTCGGTTTCAAAAATCAGTCCTATGTCTTGGACAAACCACTCCTGAGGGCCTTGCCGGAGGGATCCTCATCTGAAGAACGTGTGACGTTTGAGAAACGGCTAAAAACAATAAGAAAGTCCGCAGTTCGTATTGGATTCGATGTCTAATGACATCTAGAAGCAATATAATAGGCTGGATGACGTCTCTTCCATAATGCTCCGCATAAATGATGTTTATGTAGTTTCGGATAGGCTTATTAGATATGCCGCCACAAAATCATTCTTTGGGACCAGGCTACCTGAAGAGTCCTCTATACATAGTCATGGGGTTAAGATGTTATCCCTTGTGGAGAAGCTCCAAGACCTAAAAGTTGGGCTTGACAATGACATGTACATTAATGTAATCCTTCAGTTGCATCCTCCATCTTACGACCCATTTGTTGTTAATGATAACATGAACGGACTTGAGAAGTCTATTCATGAGTTGATAATATGTTGGTCCAATACGAGGTAACGACCCACAAGTCTACGATGTCGGTATTGGTAGGAGAGGCTTCAACCTCCAAGGTGAATGGCAAGAGGGCCAAACGCTGGAAGAGGAAAAAGGGAAAGGGGAAGGCTATTGTAGCCACTGCTTGTGCTTCTGGCACCCCTGTTGCCCCGGTGGGGACGGGTAAGGGGAAAGGGAAGGCCCGGGGTTCTCAGCGGTCTAAGGCAAATGATGTCTGCATGCATTGCTGAGGAAAGGGGCATCTCCAATCAAGGTGTATTTGTGGTTGAAGTAAACATGATAACTAATTATGCTTCATGGGTATTGGATACCGGATGTGATGCTCACATCTATAATGATTTGCAGGTACTACAAAGAAGCAGAAGGCTAACCAAGGATGATATGATTCTGAGGCTAAGCGATGGCAAAACCGTTGCTGCGGAAGCCATATGATCAGTAGAGTTAGCCATTAGTCATCATGTTAGGGTTGTACTTAATGATTATTTCCATATACCCAGCATGATTAAAAATATTATTTCAATCCATGTCCTGGATAAGGAGGGGTACTCATTTACCATCAGTAAAAATGGTTTTTATATTATTAATGATGGTATTTCTCATCTGCTTGGTACACTAGTAAATAGTATGTACATAATTCAACAGTCTAATTGGTATAACTACCGAAGACAAATATAAACATGATAATCAAGATTACACACATATATGGCATGCGAGGTTAGGTCATATCTCGAAAGATAGGATAAGGATGTTGGTGGACTCAAAAAGTCTGAAAATAGATGATTTGGACAACCTACCAACTTGCGAGTTCTGTCTGAAAGGAAAGATGACCAACATATCCTTTGTTGGACAAAGCATGCTAGCCAATGGTTTTTTAGATTTGATCCATACAGACGTCTGTGGAGCATTAAATACTCAAGGAAGAGGTGGGTACTCGTACTTCATAACCTTTACCAATGATCACTCACAGTATGGTTATGTTTACCTGATGAGGTACAAGTCTGAAGCCTTTGGAAGGTTGAAGGAATACAGACTTGAAGTTGAGAACCAAATCAGTCGCAAGATCAAAGCCTTTCGATCAGACCGAGGTGGAGAGTATTGAAGTGGTGAGTTTATTGATTACCTAAAAGAGAATGGAATTCTCTCCTATTGGACTCCTCTTGGAACACCGCAGTTGAACAATATGTCTGAAAAGTGGGAATCGGACCTTGTTGGACATGGTCCGATCCATGATGTGTTTTACCGAACTGTCCTTGTCCTTCTGGGGATACACTCTTGAGACGACGACCAAACTCTTGAACATGACGCCATCTAAGAAGATACCCCAGATGCCATATGAGATATGGCATGGCAAGCCTACCTCCTACAAATACTTGAGAGTGTAGGGTAGCCCCACATACGTCAAAAGATTAGTGGGAGATAAACTGGACTCCAGGTCTAGTTTATGCATGTTCGTTGGCTATTCGAAAGAAACTGTGGGGTATTATCTCTATGATCTCATCACTGATCCAGGCACATTCCTAGATGCCACCATCTGCTCAGAGAGATAGTTAGCAGAGGTGACGTTCAGATCAACTAAGTAAGCTCAGCAGAAAACATGGCAGATCCACTTAATAAGCCGATGTCACAAATTGTCCATACTCAGCATCTGGATAAGATGGGTTTGAGGCAAATAGGTGATTGGCTTTAGGTAAAGTGGGAGATTGTTAGAACAGGTGACCAAAAAGCCAATTGAATTGGCCTTTGTGTAATCTATTTGACAAGTCGATGTATTGTAATATTATGTAATGAATAAAATGAGTATTCGTTACCATCGGTATTGTCTTTGTTGTGCTCATTCTCGTATGTTAAATGTCTATTCACATATATCACAACTAAGCCCACAGACCATGTTAACAACTCATGTAGTTGGGCCACACATTAGATAGTGGTTATGAAACCAACTAATAAAGGGTTGCGTCTGAAACGTTCCAAGTCGATGACCTCGAGACAGGGCATCGAGAGTCCTATTGAGACTTGCACCAAGAGTCGTATTCATTGGATCAATGACATGTTTCATCGGCGATAGGCGTGGGACGCCTGTATGATCTTAGTGGGTTGGTCGACTGGGGTCGAGCTGACTGAGCTGACTCGCGGGGATCATCATATGAAAGTCTTGGAGGCTTGGTCAGTATGATTGGAGTTCCCCAGTTCCGATAGTACGGGAGTAGTCCTCGAACTTCAGGAACCACGACAATTACGTGCACACGATGGTTGTATCTTGGATCTGGCGAGAGGTGATCATGTCACAGATGTATTGATTATAAGCCTTGTCAAGTGCTATCAGAATGTGCAGCAAGGACGGTAGGTTTCAAGAAGAGGATCTAGCTGAGGGTGAACCTAAAGGGTCACACACAAATCACCGATGAGGTGTAGGAACTGGCTTGGAGTCAATTTCAGAGGATGATAACTAATTGGATTATTTATGGGATAGTCCATTGTATCGGGGCCTTCGATTTATCGGTAAATGGGATTTATCGATTAAGTAGAGATTAAGACTTTAGATCTTTTAATTGGATTAAAAGATTGATGGGCATTATTTAATTGGATCATGAATTAAATCGAATTTAATTATTGGGCTTTTTTTTAATTGGATAACAATAATACCCGGTCCATTAAATCTTTGCCCAAGAGAGATGTTGATTCCACTGTTTGAATTAGAAGAAGTTGGACTTCTTCTAAAATGGGATGGTCAATTTTAGCTTTATCTAGAAGCATAACATCGGCCACTATGGCCTTTGATGACAAGCTTGAATTATCTATTTTGAAAAAAAATAAATTAATCCCAATCAAACCTTCTTCACTTGGTATGATTTAGTCACACCTTGTAAAGTGGTAGGCTTGATTTAAGACTAATGGGGATTGATTGGAATGATCTAGACATCTTTGGATAAATCTAAACATATTTCAATAATCGCATAAATGATGTATATATATGTATATATACAATCGTCAACGGAAGGAGTTTAGTATTCATCTTTTTATAGGAAAAAGAAGAGAACATTCACAACTCTCTCTCTCTCTCTCTCTCTCTCTCTCTCTCTCTCTTTCATCTTCGGCCCTCTCTACTCTCCATACATCTCACTTTGTTGCTTCATTGATCTAGGATCAATGGAAGAACAAAGGTAGATTAAGAAGGATACACTAATTCGATAGTGTGATCCTTTTCTTAATCTCATCTTCTAGGTCCGTTTTTCTCTAGCAAGAAAAACGTGACTTCTCCGGTGTGGTGTGGACTACGTTTGAGGATTCATAAGTTTGAATTTCGACGAACGTTTTGCTATCCGACCGTAAAGGAACAACGCTTGTAGCGGTGTAGAAAAATAACTTCAAAGGTAAAGCCCATTTTCATTATTGGAATTCTCTTTATATTTGTCTATGTGCTCTATATGACATACATTCTTTAGTTATCATATTCTACATCAAACATCCGGTTAAGCACCAAAGTGTACACCCCTTGGAACGTTTATTATGATGATATGTTATAAATATCATTAATTCCTTCGCTCTCTCACTTCCGCTCGCGCCCCCGGGCGGATTCACTTGTCCTTCATGTTGCTAATATAGTTTATTCAAGAATGATATGTTTGCAAATTCTGTTAAATATATATAAATAAAAATGAACCACATTAAATATTTACACATACACGTATATACTTACTCGTAATATTGCGTGACT
Source organism: Sesamum alatum (assembly GCA_034509735.1). Classification (NCBI taxonomy): domain Eukaryota; kingdom Viridiplantae; phylum Streptophyta; class Magnoliopsida; order Lamiales; family Pedaliaceae; genus Sesamum; species Sesamum alatum. The sequence goes on from JACGWO010000008.1 coordinate 13,579,622, forward strand.
ACTTCATAGTTGCATAACACATACATCTCGAATATGTTGGATTATGTCATCGTTCCTCGTGAGATTATCGTTTCTACGGAGACTGCTTCGTTTGCAAACAAAGTGGGACTCAAATTAGTAGGAAGTGAATAGCCCAATTTCTTCAATAATGTATGCCTCGACAATGCACGCCTCAGCATGTGCTTTGTTCTTTACCTTCTTCTTCAATTCACAGAGGAACCTCTCAAATGGGTACATCCACTTGTATTACACTGGATGCCCTGCATACATGCTCAGGAAGCATTGCACAGAAGGAAACCGAGACCAATTTCTGCATGAATATGTGACAATCATGGCTCATACCGTGCATTGTCAACTCTATCATATCGATGCAACAGGCAATGTTAGATGCGTAGCCATCAGGAAACCTCAGACAACGAATCCAATCACATATCCTCCTCTTCTGCTCTTTCGTCAGGGTATACACCGCTTTAGGCATAGCCTTCGGTCTTCGTTGGTCCACCTCAAGCTCTGACTGACTACATATGATTTTCAAGTCCTTCCGTACATTAAGATTGTCCTTCGCCTTCCTCTTTATGTCCATCACAGTATTGAATACGTTGTCAAACGCATTATTCTCAATGTGCATGACATTAAGGTTGTGCCATGTTAGATGCATTGCCCAGTATGGAAGATCCCAGAAAATATTTTTGTTTGTCCACTTGTGGTTACTACCGTAGCCTATTGGGAGTATCAACCGTTCGTCAACTACAGGACTGAACTCTACAACCCAATCGCGGACCTTCTCTCCAGTCAGCCTTGGACGTGCAACCTTCATTTCCACTCGATTTTTAGTGAATGCGTTATGTTCCTGCGGTACGGATTGTCCTAGGGAAGAAACTGTCTGTGGCAGTCAAAGTAGCACGCCTTCCTACCATGTGCAGATGGAATGCTCGTGTCTCATCCATACAAATTGGACACCTCATACCACCAATGGTACTCCATCCAAACGCCATCCCATAAGCTAATAGGTCGTTCACGGTTCACATCAATGTTGTGCGCATCATTAATGCCTAGTTTGTGGCATTGTCGTGTGTCCGTACAACCACATGTCACAATTGCAATAGCTACTCGATCAAGTGCTCCAAGTGCACATTGATCAAATGCTTCGGAGTAGTCGAACCAGGAATCACCATTATTAGGAACATATATTAGGACTTCATGTATATCCCCAGTGGGAGATTGTACGGTGTAAGTATAACTGATCAATATGAGTACGTATTACCATAATGCCTGTGCGGCGTAAACTCGTCTATGCATAGCCCCAGCCTAAGATTACGGGGCTCCAATGCAAAATTGGGATATGTCTAGTCGAAATGCCTCCAAGCCTCTGCATCGGATGGATGACATATGGAGCCCTCCTCCGTTTGATGTGTGGCATGCCACGTCATGTGCTCTGCAATCACTGCCGAAGCATAAAACCACTGCATTTGCGAAGTAAGCGGTAGGTACCTAAGAACGGCATATGGGGACTTCTTACGGTGGGGGCTCACTCCCTGGTCGGGTTGTACCTAGCGTCTCCACAAAATTGCAGTATTCCAGATCAATGTCGTCCTTCTAGTACAACATGCAATCATTTTTACATGAACCAATCTTTTCAACGGGTAAACCCAAATCTCTTAACAATTTCTTCGTACTGTAGTATTCGGTAGACAGGTTGTGATCTCATGGCAATATATTATTTATCCCCCTGGCACACTTAATCAAAGCATCTAAAAAAAAAATGTTCTCGGCTTGATGTTTACCAATCCAACAACCTTAACCAACTGAGATTGGGTACAACCGCTCCACATTAGTCGGCATCGTGAACTGCAAAATAAAAACAGTCTGACAACCCAGACACATAATCATAGGGCCCCCCACCGTACCACGAACTAGGACTGGCTTAATTAGGACAGGACCTCATACCATCAATCAAGCACACCCTTGTGGTAAGAAGAAAAATAAGCCGGGCCGACTGAAAAACCATCCTCTATGCCCAATACATCTATTGTTCATCCCCTCAGTATGAACTACCCTCCTGAGTAGCTGGGGTTTGCTCCTCCTGCATTAGAGGGGCGGTCACAGCACCAAAGTACTCCTGCACCCTCTCCTCGCCATTCGAAATCTAATTACAATAATCCGGCATAAACCCTCGCATACATAAGTCAAAATTGACCTAGTCTGGTGTTTCAAACCTTTTGTTTTTGCACTTTCGACACAGGCGCCTAATCTTCTTTCCTTCCACATGTCCATACTGACACTTGGCCCATTCTATAAAACTCTTAACACCATGCTCAAACTCTAATGTAAGACCCATCCTCTCAATAAGGTTTTTCTCATACGTCTATCTCTTCAATTGTCTTAACATGATGATCACTGCATATACACACACACACATATATATATATATAAAATTATATTTTGACCTATAAATTTATTATTACTTTCCACTAATAATTCTTAACATTCAAATATAAAAATAAGAAAATTATACCAATTAAACTGCATTTTGATTAGCAAAAAAGGTTCAAGTTATTACCTAGTCATCCAACTAAAGAGATCAACAATACACGATAAGATGATGCAATTCTAACTGATCAAATGTATATGCACAAATCAGAGAGAGGTTGAGAGTGTATGTGGTTAATCAATTATATAAGATTATTTTCACCGGTTGTTGGAACGGCTTTTGAAGTGACAAAAATAGTCGTTAAAATATAGCCCTTAGACTGAGTCATTATTGGAACGGCCTTTGTAACTAATAATTGCTTTCACAGAACAACTGTACCATACAATTGGGACGGTTGTTGGAACGGCCAGATAGTATTGCTAATTCCTAATGGTATTTTACAAGATAACTGGAATGGAAGCTCTCGTATTTCGCATGGCTGATACATTTTAAACTAGGTCATTCCAAAAATCATTGTAACTTTGCAACGGTCACAATTTTGTACCAACCTTTGTAATGGTCATGCCGTCTTCTAATGTGTAACGCCTTTTTACACGACCTTGGAACAATTTTTTCATAGCTCGAGAGGCCGTTACAAATCAAAGTGAGCCATGCATTGTTTCAATGTGTAACAACCTCTATTTTGTAACGCCCTTACGAACACCACCATTTCAAATATTTTTGGAATGGCCTTTGTAACTATTCCGCAGTTACAAAATGGTAAAATTCATTTCACCAGCTACATGAAGTCAACAAAGGTTATCCGTTCCAAAATTATTACAAAGACCGTTACCATTGTGGCTGTTCCAAATCCACAAATCGACCGTTACAAAATTCCGTACGTTTTTGTAGTGGTGCTTTAAAGGACAAAAAACATAATGACATTATTTTGTTACCAAAAGAATTTAGGAAAATAATCCGATGCATAGGAATGAATTCTTTTTCTTACTAAAAATGAAGTTTCTTGTTGTGAGCTCCAAAATAGGGGTTAAAGCAAATTAGTCCTCTGTGATATTGAAAATGAGCAAATTACTTCCCCTGTGGAAAAAAAAATACAAAATTACCTCCTTGTGTTTGTGAAAATAGAGCAATTTACCCCCCGCCCCCCATGCGTTTCGTGTAGTAAACGCGCCTTTTACTTGATTTTTTTTATTTTATATTTACAATATTATTTGAGAAGCATTGGATCTGCTTTAAATCTAAGTTCCAAATTTTACTAGTAGATCAATGATTCAGATCTTACTTAATTCAAATCAACGGTCTAGATTTAGATTTATAAATTTACCTAATACATATTTATACAAATATTAATTTAAAATATTTTATATGTAATATATTTACATAGAATTATAATTATATATATATAAATATATATACAAACAGGGGGGAGAGAGAGAGAGAGAAAGTAGGGGGAGGGAGGCGCCGCAACCGAAATGGGGGAAGAGAGAGCGTCGCAACGGAGACTGGGGGTTTGAGCGCGCGACGGGCGAAGGTGGCGGGGGAAGGGAGGAGCGGTGACTGGTTTTGAAGAGGGGTGGGAGGCAACGGCTGGTTTGTGAGGGGGTTTGCGACTGGTGGAGCGGGGGAGCGACGGGCTGGAGCGGGGAAGGGGACGTGGGGGCGACTAGTGTGTGGTGGGGGGGAGGGGGCGGAAGGGAGGCACAGCGATAGCGAGTGGAAGGGATGGATGCGGCGCCTAGTTTTGTGGTGGAGAGGGGGGGCGTCGAGGCAGGATATGGGATAAGGAGGAGGGGGAAGTGATGAGGGGTGGTGATAGGGGCTCAAGCTGACGTGGTGACGTAGGCGACGTCGCGGGGGTGGAGGTCGGCGATGCGGTGGACAAGATGGGCAGCTGTGGCGGAGGAAGGGGGTTAAAAATATTATATATATTTTATATAAAATAATAGTATTTATACTTTTTAATAAATATGTAATTATTAATAATTATATATATATAATATTATATATAAAAAAATTTATTCTTAAAATATCATGCCCAGTTGCAAGAGGGGCAACTGCACTATATACTCCATCTAAGAGGGTAAATTGCTTCAATTTTAAAAAGATAGGGATATAATTTTATTTTTTTTTCACAGGGGGTCATTTTGTTCATTTTCAATATCATAGGGGTATCTTGCATTTTTCCTTAATAGAATATAAACATATGTAAGGGCAAAATAATTGATGCTCCATCCAAAATGTAATCTAAGTTATTAATCATGGTAGTTATTAGATGCTCCATCCATCCAATCAATATTTTTTCAAATGTCACTATATTTCATGTAACCATTAGGATGGGATTTGTTTTTAAAGTTTACCTGTAGAATTTAATTAGAATCTAGTATATATTACACATCACTATTTTTCATATCAGCGTGTCTAGAAGATTAATTATGTAATAAGACAACTGGCTTCCATTCAACTTCAGTTTATTGACAATCTTGATTTTACAAGGTTTAGTGTTGTTCACGACACCATAATTTTTTTTTAGCACAAAATGGTGATATATTTCTAAAAGACATATAAAAGCTCTCAGCAAAACTAGGAAAAAAAAAAAAACCACTGCACCAAAGCGAACCAAATCTAACTCTCTCCTAACAACCTGCCCTTAGGCTCCCTAATATCAGGTGCGTTTGCCTTGACCCAAAGCCCCCTCTGTGTACACTCAACAACTTCCTTAGACGCCACCTGCACCGCCTCGAAGATGAGCTGGTTGCAACTCCACAACAGGGAACAACAAATCATGAGGAACAGCGCAAACTCCCTGCTATTGAGCTGACTCCGGATCCCCCGCATTCATCTCTCAATGTTAGTCGAATCACTATCAATAGTTCCCCAAGGTATTTTGGACAGAGGCCACACTTGTTTAGCGAACGTGCACCGAGGGAGCAGATGAGCTAGGTCCTCCTCCCCCTACTCGCATTGGTCGCATTGTGTTCCGACCTGGAATCCCCGCTTCTCCAGCCTGTAATTTACTAGAATTGCTCCCCTACAAGCGCACCATGAGAACATTAGAATTTTGGAGGGCGCCTTGGCACGCCATAGGAAGTTCCAGCTCGTCCCTCTACCATACTATTGGCCTGCATTGCAGCTCGAGGAACTGCCTTGTTCCAAAAGGTGCAATGCCACTGTGTAAGCACTCCGAACGGTGAAATGCCCTTTGTTGTCGTAGTGCCAAAACAGTCCATCGTCCTGCTCCACACGTCTCAATGGGATGCTGAGGATGCAGTCCGCGTCCTCCTGGATGAACTCTTTCCGAATGAGGTCCTCGTCCCATCCACTTAAATCTGGTAGCATTAAATCGCTAACCAAGGCAGTGTGCGGAAGTCGTTTAGGGGGCACAATGAGTTTGAACGTGTGTGGTTGCGGGAGCCATCGATCCCTTGAACGTAGATACGCCGGCCGTTACCCACCTGCCACCAGGCTCCCAGATTCAGCATGTCCCTTGCCGCTAGAATGGACCTCCATGTGAAAGATGGTTGCCCACCTTCCCTAGCTAAGAAGAAATCAGTGTGGGGGGAAATATTTGCACTTTAAAAGCCGACTGAGTAAGGTGTGTGGGTTGGAGATGAGCCTTCAAGCTTACGTCGCCAACATGGAAAGGTTAAAAGCGTGTAAATTTCGAAAACCCAAGCCCCCAGCTGATTTGTCTTCGCACAGTTTGCTCCACGCCACCCAGTGAATAGCATGGCCTCGCCCGTGCTGCCAAGAGAAAGTTGCTGCCATACTTTCAAGCTCCTGAAGGACCCCGTGGACCTCCCCACCATGGTTGGTAAGCCCAAGTACTTATCGTGTTTCTGGGCAAGCTCGACCCCAAGCAAAGCGGCCAGTTCCACTTGTTGCTCTTCCTTTGTGTTCTTGCTGAAAACAACTACATATTTATGATGGTTGATTTTTAGCCCCGAGCCACCCTAAAAACTGATCAGCAGACGTTTGATGCATACCATGGCGTCCTCTAATTCTTGGCAAAAGAGCAGTGTGCCATCGGCGAACAGGAGGTGCGAGATGCAAGGTGCCGCACGAGTGACCGCCACTCCTTGTAACCGGCCGAGCTTTTCCTCCTTTCAATCATGTCGCTGAGAGCCTCTGCACAGAACAGAAACAAATAGGGGGATAGGGGATCGCCTTGGCAAATCCCCCGTCCCGGCTAGAAAGCACTGAATTCGCTTCCATTAATTAAGAACTAGTAAGACACGGTGGTTACACAAAGCATGATGAGCTTCACAAAATGTTCATGAAATCCTATTCTAAGTAAAAACCTCTCAATAAAAATACATTCCATTCGATCATAGGCTTTACTGATGTCGAGTTTCAACGCCGCATGCCCCCTGGTCCCCCAACGTTTGTGGGATAAAAATGGTTCAATTAATAGGCAAGCAAAACATTATCAGTAATGAGGCGGCCCGGGATGAAGGCGGATTGGGCCGGTGAGATGATGTTATTTACAAGGGGTTTGATACGATTAGCAATGGCTTTAGAAGAAATTTTATAAAGAACGTTCCATAAGCTAATCGGGCCGGAATGAGATACTAGGTCCGGATTTGCGCATTTAGGAATAAGAATCATATGTGTGGAATTGAAATTAGCAGGCAGGAGATGATGGTTCAAGAAATTAAGCACGCAAGAAGTAACATCCAAACCGATAATGTTCCAGAATTTCTGGAAGAATAAAGGGGTTCATACCGTCCAGGCTCGGTGATTCGAAAGGCTGCATTTGGTCGAGGGCCATCTTGACTTCCCCCCGGCGTGAAAGGCTGCAGCAAGGAGGCGTTTGTCTCACCGTTGATCCGCGGTTCCAAGGTAGCGAGAATCTCGTTCAAAGAAGTAGTTTCCAGGGAAGTACGTGAATACATGCTGGAAGTGGGAGGAGATGATCTTATGAATTTTGGTATTTTTAGTCTGAACCTCACCCCTCTCGTCAAGTAGATGAGTAAAGCTATCGCGGCGTCGGCGGTCACTAGCTCGTGCGTGGAAAAAAGATGAGTTCCTATCCCCCCTCTCGCAGCCACTGAGCCTTACCCCGACATTTCCATATTAGTTCTTCCCGTGCTAGAGTTTCCTCTAATTCCTCCTCCAGCCGCTGTATTCTTGTTTTCACAATAGGTGTGATGGGCGCCTTCCTGAGGGCACATATGTGCTCTTTTAATCTTTTCAGCTTGTGTCGCACATTCCCTAAAGTCTGATCTATCCCACTGTCTAAGCGCCTTCCCTGTATCACGGATTTGAGCTACCGTGTTCGCCACCGGCTGCTAAACTGCCCCTCTGCCATACCTCTTTGGTAACCTCCTCACACATCGCTCGGTCGAAATCAACAGTGCACTGTGGTCCGAGCAGTCCTTTGCCACATGTGACACCGAGCAAAAAGGGAACATAGACATCCAAGCGGCGGATCCGCACGCTCGATCGAGTCTTGCATGAACTGTATGTGGGCCTTCTCTGTTATTACACCAACTAAACAGCTCGCCCTCAAAACCCAGATCCACAAGCTGACTATCCACTAGGCACTTATGAAAATTCTCAATTGCCTATTCGGCCTAACTTCGCCCTCATTTTTTGATTGGTGTAATATTTCATTGAAGTTGCCTGCGCACAACCATAGCCGATTTGACAATGTACTCAATTTACACAGTAACTGCCAAGAGCTCCCTCTCTTGGAGGCCTCAGGATGGCCATAGAAACCAGTGAACCTCCAATCATCCATTCCTTCAACATGTACCGTGACGTCAATCTGGTAGTCCGAAAAATGATTGCAGAGTAAACCCCGATGTCCTTCCTCCACAGCAGAAGTAACCCACCTCCTTTCCCTCTTGCGTCCACTCTAAAGCCAAAGTAACCCAATCTTTCGATTTCAGTCGATCACATCTCCTAGTAGGGCACTTGCTCTCGGAAACAAAGACCAAGCCGAAGTTGTGGAGCCTTACCAGGTCTCCAAGTGCTCGAACTGTTCAAGGGACCCCAACCCTTGACAGTTCCAACTTAGGAGATTCATGTTGTGGATGGGGCTGCGCTGCAGCTGCCACCATTAAGTCTTCCGAAGTCTCATCGTGTAACCGTTGTCGTGTAATCGCTGTCGTGTAACCACACCATAAAATTATTTTCTTACATTATAAATAATTACGCCTTTAAGAGTCATGAGACATCAAAAAATATACCACGATCAAATAAATTAAAATTAATTCAAAAAATAAATTTTGACTACGATTAATCTACATACGTCACAGTTTTAACTATGGATAACAAATTTATTATAATTTTTAACTATAACTTATGATTTGACCTCGCCTGCAAAACAGAACGACTAATGCCCATTGTCCGAACCTTGGTTAAGCAGTATTTGAAATAATTTTTTCTTCACGATTTTAATTAATCATTAAAAAAACATATTGCTTTTTGATATCTGAATAAATGTCACTGGAAAAAATTACTATTGGCTACAATATTAATGGCTATGACTAAAAATTATGGTAAATAATTATTATTTACCACGGTTAAATAAAATCGATCTAAAGCTAAATTTTCCATCATGAAAAAATTATTTGCCACATCTAAGAGTCATAGTAAAAACATATATCATGGCTATTAATCATGACATGTTTTAACTACCTCGTCAATATTACGGCGAACAACCGTTGTGTGGTCGTAATCAATAATTATTTACCATGACTTTTAATTATTAATCATAATTAAATGTTATATTTTTTTATTGTCGTGTATATTAACAAAAATTAAAAACTTGAACTTGCTCGTGAAAACCTAGCTCTAATCTCACCATTTCTAGTAATGGGTAAAATGCAAAAAAATGGCCTGAAAAATTTAAAAGTTTGGAGCCAAAAAATAAAAATAAAATCTTAGAAGCCCAATCGAGGGTAGCAAGTAAGTTGACTCGATTTTGTAGAAACATCATTTGATATTTTTTTTAATGATATATAAGAATTTCTTATGATGGGAATAATTGACAAATAAGGGCAAATTCCTTGAAAATTACAAATGTAGCCGAAGTTTGACATGTTGTCTCACAGAGCTCCAAATTTCTGGTTGATTTGCAATTTTGATTAATTTTGTCCTTAATATGCCAATTATTTTAAACTATAAGGCTTAATTGTCGATTTTAGTTTTAACACCACTAAAATTGCCAATTTTATAGTTATGGTACCAAAATTACAATTTTCCCTATGAATCACACTAGTTAACATATTTACATATTTCAAATATTTTTCAGAAATCAGAAAAAATGTTCCAGTTATTAAGAAATTATGAGGCAATCTAGTCCTAGTGGAAGTCATTTGACAGTTACGTCCTACAAGTTTAATTGACACATTAAGAAAAAAATGAGTTTGAAAATTAAAAATTGATAAGAATTTTGCATGTGCCCCTCACGAAAGCCCTCAATCCTTCAGATATTCATTACGACGGACATTGTACTTAATAGTTAATACATCAATTTTTTAGAATTGCAAGTTTTGGTTATCAGATTAAATTTTGGTAGGACTAAATAAAAATTATAATTTTCCCTTCTTTTTCTATATAAATGCGTGATTTTGACGAGAGAAGGCATGTCCAATTTCCAAGTTGACTACATGATCGGATGGGCGGTAAAAGGCGGTGGTAGTGGCGGCTCAGCTGTTGGTGGTGGAAGTGGTGGTGGCGGTGGGGCCGGTGAAGCATGAATTTATAATATTTTCCTACCCAACCAACCAAGTAAGGAATCAATTCCCGCCATGAGGTCATAATAAAATAGCATATCTAATGATGAAGTCAATACACATTATATATATATATATATATATATATATATAAATGCAAGCAACTCCATTAGATATTATAAATAAATAAATTATCTCTCTATAAAAAATAAAAAAAGTAATTTATCATATTGTATTTTTTAAAATGAATCAATTTATCTCCCCGTGTTTTTTAAGGAGGTAAATTGTTTCATCTATACTATTATATAAAGAAAACCCCTTCCACACTCACAAACGGCGGTTAATTACACCGTTGCACCATTTTTTGTGAGGTCAAAAATGCCCTTCAACCGATAATATAACCAACTTATTTAACTTCCAAAGTTTCACCGATTGATAAATTAATTTTTTTATCTTTTTTTTCTTTTTTTAATGTGATGTAATGATTTATATTTTGCTCTTATTTATAATAATAATATATTTTAAAGTGCAAAAGAATATTTATTATATTGCACGCAGGGACGGCGTGCCACAACAGCTAGTTTTAAAGAACGAGAAGAGGTAAATTTTTATTTTTTTGAAAATAGCATTCTTCATCCCATAACTTAGGGTATTTTCACTTTTGGTCCCGTTGGTTACGGGATTCTCACTTTCAGTCCTATAACTTTCAAAAAGTAGCACATTGTTGTCCATGGCACTTTCCGTTAGATATTTAACGGAAAGTGCCACGTGGCCGTTAAGTGCATGGAACAAAAAATGTTACTTTTCGAAAGTTATGGGACCAAAAGTGAAAATTTCATAATATATGAGACTAAAAGTGAGAATCCCATAACATATGGGACCAAAAGTGTAAAGGCCCTAACGATCACGTGCTAAACACGTGATGTTTTCTGTTAAAAAATCTAACGGATAGGTAGCATGGGACCAAAAGTGCTACTTTTTAGAAGTTACGGGACCAGAAGTGAGAATCCCGTAATCAATGGGATCAAAAGTGGGAAGATCCTAAGTTACAGGACGAAAAGTGTTATTTCCTCTTTTTTCTATAGGGGTTAATTTATTCATTTGCGATATCACGTGGAGGTAAATTTCTTAAATCTATATACATTTATATATAGATTCAACGGTATTTTTGGTTCTGTAACTATACCCCATTCTCGTTTTAGTCCTTTATCTTTCTAGGATTTCAAAAAGGTCCTGTAACTTTTTAATTGTCATGATTTTGATCTTCCTTTCGCCGGAATTTCTCCAAAGTTGCCGGAAATGTCTGACGTGGCGGCCCAAATTTCAGACATTTCCGGCGATGTTGAAGAAATTCCGACAAAAGAAAGACCAGAATCATGACAATTTAAAAGTTACAAAATTTTTTTGAAATCCTAAAAAAATAAAAACTTAAAATGATAATTGAATATAGTTATATAAATAAAAATAACTTTAATCCTTTTATTATATATATATATATATATATATATATATAGTTGGGCATGAAGCGGAGCAGCCAAAAGTGCTTTTACACCTCAGTCTCTGCGTGGCCAAAGAACTTAATGGAGAAGTGATCGTCATCGCTGTATTTGGACATTAATGAGCAGAAGTCAAACAAAAAGAAGGAACCTAATTCTCTTCTTCTCAGTGGAGAGTAAGATTTTGAGTAGATATACATATATATATATATATATTCAACTATTCTGATGTATTGTTGTTTATACATATTAAAAAGATGTTGAGAAAATTCAATTATTATTATAATTAAACTATTCCAACCCCATTTTGATCCAAATGTACATTTTTTATGTATATATAGTAATTATAATTTCATTACAAGGGTATAAGAGTAATTTTCCTATATAGACCACATGGTAAATATATGTACCATATCTCACCTTAAAATAACAAAATCACTATAAATACAAGATATATTATTTTTTAATGGCAAGTTCACTATTCATTGATTTGACAACTCATACGAAAATTCTCTCACTAAAACTTGGGGTGCAATTGTGTCGAGGGCATTTTTCCCAATTATTCTCTTCACTAAAAACCACTTCCACATCATTGGCGCCGTCTGTGGGAATTTATTGCCCCGACATTGAGAATGCAAACCAGGTCGTGTGCTCGCGATGTTCAACGGGTGGACAGTGCCCAAGAAACGCAAGAAAACGGAGTAGAGCAAAACCCACCCCGTGAACAATCACCACAACATGGGATGAACGTTCCACCCCATGAACAACCCCAACCAAACGGGAGGGCCCTGCCACCCCATGAACAAGTGCCTCAGGAGGAAGCACCTTATCCCCGTGAACAATCTCTACCCCCTGGCAAAGAACCACCTGGTGAACAAACAACACCCCCTTGGTGGAATCACCCTGTCCAAGGAGTTCCACCCGAAGGTCCGATGATCCAGTTGACGCAAGAGGCCTTACTAGCGTTGATCCATGACGCATCCAACCGAGCAGCCGCTCAAGCGATAGCTCAATTTGCGACTAATCACCCCATGAACCCGCCCCCTCCTTCTCCTTGTCGAAGTCAAGAAGAGTCCTCGGCTCCCGAGGAGAATGAGCAGAGGCGGAAGGAGGTGAATAGCAGGGTATCCAAACCGGAGGTTGTCCAGAAACAAGATCAACTCCCCCCACAGCCAAGGCAACCCACAACACCTATACTCTCGAGGGGAGTAGAGGACCCTTATCTCCCCGTGGTCGTGGCTCCTCCAAGACGTAGCCCTTTCTGCACGGCAATCCTAGCCGAGGCACTTCCGACGGGCGTTAAAGTGTCAAACCTCCCGGAGTACGATGGAACGGGAGACCCGCAAGAACACTTAGAAAAATTTTATGCTAAAATTGACTGGTACGACATGAGTGATGCCGCGTACTGCAAGGTCTTTCGCACTACGCTTACAAAGTGTGCTCTAGCTTGGTTCAATCAACTACAAGTTGGAGCTATCTCCAGCCTCGAGCAACTAACCCAACAGTTTTACATTACTTCTCTATGAACAAGAAAGTCCAAAAAACAGTCGCATACCTTTTCACCATCCGCCAGAAGGAGATGGAGTCGCTGAGGGATTACGTTCAGAGATTCGTGGAGGTCGTGCATGAGGTGCCCCCATGTTAACCACGAATTGTTGGCTAGCGTTATGCAACAAAACTTGCTTCCGGGAAGGTTCAAAGAGTCTATAGCCGGAAAACCCCCAGTACTTTGGAAGACTTACTCCTGCGATCACAAAAGTACATCAGAATCGAGGAATCGCAAGCTACGGATCCTACCCTCAATATAAAGAGAAAAGGTATGGAGGAAGAAAATGAGACGCGGAAGGAGGAATGCAAGCATGTGTCCCCCGCCAGATTTACGCACTACACCCCTTTGAACGCCACTAGAGGAGAAATATTAGTCGTGGCGGAGCAAAAAAGGCTGATTGACCAATGGCCGAGAAAAATGAGGCCAATCCTAAGAGGCTAAAGTCCGACAGATTTTGCCGCTTCCACCGTGACATTGGGCATACGACTGAGGAATGTCATCACCTCCAAAATGAGATAGAGAAATTGATCCAATGGGGACACTTGAAGGAGTATGTCAACCAATATTCACGAGGACGCCAATTTGACCAGGAGGATGCGGTCGTGCACCCCATGACGAGCTCTAGGCCGCACACCCCATGATGAGCTCGAGCCACGCATCGAGCTTGTAGCTAGGGGAGGCAAGGTCGTGCACCCCATGCAAAAGTCATCTCATGATCTCATAAGGATCGGCGAGAAAAGACTCCCTCGCTACGAAGTAGTGACCTTAAGTTCGCATAGCAAGTAAAATTATCTTTTGGCTATTCACTTGTAATAGGAGAAAGCTCGAGCAGGAGGTCAACAAATCCTTCGCCCCTTTTGATTTCTCCTAAGACGTTGTAATGCGAACATTGAGTAATGAAGTTAATTTTCTTGTCGTAGTCTAAAAAAATAAAAATTCAGGGAACTTTGCATCCTCTTGAAGTTGGTAAAAAACCAATTCCGGGACATGAGCAAGTATCCTTTGAGGCAATTTCTTCTTAGATGAAACTTGAGATAGTCGTAAGAAACATCGCCCCGAAAACTTTGCCTCCCCTTGAAGTTGGTAAAGACCAGCTCCGGGACATGAGCAAGTATCCTTTGAGGCGCTGTCTTCTTAGATGAAATTTGAGATCGTCGTAAGAAACATCGCCCCGGAAACTTTGCATCCCCTTGAGCTTGGTGAAAGACCAATTCCGGGACATGAGTAAGTATCCCTTGAGGCAATATCCCCATGGATGAAACTTGATATCCTCGTCAAGAATACGACCACAGAAACTTTGCCCTCCTAGAAGTTGGTAAAAGATCAACTCCGGACATGAGCAAAAGCATCCCTTGAAACAACTTCGGTAAAAATAATGAAAACACAATAATGAGTACTACATTCATGAAAGCTAAATAGTGCCGAATTACAGGCCAAAACATCCGACCATAAGAGTCGGAAGAAGTCATTCCAAGTACTAAGTCTTGCCGAATTACACAGCAAAATATCCGACCATACAAGTCGGAGAGAGCTATTCGAAATACTAATAGATAAATAATAGCTACGCTCTCGTCTTCCCCAAGGTCTTGGGGGGCTCTGTCACGAGAATGATCCACCTCCTCCTCATCCTCCAAGAGGAGTGTCATCTCGAGAAAGAGACCTTCCCCTCGTGAAATGTCTCGTCCCAAAGAGAAGCACCCTCAAGGGAAAGGGGAGGGCGAATCCCTCCTCATTTTCCTAGAAGAGTGTCATCCCGAGGAGATCCTTAAGGGAAAATCAGAGGTCAAACATACCCTCCTCTTGGAGGCGGAGGTTGAGCACCCGCTCCTCCTGAGTGTCACCTCGATAATGAGCGCCCTACGGAAAGAGCGTAGGGAAAACACCTCCTAGTTGGGGTGGAGAAGAGGTAAAATATATATATATATATATATATATTACATTCAAGTATGGATAAAAAAAAAAATTCATCTACCGTTGGTAGAATAAGAGAACTCCACCACTCATCACATGTTCCGTGCTGCATGAAAATCTTCTAGTGTGATGGGGAGTCACATCTCTCGAAGACGACGTCGAAATTTCTCAAAAACACATGAAAGAGAATAACTCTACTAGTAGAAAGTAAGAGTAAGAATGAATACAAAAACATGGGATGGTGGAGAGGCTGAAGTCTGTTGAATCCACTCTTTTGACCTGGGTTCAAATCCCAGCGGATACACTATCCTCCCATGACCGCGCCTCGACCTGGCCTCATGACATCGGACCTGGGCGCACCCCGGGTGCACCTGGGCTCACCAGCTCGAGGCAGTGCCTCGAGCCGAGGCGGACTCGAGCGGACGAGCCTCGAGCTCGGACGGACTCGAGGCGAACCCCAGCTGGGCTTCGCCCAGGTCCCAACGAGCTCGAGGCACTACCTCGAGGTGCCTAGGTCCCCGCCCAGCCTCGAGCTGGAGCGCACCTGGGCACAGCTCGAGGCACCCCAGCTCGAGGTACTACCTCGAGCTGGTGCCTAGGTCCCCGCCCAGCCTCGAGCTGTGGAGGCGGACCCGAGCGACGAGCCTCGAGCTCGGACGGACCCGAGCTGGGGCGCACCAGCTCGAGGCAGCCTCGAGCTGTGGAGGCGGACCCGAGCGACGAGCCTCGAGCTTTGACGGACCCGAGGCAAACCCGAGCTGGGGCGCACCAGCTCGAGGCACTGCCTCGAGGTGCCTAGGTCCCCGCCAGCCTCGAGCTGTGGAGGCGGACCTGAGCGACGAGCCTCGAGCTCGGACGGACCCGAGGCGGACCCGAGCTGGGGCGCACCAGCTCGAGGCACCCCAGCTCGAGGCACTGCCTCGAGGTGCCTAGGTCCCCGCCCAGCCTCGAGCTGGGGCGCACCTGGGCACAGCTCGAGGCACTCCGGACCCGGGTGCACCTGGGTGGCTCACAACCTGGGCTTTGCGCACCCAGGTCGAGCCCCAGGTCTCTCGACTCGAGCTTTGCACCACAAATCTTGGGTCGAAAACTCTTTAATATTAATTTAAATAATTGTGCTACTTGAGGGGCACTAAATGCTTCCCATGTTTTTTAATTTTCAGACGACTCACACGTCTTCTAGTAACTCATTCGAGAACAATTAATGGATTTCCACCCACCCTTCCCATGCATTCAACGCTTTATTTATTTATTATTTTTTTTCTTGCAAATATTTTTTACTCTCATTCGGATTATTGTTTCTTGCGAAGTATTCCGTTTGAGAGTGGGGGGTTGTATGATGTATATAATAGTAATTATAATTTCATTACAAGGGTATAAGAGTAATTTTCCTACGTAGACCACATGGTAAATATATGCACCATATCTCACCTTAAAATAACAAAATCACTATAAATACAAGATATATTATTTTTTAATGGCAAGTTCACTATTTATTGATTTGACAACTCATACGAAAATTCTCTCACTAAAACTTGGGGTGCAATTTTGTCGAGGGCATTTTTCCCAATTATTCTCTTCACTAAAAACCACTTCCACATCAATTTTAAATAAAATTTTGGACAAATTTGTTTCAATCTCAATTGAAATATTGTCAAAGTATAGTTTCATTGTTATACTTTACTAATAGGACTAATCGTGATATCTCCTATGTAGGATATCGCTATGCGGTAGGCATACTTAGTAGATATGCTCGTAATCCAAGTGCAGACCATTGGAATGTTTTGAAAAAAAAAACAATCTTAGGAGAACTTAAAATATTATTTATGTTATAAAGGTTTTCCTATTGTGCTTGAATGATATAGTGGTGCTTATTGAATTATTGATATTTTTGAGATTAAGTCTACTAATGGATTTATTTTTATGTTGTGTGGAACAACAATACCTTGGAGTTGTAAGAAATAGATTGTTATATCCAAAAGCTCCAAATACTGCTTGCACAATCGTTGAATGGTTGAGAGAACTATACTTGATATCCATTGGTATACACGACTTTGTCAGCCATTTTTATACATTGTGATTGTAAGACTACTATAGAGCTTGTGAAGTAAACAAATTCTAATAAGAAATGAGTAGACTTCTACAAGCAATGTGAGAGTGTGAGTCATTATTGAAAAGAACAGTGACATCTCTTAATCTTTTGAAATCCAAGAAAAAAATGGCAGATAACTAACTAAAGGTCTACCCAAAAGGGTGTATATGAATCATCAGGGGGATGGGTATAAGCCCACAAGGAAGTCACTCCGGAGTAACCCAACATTTGTAATTGGAAAAAGCATGAAGAAGGTTCAATTCGTAGGAACAATCTACGCTGCATGACTCATTTTGCACTATTTTATGAGAAGAACGCCTATCCCTACGGTAATTATGCTTTATAATGTAATGTTTAGATCGGGATTTATTTTGAGACCAGAAGGGAGTTCTGCGAGGTATAGGTTTCACGTACCCTTCGATGTTTCACCTACATGGGAGTTGTTATGGGACTGTGGCTATGTATTTGAACTAACCTTAGAAAGTCTCATGAGAATTAAGATAAGATTACATGGCCATTAACAACGCTAACTTGCATTGAACAAGGACCGAAGTCGATACTGTGTGTGATGTACTGAAATTTGGCCAAGGGATTTAATTCAAGGAATAGTCTATTATGGCTCCCTCAAATGAAAATCTTCAACACTAAGTGTAGGCTCCTACACCTATTACATAGTATTCAATTGCACAACTATATTTTCTTAATTTTGAAGTGTTAAAACTTGTAGAGGATTATGACAGATTTAAAGCTTCAAAACATCAAAATATTATTAAATTTACAGTTTTCTCTTAATAAATCAAAATCAATTTGTAACACCACTCTAATTTCCATTATCAATTAATTTTGAGCGTCACATGTCCTATTTTAACACTATATATAAGGTGTCATAGGAGTTTAGGTAGACACACAACTCATTCTTTCTTGTATCCTTAATTTTTCCTTATATATACTATTGAAGGAAACATGATAAAATCTAATTCACTTAGCCTTCGTGTGATTGTGATCAAAATAGATGACGCCGATGGTGGTCTTCTTGAATTTTTATTTTGAGGTGGTGGTGAGTTACCAGTACCTACATAAGAGGAAAGCCATCACAATTTTAGGATAATATCAGTGATGTGACACCAACCATTAAATATATGAATTTATATATTATATGCAATCTCATATCTTAATTTGCACAAATTTATTTTAAAATAAAAATGGTGTTCTATTACAAAACTTGGATATGAGTAGACAAACACTTGATTCTCTTGAAATTAGGGCCTAGGACTTTTGAGACATCTCATCTTGGACATGTTGGGATCACTTGAACCCACATTTAGTTATCTCGAAGTTTATTGGATATTCCCTATATTTGAAAATTACCATATTAATTTAGGAAATATTACAATTTACCCTTCTGTGTTAGTTAAAAATGGCAAAATGCGCCCTTGTAAAAAATAAATTAACAATTTACCCCCTTCTGTTTTTAAAAAAAAGGGGGCAAAATACCCACTCACGCGATTGGTGTAACACACGCGCTATTTTCTTTTTTTATTTTTAATTTTATTATCAATCGTTGGATCTTGTCTTTATAGATAAATGGTCCAAATTTCATTTACGTATATAATTCCATACGTGGTACACTATTGAAGACAGTAGTGCTCTATAGGAGGTTGTTACAACATGTCGACTACTCCATTTAATTGTTCCCCACTACACCTCCTAATGCCATTGTGAGTAGGGCGAATGCACCCTTAACTTTGCTCTCAACACCAACAACATCTCCTGGGTAGGCAAAATTGAAAAAAAGTTGATCCTGGGTTTACAGCTAGTGTTCATCACAAAGCGCACAGGTAGAGTTGTGTTGCTACAGACATAGCTTGAGAGTAGCCAATTCTGTTGCACAGCTAACCATAAATAGATTCTGGGGAATTTTCAATAGACACTGCATCAGGGTCAGCCATTGCACATTTTCCCGCTTATCCAGGAACAAGCTGACGACCGACTCTATATGATACCGACCGGAGGGTAACTTCCAACAGATTGTATCTGTTTCTCACAACTCATGTAAGTTCTGAAGTGCCTCTGAAAGGATCGTCAATACTCGCTCCGGCCATCCCAAACGCCTTTATCAATTACAGTAGATAGGCGCTCCATCGTTGGAAGGCAATCCAGCTGCAATGAGGCATTTGGGTACCTATGCTGCAATATACCCAACAGATGCCATGGTTCTTTCCATAATAAGCCCCCAGTGCCAATCTGGTATTGCATAGTGGAAGCCAGCTCCAGTCGCAGCTTTAGTAACTGCTTCCACCCCTAAGCTTGAGTTCATGCCAATCTGCCATACAAACTTGCCCCTAATTCTATGCTGCAGTATCCAAGAAACCTATACAGACTCCGTTTTCTTCTTACCACATCCCACAAATGACGAAGCATTAGAGCTCTGTTCATAGCTAAGAGATTCGTGATGCCCAAGCCACCAGACTTCTTTGGGAAGCAAACGAGTTCCCATAAGACCTTACTATACCCGTGATTTGGGTTACCTTCCCACAATACCGATGCATTCTCTTCTCAAGCTCCCGTATAACACCCTTTAGAAGACGAAACATGAGAGCCCAATAAATGTACATAGCAGCCAATACAGACTTAATCAGTTGCACTCGGCCGGCAAAGGACAAAGAATACGTACCCCTGCTGATTCTATCTCCCAGCTTAGTGATTAGTGGTCTAAAGTTAGCAACGCTAGGCTTGGAGGCCATAAGGGGTTCCAAATACTTAACTGACAACGTCACCTCCTGAAATCCCAGCATGTGGAGTAGGGGATCTCCACCAGCTGCTGATTTAGACAATATAAGCTGGTTGTTCCCGAATTTACATGGAGGCCAGACACCTCAGAGAACTCGTGTAGTACCCCCTGAAATAGACCTAGGGATTCTCTTTCTACGCTAGAAAACAACACGATGTCATCTGCATACCTCAACATCACCAATTGTTGATCATAGCACTTCCATTGAAAGTAAAACTCCTCGCTTAAGGCCACCCTCATCTTCAAGATAGTATGGAGTACCTCCAACACTAGAACAAATAGATAAGTCCCCTAGCCCCCGCGAAGAAGCCTGAGAGATCAATTATGCACACTATAAATGAAGCAGCCATGACGCACTCCATAACGCAGCCTATAAACTGCACTGGGAACCCAAATAACCGTAGAGCCGCTTCCAAAAGTCCCATTCTTACCGTGTCATAGGATTTTCGGAGATCCATCTTAAGCACACAAAAAGAAGGCAACGTTGCTTGCTTGTATCCACTTAGCAACTCTTGAGCGAGCAGGACATTGTCACTAATCTTTCTACTCGGAACGAAAACATTTTGGTTAATATCTACCAAGTTCTGCAGCACTACTTGCAGTCCAGCAACAAGAATCTTTGAAATCAATCTATAAAGGACATTGCAGCAGGCAATTGGCCTATACTCGCCCACACTTGTAGGCACGTGTACCTTGGGTACTAGAGCAATCAGAGTACTATTAATTTGTTTAAGCAATCTCCCGTTCGTGAAAAACTTTTGCACTGCCAACGTAATTTCACTCCCTACCACATCCCAGGCCTATTGTAAAAACTCTGCTCTGTACTCGTCCGGACCTGGGACTTGTCAGGTTTCATGGAGAATATCGCTTCCCTATCTTCTAGCTAGGTAACCAAAGCTATCAGTGCCACGCCATCTACATCAATCACGCTGCCATGTAACCAAGAGAGGATATGAGTAAGGTGTACATGCATGTTCCTCCTCTCACCCCAAATAAAATCCTTAAATTACCGCACAAATTTGTGTACCACTGCTTCAGGGTCAGTAAGAGTGATACCACTGTGATCATTAATTTGCTAAATCTGATGAAAGGCCCTCTTAGAAGCCACTTTCTTGAAAAAGATCTCCGTGCATTTATCACCATCCTTCAACCAGTGTGGTTTGTCTAGGAGCTTCAACATTCTCTGCTCTTGCACCAATGCGTTCGCATACACAAGGCGGCATAGCTTTTCTATTTCTAAAAGAATATCCATCCGTAGAAACTAATGCACTTACTCATAAATTTCGGCAAGAAAACTAGCGATCACCGCCAAGTCCCCCTTCATATGTTGTTCCCTTCGAAACACATGTATTAGCAATTTCAATTTTTGAGTCACCACATACATCCTAGTGCCATAAATCTCATGCCTCCAAATCTCCTTTATTTTCTGTCTAAAATCCCTCATCTTCGCCATGTAGTTATCATATCAGAACGTAGCTTGTCCTTCGCGGTTATCATTCTCCATCCAGGATGAAAGAGTGATCCAAGTTCTCGAGGTGCTGCAAATGTAGAAAAAATTAGGTCTAGCATCAAGCCAAGCCTCGTTGCCCAACACCCTATCAAGTCATTTCCACAAACTTCGTCTTCCACCAATTTGGTTATGCCATGAGAAGTGTTGTCCCTACATAGGCTAAATGTGCAGCCTTGCTTATGTGATAAAGATTCTAATGTCCTAACAACCTACATCCATTTCAGCCAACAACCCACAGACTTCACTATAGTCAACTATCGTGTTGAAGTCCCCCAACAGCAGCCACGGTGCCTCTTCCAACACCTTCGTGTGTCTACTGGTTTCATCCCAAAGATGTCGACGTTCATAGCTATCATTCGATCCATAAATAACAGTCATGTAGTGTAGATCATTCATGGCTCTTTGGCGAACGTGACAGTGGATGAATTGCATATGGACCTCCAAAACCTCAACATGTACAGCGTCGTCCTTCCAACCCACCATATCTGAGTACCCAAACCCCCCGGTATAATCCTAAACCATTTCCACTGTCCTCAAATACCCAAACCCCTCGGTATAATCTTGAAACCATTTTCACTGTCCTCGAACCACCTGCTGCACAAAAGAAACATTTTGAGCCACAACCCTCGTCTCTAAAAGCCCAATAAACTCCAAGTTAAACTCCTGTATAAGTGCTCTAACAGCATACTGGTGGTCTCGCCTATTGAGACCCCTAACAGTCCATGAAGCTATGTGTGTCATGAGCAACCCTCTTGAGGGCTGCGTACATTAAGGCCCTTGACATGAACGTTAAGATTGCCATCCTCCTCCACACCTTGCAATAAATCAAATTTTTTAAAACACAACAATCTCCTTTGTTTTCCCATGATCCAGAATCGGCGATTACTCGCTTACTAGCTTCTCAGATAGCTCTCCACGCTCGTACCACGACAAATAAACTTGAATCGGAAATTGCTTTACAGGCTTCTTATTAAGGACACATATATCTGGCTTGTGCCCAAAGGCCCTAAAAGCGTGCATTTACCTGGAAGCGATTCATATTCTATTGGGATTGTGCATGGACCGCACTCTTTACAATCAACTGGCAGTAGCATGATGACAATATGCTTAGGTAGCACTGATCGGTTGTCGAAGCCGTCAAATATAAAAACTAATTCTAAACTGTAGTAGTCGTGGAAATAATTCGAATCCCTAGGAAAATATTGATTAATTTCTCGATCTAATTGTAGTAACAAAAAGGGGGTATGAATTGAGTACTTGGTATGAATGAACTAGAACTAAATTAAGAAAAAGCAAGAGTAAATAACTGAGATGAGATTATAGATGAAAAGTCCAATTCAAGGGGTTCGTCACACCAATCGTTATATCTATCATAGGTCACTAAGGGATAATCCCATAACCAAGCATTCAACTTTGAAATTCATTAGGATAGCCATAACAAATTCCCGTTTTCCTATTGTAATGGACTTGACTCAAGCATCTAAATCCAAACTTATTATATTAAGACTGGGCACGATAGCGTTCCATATCACATCAATAATAGCATTTGCATCAATGAAAACAGTTGAATCTAGATCAAACAATCGAGATGGCTGCAATTATCTAACCTAGTTTCCTCGTCCCCACAAATAAATCATGCAAATCACATAATAAATTTGCTCGCTACTTATATCACTCATTCATGACAATTACGGATCACTGAACTCATGGATAGCAATAGAATAATTAATATCGAATTGAATTGTCAGATCTATCAATAATAATAATTCCGTTCACAGTAAATCAAGACGAGAAATACTTGGCGAAATCAGATAAATTCAAGACCTCAAAAACATAACAATTAGGTTTAACGTTTCCCTTGAATCGGAATAGAAATATTAGCTACTAAACATGTTCACAGCAAAACAAGATATTTTCTAAATGAAAGCATGATTTCGGAGGAAGAGAGAAAAACGATGATCAAAAGATGTTTCTTCTCTGCGTTCTTATCTTCCCTTTATACTTGAGAGTCCCCCTTCAATGCGACTTCAGAGTCCTCATTTCATGCAACTTCAAAGTCCTCTGTTCATGCAACTTCAAAGTCCTCTTTTTATGCGTGTCTCTTCTGTAAAATCAGGAAAGAGATCTTTTCAAAACTCTTCTTCTTTTCCCGCACAGACTCGAGTGTTGGATAGGGCGTGATCACGCCCTAATGGTTGTTCAAGTCTGCTCATGACTGTTTGTACTTGATCTTTTTTTCTGTTTTCCTTTGGGGCTTTTTAACTTCTTTTCTTCACAACGGGTCAATATCGATCCTTCATTCAAAAACCGCATAATTCGATTATAAATGGGAAGAAAACCTTTTAAAACCATTCGAATTAAGCATGCGTATGAGAGATGAAATGCACCCTATCAAATTCCCCCACACCGAAATAATGCTTGTCCTCAAGCATCCCTTGACTCAAAATGCACGAATTATCCAAGTAGCCATACCCAAATTTTCCTTCATGTTAGTCAAGTATATCCCTTAATCAAATAGGTCTTCACAGATTAAGAAGAGATAGCAATATTGAGAATAATGACTAATGGCATTAATACAACAAGCACGTTTCCCATTGACTTTATCAATCATAAACGAAACAAGTCTCAACACTCCTCACTAGGATGTCTCTCAAATCACTCGAAAAGTGTTTAAGGAATTTTTGTCACACTCAAATCAAGACATTAGAGTGCAATTGCCATAGGCTTGCTTGTGAATCAAATCTCCACTACTGCAAAATGCTTATCAATGCATAAATCAAAGGGTCTTAACATGGTTGTAATGGGGCTAGGGCCAAGGTGTGTCAAGAGAGGTCAAATTGTGGCTCATGAATTCAAAAAGGATGATATCAACTTAGTTGTTTGTATTCCCCAACTCATTGCTTTTTTTCTTCCACACCCAAGTGTTTCTTTCGTACATGATTTTTTGTTTTCAGTTTCACTTTCCTCTTTGAACCTTTTCCTCTTTTTCTTTCTTTTTTCCCCATTCATCATTTTTTTCTTCTTCTCTTTTTTTTTTTATTTTTTCTTTCTTCGTTGCTCCCCTTTGCAATTTTTTTTCTTGGGTCCAGCAACATGTCTACCATATGCCCCTTGAACCACTTCACTAGCTCTTTTTTGCGTCGACTTACAAGCAACCATATTAACATCATCCCTTGAAAGGGTTCAAAAATCTCTGCAGGCAATACAAAGAAGGGGATAATCGGCTGAAAATGCGGTTTAACTAGAGGCCAAGGCTCAAATGAGTTTTCTAAGGGTGAGTTTTTGGCAGGCTCTTTTCAAGGTTAATCGGCTATTCCTAAGTGCCCTTATCACTTTCATACACCAATATGCAAGAATGCGGCCTCGAAATGTATTACACAAGCAAGTTCTAGAATGCACACACTAAGTCCGATGCCCTCAATTGAAAGAAATATACAAGCAATATTTGAATACAAGTGCTTTGGCTCAAAATCTCACATAAAGGGTTTTAGTGTTGATTCTTGAATGTTGTTCGTTTAATGCAATCAATGGGACATTCTTCACACAAGAATTTTTTTTTCTATGCCACTAGTGTTCGTTCCGCCTACTAATCTCACTTAAACCACAAATTCCTATTAGGTTCAGGGACAACACAAAACAACATGCAAGGAATTTAGTTCAAGTTACAGGACAATCCACACATTTCGTTTCAAGATCAACTCATTTCAAGCACAAATTACGGTGTTCATGACACATAATGAATCCCAAAAATAGCATTTTTACTCAGAAATTTCACTCCACAAAAATCAATCCCAACACCAATATTAAACAATGTCAGCAACACAGAATCACAAGAATTATTAAGCCCATAACCACATTCACCACCATACCAACTCATGCACAAATCTCCCCCACACCAAGTGCATACGTTATCCCCAATGTATGCACATAAAACCACATATAACAAGGGAATGAAAAGTGAAAGAGAAATAGAGAGCATCCCTGAAATATGTGGTGACGGCAAACCGAGCTAGGCGGGGGGTGGGGGGGTATAGATACCCCCAAAGCAGTCAAGACTGTGTCAAGCTTGCGGTACATCCATGCATCAGAGAGCTCCAGCCGGGTCAGTCGGCCTTCGATGGCGTCCGAGGGTGGGGTGGGCGGTGGCTGTTAGCGGCGGTTTGGGCGCTCTTCAACGTCAAGCCAAATGTAAATCATGATTAGACAAGTTCAAAACACCCAAATTGACCGCAAGGTGGGTAATTAATGACCCAAAGCAAACATGCTTAGAAGAAGTGGCAACAGTTTGAAATTGGGATGCAAGCCAAGCACCTAGATTCACATGCACCCTATTGATCATGCTCCAAATAAAAAACAACTCAACCTTAGAGCATGTACCCACAGTGGCCCGACGCCCCGAAAAATTAAAAGCAAGGAAACGTTGCATATAGATCCATTCAAATTGGCGCAAGTAACGTCCCTTCGACCGATTAGGGTGATATACCCAGAGGTCCTTGGACAACTCCCTCCACACAGAGATGGGTTCAAAAACACCATAATCAGGCAAAGCTTCACAGTACTCTTGTGATGCTAAATACTCATCATGCACAAAACCCATAGCAAGATTGAAAAAATTTATGCTCATTTTAAAATCTTTACCAAGCAATCAAAAACGAATAACATTGGATTCAGTGAGCGTAAAAGGGTCCGGTTTGTTGAAAACGAAAGTAGTATAGAATGCACGAATCAACTCAACAAACACAGGCATACAGATATGGGCAAACTCACGCCATTGCATATTAAAGAGCAAAGCATCAATACTACCACGGATACCCAATGCCTCTAACGACGGAAAATGCAGAGACTTACCGAGGTTAAGTGGCTGAGTTTTAATAACAGAGTGTCTTTTCTTGTGTTCTTTAGATGTGAAGTGGAGGTGACCTGCGAGGTCCATCGTGGCTGTGGACGGAATACCGGCGGTAGAGCTGAATCGACCTTGTTTTCGGTAAGTATCCCGGAGGGGAGCTGCCGAGGAAGTCCCGGTGCATCAAAAAGTGGGTCTGCAGCAAAGTATCGTCTGCCGTCGGAGCAGGTGGCGGTGGTGGTTCGATCGGAGAGCCCGTCGGCGGCGGCGGCTGCGGTTCCGCAGGGATATAGGATGGAGCGCGGCGTCGATTGCCTCCTTTCCGAATGGGAGCCATCGTGAAAATAAGGAGCACGCCTTGGAGAGAGACAGGAGCAACGGTGGCGACAAGAAAGTGGCAGCGATGGTGGCGTCGCGACTCGGACAGCAGCAGCGATGGAGTAGCATCAGCGTCTTCGCGGCGTCGCGACTCGAAAAACAACAACGGTGGAGCAGTGGCGGCGGCGGCGGCACGTAGGTGGATGGAACAACGACGGCGGACGACAGCGGCTGTCGGCGGCTGGTTGGTGGCTGCAAGGGAAGTGGAAAAATTAGGGCTTGCAAAGTGTATTTGGTCTAATTGACCGACCCCCTTTTATGTCTTGCACCAATTTTTTGGGAAATAAGAATAAGGAAAGAAGAAAATAAAAATTAATAAAATGGATAATAGAAAGAAGATGCAGATATTTTTCCCACTTTTAGGCGTGATCACACCTAAACAGCCCCTCAAGTCTGTACATCTAGTGGAAAGTCGTCGAGGTCGGTGTCTGCTTAAGACAGAAGAGACAGTGGGATAAGGCGTGATCACGCCTTATCTCGCTGTGAGGTCTGTCGGACCAATTAACATGGTGCTGCATTTGGCATCGAACGGGTGAACGTCAACTCTGCGTAGGTGAGAAGTAAAATCCTAAACTAAAATTTCAAAATAAAGCATATAAAATGTCGGGTCACCTCTCGACAAGCGCAATTGTTTAACGTAGTTATGCTCGGTAGATGATCTCATTATCCTTGCTTGGACTACGAAGGTGATGCCAAAGCAATATCCACGGGATTACCTATATCATCACCTCGGAGAAAGGGTTTCAAACGATGGCCATTTACCTTGAACATTTTTCCCGTGTCCAAACTTTGAATTTCTACTGCACCATAAGGAAAAATATTAGAAACCTCAAAGCGACCAATCGAACGTGAACGCAGCTTACCTGGCATTAGTTTCAGACGAGAGTTGTAAAGGAGGACCTTCTGACCCACGTGAAATTGTTTTCGCAGGATTTTATTATCATAAAATGTCTTTGTCTTCTCCTTATAAATTCACGTATTTTCATACGCATCCAAACACAGCTCCTCTAACTCTTGCAATTGAAGCTTACACTCCATCCCGGCCTTGCCCAAGTCCAAATTGCATTTTGCACTGCCCAATAAGCTTTTTGTTCGATCTCTACGGGTAAGTGGCATGTCTTTCCAAACACCAATCGATAGGCAGACATCCCTGTGGGGGTTTTATACGCTGTCCTATATGCCCATAAAGCATCATCCAAACATCAGCTCCAATCCTTCCTTCCGGGACTCACTGTTTTCTCCAAAATGGACTTCATTTCTTGATTTGACACATCTTCTTGGCCATTCGTCTGTGGATGATAGGTTGTTGCCACACGATGGTGAACGCCATACTTCTTGAACAAGGCCCCCACTGCCTGATTGCAAAAATGACTCCCTTGGTCACTGATCAGTGCTCGTGGGACTCCAAACCTGTTAAAAATATGGGTCTTGACAAAAACCTATGACAGTAGCAGAATCATCAGTCCGAGTGGCCTTTGCTTCCACCCATTTCGAAACATAATCCGCAACCAAAAGTATGTAAGAAAAACCCACAAGACGATGGGAATGGACCCATAAAATCAATACCCCATACATCAAATATCTCAACAATCAGAATTGGAGTTGGGGGCATCTCATTCTTATGAGACACTATCCCCGTACGTTGGCATCTATCACACTATTTGTAAAAGTCATAGGCATCTTTGAACAAGGTGTTCCAACACAACCCACAATCCAGTACCTTCCTAGCCGTGCATTTAGGACCAAAGTGACCCCCGCATGCAAAATTATGACAGAAAATTAAGACAGAGTGATGCTCATCATTAGGTACACAACGCCTTATCACTTGATCTGAACAAAAACGCAATAGATAAGGGTCATCCCATACATAATATTTTGCCTCACTCTTAACTTTATCTATCTGAGCTCAACTAAGATCAGGGGGTAATGCACGAGCAACTAAATAGTTGACAATGATAGAGTACCAAGGGAACGTACCTTGCATCTTGAATAAATGTTCGTCAGGGAAAGTGTCAGAGATGGATAAGTCATCCTCCCTTCTTACCAATCGACTTAGGTGGTCGGCAACCGAGTTTTCCAAGCCCTTGCGGTCTTTTATGGTCACGTCGAATTCTTGAAGCAACAGGATCCACAGGATCAATCGAGGTTTATATTCCTTCTTGGACAGTAAGTACTTGAGCGTTGCATGGTCAGAAAACACCACAATTTTACAACCAAGTAAATAAGACTGGAATTTATCTAGTGCAAAAACAATAGCTAGAAGCTCTTTTTCCGTCGTGGAGTAGTTGCACTGCGCTGCGTCCAAAGTCTTTGAGGCGTAGTAAATCACATGATGCCTTTGTCCAAACTGCTGCCCTAAAACAATGCCCACCGCATAATTGCTGGCATCGCACATGACTTCAAATGGTAGGTTCCAATCCGGTGGTTGAATGATGGGAGTGCTTGTTAAAGATCTTTTCAACTCGCCAAATGCCTTTTGACAATCTTGACCAAAGTCGAATTTTGCATCTTTTTGCAGCAGTTGAGATAGAAGTTGGGTGATCTTTGCAAAGTCTTTTATAAATCTCCGATAGAAACCTACATGTCCAAGAAACGAACGAACTTCCCTAACGCAGGTAGGGTAAGGTAAGTTCACAATCAAGTCAATCTTTGCTTTGTCTACCTCAATGCCTCTTGATGATATTACATGCCCTAGAAGAATGCCTTGGTCTACCATGAAATGACACTTTTCAAAATTAAGAACCAAGTTAGTTTCTATGCACCTCCGAAAGACCTTTGCAAGGTGACCCAAACACTCATCAAATGAACCACCATACACAGTAAAGTCATCCATGAATACTTCAATGCATTTCTCAATGTACTCTGAAAAGATACTCATCATACACCTTTGGAACGTACCTGGGGCATTGCACAACCCGAAGGGCATTCGTCTAAATGCGAAGGTACCGAAAGGGCATGTGAAGGTTGTCTTTTCTTGATCCTCTTGCGCGATGGCAATTTTATAATATCCTGAAAACCCATCAAGAAAACAAAAGTAAGATTTTTCCGTAAGTCGTTCTAACATTTGGTCAATGAAGGGTAACGGGAAATGATCCTTGCGTGTTGCTAGATTTAGGCTCCTAAAGTCTATACACATACGCCAATCATTTTGCACTCTCATCGGCACCAACTCGTCATTTTAATTTTTTACCACCGTCATACCTGTTTTCTTTGGTACCACGTGTACCGGACTCACCCAAGCACAATCAGAGATAGGGAATATTATACCTTCATCCAAAAGCTTTAGGATTTCTTTCATTACCACTTCTTTTAGTGTTGGATTGAGTCTCCTCTGTGGCTACCGCGATGGTTTGGTATTGTCTTCCAAGTGGATTCGGTGAATGCACATTACCGGGCTTATACCCTTGATGTCGGCTAACGTCCATCTAATCGCAGTCGATGCTCTCGGAGAAGCGTCACCAACCTCTCTTCGTGTTCTTCCAGCAATTGATTGGATATGATGGCAGGCAAGGTTTCTCCGTCTCCCAAGTAGATGTACTTCAAGTCTTTCGGCAAGGGTTTCAGCTCTAGCTTAGGTGCCTGCAATACAGAAGGGAGCAACTTAGTATGTGTGGTAGAAATGCTCGATTCGTTAGAGGATGAAGGGTTCAATACTTCACTAAGTGACTCAACAATATCATCATCATCTTCACATTCGTCCAATTCCATGATTAAGTCTAGTTCAGTACCAACATTCTCTTCATCAAACACATCGTGAACCACTGAATCGACCATATCAACATGATAGAGTGCATGCAATTCATTTGGGTATTTCATAGCCTCAAAGATATTAAATTTGACAATTTCCCCATCAAATTCGACAGATAAAGTACCATCATATACATCAATCTTTGTTTTTGAAGTTTTCATGAATGGTCTCCCAACAAGATCGATGCAGAGTTATTAAGTCCCTCAGCCCCTATTTTCAAGATGTAAAAATCTACCAGAAATAGTAAATCATTCACTTTCACTAATACATCCTCAACAATACCCATGGGACGCACATAAGAACGATCAGCCAACTGAATTATTACATTCGTTTCTTGCAGAGTGCTCAAGTTTAAAGCCTGGTAAAGAGAATACGGCATGACATTAATGGATGCTCCTAAGTCAAGCATAGCACGCTCGATTCGTCTACTACCAATCGTGCAAGGGAGTGTGAACATACCTGGATCCTTGCATTTTTTTGGTAATTTACGATTGATAACAGCTGAGACATTCTTACCAAAAATCACCCTCTCCTTATCTTTCAACTTCCTCTTGTTAGTGCACAATCCTTTCAAAAATTTGGCATACTTCGGAATTTGTTTGGTTGCATTCAACAGTGGTATGTTGATCTCTACCTTTTTTAAGGTGTCCAAAATTGCCTTCTCATGCTCGTCTTCCTTTGATTTGGACAACCTGTAGGGAAAAGGGAGTGGACAAGGGTTAGACGATGAGGGTGTGATTAAATCAGATTTTACCTGCTTGCTCTCTCCTCCGGTATCTTCAATCGTCTCCTCATCTCTTTTAGCTTTCTTTGATGCTGGTTCAATTGGTTCAAGCTCCTTACCACTCCGCAGTGTTATCGCACTAACATTCTCCTTTGGGTTTGTCTCTGTAACAGACGGGAGCTTCCCGGATGCTTGAGCTTTCAACCTACTAACCGATGTCGCTAACTGCGCAAATTAGTTCCCCAAGTGTTGCAAGCTGGCCTATGTTTTTTGCATGTTCACCTCCATCCTCTCTTGAAACTGTTAAGTCGTAATAGCTAGGGATTTGACGATATCCTCTAAACTCATGCTGGAATTTGATGCTTCATGTGGGGCTTGTATAGATGTCGGCGGAAGTCGGTTGAAAAATTGTGGTTATTGCCTTGATTGCTCCTCATAACTCCTATAACTGATGTTTGGGTGGTCTTTCCACCCTGGGTTGTAGAAATTGGAGTAAGGATCATATTTTCATTGGGGTTTATCGGGAAATCCCCCTACGGCATTCACTTCTGGCAACGCTCCTTGTTGCAACGATGGGCATGCCTCGGTCGAATGTCCATGCCCCGAGCATATCCCACAAACCATTGCCCCTTGAAACTTTCCTGCAGCTATTTGATGTACATAAACAGTTAGTTCAGAGAGTTTTCCTGCTAATTCGTTGGTGCTTACCTCATTAACTTTGGAGCCGCCTCCCCCCGGGTGGTAGCCAAACTGCCTATATGTTTCCGCCATGGTAGAGATTAAACGACGTGCCTCGTCTGGGGTCTTGTCAACTAGGGCTCCACCGCTTGCGGCATCTACCATCCCTCTATCATTTCCAGACAGCCCTTCCTAAAAGTATTGGATGAGGAGTGGTTCGGTAATCTGGTGGTTGGGGTAACTCGCAACAAGTTCCTTGAATCTCTTCCAATACTCATACAAGGATTCACCATTTAACTGCCTAATTCCACAAATCTCCTTCCGAATGTGAGTGGCCTTGGACGCAAGGAAGAATTTCTGCAAGAAATGTGATTACATGTCTGCCCATGTCTGAATGGATCCTGATGGAAGATAGTATAGCTAATCTTTAGCCTTGTCCTTCAGTGAGAACGGGAAAGCTCTCAGTCTCACTTGTTTATCCGTCACTCCTTGGGGTTTCATTCCTGAGCACACCACATGAAATTCTTTCAAGTGTTTGTGCGGGTCTTCTCCTGCAAGACCATGCAAAGCAGGATGTAAGTGGATTAGTCCGAATTTTAACTCAAAATCAGCATCATCATCATGAAATGGAATGCATAAAGGTAGTTGATCAGGATTCGGTGCATTAATCTCCTTTATAGTTCTCCAGTTATTAACCGCCATCTCGATCTCAGGTTCGTCAAAAGTAGATTCTCCTCCAACAATTGAATCCGTGTTGAGTCTCGCCCGAGTCCTCTTTTGCTTGGTCTCTTTCCTCAGTCGGCGCGTTGTTTTCTCGATTTCTAGGTTGAACTGTAATTCACCTGTTTGAGAAGATCGCGGCATAAAAAAAAGAGATCAACAAACTAGGATGAAGCACAGCAAGATCAAGAAAATTCAAATAAGTTCCCCGGCAACAGTGCCAAAATTTGAGCGGTTGTCGAAGCCCGTCAAATATAAAGACTAATTCTAAACTCTAGAAGTCGTGGAACCAGGTCGAATCCCTAGGGAACTATTGATTAATTTCTCGATCTAATTGTAGTAACAAAAAAGGGGTTATGAATTGAGTACTTGGTGTGAATGAACTAGAACTAAATTAAGAAAAATCATAAGTAAATAACTGAGATGAGATTATAGATGAAAAGTCCAATTCAAGAGGTTCGTCACACCAATCGTTAGATCGATCATAGGTCACTAAGGGTTTATTCCATAACCAAGCATTCAACTTTAAAATCCATTAGGATAGCCATAACAAATTCCCATTTTCCTATTGTAATGGACTTGACTCAAGCATCTAAACCCAAACTTATTATATCAAATCTGGGCACGATAGCATTCCATACCACATCAATAATAGCATTTACATCAATGGAAACAGTTGAATCTAGATCAAACAATCGACATAGCTGCAATTATCTAACCTAGTTTCCTCGTCCCTATAAATAAATCATGCAAAGCACATGATAAATTTGCTCGCTACTCATACCACTCATTCATGAAAATTACGGATCGTTGAACTCATATATAGCAATAGAATAATTAATATTGAATCGAATTGTCAGATCTATCAATAATAATCATTCCGTTCACAGTAAATCAAGACGATAAATACTTGGCAAAATCAGATAAATTCAAGACCTCAAAACATAACAATTGGGTTTAACGTTTCCCTTGAATCGGAATAGAAAAATTAGCTATTAAACATGTTCATAGCAAAACAAGATATTCTAAACGAAAGCATGAATTCAGAGGAAGAGAGAAAAACGATGATCAAAAGATGTTTCTTCTCTGCGTTCTTGTCTTCTTTTTATACTTGAGAGTCCCCCTTCAATGCGACTTCAGAGTCCTCATTTCATGCAACTTCAAAGTCCTTTATTCATGCAACTTCAGAGTCCTCTTTTTATGCGTGTCTCTTCCGTAAAATCAGGAAAGAGATCTTTTCAAAACTCTTCTTCTTTTCCCGCACAAACTCAGGTGTCGGATAGGGCGTGATCCTACCCTAATGGTTGTTCAAGTCTGCTCATGACTGTTTGTACTTGATCTTTTTTCTGTTTTCCTTTGGGGCTTTTTAATTTCTTTTCTTCATAACGGGTCAATATCGATCCTTCATTCAAAAACCGCATAATTCGATTATAAATGGGAAGGAAACCTTTAAAACCATTCGAATTAAGCATGCGTATGAGAGATGAAATGCACCCTATCAAGCACATTCGCGTAATCTACCAAGACACAAACCCTAGCATAGTCCAGTTGCCACACCTACTGGTGATTGAGATAAAGAGGTTTACCAACATCACGCCCCTAATGGTTGTTCAAGTCTACTCATGACTATTTGTACTTGATCTCTTTTCTGTTTTCCTTTGGGACTTTTTAACTTCTTTGCTTCACAATGGGTCAATATCGATCCTTCATTCAAAAACCGCATAATTCGATTATAAATGGGAAGGAAACCTTTAAAAACCATTCGAATTAAGCATGCGTATGAGAGATGAAATGCACCCTCTCAAGCACATTCGCGTAATCTACCAAGACACAAACCCTAGCATAGTCCAATTGCCACACCTACTGGTGATTGAGATAAAAAGGTTTACCAACTTCACTAACAACCACATTGAGACCCCTCATGTGTCCAATATACCACGAGCAAGCTGTGCAGATTGATCCAAATCGGGACATTAGTAAGCGCACGGTTTTTGAGTGCAAAGCTAGACTCCCATTTCTGCAGGAGTATAGGTTGCCCTTGAAAGAGCCAAGGGCCTCCAATGGCTTCCTCCATTGCTGCCACTGTTTTAAACATGAAAAAATACAAAAATTACTACTCATAGCAATAACCTCATGTATACCCAGCCAAATAGGTGTAACATAAGCCTGTAAATGGTGGAAATAAGGTCTCTTTCCGAAGAAGTAGCCAACGGCCGTAGCATGCCACCGTCTGGCTCCATTCTCCGTCATTTCAATTATTGGTCGAACCACGATCTCTCCATTTTGAACTTCTGGTGGAACATGGTTGAGGATTCTACAAGTGGACTTTGTGCAGCCCTCCACCAACACATCCCTCAGCGCAGGAGTTAATCGCACCTTCCCAATGTAGATCTCATCTGGCAGCTTCACCGTCGAACGGGGTTCTTGTTTTATAGATTGGGTCGTACGCACAACTATCGGGATAACAGTTCCCATGGTAGACGGTGACCCGCCATGTGAAACCTCACCATGCACAACCACATCGCCCACACTCCCACCCCCAAAATGCTCGTTTGGCGCTGTCATCTTGGCCCTGCTATCCTTAAACCGCGCAACCCACCGACCAGTCAGTGAAGCCAATTCTTGCAACCAAGAGTCATCGCCGCTGTCAACAACTCGTGTAGCCAGTTTTGCCACAAAACGGCAAAATCGAACACTTTTTCCCACTCTCCAACTGCTCGATCGTAGCCCTCATCCTTATCCTTATAGCCAGCCGCCTCCTCCTCGCCGGGCTCGTCACTACCTATAAGGTTAGGATTTGCATGATTAGAGAGAGAAAAGAGAGTATTCTGTTGAGAATCCATGTTTTCCTAGACGGAATCAATGTTTTCCCAGATGGAAAAGAAAAAATCTTGATAATTCAATTGAATTTCTCCCTTCCTTACCTATTTGGCCACCCTCTCCCCATCACCCCACGCCGGCTGGCCGCCCCCTTCCCTCCACCATCACCTTCCCCCTTGTCGTTGCGCCCCTTCACCTTGTCACCCCGCCGATGCGCCTTCTCCTCTCCCCCACTGCTGCACCCACCTCTGCGCTTCTCCTTCCCCACCGTTGTGCCTACCTCTACGCTTCTCTCCAACCACGTTGTGCTCCTTCCCTCCCCTTTTCTAGATCGTCGGTCGCCGCTTCCCCTACCTATCAAATCGGCATCCGCCTCTACCTCTATCGCCTCACCCTTTTGCTCTCGTCAATATTTGTGTTAGAATAGGTGACCATGTAGCCAATCTTGGCAGGCGAAATGTAACCTATGTCTAGACAATTTCAAGGATTTGATATATTATTAATGAATAAAGAAGTAAAATTCATTTGGCATTACTTTGTTTGTGTTCACTTTATCTACATTACGTATCTGTTCACTACGCAAACAAAGCCCACGGACTGAAAACGTATTTCGGGGACTGAGACTACACTTGGAGGTAGGTCCATGAAATCAGTCTCGCCGAATCAGTCCGGAAATCTCCAAGTCAAGGAATCTCGAAAATGGGTACCGAGATTCCCCTTGAGACTTGCACTAAGCATCTGCTGTCGTATTTCATCGACGGGTGACGAAGGTCGTCTAAGCAGTGTTAGTGGGTTAGCCTGCTAGGGAGCAGCTGACTGAGGTGACTCGCAGGAACCGTCTTACGGAGGACCTTGAGTAGGGTCGGCTAGGTATTAAGTGTGTTCCCGGTTCCAACAGTACAGGTCAAGTCCTTTGACTTGAGGAACTGCTGAGTTTACCTGTATATCAGGTCTGTACCTTAGATATGGTGAGAGATTGCCAAGAGCACTTAAGTAGTCATAAGCCATGTCTAGGCCAGCTCTGGTGTACAGAGTGACAGTAGTTTCCAAGAAAGGATCTGTCTCATGTCAAAAGACATTGACAGTTGAGTCTCACATATGCTCTGTGTCTTGTCCCTAAAATCTGTGGCCATAGTAACTGAACAGAAGGGAAGGTTTCCTTTGCGGCGTTTGGTAAGGACAGACCGACACTTAGGTCCAAAATGGGTACCTGCATCTTCTGTGCCCTAGACCCTAAGTGGTGAGACCGAAGACAGAAGGACGAGTGTACTGTTAGAGCCTAAATGTTCATCCCCGAATATTCACCTAGTCTCTAGTGTCATAGACCGTTGCTAGATGCCCACCCATGGTAACGGGCGGATTCTAGGAATCCGACCAAGTCTAGCTGAAAGGTGAACCTAAAGAGTCACACAAAATCCACACACATTAAGTATTTAATTTAGAATTAAATATTGGAGAAATGGAATGATTAAATTAGATTTAATCGGGTCCTTAATTTTCTTGGAGAGAATTAATTCCTTTTATTAGATAAAAGGGATTAATCTAATAAATTAGATTTATTAGAAAATTAATTTAATGGGCCTAGAATAAATATTTATATTTATTATATTTATTTATTGCCCTTTGGAATATTTAAATAGGTTTTAAATATTCCATTAAATTAAATTAATGGTTGAGATTAAAAGGAGAGATGGATGGCTAGGATTAAATTTGACTAGGTCAAATACTACTTTGACTAGGACTTTTGACTAGGTCAAAATCCTAGTCAAATTAGTTTTCCAGAGTTGGAGTTTGAAGAGGATTAAACTCTTCCTCTATAAATAGTCCTAGCCCTTCATCATTAGAGAGATGATGAAACTCCAACACACACACACACTACAACTCGGCTCTCTCCTCTCTCCCTCTCGTCCGCCCTCTCTCTCTCTCTCAAGAATATTTTTCTTGTTCTTTTATTTTTGGAACAATCGAACATAGGAGGATTAATCCCGTTAACCTAATAACGTGTGATTGATCCATCCTCTCCAAAACACTTGTTCGTTCGCTAGCACGACATGCAAGATACGTGGGTGGATTGCGTGTTACAATTTGGAGAATCTCACATACGGGATTTGGTGCAAATCGGGGAACAACGCGAGTACCGGTTAGAAGACAAAAAAAGACAATCGGTAGGTCCCGGTTAAATTTTCGTCCCTCTTTTATTTTTCAATCCTATGGCCTCCATGATTCTTTTTTATGCTTTTAATTCATGAGATACACCGAACACCTCGAAACTTCAAGGGAACACCCCTTGAACGTGTTCTTTAATTTACGTAAAGCATGTTTAAATTTTTGTTATTTAATTTTATTCCGCGCTTCCGCATTCGCGCTATTTCCCGGGATGATCCACAATCTTTCAATTTGTATATATGGTATATCAATATGTGATAGACATAACGATTGGTGAGACTGTATATATTTTATATATTATTTATTGTATAAATTTTCTTTTGTAACCTAAAAAAAATTGAGCCATTGATCGTACCTAAATGGACGTAAGTTATTGATTTTTATATCAAATATAAACCGCTAAACTAAATCAGAAAAAATATAGACTATCGATTTGTTTATAAATCTGAACCATTGATATATATCTATAAAACGAGATCTAACGATTTATGATTAAGAGCATAACTATCATTTTATATCAAAATGTTAAGCAAAATCGCACCCAAAGTGCATGTAGAAACCTCCTACGTGAAGGGAGTCTTCTGCTAGTTTTTTTAACATTGAAGGGGGTAAATTGATGTTTCTTTTTTCACAAGGGGGCTATCTGCCTATTTCTTATATCACAGGTAAGTAAATTGCAATTTGCCCCATTAATTTATTTCTCATTTATAATTTTGTTTTATTATGATAGATATTGAAATTCCATTCATTCTAATTGTTTATTAAATGAGTGGAAAGAATCACTCTCCATATTTACAGACGAGGTTTTGGCTCTTATTTATTGGTCACATTCTCGTAACAATGATGGCAATTATGCTAAATCCAAATCGTGTTCACAGAAATTTTCTACAATCCTCACTAAAACTATCTAGACACTTTTACATATACACACTTCTAGTTTACAATTACTATATATTCCATAGTTGTGGCAAATTGGAATTTCAGAACTGGGATCAGTAAAGATCAACCTTGGGTAATTACATCGTCTTTATACTTAGTCACTTATATGCTTTTGGTTCCTTAAAAGTTTAAACTACGGTTTAGTTCCTATTTTCACCTTTTTTAATAGTTTGCATCCTATAAGTTTGGATGTCAAATCTTACGGGAAATTGATCAAGTGAAAGGCACATGATCACTTTAGGAGTACGACAGATTT
Organism: Sesamum alatum; assembly: GCA_034509735.1. Lineage (NCBI taxonomy): Eukaryota > Viridiplantae > Streptophyta > Magnoliopsida > Lamiales > Pedaliaceae > Sesamum > Sesamum alatum. The sequence goes on from JACGWO010000008.1 coordinate 13,618,356, forward strand.
TGATTCCTGCCAGAATTGAACTTGTTGTCTATACACTTTAACAATTTCGACCGTTATTCCCCAAATTTTGATTACGGCAACTAAAAGGAATACTTTTGCCATGTTTTGAGCAGAAAATGGTGAAAATGTTGAGAATTTCATACGTGTATATATATATATATATATATACAGAAACACGCTCAATTTTGGCAGGAATTCGTAGTTGTCTTCTCTTCCAAAGTAATCACATTCCTCCTACATGATCACTTTCTGTTGGATTAACACACAAATTAATGATAGGATGAAAATTATCAAAAAAAGATATGAAAATTTGGGACTAAATCGTAAGTTAAACCTTTTAAGAACAAAACATAAATAATTAATTAAGGGAAAATGCATTTTACCCCCTATGTTATGGGTAATGTGCAATAACCCCCTGTGTTAATTTAGTTGGCAAAAAATCCCCCTGTGTTATTAAGAATGAAGCAAGAAGGCCCCTCAGTGCGTGAAGTGGTGTTCACGCGCAGAAGCTGCGCTTTGTTGATGTTTTTTACTCTTTTTCTGACTGTTTTGCCCTTTGTTGTGTAATTTAAAATGGATGAACTATCACCATTTCCTTGTCACATTTCTAGGTGAAAAAAGAGAGCAGAAAGGCTTCAAAATGAAAAATTGACTCCTGTGAGTACAAGCAACAACTCGATTTGAGGTTTTCGAAATTAATGTTTGAATTCAAAGTTATGTTTGCAAATTAAGTTAGTAAATTTGTTGTTTTTTGTTTGTTATGTTAATAATTGATTCTGTGAATAAAGAGAAACGAAGTTAAAATTGGACATTAGGATAAAAATAAGAACAGGAAAAAGGTTTTCAGTCCAACTGCCAGAGACGAAAACATATGGGTGCAAAAGTATTCAACCCCAAAACAGGCCATTAGCATTAACAACCTATTTACATTCACAACCTATTTTCAAGACAGAATCAATTCACATCCACATTCAAAAGAAAACCAACAACAATTCACATTCTGAACTACAAAAAACAACATAGAACACTATGGTTTCCATGGTCTTCTCTTGCTTCTTTTTTGATTTTGTCCAACACCTCTGTTATAGTTGGCATTTTGTTGTATTTGCTTTTTGTAGGATTTGATGGCCTTGGTGTATCACCAACTGGAGTAAAAACTATTCCAGCTGAACTTTCAACAGATCGACTAAGCAGAGATGCATTTCTGGGGCCTTGGTAGGTAATTTGTTCCTCTAGAAAACAAAGAAGATAGTTAAGCATAAGTTTTTACTTCTAAAATTACATAAACTTTGCAATTTTTTGCTTATCATAGGAGTTGTAAATCTACTTATAGGCTGTTGATTTTTAGCTTATCATAGGCAGATTTTGTCTTCTTCTTAAATTCCAAAAGAAGTAAATTAGGTTACAGTTTATAAGCCATATAAACCTTGAAAACTGAAAATAAATTACCTTATGAGCCCTTTTCCTGACTGTTGTAGTAGGTTGCTCCTGGCTAGCAACTGGTGCTTAAGATACTTGAGGGATCTCTTCTGGAATACTTCCCTGCAAAATTCTTGTTAGTATTTAAACTTTGGGAATTAAACTGAGAAATGCAAGATTCATATAATTAACTTGAAGTATTTGGATTTTAGATTAATTGGATTGCCTCAGCTTCCTTTGTTGTGGCCTACTTCAAAGCACTTGTTGTATGTGTATGTCAACCCCTTCTCGGTTGACACCCTGCTTTGTTGTAGCTCATCAAGGCCCTTTCTCCTCAGTATCTTTGGACTACCTCTCTTCTTTTTCATTGGGGTGGTCTAAAGGGCTAAAATGTTGTACTGTAGTCTTTAACCCCAGGGACAGAATGTGTCATCTCACTATAGACCCTTATATATATTTCTTTCTTATAACAGTTTCCGACAAACTCATCAATTTGGACTTTTTTTAACCCAATTGTTGCACATGTATGGCATCAATGGTATCCATTCAATTGAAACATGCCACAACTTCATTTTTTTTTTTTTGTCTAAATCCACCCCAAACTGTCCAAAAAATGGTCTATTTCAAACTCATTAGCCCCACACCATCTACTAAAACAGTTTCTAGCTGCCATTTGTTGTTTATTTATTTTTTTCAGAATGTTGGGACAAACTATTCCTGCATATTCTTTTATCCCCTCCCTTTTCTAATGCAGCCTCATCATTAGCTTCGTTTTTATCAATTCGAACATTGTGATTATAGGTTTACCCCTTGCTCCGAGAATATAATTATTGCTGAATTATTGCAGTAGTTTCAATCAAATATTGATTTCAAGGGGAAAAAAGAAAGTGAATCCCCCATTCACATTTGTTAAATTGATAAGTGAAATGCCCCTTAGTGGATATCCGACAAAATTAGAATTGATAAGCGAAGTGTCCCCTTGAAATTAAAATGTACAGACCTGAATATGCTTTGTTACTATTAGTTGATTCCTGTATAAAATACATCTCTTTTTTTCTTTTAATATTAGCTGTCGAGGCACGTCGTTCTTACGTGGATATAATAAATAACTTTTTACGTCTGAAAATATATTATAAATAAAAATAAAATATATAAACTAACACATCACATTAAAAAAAAAGAAGAAAAGAAAAAAAATAATTTATCAATTAATATAAAATTTGAAAAGTTGAATAAAGTAGTTATCTTATCAATTGGGGGTTATTTTTGGCATTACAAAAAAGTGGTGCGGCGGTGTCATTAACCATCTTTTATGAGTAAAAAAGGAGAAAGAAAAAACTATTTATCAATTAATATAAAATTTGGAAACTTGAATAAAGTAGTCATCTTATCAATTGGGGGTTATTTTTAGTATTACAAAAAAGTGGTATGACGGTGTCATTAACCGCCATTTATGAGTAAAATAGTGGCTTCTTTTATATAATAGTATAGATTAAAGAAATAGCAATGGCATGCGGCGCATATAATAAATAATATTTCACGCTTTAAAATATATTATAAATAAAAATAAAATATTTAAACTAACACCATTAAGAGGTGTAGCTGTAATTTTGCAAAAGATCGAAGGTGTTTGTGTATTTTAAACTAATTTCATATATGTCAATGTAATTTACCTTATTTTTATCGGTAGATGGTTTTTTTTTTTTTTTCTTTTTTGGTTGTTCTTTTTACTTCTGTCATTTGGGTTGGGCCACTTATGAAGTGAGATCCAAACTCAAAGGTAGAATTTTTTAACCCACTAAGGCTCTCACAAACCCAACCCGCACATCACATAAAGAACCGGGTCCATACATAGCCCTAGTTACACCGACAAGAAAAGAAGAAATTAAATTAAATATTGGTGAGAAAATATTAGGCCGATTATTTTAAAATTATTACTAAAAATATATATTAAATAATAAAATCATTTTGATTCAATCATAATATATTTATTAGTACGAAATTTGTACGTAAAGTTGTCATTACAGACCATTAGTAATGCATTTATAATGACAAATTATTAACAACACAAGTGACAACAATTTTTTGTTTATCGCTAGTCATCCCTATACATGTATCATTAATTATATTTGGTGTTAATTTTATGTACTAATTTTTTGTCACTAGCTAATTTTTGTGAGTAACGCTTTCACAAAATAATTATTACTATAAAATTATAAAACCCATTATTGTGATAAAATAAAAAATCTTATTGTTTAACGCATATAATTAGTGAGAATATTAAAATAATCACTTAACTCTTTATCGCTAATATTCTCTTTTTATAATTATTTTGTTTTAGTGTGCGATATGATCGGTGCCCCATTGGGCAAGGTATTATCCTTCTGACTTTATATGAGCCTCAAGATTTTACCCTGAAATAGGCCTCGTAGAGAGAGTCATTGGGCCTCAAGCTCATCGTCTGCAATTGATATGGATGTATGCCTACATCACCAGCCCCTAGATAAGGGAATTGAGAATGACACATGACCTTGTTCTCACATACGACGTGGCTTGCAATGAGATTAGCAGCCGATTGAGCATGATATATATTGTCTACTCTATCTTTATAAATATGAGCCTCAGGATTTTCTCCTGAAAAGTCATCTTACTAGAAAAAGAACTTGGGAAAATGTAAACAACTCAGCTCTCCGTATACAATCAATGTAAGATGCATGCCTACAACATCAAATTTATATATACACATATATTTGGAAACTCTCAATGCAAACAAAAATAAATGTATAACTCTCCTTTTCCTATGTACATAATTGGGGTAATGGCATTAAAAAAAATGTACCTACAATGCCATTAAAAACAAGTTTAATTGTTGGGGAATTGATATTGCATAATTCTACCCTATGAGAAAGCCTAAGCTTAGGTGCATGTGCAAACCATATTCCATTGTTGAGAAAAATATCTACAGGGAATGCTCTAAATTGGCATGCAAATTAAAGGGTATTGTTACATCATTTTCAAAGGATTCTAGTATAGGATACATGTTTGGTGCGCATTGAATTATTGGTTTTCATGTTTTTGGACCACTAAATAATGAACGATGATATTAAGTTTGGGATCCACCATGAAAGTAAGTGCCAAACAACGTCCAATTGTAAATGCAATTATATATCTAGACCAAACAAAAATTGCAATTTTTTAATTTAATTTCTAGGGTTTATTATTTAATTAATGTATATGAGAAAGATAAGTTTGGCCACCACAATTTGGTGCATAATTATATCCGTGATGTAATTGATCAGCATTAATATAATTTGGTGGAATACTTCCAATCTGCCGAATACACTGCAAAACCGTTTTGCATGAATATCTTTCTTTTTTTTTTTAATTGTTTTTTAAAACAAAGTACATAGGGTAAAGAAAAAGTGAAAAGCGGGAGAAAGAATAATTGTTTTTTTTTCAAGTTTATTTGGTTCAAGAGAGAGAAAATTGGAAGTGAAAAGTCAGAGGGAAGAATAATAGTATTTTTTTAAATTGTTTGGTATAATTGTTGGAATAAGAGGAGGGAATCTCAAATACTTATTTTTGTTTGGTACGAGAAAAGTAAATTAAAAATAAAATACTAATTTTTATAATTTTATTTGTCAACCCTTTCTCTTTATTTTATATTAAAAAATAACCAAATTAACATTATACTGAAATAATTTTTAATATATCAAAAGTTTAAAATATTGTTAATAAAAATATTCATCAAACAAAAACAAGAATATTCTTTTATTAATAAAAATATTCATCAAAATTAGTATTGTTCATTTATTTTAAATTATTACTATCAATGCCCTCAAATAAAGAAATTGAATTCAAATATCAGCGTTTTTGTTGGTGATTGGTTATCCTTTTTTAAAAATTATGTACCGGTATTATCAGTAGGATGAGAAACAAAATGGAGGACAATTATATATATGGGGAATAGAGTAAATAAACAAATATTTACTTTTTTGTATTTTTGCTTATACGTTCACTTTTCTGCCCAATTTTGGACGGAAACAAAATTTAACTTTGGAGGGGTTTCATATACATCCAGTTTTACTTCTGCTCTATCTATTCTCTCTAATCAAACATCAAACTTATTCTTATACACCATTTTTACTTTCAGTTCTCTATATACCTGCTTTTCGCCACAACCAAACAACCCCTAAGTAAGTTGGTATTATTGTAAAGGGAATAAATCTCAAATATCTCCCCTTGTTTGGAAGAGAAAATAGATTGAGAATGAAATACTATTTTTTGAGTTTTTAGTAGTTAACCATTTCTCTTCATTTTGTACTAGAAAATAAACAAGTTAATATCACATTAAAATAATTTTAAGTTAAAAATTTTTAAAACAAATTTAAAAATTTATTAATAGAAATATTCATCAAACAAGAACAAAAATATTTTTTGTATGGCCATTTGTTCTCAAAGATTATGTACGGATATTATTAGTGAGAAAAGAAAAAAAAATGGAGAAAAATTATATGTATGGATAACATGTAAATAATAACAAAATATGTATTTCTTTTTTATCTTTTTTACCTCATACTTTCACTTTTATGCTCAATGTTGGAAGAAAACAAAATTTGACTCCGAATGAATTTCATATTCATCTAGTTTTACGTTCCCTCGGTCTGTTCTCACTAAGTAAATATCAAACTTTTTTTTTATACATCCTTTTTTACTTGTACCTTTTCCATACATCCATTTTTCGTCTCAACCAAACAAGTTCTTAGTTTGTTCGTATATATTTGCACCCCTAGTAAATTGTCATTGGATTATTACATTAGAATATTATTAATTAACAAGTGACTAACAAAATACGAATAAATAAATTAACAATTAAGGATTAATAGTTGTGCCCACCTTATACCATTTGGACAAAATCCCATTATTTTAATTTGCCAACTCCCACCGAAAATGACCTTCAAATTTTATTTATTATATAGATCAACAAAAACTTATATAAATTCAAAGTTGGATGGTGGAATTTCATGTCTCATATTTGTGGCTAGAAAGCCGTTTTCGACTTCAAATGATGTACTTTAAGAATGGTCTCTCCTTTGACAACCTCAATATTTCAGATTTATGAGTCACTTCACCATGCTTGTTGTACATACTATATGAAAATCAATGACAAGTTCAAGGCAAATAATCTATAATTTATATCTTTCTTTACTCTATTATGCCGTTGTGCTCATACACAATACATTTGACCTAGTACCTCATAGCTCTGAACTAATAATTAAATTCGATACTCGATTGAAATCGATCGATAAAACCTCGTTTGAATTCGATTTGTCAAACTTAACAAACCAAATTTTAACCAAAAAAAAAAAAATTATCAGGTAAACTTTTGAGCTCGGCTTGAGCTCGATTCGATTAGTGTTCGAACCAATATATATTTATAATAGCTCGATTCAATTTAAAATAAATAACTTAATTGTAGCATCAAATGGCATTATTTACATTACATTAATTTAAATTTTAAAATCTCGATGATGACAAGAGCTGAATGACACCACTGCTTGCAGATCCACAAGGCCAATAATGGCTATATATATATATATATATATACACACACCTACTTGTTAATTTCTCCTCTAGCTAATGATATTTAAACCTATGTCTTTAATTCTAACACCAATTGTAGATTCAAACGATCTATATATTACAACCTACGAGCCATGGAACCCACTCAGCATCTACGAAAATAGGAGCATGGGTTTCATTTTTTCCCAAAGGGCCCATCATATCCAAGAAAGCTGCAAAAGCTCATATGCTAGCTGCTGTCTTAATTCAAAACATTAATATTACTAAGATTTCTGGATAAAGTTCGATTCACCTAACATTATTGAGTGTTATGCAGTGTGAAAATTGCTACTGCAAGCAAGCAATGAAAGAATAAAGAAAAAGGACAAGGAAAAGTGCGTTTGGTGAAGCTAAGGTTGAAATTTTCATGGGATCATAGGATGCATTAATTATATATTTAAGTATAAGGTTGTCATATTTACCTAAGATGGCTATGCATGCAGCAAAATGTAACTGTTTCTGGTGTTGTGTTTGTTGTGTTGGAGTAGTGTTCATTAATTAGACAACGTAAGTATATCTAGGGTTATGGGCATTCTCTCTGTTAGTGCTATCAAATTCAATTATGATGAGTTATGTTGTTGATTTTCTGCAGTTGGACAGATGAGAATTTGGTGGTATATTCTTGATTGTAGTTAAACTTTCTCTCACTAATTAATTGAGATTTTATGAAATTAAGAGGGGAAATAACACTTTTCGACCAATAATTTAGGGTCTTTCCACTTTTGATCCCATTGATTACGAGATTCTCACTTTTGATCCCATAACTTTTAAAAAGTAGCACTTTTGATCCCATGCCACCTTTCCGTTTAATTTTTTAACAGAAAACACCACGTGCTTAGCACGTGGCCATTAGGGCCTTTACACTTTTGGTCCCATATGTTATGAGATTCTCACTTTTAGTCCCATAACCTTCAAAAAGTAACACTTTTGGTCTCATGCACTTAACGGCCACGTGGCACTTTACGTTAAATATCTAACGGAAAGTGTTATGGGATCGAAAGTGTTACTTTTTGAAAGTTAGAGGACCAAAAATAGGAATTCTGTATTCAATGGGACCAAAAATGAAAAGATCCTAAATTATGGTATGAAAAATGCTATTTCCCGAAATTAAGACATCCAGATAGTGGATGTGTGGGAATTCGGACCAAACCAAAGCTTATATATTAAATTAAGGAGTGGGAGTTGATTTTCAGGTTGTGAGAGACAGAGATTGGAGATGGTCTTGTTATTACGCCTAACAACAATCAAAAACTAAGTCTAGTTCCTGTCACCAAAAAAAAAAAAAAAGAGAGAAAGAAAAAATAAAAAAGGAGAAGGGGAGGAGGGAGGAGGGAGGAGGGAAATTAGAAAAAGTGAAGGGTAATTAGAAATGTAAAAAATAATTAGTTATAATTAATACAAAAATATGTCTAGGAGGTATATTTGTCAATATAAAAAGTAAAATTACTATAAGGCCTCACTTGATTGCATGGAAAGCATTTAAGAAAGAATTTCAACGTGTTCATATTAAAATTATCTGAAAATTTTATTAATATTCCAGAAATAGAGTTTAAAATGGGAGTTGAAAAATTTAAAATCCTTTGTAGTATAAAATTATTCAAACAAAAAAAAATTTGTTATTAGGGATTTGAATCCGCACCTTCAAATTCATAGATTCAAAAAGAAAAGAATTTAATACAATTTACCTCCTTGTGATATTACAAATGAGCAATCTACCCCCTATGATAAGAAAATAGCAATTTACCTTCTATATTCTTTAAAATGGAGCAATTTACCCTCTATTTAGGGAGGTAAACTGCTCCATTTTGAAGAATACGGTAAGGTAAATTGATTCATTTTAAAAAAAAATATAGAGAGGAATTACTATTTTATTTTTCATAGGGATTAATTTACTCATTTACAATATTACAAAGGGACTGCTTGCATTTTTCAAAAAATTAAATATAAAACTCTCAAGAAAGTTGCCATAAATTAAAGGTCTCCTGCCCACCTATCTTATTTGGAGGTAAGTGAATTTTAATTTTTTTTGTGGCACCATTGCTCCTTTGGAGTTTTCAAACTTGAACCACTTTGAGCATTACAAGTTTTTAGCTGGGTTAATAATGTTTGTTACTACAACAGGTTACCCGTATGGTGTAGATTGACTTTTAGACCGTTGATGAAAAATTTTGTAAATATCAAGTTACCACAACTTGAGTACTACACTACCCAAAACAAAAAAACAACATCGATTCTTATAACGGCTCAATAAAATTTTGGAACAGATTTGAAAGTTTGAAACAGCCTTTGTAACGAAAGACGGTCCGTTGCTTTAATATGAGTTACAAAATAATTGGAACGGCACATCTCAAAGTTGCTCCTACTTGTTGCCAATTTTGTAACAGCTATCTACACCGTTACAATAATTGATCGAATGCAAAAATTGATGTTATAACTCGTTTTGGAACGGCCTATCTGAATTTATAAGATATGTATTTGGAGCGATCGTTGTTACACATGCAGTAATAATATTATATTACAATTGAAACGGCTCCATGAACTCTTTTTGTAACGGTCCATGCTTCTTTTGTAACGGTGTTTTTAGCTTATGTTGAATATCAATTTTAACACTAATTGTAATGGCCGATGTGACGCTATTTGTGAATGTTTGTTGTGGTGTTGTAATGATCTTACGAGTAGTTGTTGTTACTGCATTTGGAGTGTGTTTTTAAATGGTTTTTTAGTAGCATTTCCAACCTGTGTGGCCATGTGGGTACGGTTGTTGGAATGGTATTTGTATCGGAGAGCCACATAGATTGGAACGGCTTTTGAAATGTTCCTGGTTGTGTGCTAATGAAATGTAATCCTACGACCCTTAGAAAAGTCATTACAAATCTAAATCTTTTTGTAATAATTTAATCATTTTAAATTATTATAATATTAATTTTTATAATTTATTGTTGAATTTGTTGAATGTGAAAACTTTTATAAATTATCTCCAAGAAAAAGTAGTAACAATATAATTAACAAAATTAAAGTTGTATTTAAAATATACATACAAATTGTATAAAAAAAATAAAAATGACAAAATCCAACCTTAATCTAGATTGGGGTCGGGCTCCTCATCTTCTGCTTCGTCGTCGGCACTTGGGGATCAACTGGATGCTGGAACACCTGGGATGGCTAGGACGGTGGGGCCAGTGAGGTGTGGGCCAGTTGGTCGCCTAACGCATTATGAACTCTTCGAGCCTCATGACCCAATAATCGAGGTCTGGGCGTTACTCTTGTGGTGGGGGGGGGGTGGAGCAATAAATGAGCTGGGTTGCGATGGTCCAACAACCGTGTGGTGGGCCTTAGAGCAGAGACTAAATACACGACCCCTCTTTCGGCTGCCTACTGCCGGCATCCACAACTGCTACTCGGTCATGGTCACCAAGCCTTTAGAAGATGATGGAGGATCTTGTTGATCATTCGGTGGTTGGGTTTGTTGTTCCTCCATCATCCCCTGGACGCCTCCTGTGAACGGAATAGTTTATTAGTAAAAAAAATATCAAATTTGTAATATAGATTGAAACCAAAATGACGACTTTGAAGCTACTTACCTGCACCTACTTTGCCATCAGGCCGCTCCATTGTCCGTTCTCCTTCCTCTTGTAAACTTTGGAGGACACCTCCATCTACTTGATCGGGCGACCTAATTGTGCCTCCTGTCAAAGACAAATTTAAAAATCTAATAAATGCATTAAATAAAATAAAAAAATTAAACACCTCAAGGATACTTACTCGGACCGTAGCATTGATCGCACTGTGGAAATCTCGATCCGACCTGAAAAATAATAAAATCTTAAAATTGGATAAATTCAATGAAAATAATTTAATAAATTATTTTACATTACCTCGCATCGCAGAGGCTGATGTACTAATGTGCAGACGGTGGTGGCACTGGAGGCGCTGGTGGTAGTGCATCCCACGACCGAGGGGGGGGGGCTGTGAATTAGGGGCCCCGCAGCCTGCGAACTGCTAGCCCCCGCGGCTAATGACCCCTGTGTGGCCGGATCTACTGGTGGCGTCTGTAGCACTGGGGGCTCCGGTGGTGGTGGTGGGGTTGGTGGAGTGCTTCCGCATCAACAACAGGAGCAGGATGGGCTGGCCACAACTGCGGCCACGACCACGTCCCAGAGGGGGTGGACGACCAATCATCATGGAATCTATATATACATTGAAAAATTATAACCTTAAAAACTATTAATTTATTATAATATGTATAAAATTATATTCATTGTATTACACGGTAAAATAATATATCGTCTTAAAGTATATTACTAAAAACCGAACAATTTATTAAAAAGTGTACTAAGTCCCAATAATTTTCGTATTTTTTTGAATTATCCTAATTTTTCTATTTTCCACATTATTCTAAAATGACAATTTCACTTGACAAATGAGTTCATATTTTTATAAACTATCCCAACAAGTTAACTATTTTCAAGAAACTTTCATAAACTAACATAAAATTCTATAAAATACAGAAAATTCCAAACAAATTATAGAAAATTCTATAAATTTATAGAAATTACAAAATTTACAGAAATTTCATATATTTATAGAAAACTCACAAAATAATATAGAAAATCCCCTAAAATTACAAAAAAAATCAATAAAATAACGAAAAATTTCAATAAAACTACAGAGAATTCCATAAATTACAGAATTACAAAAATGTACAAAATTTACATAATACATTTACAGAAATGACAGAAATTACAATTAAATTTAGAATAATTCTGTAAATTCCAATTAATTTCGAAAAAGTCCAATTAATTCTGAAAATTCCAACTAATTTCAAAAGATTCCAATTAATTCTATAAATTCCAATTAATTTTAGGAATTACAATTAATTCCAATTAATTTCAGAAAATTCCAATTAATGCAAAATTATTTACACAAAATAATCCATACAGAAAGGAAAAAATTAACAATAATCATCCATACTTATTAGTAATTAACAATAATTAACATCATCTCTACAAAATTACGGAAATTAACCCAGATTAACAAAAATTATAGAAACTACAAAAGTTATTGAATTTACAAAATCAGAAAAATTAACAATAATTTTAACATCATCCATACAATATTTACAATAATTTACACAAACATAATCAGCAAAATTACCCAAAAAATTTTCAGCAAAATAACATTTCATTTACAAAAAATAGAAAATATTCAGGGGTTTTATAGCCATGCCTACCTAGTTCAACGACGGGAGGTACTATCGGCAACAGTGGTGGCTGGCGACAGCGATGGTGGCGGCGACTGGTGGTGAGAAAGAGGTGGTGGCTAGCAATGGTGACAGTGAGAGGTCGTGGCCGCGGTGGTGAGAGAGAGAGAGAGAGAGAGAGAGAGAGGCATTTGGGGTGGTAGCGAGAGAGGTGGAGGCGGTGGCAGTAGCATAAGTGGAGGTGGTGTCGTCTGATTTTTTGAGAGAGAGATGAGACGAAAAGAGTGAGAGAGGGAGAGATTTTCTGCCTAAGTATCATTTATATAGCAAAACTTGGAATGGCCTTTGACTTAAAAGCTGTGTGTAAAGCCGTTACAATATGTACGAATGACGTCGTTTCCATCGCAAAACAATGACGTTTTGATGCAAGATGATTTCGGACGAACATATGCCTATACGTTGTCCGTTCATATAGCCGTTCCAAAGGGAGAAACAAACAAATATCCGTGTACACGGCCGTTCCAAATAGAGTTACAAAACATGTGGCACAAACTTTATTGATTATCCGTGTATACAGACATTACAAATGGTATTATACAAACAGTAAAATGATATTTTTCCTAAACCAAAACGATGTCGTATTTGTCTTGTATTTAAAAAGCCTTTCCAAATGCCATTACAAATAAAAAATGCTTTTCTAAAAAAATAATAGAAAAATAATAAAAAATCATATCGGGCACGTTAATGCTAAATAGAGTAAATAATTTGTGTACTAACACAATTAAAAATATAATACATTTTGAAATGAGATTGATATATGGTTGCAATGAAATAAATTTGTATATTCATTATTGTTAGTATTACACTAATCAAACTATCATTACATATTATTGTACTGCATCACTTAATCAAACCGTCAAAATTTAGCTCGGACTATTGATATGATCAAAATGACAAAAGAATGTTTGATGAAGTTTTTGGACTAATTTGGTATACGAATGTTTAGATATCGTATTCGGAACCAAAGAGAAGTCTTTCAACACGGTGCATCATTCAATTAGCCCATGTGATTTTAAATCGGACCGTTAGATTTAATCAAATGAACAGAGTCTTATATGCATTTAAGTTTGGTATGAATCCAGTACACGGATGTTGAGATATCATATCTGGAACCATAAGTATTCAAATATGAACACTTATTGTAACGATTTTTTACACGGCCCTGTATTTTAGAATATTGGAACCGCTCTAGGTACCACACGTGGAACGACTGTTTTAAATTTGGACTCCCCCCTAATTTTAAAAGATTTTCTCCAAATGAATTAATTGGATCGGTTTTTAGGAACGACTTGTGTATATGGCTCATTCCAAATTTTCAATTTCCCTCCACATTTTGAGGTGGCGGCAAAAAACCCGCCAAATGTTTTATTACTTGGAATGCCCTTTGGAACTATTATCTTTAATGTCGGTCGTTCTAAATCTTATTTTTTAATTACAAAAAACAAAAAGTTGTTCATAAAATATTACAAACTAAATATTTTATACAAAACACTAGAAAGATGGAATGTCATCTTCATTAGTTTCGTAGTCCTCGAAACTATCTTCACTATCCTTATCTTCTTCAATATCCGTGTGACCTTGGGGCGTTCAGGATGTTCCTGATCCTTGTTGTTGTGCCACCGAAATATCAACAAAAGGTTGTATACCATCAGGATCATGCAGTTTATACGTTTGATTCTCCTTAGCAACTTCAGAGATATGTATGACTTCCTCTAGCTAATTTGCGACCTTGGTCCATCGAGAATCATCGACTACTCTCAGAGCCTTGGTTTGCAAACAGCCATCCAATTCGTTTTGTCTCTCTTCATGCTTGGGTACTCTGTGTAGTAAACTTGTACTTCTTGTTATGCCGGTGTGAATGGTCCATTTTTTTGGTACAAATTTATGAAATTACGTCAATGAGGTGATAACGAAAGTCCACCTTCATGCCTCTTACCAGATCAACCCAACGCTACTTGAACAGAACGACATGCAAGTTCGAAATAAGTGGGTACTCCAACTGAATTACCTCTTTGAGTATCCCATAGAAGTCATTGTCCGTGCCTATATATGATGAGCTTTTCACACACACCCCATAATTTATTGTTGACTTGTCGACGTTGCGACGTTCCGTGTGGAAGCTGAAATCATTCACAAAGTAAGATGGGAATGTCGTCACCTCAGCGCCCGGACCCCAATAGTGACACTTCAAGAGCTCTTGATCTGTGTAATTCAATTCGGGATAAACCTGCAGTTCGAATATATATAACTTTAATTTACAAGAAACTTTTGAACCAAATCACAGAATACGAAAATATCATCAACTTACATGACAGTTGAACCAATCCCTGAAATCGGTTGCTACAAGTTGATCAATAATTGGATCATCTTAATCGTGGCCGTGCTGGTATAGTTCGTTCAAGAATTCCCTGATTACAAATATATATATATATATATGTATATTAATGAAAATGCACATCACATTCAAATTTTACACATATATATGTATATACTTACTCGTAATATGGCATGACTACTTCATAGTTGCACAACACATACGTCTCGATTATATGCCGTTCTGAACCCCTGAGCCATCTTTTCTTCGAGGCACCACTAGCTCGGCCGGGGTGGTTAGAAATAGACCGTTGAATTCCGTCATTGTTGGTGGTGAGATCATTGTTTCTACCGGGCCTGCTTCGTTTGCAAAGAACATGCGGCTCAAAGTAGTGTGAAGTGAATAGCTCGATTTCTTCGATAATGTATGTGTCCATAAATGGCCACCTCAACGTGTGCTTTTTTCTTCACCTTCTTCTTCAAACCATGAATGAATCTAATCGTACGAATATTTATTAACACACAAATGACAATAAAAGTGTGAAAAAATAGATTGCAGGAAATTGTACGAGGGAGATTTACCTTTCAAATGGGTACATCCACCTATATTGCGGCCCTCCAACACAAGCCTCGTATAGAAGGTGAACAATGAGGTGCTCCACTGAAAGCTGGAGGAAATATTTTCTCAATGTTGCACATGATCATGGATACTCGGTCTTCCAACTCCTGTAGTTTAGTGACATCCAAAGTGGTCGAGCATATGAAAAAGCAAACTGACCTCAATTAATGTGCTCCACACATACTCGTGAAGCATCTCACGGAAGGCAACTGGGATCAACTTCTGCATGGATACGTGACAGTCGTGGCTCTTCATGTCATGCATCCTCAACTTCGTCATGTCGACGCAACAGGAGATGTTAGATGCGTAACCATCAGCAAACCTCAGACAACGAATCCAATCACATATCCCCTTCTTTTCCTCCTTTGTCAGGGTATTCACCGCTTTAGGCATAGCGTTCGGTCTTCCTTCGTCCACCTCAAGCTTCAGTCAGCGATATATGATTTTCAAGTCCTTTTGTGCATTCAAATTGTCCTTCGTTTTTCCCTTTATGTCCATTACGATGTTGAATATGTTGTCAAACACATTTTTTTCAATGTGCATGACATCAAAGTTGTGTTGTATCAAATGCGTTACCCAGTATGTGAGATCCCAAAAGATGTTTTTCTTCATCCACTTATGGTTAGTACCGTAACCTAGTGGGAGTGTCAATGGTTCTTCAATTGCAAGACTAAAGTCTGCTACCCAATCGCGAATCTACTCCCCAATAAGCCTCAGACGTGCAACCTTCATTTTCCACTCGATTTTTCGTGAATGCTTTCTTGTTCCTACGGTACAAATAGTCCTTGGAGAGAAACTATCTGTGGCAGTCAAAGTAGCAAGGTTTCCTACTCCATTCAAATGTCATCCCATAAGTGGGTAGGTCGTTCATGCTCCACATCAACGCCGCGCGCATCATGAAGACCTGGTTGGTGGCATTGTCATGCGACCGGACATCCACATGCCATAATTGCAATAGCTCCTCGATCAACAGCTCCAAGTACACATCGATCAGATGCTTTTCAGATTACACGAGCCAGGGATCACTATCATCAGAAAATATATTCAGACTTCATGCACATCCCCGGTGGGAGATTGTACGGTGTAAGTACGTCAACATGAGTACGTACAACCATACTGCCCGTGTGGCACAAACCCTCTATAAACAGCCCAGCCTAACATTACGGGGCTCCAATGCAAAGTCCGGAAATGTCTGGTCGAAATTCCTCCAAGCCTCTGCATTGGATGGATGACACATGGAGCCCTCCTCCGTCTGATGTGTGGCATGCCACGTCATGTGCTCCCTAGGCACTATCGGTGCATACAACCCCTACAGTTGGGGATTAAGCGGCAGGTACCTAAGAACAACATACGTGATCTTCTGGCAGTGGTGGTCTTGCTGCCTGGTCGGCTTGTACCTAGCGTCTCCACAAAACTTGCAGTACTCCAGATTAATGTTGTCCTTCCAGTAGAGTATGCAACCATTTCTACACGCATCAATCTTCTGAACATGTAAACCCAAGTCTTTTATCAATTTCTTTGGACTATAGTAATTAGGGGGAAGTGTGATTGTGGGGCATTATATGATCAGCTCACTGGCACAGCTGATCATATATTCGCTTAAAAATATTGCCCTCGGCCTTAATATTCACCAAACTAACAACCATTGCCAACTGAGATTGGGTACAATCGCTCCACAACGGCTGGTCGACAACCTACAATACATCGAAAAGAAGGTCTGACAACTCTAACTTATAATCATATGGCCTATCCCCATACCATGAACTAGTACTAACATCAATAGGACAGGACCTTTTACCATCATCAGGCACACCCTCCTGGTAAGTAGAAAAATAAGCCGATCCGGCTGCATCATAAATCATCCTCTACGCTCAATCCATCTATTGTTCATCACCCCAATGCGAAATACCCTTCTCCGGAGCAGCTGGGGTTTGCTTCTCCTGCACTGGAGGGGCGGTCACAGCAACATAGTACTCCTGTACCCTCTCCTCGTCATGCGAAGTTCAATTATAATATTCCGGCATAAACCCTCTCCTCTATAAGTCAAATTGACCTCATCATGTGCTTTGAACCTTTCATTTTTGCACTTCGCACACGGGCACTTAATCTTATCTCCATCCATATGTCTAAGCTGACACTTAGCCCATTATATGAAAGTCTTAACACCATACTCAAATTTCGGTGTAAGACCCGCCCTATTCGGGAGGTTCTTCTCATACATCCACCTTCTTAATTGCCTTAACATGATGATCACTATATATACGTACACATATATATAATTATATTTTAACCTATAAAAATAACAAAACTATAATACTTAAACAACATATTATTTAATAAAAAGGGTTCAAGTTATTACCCGGTCAACTAACTCAAGAGATTAAAATTGGTCGTTCCAAGTGACACAATTCTACCCGACCAAGTGTATATGCACGAATTGTGGCAAAGAGAGATTGAAAGTGTGTGGCTAATCAAGACTAATAAATGAAATGAAATTAAAACAATATGCAACACATTATATAAGATCATATGAACCGGCTTATGGGACGACCTTTGTGGCGACAAACTAGCCGTTGAAATATGGCTATTTAAATCTAGCCGTTACACTCATCCATTATTGAAATGGTCCTTGTAGCAAATGTATCTTTTGGACACACCCGTTCAAATTGGAACGATTTTCTGGAGCGGTTTTGTTTAACTATACTTTTAAACAGTTTTATGTACGTCTTTTTGAACAGTCATGTTGCCTTTTGTACTAGTGTTCGTAACGATTACTGAATATAACACATTTAATAAGGCTATGGCGTAAAGATTTTAGAACGGTCTGTATTCACAGAACGACAAGTTGTTACAAAGTCAAACAACGATGCCAAAAGTCATTACAACCTATAACGCTCGAAATTTTTTGTAGCGGGTATACGCACAACACAATTTTGGAACGGCCTCTGTATCTAATTTTGCCGCTCCAAAAAAAAAAAATTCATTTAGCCAAAACCGTGACGTTAGTAAATAATTTCCATTCCAAAAAATTATTACAATGACCGTGCATATTGGAACGACCACCTAGTCGTTCCAATGAAGCCGTTACGATTCTCGCATTTTTTTGTAGTGCTCAAAATGTCGATTAGGTCCAACACGAGAGACATATGTATGATTTATCATCAAGATTGATCACAAGATATAATGAACTATACTGTGTTGCCACTAGTTATTATACTGTTCAAACAAGTACACATTTGAAAGTGCAATTGAGTAGAAAATATTCTTGAGAAACATTGGGCCCTATCATTCAAAAATCATATTATTTATAATAAGAGCCTAAATAACATCACAAATACCTAAATGAAAGAAATTATAAAGTACAAATTAGATCTCATAATATAGACGAATCAAACATTCACCGTATCTTTAACTGAGAATAAAGAAATTAGTCGAGCATGTAAGTAGAGAACACATAGGAGAAAAAAGAAAATATTATTGGCAAAACACAAAGAATAAGAGATGTCAAGGTCTTGAAATTCATCTTTTATTTAGACTAATTTATTTCCTAATTAATCTAGATACTATTTTCTTTTTAGAAGAAAGTAGATTCCTAATCAAACTTGTAGTCTTAATCAATCAAAACTTTTAGCTCTAATAAAACTCCAAAAGAAAGAAACAAGTAACGCGCATGACTACCGCCCATCCATTTAGAATTTCTGTCTACTCCTTACCATGTTTTGTTCTCTCTCGGCACATTTGAATTCGGCATGTTTAACATAATTTTTTCTTCTCTCCAACAATTGTCTTCCATTACCACTCCCTTCGCTCCATTTCTCCATTGAATACTCCACCAAGTCTTTTCAAGCCTAAAAGCATAAAACATCACATGTTTAGGAGTATTTAGTATTTAAAAAGAAGGCATTTTTTCAAATTTATACGACAAAATAGGCATCTATCACTCATTACAAGTGCTTCACATAATGTAAATATTCTCTAACATTTGGTGGAAGATGCTCTAGCTCGAGCAGTGGAGAAACCAAGAACCCCATACATTGAAAGTAACTGTATCTGCCCGAGATGCCATAAACGCAGTGAAAGCAATAAATAAAAATTTAAAATGTTGAGATCGAACTCTTAAACTCAGGAGATTCGTGCATAAAGAAAGGATTTGAATTGATAAAAGGAAAGGAGATATACCTATTCAGCAATCCGTTGCAGAAGTGGTATGAACGTTCTCAAGAATCTAACCCTGAACACTGATCGTCCATTCCCAACACCCACCCGTACGCACCCGCCACTCGTCCCAACGTCCTCACATCTTTCCATGCAGAAGCACAATTGTACTTCTTCTATTGCGCACACACCGCTATAACGGAATCCTTTTTTGAGTTGCTAAAACTCTCAAAGGTTGGAGATGGCTAGAACGTTTATATGGTTGTTGGAAGAGGTTGTGAACTTTGGAACTCTAAATCTCTTCAAAAATTCAAATTAGTGAGAAAGTGAGATGAGGTGTTGGCCAATTTCTTGGAGATGTGTTCTCCTAAAATCGGCCACTCTATTTTTAAGTTGGAGGAGTCTCCAAGTCCTCAACTAATGGGCTTGTGGGCTTAGAATTTTTCCTAGGTCCAAATTTAATTGACCATCAATTTTGGATTAGGTTTTAATTGATCCAATCAATTTAATCTAGGCCAAATATTAACTCAATTAGCATTTGGATTTTCTCACTTAATTAATCTAATTGATTAAGCTCAAACCTAAAACTAATTGATCCAATTAGTTAGACTCTTGGGCTTCCTATCAAATAGACCCTCAAATACATAAGCCAATTATGTAAGTGGATTAATTTTAGCTCTTTAAATTAATCTTTCTCTTTCAACATTAATTCAGTTAGGGATTTGTGTGTGACCCTTTGATTTCACCTTTAGTTAGGTTGGGCTATATCAAATATACAATTTCATTAGCAACTATTTTTTAGGGTACCCTCTGCACATGGGTAGTCATTTACAAACGGGTCCCAGGTAATAGTATTAGGTGAAATGTGTGTGAACTTGTGAGCTATGTGTACCATGCAGATACAATCCTTCTACCACAAACTCCCGATCAAAGTCTAGGGTATGAAATTGGGTATCGGTTCACATTATCGACTTTGACATCTATCTATCTACTTCTAAGTCATGCTTCCAATTTATCAACATAGGAAAACAAATTTTCTTATTTGATCAATCATCATGGCCATGAGCTTTCAGGAACGCATACTGTAGAGAACATAGGAGGTTCGTTATCATCTAATGATAAGCATCAAATCATAACTTCGAAGTTACCAACCTCCATGGATACTCCAATTATGTCTGAAATATGACCATTTAGTAATCCAGGATGAAACCTGAGGTTACGTTGAGCATGATCAAGTCATAGTCGTCCTATGCAAGTCTTAGGACTAGTTATTGCACCATCGAAATCTAGGAGTTCTAATCATACCGATCAGGCCTCACGAGCTTCCATATGACAACCCCTACAAATCAATTCAGTGAACTTCACAATTCCTTGTCAATCACCCACTAAAGTGTATAGACGTCATACATCTATCATCGATGAAACACAATACTCATCATATGAATGTTACACTTAGTGGAAGTCTCTAGAGAATCCTATAATGTTCTTTCTTGAGGATTCTCGACTTGGAAGATTTTAGATCAACCCTCCAAAGTTGGTTTCATGACTTTCATCATATGCCCAACATAATTTCATTAGTTTGTCTGGTCTAAAGACTTTTTCCACGATGCATACTAGTGTATTGTATTAAAACTCATGACAAAGTGTGGCAAAGAACAATTCTTATTAATATTCAACATTACATCAAAAAAGATCGTTCTCAAAATGGATTACAAGGAGGTAACTCACTGGCTTTCCGGTCACCTATTCTGACATACATTTCAGGTCATCTCCCACAACCTCCACCTCCTCGCTCCTTTTATAGCGGCAGAAATTCCTCTCCACTCCATAGTCATTGATACTTGGTTTGAGAGCTCATTGGAACATGTCATTGAAGAAAGCTAAGCAAGCAACTGAACGAGAATCCCTTGACCAACACTATTCACCACCCATTTAGAAGCTCAAGCAAACATAGCTCATGGTGTGTACCTAATGCCCCTTGACATTTGGAAAGAAGAGCAAAATAAATGGTGCTACATTTGATTCTTTACCATGAGTAGTGTGCCCTTCTAACCAATTCATTCTCTATTCAAACATTTGGTGAAGTTCTACCTTATGGAGCCAAGGTCCTGCATTAAAATGATCAGTACAATAGTACCGGCAATCAACAAGATTACCATGATAGGTCAATGTCAAGGTTGACTTATTGAATTTAAGTAATGTACGATATTGCAAAGTCTTCTACTCAACATTAACTAAAAATACATATTCAACCATTTACCTGCTAACTATATTGAGAATTTCAAATAGTTATCTCAATGATTCCTACATCATTTCTCCATAAGTAAGCGTATCTCTAGACGAATTTGTACCTATTCACTATCATTCAACCTAAATAAGAAAACTTGAGTGAATGTGGACAACGTTTTTCAATAGCAGTCCTAAAGTGCCCCAC
The DNA here is from genome assembly GCA_034509735.1 of Sesamum alatum. NCBI lineage: Eukaryota > Viridiplantae > Streptophyta > Magnoliopsida > Lamiales > Pedaliaceae > Sesamum > Sesamum alatum. The sequence continues at coordinate 13,640,178 of JACGWO010000008.1, forward strand.
TTAAACTAAGAATCATTCCAACACTAATGCAATCGAATTTGGAAAAGGAACCTTTAGAGTGTTTAACCGCTAAAAAACATCCAACACCTTTAGATAGACTTTTAGTATGGGTAAAGAAGTATATTAGAATTCAAAGGATTTGGAACATAAATTTGACATGCTTGAGAAAAGGAAAATTAGAGAGAAAAAAAATAAGTAACATTAACATAAAAAATAGTGGAGAAGAACGTCGTCACTTGTAGCCTATTAATTTCGCTCGTCAACCTTCATAAATGCAAAATAAGCTGAAATTGTCTGTAGTGGAGCAACAAGAAGCTATCACTGGAGTGTGGAGCCCCCTAACCTGGCATTGACAACATTGTGGTTGCCTCAACCATGCTAGCCGAGGGGAGGCTTGCTCTTAGCCCAACCAACATGGTCAAGTAGAGAATCTTAAACTCATCCGTCTAGGGAAGATGGGTTGACGCCTTGCCCCATCCAATGTGCCTTGACCGGCACAATTGAGGAACATACTGGATGACAATGTTCAAGGCCTTTGTCCTCTCCCTTCTACGACAGGTTCCCTGCGCCCGATGCAAAAACAACCCCTCAGCCTTTTGAGCCCTTATGATAGTTTAATCCTATGACAAGCTTGATAAGGCATACCGCAACAACAAAAAAGAAAATAGATGATCAAATGTGAGACGAGGAAGAAAATTAGAGAACTAATCCTAAAGAGTTAAACTCTGAGAAAAAGAAAATTAACAAGTACCTATCCTAGACATGATCATACGAAGTTTTCAAAATAGGTAAATGAAATTTGTAACTAACAAGTCAATAAAGAGGATGACACAAACAAACATATATAAGCCTAAAAGAACTCAACAAAGTTACTTTTTCATGATTTAATCAGGAGCAAGGTTACAATAGGTGTTATTTTAGGCAGTAGGTTAGGAAGGTAAAATCAATTAGTTATAATTTAGAAACGAAATCTGAGAGACACAAATCAATCAACATGTACAATTACTACAAGATCTCTACGAAAGTTGCTATAACGATAATCTCGCAAATAGGATACTCACTAAATTGGTAAATCTACTCCACTTACATAATTTCTCAAACTTTATAAGTACTCCACCCCCTCCCCCCCCCCCCCCCCCCCAAGTCACTTGGGACGAAGTAATTTTAATTTACACACTCCAATTGCTCCTTAGAAGTTTTAGGATTTAGGCTGACTTGAGTATAAGGTTTGTATAGAGCCTATTCCTGGTACTTATAGAGTTTGATTCAAAGACCCTCAAAAAGGAATTTTTTAATATTAATAGGCACCGAATAACTAACTGGAATCAGATTTGTTAAAAGAGAAAAAAATGGAAAGAAGTCATAAATTTGGTAGACAACTAATGAGTTCGTTCGGTTCCCAAATATCGAGCTTGTGTGCTATAAGGAGATTGGAATATAGAGTTAAATAACCTATTAACGAGATATGTAATTAAACTCACCATCTATATATATATATATAGCGAAATAATATTTGATCAAAATTGGTTAATTTTGACTAAATACTAATTTTCTAGATTTTTTAATAATTTAATTAAGAAAAAAATTCATTGTTTGATGGTTTATCTATAAATGTCTTTTAAATGGATTTAAGTTCACATGAATATGGCAAATAACAGATTGACTACCACAAATTTAGGGACACATCCAAATCCAAATCAAAATTTTCGATTACCTAAAGTTCATAACCTCTTTCAAAATTGAGGAAAAAGATAGGTGCTGATACAGAACATACAGTAGGTGGCTAAGTATTTGGCAGTTGCCCAAAGGTTGTTGCATTTCTATCAAATACAATTTAGATACTTGAGCTGTTGTGTAGAATTCTTTATGTGAAAGCATTGGAATAGGAACAAACAATGTTACCAGATGGAGCCAAAATTCCGTGGCTCAAGGATGGTGTTATTTGTTCAAGATTATTCTTCCAAAAAAATGCAGCTTGTAAGGTGAAACAACGAATTTACCAACTAGAAGATTCTAATAGGAAACATCATATAGGTTGCTACAACCATTTACCAAGTGACCATAGGCTTCTATCATTATCTACTAATTAGTCAAAGGAACCTTAGAAAATTGAATCTTGAGTATATCCAGGTTCACTTGGCTAGGAGGTTATCTAAGGAAGAAAGTCAAAATATGATTGCACCGGTTACTAGTAAAGAAATACACAGAGGTCTTTTTTGATATGAATTATGAGAAAGCTCTTGGACCAGATGACTACAACATTCTTTAAAAAGACATGGCCAATTATGGAAAATGAGATCGTTGTGGCTATAGATCAATTTTTTTAGCATGGGAGACTTTTCAGGTAAATTACTCAACATTCACCACACTAATACCAGAAGTCCACCTTCTAAAAAATGTAACTAAGATCAAATTGATTTCATGTTGTAATGTCTCGTATAAGATTATCTCAAAGATCTTGGTGAGTAGGATGCGAAATGCACTAGGAAAGATTTTTTATCTTAGTCAAAATGCCTTCCGACCAGGCATAAAGTTAGTGTTAATATATATCGGCTCAAGAGTTGATGGTTGGCTAATGAGTCCAATCTCATTCCAAGATGTACTATGAAGATAGCTCTCATAAAGGTATGTGATTTTTATGGTGTGGGATTTTGTATTGGTTGCATTGGATCAGTTTAGTTGTCACAACCACTTTGTTGGTTGGATCTAAGAATGCATCTATCCAACTTTTATTTTGTTTACATCAATGGTGGGCCACGAGAATACTTCTAAAGGGACCAAAAGGTTGAGACAATGTGACTCCCTTTCCTCTTATCTCTTTATATTGATATGGAGTGCCTTATGCAATAATTCGACATGTTATTGTGCAGGAAGGTGGTTTTGAGTATCAGCGGAAATGAGAAACAATCAAGATGTTCATGCTCAGCTTTATAGATGATCTTATGTTGTTTTGGAAGGCTGGGCTTCACTTTGTTAATCTACTTCAACAAGCATTACAACAATTTGCTACATTTTTTACCTATATGTAAATGCTGCTAAACACAATTGTTTCTATATAAATTAGTGAATACACTCTTTAAAGAATTATCTGTCATCATAGGATTTTAATCGGGTACTCTACCTGTCAAGTAGTTTAGAATACCTTTAACACAAGCTCAACTTATCCGCAATTAGTGCAAACCAATGTTGGAAAAGATTGACTTCAGAATTTGTGAGTGGGGTTCAGCATCACTGTCTTTGTCTAGGAGAGTTCACTTCATAAAATTAGTACTTATAGTGCTTTCAGATTATTGGTCCTCCTCTTTTCTATTTCATGAGGGTATTATCAAGGAAATTAAGAGAAAGTGTATGAATTTTTTGTGGGAATGAAAAGCAACAAAGGGTATGTCGAGGTTGCTTTGGATATTGTATGTAAATCTCTAGCAGCTGGGGAATTTGGCAGCAGACCGCTATTGTCTGCGAATAGAGATCTGATGCGTAAGCACTTATGGGGTCTTGTTAGCAGTAGGAGAGTATCAATTTTAGTGCAGTGGATGAAAGAATAGGCTTTGCACCAGTGTATCTATACAACAAAGGATAAAATAGAAGTTGGTATTGGAAGAAGCTACTCACGTTAAAGGATGTTTTAATTGAGGAGTTGGAGTATAGAGTTGGAAATGGCATCAGCTTTTGGTTGTGGCTTAATTTGTGGCACCCTGTTGGGGTGCTTATACAAAAGTTCCAATGGGACCACGAATATAGGCTCACCTAATTCCAAGGTGTAGATACTAATAGCACTACAAGTTTGAATCAGCCTAGGGAAACAAGGTTCAACATATCAGTCGATCTACCTCAACTCTTTGAGGGTGCAATTCTATTTGTTTGAAGGGAACATTGGATGGAATTTTTACAACTAAAACAACTCTGAATCTCTTCCCTGGGTCGGCAGTTGTTGTTAGTTGGCTGCCTCTTTTCACTGGTCTGCTAAATAACTTACAATTCATTCATTCTATGGTTGGCAATTCAACAAAAACTTTCAACCATGGAAAAGCTTTAGTTGATGCTTTAAAATAGCAGTTCTGTTCTTTGCATCACAGGAGCACAAGAGTACCATCAGCATCTATTCTTCAATTGTGTGTTCAGTGCAATATATTGCTATTTGCAAGAGGAAATTCAAGATGAATTGGCCTTACACTAATTGGGATCAAGGAATTCGATGGCAGTTAAGCGATGGAGAGGAAAACATCGGACTAATGCAATGTATAGATATTTTATTACAAGCTTGGTATAGCACTTGTGGCAGGAACAGAATGGAAGAAAATTTTGAGGTGAGAATAGGGAGCCTACTGTAGTTGTAGAGTTAGATAATGAGCATATTAAGAATGGGAGTCTTAGTAATAAAAAATCTCAAAACATAGCAATGTTTAGAGTCTTTTGAATTGGACAATTGCATGGCATGTTGTTTAACGTATCTCCAAGTGATGCTTGGATGTTATAAACTTATTTTATTTCATGAGGGTTACCTTTTACCCAAAATAAAAAAGATCATGGTCTCTAACATATTTGCATATAAATAAAACACAAACTAATATTTGTCCCTTCATTTATTAGAGAAGCTCAATTTATCAATTCTTTGTTGTCCATTAAATAATTTGAAAACTTAAACCGACATATGCTTCTTTCAACTACTCTCCTATGGTTGTAGTGATGTCTTGCACTTTCCATAGTTATGCATGGCAATAGGTCTAGGTAAACACCCTCCCCCCACCCCCCCAGGTTCGGGTTCAATTTTTGTAAATCGGCCTGGGTCTAGGGCAACTCCCAGGTTTTGATGCGGACCTACCCTGGACACAGACATAATTTTTATCGGGGTTAAATACAGTTACCACCCCTGAAGTATTCACCCTACATCAATTACCCGTCTAAAGTATTAATTCTTCAAAAAAGGATATGGCCTTTAATTTTAAGTTTGGAAAAAAAATCCATTTTACCCTTACAAAAAATGCTTTCCCAAAAAAATTTAAGGGATTTTTAAAATGTCAAAGTCACCCTTTATCATAGCTTTGTCTAATTCTAGTTTCACTTGTTCATCAAACTTTCTTGTAATCCCATAGTACTTGGAGCTCATCTTGTTTTAGTTTCACTTGTTTGACAAATCAAGTTAAAAATAAATTTATACATGCATATATATATATATGTATTTATACATTTACTTAAAACATATACAATTAATATATATTTATAATATATTTATATATATGGGCGAGTTTTTATTCGAGGTGGGTCCGTGTCCAGATTTTCTCAATACTAAGCAAGGCAGGCTCGAGTCTGTCCTAGCACCCCCCCCCCTCCTCGCGGTTCTAACCCTATCCATGATATATTTTATTTGTTTTTATTATATTATTTTTCATGAACTTTGTAGCTATGTAATTAATAATCTCTTACCCACGTATGGAATTGTCGGGGGTGGGGGGGACCTTGGAGAATTCAAAAACTTGGAATGATTATTCAACAACTTACTAGTGTTTTTTATGGAAACGAAGTGTGGAAGGAAAAGAGTTGAAGCAACGTGAAGAAAGTTTGATTTGTTCGGGTCTCCGTTAAGTTAGTTGGTAAGTCAGGAGGTTTAGCGATGATGTGGAAAAGGGAACTCATTGTGCAACTTCGTTCATTCTCTAATAACTATATTAACGTAGACACTTATGCTTCTCATCAATCCTATTAGTGGCATTTATGGGATTTTATGGTGATCAAGATACTTCTAAATGGAAACAATCATGGAACCTCCTAACCCGTTTGAGTAAGGAATCGAATACCCGTGGATATGTGTTGATCACTAATAAATCCTTCATTAGCATGAGAAAATTAGTAGAGGTTTCCATCATGCGTTGAACACATAGAATATAAATGACCTTGGTAAAATAAGTTTACGTGGTCAAATAAAAGAGAGCAACCACACACCATCCAAGAACTTTTAGATCAAGAATGCGCTAGTCCAGGGTGGAGGTTGTGGTTTTTCCTAAATCTAGAGTCGTTCACCTACCGACGTCAGGTTCTTAACATAGTCATTTGCTCATTAATACTAACCCCACGATAGTGGCATGCCCTTCAAAGAGAAGGAAAACATTTTCTTTGAATCCATGTGGTTACGAACATCGGATTGTGGGAAAGTGGCGGTTGAGGCATAATAGAATCCCCAAATTAGAAATCCAAATGTGAACGTTTGGTAGAATATACAACCTCTCAGAGTTAGACTTCTGCGGTGGAATTAGAATGAGTTTACTCACATAGATAGATAGATAAATAAAAAATAAAAAAATAAAAATAAAATAAAGATTCACAGAATTGCAGCAAGGTGTCATTGATGTGGATAATAAAAAATAATGGAGATAATGAGATCAACTAGAGGAACTTTCTCAAGAGAAGACCATGTGGCGTCCCATTCATAGGCTAAAAGATGAGATTGGGGAATAGCAGATTGAATGGGAAAGAATTCAACAAATTCTATTGAGATATTTTCACAAGATATTTTCATTTAGTCATCCGTCAACTTTTAATATTGATGAGGTTGTGAACACTGTAAATCCCAAAGTTACTGAGGCAATGAACCAATGTCTAGGTCTACTTTTTCTGAAAATGAGGTTAGAAATGTTATTTCTATATGCCTTTATTAAACTCCCCTGGCCCTGATGGAATGCCCTCGATATTTTTCCAAAAATTTTTCATATCATCGACGATGTCACAACATTTGTTCTTCGTATAGTCAATCATAAATCCTTAATGGCCAAAATGAATTGCACTGATATACTGCTAATTCCTAAATGTCATGACCCCAAAATAGTATCCCAGTTTCGGGCTATTAGCCTCTGTAATATCATTATGAGTCAAAATATGTTGTAGATAGACTTAAACTATCCTTGACAGTGTGATATCTAAATATCAATCTGCTTTTATTCAAAGAAGGCTATCTCTAATAACATCTCTGTAGATCTTGAATTGAACCATTACTTGAAATTCAAAAATTGGGGGAAGGGAGGGTGTGGCACTAATATCGAACATGAGTAAGGCATGTGATAGAGTGGAATGATATTTTTTATAGAAAGTTCTTTCTCGATTAAGCTTTCGCCAAACTTTATGAAATTGGTTATGTCTTAAGTATCCTCTTTTCATATTCTCTTATGTTAAATGGATCAATATTTTTCTTTGGACTGTGGCATATGTTAAATGAAATTAGGCCATTTGATTTTAGATAGAAAATCTGCAGTGACATTTTTTTGCAGGATATTAGATATGTTCATATGTATAGATAAATAAATAAAAATGCTCATACACTTGCAAAAGAGGTCTGGGTCCCCAAAGCAAGTTTGAGAATTGGTAGTGATATTTGAACCTCTATAAAGACTACTTTTCAATAATATAAGCACTCAACCTTTTCATAAGAAAAAAGGTAAATATTATAGTTGGTCCCTTAAATTTGCATTTAACATCACTTTAGTCCCTAAAATTTATTTCTTGGCATTAGCATCCCTAAACTTTAACTTTTTCACGCATTGGACCCTCTGACCATATTTCGGTGAAAATGTGGCCAAAAATTTGATTGTATGATGGGAACATGGCTTAATTTACAAGGGTAATTTTACCATTATGTACTTTTTTAGAACAATTAAACACAAAAAACATAAACAAGGCCTGGAAGTGTTCTAGAATAATGACATATTTTTTCAAACGAGCACATTCTGTATCCAAATTGAGAGCTAAACTCCCAAGCAATGTTGCAACAACAAGACTGTGTTCTCAATGCAGGAATAGACTAGAAACACCCCAGGCCGTGTTTTCATTCCAAAGTCATGTTTTTATCAGAATTATTCTCCAATCGTGATTTTACAAACTTTACAGCTATTTACACGACGGATTTAGATATTTTTTAGGGAGAAAAAGTATCTTAGCTTAAACATATTCATTTTATTACGTCACATTCATTATTTGTTACAACAGTTAGTTCACATACAACATCTACTTGTAGCTCTACAATTTTAGTCCTCATTATATCTTCCACATCACAAACACAACTACAAAAGATAGCACCGGAATTATCTTTGCTTCTGTACATCATTCTTCAAATTTCTCACTTTTCTTTTTACCAAAAAATTTTTTGCCCAAAGAAAGGAGAAATTTGATAATTTTACAAATTTAAGGGACTAAAGCGAGAAAAAATAAACCTAAATTGATCATTTTGCCTTCAAAAAAGTGAAAATTCGGCCATTTTCAATGAAAAATAGTCAGAGAGACCAATCTAAAAACAAAAAATAAAAGTATGAGGATAATAACATCAAGAAATAAAATGAAGGGGTTAAAGTAATTCTAAAGGAAAAATTGCAAGCACCGCTCTCGTGTTAGCCATATATGGGAATTTACCACCATGTAAAAATAAATAAGCAACTTACCCCCTTGTGATTTTGTAAATGGTGCAAAAACAAAACCTCCCGCATAGCGGTGAAGTCCACATGTGTTTTGATGCAGCTAGTTGTTTGAATTTGGATAGTATGAAGACTATTTTGCCCTTACACCATCATTTAAAAAGGTTCGTAACATTTTAGCCTCCTTGTTAGGTTAAATTAGTAATTACTCCCTTCTAACTCGCCAAATATTTCTCTCAACAAAAATAGCTTGAGGCTTGTTGTTCTTCCTCTCCTCTTTCATTAGTGTTGTTTAATTAAAATGTCATCCCCAACTGCAAGAAAGATTAAGCAAACATGGATATGAGGTTTCATTTCACTCCATTTTGTGGTTGCAATGTCAAAGCTGAAATTAATGTGTTTGAATCACATAAGAAATTTTCCAAAGGTAAATTACATTTTTATTGTAGATTTCAAATTTATAATTCTTTTTCAATGGTTAGAGCATAAAAAAAGTCACTTAGTCTCCAAGTGGTGTTACAAATTTTTTTTTTTCCTTTCTGGTGGGCATTACAGTGAAAATTCATTTTTCTTTGGATTTAAAAAAATTTCTGGGATTAGAAAATGAGATGAAGATACTATTAAAGATGTTTAAAAAGTGTCAAAATTTGGTTCCCCTTCATCAATAGAGACAAAAGTAAAAATAGGAAAGTGTATTAATTTTTGGGTAGGAGTTAGCACTATGTTATTCATCTTGGTTTTAATTCTTGTGATAAAGTGAGCATAATGTTAATTCTTAATATTGTGATATTTCTAAATGAATAATTTTTATGAAATAAGCAATTCACTTAGTGCAAAGAACACCCTTGTATAAGTAGAATAATCAAAATAACATAAATGGCAACAGAATTGCAACACATAAAAAGCACTATTATGGCTAGAATGTGCCTTCAAAGGGATCTAGGGATGTTCTAAAGTAATTGCGCATGCCAAAAAAATTCCAAAAGAACTTAAGTATCCAGCAACTTGTTAGTTCTTCCAAACTATTACAAATAGTTGCATATTTTTCAATAATAAATTTAGCTTCAAGGCTTCCATGGTCTTCTCTTAGACTTCTCCCTTAGATTCTCCAAGACTTGAGATATGGTAGGCATTTTTCTTGTAAAGTTTTGGGCACTACTGGAGGTTGTTTATTTGTTGAGGTTGATCCAGACAGACATGCAAATTTAATAGCAATTAGACTGAAGTAAAAAATTTCAAAGACAGAAGGATCTGAACCATCAACCTTTCTAGGAATCAATTTACTGCCAGGGTTGTGCTTTATCACGGTTTCAAAGCAATCCCATAGGCATTCATACTGTTTTGAATTAGCCCCTTCAATTTCCTCTAATGCAGCCTATTTTTCTCTTAAGACTTTGAACATACTCACATCAACATTGCATTTTCTCAAGATTATATTCTTCAATTGTTGAATGGGGATATTTGGATTATCCCTTATTGCATTCTCTATTCTTTTTTATCAAATCTGAAGTTTTGGCCAAATTATTATCATAGGTTCTTGCACAAGTGTGTTGGCCCTTAATTGTTTTAATTTGAAATGTAGGACCACCCATAGTTGGTGATGCGTGGACCCTCCAATCACACCCATAATGTTAGCATTTCAAAGAGCCTACGATTTTCATTCTTTAACCATTCAATATTATAACCATGTCTTATGCACCGATCTCTCAACACCTCCCTATATTGTTGAGCATTCTCAAATGTTAGACTCACAAGTTCCACAATTTTAAAATTGTTCTTCTCTTTAAAGATAGGATATTTCGACAGTTCCTCATCAGGTTCACTAACTAGCAAACTATCTAAATCTTCCTTTTCACTTAGGTCACTAAACCATTCCCTATCCTCAACCTAAGCCTCCCTATTTTTCTATCTTGCAGTCTGTCTTCTTTCTTTATCAACAAATCTTTTTAGCCTCCTCATCTAATGTTTTTCACTTGAATTTTTTTGGATAAAACTATCATCATGACTTCAATCTGCAATGTCTTCCACTACTAAACTAGGGTTTCACTATCATCAGATTCAATTAGTTGTACATAATATGAATAACAAATAGTTATCAAATTCTGAAGATTATATGTCAGCATAATTGGCATTTGTTTCAGTCACTTTCATTTTGCCCTTCTTCTTGCAATATTTTTACTCTGGACACCCTCATTCCGGTTTCACCCTTAGCACCACCCTCCCAAGATTCATCATCACCCTCAAACCCTGTCCTATTTTCACCTTTCCCATCCCCCTCAATTTCATCTTCACCCTCAAACTCTGCTCCAGTTTTACCCTTGTTTGCATGGTTTCAACCACACCCATGTCATTGCCTATAGTACTCCCAATTTCGTCAAATTCAATATCAACAAAATGAATACCTTCCAAAGGAGGTGATTTTAGACTCACTCTCAGGAAGTACTATGTTGCCTGGACTATCTATTATTTGAGTTGGGTCCTTATCTTCTTCTTCTACATAAATGATCAATGGAGTATCTAGACCCTTGTACACATTTTTTAAATCAACAAAGCACGAATCATGACGTTCATTCTTAATCAGCCTCACCACTCTATCCAAATTTTAGGAAAAATTATTTTTTTAGTCCGCTAAGTATGCCCAATATTAATTTTAGTTCGGTAACGATGTCCGTTTTTTCTAAGTCCAATAACTTGCAAAATTGATGAGATTTAGTCCTCTGGTGGTCGATTTTTGATTTTTTTGGCCGGAAATATTACATGGCATGCCAACTGGACATATTTTTGAGAATTTTTAAGCCTACATGGCAATTGAAATGAGGTGGATTTTAATTTGAAATGCCACCTAATACATGTGGTTGTACAAGTGGCAACTAATATATGTGGTTGTACACGGGTATAAGTTGTCGTATATTTATCAAATAGTTGCTACGTGTGCATTTTTCGGCTAATTTTTCAAAATATCGTCAGAAAATTGAGTAAAAAAACTCTAATTCGGACTAAATCTCATCCATTTTGCAAGTTATTGGACTTACAAAAAAATGGACATAGTTACCGAATTAAAATTAATATTCGACATACTTAGCGGACTAAAAGAATAATTTTCCCCAAATTTTACGTTGGTACTTTACAATAAAATTTTAAAAATCATTTTCCCGTCATATTGTTCATACATAATTCATACAATCCAAGAAAGTCTAAGTTAATGTTTTCAAAGACATGGTTTATGCCCCCCTACATATTTAAATTTGGATTTGATATAAATTTTCCGCCTCACCAGAATTCGATATTGTGACTTTCAAAATTTTGCAAACACTAACGCAAAATAAGAATCCAAAATAATTATTAAAAAAAAAAAAAAAAAACATCAGACAACATACAATTCATACAGACAAAAGGCATAAATTGTTCAATATCCGAAGTAGTTTAAATGCACCCAAATCAACTCCGCAAAACCCTTCCAGCATGTGCATTTAACCCATCAAATATTATACATATTTTAAGTGACACATATCAGGGACTCACTACAAGAAAAAAGCTTAACAGCAACGAAAAAATTTGTTGCTGAAATCAGCGTCGACCTAATTAGCAAGTAAAATTTTTATTGCTAATCTACACTATTTAATATATATTTTAAGTAATTTGTTGCTAAACTTGTTAATAATTAAATTTTCGTTGCTAAATTCATTAGCATGTAAATTTGTTGCATTAAATAATGTACATTAGCAACAAAAATTTTACTTGCTAATTAGCTCGACGCTGAATTTTTTTTGTTGCTATTGAACGATTTTCTTGTTGTGACTACATACACCCTAGCATATATAATAAATACTTCATTATAAAACTAAAAAATAAGACACGTCATTTAAACACACCACACAAACTATAAACATATATGAAGTACAGTGATATTTCTACACTATACATATCCAACCCTAATTCATTATAAAACACCATCGAGAGGGAAGTAACGGCGTACATTCATTTTCGCCACAACAAAACTCTATTTTGCCTTGTTTCCACAATACATTCGACTGTGGACGTATACCTTGCAGTCAAATAGTGTGTGAGGTGTAAGAATTAACAAAAAAAATAAAAAAATATACATAATAAAACACAAAACACAAAATAATGCAAAACCTTACCACTTTTTAGTATAGATTCAACTTTAAAATATTGAGGTTTCAAAAGCACCTGACAGAAGTCCTCGAATCTTACATATGATTTCAATAAATAACCTAAAACAACTTAAAATAGTAAGTGCCCTAAAACTCCAATGATTTGGAGTTTCAACAAATTTTTTAACGAGTTTTTCGAAGATGTTTGAATTTTCAAAACGTTATTCGAACGCGATTTGAAGGTTTTCAAGATCTAGAATTTCTCTCAAATTCTCTCTCTTTTCGTCTCCCAACAATCTGGTTTGTTGAAAACCAACCCAACCTTCTGAAATATAAGGTGGCGGCCGACCGCGTCGACCTAGAGGTCGAGGCCCTCACTACGATGGGCGTCGCTTCCTAGGGTGAGAAGGGTGCGGCAGCGGGCTAATAGCCATTTAAAAAAATAAAAAAATAATTAAAATCTAACTACCAGTAATTAAAAGAAAATTAAGTTTTTAAAAGAAAGTTAATAAATATTTAAAATTTAAGAAAATTTTAATTTATTTTTTGAATTTAAATTATAAAATTTTAAAATCTTATATATTTTGTCGGAATTTTAATATTTAAATAATGGTCAGTCAGCATTAATAGCCAAGTGCCAATACACGTGGCTGTACACGTGTGTAAGTTGCTCGAAAATTGAACAAATCACTTGCCACGTGGCAATTTTTGATTGATTTTCAAAATCTCGTCAGGAAACTGCTTACAAAATCCTGATCCGAACTAAATCTCATCAATTTTAAAATTTAAAAGATTAAATGAAAAATAGACATAACTATCATATTAAAATTAATATTAGGCATACTTACTAGACTACAAAAATCATTTTCTCTATAATATTACCCCAAAAAAAATGAATAGTCATCGGTGGGTCTTGCCCCAAACTCTATAAGTCAACAATTTTGCATTCTAGCGCCATCTATATTTGATTTTTCATCTACTACAGTAAACAATACTTTAATTCCTAACAATTTAAAAGCATTTATCATACTCAATTAATTTTTAATACTTTAACGCATCAAACGACGTGTTTGCATATTTCTCTTCAAAAAAATCATATTACAGTTTGAACCCAACAAAAGATATTAAATTTGGGTCCAACAATAAAGCCTAAATCATGCCATGAATAGTGCATAAATTTTAAATAGAAACCATTTGAAAATTCTTGAAATTACATGCTAACCACCAACTACTGGCATGATGTGCGAAGACTAATGCAGCCTCACATAGACTTTAGGAAGAAGACAACTCAAATGTCATTTCGATGTGTTGATATCATCTCAAATCATAAAGTAATGATGTCTTAGTTTAGAGATTAAGGTTAAAGTTTTATGAACATGTTCAAGGTCATGAGTCCAATTTTATCATACGTGTGAGTATTTGTTTCACTTTATATGAGATTATCGTAATTTATTTTTATTATTTTTAATGATAAATTACTTTGAAACCCCTCGGGATTAGATCTTAATACATAAACAACTCTCTGTTTTTTGCATAATACAAATACACTGTTTGATATTGTAATTGAAATTACAAGTACACACCCTATATAGTGCCAAATTTCCGCACAAACAACCCCACTAGCACCACCTATGGTTTTACGAACAAGTTCGAGGTTATAAGTTCAATCCACCATATCTATAGGTATTTGTCACACTTTATGCGAATTTGTTGTAACTATTTTATTATTGTTAGTTATATTGATATATTAATTAAATGATTAAAGGCTTTTTTGATACTGTAATTATACTTCATTCTCATTTTAATCCTTTATCTTTTTAGGGTTCCAAAGAGGTCCTATAGCTTTTTAATTGTCACGATTTTGGTTCTCCTTTCACCAGAATTTCTTCAGCATCGCGGGAAATGTCTAAAATTTTAGCCACCACGTCAGACATTTCCAACAACTTTGAAGAAACTCTGGCGAAAGGAGGACCACAATCATGACAATTAAAAAATTGCAGGACTTTTTTAAAACCCTAGAAAAATAAATAAGTAAAATGAGATTGAGATATATTTACAGGACCAAAAATATCTTTAAGCCTTAATTAAATTTTAAAATATTGATGTAATCACATACTTATCGAAGAAAAAAAAAAAAGTGACCCTTATTTGGGGGCAAAGATGGAAATGAAAAGGAAGATGTGTGTGAGAGTGAGTGGGCGTCGGTAGGCATAAATGGAGGCGAGAAGAGTCATAGTCAAGCTCTCTTACCGTTTGTTTACACGGTTGGAACTTGGAAATGGTCTTCGTCGTTTTGTTCGAAAATGTCCATCGATCCTACAATTCACGAGTATGTCGTAATTGCGACTTTGCGCGGGAGTATCGATCAAATCGACTGACACTAACGACTTACTCGTGCTCAGCGGCGAAGCTAGTAATTTAATTTAATCCTATCAAAATTTAATTATTTAATTTAATAGATAAAAAAAATATTAAATTCCTAGAAAAATTTAAATTTACTATGATGATCATTTGCAAATTAAATACATAAAATGATATAAGTATGATTAATTCTTATAACTATTACTCTGACAACGTGGGGTGGTTTGACATTTACGAATAACAAATTTTTCGGACACTTAATAACAAATTTATCCATTTTTTGAAAATTAAAACTTGCATTTATATAATTATAAATTTAAAAAAAATATGATTAATTTTTGTATCTTAGTTTATTTATTTGTTTTCGGAGATATAAATAAAAAGTTATCAATTAAAATAAGGGCTAAATTCATTTTGACCCCCTGTGATATGGAAAATATCAAAAGAACCCCTATGAAATTAAATTTTAATATCAAAAACCACCCCTATGTTACGAACATAGAATCACACCGGCCCCTAGTCAACCTAAACACATATTTTTAACAGCAATGACTAAAATACTCCTCACATTTAAACTTGTATATTTATATAATATATTATAAAAAATTTAATTCAAATATATTTATAAATTATAATATATCCATAATATATAAAATTGAATATTTATACTTTTATAAAATAAAATTATTATTTAAAAAAAAAGCCTACCCCCTCACCCCAACTCCCCGACCGCCTCCCCCCACCCTCATTTGGGCGACGGGGGCGATCGTCGTCGCCCAATGGTGGTGAGGAGGGTGCGGCGAGGCTGCGAAGCTGCCGCTCTCTCTCTCTCTCTCTCTTTTAAAATTATCTTTTTAATATTAAAAGAATATTTTATTAAAACTATTAATATAATTATATATTTATATAAAATTAATATTTTATTATTAATATATATTTTTATTATTTTAAAATTTGTTAAATTGTATATATATTATATGTAATATAAGGAGAGAGAGAGAGAAGGGCAAAATTGTCCAAAAAATATTTTTTTTACATGCTCAAGCGCAGTCAACGTGCGTGCATCACAAAACCTGGCCACAGGGGGTTTTTTTAACTTTGTTTTATAATACAGGGGGTGTAAATGATACTTTAATTTTCACAGGGGTTTTTTTGAATATTTTCTATATTACATGGGGGTCCTTGTATTTTTTCCATTAAAATAATGAACAACTAATTTAAAATTTGAATAATTCGCTCTTTTTACAAAATTTGAGAAATGATCTAGAAAAATTAAAATTAATTTTATCTAATAAATAAAAATAAATTATAAAACTATCAAAAGAAACAAGTTGGTTGAAAATTGAAATATATAAATTGAAAATCAATAGCAGGAAATATAAAAAGCAAGAAGAATTTTGAGAAAAATTATAACTTAATGTTGAGAAAATCACAAGATCTGGCAAATATTCCTTCTTGATTAAGTTGGAACCGTGAATTTTAGTTAGTGGAGAGAGACTAAGAGTAGGGTTCTTGAAGAAATTATTTTATGAATAAATTGATGTGAATTTTGATTATATGTTTTTTAATGGGCAAAATAAATTTAGACCTAAAACTTTATGGAGGCCAAGCCCTATCGACCGTTAGGGCTCGACAGGCCTCCCTTCGCCATTGCTCGTGCTCCACTTGTTCACACGAGATTACCATTTTTTGCATTAATAATTAATATATAAATTTTATTTCTTAAGTAAAATAAAATTAATTATTTCAGAATATTTAATAAATCAATATGAATTAAATCTATACTAAATGAGAAAATAATTAAATTTATATCCACCAAATCAAAACACCAATAATCTCTATAATAAGTTTTAAAAAAGAAAGAAATAATGCACTGATCCCAACTTGTGTAAAATATTCTTTACAGTTTACGTATGATATTCTATATTTATTTTTATGTATTTCTCATATACCAACATACAATATATTAATTATACTATGGAGTACGACAAAATTCAGTTTGTTCAAGCTTAATTCGACTCAAAAAAATAAATTATTCTTATAATAGGTTATTTGTTGTTGTAATAACACGATATTAGTATATGTGATATTGTTGATAGGAATGTTGTATTTGTCTCTTGATACTGACAGAATTGATTATATTGCTTTATTTCAATCAATAAAATTCATCGCTTCCAACTCAAAAAAAAAAAAAAATAAGTGGAATTGAGTTTGATTTCTCAAATTTATCGAAAACCGCAAAACGTGGTTGAAACTGGTACATACTTTTGTAGTACTCTTTTTGAATAAATTAATTACAATTATACCGTAAGTTTAAATAATTAACAATCAATAATCAATTTAATTATATATAACTAATCAACAATTATTATTACAGTAAATTAATAGTTACTATTAAAATAAATCAACACCTACATATTGTTGGGATTCGAACGTATGACCATAGAAAATATTTTTGCACTATAATTTGGAAAATTTAAGATTTCATCGTTATGTTGCACTAATAACTTATACATTAGATATTTAAAATGCTTTTTGTCAAAATGTATTATATCCGAATTGCCAAATTTCATTGGGTCTCATGGATTTGGACGATAAAATTAAATTAATTAACATTGTTTAAGTATTTAAAATTAGGGTAAATTACAGTCACATCTCTTGAGATTTAACATAATTACACATACACTCTCGTTATTTGAAAATTTAAACACACCTCTAATTTTAGCTTCCATCTAACAAGGAGCTCATTATGTTAGCATCTGTCAGGTTTCCATCCTATTTTTATGGTGAATTGACCAAAATGTCATTTTGGATAATAAAAATTATAGTATTATATAGTCTTTTAGATTTTTTTAAAAATATTTTTATGGACTAATATGCTCTATGGATTACTTTATACCCACCCCAGTTTCTTTTACATTTTTAATTTTTTTTTTAAAAAAAAAAGAAAACAACAAGGGTAAAGTAATAATTTCCACCTCACCATTTAGGAGCTACATAATTAGTTTTGATTTGAGAGAGTATTTATAATTTTTCGAACAACAAGAAGGTATTTGTAATTATGTAAATTTTAAGGAGATAGCTGCAATTTACCATTAAAATTATTACAAACTGGGAAGAAAAAGATAGAACAAAAACATTTATTCATAATTAATAGAATCTTCCTTGATTATACCAAGAGCGAAAAACTTGTGACAAATATCAATTAATACGTCATTATTTTTGCAAGTCAAAATATTAGTTATAATTAAAAAACATGACAAGTATTTTGGTCAATAGCTAAAAATCATAACAAATGTGTTGATTAACTATAATCAAAGTTTCGCATTATTTTTGTTTGATCGTTATAGATAGTTTTCCTATTCCAAAGTGAACACGCATGATCATGCTTGCTTATTCACCAATTTTCTTACT
Source organism: Sesamum alatum (assembly GCA_034509735.1). NCBI lineage: Eukaryota > Viridiplantae > Streptophyta > Magnoliopsida > Lamiales > Pedaliaceae > Sesamum > Sesamum alatum. Next base: position 13,658,464 of record JACGWO010000008.1, read on the forward strand.
TATCTAACACTATATTTTCAATTTATCATATTTGCCTTTTGTTTTTTAAATGTTTTCTTTTAGAATAACACTTATTATTAAAGTAAAATAACATTCCACATATTGGTGAGTTCGAATCCATGAACTTAAAGTTATGAAATTTCAACTACATCAATTTAACTAAGCCTCATCAATAGAATGCTGATAACTTATCATACATTCCTATTGGTATGTAATTGTTCACTTCCACATATGCAACTGCAAGAATCAATAATGTTTATGATCAACACTTTTAAATCACAAATTAATAGTTGATTGTGTGTTAGAATATGGAGCAGGGGTAGAATCATAAATGTACAATGTTTTACAGCGCTCTAGTATAAATAGTTGTAGATGGTCTTGAATTTTGCCCATTGAATTTTTGACCAAAGATCTGAAATTAATCATTTTGCCCTTAAATTTTTTTATTAAAATTATAAAAAAAATCAATCGAGACAAATTGCATTATTGCTCCCTATATAAAAAGTTTAAGAAACTTCTCCCTGTGCATTGTAGTTCAAATTTTTTTTAGAATTAAATAAAAAATAATTCAGTGCATAATGGAATTTTGGCCAGTTTATCAATAAAAATATATGGAAATGAATTATTTGTTAGACAATTACAAACCTCAAGGGGATATTTGTAATTTTTCAAACAATGAGGGGGTATTTTTAATTATGTCAAACCTCGAGGGAGGTAGCTGTAATTTACCTTAAAATTAGGGATAATTGCATAAAATCCCCCTGTATTTTCAAATTTTAGCTAAAAACCCCCTGTGTTTTTAAATTTTAGCTAAAAACCCCTTGTGTTAAAAATATAGGCAAAAAATCCCCTGTATTTTTCAAAATAATGCACACTCTCCCCTATCATTAATTTTCTTTAACGGTGTTAAATTTTTAGTGATTTGCCCGTTATGCCCTTGTTTTAATAGCCATTGATCTTCAATAGTAGAAATGGAACGGTCCAGATTTTAATAAATTTTAAAAATATATTTTATATTTATAATATACAACTATACACATATATATATATTTCCATACATATATATAACATATATAATATAGAATATAATATATATATATCATACATATATATGACGAGGGCGACGACGACCTCAAAGGTCGCCATCGTTGTCGCCCCCACAGGAAGGCGGCGACAACGCCCATCGCGGCCCAGAGCTGGGTCAGTGACGGGCGTCGTCGCGCCCGTCGCCGCCCAGGACTTCGCTTCCCAGATCTGGGCGGCTGCGACCCCTCACCGCCCAAATTTAGGTGGCGAGTGGTCATGGCTTCGAGAGGCAGGGGGAGCGGAGGCAATGGGGTGGACACGATGGGAAGGCGGAGGCGATGGGGTGGTGGCGGTGGGGACGCGGAGGGGGGGGCTTGGGAAAGAAGACTACTCTTTTTTATTTATTTATTTTGTTGTATTTTTTAATTTTATATATTTTAATATAATGCATTAAATTAATCATGCATTTTTATATTTAAATATCATTATATTGAAATATTAAAATTTATTTACTGTAATTTATAATAATATAATTGCAAAATATGTTCAACACAAAATTAAATTAATTAATAGTATTTAAAAATAAAATCATATATTTTGATTTCAAAAATTTAGAAATATTAAAATACCTAAAAATATCATATATATATATATATAATAATTTAATTTGACGTAATAATATTTTTTATAAATAGTAATAAATGTTAATTATTTAGTATTTTTTTTAGTAAAATATGAAAAAGGTAAAGAATTAATAAAAAATAAAGAGAGGGAATAATTGCATAAAATAGGGGTAAGTTTGTCCATTCAACAAAGTCAAAATGTTGAAAATGGGTCAAAATCGTATTCCACTCGCATTTCGAGCGAGTGTAGGTCACTCTCCATTAACGGAGAGAGTCTTTTTTGCAGGGTTTATAATTACAGGGGGTCTCTTTTGGCTATTTAATTAACACATATAAATTTTTAGCAATTTTTCTATAAAACAGGAGGGTATTATGCAATTTTCCCTTAAAATTATCACTCATTTTTTCTTTGTTGCTCATTTTCTCTTTGTTTGTACTAGTTGTAGGTCTAATTATGCACACACGTTCTCTATCCTTTGCAATATTACAAGTAGACCTACAAAGGGGGTGTCAGATATAATTTACCACATGGGGTATTTCTGCAAGCTCTTGCCCATGAGGATGTGTCCATTGTAAATTTACAATACAACATCAGGGTATGTAATTGTTGTAATTGTTAATCCTACATAAAAGATGAGATGTTTGTATCATTAGACCTAACATCTAAAAATTTAAATGTAATTTCCTATAAAAAAAATTATTATGCTGCAAATTTAGGAGAGTGATAGGGTCCAAAAATAAAGTCAAAGATTTTTATTTTTTTTAACAAGAAAATTATCCTCATTCTATATCTAGAAAATCTTTTATACATATACATATATATACCTTTTCACATTTTACACATAATGAACATATTGATATTTTTCTTTAACACAATACCATCAAAGTAAAACAACACAGATCATTGGTGGATTTGAACTCATAAGATTTTATTTAAATTTTAATCGTGTAATTATAGGTGATTAACATTTTGGTCCTTTAAAGAAAAACATATGATTTGGTCCATAATTTTCTGTAAAAATTCGTAATTTGAAGACGCTATTTTGCTCGAAAAGGTTCTAACGTTGTCAAAAATTAACCCGTGCACTGGGCCAATTTTTAAATTTTTAGCAAAATATGTACAAATCGCTTAGATTTACAAAATTAATTTGACCAAATCACAAATTCCACTTCTTAAAAGATTAAATTGTCAAATACCTATAATTACATGACTAAAATTGCAATAAAATCGAATTCATAATCTTATAATTATGAGGGCTCAATTTCGCCATCTAATTTGAGCCTCATCCACACTTAAATACTTATTGCACTTACACTTTTTTTTTTCTTTTTTAAAGCGATGAAATATTATTAAATATTGAAACAAATACATTACAATCCGTCTTATCGAATATCAGTATCCGACAAAGACAATTACAACAACTATATTCTGATCAACAATCAAAACAACACCTATTGATTACAGTAAAAAGACCTAAACATACTATAAAATAGAATAATATCCTACGCATTGGGGGGTTTGAACTCATGACCTCTAAAATCATGGAGCCTTAACTTTGCTAATTGAGTTATGCGTTATTAGCATTTATTGCACTTACACACTATAAACAAAATTTGCCCAAAATATTAAATTACATAAAGATGTCAATTTATTTTATTTTATTATTATTGTTATTATTATAATTATTATTATTATTATTATTTATTTATTTATTTGGCAGCGGATTACATTTTAACGCTGGCATGCTTTATGTTATGTAGTTGGAAATTAGTGCTACAGTGGACCACTCCTCTTTATGTCTTTATCTTTCCTTTAAAGGGAGAACAACTAGCCTTTCTTCTTCTTCTTTTTTTTTTTCATTGTAAAAACTCAAAATTCTTAATTTCTTTTTTCTTTTTAGTGCTGGCAAAAATAAATCAAATTAAAATTTGGGACAATGACTGTTTAATAACTCAATTACTATATATTTAATGATTCTTTAAAAAATTATTTTGATTGCTTTGATATTTTAATTATTCGAAACGATTTTCAAAATTAAGAAAATAATAATTAAATTCTCTTTTCAATCCCATTCATTTGAATAAAAGTATATGTCTATGGATTAAAATCATGACAAATAAATACTATGATTTTTTAACTAGCTATAACTGAAGTTTTTGGCCTCGGTTTGCAAAGATAACAATTACTAGTTGTTGTGTAATCATGATTAACTGATATTCACTATAATTTTACTTTTGATAATTAATCATAAGGGGGTTAGAATACAGTTATCACCCTTGAAGTATCAATCTTACACCAATTACCTCCTTAAAAGTATTAAAACATTCAAAAAAAAAAAAAAAAAAGACCCTGACATTTTAATTTTTAAGTTTGAAAAGTCCATTTTACTCTTACAAAAATTGTTTTCTAAAAAAAAATTAAAGGGATTTTTAAAATACCAAAATCACAATTTGTCGAGACTTTGTTTAATTCTAGTTTCACTTATTTATCGAGCTCTTTTTATTTTCATAATCCTAAAGTACTTGGAACTCATTTTATTTTAGTTTCACTTGTTTGTTAAATTAAATTAAAATAAATTTATATATGCATATATATTTATATATTTACTTAAAAAAATATACAATTAATAAAACCGAAAGGGCTGATGAACTAATAAAAATATACAAGTAATATGTATTTATATATAATATATATTTATATATATGTGGTAATTATATGCACATATAAATTTATTTTTAACTTGATTTTACAAACAAATAAAACTAAAATAAAATAAACTCCAAGTACTTTAGGATTATGTAAATAAAAAGAGCTCGATGAATAAATGAAACTAGAATTAGATAAAGTTTTGGCAAAGGATGGTTTTGACATTTTGAAAATTCTTTTATTTTTTTTTCAGAAAATAATTTTTGTAAAGGTAAAATGGACTTGTCAAACTTAAAAATTAAAGGTTAAGGTTCTTTTTTGAAGGTTGTAATATTTTATGGGGTAATTAATGTGAAGTGGATGCTTCAAAAATGTTAACTGTATTTAACTCATAGTAAAATGTCATGTTTCTTGTGGTACTTCAACATGATGTCATGCATCATTACTGCTTTTCTTGATTTTATTTTCGTGGTCGTATTATCTCCTCTGATTTTGTAAATGCTCGAACAACCACATATAATAAGCAAATATATTACATTAAGTATATATAATCACAATCTTATGAATATTAAAAATTGTGCACGCGTATTGAGTTATTAATTTAATTAAATATGAGAAAAATAACTTTCTTAATGAGGCAATAAAATAAATTATTAATCTATCTATATTATTTTATGTCTGAGCACATCATAAGAATAGCTAATTCTAATTGGCATGTGTCTTTGACTAAATTACCCTTAAACATATTTGTCTTTATATATTAAATAATGATATCATTTAAGTATATAATATAAATGATAAATTACAACCACCTCTATTGAGATTTTAGCATAATTATAAATACCTATTGAGGTTTATAATTTTTAATTAAAGACCTAAAATCGACCATTTTGCCCTTGAATTTTTTATTAAAATTATAGAAAAATCAACCGAGGCAAATTGCATTATTGCTCTTTCGTGTGACAAATGAAGAACCTCTCCCCTGCGCATTGTAATCCAAACTTTTTTTAAGAATTAAATAAAAAATAATTCACTGTATTTTCACCAATAAAAATAAATGGAAATGAGTTATTTGTAACACGGTTACAAACCTCAGAGGATTTATAATTTTTCAAATAATTAAAAAATATTTATAATTATATCAAAATTTAAAGAAGATAACTATAATTTATCTTAAGATAAATATTTTTAGATATACACACGCATCGAGGGTGTTCCGTCTACTATTTTTAACGGTAATCTTAAACCCTCCGCCCAAAAAGAGAAAAAAAAAATGAAAAGTCATACAAATGCTGGTTAGTTGAAGGGGTGAGTCAAAGGAGGGGCAAAACCGTCAAATACGGCACCACCACCTTTTTCTATCACAGTTGGTTGCTCTGGTAAACGAAAACAAGCCGAAGGAAAGAATAATAGAAAAAAGAAACGGAAAAAGAAAAGGGAAGAGACACTACAGAGAGAGAGAGAGAGAGAGACACCTCCATTAACCATCTTTTGCACCTTATTACCTTTTCCTTTTTCCTCGAAATCTCGCTTCGTTTCGCTGTGGGCATCTCTCGGATGTTATTTATTTCATTTTCCGATGATTTGTTGACTTGGTTTTGGTCCAGTCTACAGTTTTTTTTATTGCTTATATTGAGTGATTGATTCGACTGAAGAAGTGGGAATCTGCGGTGTTGATGATCGGTTTCTGGGCTCTGACTTGTGTTTTGTGAAAGCCCAGGTAAGAGAATTATCATTTGGTTTACTGAAAATAGTCGAATTTTGGTTTTCAATTTAGGTTTATGACTTTTTTCTTGACATAAATCCGTTTCATTTTCGATTCTGCTGAGTCTGTTGTCTTGATTTTGAGATATGTTTGTGGGTTAGTGAATTTTGTTGTTTTACTGGTTTGATCACTTTATCTTGCCTTTCAGAAGATTTATTCTCTGGAAATTGATCTGTAATAAGTTTGTTTTTAGACTTTTAGACTTTACTAGATGAATCGCGGTGTTTTATAATTTAAGTAACTCTTGGGTTGTCTGTGCTTGAGATTTAGAATTCTGTTTGAGGTTAAAAGAGTCGGTTTTGGTGAAAGGGATGTTAGATAGAATGTGAAATTCTAGGATAAAGATTTGTTTTCTGTTTTTTAATTTGTTGTTTTGGGATGTAGGTTTGTATGGGCTGAATCTGAAGGCAATGGATGTGTATAGTGAAACAGAAGAAGATCAATTCTTCGACACCCGTGAAGATATTTCTTCTGTATCCGATTTGGATTCTGATTGTGCTGAAGGTTGTCTGAGTTCTGGGCTTGGTGATGGTGCTCTACGATATGAGTTTTGGACTAAGAAACCAGAAGGTGTTGATGAGAGACGAAATAAGTTTTTGAAATGGATGGGTTTGTGTTCGGATTGTCACAAAACTGATGGAGATGAAGCGGAGGGTTTATGTCATGAAGACATGAAATGGGGCATTGACAGATTGAGGGATGATGAGGAGGCTGTGCTGGCAAATTTGGATTCTGAACCAAAATTTTTCTCTAGTCGTTCTTTGCCATCTTTTCGTTCGGTTGAGACTGTAGATTTAGTGGAAGACGGTGCAGCAGAGGAGAATTTGACATGGAAAATCAAGAACTTGGACAATGGAACTGAGTTTGTCATGGATGAAGTGGCGGAAGATGGCACTCTTACCACATTGCGTGAAGTGGGTTCGGATAGGATGATATCACTTGATGAGTTTCAGAAAACACTTGGCTCATCAGCATTGGTTCGGCAGTTGTTGCGGAAAGACTCGAAGGGGTTTAACATGGTTGATTCAAAGAAGAAAGTTAAAAGCAGTTGGCTCCAGAGATTTAGTGCTGTGACTCATATTGCAGATAGGACAAAGGCGCTCCTTGATAAACCTAACGAGATCAACCCAAAGACAGGGTCTGCTACTCGAAGAGTTCGTGTCCATACAACTAAAAAGCACTCTAAAGAATTATCATCTCTTTACACTGGGCAAGAATTTCCCGCGCATGAGGGTTCTATCTTGACAATGAAGTTCAGCCCTGATGGTCAATACCTGGCTAGTGCTGGGGTAGATGGTGTTGTGCGTATCTGGAAGGTCCTCGAAGAGGACATTGTAAACAAATTTAATGCTCAGGATATTGATCCTTCCTGTTTATACTTCTCCCTTAATCATTCTTCCAAGTTAGCTCCTCTGGATGTTGCCAAGGAGAAAATCAGTCAGGAGAAAAGCATGAGGAGATCATCTGACTCAGCTTGCGTTGTACTTCCTCCAAAGGTCTTTCAATTGTCGGAGAAACCTCTTCATGAGTTCCATGGACATGTGGGCGAGGTGTTGGCTCTCTCATGGTCCAAGAATGGGGTTAGTAGCTTTCAAGTAAATCCTTATTGATGCATTGATTTTTATTTTTTTTTCTTTTTCTTCTAAATGCTTATCCTGGCTTGGTTTTAATGTTCAATGTGACTGCTGCGAGTGTGACTGGGTTGTTTATATTGCAGCATTTGCTGTCATCTTCGGTTGATAAAACAGCTCGCTTGTGGAGAGTGGGACATGATGATTGCCTAAGAGTTTACTCACATAACAATTATGGTAAGCCTTTGAAATGGATTTGTTTGCATCAATGATATATATTCGATCTGCTCTCCTCTCATCAATGGATTAGTACTGGTGTTTATTTTCTGATGTTATTCCTGATGCAGTAACTTGTGTCGAGTTCAATCCTGTGGATGATAATCATTTCATCAGTGGTTCAATAGATGGGAAGTTACGCATTTGGGAAGTTCAAGGTGGTCGAGTAATTGATTGGACTGATATTAGAGAAATAGTCACTGCTGTGTCTTATTCTCCAGATGGCAAGGTCTGTGTGTATATAATTTTGTGGAAGTTTTTAAGCATTTGGTTGGTTTTGTTAAACATGTTGTATCTTGTGTATGCAGGGAGGTGTTGTTGGCTCAATAGATGGCAATTGCCGCTTTTATGATGTCATAGGTACTCTCATGCCCTCATCAAAATGATATTGGCGTTCTGTTATTCTGTTCATATGCTTCTTAAACTTTCAGAATACCTATGTTTATAATCACATGTCTTAAGTACTGCTGGTTCTGCTTTGTGGCCCCTTAATATATTTGAGTTCATCTCGACGTAGATGTCATGTCACCAACCCAGTTTTTGCTACGATTTTAGATCTCACTATGACCTGTAGAACAAGAGCAGTTATGAACTATTGCTCGAGTTGTAAAGACACCTTTCAGATCACTTCCTTTGCTAATCTTGAATATATGTAATTGTGTTCAACAATCTTTGGGGACTGGATCTCCATCTTGGCTACGGCGATGACCCTTGGTTTCTTGGTGCCTATTCTGCATGCGCTTTGGCATGCAGTGGGATGCTTTACTCCTATTCCTCTAAAGTTCTGTGACTAAGCTTAATCCTGAGTCTGAGTTAAGCATTGCAACGGGCCAATGTCTCCTTTCCAATGGGCAGTTGCAATCTGCGGCCACCTTTTTCACCTTTCAGACAATTGTAGGCACAAAGGCTACTCTGCTGACATTAAAATGTTAGAATATAAAAGAAAAGAAGTCAGTACTTGGCTCTTTACGCTATTATCTTGCCGTAAGATGAAAAATAGTATGTGTGAAATATGTAACAATAAGGAAGATCCTCTTCTTATTAGGAAAAATAAGAGAAAGGTCTTTCTTGTTATCTTGAGCTTTATTTATTTATATACACGAAAAAGGCAATATATCTGGCAGCATATGAAAGAGTTAATCCCAAGATAGGATCCTGGACGAATAAGTCCCCAGTTCCGAGAATATGGTGTGCATGTTTCCTCTTATATTCATTCCACGATGTAACAATGTCTGATTTTGTCATTCCCAGTGCTTGCCCAAACGTTTGTGGTTAATATTGATGTAGCCTAACCCTTTTTCATTAGATAATCGTCTGCAATTGGGTGCTCAAATATGCCTTAAGGGGAAGAAGAAGCTACCTGGGAAGAGGATAACTGGATTTCAGGTCATCTTTGAGGACATTTACAGCTTACATTGGTTTATTCACATCTGGCATCCTAATCGCTTACACATACCATATGTGATTCTTTTACCTTTTCAGTATTGTCCGAGCGACGTGAGCAAAGTAATGGTCACTTCCGCTGACTCACAAGTTCGAATACTTTGTGGGACTGATATTATCTGTAAACTAAAAGGTGGTGGTTTCTTCCCAACTTTGATGTCTTTTTGGTCACTATATTCTTGCGTTCTCTCTCCCTTCTCAAGATTCTACTTTGGCCTCATTCAGGAAATCGAAGTTCAGGAAGCCAAGTCCCAGCGTCTTTCACATCAGATGGGGAACATATCATTTCAATCTGTGAGGACTCTAATGTCCGTGTCTGGAACTACACAGCCCAGGACCAGAAATCATCTCGATCGAAGAATGTTTGGTCATGTGAGAGTTTCTTGTCACGCAATGCTTCCATTGCTATTCCCTGGGGTGGCCTGAAGAATAAGCTAGGAGCACTGCCAGGAAATATATTAGCTACTGGACATTTTGATGAGAAATTGCTCCAAAAGTTGCCTGGATCTTTCCCCGATTGTTTCACTACGAGCCTCGGATTTTTCTTGGATTCTCTATACAAAGGATCTGCAACATGGCCGGAAGAGAAACTGCCAAAATCAAATCCGATGGCAGCTAAAACTTCAGTAGGCAAATCCGAATTCAAGTTCCTAAAGAATGCTTGGCAGAGCGCGTTGAGTTCTCCGCATTTGTGGGGTCTCGTCATCGTAACTGCAGGCTGGGATGGATGCATTCGGACATTTCTGAATTATGGATTGCCTATTCGATTCTGAGACCAGATTTTGCATACCGTTCTCTCAATCATCCTCCTGTTTTGCAGTGTGGTTACGTTCTAACGAACAGACGCCTGAAGAAAAGTTGCGTCCAAAGGTTGAGGAAACATGTTTTCATTTTTTGTATAAATGTGGGATTCTTTTATAGGTCAAAATTGTAGTATAATTCTTAGATTTATATATGGTAAGAGGCAAATATTTAGTAAGTTTGTATACACCATCTGGCCACAATCCACCAAATGGCTGGATTTTCCTGTCTTTTTTTTCTTCCCATAATGGATATTGGTGTCCCATTCAGCTATATAAATTCTTTGATTTGTTACACAGAAAAGTTGCTGGTTTTGAGAAGTACATGGGCGTTCATTCATAATTTAGTACTCTCTTGTCTGGATTGGGAAATATCCATTGTAATGAAAAAGTGATATTAATTTGATATTTAATTATTTTTATTAATTCAAAATATTTTTTTTGGCCGACTATTGAACAAATAATGTATTTGAATAAATTAGTTCATTTGGTTGTTATGTAAATAAATATATTTTTTCATATATATATATATATATATTTAAATAAAATACGAATAAATAATTTTTTTTCAAAGAACTATTAAAGGGTAAATTTGTCATAAAAGTAATATAATTTTATTACTAACCATTATTTTCTATTTATCAGTTATGTGAATGAAATCAGTTAAGGATTATTCTATTGCCTTCTAATTTATTGTATATGTTGTAATTGGTATGTACAAGATACTAATTAAAAAACAATGATTTAATCGAAAATGGATGTCAATAATCATAATGGGAATCCATAAATTAAATAGAAAAGAGAATGAAAAAAAAAAAAAGATTTGTCCCACATCAGAATATGATGAAAAAGCCTGATGCTAGCGCGAATATCTCAATATATATATATATATATATATATATGTGCTGCAAAAACCTTTGTTTTATAAATCCTAGGTTAGTTTTATGCTTTTATAAAAAACATAACAGGATTGGTGGTAAAAATTTGGTTTGATTTTTGAAATTACTTGACATAACTGTTTTTTTATGATTAATGCTGTTGATTAATTATATTTAATTCAGGATTTTCCATATTAAAATTCAGCAATATGACACTTAAATTCTAATTTGAAAATTGATAACCCTTATCTGGTTTTTAGTGGGCTTCAATTCTGTTTTTAAATGCAAACGTTGGGGGTTTCGACTTTGTGCTCCTATAATATGCTGGAAAAATGACATTTTAGAAAACACATAAAACGAGCTCACCTTTGAGTATCACGAGAGTTCTCCAAACTGAGCTCTTCAAAGCTTTTCTCCTTATTATTTTATCCTTTTTCTGGCGACTGAGTGTTTTTTCGAAGTATTTTCAATATAGTGCAATACTGAAAAACCCAAGCGTCTTATTTTGGAAGAAGTGACGTTGTACCCAAAGCATTCTATACGGGGTGCTTAATTTCTTCCAGGCAAACAAAACCTCTTTTTGTGATTCGGTTGTAATGACTTCATCTTCGTTGCCTGGTCCGTCAAAGACTACTAACTCAGGTGATCACTTCATGTGTCTGATCGATAAATTGCAATAGCAATTGCGTGACCGACTTGATAAGATGGAGGAGCTTAGAAATGATCTAGCTCGACAGGCTTACTATTATCATTTGTATGAAAGGAGGGCTGATGAACTGGAGGACAAGAATTCCGAACTCTAGTGAGAAATGCTAGCACTGAAGTCAGACCATGAAGAAGAGTTGAATCAGCTAAACCAAGAGAACCACCAGCTTCACAACAAAGTCTCTAACGATGATGACGAACTTACCAATAAAAGTATCATCGACTAAGTGTATATCAGGTGACATACTCGAGTTGTTTCTGTACAACTCGACTGAGCTAAGTTTAGTACTTTAGTTAATTTAGCATGTTAAACTTTTCTAATTTATTGTTATGTTTATATATATATATATATAACTCAATGAATGGATCTGAATTGCTGTTCAGATCGTTTTTAATATAGTGCCCCTAAAGGCGTTGTTTTCAAACAATCTTGAAGAAATTAGAGTGTATTGAAATGAGGTTCTAAAACAAAGTCATTAATTGGATTTACATTGTTCAACCTGTAAAAGCTAAGCCACGTCAAACAAACCAAAAAGTATACAAACCATGCTGAATGGTGAGAAGGTTGTACCCTATGTCGAGGAATGCCCTTATTAAAAACAAGGCAAACCTAGACAGTTGCAGGGGGTCCTAGCAATGCTAGCATCCCAAGAGCAACTTGAGTACATGTGTGTCTAATCGATGCGAACTACTAACTAGTCATGAACTGTTTGATATTTGGTAAACACTCAAGAAATTGGGTACGCTAGTGGTACAGAATTACAGAGTGTTTTATCAAACCACCAATGGAAAGAACAGTGAGCGTGTGAAACTGAAACACTTAGTGTAGAAAACGTAGACTTGAAAGTTTCTTTCAGAATGCATTCTATCTTTAAAGCGGGTGCATCATATCTCAGTTGCTCAAAGTTTGGAAAAGATACAAGGACCTCCTTGTGATATTAGGAATATTTAGAAACTCCTCTGTAAAAAATAAAGTATCAATTACAACCCATGTTATATGAAAAAAAAATTCAGAAAAACTCCCGAGGCCAGAGTTGGTGGTACACGCACGTTGATTGGGAAGATGGATTTGAAAAGTGCAATTTTTTGATAATTTTGCCATTTTCTCTCCTATTGCATAGGCCAATCTAATATATATATATATAATATATTAAAATATTATATTACATATAATTTAATAAATCATAAAATAATAGATAAATATGTAATTTGATACAATATTATTTTATATGTAAATATATAATTATAATTAATATTTTTAATATAGTATTATTCTAATTACATAATTAAATTAATTAAAATTAATTTAAAAAAAAAGTCAGCCACTCAGAGGAGGGAGTGTGGTGACGCCCTTCTCACCCCTGGGTGACGCCATCGCCCATCGGAGCGAGGGCGGCATTGCCCTCAACATCTCGACAACGTCATCGCCTAGACCTATTTTTGGTCCGAGCAATTGGCGTCGCTCAGACGGGGGACGACAACATCGTCGTTGCCCTCCTTTGCGGGGGACGGCAAGGGGTGGGAAGGAGGGAGGCAGTTGGGAGGTGAGGGTAGGGGTGGGTGTGGGAGGTTATTATTATTTTTTATATAATAATTTTATTTTTATTAATTATAAAATTTTAATTCTATATATTATAAATATATTATAGGTATATTTTAATTAAAATTTATATAATATATTATATAAATATACAATTTCCCCTCATATATATGAAGGGATATTTTAGTCATTATATGTCCAGGTTAACCAGGGGGCAGTGTGAGTCATTATTTATAAACAGGGGTGACTTTTTGTATTTAAATTTTCATAGGAGTTTTTTTAATATTTTTTCACATCACAGGGTGTCAAAATGAACTTAGCCCTTCCAAGTTCAGTGTCGTTAACAAAGTTCCATGATATTCTCCTTCTGATACTACGGTTTGATAAATCTTGTCGACACCAAGGTTTTTTTTTTCCCAATAGAGTGTTTAAATCATGTTGGCTATGTTTTATCTTACCTGCTTAGTTATGATTATGTTGTTTGGATAATCTCTACTATGTAGTACGGTATAGTAGGTCGTTTAAATCCATGTTTCGGGAAAAGCACAAAATAGTTAGGAAGACTTATCTCTGCATAGATAAGAACTTCAAAATTGTTTAGTACAGTTCACACTAATTTTTTGTATACCTCGATGGGGTTCTTATTAGAACCAGGAAAGTTTATCTCCTTTATAGATAATGAGATTGTAATGTGTTACTCGTCATATATATATATATATATACACACAGACACACACGAAGTCTATAATTTATTCTGTTTAAAAACAAAAACACAAGCAAAAACCCAAATAGGTAAGATACTTAACTGCTAAGGTCCTTTAAGGAAGGCGGATATTACTCGAATTGTTTTAGTGAATATTGCAACTAACTGTGGCATTATACTTTAAGAATCTCTCTCACACCCACCTTTGAATAATGAAATAACAAGTACCGATTTGAATTCTGAGTTACATATGTATTTGTGGGAAAATGCTTTGAATACATCTAGTTGTATTCTGAACGAAGTCTCTCTGAAACATAATACACATACTCCTGATGAATTTTGGAAACCAGGCCCAGAATACTTTCAAGTGTGGGGGTGATTAGCAAAATGGTGCTAGTCTCTAACATAAGAGAAAGGAGTTAAGTCCTAAGACTGTTCTTACAGTAGTCTCGAACTATGTGTAGACAAGTAATTATGCTTTGAGAATATTTGTTTGTTTAGAATTAGAAATTCAAGCATATAGGTCAATACGATAGTCGAATTTCTTAATGCTATTCTCTTAGCAGATGTATTTCATATAGAAAATGGAGTACCTCAAAGTGTTTCTTCAAATGATTCACTTGCATCCCCTTCTATTTCTGATCATGTGGAAAAGATGACACATATAGGGGTTTTCCTAATAGTTCTAGTCCAACTCATTAAGAGGTAGATGAACCTGGAAAGCTAGGATTGCCAAGGTTTTGGAAGTGATTATCACTTATAAATATCAAGGGTGATCCTATAGCTTTCAAAGATTGCTATGACTTCTTCTTAAGTCAAGCAGTAGAAGACAACTGTAAAAAGCAAGATGGACTCGAATGTCCCTGATGAAACATGGGTATTTGTTCATCTCTTTCTGGGCTGTACTACTATTTGGTGTGTTTAGATTTTCATATCTAATGGGACCATGGATAAGTTTAAAGGCTAAATTGGTGGCTAAGGAATTTTTAAACAAAAGAAGGGAATAGATCATTTATACCTATTCTCTGAGGGATGTGTAGTTTATAAAGCTAATCTATCCTTTGGCTTATATGTGAATGAATAGTAACATGTGTCACTTTAATTTAGAGGAGATAATGCTGCATTCCTTGCTTGTATGTAGATGATCTTCTGGTAATAGAATCTAACTCAGATATTATCACGAAAACTAAGTCGTTCTTTAATACTAAGTGAGACGTGAAGGATACACGTGCTTCTCATGTAATTCTTGGCTTCAGTCAGTTGGTTGTATAGAATTTCTCAATATAAAGAGAAAGATTGTCTATATTGTAGAATTAAAAAGTGACCACAAATCCTTATGTGGCTTATGTCGAGAATGAAAGTGGTATATCGGTTGCATTGGTTAGGCTTTCTCAATTTATTGAGAGCCTACAGTGTTTAGCTATTAATGGCTAGTGATATCTTTTCTATCTCATAGCTAGATAACCACATTACTGGTCCTAATAGAAGCCTTGGTGAGTTTTAGATAGGGTACTCAATTACCTTGAGGGCATAAGCATCACTGGGCCATCGTTGCAGATTCCCCACATATTTTGAGGGATTAAGTGATGTTAGCTGAACAATTAAAACTCTGAAAGCAATGGGTTGTTCGGCATGTGGTGTTACTTTTCACATTTTGTAGGGGTGTTGCCTCCATGAAAGTCTGTAAGATAAATTTCGATAATCCCGTCTTTGTATAGCCGAAATTATCAAAGTTGGATACGATTGAGACTGAAGTTGATTGTTTTGTATGGGTTGGTTTTTCCAATTTCGTATTGGAGTCAACCTCGTCTTCCCAGTGCAGTATATTGTGATAGTTGACCATAATTGCAAAGGCATGGAGTCATAAAACACAACCATTGGACTATAAAAAATTCCAAGTTAGATTGAGGTCTATAAGGGAATTAGTGTCTGATAGACTAATTGAGATTTGACTTTATGAAAACAAAGAAAAATGTTGTTGATTTGTTAACGAAAGGATTAGATCTATCGTTAATTTAATACTCCAGATTGGAGATGAGACTGAAATCCCATCAGTGGCATGTCTATGATAGCAACCCAACGTTCTACGTGGAAATCCCACAAAGAAGGTTGAATGTGGTATTAACAAGTCATAAGACATGTTGGAGCACCTACATATAGAGTGATACTTTGTATCTGGAATCTATCCCCTATAATTCTAGAAGGTCCTAATACTGCAAGTATAGTAAGAGTTTAACTGTTAATTGGGTCAAGTTTTTTAGACGAGATGCTAGCAGTGCATCTCTGGAGATGCCCAACTAAGTGAATGTAGTTGTTTGGCTGCAACTATGGAATGTGGTTATTCCTAAAGGCATTCATGAAAGACTAGGATATATGGCCTATAGTGTCAATCCTATGGATTAAAACATAGCTAGTAGCTTGTTGTTACTGACAGACGCTGAATAAAATCACGGGCTCAAATTCAAGGCTTAGTTCCATTTGGTCCGGTAGCAGCTGACGTTAGATAACTTATACAACGGTCAAACTGGGAGGTACCATTGTTGAGAGCAAGCTACAATAGCTTGGGTAAACCTTCAAATCTATTGATTTATGGGGGATTGTTGTAATTAGCATGTACAAGTTGCTAATTTGAAAATAATGATTTAATCGAAAATGGATGCCAATCATAATGGGAATCCATAGATTAAGTGAGGAGAATGAAAAAAAAGAGTCTTGTCTCACATAGAAATATGATGAGAAAGCCTAAGGATCTTGATATATATATATATATATATATTTATATAAGGTGGATGTGGTGGTAAGTGTTTGTTCACACTAACTCTTGTCCCATATTGATAGTTTATAGGTTATATAAACTCTTATATTGATTTTTAGGTCAATGGGTGTTTGAAACGATACGTAGACTAGAGTGGTTGGGGTTGCCCCACACGCGCGCCGCCGTCGCCTGCCCGTGTTGTCCCGGCCCAGCTCCGGCGCGGGCGCTAGGATGAATGCCTCAGTATATATCTTTTTGTAACAAAAAGCTTTATTTTTATAAAACCTGGGACAATTTTATTCTTTCATGAAAAACATAACAGGATTTCGTGGTATAAATCTGGTTTGATTTTTGAAATTACTTAACAATTTTTTTTTATGATTAATGTTGTTGATTAATTCTGTTTAATTCAGGATTTTCTAGATTAAAATTCAGCATTATGGCACTTAAATTTTGATTTGAAAATTGAAAATCCATTATCAGGTTTTTAACGGGCTTTAATTTGGTTTTTAAATGCAAAAGTGGGGGAGTTCGACTTTGTGCTCCTAGAAAATGCTGTGAAAATAACGTTTCAGAAAACACATAAAACGAGCTTACCTTCGAGCATCACCAGAGTTCTCTACCGAGCTCTTCAGAGCTTTTCACCCAAGAATTCTAATTTAGATTTTTATCATTTTTCTGGCGAGTGAGTGTTTTTTCGAGGTGTTTTTCAACACAGTGCAATGCTGAAAAATAGAATCATTTTATCCTTAAAGAAGTGACGATGTACCCGAAGCACTCTATACAGGGCGTCTAATTTCTTCAAGGCAAACAGAACCTCATTTTGTAATTCCGTTGTAATGGCTTCATCTTTGTTGCTTGGTCCATCAAAGACTACTAACTCAGACCATCACTTCACGAGTCTAATCGCTGAATTGCAGCAGCAATTGCGGGACCAACTTGATGAGGTGGAGGAGCTTAGAAATGATCTATCTCAGCAGGCGTATTATTATCATTGGTCTGAAAGGAGGGCTGATGAACTGGAGGACAAGAATTCTGAACTCCAGCGGGAAATGTTAGCATTGAAGTCAGACCACGAAGAAGAGCTGAATCAACTAAACCAAGAGAACCACTAGCTTAACAACGAAGTCTCTTAACTCAGAGAGACTCTGTAACAATACTTAGAGATGCATGTTGCCTAACCATAGGAAGATCTAGAGGAATTCCCCGTGGAGATTCCTGACGAGGATGACGAACTTACTGATGGAAATGTCATCGACTAAGTGTATACTCGAGTTGCTTTTGTACAACTCGAATGAGCTAAGTTTACTGCTTTAGTTAATTTAACATGTTAAATTTTCTAATTCATTATTATGTTTTTATATATAACTCAATGAATGAATTTGAATTGATGTTTAGATCATTTTTAATACACTACCCCTAAAAGCGTTGTTTTCAACAATGTATACCAATCATAAGAATGGTATTTAAATGTGATTCATTTCTATTCTTATTACATTTCTAAATTTATTTCATTCCTACTCAATTTTATTTTTATATACCAATCATGCACGGAATCCTACGAAGTAAATATATTGTTCTAGGAAGGCATTTCAAATATTTTAATGATAGGGAGTGTGGGGTGATAGTGAAAATAGTGATATTGGATACTTATAATTATGAAATAATAGTTTTAAAAATAACATACTATTTTCTATAAAGAGAATAATTAAGACACTGTTAATGAATTAGTTTATATTTTGATTACAGTGAATATATTTGATTGCCAAAATGTGCGTAAGACTCTAACAAGTGCAGTAATTATCAAATAGTATAGAGGATATCGTCTCTATAAGAACTCCCTAATTATTTGGACCGTGGTGCTACTACTAAGAGAAATTAATCGAAAATTGAAAAATACCAAGTTAGAGAAAATTCAATAGTGATCTATCGGTTCAACTGATTAATCCATTGGATTTCAATTTCACAAACCAATCCAACAACCCACTTATTTTCATAAGTTGAGGCATTTTTCTAAGATAATTTGATACACTTTCTCAAGTATATCTAACCTATTATGTAAGAACTAGAGGATCTCTTTTTATCAATTTCTCGACATAATAATGTATTAGAATTTGTGAAAAATGTATGCACTCAAATGAATCATGCCCATGTATTTTTACATGTCAATATGCATAATCCTTTTCATTTCATCTACAAATTTATATAACTCAAAGAAGTGATCAAACTCTTAATTACAAATTTATGTCTCTCTCTCTTAGCCTTCAATAGTTCCACGTAAATAAATAAATATAATATTGGGCTGGCCCTAACCTAAACTATTTTTTTTTCTTTATTTCATTTGGGTATGCCAACCTCATAAATTTTCTATTAGGTAGGATGCGGTAGAGTACGAAAGTACCAATATGCATTTTTATTAGAAGTCATTACAAGAAAATTCAGGCTTAATTGTATTTACTATCCCGTATATTAAGGGATGTGGCAAAATAAGGACATTAAATATAGGGGTGGAAAATACTGTCTTGGAATTAACTTTTTTTGGTAATTGCAGGACTCCAGCCACCGAATTTTTGAAAGTGGTCGGAATTTGCTGACGTGGACAAATATAGGGTTTCTTCGATTGGGGAAAAAGCTGACTGGGCATATTTTAAAAATATCCTGCCACATAAGTGCTGACATGAAAAAAATATATAAAATAAAATTTAAATTTATATTATGTGTATAATTATATATTACATTATTATATAATATAAATTTAAAATTTATATTATATAATAATTTTATTTTTATGTTATATAATTTTTAAAATTATATTTAAAATATAGTTTTTTTAAGTTATATTATATTATAATTTTATTTAATTTATAATTATATACATAATGTAAATTTAAAATTTATTTTATATATTTTTTTCATGTCAGCGCTTATGTGGCAGGGTGTTTTTAAAATATGCCCGGTCAGCTTTTTTCCCAATTTAAAAAAACTCTAAATTTATCCATGTCAGCAAATTTCGGCCACTTTTAAAATTCCGGTGGCCGGAGTCCTGCAATTGTAAAAAAAAAAAGTTAATTCCAGGCAATATTTGCCACCCCTGTATTTAACGTCCTTATTTTGCCACTACCCCTAATATATGGGACAGTAAATGCAATTAAGCCAAAAAATTTAGTATTGGTTATAATTTTATTACTTATGGACTAAAAATATGATAAATAATTATTATTAATAATTATTAAACAAATACAATTGCAAAAATTTATATTATCCACTATGAAAATTATTTTTACCATGGTTATGAGCCATAATAAATGTTTTTGCTATAGCTTTTAATCATGATAAATGTTTTAGCTACATTCACAAAAACCATAGCCAACGACAGTTGTTTAGTCGTGATGAATGACTACTTATTTGTAACCATAGTTAAATGTTTAAATTTTTCTAGTGAGTAGACTTGAATGCACTGAAACTCGACCCATTGATAGCCCTCGGTAACGAGATTGGCATCCGAGACACGAAAAAGGATGATACGAAAGCAAACAACTCAAAATTTATTCACAATTCCTCAAAGGTGCATGAGCACAACACCTCCAAATCCAACCAAAACTTCAAATAATAAAAGGATGGTAGAAAAACCAACTGCAAAATGGAGAATCAACATGCCCTCGATCTAACACAATTGCATGATCATCTTGGGCATATGATCACCTCTTTCCACCCTTGCCTGCGGCGGCTCCTCCTCCTCCTCCTTGTCCATCGGCCGGGGGCAAGATAACCATTTCCCGTTGCGCCTTGATGATTTCCGTCAGCCTGTCATTGCTCATCCCAAATGCAGCTGCAAACTCAGGCCCTCTCACAGCATGGAGCAATGAGTTTGCTCCCACTAGGAATTGAGGCTTGTTGTTGCGAGCCGAGGTAGTGAACCCCAAGAACTCGAACGGGCCGGGGCCGGTTGGTGAGGCAACTTGGCAAAACGGGAAGAAACGTGGTATCCAGAAGACGTCGCCCTCTTTCACTTTGGCGTTCATGGCCAGACTTCCATTGGGATACACTACTTGGATTGTTCCAGCTCCTCTTAATACTATTCCGTACTCTGTTGCTCTTGGATTGATATGTGGTGCCATCATTGACCCCTGCATTTTGTCAATACACATTCTAAAACCATAAAACAATGTTATAGCATTGTAAACAAAATTGTCATTTTTTTTTAAAGGGATAATCTGCTCATATGCAATATCATATAAAGTAAATTACATTAAATCTCAGTATAAACTATATGTTGTGCCTCAAGTGTGAGATGGCCCATTGAGTTTGGATGACTTATTATTCATCACATATGTCAGTCATATCTAGGGATGAGTGTCGGGTCGGATAGTGTGGGTTTGGAAGAAGAAGTAGAAGGTTTTTGTTGGGAGGAAAGAAGAAGAAGAGGGAGGAGGAGGAGAAGGAGAAAGAGTTAGAGGAAGAAAGAGGTGGAAGTCGAAAATTCTAAACCCAAGTCAAACATGTCTTTGAACATATTTTACTTTTTTTTAAGAAAAAAAATTCAAGTACCTGATCAGGTAGTTCAAGTAGGACTCCCCTACACAAATCCAAACAAGAAAAATGCAGTCTTGGTCCACTAATATAGGCGTGGTGGCACTTTTGGTCCAGGACCTTTCGAGAATAGCAATTCAGGACAATATTTTTGAAAAAGTTGCAATTTTAATCCACGAAGCCCTAATTTCGTCGGATTTAGTCATGTAAATCCGGCACTAATGGCCGTCTCAGTGAATCCATATCAGCAATTACTGCTGGATTTCCCACTTATTCACCACACGTGCCAATCACATGACTAAATTCGGCAAAATTAGGGTTCCGTGGACTAAAATTGTCACTTTTTCAAAAATATTGTCTTGAATTGCTATTCTCAAAAGGCCCCATACCAAAAGTGCCACCACTCCTATTTTAATGGACGAAAATTACATTTTTCCCACCCAAACACAATGTTTTGATTTTGAGCATCGAGTTACCTTATTTATAATTTTTTCCACAAAAATATCCGAAAAACTAATTCGAACCCGAAAGCCCACCCCTAGTGAGCATATCTTTCATACTTAGCCAATCATGAGAACCATATATAATAAGAAGTTGTTGGTTGCAAGTCTTGGTTGGGGTCGAGAATAATTAACCACGAAGTTTGCAAGAGGACTTTACCTTTGTGAGATGAACTAGATAAACACCAACATCATCATGTCCGAGGGGTGAATAATCAGATTCATCCAATGTTTTGGTCCATCCATAATTATTTTCGAAGTCAGGCTTCCTGTCATAGATGTTGTAAGAATCTGGGCCGTTGCTCATTTTGCTTCTCATATTCTCCCTCTGGCCTACCTTTCCAAACAATTTGAACAACAACTTCCTGACAGACCATGTTGCTTCTCCATCTAATTCTTTCTCTTCGAGAGCTTCTAATCCAGTTTGTACAATTCTCCTCATGTGTGTAAGTTTTTGGTGTTGGTCCATGTCCAAGAATTTCGACCAAGGAGAACTAGTGTCTGATAAGTATACGATCGGACCATTTTCTTGCCGCCTCAACATTTTGCGCAATTTGGCTTTAGACACCTATCAACGAACACAAACCACTAAAACAGTAGAAAAAGTATGATTTTTCGCTACGATTAATTGTTATGATAAAAAAAAATAAAATTATGGCAAATACAAATGAACTATACAACTTTGCAACGGATTAATTATTATGGTAAAATAAAATAAAATTATGGCAAATACAAATGAACTATACAACTTTGCAACGATCATTAACCGTTGTTTCTGCAGGTGTGGCCAAAACATTAGTTATGACAAATGTTTTTGTTATGATTAAAAATCATGACAAATATTGATAATTACCGTGGCAAAAACTAAAGTTTTTGTATTGGTTTTTTTAAATCGTGGTTAATATTATTGATGTATTACCATTTTAATTTGGCCCGTGGTTATTTATAGTGTAGCGAAAAATCAATATCTTTATAGTGAAATAGGAAGGCAAAATCGCATTTTTAATCCCATAAATTAGTATCATTTGTTGATTTTCTCACATTACATTACATAAGTTAGAAATTTTCTCATTTTCAGTTCTCACGTGACTTTTCTGTCCAATCACGGGGCCGTTAGTCGAACATATGTTTGAGCTAACGATCCCATGATTTTTCCATTAATTATTGAAAGGAAAATTCACGTGAGGACTAAAAATAAGAAAAATTCTAACTTATGAAATGCAAAGTAAGAAAATCATAATAAATAAGAATAAATAAAAAAATGGCCCTTGTAGATGGGACCAATAATGCGATTTTTCCAAAAAGGGCATTGATGAATTCATCACTTACATTGAATGCAGTTGACAACGTTGAGTGATCAAAGCCAGAAAGAACTGATGTTGGATATGTTCCACCAGCAATGAAGAAAGACTGCCAACATTTATAGAATCAACAGACTTATAAATAGGAAGGAACTCTGTAAACTAAGCATATAAAGGTCCATATATAAAATCAATTGTAGTTATATTTTTCAAGGATTAAATGCAATTTGCTCCCCGTGTTAACAAAAAAGAGCAATTACCTACTGTGAAAAAATAATTAGCAATTTACCCTTTATGTTATTCAAAATGCAACAAACAACCCCCTCACAGGGGGTTTTTTGCTCCGTTTTTTGGGGGGGGGGGGGGGGGGGGTTTGCTCTATTTTTTCAAAACACAGGGGGTAAATTGCTATTTATTTTTTCACAGGGGGGTTTTTGCACATTTTGCATATCACAAGGGGGGTAATTGCATTTTTTCCTATTTTTCAAAGATAGTGATGAAGGGAATAATCAACCTAGAATACGAAAGGTTGACACTCTAAAAAATAGTACATACATAATTGGTATTAAAGGTATTTTTCATTATTAAGTACTAAAGTGTGATATGGTAAGTAGCATAATTGTCTCTAATGTATAAAATCTAGAAATTAGTTCAGGTTTAAAAGGATAATGTATGAAATCCAAAAAAGAGTCCAAATTCAAGGAGATAGTCGAACACAATTCAAGCTACTTATCAATGCAACAATAAATGACAAACCACTATATAAGCTTTATCAGGAGATGGAGAAGCAGACGGAGATCATATGATAGGGTAATTGTGCTAAATTGCACTCAAAATTAATAAAATTTCAGTTGATAATATTTTTTGTATCATCAAATAGATTTTTAAATTTTACTTGGATTGCGTGCATCCCCAAACTCTGTGATGTATCAATGCTGCAGATTACGTGAAGCTTCTGCCTCTTGGCTGTGTTCATCAAATAAAAAGGTGATCCAGCCGAGATCCTATATATATCTCCACTCTTGATGCTCTTTTCCACCAATGCATCTTTGCATATATGCCCAATTGTTGCTTCTCCTGCAATAATTTAATTCAGCTAATTCAATCCCTTATCTTATCCATCAATAAACAAAATTAAAGTATAAATAATTCTTCTTACAACGCTTAATTTTTAGCTATAGGATTAACTAAAAGTTCCATGCATGCTACCCGCAGTACAAAAACAAGTATATTTAATTATGATTAATTGTTATAATTAATGATAAATAGCTGTAAGAATTAGTCATTGACCACGATTATGTAATGATTGGTTTTACGGAGGGTGGTTAAAAATTTACCATGACTATGTTTTTACTATGGCTCTTAGTTGTGACGAACAATTTTTTTATGGTGGAAAAATAATTTTTTGTATTGATTTTATTTAATCATGGTTAATAATTGTTGTTTACGATTACGATTTTTAACCATAACTATTAAAATTGTAGTGAATGGTAAATTTTTTTTCTAGTGCCATATCTTTGATTGAATCTTTAGCATGATAAAATCAACTGTTTACATGGTGATTGGGTGTCCATCGAATATTTTTAGATCAATTACTATATATTCAGACAGCAAAAACATGTAGACAACAGCACAGTTAATTATTCTTATAAAATGAGTGAACTCCAAGTCCTAGATCAATCATATTAATTTCATATAGTCCTATAAATAGCCTAAAACATAGGATTAAATGTATTGAATTTTCTCAATTTTGGAACTATTTTGAAAATCTTGTAAAGCAAATAATTATGTACTAATTGTGTCGAGTTTTTTCGAGGACCACTTTGAAAATCCCTATAAAATAGAGGACTAAATATGTTGAATCACTTTTCTATGGTATTAAAAGTATAAATTTACCTATGATCGAACCTAGAAGCTAAACTCAGCCTGATAATAATGATTGTGTCGATATAAACACTCCCTAAATATTAAACCTTCGAGAGAAAGAGGGATCAATAATATCAAAGATACGAAAAATTCTAACCCATACCAGATTTGGCCGAACTTGAACCAATTATAAGGCAAGTGTAATATACTTGTCGTGTGACTGGTGTACGGTTCATGAAAAATGACATCCAATCATATATATGGCAAATAGGGTTTAATGCAATTTACCTCCCTGTGATATTGTAAATGAGCAAATTACCTCTCTATGAAAAAAAAATTAGCAATTTACCTTCTTGTGTTATTTAAAATAGAGCAATTTACGCCCCTAGATAGGGGAGTAAATTGCTCCATTTTAAAAAAATACGAGAAGGTAAATTGTTTCATTTTAAAAAACATAGGGAGATAAATTGCTATTTTATTTTTCATAGGGGGGTAATTTGCACATTTACAATATCGCAGGGGGGTTGCTTGCATTTTTTTCAGGGCAAATATACCATACTTGGTCCGTGATTAATTCGATTCGATCACACCTAATTCGGGTAAGAATTGATTTTCTCAAACATTATACATTTACCTGTGCGGATGAAGAGGATGAGGCTGGAATCAAGGTAATGCGGGATGAAAAGGCTTCTAGGCTCCATAGTAATGAAACCAATATGCATAGGGTTTGTATTTAATTTGCCTCCAAAACCTCTGACAACCTTCATTTCTCCGGCGTCAGTTTTGACGACATGCTTTGTTTCTTGCAACAAAAACCATTTCTCCCGTTTCCTTTGCCACGCGCCGCCGTTGCTGCCTCCGCTCCTCCAACCTTCATCGTCATAGCCACCCACAGCGGCCACGATTGGTACGAAAACTACAAGAACTAGCACATACAATGACCAAACTTTGTTTCCCATTTGATTCTAAGTTTTTCTTTTTCACTCAAAGAAGTTTGTATTAATAATGCGTTTTTCAGAGTGTAGTGTGGAAGATTTTGGAGTTTTAGGCGAGTTTAAGTAGAGGGGGAAGATGAGCAGAAAGGGGCACAGGTGGAAGTCATGCATGAATTTTTGGGGATAGTAAAGACGTAGTTTTAGATTTATGGTCAGAAATAGTGGATCTCATCTTGAGACAAGGTCATTGGATTTACACGGCCAAAATGCTTTTTAGTCCTGTAAGACTAGCACATTATTTATTTTGGTACCACAATTTAGGTAGGTGGTTATTTTAGTTCTCAAAAAATTGAAAAACGTGTTTTATGGGACCAAAGAACCACCTACCTAAGTTGCACGTGATTTTTTGGGACAAAAAAAAACTAAAAAGCGTGTTTTATGGGACTAAAATAGCCACCTACCTAAATTGTGGTACTAAAATAAATAATACCTTAATTTTACAGGACCAAAAAAATATTTTACCCGGATTTACATTCATAGGTACTATACGTTTATAGGTGTATTATGGATGTATGGATGGTTTTGATCAGGAGACAATTAATCTTGTAATTATTTTTTCTTTTTCATAATTAATCTTGTAATTATTTTTCCTTTTTCTTTTCATATTACAAGTTCTTTGAAAAATTAAATTTATGTAGAATACTATTAATATATAAAATTCAAAACGAAATTAATTGTTAATAATTGGGTTATGAGTATATATATAACAATAGAGATAATAAATGAATTTATTGTGATTATTATTGTATGACAAAACAATTATTTATTGAAATCAAAATATCTTTTATATCTATATATATTTCTTAAAAAGAGTTTCATTGTTCGGATTATTACAGAAGTTTGTTAATATTATAGTCTATAAGTATTATATGTAAAAGTACTAGTGTAATCCTTGCGCTATGCACGGGTTAAGATATTAAATTAAATTTTGAATGAAAATAAAAACAGAAGTCACAAATATTTATATATTTTTTTATTTGTATAAACTTAAATATTTAGTCCATTTCGAGAATGGTGAAGTATATATTTTTAAAACAGTTGCATATGTTCATAGTACTTTCATAGAATTTTTTTTATTTTTGGTCCCATATTTTAGGACTTTTTTTTTATTTGGTCCCATTTGTTGTATTTGTCTCACATTTAGTCTCATGTTCAAATTTTTCTCAAATTTGGTCCCAAATAATATTTTCTGTCAAATTGTTAATGGAGCCGTCAACAGTGACAGAGTCTTGCCCCAATAACAGACTTGATGGCTCCATTAACAATTTGACAGAAAATAGTGTTTGAGACCAAATTTGAGAAAAAAAATTAAATAAATGGGACTAAATATAAGACAAATACAACAAAAGGGGCCAAATTAAAAAAGCCCTAAAATATGGGACAAAAAAGGGATTTTCTCTTAGTTTTGGTAGCATTCCATTTAGCTTGCTGCTTTGGTTTATCCTTTGCTCATATTCCTTCTGTTATACTATTTCTTGAATAATGAAAGTTTTCACCTTTTTCCCTAAAAAAAAAAAAAAAAAAAAGCGTGTTGATTAAGTAGATCATATTGTACGGTGCACATTATTGAAAGTTGATTTCAAATAAAATTTTAGGTACACTAGTTATGCAAAATAAGTTTTTTAGTAACAAATTATTAAGCAATAAATTAGCTTAACTTTACAATAATTGAGAAGAATCATAATTTATAATACATGAAAAACAACATTTAGTTGTTTCTAAATACTCAAGAATTAATAATAAGGGCAAACACATAAATTATAAAGCTATAAAACTCCAGAGAAGAACACTTCATTATTGTAGACTTCAATAGAAAAACTAAAAGAAACAAAATTTGAAACATAAAACATACATTAATCAAGTATGAAAATCTTTTTGTATTGTAATATATACAAATCTATGAAGTTCACAATATATTTTATGTAAAATTTTAATAGAGAAATATTCATAAAATCATCCCATTAAGGAAACACTACAAAAAAAAAAAAAATATTTTATTGGAACAGATTTGAAACGATCAGTTAAATTTTTCAAAACATGTTTATTAAATTTGAAACGACCTTTGTAACGGTTAGCCATCCGTTGCTTTGACAGGTGTTACAAAATATTTGTAACGGCATATTAAGAAGCCGTTACTAATTGCACCGGCTTTCGGCCCGGCCATTGTCACCATTCCAATGTCTGACCAGATTTAGACGAAAGAGTTGTAACTGTGTTTGGCCGCAGTAGAAAATATTAGATTAATTTTGGAATGGCTCTTGTAACACATATAGTTATAAGTCTACTATGCTATTGGAATAGTCTTTGTATCAATATTTGGGACGGTTGCTGCCTATTCGTTTGTAATAGTTTTTGTACCTCATCGTGTAGCATCCTTTTTAACATATATTCTAATGGCTTTTGTGATGCCTATTTGTGTAAATATGTATTAGTTTTGTAATGGCTTTTGGATCGGTTATTATTCTTTTTTAGGAATGGTCGTTTCAACGGTTTCGTAAGATATTTTTGTTACTCACTTAGGAACGATTCTTTTAACAGTGTTTGTAATGATTTTATATTTTTTCTTGGAACGATTTTTGTAATTGATTCCAAATTTTGCGAGTAACTCAAAAACCATTACACAGGCTGTTATAAAGTTAGCATATCTTTTTATTTATATTTAAATTATTATATCAATTTTTATAATATTTTGTTTACAATTTTAGTTACAAATATTTTGTTGAGTTTATTAAATATGAATTTTTTTTAAATATATTAGGTAGCAACAAAAGTAACAATTTACTTTAAATAGTGAAAATATTGTAAAAAAAATGTATTTTAAATTTACATACAACTTTTAAGTAAAAAAAACCTAAACCAACCCTAATCTAGATCGTGCTCCTCGTCGGCTGCATCTGCACCCTCTTGTCCCTCAGTGTCGGGAGCCGGGAAATCAATTGGAGGCTGGGACAATTGGGCTAGTGGAGAGGGGGCTTCAGTGGTCACCCTATGCTCCAACAACTCCTCGATCCTCGTGAGCCGATAATCGAAGTTTAGGCGTTAGGGATGCAGTGGCTGGGGTGGTGGAGCAGTAGACGAGCAGCTGGGGTGTGATGGTCCAACGATGGTGTGGTGGGTCACGGAATCGAGACCAAATACACGACCCCTTTTTCGACCGCCTGCTACCAACATCCTATTGCTTGGTCATGGCCACCAAGTTTTGAGAAGATGATAGAGGATCTTGCTGATCAACCGTTTGTGGGGTATGTTTTTCCTCCATCATCTTTTAGAACGTCTCCTGTGAAATGGATTAAGTGATCAGTAAAAATAAATAAATTAATTTCAAATTAAAATAAAAAATTCTAACTGACCGAGCTATTTACTGCGACCTCCTCTGCCCTCTGCCCGTTCCATTGCCTGTAGTCCTTCCTTTTGTATACTTTGGAGAAGACCTCTATCTGATTGACAGATCGATCGAGTTGTGCCTCCTGTCCAAGAGTCAAAACAAATATGTAAGTAATTAATTATTATAAAAAAATTAAAATAAAAAAAGAAGACGCTTACCATCTTCCTTTTGTGCATCCCAATGGAGGATGATCCGCTGTGGTACACCATTGTTGCTGCTGGATTGGCTGCCCGGTTGGCCTTATTCTTCACCGAGGCCGCCTTGAAATATGGGGTCGACCAGTATTTCAACAGCTCTTTGCCAGATCTGATTGGCCAGCCAAAACGATCAGGACAAGTGTGCTCGGGCGTTCACGAACCGCTTCCGCAGGATCCTACCGGCCTGCCACTTGAAGACCCTGAACATTGATTCGTCATCTCAGTCCTACCAGTAAGTAAGCTACAAATTGACATAGTAAAAAAATTGTTAGCCATAAAGCAAAAATGTTAAAAAAATTAAAATGAAAAAAGTTAAACAATTCTTACCTTTAGATTGTCAAACCAGAAGACCTGGTGTTCCTGTGGAATTTAGGATATACATCCCTATGGATGAGGATTATGGTTGCGCACAGTAGCATTGATTGTGTTGTGAAAATTTTAATCCGACTTGAAAAAATTAATTATTAAAAATAGAAAAATAAAGTGAAAATAAATTAATAAAATTATTTATGTTACCTTCCATCGCGAAGGCTGATATAGTGACGGCTAGAAGGTTGTGGCAGTGGTGGCGCATCCCACGGTCAAGGGGGGCCTGTGAACTGCTCACCACCGTGTCCGAGGTCCCCTTTGTGGCTGGATTCACTGGCAGGATCTGTGGCACGGATGTTGGCTCTAGTGGTGTGGGTGGTAGGAGTGCTTTCGCATCAACGACGGGAGCAGGAATGGACGGGTCACGACCACGACCACGACCACGACAACATCCTAGAGGGGGCGGACCACCGGTCGTCATGGATCTATATATAACTTGAAAAATTATAATATTAAGAACTATTAATTGTATTATATTATGTATAAAATATTATTGATTATTAGTAAAATAATATCTTGTCTTAAAGTATATTACTAAAATATGCACTAAATTCTATAATTTTTGTAAAACGTGCACTAAATCCTTGTCATTTTTTCTAAAATGATACTAAAATCCAACAATTTTCCTAAAAGGTGTACTAAGTCCAAACCATTTTTGCACTTTTCTTAATTATACTAATTTTCCTATTTTCATTTATCCTAAAATGATAACAATAATATGTTATAAATATATATAGTATTATAATGTTTATAAAATCTATCATAATAATAGTTTTCTGTATAATATATTAAACATTATCATCAACCATTACAAACTATATTATAATATTACATTTCCTTTTAACATATTATAAACTTAGATATTAAATTATTTTTCCTAAAATTTATACTAAATCCCAACAAGTTTCCTAAATTTGTACTAAATTCTAACAATTCGACTAATTTTTTGATTTTGATGAATATTCACAAATTTCAAGAAAATTTCATAAATTAAAAGAAAATTCCATAAAATTACAGATAATTCCATAAATATACAAAAATTATAAAAATTCCATAAATTTGCAGAAAATTTCATAAATTCACAGAAATTACAAAATTATAGAAATTCCATAAATTTACAGAAAATTCATAGAAAATTATAAAAATTTCCATAAAATTACAGAAATCCCATAAATCACAAAAAAAATATTCAAAACATATTATTTTTCTTCAATTACAGAAAATAAACCCAGATTTCAAAATTACATAAAATTCCCTAAAATTACAGAAAATCCATTAATTACATAAAATTACATGAAATTTCCTAAAATTATAGAAAAACTACATACTAATTTACACAATATATTCAACAATTTAACAAAAAATATTTTTCTCCAATTACAGAAAATACATGAAGAAAATAGAAAATATACATTCCAATATTTAAAAAAAAATGGGCGGGGGGTGTTGAACGACGGAGGACAGAGGTGCAGTGTAGTGGTGACGGCGACGGACAGAGGTGGTAGTGGTGGCGGCGGCTGATAGAGGCGGTGGTGGTGGTGGATAGAGAGAGAGAGAGAGAGAGATACAGAGAGGGAGTTTCGGAGAGGGAGATGAAGAGAGGGAGGGGTCAAAAATCTGCAAAGTGTCCCATTTATATAAAAATTTTAGAACGGACCAAAAGGGATTCCAAAACTCCTATCTGCTTACATGGCCGTTCCAAACGGAGTTACCAATTTTGAAGTCGTATATAAAGCTGCTCCAATCGAGTTCCAGAACTTATACAGAAGATTTATCCTAATCATAAACGGCATCCTTCTGAGTTACCGTATATAAAACCGTTCCAAACTTACTTCCAAAACTTGTATAGAGTATTTATCCTAGTCCTAAACGATACCATTTTCAATTTTCGTATATAACGCCGTTCCAATAGCTTATATAAAATATTTATCCTAGTCCTAAACTACAGCGTTTTGAATTTCCTTATATAAAGCCGTTCCAACGGGAGTTACAAATAAGAAAATATTTTTCAAAAAAAATTAATAACAATTATGTAACACCCCTTACTTACTATATTAATATTAGGTATCATCTCTAAAAAATTAATTTCTTATCACCCATAAGATTTATTTTTTTTCACCTATTTCTAATTTAAAGTTTATTTGGGTTAATTTGGATTAAGACGTGATTATACGAAACTTGAGGGACAATTTGGTAAGTATTACAAAAATTTCTAAATTGATTAATAAATAAATTAAAAGTTGACGTTTGAATATACTAAAACCTCAAAGGATTAAATTGAAATTTTACCAAAATATTTGGGGTTCAATTATATAGATTTAAAAGTGGGGGGATCAATTTGTAATTTTTGCAAAAGTAATCAAATTAAAATATATATATATATATATATATATTTATATAGAAAATTGAGGAAAGAGTAGTGTGCACGTGTTCCCTCTGGACACCCGAAGCAAGACACTAATCCAAAAGTTACTTTCCCTATCCCTAAACCATGTCTATCTCTCTCTCTCTCTAAATATATATATAAAGAAAATTAATATCATATAACATTAATTTGAAAGCTGCTCCACTTTTAAAAATCGGACAGGAAAAGAATGTTGGTTTTCTTCATTTCATTCTATTCGTTTTCTTTCATTTCCTTATGATAATGATGTTTAGCAAATATTTTAAATGTTTATTTTACTAACCAATATTTAGTTAGTTGAGTATCCCTCAAAATTATCATCTAATTGGTTAATTGTGTTCTGATATGTTATTTGTATAAGTATGAGGATTGCTAATTAATTAAATTAATGTATTTCCTTGCTAATTTATCTAATTACCCCTAACTAATAGTTAAATACTGATAGTATATCATTATAACTCAAATTGAACTTATAAAAATTAATATTTTTAACCAATAATCTGCTCCAATATTAGTTCATTACAGTTGATTAGTAAGTTAGAAAATTGAAATGGTTGTCAAGAAGGTTCTCCCATATTATTTTGTTAATAATCAAATGCTGCACATTATTCTGTTAGAAGAGGTAACAATTAGTTTATTTTTTTTGAGAAGAGAACAATTAGTTTATTAGTTCCGTAGATAGTATATATATACTGAAAATTTTACTAGCTACCGTTTACTTAATATATAAGTTAAAAGAAAAAAAATGAATACTCAATTGTATGGCAGCCTGACTAGGTGATAATGGACATGACGCGTTGTAACAATTTGACAGATAAGTCGTTGGATTAATTTTGAAGTTGGACTCTTGTTACTCAACTCGTTACCACTGTGAGTGTCACTAACCAATTATTCTAGTTTTGCGAAAACTGGAGAAGTATATACTATTCTTCATTATAAATTTAGCCGTTGAGCATGATAATATCTTTAATTATTTCTATCATCACTTTCGAAGAAATGAAATGAGATTCCGTAAAAAGCCACATTTTGTCTTACATGGTTCAATGCAATTAGATTGCCTTTATTCATTTTTATGACAATTCTATATTGCTTGCAAGTAAATTCTGCCTTTAAGTGATAAGTATCATGTCCAGGTTATCTGTACTCCTGTACGACACGGTTATGGGTTTTCTATACAATGCGGTCATTAGGCCCGGGGCTGGACAGTTCACGGGGCACGCTGGGGTAGCATAGGGCTGCCAGTAGGGGCTCCGTCGTCCAGTTCCAATATGGGTGTCCTATCATGGACAGACTGGAGGTTTTCTGTGGTTGTGATTGGCGCCGCCATGTGCCTAGGCATGGCATTTCTAAGCAGTCACAGGGTCGTTCCCTGCTCGAAGGATAAGGTAGTAAATGGTCTTCTAGGAGTCAAAAGGGTGGTAACCGTCTGATCTGGTTCTTCACAGGCTTATGGCACTTCTTGATTTATTTTGGCGTACCTGTCCCTATGCGTTACTTTAAACAGATTTGCGAGCAAGCGATAAAAGAATTTTATGAAAATATATTTGTTTCAATTTCTTGCCACTGTTTTAATGCATATGCCCCCTATCACCGGCCTCACTAAGCCTTTGCATACATATTTTGTGTTGTTTCCTCTTCCAGACCTGGTGGATGCGGAGACTGAGGGCTAACGGCCTTACCCTATAAATAGGACCCACCTAATTTTGAATGAGTCATGCATGTACTTTGGAGTTAGGGCGTGGCTCCTAAAGTTTGTAGAAACGCTAGTGGTGTACATACGTATAACTAGGTGACTTTTGTACCTACTTTTGTTATGTAATTATTTGTAGGAGCATTTTAGAAATTTCGGTGCTGAGTTTGGATGGGTTTATAGGCGCTTTAGGATGAATCTCATGTACGTGTCGCACCCTGAGGTAGGAAGTTGTTTGTTGTCCGGGCTTTGGGGTGTGACCAAGGTGGTATTAGAGCCTTGGTTTGAAATGACGATGTTATTTTGGCATGTGGGATCTGTGGACTAGACCATATATTTATATGTCCTTTTCAAATGAACTATGTACCTATTAGATAACTTGGTACTAATAATATATCAATTTACAGGATGGAGTCAGTGGGAGGTAATGTACCAAATGTCGGGTGGGAGATTTATGTTAACCCGTTTGGGGAGTCTATAACAGTAAGGTGGGATAATCCTCATGTCATCTACATTACACGACCTGAAGACCAAGTAATTAGGAGTGTCCCCGACGATGTTGTCCTAGATATACTGGTTGATTGTAATAGGGTCCTCTACAAGCGAGATAAGAATGAATATGAAGATTGGACCATAATCCACCAGTAGAAGGACCTCATCCCTGAACAATTAGCTGAAATTAGAGGTCTCAAAAGACAATTAGAGGATTGAAGGCTGAATATAAAGAATATAAAAGGAGGACGTGGGAAAGACTAAGGCGTCTTTTGAACCTTTCTTCAGAAACAACTGATGTCACCTGGGCAATTATTGGTACTAGGATCGAGATAGTTCAAGGGCCTGGGAGACTTCTAGGGCAGCGGAGGAACGAGGAAACAAACAACTTGGTGCTAAGGGCTCTCCTAGTCAAAGAGAGGGTGGTGAGGGGGATGCTGATGATGAGGAAATAAGAACTATTTTTATATGACGAGAAAAGAAATAAGAATTATTTTTGATGGCTAGGTGTGATGGTTGTAAAATATTTTGGTTGTAATTAAGAGGTTTAAAGGGATTATTGTTTTACTTATGTCGTACATAGTGGTGCTAGCTTTGACGTTACTAGTTGGTCATCCCATATGTATGTACTTGTAGTTACATGCGATATATAAAAATAATAGTGTTATTCTAACTGTTTACCATCCGTAAGCTCAATTATTATTCAATATTTGATCTAAAAAATTTATCCCCTCGAAGAGAAATTTCATGGTTTGTTCATTTGTAATAATAATAGACATAATAAATAAAAGAATCCTGGTCAATCTTTAGATGTGTTAATTATTCCAAATACCTTCATATAGATAATGAATCCCATGTTTGGTAGAGGAAGACCTCGTAAACGACCAATGGGAGAACCTTAGAACCCTGAACCCCCTTAAATGAACAACCCTAATGCTGAATGAGTGAACTACCCAGAACAACAAGCTCCAGGAATAGCAGATATGGGACCTCTATTTGCCACCCTCCAACAATTCTTTCAATATGCTCAAGGGCAAGCTCTGCAGGCCGCTATACCTACAACTGATCAAGCTTTAGAGAGATTCCTGCGCTTCCAGCCTCCTAAATTCTTTGGGGAGCCGGATGATTACAAAGCGGAGAGTTGGCTGGATGAGATAGAGAAGATCTTTAAAGTGTTGAGGTATGATGATGAGCAAAAAATATCGTTTTCTACCTTTCGATTCGAGGAAGCAGCACACAACTGGTGGCGAGTGGTGGAAGCACAATGGCATAGGAAGGGGACTCCCCACACGTGGGCCAATTTCGTCAAAGATTTTAATGATAAGTTTGTTCCTCAAGTAGTGCGAGATAGATGAGAACAGGAGTTTGTCAATTTGATCAAGGAAATTGTACAGTCGCTCAATACGAAGCAAAATTTTACAAGCTCATCAAGTATGCGCCCTACACTGCTAGATGATGAGTTGAGAAGTATGAAGAAATTTATATGTGGCCTTCGCCTAGACGTCTAAAGAAGTATTTTGCCTTGTGGCTTAACCACTTACACAGCAGCAGTAGAGCGGGCCATGGAAATTGAGGCTGGACTTGTTGAATAAACTGATTAGAAGAACGTCTAAAGAGAGCAAGGCCGACACCACCAACTGTACAAGGTACCAGGTTCGGGAAAGGGCTTAATGTCCGGAGAACACCTCCTAGAACTCTTATAGAGATTCATAATGTGTCTCAACAGAACAGGGGTCTGTCGAACAAGGAATCTGATGGAAATTGTAAATTTTGTGGGCGTATGGGTCACACTGTTGATAGTTGTTGGAGAAGGATGGGGAAGTGTAATTGCTATTGCAGTGACCAGCACCTGATCCGAAATTGCCCGATGATTCAAGAGAATAATCAACAACCACAAACACGAGCTCAGAAGGACGGTGCGAATAAGCGTACAGGAACTGGGAATCAAGCTGGCAGACCTAAGATACATGCACGTGCCTTTGCACTGGGAAGAGAAGAGGTCACAAATCTGAAAATAGTTATTGAAGGTACAATCCGTATTTCAAATACATTTGGTTGAGTTTTATCTG
The DNA here is from genome assembly GCA_034509735.1 of Sesamum alatum. Classification (NCBI taxonomy): domain Eukaryota; kingdom Viridiplantae; phylum Streptophyta; class Magnoliopsida; order Lamiales; family Pedaliaceae; genus Sesamum; species Sesamum alatum. The sequence goes on from JACGWO010000008.1 coordinate 13,694,994, forward strand.
ATCCGGGGACCGCACATTCTTTCGTAGCCTCACATTTTACTCCTTATCTTACCGTTAAAGCTGAAGTTTTGCCCTATACCTTTTAGGTAAATTTGCCAATGGGGAGTAATGAGATAATTGATGTTTATATGAGTCTTGTGAGGTTAAGATTGAGGACCGAACGTTTTGGGCAAATTTAATCAAGTTACGACTTTAGGGGTATGGTGTTATATTAGGAATGGAGTAGTTGTACAAATATCATGAGAATTTAGATTTTTAGTCAAAAATCGTTAAATTTCGTGTTCTACGGGAGGCTAAGGTAGAACTGGTTGGCGAAAGCATACCATCCATTATGAGAATAATTTTTCCTCAAAGGCTAGGAAGATACTTAAAGGGATGGACTAGGATTCCTAGCTTATCTAATCAATAAACCCAAGGAACAAAATACATTAGAAGAGGTACCCATAGTGTCTGAGTTTTTGGATGTATTTTCGAAGAGCTAACCTCCTTACCCCCAGATAGAGAAGATGAGTTTGTAATTGAAACCTTGTCGGCGCGTCACCGATCTACAGAATGCCTTATCGAATGGCACCGGCTTAACTGAAGGAGTTGAAGAGTCAGCTAAAGGAGTTACTAGAGAGAGGATTTATTCATTCGAGAGCTTCACCGTGGGAGCTCCTGTACATTTTATTCGGAAGAAAGATGGAACACTTCGAATGTGCATTGACTATAGAGGGCTGAACAGTGTTACCATAAAGAACAAATACCCTTTACCCCAAATTGATGAACTATTTGACCAATTGCAAAGGTCACGAATTTACTCCAAGTTAGATTGGAGGCAAGGATATTACCAGCTAAAGATTCGAGAAGCCGACATCTCAAAAACTGCATTTAACACGAGATAAGGTTATTACAAATGTGTAGTCATGCCTTTTGGGTTAACCAATGCACCCACAACCTTCATGGATATGATGCATCGCATTTTCCAACCTTATCTCGACCAATTTGTGTTAATATTTATAGATGACATATTGATATACTCCAAGTCTGAGGAGGACCACAAAACCCACCTCCGAACTGTTCTACAAGTACTTCAAGAAAATAAGTCATTTTGCTAAATTTAGCAAGTGTGAGTTCTGGATACAGGAAGTTACCTTTTTAGGTCATGTTATTTCCGGTAATGGACTCTCCCTAGATCGTTCAAAGATAGAAGCTATAGTAGAATGGAAAAGACCTGAGAACGTCACAGAAGTCCCTAGTTTCCTGAGGTTAGCAGGATATTATCGAAGGTTCGTTCAAAATTTCTCAAGAATAGCCGTACCTTTGACAAAGCTCACTCAAAAGAATAACCCTTTTAGATGGGACGATGCGTGTGAGACGAGCTTCCAAGGACTTAAGAGACATTTGACCATTGCCCCGATACTAGCACTTCGAAATGGGACGGTAAATTTTGTTGTTTACACAGATGCCTCCTAGGAAGGTCTTGGCTGTGTTCTGATGCAAGATAAGGAGGTGATTGCTTATGCTTCCTGTCAGTTGAAGCAACATGAGAAAAACTACCCAACGCATGATCTGGAGTTGGCTGCGATTATATTTGCCTTGGCAAAATGGAGATACTACTTTTACGGAGCGACTTTTTACAATATACAACGAACCACCAGAGCTTAAAATATTTATTCTCTCAAAAGGACTTAAAACATGAGACAGAGACGGTGGATGGAATTTTTAGATAATTATGATTGCACGATTTAATACCATCTCGGTAAAGCAAATGTTATAGCAGGTGCGTTGAGCCGGTAACTTACTAATCAAAAAGATAGTGCACTTAGACGAACAGGACAACTCGACACGCTGAGATATAAAGAGAACATTAGATTTTGTCATGTAAGTGTACTATAAAAAATCGTTTTAGACATCAAGGAGGCCAAACATAGGGATGAGGAAATTCAAAAGTTGAAGAAATTAGTAGGAAAACGATCTAACTCAAATTTCACTATCGACCATGATGGCATCTTGAGTATTCGGGACAGGCTCTGTGTTCCAGGAGATGAGAGAATAAAGGATGAACTATTAAAGGAAGCTCACGATCACATTATACTATGCATCTACGTGGGAAGAAGATTATGAAGATTTGAAGCAGCATTACTGGTGGAACAACATGAAGAGAGACACAACGGAGTACGTTCAGAAGTGCTTGATATGTCAACAAGTTATAACGGAACATCAACAACCTGCAAGACTGCTTCAACCACTACCTATTCCCGAATGGAAATGGGGGTCAATCACTTTGGACTTCGTTACAGGATTTCCTACTACAAAGAAGGGTCATAACGCTATTTGGGTCATCATCGATAACTTAACCAAAATCCGCTCACTTCATTCCTATCAAGAAGTCGTGGCCAGTAACAAAGTTGGCAAAAACTTACATCAAGAAGATTGTCAAACTACATGGAGTTCCTAATAACATTATTTCTGATCCTCGGTTCACATCCCGCTTGTGGAAACATTTACAAGATCATTTCGGGAGCAAGCTACAATTTAGTACAACAAACCGTCCACAAAACTGATGGACAATCTGAAAGAACTATCTTGATACTGGAAGACATGTTACAAGCATGCGTATTAGATTTTGGGGGTAGTTGGAAAAAACATCTTCCTTTAATAGAATTTGGGTATAATAATAGTTACCGATCGACTATTCAGATGGCGCCCTATGAGGCACTCTATGGAAGAAAATGTAGATCACCGCTCCATTGGGATTTGAACGACCACAAACAACCTAAGGGCAATGAGAAGCAAAAGATACTACGGCCAGAATTAATGCAAGAAGCAATTGATCAGGTACGTCTTATACGACAAAGAATTCAGATTGCTCAAGTAAGGCAGAAAAGCAATGTTGATAATCGAATAATAGATCTCGAGTTTTCTGTTGGTGATAAAGTATTCCTCAAAGTTTCTCCATGGAAGGGAATTGTATGATTCGGTATGCGAAATAAGTTGAAGCCATGATACATCGGACCCTTCGAGATTGTACAACTCAAAGTAGCATATAAGCTAAAACCTCCAAACACCTCAAGGATACATGATGTGTTTCATGTATCACATCTCAAAAAAAGTATTACCCAGATCCTTCGCACATACTATAACCTAACTCGGTGGATCTTGAAGAAGACCTATCTTATCAAGAGAGGCCCATTGGTATCCTTGACAACAAGATCCAAGAACTACGCACTCGACGCATACCACTAGTGAAGGTGCTTGGGCAAAATCATGGTGTCAAAGAAGCCACATAAGAACGTGAAGATGATTTGCGTAAAAGCCATCCTAAGGTTTTCATCGAGCCAACGAATACAAGTTAGAATTCGGGGACCGAATCTTTTTAATGGGGGGAGAGCGTAACACCCCTTACATACTATATTAATATTAGGTATTATCTCACACAATAATTTCTTATCACCCATAAGATTTTATTCTTTTTCACCTATTTCTAATTTAAAGTTTATTTGGGTTAATTTGGATTAAGATGTGGTTATACAAAACTTGAGGGACAATTTGGTAAATATTACAAATATATCTAAATTGATTAATAAATAAATTAAAAGTTGACATTTGAATATACTAAAACCTCAAAGGATTAATTCAAATTTTACCAAAATATTTGGGGTTCAATTACATAGATTTAAAAGTGAGGGGATCAATTTGTAATTTTTGCAAAAGTAATCAAAATTAAAATATAGGATAAGCAAGATTAGTTTTTGCACGTGTTCCCTCTGGACACCCCAAGCAGACACTAATCAAAAAGCTACTTTCCCTATCCCTAAACCATGTCTCTCTCTCTCTCTCTCTCTCTCTCTCTTCTCAATATATATATACCAAGAAGTATTAATACATATAACATTAATTTGAAAGCTCCTCCACTTGTAAAAATCGGAACAGGAAAACGAAGGTCGATTTTCTTCATTTCATTCTATTCGTTTTCTTTCTTTTTCTTATGATATGATGTTTAGAAAAATATTTTAGATGTTTAGTTTACTAACCAATATTTAATTAGTTGAGTATCCCTCAAAATTTCATCCAATTGGTTAATTGTGTTCTGACATGTTATTTGTATAAGTATAAGGATTGCTAACTAATTAAATTAATGTATTTTGTTGCTAATTTATCTTATTGCCCCTAACTAATAGTTAAATACTGACAGTATATCATTATACTCAAATTGAACTTATAAAAACAATATTTGAGTGCTTCTTAGCATTAATATTTTTCACCAATAATCTGCTCCAATATTAGTAATTATAGTTGATTAGTAAGTTGAAAAATTGAAGTAGCTGTCAAGAAGGTTCTCCCATATTATTTTATTAATAATCAAATGCCGCACATTATTCCGTTAGAAGAGGTAACAGTTAGTTTATTATTTCAGTAGATAGTATATATATACTGGAAATTTTACTAGCTACCGTTTACTTAATACATAAGTTGAAAAAAAAAAATGAATCCTCAATTATATGATAGCCTGACTATGTGATAATGGACAAGACGCGTTGTAACCATTTGATAGATAAGTTGCTGGATTGATTTTGAAGTTGGACTCTTGTTTCTCAACTTGTTAACATGGTGACTGCCACTAACCAATTATCCTAGTTTTGAGAAAACTAGAGGGATTATGGACTATTCTTCATTATGAATTTACCCATTGAGCACGATAATATCTTTAATTATTTTCGTCATTACTTTCGAAGAAATGAAGTGAGATTCCGTAAAAAGTCACATTTTGTCTTACATGGTTCAATGGCGATTAGACTGCCTTTTTTCATTTTCATGACATTTCTATATTGCTTGGAAGTAAATTCTGCCTTTAGGTGACGAGTATCATGTCCTTGTTATCTGTACTCCAATACGACACGGTTATGGATTTTTCTATACACATGTGGTCTTTGGGCCCGGTGCTGGACGTTCACGCGACAAGCTGGCATAGCATAGGGCTACTAGTAGAGGCTCTGTCAGCCAGTTCCAATATGGGTGTACTATCACGGACAGACTGGAAGTTGTTTGTGGCTGTGATTGGCGCCACCATATGCCTAGGCATGGCATTTCTAAGCGGTCACGGGGTCGTTCCCTGCTCAAAGGCTAAGGTAGTAAATGGTCTTTTAGGAGTCAAAAGGGTGTAACCGCCTGATCTGGTTCTTCACAGCTTATTGTACTTCTGGATTTATTTTGGCGTACCTGTCCCTATGCGTTACTTTAAACAGATTTGTGAGCAAGTGATAAAAGAATTTTACGAAAATATACTTAATTCAATTTCTGCCACTGTTTTAATGCACATGCACCCTATCACTGGACTCACTAAGCCTTTGTTTACATATTTTGTGTTGTTTTCCTCTCCAGACCTGGTGGATGCGGAGAATGATGGCTAACGGCCTTACCCTATCAATAGGACCCACCTAATTTTGAAATGAACCACGCATATACTTAGGAGTTAGGGCATGGCTCCTAAAGTTTTGTAAAAGCACTAGTGGGGTACATACATAAACTATGTGACTTTTGTACCTACTTTTGCTACGTAATTATTTAAATGACCATTTTAGAAATTTCGGTGCTGAATTTGGATGGGTTTATAGGCGCTTCAGGATAAATCTCATGTACGTGTCGCGCCCTAAGGTAGGAAGTTGTCTGTTGTCCGGGCCTTGGGGTGTGACAAATTATTAAAAACCCTTACCAGACACATTAATGTTGAATAAAACATGCAATGTGTGGAATAACACAATTGAAAACATAATGCATTTGGAACTGAGATTGACATATAGTCAACAATATGAAATAAATTTGAATATTCATAATTGTTTAATTCGTATTACAGTGATGTACTATCATCTTTATATTTTTGTACTGCATCGCTTAATCAGACTGTTAGATATGATCAAGTCGAATAAAGAATGCATCGATGAAGTTCTAGTCTAATTTGGTACAAGGATGTCGAGATTTTGTATCCGGAACATATGAGTAGTTTTTCGAACCGGTGCATCATTGAATTAAGCCATGTGATTTTAAATCAGACCGTCAGATATGATTTAATTAATAGAGTCTTATATGTATTTAAGTTAATCTGGTACACGCAAAGTAAGATATCGTACTTGGAAACATGGTGTGTGAAATTTAAATACATATTGTGATGGCTTTAGTAGATCCTAGTAATATAAAATTTTGGAACGACTATTTAACCACCCAAGTGACAAGATCTTAAATTTGGACCCCGTCCAAATTTTTAAAATTTTCTGCCAAACCAATAAAATGGAACGACGTTTAGAACGGCCTCTGTCTCTGGCCATTCCAAAATATTTAATTTCACCCCTATAATTTCGGCTAGCGCCAAATAAAATTTTGTAAGCCTGCCAATTATATAGGTATTTGGAACGACCATTGTAACGGTTTGGTTTATTAATGGTTGTTCCAATTCTAAATATTTTTTTTAAAAATATTCATAAAATAATATAAACTTAAATATTTCATTACAAAATAATTTAAAATATTCATAAAATAATATAAATTTAAATATTACAGCATCATCTACATCAGTCTCGTAGTTCTCGAAATTATCTTGTCATTCTCGTCTTCTTCAATATCGGTGTAACCATGGGGCAAACGGGATGTTCCTGCTCCCGGTTGAAGTGCCATAGAAAGATCAACAAAAGTTGTATGTCATGATGATCATGCAGGCCGTACATCTGATTGTCCGTTGCAACTTTAGGGATAGGTATCACTTCCTCTGGCTGATATGCGACATCGGTCCATCGAGAGTCATCAACTACTCTCCGCGCCTCGGTTTTGTAAACAGTCATCCAATCAACTTTGTCTCTCTTCATGCTTTGGTACTCTGTGTAGTAAACTTGTACTGCTAGTTGCACTAGTACGAATGGTTCATCCTTTTAGTACATCTTTTTGAAATTAACATCAATGAGGTGATAACGAGGGTGTATCTTCATACCTCTTACTGGATCGATCCAATGACACTTGAACAGTACGGCGTGCAAGTTTGGTATAAGTGGGTAATCCAACTGAATTATATCTTCGAGTATCCCACAGAAGCCATTATCTGTGTCTGCATATGATGAACTTTTGACACATACCCCACAATTCATTGTTGACTTTCCGACATTGTGACGTTCCATATGAAAATTGAAATCATTCACAAAGTAACACGGGAATGTCTTCACCTCAGTGCTTGGACGGTCCTTGGATAAAAACTGTCTGTGGCAGTCAAAGTAGCATGCCTTCCTATTGTGCTGCAGATGGAACGCCTGTGTGTCATCCTTGCAAACTGGACACCCCATAATACCAGCGGTACTACATCCAGACGCCATCCCAAAAGCGGGTAGGTGGTTTATGGTCTACATCAACACCGCGCGCATCATAAATGCCTTATTGGTGGCATTGTAATGCGTCCGTACACCCACATGCCACAATTGCAATAGCTCCTTGATCAACAACTCCAAATACACATTGAGACGCTCCAAATTAGACGGGCTAGTGATCACCATTGTGAGGAACATATACTCAGACTTCATGCACATTCCTTGTGGAAGATTGTAGGGTGTAAGTATAACCAACCAACATAGATACGTACGACCATACTGCCCGTGCGGTGCAAACCCATCTGTACATAGCCCTAGCCTAACATTACGAAACTCCAATGAAAAATCGAGATATGTCTGGTCGAAAGGCCTCCAAACCTCTGCATCAGACGGATGCCATATGGACCTCTCATCCGTATGATATGTGGCATGCCACGTCATGTTTTCCACAGTCGCTGTCGAAGCATACAACCTCTGTAGTCGGGGAGTAAGTAGCAAGTATATAAGAACGGCATATGGGGACTTCTGGCGGCGGGAGTCTCGTTCCCTGGTCGGCTTGTACCTACCCTCTCCTGAAAACTTGCAGTACTCTAGATCAATGTCGTCCTTCCAGTACAACATGCAACTATTTTTACACGCATCAATCTTTTCAATTGGTAAACTCAAATCGCTTATCAACTTCTTCGTATTGCAGTAATCGAGGGGCAGAGTGTGATCGTGGGGCAATATATTAATAGCCTAGGGGACAAATGATCATATGTTTCACTCGAAAAAATTACCCTCGGTATTGATATTCACTAAACTAGAAACCGTCGCCAACTGAGATTGGGTATATCCGCTCCACAACGGCTGATGGCAGCGTACGCTACATCGAAAAAAATAGTATGAATAGCCTGACACATAATTATAGGGCCCACCCCCGAACCATGAACTAGGATTGGAATCAGTACGGTAGGACCTCATACCATTATCAGGCACACCCTCGTGGTAGAAGAAAAATAAGCCGGGATGACTGCATCAAAAACCATCCTCTACGCCCAATCCATCTGTTGTTCATCACCCCAATGTGAACTAACCTCATCCTGAGTAACTGGGGTTTGCTCCTCTTGCACTGGAGGGGCAGTCACAATACCAAAGTACTCCTGCACCCTTTTCTAATCATGCAAAGTCCAATTGTAATATTTCGGCATAAACCCTCACATATATAAGTCAAAAATTGACCTCATCAGGTGTTTTGAACCTTTCATTTTTGCACTTCAAACACAGACACCTAATCTTATCTCCGTCCATATGTCTACGTTGACACTGAGCCCATTCTATGAAAGTCTTAACACCATCCTCAAACTCTAGCATAAGACCCACCCTATTCAGGAGTTTTTTGGCATACATCCATCTTCTCAATTTCCTTAACATGATGATCACTTCATATACACATACATATATATAATCATATTTCAAGCTATAAAAATAATAAAATTATAATAAATAAACTGCATTTTATTTAACAAAAGTGTTCAAGTTATTACCTGGACAACCAACTCAATAGATCAATGCTGTAAAATGATGTAATTCTAGTACTGTCAAGTGTATATGCACGAAAATCATAGAGAGATTGAGAGTGTGTATGTGGTTAATCAATTGTAGAACAAATGAAATGAAATGAAAAAAACATGCAACACACACACATATAATTTATTTGCAACGGCTTTATGGTCTACAAAATATAACCGTTTAATTATGACCGTTAGACTGACTAGTTATTAAATAGGACCGACCTTTGGAACGGCTTTTGCTGCGCACAACTAGCCGTTGTAATAGAGCCATTAGACTCAATGAATATTGCAACAACCTTCGGAATAATGTATTGCTTTTGAACAAAAGCTGCACCTATTGGAACGACTTTTGGACTGGTTTTTGGGTAATACAATTTCAAATGATTTTTACACGATAACTAAAATGAAAACTCTCATAATTAACGTAGCTGTTACTACGCGTAAACGACCATCTCAAAAACCGTTGAACCTTTGCAACGGCTGTGGCTTTGGGACTGTCTTTGTAATGGCCATGCGGTCACACCCATTTATAATAGCTATATGTCAGAATTTGGAATTGCTAATTCTCAAAATGAGAATGGGAGTTACAAGTTTAAACGGGCCATATCAAAATGTGTTTCAACTTGTATCAATCGTATTTTTGTAATGGATTATGGACACCAAGCCCTTTGTCATGGTCTTTGTAACTATTACACCATTACAAAGTTATAAATTTTAATTCACCAACTAAATGGCGTCAACAAATACTTTTGGTTCCAAATTTACTACAAAAACAGTTTCTATTGTAATGGGCGCATGGCTGTTCCAAAACAGTCGTTATAGATCCCGCATTTTTTGTAGTGAAAAGAAATATTTCTATGGAAAAAGATGGCAAATTTATTTTGGATTTTGATAGTAGGAGAAATCAAATTAAAAAAGTGTGGAAGATAGCACCTCAATTTCTAAACAAATTAATTACATTCAATTTAACAATCTAGATAACAATGAAAGATTAAAAAGAAAATTCCATCAGAAAAACTAAGGAAAAAAACATTGATTTGCATGAAATTAAAAACTTAATGTATCAGTATTAGTGAGTCAACGAAAAGAATGGCAAAAAGTATGTTATGAAATATATAAATTTCAATAAAAAAATATTGTGCCGAACTAAAATTAAAACTTATTGCATCAGATAAGAAAATAATGTATATCTAAAAATGAAAGATATGTAAGTATCGCCAAATACTCAAAAGCATTAAGAAAAAATGGTGGAGAAAGTATTACTATAATTCTTAGTCCACGCATATTATTCAATAAGATTTTAGATAAATAAATGCAAAATTTGATTTTACTTTAATGTTAAAAAAAAATAAACAAATTTGAGATAAAACGACCAGATCTTCACACTTGTCAAAGAGGAAAAGAAATGCAGGATTTTAGTTAAATTTTTTCTAATTGAGATTGAAAATTTAAAATGTTAATTAACCATTATTGGATGAAAATCTATACTCATTTAATGATTAACTAGGAAGCATGACGTGCGATGCACGTGTACACATATATTTTTAGAGGTAAATATATTATTTACGTTAAGTTCATGATATTATTTAGATTTTTGTCATTGAAACATTAATGTTATACAATTATATTTTCAAATAAATTGATATCGATTATTTTGATCGATAAGAAAACTATTCAATTCTATTATTTGTAATAACTTTCTAAATTTAATTGGTACTATTGAATAAAAAAATATATCTCAAAATTAAAATTTTGCATTTTGTATCTTCAGTAATGATTATTTCATTATTAGGTATCAAACCAATCAATATGAAGATAAAAATAATAATATTCCAAAATTTTATGTTAAAATAATATTAAGATAAACATAATAATCTTGGATAGAAGATATTCTAATTTGATAAAATCGATCAATTTTATTTTTAGGTTTTATTACGCATATTTTTTATTGTTTAGTTTTGTTTTATTTTTTGTTATATTTTGTATGTGTGTTTGTTGTATACTTTCTTTTACTACTCTATTTGAATGTAATTTATTTTTAATTTATTGTAACTAAATGATTACAAACTAATTATTTATTGATTATTGTTATAAAACTATAATCAAATTGGACCTCAGTACCAATATTTGTATTGTACGATCCAATAATGTATATTTATTTTATTTCATTATCAACTTTGTTATATTGTCAAAGTATTATATACATGCTTTATTAGCTTCTCAATTTTGAAATATTATTGTATAAAATTTTATTATTCGCCTTTATATTGCATATCTAATTCTTAATATTTTTAGTTTGACTTCTTGACTTATTTTCATATACATCTAATTGGTATAATATATTTCTTAATCAATAATATTATGTTACAAATAAATCTTTTATGTCACATTTGTTGTTGTACAATTTTTATGCTATTAATCTAAGAAAACAATAGATGTAAAAATATAGCATTCAAAATTATCTAATACTAAAAAAATCAAGTACTAAGAGATTCACTCAATAGTTAAATTTTCATAAGCAATTTCAATTTAATAATATTTAATTCTTATATCAATTTTTATTCTCTTTAGTACATGTTTTTTAAACTTCTAAGTTATTTTTATTAATTTATTTCTGAAAAAATATATTAATTTTTTTTTTCTAATTTCAACATAATTAACTCATTTTTTAATTTATTATTTTATTGTACTACGTTTATTCTCAAAATTTATTAATTTTCTTAATATGAAAATGTAATTATACTAATTTGTTAGTATAATCATTTTAAAAGTCTTATACTTTTAATGTTATTGTGTTAATGTTTACTCACCATTTGACTTTTCTTGTTTTCGCAAGAGAAATAGCATTTTTCATTCCGTACTTAGGTCATTTACACTTTGATTTGGTCTTTTGGTTTTGAGATTCTCACTTTTGATCACATAAATATTAAAAAGTAGCATATTTGGTCCCATAACACCTTTTCCTTGGATATTCAAAAGAAAATGCTATATGACCATTAAGTGCATAATAATATAAGGGGGTGTTACAACTTTTATGCACATTTTAAAGCATAAAAATAGTTATAGTTGTCTCGTCAGGATCTATAATTATGTTAATTATTTACTACTCAATAAGGTAAGTTTTAAATTAAATTATTTATTATATTACTATTTATACTCTTCTTCAATATCAATGTCTTTTTGGGGGGGGGGGGGGGGAGGGGAGGGTATTTTTAGCCTATTAATATTGAAATAAAATTAATTTATCAGAAGTCAGCGATCTTTTTAAAATTTTCAATAGCACTTCTAATTTACTCAGATCGATAATTTTTATTTGTAATTAAATTTGATACTTATTCGTTAATATTTATATATATATATATATTATGTATATATATACATATATGTAAGTTTAGATTGATATTTTTTATATTAAACATGTGTTGCTTATTTTCAATTTTAATGTTCCATAGTAAATTAAAATTTTCTTAATATAATTAAGATTTCTTATTGCTAAGTTATTGTTCATGTGTTGTTTATATTAGTATTGAAAATTTTAATTTACATTAGTATTTTATATATTATTCATGTGTTGTTTATTTTCAATTTTAATGTGTCATATTATTGTAAAACTTTCTTAATATAATTAAGATTCCAAAGTAATTGTGTAGAAATATTATTGGCATATTAATTTTTTTTAGTTGAATATGTTATTTATTCGCTAAGTAAATTAGATCAATTTGGACTCTTTAAACACTTTTTTTCTTTATAGAATTTTATTTTTTATAATTATTTTTTATTTATTATTAAAAGGAGTACTTAAGTAAGGGTATAGTTGCCTTTTCACAATGGGGAACAAATACTTGTGGATTCATACTTTTATATATAGACTATAGTATATATATATATAGTTTTTGAAGTTTAGTATCTTATGTATTAATCCGATGCTCTTCATTTTAAATTATATTATGCCCTAATAAATAATATATTTAAAGTATTAATTAAAAATATCTTCTAACAAATTAATCGTGTAGACATACTATTAGCCTATTTTTTTTAGTAAGATATATTTATCATTGTCCAAGTAGTTTAGAGGTATTAGGACTCTTAAATAGTCTTCTTTTGATAGAATTTTATTCTTTTATAACTAATTTTTATTTATTATTAAAAAGATAACTTAAGGGTATGAATGTCTTTACACAATGGAGAACAAACACATGAGATATTCACACTTTTATATATAGTATAGATTAGAGAAATCATGATCATTTGATTGAAAAAAATTAAGAAAACAATAAGAACGGATTATTTTGCTAAAGCCATATGTTTAAATAGAAAAGTATTAATAAGTGAAACAAAGAAAAGCATTCAACATTAATAAACAAAGATAATTAAACAATAAAAATTGCAAACATTTCATCTAAATACTCAGGAGTTAATAAGAAGAGCAAATATAGAGATTACATGACAACAAAACTTTAAAGAAGTATAGAGCACACTAAGTAGCACATTAGCCATGACATATAACTTTAAAAATAATATCTAAAAAAAAGAAAAGAATATTACTAAAAAATAAAGAGGTACACTTTAAGAGATATAAACTTGGACATAAGAAGTAAAAGGATGAAAGATATAGTTGGTAAATGCATCAAGGGAAAATAGCTAGCATTGCTTTATCAAGTTGCTTTAACATGTAATAGCAAAAGATTTGTAAAAGGACAAAAAAAGAAATACCAAGCATTCATGAAAAAAGAATTAAAAGCATTTCGAAATAACTCAATTTCTTTATAAAAAATTGAAAATTATAAATATAATTTTTGAAATAATTGAACAAAAAGAATGGGAACGAAAAATTCATACCTTTGAGTATTTAATTAATTTCATCAGCTAAAGTATTTGATGGTTGAACTTATAATAAAAAAATTCATGATCATACATGTCTTCTCACATGAGGGAGGCCAAAAAATTGCAAACATTTATTAAGATTCTTTAATTAAAATCCAAAAGCTAAAAACTAAAATTAATTGATTACGATGAACTATTCCATATAAATGCTCATTCAATGTGATGGAATTCTGGAAAGATTGCAGGCCACAGTTGATGGAGAAGATGATGTGTTTGAAAGGGTAGAAGAAACGGGTTTTTTCCTTTGCTGTATTTTTCCTTATGATTCAGCTTGTTCACTTGGCAGTTGACTATTTTATTAGGAAAGCCATTGGACCACGTATTGTATAGCTGGCAAGTTTGTTGGACGATTAGGAAAGTTAGTTACATGGGTGGGAATAATCCGAGTGTATTTAAAGGAAGGAACTCTACCTTCCTTCATCATCTTGAATATACAGAATGAGAAATTTCCCTTTCTCAGAAGTGTCTTCCATCATTTCCTCTTTCACTCAGTTTCTATTTCTTCATGGTATGAGAGCCTTCTATTGAAGGTCTCTGCATACCGCGTGCACTCTTATTATTGAATTCATAGATTGATTGGTATATTGATGGTGGCAAATCAATCGGAAAGCTCGACGGCGAATGCCATGAGCAACAGATGTAGAATGGAGGTGGAGAGCTCTCATCAGATTGAAGGCTCAAGTTTACCACTGATATCGTCTCCTTGGAGACAACTATCATGTTTGGTCTAGGGCGATAATGTTCGCTCTAGGAGCTAGGAAGAAACTCAGATTTATTGATGGCAGATCCACATGTTCGGCGACTGATTCAGGGGAATTAGACGAGTGGATACAACTTGATTATATGGGAATTACATGGATTTTAGGCTCAATCTCAAAGGAGATAGTAGACGCGTTCATTTACGTGTCTCCGGCTAGAAGTCTCTGGTTGGAACTAGAGGCACGGTATGGGGGTAGCAACGGGCCTATGATTTACAACTTGGAACGTGAAATCTCCTTGATCTCTCAGGGGGAAATGTCTGTCCCAGCATATTTTACGAAAACAAAGATGCTGTGGGATGAACTGATATGCCTGGATCCTTTACCTGTGTGCGTCTGTCAGGCACATCGGCAGATTATGACTCACGAAGACTCGCGTCAATTGATGAGGTTCCTTATGGGGTTGAACAATGTCTATGAACATGTAAGAAGTCATGTATTGTTAATGGATCCGCGTCCACAGGTTCAAAAGGCTTTCTCGATGGTGCTAAGCGTCGAGAAACAGCTGCAAGTGCAATGCCAAGTGCCTGAGGGTTCTGGCGGCGTGGTATATCACATGCAATATAGAGATTCTAAGAACGAAGCAGTCACAGTCCTTGACAAGAAGTCTTTGGTATGTGATCATTGCAAGAAACCTAGACATGTGAGGGAGAATTGTTTCAAGCTACATGGAACGCTAGAATTGGCTGAGAAACGAAAGAAGGGAGCAGGAAAGGGAAGGGGTTTTGTGGCCGCTATAGAGGGAACTTCTGGACAAGGAGGCCAGTTTTCAGACACCGCAGAGCACAAATATAGCTGACATATTGCGCTATGAGCTCAGAATGTTGCTTATTCAGGAGCCTGCTTCACAGCAACAGATGAGAACCCCACTTGATGGCGCTCGAACCAACTATGTTCGCCTAGAAGAGATTGATGAAACTGCAAGTACTCCTTACTGTTTTAGTGTTATTGATTGTGGATCTTGGATTATCGATACTGGTGCTACAAGACATGTATGTGCATCCTTACATTACTTCACACAGTATCATACACCCACTAAGACAACTAATGTCACTTTACCGGATGGCTCTACACGGCCTATAACTCACATAGGGATCATTAAACTTTTTGAACACATTATCCTTGAGGATGTGTTGCACATACCAGATTTCTCTGTTAATTTGTTATCAGTGAGTAGGCTTTGTCAAGACCTCTCTATTTCTTTCCAATTTCTTAACTCAGGCTGCATCTTGCAAGACCATTGGACTAAGGTGACTTTGGCGATAGGAAAACTAGTAGGAAATCTATACATTGTTGATTCCAGTTCTTTTGATTCCTTGAATAAAAAACCTGATGTATGTTCCATTTCTTACTCTGTAATAGAGCCTAAGGATAGCCTCTTATGGCACCAAAGGCTAGGACACACTTCAATGGAAGTTCTCAAGCATATTCCTTCATTAAACATCAACAGTTATGCTCATTCATATCCTTTGATGTGTGTCACTTTGCCAAGAAACACAGATTACCGTTTCAGCCTAGTAGTCACAATGTCGAATCCATTTTTGATCTTATACACGTTGACATCTGGGGACCTTATAAACAAGCCACTCCCTCTGGATGTTGTTATTTCCTCACCATAGTGGACCGCTACAGCCGGTCTACATGGGTTTACCTTATGAAACACAAGTCCTTAGCCGTCGACCACCTCCACTCCATCATCAAGCTCATTAGCACCCAATTCACCAAGCCAATAAAATCTGTACGGACTGATTAAGGGTCCGAGTTTCTTAGTGCACAATGCCAATCTTTCTTTGCTGATCATGGTATTATCCACCAGAAAACGTGTGTCTATACCCCTTAACAAAACAGGATTGTTGAACACAAACATAAACACTTACTTTCTGTTGCTAGGTCTCTTCTCTTTCAGGATTCTCTCCCTGATAAGTTTTGGGGTGATTGTGTCCTTACTGCAACTTACCTTATTAATCGTACTCCCTCTCGGCTCCTAAATTGGACTTCCCCGTATGAAATGTTGGAATAGGTGACCAGAAAGCCAATAGGTTTGGCAATTTGTAACCTATCCGAGAACTTGATGTGAATGTAATATTATTATGTGATGAATAAGATGAGTATTCGTCACCAATGGTACCTTCTTTGTTGCGCTCATCTTACATTTGTTAAAATGGTGTTTAACTTATATCGCAACAAAGCCCACAGACCATGGATAACAACTCGTGCAGTTGGGCCACGCATTGGATGGTGGTCATGAAACCAACTGATTAAGAGTTGGGTCTGAAACGTTCCAAGTCGAGGACCTCGAGACAGGGCATCGAGAGTCCTATTGAGACTTGCATCAAGAGTCGTGTTCATTGGATGAGTGCCGTGTTTCATCGGCGACAGGCGTGGGACGCCTACACGATCTTGATGGGTTGGTCGACTGGGGTCGAGCCGACTGGACTGACTCGCGGGGATCATCATATGGAAGCCTTGGAGGCTTGGTCGGTATGATTGGTTTTCCCCGGTTCCGATAGTACGGGAGTAATCCTCAGACTTGAGGAATCATGGCAGTCACGTGCACAGGACGGCTGTATCTTGGATCTGGCGAGAGGTGATCATTCTGTAAGATGATCATTATAAGCCTTGTCCAGTGCAGTCAGAATGTGTAGCGAGGACGGTGGATTCCAAGAAGAGGATCCGTCCCCTGTCAGTATGTGACAGAGGTATCTCCTATGCACTCGTTGATACGTTCATGCTGTTTGAAGCTGTGGCCACAGTGGTTGGTCGAACAGGGAATGGTTTCCTGTGTCAACGCAATGAAGCATACGTGGTCTCGAGTATTAAGCATAGATGCCTAGTCAAGGATGGGAACCGACGCCCAATTCCATACCCTAGACTAAGGCCGGGAGACGGTAGACGGAAGGATCGTACTCGTACGGAATCGGCGCCTAAATGTTCACGCCAATTCACCTAGTCTCTAGTGCCATGGACCGTTGCTAGACGGCCACCCATGGTAACGGGCCCTTGTGGGACACGGGCCCAAGTCTAGCTGAGGGTGAACCTAAAGGGTCACACACAAATCACCGAGGAGGTTGAGAGATCGACTTGGAGTCAATCTCGAAGGATAAAATAAGTAATTGGATTACTTAAGGGAAAGTCCATTGGATGGACGGGCCGATATTGTATCGGGCTTTCATTTAATCGGTAAATTGGATTTTCGATTAAATATGGAAAGTTGAGATGTTGAGACGTTGGATCTTTTAATTGGATTAAAAGATCAACGGGAATAATTTAAGTGGATATTAAATTGGATTTAATATTGGGTTCGTCGTAATTGGATTACGATAACGCCCGGTCCGTTAAATTATACCCGAGAGGAGAAATAATTCCTAATTTAGAATAGGAAGAAGTTGGACTTCTTCCCTTAATTAAACATAGCCGACATGCTCCCTTGTTGCATGCTAGGTGGTATGTTGACTTGTCTCTTTTGGAAAGAGACAAATCAACTCCAATCAAGCTCTTCCCTTTTGGTATGATTTGATCATACCATAAATTTTGGTAGGCTTGATTGAAGAATTGATGGTGATTGATTGGAATGAATATAGACATCCTTGGATGAACCTAGACACATTCCAATAATCACATCAATTATGTATATATATTAGAATATACAACACCTAGCATAAGTGATTCATTATTCATCTTTTTCTAAGAAAAAGAGAAGACAAAAATCCTCTCATCTCTCTCAAAATTTCGTGCTCCCTCTCTCTCTCACACTTGTGTTCTTCACTTGATTTTGAATCAAAAAGAAGAACAAAGTAAGTTTAAGAGAACACTAATTCATAGTGTTCTTCTCTTAAACCGATTCCTTCTAAACCCGTTCTTTTCTAGCAAGAAGAACGTGTGTTTCTTCCGGTGTGGTGTGGATCACCTTTGGAGAATCCATACGTTTGGATTTCGTGAGCATTCCGGAGAAGGAACAACGCAAGTAGCCGGGAGCATACGCTAAACAATCAAAGGTAACGGTTTATTACGCTTTGATTGATTTCATTTATATATCTATGCCCTATGTGCTTAAATGTATGTTTGAATATTTACACATCCTACATCGAACGCCCGGTTGAGCACCCAAGGGTACACCCCTTGGGATTCGCGTATTTTTGAATTTGATTTAAATTTACGCAATTTCTCGCCTTTCTCGCTTCCGCTCACGCTCCCGGGCGGATCCGCTTGTCCTTCAAGTGGTATCAGAGCCCGGTTCGATGTAAGGGGCATAGATCTATGTGTTTGGCATGATCTACTTGCTTTTAAATGGCTTTATTGGCATGTTAGGTTACATAAATATATGAAGAATATGATGATTCAATTGTTTGGATTTAATGGACTTTTGGCATGCTTAATTTTGTTAGATTGGATCTAAAATTGCATGCTTATTTTCAGAATAATATTAATTTTATTGTGCTGAAACAGTTTTAAAAAAAAAAAAAAATTTGATCGGGCCGGCAGTGGCCGCGCGCAGGCGGGCGCCTGCGCGCGCGCGCTGTGCGCAGCCGGCCGCTGCTGGCCGAGGGCCAGCGCGCGGCACAGCGCGCGCGCGCACAGGGCGCGCAGGTGCTGCCCTGTGCGCGCGGGCGGCCGGCTAGCACAACGGCTGGGCCGTTTTTTGACTTTTTTCGGAAAATTCGATTTTCTGTATTTTCTGCACAATATTCTGAAAATATGTTAATTTTGCATTTTTGATTTTGGGATAATTGGATTATTCCTTGAATTAAATTTGCTTAATTAATTTGGGATTAATACATGCATTGGATGCATTGTTTAAAATGTCCATTAAATTTAAAATTTGAATTTTGCATATTATTTGTATATTTATGCTTTTGTGATGTTGGACATCACTTGGATATTTGGAATATCCATTGGTTTTATTGCATGATTATTTGGAATAATTATGTTATATGTGAGTTGATGGAATCAACATGGGATGGTCACAGAGCCCTAGACCTTTTGTATGGATGAATGTATGATCATTTATTTTCTGTTGGGTGGGGCCTGCGTCCCTCTTGTTTTTGGGACTATCATCTCCCGTATTTTCAGCCTCATGATGTTAAGGCTTGTTTTCTTTATTACCGATGTATTACTTTCAGTTGTAATGAGAGTAGATAGGATTGGTGAGGTTTCAATTTTAACAAGCAATTGGAGTCGGAGACCCCAAGGAGGAGCATCAAGGAGTGAAACAAGAGCACTACAAGGCCCATTGGAATGACAATGGGTATATTACTATTGTAATAATTTAGGACCACCCTAGACAAACCATAGACTCACTGCGGGCTCAGTGGGTCGCATAGGTTGGGCTTGTGATCATCCTAACAGGGGTATGCTATGTTTTCTGCATGCGGCGTATTTATTTATCGCTTTAAATATTAGATATTTATGCATGCTAAAACACAATAATGTGATGAGGCCTCGGTCATACACAAACTCTCATTTGGTTGGACCAAATTAAATATTAGGCCAGAACGGACTTGGATCAAAATGGTATTTTGGTCTGTCCGAGCCTTCCATCCACAGCAATGTGGTGAGGAAGCTACCACTACCCAAGTGTGGTCTCACGAGTCGTAGCACACTTGGACTAGGGGAAAGCTGCACTATTGTTGTGAACAAAAAGACTGAGCTCACTGTTTCCCTGTCTCACGAGTCGTGGGGGGCGACAGTTTGAGGCATGATTTGGTTGATGGGTCGGGCCCAACACTGAGTAACATGATTCGCTTGGAGTCCTCGGGACCATGTGAATAGGTGAGGCAAAATATCTTGGGAATCTCATTGGATGAGAATGACATTGGATATCTCCCACAAGGTCTTCTTCATGTGAATCGTAAAAGCGGGGCATGGAGATTACGCTTATGGATCCCAAGCCCACTAGGAAATGGTTTCCCGAAACTCCGCTTGAGAGTGGCGGACTTTCGTATAAATAGTGGGAGGGTTAAAGACTAAAAGACCAAGTCTTCAACTTGAACAGTAATATTACCATCATCTGCTAATTTCTGCTTTACATTTTCATTAATGTAGATATGTCTAAGAACCCGTTAACTATGATTCTTGAGACTAACAAATTCAACGGAACGAACTACTCGGACTGGCTGAGAAACCTGAGGATTGTCCTCAGTTTCGAGAACCAAGGCTACGTCTTGGACGAGCCGCCACCGAGCGACTTACCGGAGGGGTCCACGCCTGAAGAACGTTTGACGTTCGAGAAATGGCATGAGGACAACCGGAAAGTACGCAGTATCATACTGGCTTCGATGTCTAACGACATCCAGAAGCAGTATGAGAGGCTGGACAACGTCTCCGCCATAATGCTCCGCATGAACGAGGTTTATGCGGTTCCGGATGGGCATATTAGGTATGCCGCCACAAAAGCATTCTTTGGCACCAAGCTTGCTGAGGAGCGTCTGTACAGAGTCATGGGGTCAAGATGCTCTCCCTAGTGGAGAAACTCGAGGACCTTAAAGCTGGGCTTAACAATGACACGTACATTGACGTGATCCTCCAGTCGCTTCCTCCATCCTATGACCCGTTTGTTGTAAACTACAACATGAACGGACTTGAGAAGTCTATTCATGAGTTGATCAACATGCTGGTCCAATACGGGGCAACGACCCTCAAGTCGGCGCCGGCGGTATTGATAGGAGAGGCTTCGACCTCCAAAGCGAATGGCAAGAGGGCCGGACGCTGGAAGAGGAAGAAGGGCAAAGGGAAGACGGTTGTGGCCCCTGCTCACGCTCCGGGCGTCCCTGTTGCTCCGGTTGGACCGAGCAAAGGGAAAGGGAAGGCCCGTGGTTCTCAGCGGTCCAAGGCAAATGATGTCTGCATGCATTGCCAAGGGAAAGGGCATTGGAAGAGGGAGTGCCCACAACTCCTCTCCAACCCAGGTGTGTTTGTGGTTGAAGTTAATATGATTACTAATTCTGCTTCATGGGTATTGGATACCGGGTGTGGTGCTCACATCTGCAATGATTTGCAGGCACTACAAAGAAGCAGAAGGCTAACCAAGGATGAGATGATCCTGAGGCTAGGCGATGGCAAGGCCGTTGCTACGGAGGCCGTAGGATCACTAGAGTTAGCCATTAGTAGTCATGTTAGGATTGTACTGAACGACTGTTTCTATGTACCTAGCATGATTAAAAATATTGTTTCCATCCCGGTCCTTGATAAGGAGGGATATGTATTTACCATCAATAAAAACGGTTTTTTCATTATCAAAGATGGTATTTCTCATTTGCTTGGTACATTGGTCAACGGTCTGTACATACTTCAACAGTCTAATTAGATTATGACTGCAGAACACAAACGAAAACGTGATGATCATAATAACGCACAGATATGGCATGCGAGGTTAGGTCATATCTCTAAAGATAGGATAAGAAGGTTGGTGGACTCAAAGAGTCTAGAAATAGACGATTTGGACAACCTACCGACCTGCGAATCCTGTCTAAAGGGAAAGATGACCAAGAAACCCTTTGTTGGACAAAGTACGCTAGCCAGTGGTCTGTTGGATTTGATCCATACAGATGTCTGTGGTCCACTAAATACTCAGGCTAGAGGTGGGTACTCGTACTTCATAACCTTTACCGATGATCACTCACGGTATGGTTATGTTTACCTGATGAGGTACAAGTCTGAAGCCTTTGGAAGGTTTAATGAATACAGACTTGAAGTAGAGAACCAAACCGGTCGAAAGATGAAAGCCCTTCGGTCGGACCGAGGTGGAGAGTATTTGAGTGGTGAGTTTACTGATTATCTAAAAGAGAATGGGATTCTCTCTCAGTGGACCCCTCCTGGAACACCGCAGCTTAATGGTGTGTCTGAAAGGAGGAATCGGATTTTGTTGGACATGGTCCGATCCATGATGAGTTTTACCGAACTATCCCTTTCCTTCTGGGGATACGCTCTTGAGACGGCGGCCAAAGTTTTGAACTTGGCGCCATCTAAAAGGGTATCCAGACGCCATATGAGATATGGCATGGCAAGCCTGTCTCCTACAAATACTTGAAAGTGTGGGGTTGCCCCGCATATGTCAAGAGATTAGTGGGAGATAAACTGGACTCGAGGTCTAGTTTATGCAGGTTCATCGGCTATCCGAAAGAAACTGCGGGGTATTATTTCTATGATCCCTTCGAGCAAAAGGTTTTTGTCTCGCGAAATGCAGTGTTCTTGGAAAAAGGTTTTCCATCGGATAGTCGACGCGATGAGGTGCTCCTTGAGGAATCAAGTGAGGAACCCCAAGAGGCGGCAGTGACATTTGAGCCTGAAGTTCCCACTGATATTGTTCCAGTCCTCCGTAGGTCGGCCAGAGTATCCCATGCACTTGATAGGTATGGATTTCTGGCCTGACCAGCCAGTTGGATAATGATCCAAAGACGTATGGAGAAGCGATGTCGGACATCGATTCGGACAAGTGGCTTGAGGCCATGAAATCCGAGATGGACTCGATGGGTACAAACAAGGTTTGGACCCTAGCAGATCCACCAAAAGAGGTTAAACCCGAAGCTGGAACATACACTTTGATGAAATCATACGGGGATATGATTTCATCAAGAACGAGTCCGATCCTTGTGTATACAAGAAGATCAGTGGGAGCTCAGTTGCGTTTCTGGTGCTTTACGTGGATGACATCTTGCTCATTGGGAATGATGCTAAGATGTTGGGTACCACTAAAGCTTGGCTGTCAATGCAATTCTCCATGAAGGATATGGGCGAGGCATCCTACATCCTTGGCATCAAGATCTATAGGGATAGATCTAAAAGGATGTTAGGAATGACCCAGTCCTCGTACATTGAGAAAGTCTTGAAGAGATTCAAGATGGAGAACTCAAAACGAGGATTCCTTCCAAAGAGGCATGGAATTAAGTTATCCAAGAAGCAGTCTCCTAAGACTGATGAGGAGCTTAAACGGATGTTGGACATCCCCTATGCTTCAGCCGTAGGCAGCATACAGTATGCTGTTCAATGCACTAGACCTGATGTGGCTTTCGCTTTGAGCGTAACAAGTCGATATCAGCCGTGTGCCGGGGAGGCACACTGAAGTGCAGTTAAGACTATCCTGAAGTACCTAAAAAAGACTAAGGACATGTTCTTGATCTACGGTGGTAGAGAGTTGATACTGGAAGGCTATAGCGACGCTAGCTTCCAGTCGGATGACGATGATGCCAAGTCTCAGTATGGTTTTGTATTTAGACTAAATGGTGGCGTGGTTACTTGGAAGGGTTCCAAGCAAGCTACCACGGCGTACTCCACCATAGAGTTTTGAATACATAGCGGCTTTGGAAGCTGCTAAGGAGTGGTTTGGTTGATGAGCTACATCCAAGGGTTGGATGTAGTACCTAGCATTGCTAAGCCTGTAAATATCTTTTATGATAACAACGGCACGATAGCGCTAGCAAAGGAGCCGAGATCTCATCACGATCCAAGCATATTCTTAGACACTACCATCTAAGTAGAGAGATGGATAGCAGGAGTGACGTTTGGTTGGACCGAGTCAGCTCCGCAGAAAACATAGCAGATCCACTTGCTAAGCCCATGTCGCAAGTTGCCCATACTCACCATCTGAATAAGAGGTTCGAGGTCAATGGGTGATTGGCTTTAGGTCAAGTGGGAGATTGTTGGAATAGGTGACCAGAAAGCCAATAGGTTTGGCAATTTGTAACCTATCCGACAACTTGATGTGAATGTAATATTATTATGTGATGAATAAGATGAGTATTCGTCACCAATGGTACCTTCTTTGTTGCGCTCATCTTACATTTGTTAAAATGGTGTTTAACTTATATCGCAACAAAGCCCATAGACCATGGATAACAACTCGTGCAGTTGGGCCACGCATTGGATGGTGGTCATGAAACCAACTGATTAAGAGTTGGGTCTGAAACGTTCCAAGTCGAGGACCTCGAGACAGGGCATCGAGAGTCCTATTGAGACTTGCGTCAAGAGTCGTGTTCATTGGATGAGTGCCGTGTTTCATCGACGACAGGCGTGGGACGCCTACACGATCTTGATGGGTTTGGTCGACTGGGGTCGAGCCGACTGGACTGACTCGCGGGGATCATCATATGGAAGCCTTGGAGGCTTGGTCGGTATGATTGGTTTTCCCCGGTTCCGATAGTACGGGAGTAATCCTCAGACTTGAGGAATCATGGCAGTCACGTGCACAGGACGGCTGTATCTTGGATCTGGCGAGAGGTGATCATTCTGTAAGATGATCATTATAAGCCTTGTCCAGTGCAGTCAGAATGTGTAGCGAGGACGGTGGATTCCAAGAAGAGGATCCGTCCCCTGTCAGTATGTGACAGAGGTATCTCCTATGCACTCGGAGATACGTTCATGCTGTTTGAACCTGTGGCCACAGTGGTTGGTCGAACAGGGAATGGTTTCCTGTGTCGACGCAATGAAGCATACGTGGTCTCGAGTATTAAGCATAGATGCCTAGTCAAGGATGGGAACCGACGCCCAATTCCATACCCTAGACTAAGGCTGGGAGACGGTAGACGGAAGGATCGTACCCGTACGGAATCGGCGCCTAAATGTTCACACCAATTCACCTAGTCTCTAGTGCCATGGACCGTTGCTAGACGGCCACCCATGGTAACGGGCCCTTGTGGGACACGGGCCCAAGTCTAGCTGAGGGTGAACCTAAAGGGTCACACACAAATCACCGAGGAGGTTGAGAGATCGACTTGGAGTCAATCTCGAAGGATAAAATAA
This sequence comes from Sesamum alatum, assembly GCA_034509735.1. Classification (NCBI taxonomy): domain Eukaryota; kingdom Viridiplantae; phylum Streptophyta; class Magnoliopsida; order Lamiales; family Pedaliaceae; genus Sesamum; species Sesamum alatum. The sequence continues at coordinate 13,720,251 of JACGWO010000008.1, forward strand.
GTAATTGGATTACTTAAGGGAAAGTCCATTGGATGGACGGGCCGATATTGTATCGGGCTTTCATTTAATCGGTAAATTGGATTTTCGATTAAATATGGAAAGTTGAGATGTTGAGACGTTGGATCTTTTAATTGGATTAAAAGATCAACGGAAATAATTTAAGTGGATATTAAATTGGATTTAATATTGGGTTCGTCGTAATTGGATTACGATAAAGCCCGGTCCGTTAAATTATACCCGAGAGGAGAAATAATTCCTAATTTGGAATAGGAAGAAGTTGGACTTCTTCCCTTAATTAAACATAGCCGACATGCTCCCTTGGAGGAAGCAAAATCAGCCATGTTGCATGCTAGGTGATATGTTGACTTGTCTCTTTTGGAAAGAGACAAATCAACTCCAATCAAGCTCTTCCCTTTTGGTATGATTTGATCATACCATAAATTTTGGTAAGCTTGATTGAAGAATTGATGGTGATTGATTGGAATGAATCTAGACATCCTTGGATGAACCTAGACACATTCCAATAATCACATTAATTATGTATATATATTAGAATATATAACACCTAGCATAAGTGATTCATTATTCATCTTTTTCTAAGAAAAAGAGAAGACAAAAATCCTCTCCTCTCTCTCAAAATTTTGTGCTCCCTCTCTCTCTCACACTTGTGTTTCTTCACTTGATTTTGAATCAAGAAGAAGAACAAAGTAAGTTTAAGAGAACACTAATTCATAGTGTTCTTCTCTTAAACCGATTCCTTCTAAACCCGTTCTTTTCTAGCAAGAAGAACGTGTGTTTCTTCCGGTGTGGTGTGGATCACCTTTGGAGAATCTATACGTTTGGATTTCGTGAGCATTCCGGAGAAGGAACAACGCAAGTAGCCGGGAGCATACGCTAAACAATCAAAGGTAACGGTTTATTACGCTTTGATTGATTTCATTTATATATCTATGCCCTATGTGCTTAAATGTATGTTTGAATATTTACACATCCTACATCGAACGCCCGGTTGAGCACCCAAGGGTACACCCCTTGGGATTCGCGTATTTTTGAATTTGATTTAAATTTACGCAATTTCTCGCCTTTCTCGCTTCCGCTCGCGCTTCCGGGCGGATCCGCTTGTCCTTCATGAAATTTTACACCAAAAACCGCCCACCTATGATCATATGAGGGTCTTCGGATGCCTGTGCTATGCCACAAACACAAAGCTCAAAATTAAAGTTTGACAAAAGAGCCTCCAAATGTGTGTTCTTGGGGTCCCACCTGGACAAAAGGGGTTCCGCCTTTTTGACCTTGATACTAATTCCTATCTAGTGTCACGTGATGTTGTTTTCTATGAAACCTTCTTTCCTTTTGCATCTATTCCTTCCCCTACTAGTACCTCTAGTTGTCCTTTGCCCTTAGCTCCACCTACTCAAGATGCAGCTCATTTCCCTACTCTTCCTGATGCGTCAACTTCTCCTCTTAATTGCTCTAGTCCTGCTCTTAATTACGCTACTGCCTCCTCTAATGATCTGTCTATTCTGTCACCTACTGATACATCTGTTCCAGCCTCTCTTACCCACTCCACTGCTCCACTACCTTCCCTTCGTAGGTCCAGTAGACCTTCCTCTAGGCCCTCTTGGCTTAAGGATTTTGTGTGTCATTCTTCCTCATCATGCACATCCTATACACTATCTGTCTTGCATCCTACATACACTGCCTTTATAGCATCTTTATCTAATCTGCAGGAGCCTCATTCTTATAAACAAGCAGCAGGGAACCCTGCATGGGTTGAGGCAATGCGGCAGGAGGTTCTTGCTCTTGAGAAAGACTGAACATGGGAAGTCACCACTCTTCCTCCAGACAAGAAAGCCATCGGATGTCGCTGGGTATATAAACTGAAATTGAAGGATAATGGTATTTAAAGCGCGCCTTGTTGTGAAAGGTTTCAACCAAATTGAGGGGGTTGACTACGTTGATGTGTTTTCTCCGGTTGCGAAGACAGTCACCGTGCGGCTGTTCCTTGCTATTGTATCCGCCCACTCTTGGCTTCTACATCAACTCGACATCAACAACGCCTTTCTCCATGGTCACTTAGATGAGGAGATCTTTATATCACCACCTGAAGGATATGATGTCTTCTTGGCCACGTCTGTAAGTTGAAACGTTCGCTTTACGGCCTCAAATAGGCCTCTCGGCAATGGAACTAGGAGTTCACTGCCAAGCTCCTTGCCTTCGATTTTGTGCAATCAGTGCATGATTATTGCCTGTTCAGCATGGGTTCTAGGGACAACCTGGTGCTTCTGCTCGTTTATGTTGATGATGTATTATTGGCCAGCCCTTCTTCGTCCTTGATCACGAAGGTGAAGTCCTACTTTGATGATTTATTCACCATAAAGGACTTGGGGATGGCACGATATTTTTCAGGTCAGCAAATTGCTCGCCCTTCCGAGGGTCTCAGTCTCACGCAATGTAAATACATCACTGATATTATTCGGGATACCGGTTTACTTGATGCTCGGGCCGTTTCTACTCCCCTCCCTCAAGGGGTTCGCTTGGCTGCCAACGGGGGGGGGCTCCTTTGGCGGACCCTGAACCTTACCGGCGTTTGCTTGGCCGCCTCCTATACCTCAGGTTTACTCGGCCGGATATTTCTCACAGTCCGGCAACTTAGCCAATTCTTACAGCATCCCTGTGACAGCCATTGGAATGCCGCTATCCATGTGGTCCGATACTTGAAAGGAACTATTGCTATTGGACTTTTCTTTCCTGCTGCGAACAACTTTCACCTGCAGGCTTTCTGTGATGCCGACTGGGCCACCTGCCCCGACTCGCGTCGTTCTCTTACCAGTTTCTGTGTGTTCCTGGGTTCAGCCCTCATTTCATGGAAGACTAAGAAACGGGCCACGGTGTCTCGGTCTTCCGCTGAAGCGGAGTATCGTAGCATTGGTGCTACTATTTGTGAGTTGCAATGGATATCTTATTTGCTTCAGGATTTTGGGATTTCAGTCCGAATTCCTATTCCCATGTTCTCTGAAAAACAGGCCGCCCTTCACATCATGGCTAACATAATGTTCCATGAACGCACAAAGCACCTTGACATTGATTGTCATATCGTTCACAATCAGTTCAAGGCTGGTTTCATTACTCCCTCGTTTGTTCGTAGCAAGGAGCAACTAGCTGATGTTTTCACCAAGAATCTCCCTGGTCTGTCGTTTTTATCTCTGTTGTCCAAGTTGGCCTTGTTCTCTATGGCTCCAAGTCCACCTTGTGAGGGGAGTGATGGAATTCTGGAAAGATTGCAGGCCACAGTTGATGGAGAATATGATGTGTTTGACACAGGGTAGAAGAAACGGATTTTCACTTGTAAAGGCGTGTTTTTCCTTTGTTGTATTTTTCCTTATGATTCAGCTTGTTCACTTGGCAGTTGACTGTTTTATTAGGAAAGCCATTGGGCCACGTATTGTATAGCTGGCAAGTTTGTTGGACGGTTAGGAAAGTTAGTTACATGGGTGGGAATAATCTGAGTGTATTTAACGGAAGGAAACTTTGCCTGCCTTCATCATCTTGAATATACAGAATGAGAACTTTCCCCTTCTCAGAAATGTCTTCCATCGTTTCCTCTTTCACTCAGTTTCTATTTCTTTACAATGATTAAATGGAGAAATCATGACTCTGTATTGAAAAAAAAGACTGAAACAATCAAATATAAACTAAATTTAATTCAACAATAAGAAATGAAGAATTAAAACCAAATTATATGAATTGATAAAGTAGAATAAATCATTTCCATTATGTCATCGCTACATATATAAATAAAAATAAAAAAATTTCTTCTACATATGAATAGCAATTAAACTAAGAAAAAAGAATCGAAGCTGGAAATCAAATTAGAAAAAAGAGAAGACTACATAAATACAAAAATATAAGCAAAACATAAATATAGAAAGAGGTGTGAACATTATCTATAGACTCCATGACAGTGAAATAAATTAAAAAGGCAAAACAAAGAAATAATAATAAATGGCAGTTTGACCAAAGAATCAAACTATCAACACCCCAACATACAACGACAGACAAAAAAGTAGTCCCGTCTAGTTAGAAAACCAACATGTAATACAATACTACAAGAAAACGGGGTATACGAAAATTTAGAGATCGATATTTTTCTGCGGATATAGAGACCGAAATTTACTTTTTCTTAAATTGTTAATAAATTTTGAATCACGGACGGATTTAGCCATGGATGCATTCTTCCATTATGTAACATTAAAGATAAAAAATTTCTGTCTCTGAATTTATAAAATTTTAGCACCAGAGACAGAACAAAGATGGAAGTTAGAAATTTAAATTTTTGGTAAAGTCTCTATTTCCATCTCTGATTTGTATTGAAATACAGAGACGTAATTTTCTTTCTCTGAAACCAAAATTGCGAATTTTTTTTTAGCAAATAGGTCAAGGGATTTTAAAAAAAAAAAAAAAAAAAAGTTGAAAAAATTGAAAATCTGAAATACAAAAATAAGTTCAATTTTGATATTATTCAAATAATTAATTAAATTGAATTTTTTATTATGAAATTATAAATTATATTTTAATATGAATTAATTAAAAATAAACTTTAAAAAATGATTTTAAATAAAGATAATAAAATAAAGAACTAAAACACTTCTCCGTCTCCTTTCTCTTCTCACGCTATTTCACAGAAGAAAACCCCAAACTCACTATCCAAAGTTGTCTATAGATCGTCAATGAGGCCTAGCTCAATTGGCGAAGTTGAGGCCCCATGATCCTAGAGGTCATGGGTTCGAATCCTTTGTGTGGGATGATTTGTTTCTATTGTATAATAGATTTATTTATTTGCTGTAATAGCAAGATGTTAGTTTCTGTAATATTGTTGATATGATTATTGTATTTGTCTCTGTCCATTGATACTGACAGAACTGATTGTAATCGCTTTATTTCAATTAATAAAATACATCAGTTCCAACTCAAAAAAAAAAAAAACAATTGTCTACAGATCGGACCTCATCGTTGCCGGCCGCCGAGTTCTTTTGTTGTGGTTGTCTCCAACCACTACAAAAAATGTGGGAATGACAACAGATATAGAAATATTTTTTTTTTTGTTTGAAATGATAATTAGATCACTGGATTTTTTTGATCCGCTTTTAGGAACGGTTATGGAACGGGCAGCCATCCGTTGAAATGAGCGGCATTCCTAATATTTAGGAACGGACATACCTTGACCGTTCTTAAATTGGAACTGTTTTTGGCATACAACGTGAATACCATTCCTAATTACCTTGTGTGTATGAATATATAATTTGTGTATTTGGAACACCTTGTTAATGTTTGGAACGGTCACATCAAACATAAATCGCGTAATTTGGAATGGTAGTTGGAACACAGATTGAAGCAGACCACATATATTGGAGATACATTTCTACAATGTTTCTGGAATACAAATTGGAACGGTTCATTATAAGTTTCGGGACAGATTTAGGAACGATCTTAGGAACACAAGTAGACCTTCTTTGCTAAGGAACATAGGAGCGAATTTGCAATCTTTATTTGGAATACGCCTTTGGACCGATTTTAGGTATCCTATTTAGAACGGTAACCATACCACGAAATCATTGAATTTGGACTAATTTTAGGAACAGTCGTTCCCTAATTTGGAATTCATTTTTATATTGTTTTAGGAATGGTTGTCCCCTAATTTGGAATTTTTTAATACGGTCCTAGGAACGGTTGGCTCATTAAGTCGGTAACAAGTTGGAACGGTTACTTTGATTTTTACGCGCTCCATGACCGTCTAAATGACCGTTCCTAAAAAAATAAATTATTAAATTATTTTTTTATATAATAATTATTATTATTAAAATATATATTAAAATTATTAATAATATTTTTGAATTTGGTTATATAATTATTAATTAAATACCAAAAATGGATAATTTGGAAAAATAATTATATTAAATAAAAATATTCCAATTTATTTACAAAAATATAAAAAAAATCCTAAGTCTACACCTCGTCCCCGTCCCCCTCGTCCTGGTCCATATCGTCATCGTCTGGAGGAGGGAGGGGTCTGTAAGAGGCCGTGACAGGCCTGTAGCGGAGTTGTTGGTCTGCAGGGTCTTCATCATACCCATCATATCCACTATCATCTCCTCCACCCGGACCATGCGATCCTCCAAGTTCGACGCTGGCGGTGGCGGTGGTGATGGTGATGTAAAGGTCTGGCTAAGGCCGTGGGCCTCAGAACCAAAACCGAATATCCGGCCCTTGTTCTTGCACCTGACTGCAGCCAACCACAACTCTTGCTCTGTCTGCGCCACCGAGCCCTCCGATTTGGCCGGACGATCCCCAGGATCGGCCGTGGCTTGAGACTGGTGATCCTCCAGCAACTTCTGGAACGTCTCCTGCATAAATAGTATATTATTATTTCAAAAAATTAAAAGAAAATAAAGTAGAAAAGGTAATTCAAAGCTTACCGCGACCTCCGTTGCCCTCGGGCCGCTCCAACCGCCGTCGGCCTTCTTCTTGTAGCCTCTGGAGAATAACTGGCCGACCGAGCTGCGTCTCTTGTAAAAACAAATGAGGAACAGTTATTACAATTTTAATTTAATAATGATGAATACTTTTAAAAAGATAATTTTTTTTACCATATTCCTCTTGTGCATCTCGACGGAGGCAGAACCCCGCGGTACAGAGTAGAGGATGTGGCTGGGTTGGCAGACCGATTGCCTTGTTCTTGGTGCACTCGTCCTTGAACTCCTTGTTGTCCCAGTACAGCAGGAGTTGCTGCCAGACTTCATTCGCTAGCCAGAGAGGTTCACCAGAGACTATCTGGCCGAGACGAACTTCTTGCGGAGGAACTTCCCTACAAACATGTGGGAGATCTTGAACATGGACTCATCGTCGCAGTCCCACCAGTACGTGATTTGTAAAAAAAAAATTAAATATTTAATATAAAAATTTAATTGATACCGTTTAATTGAAATTAATGTTACCTTCAGGCTCTCGAACTAAAAGTACTGGTGCTCTGGCGGCACCTTGCGCAAACAGCCCTAAGGGTGGGGATAGTGTCCTCGTACCACCGCGTACATGCGCTCGTGTATCTTCCGCTCAGTCCTGAAATTATATAATAATTAGTGTGACATAAAAATAATAATTTAAATTATAAAAATATTTAAATATACATATATATACCTGGCGTACTGGCGCGCGGATGGTGTGGGGAGTGGTGGGGCAGGTTGGGGTGGTGTGGGTGGTGCAACCCATGGACGGGCTAGATCTACCGCCGGTACGGTAGTAGATGGTCTGGCAGCCTCTGGGACATGTGCAGGAGTAGACGGATCGTCAACCGGATCCTGCACTAGTTCAGCAGTTGGCTACTCTGCCGGTGGTGGTGGTGGTGGTGGTCGGAATACTGCTTCCCCACCCTAGGAAGTAGCACCCGGCGGTGTGGCCGCCGAGCCACTTAAGAGAAAAACACGACCACGGCTGCGAGCACGGCCACCTCCTCGAGGAGGAAAATCCCGACAAGACATGATCTGCAATTTTTTTAAAAAAAAATATTAGTGGTATGAATTTTTAAATAGAAATATGATTTCTATTATAATAATTAGTACCAATATTTTTCCTATATCGTTACATTTTTTTTAAAAAAAATATAGAATGTACAGTTTTTTACTTTTACAGAAAATTACAGAATTAACAGATTTGGTTTTTCAGAATATTACAGAAAATTTTCAAAAATTACATAAAATGATGGAAATTTCTTAAAAATACAGAAATTACGAAAAGAATTTAAAAAAAAATTACTTAATTTACAGGTGTTTGTTTTCCTTTCAGAAAAATACAGATATTTTTCAAAAAATACATAAAAATGACAGAAATTTTCTAAAATATAAAAAAATTACAGTGTTTTTTTAAGGAAAAATTACTTAATTTATAGTTTTCTTTAAAATACAGAAAATTACAGAATTTTTTTTAAAAAAAATACATAATAATGACATAAATTTTCTAAAATTACAGAAATTACAGTTTTCTTTCCTTCAAAATTTACTTAATTTATATTTTTTTTTCCAAAAATTACAGGAAATTTTCAAAAAACACATAAAAATGACAGAATTTTTCTAAAAATTACAGGAGTTACATTTTTTTTTTCAGAAAATTACATAATTTACATGGGTTTTTTTTCAGCAAAATACAGAAACCTATAAAAAAAACTTAAGAATTGCAGAAAATACTTACAAATTACAGAAATAATATGAAATTTCCTATAATTATCTTAAATTTTCAATTATTGAAATCCTATATTATTCTAATTAGGGTAAATTACATATAACTCCCCCAAGGTTTGGCATAATTACAAATACTCCCTCGTTGTTTAAAAAATTACAAATACCCCCCTAAGGTTTGTAACCGTCTAACAAATAACCGATTTTCATCCATTTTTATGGATGAACTGACCAAAATGCCCTTTTGTATTTTATTTAATTTTTTAAAATTCTTTGAATTTTTTTGGACTACAATGCGTAGGGAGAGGTTCTTAAAGTTTTTTACAAAGAGGAGTTAATAATGCAATTATCTCGGCTGATTTTTGTGCTATGTAACTAAAAAATTAAGGGCAAAATAGTCAATTTCAGGCCTTTGGTTGAAAATTACAAACCTCAGGGGGGTATTTGTAATTTTTCAAACAACGAGAGGGTATTTGTAATTATGACAAACTTCAGGGGAGGTAGATGTAATTTACCCTTCTAATTGTTGACATGAAATTATGAATTTAACATAAAAAATCACAGAAATGATAGAAATTGCATAAAAATTGCAAAAAAATATTCAGAAAATTTCGAAAAATTCCAGCACAGTTACAAATTACATCTAAGTCCTTACATTTTCACAAATTATAGAAAATGTAGAAAATTCACAAAAATCACATAAAATAATCAGAAAATTTTCAAAAATTTTAGAAAATTACAGATTGCATGTATGGCCCTACATTTCCAGATATTACATTAAATGCACAAAATTACCAAAAAATCCCAACATATACAAAAAATTAGAGGAAAATCACAGAAAATACATACAATTACAGAAATGACCTAATTGTACACACTATTCCCACATTTGACAGAAAATGGACCAAAAAATAGGAAAAAATAAAAAAAAGGGTTTTTGAAAACCCTACTTGGAGGTGGAGGTTGGAGGTGGCGGAGGTTTAAAAACCTTTGGCGGTGGTGGAGCTGGAGGCGGCGATGGCGGGAGGGAAGGGTTGTGGTGGCGGGCAGTGGCGGTTGGAGAGGCATAACCGAGAGAGAGAGAGAGAGAGAGTTCCTACGGTGGCAGGCGGTAGTGGTGGCGGCAGGGAGTGATGGCGGACGGTTGTGGTGGTGGGCGGCCGATGGAGAGAGAGAGAGAGAGAGAGGGAGAGACAAAGGGTAGAGAAAATGAGGAAGAATCTGAAGGACAAGCGGATCCGCCCAGGAGCGCGAGCGGAAGCGAGAAAGCGTAAATCAATACGTAATTTAAAATTAAATTGCATATAAAGTGAAATCCTAAGGGCTGCACCTTTGTGTGCTCAACCGGGCGTTCGATGTAGGATGTGTTAATATCAAAAACATACATAAAACACATAGGGCATAGATGAATAGTAAATAATCTATTAAAGCGTAATAAACCGTTACCTTGTAGATTTTACGTGTGCTCGGGTACTTGCGTTGTTCCTTCACCGGAATGCTCACAAATCTAAACGTATGGATTCTCCAAAGGTGATCCATACCACACCAAAAGAAACTCACGTTCTCCTTGCTAGAGAAAAACGGATTTACGAAGGAATCGGTTTAAGAGAAAAACACTACTTTTAAACCTACTTTGTTCTTCCTCTTGATTCAAAACCAAGTGAAGAACACAAGTAGAAAGAGAGGGAAGTGGCCAAGAGTTAGAGAGAGAGGAGAGAGCTGAAAATACTTCTTCTTTTTCCTAGAAAAAGATGAATTATGATTCACATATGCAAGGTGTTGTATCTACTCCTATATATACATAGTTAATGTGATTATTGGAATGTGTCTAGGTTCATCCAAGGATGTCTAGATACATTCCAATCAATCACCATTAATTCTTCAATCAAGCCTACCAAATCTTATGGTATGATCAAATCATACCAAAAGGGAAGGGCTTGATTGGAGTTGATTTGTCTCTTTCCAAAAGAGATAAGTCAACATACCACCTTGCATGAAACATGGCTGATTTTAGCTTCCTCCAAGGGAGCATTTCGGCCATGCTTAATTATGGGAAGAAGTCCAACTTCTTCCTATTCCAAAATAGGAATTATTTCTCCTCTCGGTTCAAATTTAACGGACCGGGTTTTCTCGTAATCCAATTATGATGAACTCGACATTAAATCCAATTTAATGTCCACTCAAATTATTCCCGTTGATCTTTTAATCCAATTAAAAGATCCAACGTCTCAACTTTCCATATTTAATCGAAAATTTAATTTACCGATTAAACGAGGGTCCGATACAATATCGGCCCGTCCATCCAATGGACTATCCCTTAAGTAATCTAATTACTTATTTATCCTTCGAGATTGACTCCAAGTCAATCTCTCAACCTCCTCGGTGATTTGTGTGTGACCCTTTAGGTTCACCCTCAGCTAGACTTGGGCCCGTTACCATGGGTGGCCGTGTAGCAACGGTCCATGGCACTAGAGACTAGGTGAATTGGCGCGAACATTTAGGCACCGATTCCGTATGGGTATGGTCCTTCCGTCTACCGTCTCCCGGCCTTAGTCTAGGGTATGGAATTGGGCGTTGGTTCCCATCCTTGACTAGGCATCTATGCTTAATACTCGAGACTACGTATGCTTCATTGCATCGACACAGGAAACCGTTCTCTGTTCGACCAACCACTGTGGCCACAGCTTTAAACAGCATGAACGTTTCTCCGAGTGCATAGGAGATACCTCTGTCATATACTGACAGGGGATGGATCCGCTTCTTGGAATCCACTGTCCTCACTACACATTTCGACTGTACTGGACAAGGCTTATGATGATCATCTTATAGAATGATCACCTATCGCCAGATCCAAGATACAACCGTCCTGTGTACGCGATTGCCATGATCCCTCAAGTCTGAGGACTACTCCCATACTATCGGAATCGGGGAAATTTAATCATACCGACCAAGCCTCCAAAGCTTCCATATGATGATCCCCGCGAGTCAGTCCAGTCGGCTCGATCCCAGTCGACCAACCCATTAAGATCGTGTAGGCGTCCCACGCCTGTCGCTGATGAAACACGACACTCATCCAATGAACACGACTCTTGATGCAAGTCTCAATAGGACTCTCGATGCCCTGTCTCGAGGTCCCCGACTTCGAACGTTTCAGACCCAACTCTAAATGAGTTGGTTTCATGACCACCATTTAATGCGTGACCCAACTGCATGAGTTGTTAACCGTGGTCTGTGGGCTTTGTTGCGATATAAGTAAAACACCGTTTTAACAAATGTGAAATGAGCGCAACAAAGTAAGCACCAAAAGTGACGAATACTCATTTTATTCATCACATAATAATATTACATTTACATCGAGTTGTATAATAGGTTACAAATCGCCAAAACCTACTGGCTTTCTGATCACCTATTCTAACAATCTCCCACTTGACCTAAAGCCAATCACCCATTGACCTCAAACCCATCTTATCCAGATGCTGAGTATGGGCAACTTGCGACACGGGCTTAGTAAGTGGATCTGCTATGTATTCTGCGGAGCTGACTCGGTCCATCCGAACGTCACCCCTGCTAACCATCTCTCTGAGCAGATGGTAGTGTCTAAGAATTGCCCCGTTGTTATCGCAGAAGATAACTACTGGCTCAGCGATGCTAGGTACTACACCCAACTCTTGGATGTAGCTCTTCATCCAAATCGCCTCCTTAGCAGCTTCCGAAGTTGCTATGTATTCAGACTCTGTGGTGGAGTTCGCCGTGGTAGCCTGCTTGGAACTCTTCCAATTCCAAGCAACCACGCCATCATTAAGTCTGAACACATAACCAGACTGAGACTTGGCATCATCGTCATCCAACTGGAAGGTAGCGTCGCTATAGCCTTCCATTATCAACTCTCCACTGCCGTAGATCAAGAACATGTCCTCAGTCCTTGTTAGGTACTTCACGATAGTCTTGACTGCACTCTAGTGTGCCTCCCCGGCACACGACTGATATCGACTAGTTACGCTCAAAGCGAAAGCCACATCAGGTCTAGTGCACTGAACAACATACTGTATGCTGCCTACGGCTGAAGCATAGGGGATGTCCAACATCCGTTTAAGCTCCTCATCAGTCTTAGGAGATTGCTTCTTGGATAACTTAATTCCATGCCTCATAGGAAGGAATCCTCGTTGTGAGTTCTTCATCTTGAATCTCTTCAAAACTTTCTCAATATACGAGGATTGGGCCATTCCTAACATCCTCCTACATCTATCCCAGTAGATCTTGATGCCAAGGATGTAGAATGCCTCGCCCATATCCTTCATGGAGAATTGCGTTGACAACCAGTCTTTAGTGGTACCCAACATCTTAGCATCATTCCTAATGAGCAAGATGTATTCCACATAAAGCACCAGAAACGCAATTGAGCTCCCACTGATCTTCTTGTATACACAAGGATCGGATTCGTTTTTGATGAAATCATATCCCCGTATGACTTCATCAAAATGTATGTTCCAACTTCGGGAAGCTTGTTTGAGGCCATAGATGGACCTTTGGAGACGGCATACCTTCTATCCTTCTCCAACAGTTGTGAAACCTTCTGGTTGATCCATATAGATCTCTTTCTCTACGAAACCGTTGAGGAAGGCAATTTTCACGTCCATCTGCCATATTTCATAGTCATACCATGCTGCTATGGCAAGCAGTATCCGAATGGACTTGGCCATTGCTACGTTTCCTCAAAATCGACCCCGGGTCGCTGAGTGTAACCTTTCGCCACAAGCCTGGCCTTGAAAGTTGTAACCTGCCCGTCAGCTGTAAGCTTACGTTTGTAGACCCATTTACACCCTATGGGTTTTACCCCTTTGGGTGGGTCCATTAGGGTCCAAACCTGGTTTGTACCCATCGAGTCCATCTCGGATTTCATGGCCTCAAGCCACTTATCCGGATCGATGTTCGACATCGCTTCTCCGTATGTCTTTGGATCATTATCTAACTGACCGGTCAGGTCCAGAAATCCATACCTATTAGGTGCATGGAATACTCTGGCCGACCTACGAAGGACTGGAGCAATATCAGTGGGAACTACTGGCTCAGATGTCACTGCCGCCTCATGGGGTACCTCACTTGATTCCTCAAGGAGTACCTCATCGTGTCGACTATCTGATGGAAAACCCTTTTCTAAGAACACTGCATTTCGTGAGATAAAAACCTTTTGCTCGGAGGGATCATAGAAATAATACCCCGCAGTCTCTTTCGGATAGCCGATGAACCTGCATAAACTAGACCTCGAGTCCAGTTTATCTCCCACTAATCTCTTGACATATGCGGGGCAACCCCACACTTTCAAGTATTTGTAGGAGGTAGGCTTGCCATGCGATATCTCATATGGCGTCTGGAATATCTTCTTAGATGGCGCCAAGTTTAAAACTTTGGCCGCCGTCTCAAGAGCGTATCCCCAGAAGGAAAGGGGGAGTTCGGTAAAACTCATCATAGATCGGACCATGTCCAACAAGGTTCGATTCCTCCTTTCAGACACACCATTAAGCTGTGGTGTTCCTGGAGGGGTCCACTGAGAGAGAATCCCATTCTCTTTTAGATAATCAGTAAACTCACCACTCAAATACTCTCCACCTCGGTCCGACCGAAGGGCTTTGATCTTTCGACCAGTTTGGTTCTCCACTTCAAGTCTGTATTCCTTAAACCTTCCAAAGGCTTCAGACTTGTACCTCATCAGGTAAACAGAACTATACCGTGAGTGATCATCGGTAAAGGTTATGAAGTACGAGTACCCACCTCTAGCCTGAGTATTTAGTGGGCCACAGACATCCGTATGGATCAAATCCAACAGACCATTGCTAGCGTACTTTGTCCAACAAAGGGTTTCTTGGTCATCTTTCCCTTCAGATAGGATTTGTAGGTCGGTAGGTTGTCCAAATCATCTATTTCTAGACTCTTTGAGTCCACAAACCTTTTTATCCTATCTTTAGAGATATGACCTAACCTCGCATGCCATATCTGTGCGTTATTGTGATCATCACGTTTTCGTTTGTGTTTTGCAGTCATAATCCAATTAGACTGTTGAAGTATGTATAGACCGTTGAGCAATGTACCAAGCAGATGAGAAATACCATCTTTAATAATGAAAAAATTATTTTTATTGATGGTAAATTCAAATCCTTCCTTATCAAGGACCAGGATGGAAACAATATTTTTTAGTCATGCTAGGTACATAAAACAGTCGTTCAGTACAACCCTAACATGAGTACTAATGGCTAACTCCATTGACCCTACGACTTCCGCAGCAACGGCCTTGCCATCGCTTAGCCTCAAGATCATCTCATCCTTGGTTAGCCTTCTGCTTCTTTGCAGTGCCTGCAAATCATTGCAGATGTGAGCACCAGACCCAGTATCCAATACCCATGAAGCAGAATTAATTATCATGTTTACTTCAACCACAAACATACCTGGGTTGGAAAGGAGTTGTGGGCACTCCCTCTTCCAATACCCCTTCCCTTGGCAATGCATGCTAACACCATTTTCCTTGGACCGCTGAGAACCACGGGCTTTCCCTTTCCCTTTGCTCGGTCCCACCGGAGCAACATGGGTGCCTGGACACGAGCAAGGGGCCCAATCGTCTTTCCTTTCCCCTTCTTCCTCTTCCAGCGTCCGGCCCTCTTGCCATTCGCCTTGGAGGTCGAAGCCTCTCCTATCAATACCGCCGGCGTCGACTTGTTGGTCGTTGCCTCGTATTGAACCAGCATGTTGATCAACTCATGAACAGACTTCTCAAGTTTGTTCATGTTGTAGTTTACAACAAACGGGTCATAGGAAGGAGGAAGCGACTGGAGGATCACGTCAATGTACGTATCATTGTTAAGCCCAGTTAAGGTCCTCGAGTTTCTCCACTAGGGAGAGCATCTTGACCCCATCACTTTGTATAGATGCTCCTTCAGCAAGCTTGGTGCCCAAGAATGCTTTTGTGGCGACATATGTAATATGCCTATCCGGAACAATGTTTCTCAGTGTTGGGCCCGACCCATCAACCAAATCATGCCTCAAACTCGTGAGACAGGAAAACAGCGAGCGCAGTCTTTTTGTTCACAACAATGGTGCAGCTTTCCCTTAGTCCAAGTGTGTCACGACTCGTGAGACCACACTTAGGTAGTGGTAGCTTCCTCACCACATTGCTATGGATGAAAGGCTTGGACAGATCAAAATACCATTTTGATCCAAGTCCGTTTTGGGCCTAATATTTAATTTGGTCCAACTAAATGAGAGTTTGTGTACGACCAAGACCTCATCACATTATGGTATTTTAGCATGCATAAATATCCCATATTTAAAGCGATAAATAAATACGCCGCATGCAGAAAACATAGCACACCCATGTTGGGATGATCACAAGCCCAACCTATGCGATCCACTGAGCCCACAGTGAGTCTATGGTCTGTCTAGGGTGGTCCAAAATTATTACAATAATAATATACCCATTGTTATTCCAATGGGCCTTGTAATGCTCTTGTTTCACGCCTTGATGCTTCACCTTGGGGTCTCCGACTCCATATGCTTGTTAAAATTAAAACCTCACCATCCTATCTACTCTCATTACAAATGAAAGTAATACATTGAAATAATAACAAACCTTAACATCATGAGGCTGAAAAAACAGGAGATGATAGTCCCAAAACAAGAGGCACGCAGGCCCCACCCAACAAAAATTAAATGATCGTACATTCATCCATACACAAGGTCTAGGGCTCTTGTGATCATTCCATGTTGATTCCATCAACGCATATAACACAATTATTCCAAATAATCATGCATTAAACCAATAGATATTCCAAATATCCAAGTGATGTCCAACATCACAAAAGCATAAATATATAAACAATATGCAAAATTCAAAATTCAAAATTCAAATTTAATGGACATTACAAACAATGCATCCAATGCATGTATTAATTTCAAATTAATTAAGCAAATTTAATCTGAAGATTAATCCAATTATTCCAAAATCAAATGTGCAAAATTAATACATTTTCAGAATAATTTGTAGAAAAAACAGAAAATCCAATTTTCCGAAAATGTCGAAAAACGGCACAAAATGGCCTAGCCATTGTGCCTGTCGGCCAGTCGCGCACACAGGACAGCACGCGCGCGCGCCCCGTGCCGCGCTGGCCTCGGCCGGCAGTAGCTGCCTGCGCACAGCGCGCACGGCCGCCCACCCAACATGCACGCTGGCAAGCACGCCGGCCAGGCCTGCGCG
Organism: Sesamum alatum; assembly: GCA_034509735.1. Lineage (NCBI taxonomy): Eukaryota > Viridiplantae > Streptophyta > Magnoliopsida > Lamiales > Pedaliaceae > Sesamum > Sesamum alatum. The sequence continues at coordinate 13,736,721 of JACGWO010000008.1, forward strand.
CAGGCGTGAGCCTGCGCGTGCCTGACAGCGCGCCTGCCAGCCAGTGACCAGCCGGTAGGCGCGGCAGCCAACCACTGCTGTCCATTATTTTTTTTTCATATTTTTCAACATCATTTTTCAGCACAAAAACAGTAATAAAATTCTGAAAATGAGCATGCAATTTTAGATCCAATCTAATAAAATAAGCATGCCAAAAGTCCATGAAATTCAAACAATTGAATCATCACATTATTCATACATTTATATAATCTAGCATGCCATTAATACCATAAAAGAAAGTAGATCATGCCAAACACATAGGTCTATGCCCCTTACATTGAACCGGGCTCTAATACCACTTGAAAGACAAGCGGATCCGCCGGGGAGCGCAAGCGGAAGCGAGCAGGCGTAAATCAATATGTAATTTAAAATTAAATCACATATAAAGCAAAATCCTAAGGGGTGCACCCTTGGGTGCTCAACCGGGCGTTCGATGTAGGATGTGTTAATATCAGAAACATACATAAAACACATAGGGCATAAATGAATAGTAAAGATCTACTAAAGCGTAATAAACCGTTACCTTGTAGATTTTATGTGTGCTCGGGTACTTGCGTTGTTCCTTCACCGAAATGCTCACCAATCCAAACGGATGGATTCTCCAAAGGGGATCCACCGCACACCGGAAGAAACTCACATTCTCCTTGCTAGAGAAAAACGGGTTTATGAAGGAATCGGTTTAAGAGAAAAATACTATGAATTAGTGTACTCTTAAACCTACTTTGTTCTTCCTATTGATTCAAAACCAAGTGAAGAACACAAGTAGAAAGAGAGGGAAGTGGCCGAGAGTTAGAGAGAGAGGAGAGAGCCGAAAATGCTTCTTCTTTTTCCCAGAAAAAGATGAATTATGATTCACATATGCAAGTTGTTGTATATAATCCTATATATAAATAATTAATGTGATTATTGGAATGTATCTAGGTTCATCCAAGGATGTTTAGATACATTCCAATCAATCACCATTAATTCTTCAATCAAGCCTACCAAATTTTATGGTATGATCAAATCATACCAAAAGGGAAGGGCTTGATTGGAGTTGACTTGTCTCTTTCCAAAAGAGATAAGTCAACATACCACCTTGCATGAAACAAGGCTGATTTTAGCTTCCTCCAAGGGAGCATTTCGGCCATGCTTAATTATGGAAAGAAGTCCAACTTCTTCCTATTCCAAAATAGGAATTATTTCTCCTCTCGGGTCAAATTTAACGGACCGGGTTTTATCGTAATCCAATTGTGATGAACTCGATATTAAATCCTATTTAATGTCCACTTAAATTATTCCTGGTTGATCTTTTAATCCAATTAAAAGATCTAACGCCTCAACTTTCCATATTTAGTCGAAAATCCAATTTACCGATTAAACAAGGGTCCGATACAATATCGGCCCGTCCATCCAATGGACTATCCCTTAAGTAATCCAATTACTTATTTATCCTTCGAGATTGACTCCAAGTCAATCTCTCAACCTCCTCGGTGATTTGTGTGTGACCCTTTAGGTTCACCCTCAGCTAGACTTGGACAGAGGCCCGTTACCATGGGTGGTCGTCTAACAACGGTCCATGGCACTAGAGACTAGGTGAATTGGCGTGAACATTTAGGCACCGATTTCGTACGGGTACGGTCCTTCCGTCTACCGTCTCCCGGCCTTAGTCTAGGGTATGGAATTGGGCGTCGATTCCCATCCTTGACTAGGCATCTATGCTTAATACTCGAGACTACGTATGTTTCATTGCGTCGACTCAGGAAATCGTTCCCTGTTCGACCAACCACTGTGGCCACAGCTTTAAACAACATGAACGTTTCTCCGAGTGCATAGGAGATACCTCTGTCACTTACTGACAGGGGACGGATCCTCTTCTTGGTATCCACTGTCCTCGCTACACATTCCGACTGCACTGGACAAGGCTTATGATGATCATCTTACAGAATGATCACCTCTCGCCAGATCCAAGATACAACCGTCCTGTGCACGCGACTGCCATGATCCCTCAAGTTTGAGGACTGAAAGCCTAGGGTAGGCGTGTGGATCGTCTCGGGAGTAGCGCGATTGCAAAAGCGCGGTATAATTTAAATTGCAAAAATTTAAAACATGCATAAAAATACATAAAATAAATACGTTCAAGGGGTGTTCCCTTGAAACTCCCGGGCGTTCGGTGTATCTCATGAATAATAAAAGCACTTATAAAATCATGGAGGCCATAGGGTTTAAAATAAAAGGGGGCGAAAATCTTAAATCGAAAACCTACCGATTGTCGTTTTCGTCTTGAAACCACTACTCGCATTGTTCCCCGGTTTGCTCCAAGATCTGAAATGGGAGACCCTCTAATTTGTACACGCAATCCGTCCATGTACCTTGCTCCTCGTGCTAGCGAAAGAACAAGTGTGTATAGTATTTTGGAGAGGACGTAATGATCAAACGTTATTGAATTAACGAGATCAAACCTCCTCAGTTTAATTGTCATCACAAAAGAACTTGGAAGAGGGAAGAGAGAGAGAGAGACGCGGCCGAGAGAGAGGGGAGAACCGAGTGTGTATGTGTGTGTGTGTCAAAGTTTCATCATCTCTTCTAAAGAGGATTCTTAGAAGTATTTATAGAGGAGGAATCTTATTCATCTTCTATCTCCTACACATTGAAGACTCTTAGTTGAATAGGATTTGACTTCAACTACTAGTTTCTTGGTCAAACCAATCCTAGCAATTGATTCCTCTCTTTTAATCTCAACCGTTGATTTATTTAATAGGATATTTAAATCTTATTTAAATAATCCTTAATGGCAATAAATAAATATATATCAAATATAAATATTTATTCCAAGACCATTAAATTAATTTCTAATAAATCTAATTTATTAGATAAATTCCTTATATCTAATACAAGGAATTAATTTCTTCCCAAGAAAAGAAGGACCCGATTAAATCCAATTTAACCACTTCATTTCTCCAAAGAAGGACCTGATTAAATCCAATTTAATCACTCCATTTCTCCAAACATTTAATTCCAAATTAAATACATTATGGTACGCATTGTGTGTGAATCTTTAGGTTCACCTTCAGCTATACTTGGTTGGATTCCTAGAACCCGCCCCTCACCATGGGTGGTCGTCTAGCAACGGTCCATGGCACTAGAGACTAGGTGAATATACGGGGATGAACATTTAGGGTCTACAGTACATCTATCCTTCCGTCTATGGTCTCACCACTTAGGGTCTAGGGCACGGATTATGTAGGCACCCAATTTGGACCTAAGTGTCGATTTGTCCTCTACTAAACGCCGCAAGGGAAACCTTCCCTTCTGTTAAGTAACTGTGACCACAGATTTTAGGAACAAGACACAGAGTATTTGTGAGACACAACTGTCAACACCTTTTTGACAGGAGACAGATCCTTTCTTGGAAACTACTGTCACTTTGTACACCAAAGCTGCACTAGACATGGCTTATGACTACTCAAGTGCATCTTGGCAATCTCTCACCATACCTAAGATACAGTCCCGATGTACAGGTAAATTCAGCAATTCCTCAAGTCAAAGGATTTGACCTGTACCGTTTGGAACCAGGAAATCAGGTCATACCTAACCGACCCTACTCAAGGTCCTCCGTAAAACGGTTCCTGCGAGTCACCTCAGTCAGCCGCTCCCCAGCAGGCCAACCCTCTAACACTGCTTAGACGACCCTCATCACCCGTCGATAAAATACGACAGCAGATGCTTAGTGCAAGTCTCAAGGGGAATCTCGGTACCCATTTTCGAGATTCCTTGACTTGGAGATTTCCATACTGATTCGGCGGAACTGATTTCATGGACCTACCTCCAAGCATAGTCCCAGTCCCCAAAATGCGATTTTAGTCTGTGGGCTTTGTTTGTGTAGTGAACAGTTATAAAGCAGATAAAGTGAACACAAACAAAGTACGTGCTAAATGATTTTCACTTCTTATTCATTAAGGATTTATTAAAACTTCGAAATCAAGACATTACACACTTAAATACTTGGAACACCATTTCTACTCCCACTGATCACCTAAGTCGTTTAAGACCGATTCATGCTCCGTATGAGCTCATCAAAACGAATATTCCAGTTATGCGGTAAACCTTGTTTGAATTTCCTAGCGGATTCTATGGCTCCTCTCCATAAATCCCACTACGATGTCCAACATCACGTTCCGTAGGTTATTTGGATTTCTATCCAAATTTTTCCGATCATATCCCAATCACTCGTACCTCTTACAACATTCAGGCTCGTTCTTAAGGGGACTGGAATATGATCAGTTTAAGTAGGAAATGCGATTATAAGCAACATTAGCATTATTCTACCGTAAACTTGCACAAACCAGACGTCGAGTCTAATTTGTCTCCTACTAGTCCCTTGATGTATGTAGGATCCTTCTACATGCTCAAGGACTTTATCGGGACAAAAGGCTTGCCAAACAATGGCACCTTGTGCATGACTCCAAGAAAAGTGCCACGTTCCTTACATTGGCAATTTTCGAGTCTACGTCTTCACGGGCTAAGGTAATTGGGTGAAACTTCGATCGATCTTCGTCCAAATAGGCTCGATCGTTCCCTTTATCAGAGACCGTCATACTTGGCCTTTACAGGAAACGTTTCATTGAGAATTCCATTCTCAATTTGGATGCTCAAGAGCTCCCACTAAATACACAGCCTTTTCGATCCTATCGAAACAGGTTTAATTTTGCGACCATTTATGGTTCACCACCTCAAGTCTAATTCCCAAACCTTCTATGGGACCTTTAGACTTTTGAACCCTCTTACGGTCTTGTGTATTAGTAACCTACAATTGTCTTATTGGATCCCTTCCAATAGACTATTTGGCAAGCCTACTTTGTCCTACAAGGAGCTTTCGGAGTATCTTCTTCAGAAAAGACTTGTAAATTTAGTCGATACGAATCATCAATTTCTAGGTTCATCGGACTTACCAATTTACTTATCTTTAACAAGAGGAAACGTCCTAGCTATCGCTGGTGCCAAATATGTAAGTTTAGTCTTGATTAATCCATTTAGATCATTTGAATTTTGAGTATCCATAAACCTTTTATGGGATGGTATTCTAGGAATTTACGTGTAACTACTAGCAAACATGAATCAATATTCAATAATTTTGTTGATCAAATATGTATGAAATAAAACCTTTGTCCAACAAAGAGACATACGTTTGATCATGCTAGATTACGTAATTCCTATAAACTATCCTAACATGATCACGATTATGGGCCTAATAAGTCTCTAGTCCTTTTCAGCAATGGGCCTTGCCATTATTGAATCCTAGTACTCTTCTTGGCTTTAAAATCCTTATTCACTTTCTGCAAACCACCCGCAGGTTTGTGACAAGGATGGTATCAAATACCAAACAGAGTAAAAGTGATCATGTCAATGTTCAATATCAAATTTTACCTACATTGGAGAGGGGTTTCGGATACTCCCTTTTCCAATGGCCCTCTTTACGACAGTAAATGCTTTACGTTCTTAGAAATCTATGAACTTGATTGCTTGAACTTTTTGCTCTTTCCTTTACCTCCACCTTGTGTTGTAAAGGAACAACACTTGAAGTGCTTAATAGTTGATGTCACCTTACCCTTCTTCCTCTTTTTGGCGTCTAGCACCCTTGCCTTTCGCTATGGAGGTTGAAGCCTCTCCTACTAGTATCGACGGCGCAGATTTTGCAATCATTGCCTCATACTAGACCAACATAATTACCAACCTGTGAAGATCTTTTCTAAGCTCATTCATGTTGGATAATTAATGGTTCATAGGAGGAAGGAAGAGACTGAAAGATCATGTCAATGTGCGTCTCTTTTTCAAGACCGACGTGGAGGTCTTTTGAGCTTCTCCACTAGGGATTACATCATCACTCCATGTCCTTTGTACAGACGTCCCTTCCGTCATCTTAGCTCCAAAATGCCTTCGTTGTATTATACCCTACATGCTGATCCGGGACCATATAGACATGATGCAAACGAAGCATAGTTGAGCCAACGTCATTATATCCTACTTGTCGGTGGTCGTCCTTCAACCTTTGAACGCCAAGCGTTGCTTTAGTTGTCGACCCCTCCAGCTTGTTGAGGAACGTCCTCATCCAGTATGTGAGTTAAGGTTCTAGAAATCTAAGACCATCTTTATGATTTCGCAGTCAATTCGTATAGTTGGTTCCTGTTTAATAAGCCTCTTAGTGATGTATTTGGTGGATACTTAGACATTCATAATATATGAAGCAGAAAATAATAAGCAGAATGAAGCAATATTCGGGTTAAGTCTCGGTCTTCTGTCCTTAACCTCTCCCACTATTTCTACGAAAACACGGCACTCTCAAACGTTGTTTTCGGGAAATGCTTCCTAGTGGGCTCGAGATCCACCGCGATCTCTCCCATACCCCGCTTTTACGATTCGCATGGGAAACAACCTGTGGGAGGTATTCCACATCATTCTCGTTCCACGAGATTCCCAAGATAACTGCCTCACCCTTTTACGTGATACCTAGGACTTCAAGCGAATCACGTTATTCGGGCATTAGACCCAACCCAATCAACCGATTCGTAGACTCACTGCTACCCCCACGACTCATGAGACAGGCAACAGGAGTGTACTCCTCGTTCATGACAAATTGCAGCTCTGTTTAAGCACGATAGTCGTGCCACGACTCGTGAGACCACGCTATCGACTGAAACTAGCTTCCTCACTTTGCCATGGATGGAAGGCTTGGACAAACTCCCAGAGTCCTAGTCCATTTATTAAGGGTCTATATTCAACTTGGTTCAACCAAGTGGGAGTTTTGATAGAACGAGACCCCATCACATATTAAGTGTTTTGCATGCGTAATAGCATAAATATTTTAAGCATGAATGTAAACATATATACCCATATAGAATACTCATAAGCATATAAAACGCATCGCATGCAAAATAAAACCTAGCACGCGCCTATAGGATCATCACAAGCCCAAACCTATGGACCCACTGAGCCCGTAGTGGATCTATGGTCAATCTAAGGGTAGGTCCTATGCTATTACAAGATTTTTATATCCCATTACATGAAATGGGCCTTGTAAGTCCTCTTCATCTTCTTGGCTCTCCATCGTGGGCGTACACCGGGCTTCTTCTCCATGGATCCTCCGTGGGCCACCTGATTGCCTCCTCCATGGGCCTCCATCACCTTGGGCTTGTCTTCTCTTGCAGCTTTTATTTACAAAAAATAAAACCTCACCACTAATTCTACTCTCATTACATCATAAAATAAGAAACCCCAATCAACAGTTGGGGGAGTACATTAAGAGGGAGAGAGAAAGCCTTATTATTCCAAGGCAATTAGGATAAAGAGAGAGAAGAAAATTAAGAGGCACACAGGCCAGAACCTAACAAATGAATATAAATAAACCATACATGCGATCTAGGGGCTTTATAATCATCCTTCGTCAATCCAATTAACACAAATAGCACAAATACATATATCATGTAAAACATGCTATTCAAACATCCATGATATCCCATACCATAAAATAAATGCAGAAATTACATGCAAAATATTCACACCAAACATTGGATAATGGTGCAACCTATGCACAATGATTTTTGTTGGAAAATCCTCTTTCCATAATTAACAAGGCAATATTAATTCTATAAAATATAAAATCTCAATGAAAATTAAAATGCCCCAAGTTAATTACTTCAGAAAAATCCCCAAAATAATACAGAAAAATCAAATTTTCTGAAAACGCACGATAATAGCGAAAAACCGAAAAACAGTCCAGCACGGGCGGCTAGGCACGCAGCTTGCACAGGACGTGCGCCTGCGCGCGCACACATGCAGGTGCTGTCCTCGCACAGCTGCTGCACAGCAGCGCGCACGTAGGTGCAGTGTGCACGCCTGCGCGTACGGGCCCTCGCCCGCGCACGTGCAGGCGCACGCCTGCTACCTGCCGTGCGGCCTCCCTACGCACCGCCACAGTTTTTCATGTTTAAATGTTTTCTTGCAATTAATACTCTGAAACACAAAAACCAACAATTCAAGAATATGCCCATATATTCAAGAATCTCAAAATCCAACATTTGTGCAATATTAATACATGTCAAGATCTACCCATGCTCATGCCATAAAATAACCATGATGTCCCAAATCATAAAACGCAGAAATTATTGCGAAATGTTACATTTAAATCTTGATCATTGGTACAACAATTGCAAGAATTAAATCTTGTTAGGAAACCCTTTCCTCATCAGCCAAGCAATATTTATTTTAGAAAATTTCAAATCTCAAAAAATAAATATTCTAAGTCAACGGGTTCAAAATAACGCAAAAAATATCATAAAAATAATTCAGTAAAAACAATTTTGAAAAACGAGCCAAAAACGAGAGAGACACAAAAAACGGCACAGCTGGCTGGCAAGGCGCAGGCGCCTCTTCCTGCGCGCACAGCGCTCGCGTCTAGCGTAGACGGCCGCGGCCTATGTGCGCGCGGCCAGCGTGTTGCTGCTGCCAGTTCGCCGTTTTTCACTCTTTTTTGACTTTTCATGATGTTTTCTGAACCACAAGATACATTCAACCCAAGAACATGCATTTACACATTCAAGAAAACCAAGATCCAAAATCCCATGCAAAATTAAACACCAATTAAGATCTACACAAAACATGCCTCAAACGTAAATTAAAACACGTCGATCATGCTTAAACGCACATAGCACATAGAATTCTAGGCCTATACACTGAACTGGGCTCTGATACCACTGAAACGTTTAGCGGATCGGTCCGGGATAAGAACGCGAATAGCGGAAGCGCGAAAGATTGCATGATAAAAAATTGCAAATCATAATTAAATGGAATTAAAAGCATGCATAACATACATAACCGAATCAAGGGGTGTGCCCTTGATTCTCCCGGGCGTTCAGTGTATCTCATGTTCAAAAAAACACAAAATGGAGGCCATAGAATTTGAACCGAAAACCATAATTAAAGAACCTACCCGGTTGTAGTTTTATCTTCGTTCGGCTACATGCATTGTTCCCGTGTTGCACTAAGATCTCAAGGAAGAGACCCTCTAAATCATCTCACTCGCTACACCGGAAAGCAAAGAACCCTTGTGCTAGCAAGAAATTATTTGGGGAGAAGAGACATCGATACACGCTATCAATTAAGGCAATCGACGTCGACTCTTATGTTCTAGCTTGAATAAATCAAGATGAACAAAGTACAAATCTTGGAGAGTGTATAAGGGAGATGGACGATTTTGTGAGAGAGATGAGAGATGAGAGTCGTAGACATTAGTAGGTGTATGTGTGTCTTTTTGAGTATTTATAGAAAATAGATTTTCCTATTCCTACTCAACCTATTTTAAAGAGGCACACTTGACTAGGATTTTGACCTAGTCAAATCCTAGTCAATCTAGGCTTTGATTAAGTCAAATTAATCATGGCCCTTCATCTCATCAATCTCTAGATCAAATCTTGTCCATACATTTTTGATGGGCTTCATGGAATGGGCCTATTTAATTCTAAATTAAATAGTCCCATGGACTTTATATGAAATCCTATTTAATATACGAAGCCCATTAATTAATTAATGGAATGGACTTTATTTAATTCTAAACTAAATAGTCCCGTGGACTTTATATTAAATCCTATTTAATATACCAAACCCATTTAGAATTAAATAGTCCCATGGACTTTATATGAAATCCTATTTAATATACCAAGCCCATTAATTAATTAATGGCATGGACTTTATTTAATTCTAAACTAAATAGACCCGTGGACTTTATATTAAATCCTATTTAGTATAATTTAATCCCATTAAATTAAACCTTCTCCTGGAATTAATTCAAAATTAATTTCCTTTCATTTGGTGTAGCGGGTGTGATTCTTTAGGTTCACCTTTCAGCTAGACTTGGACCTACTTCTTGTTATTTCATAACCAAAGTAGTCCATTACCATGGGTGGCCATGTAGCAACAGTCCATGGCACTAGAGACTAGGTGAATATTTGGTGTGAACATTTAGGCTCCGAGTTACATGCAGGTACGGTCATACCATCGCACGTTATGTACGAGTCCCATCCATGACTTAGGCATCTATGCTTAATGCTTGAGATAGATTTAACTCGACGTAGAAAATCCTTTCCCACTCAATCAAGTGCTATGGCCACAGACTTTGTGAGTCTAAACCATCTCAGAGCGCATAGGAGATCTCGCTGTCATATCCTTTGACAGGGGACAGAGCCTATCTTGGAATCCACCGTCCTTACATACTCCGACTGCACTGGACAAGACTTATGATGACCATGTCATATTACGTGGTCAAATCTCACCAGATCTAAGATATAACCTTAGTATGTAAGGGACTGCCGTGATCCTCAAGTCCGAGGACTAATCCCATACTATCGGAACCGGGAATACGAGTCATACCGACTGAGCCCGAGTGGCTTCCATATGACAATTCTCCCGAGTCACCTCAGTCAGCAGCCACCTAGCTGGCTGACCCACTAACACTGCATGGACGAGCCTCGTCACTTGTCGATGAAATGCGACTGCAGATGCTTAGTGCAAGTCTCAAATGGATTCTCGATGCCCTGTCTCGAGATTCCTTGACTTGGAGTATTTCAGACTGATCCGAGAAACTGATTTCATGAACCTACCTCCAAGTGTAGTTCCAATTTCCTGAAATGCGATTTCAGTCTGTGGCCGTTTGTTGTGACATCGAAACGATGCAAGCAGTAGGTACAACAAACTTGTGCCTATGAATCCTTACTACATTCATTAACATAATATTACTTGTTCAGAGATTGACGAATGGTTCTTAGAATAGCCAATACCATTGACTTTCTGGTCACTTATTCTAACACGTTGCTAGGCGGCCACCCATGGTGACGGACGAATTCCTGTCATAGATGGTTGGGAATTCGGCCAAGTCTAGCTGAGGGTGAACCTAAAGAGTCACACACAATCCACACGCATCAAAGCTATTTAATTTGGAATTAATTTAGAGAGGTTGAAGGATTTAAATTAGATTTAATCGGTTCCCTTTTCTTTCTTGGGATGTTGAATCCTTTAATTGGATTAAGAGAAATTAACTAATAAATAAATTAGATTTATTGGAATAAATTAAGTGGGCTTAAAATAAATATTATTTTTTATTTTATTTATTTAAAAGCCCCATGGATTATTTAAATAGGATTTAAATATTCCATAATTAAATGGATGGATGAGCTTAAAGAGGAGAGATCAAGGGCCTAGATCAGTTTTACTCATCCAAGCCTAGTTTGACTAGGACTTTGACCTAGTCAAACCAAGCTTCTAAATTTGGAGTTTGAAGAGAAATAGGATTCCCCTTCTATAAATACTCCTAGGTCAAGACTTTAGAAAGATGATGATGATCAAGAAATACACACACACACTTTTACTCAGCCATATCTCGCTCACTCGTCCACCACCCCTTTCCCAAGAAAAGGTTTTGGTTCCTTGTTTCATACAAGTGAGCCTTAAGGATGATTGATCACGTTAACTCATAATGTTTGTCGATCCGTCCTCTATAAAATATATACTTGATTTTTGCTAGCATGAGGATCAAGATACGTGGGCGGATTCCGTGTGCGATTTAGAGGGTCTCTTGTTCGAGATCTTGGTGCAAAACGGGGAACAATGGGAGTAGCAGCTTGAAGACAAAACTACAACCAGGTAGGTTCTTTTCTTGGTGTCATCGTTTATTCTACCCTATGGAATCCATGATTTGCATGTTTTATTTAGTCATGAGATACACCAAATGCTCGGGAGGTTCAAGGGAACACCCATTGAACGTGTTATTTACAATTATGTATGAGCATGTTTTAAATTCGTATTCTATCTTATATCGCGCTTCCGCATTCGCGCTCCTCCCAGGACGATCCACATGCCTTCCCTAGGCTTTCAGTACATAAATACGCTTTCACCTACGTTTAATATATGCGTTCTCGGTTGACAACTTGAGAACTTTTGCGTTATCATTTAGTAGAACTATTACTAAATTGTTGCTTGGATTTTATTAAGACCAAATTGGGCTTAGGGGCTAGTCTTGATATTTTTATGACCCGCCTACTGGTGTTAAGTGGGGCACTACTATGGTAGGGACAGTATTTCTAACCCGCCTACTGGTGTTAAGTAGTGCATGGCTATGGCTATGATAATATGTTCTGACCCGCCTACTGGTGTTAAGTGGGGCCTGGACGTAAGCTAAAATGGCATCGTACCCACCTTTATGGGATCTAAAGTTAAAGAACTGATCAGTTAAACTAATAGATTTTAATATTTCGAGCATACAAGAAATCTTATTTTGTCGAGCTTTGGTAGTTTGCCATGTCTGAGTCACTTTAAGTAGATTGCAAGTTAACATCTTTTTGGTTTCGATGGAATGTATATTATGTATGCGATTTAAAGGTCTTGAATTATTCTTGTACTTGTTTCTTTGAAAATCCTTGATAATTGATTTTTTACTTGCTTATGATATTATATAATTGTGCATGCTCAAACTAATAGAAACGAAAAACCATTTACTGGGCGACTAGTCGCTCATTCCCTACACGTATAATATGTCTTGCAGATGAATTAGAGGACGGGATGGACGAAGAACAATATGGTGACTGCATTAGATGTTTAACTATTAAGGACTTTTTCTTTTACTAGACTCACTATGTGTTATTTGACTTGCATGTATAAGGACTTTGTTTATTAGTTTCCAATTACTTCAATTGAGGATTTATTAACTACATTTATTTGGATGATGGTTTTAGTATTTCGCTTAAAAAATCATGGGTATTTTGAGATTACTTGTTGTTGGCTTAGTATCACTAAATTGTCCCGATTTAGTGATGTTGTCGTGTCATGTCTTGAATTTGGCGAGACGTCAAGGATCATAGCCTCAACTCGTTATTACATTTTAGAAGTATTACATAATTAGCTAATTATATCAAAGTAGTTGTAGTAATAATAATAGAAGCAATGCGAATATTAATCCTAGTGGAAAACTCACATATTTCATCATCCTATATCTGTTGGTATGGAGCCATTTGGGAGACCACGCACATCAGCTCAGATAGATTGCGTCCATCTTTCTAGAGACATGACCGACAGAGTGATGACTATGTTAGGGCATTGTTGGGACTTGGCAATCGCTAGTAGAGTTGCAGAAACTTCCAGACTAAAGTCGAAAAGAAAATGAAGACTGAAGGGACAATGCCATGAGGTTAGACCTTTGCTGTAAAGACCAAGTAAAAAGAATTACCGAGTTAGAACGGAGACATTCTAGCAAAACTCAGGTAGAGAAACTTCAGGCCGAGAATATAGACTTGAGGCAAGCTAAACATGCTTTACAACACAATATACTTAACTTGAGGGAGGCTATTGATAACCTCGTAGCAGCCTAAGATGAAGAAGAGCCTGAGGAGGACCCTGAGGTGAATGCGAATGAAGACAACGAGGGCCCCATAGGTGGAGATGTGGTGGAGTAGACTCATATGGCTAGGACTACGACTAGGATGAAGAGGTCATTGGATTGAGTAGGTTTCAAATAATAGACTCCATTATTTCTTTTTACCATTTCTTAATTTTCAGCTAATAATGGACGTGCATGTCCATTGATAGGATGTTAAGTTTTAGCTTCAAGTAGTCTAAGTCAAATATACTAAGTGTTGGTGTTGGTGTTCATTTTAGAATAATTTTTATGTGACTAAGTGTTGGTGTTGGGTATATATGTGACATAATATTGTTGTTACTGTTATGTGTTGGTGTTCATTTTAGAATAATTTTTATGTGTAAATTATCATTCAATCTAAGATTTCCTTTTGACCCCTTACGATGAAATATCAACTCCTTATTTCTCTTTTGGATAGAGGGATAGCTGGTAGAGCTAGATGAACCATACAGTGAAGGGACAAGCGGATCCGCTAGGAAGCGCGAGCGGAAGCGTGAAGCAAATGAAATTGCGTAAATTACAGAAATAATCACCAAATTCCAAGGGGTGTACCATTGGTGCTCAATCGGGCGTTCGATGTAGGATGTGATGATATAAAAACGTATATGTCACATAGAGCATAGATGTAGAAAATAACTACAATAACATAAAACCAAAGATTACCTTTGTAGAGTGACTTTCCTCGCACGGCTACAAGCGTTGTTCCTCTCCGGATATGTCCACTAAGCTCAAAAGTATGAACTCTCTACAGAACTCCACACCACACCGGAAGAGATCACGTTTCTCTTGCTAGAGAAAAATGGATCTAGAGGACACGGTTCAAGAAACTAGAACACAAATGAATTAGTTTCTTTTCTTGAACTGCCTTTGTTCTTCAAGATGATCCAAGATCAAATGAAGAACAAAGGGATAGTATGAGAGTAGAGAGGGGCCCAAAAATTAGAGAGAAAAAGGTAGATGTATTTTTCTTCTTTTTCTTAGAAAAAGATGAAATGTAGTTCTCTTGCTATGATGATAGTATATACTCATATATATACTAAATTAATGTGATTATTGGAATGTTTCTAGGTTCATCCTAGCATGTCTAGATACATTCCAATCAATCCCACCAATTCTTCAATCAAGCCTACCATCTCATAAGGTATGAACTCATACCAACCAAAACTTGTTATGTACGCACTTGAATCAAAAGGTCTTTTATTTTTTGTTGTAATGGGGCTTTGATTTGGTCATATGTGATGAGATTTTGTGCCCCATATTTTGGACAACTTATGGTTAAAAACTTATTTTTCCAATGATGATGTGATTCAAAAGCCATACATGTGAGTTTAGTGGATATTACCTACCTTGAGGATTTTGAGCCCATACACTTGTGCAAAACTATTTTTTTTTCTTGCTCTCGAGAGATATGCTTCTATGATTTTGTCTTCCTAGAACTTGCTTTCAACCTACTCGAGACCACATCAATGTGTATGTACTTGAAAATGATAAAGGCAATAGGAAAAAAAAACCACTTTTGGCCTAAAATGACTACCCATATGCATTTTTTTCCCCTTAGTAAACCCACTTGAGCCTTTAAGCCTTGTTTTCTTCTCATGAACCTTAATCTATAAACCAAAATCCGTCATTCTTTTATCTCCTTTGTTTGGCCCTTCCAAGGACTAGTAGAGCATCAAGAAAAAGGGTGTGTTCTAAGTGATAGGTTTTACCATAAGTGTGGGGATATTGCATCTACTGTGGTCAGATTTCAGGCTAAAGAAGTATGAGAATCAATATGTCATCTTGTTGCTTTGCTTTATGCCTTGTTGCAAAAGAAAAAAAAAAAGGCGAGATAGGAAAAGAGAAGAAAATTTTCTTGGAAAAAAAAAAGGAAAAGAAAGCAAAAAAAAAAAAAAAAAAGAAGAGAAAAGTAGCAAAAAAAATGGGATAAAATAAAAAAAAAAAGAAAAATTCCTACAAAAAAAAGAAAAGAAAGTCTCCCAAAGAAAAAATCTCCCTCTAAAGCAAGGCGTAATTCAAGACATTGAGATATGAAATTGGGACATCACATGAAAAAAAAAAGTCTTGATTGTTACATCACTTTCTTGATGCTCTATTTCGAGTCTTCTTGGAATTCACCTCACTATGAAAATTTTCCTGTCCCGAAACCAAAGCCCCATTACAACAAAAGATAAAAGACCTTTTGATTCAAGTGCGTATATATTCATAAGTGGTGGAGATGCTGTGTATGATCAAGTCTATGGAGAGCATTTTCATAGCAAGTATTGAGCAAAACAAATAGCCATACACATTCGAGAGTCGGGAAGGCATTGAGAGAATAATCCCCTAAAATCCCCGTGTTAACTTTTGATCACAATCATTGTGTGAAAACTTGTTTGAAGCTCGTTAAGTTGTCTACATCATGAAGTGCATTATTCTTTGAACATTTAACTAGATCTTTGCTTAGACACCCTTGCTTTGATATCATGAAGTCGAAAAGGAACCATGAGTGCTTAATCTTGATTTTTGCTCGAGGACGAGCAAAGGGCAAAGTGCGGGGATATTAGATGAGTTCCTAAAATGACAGGATTTTGTAGTGTTTTCAACCACCTTTTTTATATTAAATAACTCTTAACCATGTGAAATGTGATGTTTGCAAAGTGACTTTTAAAAGCATGAAAGAAGAAATGAAGCAAAACAAGATAAAAAGATCAACAAAAATACTGGAAGAAAAAATGAGGGACAGAATTGAAAGGTTGACTAGACGTGCCCACGTCTAACGACACAGAGAAGCTAGCGAAAGGAATGAAAGAAACTCGAGTTTTCTGGACTTTAAAGGCTGATACATGATAGTTTCTCGAATTTTAGAAGTCCTTCCCTCCATAGGAGTCATATTTTGGGTCAACAATCTTAGTTGGATAGGAATTAGAATTATATTAGGAATCTATCTCTTGGTATCCAAGTTTATTAGGATTTTAACTAGTATAAATAAGAGATGTAATTGAAGACATAGACATCTATTATTCTCAGCATTTACTTTACGAAATTCTCTCTTTCTTTTATGTGTTCTTTCAAAAGCATGTTAGGCTAGTTCCTTTATTTTTCGGTTGAAGTTACGGTGATTGCTTGATTCACGCATGTTCTGAGATCTAATTTATGCTTCATACTTTCATTCATGTGGATATTTCTGTTGTTCTCTATGCTTTTATCACGAATAGTCTGATTTACGAATGATAGGGCCCATTGTTCATTATTAAGAATATTCGCCTAGCTAATTAGACTTGCAAATTCGTAATTGTTTGTTAGCCTAATAGTTAGTGGCAACGCAGCATAATTTATCATGTCGTAGTGGTCGGTTATGTTGTGGGAAATGCACAATCTAGCCTAAATGAATCCTCATAGGAATTTGTTGGTTAGAACTAGGCATTGTTAATGTTGTTGATAGATTAAATCTTGAGGATGTTCCCATGGTTGTCTAATGATTAGGGAATTAGCCAATAGACATTCCTTGGCTAACGACACGGTAAGGAAAGGTGAGGTCGTTAGGTCGTACCAATGGCCATAACTAGTTCATCTATTTTGTACGATTGTTATCTTTGCATCTATGATCAATCGCGAAATGGAGCATGAACCTATCTTCAGCTGGAAATCTCTTCTCATATTTTTATTCATCCTTTCGAATTTATCTCATAGTTAATTAGTATCTTTTAATCGCAAACACCCCCCCTCGGTCATTTTGCTTTAACTCGAAGGAATTAATTTAGAACCAGTCTCTGTGGATTGACCTTACTCACTACTTCTACAAGTTATTGTGTAGGAATTATTTTTGGTGAATTCGACGCTCATCAACCACCAATCAGATAGAGAGATAGGGTTTGAAATTAACTTAATGCCATGAGCACCACCTATCTCTAAGGCACATTATAGAATGGCCCCCGCAAAATTAAGAGAGCTTAAAGCACAACTACAAGACCTCCTTGACAAGAAGCAAATTAGGCCAAGTGTATCCCCTTGGGGGGTTTCGATGTTATTCGTAAAGAAGAAGGATAGAAGCCTTAGGCTGTGCATTGATTATAAAGAGATGAACAAAGTCAGCATAAAGAATAAGTATCCCCTACCTCGAATGGACGACCTATTGGACCAGGTGAAGGGAGCCAAGGTATTTTACAAAATAGTCTAAGATCTTGGTACCATCAATTCAAGGTAAAGACTGACGATATACCTAAGACTGCTTTTAGAACAAGGTACGAGCATTATGAGTTTTTGGTGATGCCCTTCGGATTGACAAATGCTCCGGCTGCCTTTATTGACTTAATGAATAGAGTTTTAAACAACATTTAGATAAGCTTATTGTGGTATCTATTGATGATATTTTGGTTTACTCACCGAGTGAACAAGAGCACGAGGTACATCTTTGGGTCATCTTACAAACCCTCAGGGAGAAGCAACTCTATGCTAAGTTTAGCAAGTGCGAGTTTTGGCTCAAGAGTGTAATATTTCTAGGGCATATAATTTTAGGAGAAGGTGTGATGGTGGACCCTAGAAAGGTTGAAGCTATAGTTGATTGGCCTACACCTACGAAGGGAGAGGTTTGTAGCTTTTTGAGGCTAGCTGGTTATTACAGAAAGTTTTTAGAAGGGTTATCTAAGATAGCAATGCCCTTAACTCGGTTGACCCTAAAGAGAGTAAAATTTGAATGGGAGTCAGCTTGCGAAGGGATTTTTTCTGAATTGAAACAAAGGTTACTGTTAGCGCCTGTGCAGCACAGGCTGTGCTTGCTTTGCCATCGGAAAATGGTGTGTTCGTCATCTACAATGATGCGTTAAAGAATGGATTGGGTTGTGTTTTTATGCAAAACGATAAGTTGAGTGCTTATGCTTAAAGTCTACTTAAGTCATATGAGTTGAATTACCCTACACATGACCTAGAACTGCGGCAGTGGTCTTTGCCCTAAAAATTTGAAGACATTACCTCTATGGGGAAAGGTGTGAGGTATATACTAACCACAAAAGTTTGAAATACTTATTCACCCAAAAAGAACTGAATATGAGGCAAAGGAGGTGATTGGAGTTAATTAAAGATTATGATTTAACCATCAACTATCATCCTGAAAAGCAAATAGGGTGGCAGATGCTTTTAAGTAGAAAAACGAGTGGGACCCTAGCCGCAATGCTAGCTAGACAATTCGAGGCTTTGGAACTAGAAGTGGTAGAGTCGAAAGAGGTGATCCTAGCAGCCTTAACGACCCAAACTCCCATTCACAATAGGATTAAAATTACCCAAGATTCAGACGCAGAATTGAGAATCCTAAAAGAGAAAGTCAAGATGGGACTATCCCCTGAGTTTCAAGTTGGGGATGATGAGACTCTATACATTAAAAGAAGACTTTGTGTTCCAAACTGTAGAGACTTAAGGAGGGGTATATTAACAGAGGTATACAATTCAAAACTTTTCATTCATCCTAAGAGTACAAAGATTTATCGTTACACAAAAAGAAATTTTTGGTGGAGTGGCATGAAAAGAGATGTAGTGGACTTCATGACATGATGTATGAATTGTCAAAAGGTTAAAGCGGAAGACCAAAGACTGGTGAGTGGCTACAACCTCTAGAGATTCCCAAGTGGAAATGGGAACATAGGACCATGGATTTCATAACGGGGTTTCCACGAACAAGATAAGGACATGACTCCATAGGGGTATTATGGACCGCTTGACCAAGTCATCCCATTTTATCCCTGTACGCACCAATGACACACTAGACGAGCTAGCAACTATCTATATCGAGGATATAGTGAGATTACATGGCATTCCAGTGAGCATTGTATCTGACAGAGACCCTCGACTAAGGCAGCGGACGGTTGACGGAAGGATCGTACCCAAGATGGAACTCGGAGCCTAAATGTTAACACCAGCATTCACCTAGTCTCTAGTGCCATAACTATTGGAAGACGCACCCATGTTAATGGGCTTTTCTAGTTATTGGTTAATCAACAATAATTAATTCAATTAGATTTAATTAATTATGTGGGATACAAGCCAAAGTCTAGCTGAGGGTGAACCTAAAGAGTAAACACAAAAATCACACTGGAAGTGATGGAAGTAATTTGGAATTAATTATGAAAGAAATGAATTAATTTAATTGGATTAAATTAATTCATGGAAAATCATTTATTGGATGATCAATTGGATGGATGACCCAAGAATTCAATTGATTGGATTAATTAAATTTTGGGCTTAGCCTTTTAAATTAACAGGATTAATTTAAAATGAATTAATTAATTAGTGGATTGGATTCATTAATTAATTAATAGATGGGCTTGTCTACATCGATTCGTACATACTAAAATTGCAAATTTTCCTATTATATAGCAAAGAATAGATGAGTTGCACAAATGCCGGGCTTGAGTTACAAGTACCACTTGAAGCCATGTTTTCTCTACTTAGGAATTTTTCCCACGACGAAGAAATAGATGCAGAAAAGATTCTACTACACTGGATGGCGGAAGGCATGATTTCAAGTGAAATGCAAGGAACAGAAGAAACCCTGAGAGACGTAGCACAACGGTATTTGAGTGAACTAGCGTCGAGGTGTATGCTTCAGGTGAAAGTGGTCGAGTACCCATCATTGCACAAAAGATTTGAGTCATGCCGGCTTCATGATCTGATGCGTGATCTTGGCTTGACGAAGGCGAAAGAAGAAGGGTTCTTTGGAGAACACGGATTTTTATTTTCCAAAAGACTACCACTTTCCACTATCAAAACCCGACGACTGGCCATCCATTTCCAAGGTGATGTGGGGGACGATTTCAATGGGATAGAAAAGCTCGCTAACCTTCATTGTCTTTATCTCAACAAGTTGAAGTATCATGAAGTGTGCGACATTGGTTATTGCTACTTAGTGTCCAACCTAGAGAAGTTCAAATCTCTGAGGGTTCTTATTTTTGTAAGTTGTGATTTGAGGGACGGAATCATACCAAGTGACATTGGTTATAAGCTAATTCACCTTAGATATTTTGGCTTCAGAGATTGTCTATTGGATGAATTGCCCCTATTAAGTACCAACTTTCCATGTTTACAGACTTTGGAGCTAGAAGTGTATAATAGTGGGTCCGATATGAAAATACCTAATGTCCTTTACAAGATGAGGCAGTTGAAGCCTTTATTTCTTCAGTATGTTGAATCTTATGAAGAATAACTTTACGGGGAATATTCAAGACTTGACGGCTTCAATGAGTTGGAGACATTAGACAAGTTCAAAACCATCTACTACGACCCCTCAAACATTCCTAAAATAATCAAATCATCAGTGTTTCAAAGCATTTATCATCAGCTGAGAATTCTCTCTCTGTGTAAGTGAATCACATAAGCTATAGCCAGACCAAGCTATGTGAGACGATTCTTAACTTCGCAAACTGTGATTTTGGTTTAGAAGAAGGCTAAGCTCTTTTGAGAAAGATGTTAGTGTCTCCATCACTTGCCCGCATGTTGATTGATGGTAGAATATATAGGTTACCAAGCTGCGAACTTGATGATCGACTTTGTCCGAATCTAGTTAACCTGACACTTTGTCTCTCCGTAATAGAGAATGATCTTCGGAGATACTAGAGAGGCTTACCATGTTGAAAAAACTAAGGTTAGTTGATAAGGCATTTGTGGGCAGTAAAATGGTTTGTCATGCCTCTGGATTTCCTCAACTCATGTATCTATTGCTTGGGCGTTTGCCCCATTTAGAGGAATGGAAAGTTGAAGAAGGAGCGATGTCAAATCTTTCCACTATCGTAATCTTTTACTGTGGAAGACCGAAGATGATTCCAAATGGTTTGAGATTTAGTACTGGCCCCCAAAAATTGCAAATTGTTTGTATGCCAAAAGAGTTTGAGGACAGATTGCAAAAGGTGGACGGTGAACAAGGAGAAGATTATGAAAAAGTAAGTCACATATCCTCTATTGTTTTCGGAGGAGAGTCTGACTATGAGACTTGCTTAAACTATAAGTAGTATGATTCTCTTGAGTTTCTATATTTTCAGTAAGGTACAGTACTGTTATTTGTGTAGGTGACCAAAAAGCTAATTAGTTGGCTATTATGTAATCTACTATTAATAATTTTATTGGATGTAATGTTAAACATCATGAATATAGTTTATTTTTAGCCATCTTTTTCATGTTGTATTATATGTTATTACTGCATTTCACGGATAAAGCCCACATATCAGTTAAACCAATGAAATTGGGTCATGCATTTTATGGAGACTATGATACAAGCTTATGAGGGTTGGTTTGAAATATTCCAAATCAAGAACCCACAAGAATTGGTATTGAGGAGTTCTCACTACAAAAAAAAAAAAATAAAAATAAAAATTATTGGAACAACATTTGGAACGGTCAGAGTTAAGTTTGTAACATGTTTAATAAATTTAAAATGACCTCTGTAACGGCAAGCCTTTTAGTCCTTTGATTAGGTGTTACAAAATATTTGAAACGGCTTTTGAAGAAGTCATTACTAAATTGTACCAAATTTTGTTCACCGGCCATGCAAACGTTACAATCATTGACCACATGTAGAAGTTGGCATTATAACTTTGTTTGGAGTGGCCAACGCTGAACTTATTGTTCCTATATTTGGAACGACTATTGTAACAACAATTGTTATAAGTCTATATCTCATTTAAACGGTCTGTATAACGGTTTTCGAATCGGCCTTGACCTATTATTTGTAATGGTTTTACAACTCATGTTGTAACATTATTTGTAACATGTTGTAACGAGTTTTGTGACTCCTTTTGTGTACGGAGTGTGTACCTCATTTTGTGATAGTTGTTATAATGGTTTCTTGAGTAGTGTTTGTTCTTCGTTTATGAACCTCTTTTTCAATGGTTTTGTATTAACATTTTCTATCTCAAATAAGAACAGTTGTTGTACCGGTATTTAGAACGACTTTTGTAATTATTTCCATGTTGTGTGGTGGTGAAGTGTACTTCAAAAATCGTTACACAAGCCGTTACAAATTTAGTATTTTTGTATATTTTATTTATATTCAAATTATTATAATATTTATTATTATTATATTTTCTTTATATTGTTAGTTACAAAGTTTTGTTGAATTTGTTAAATGCAAAATAGTTTTAATAAATTATCTAGCAAGAAAATAGTAATAATATAATTTGAAAAATAAAAATAGTTTTTAAAAATTGTATTTATACAAATTTAAGTTTTAAAATAAAAAGGAAAAGGAAAAATATCGCTGATCTAGATCCGGCTCCCCATCGGCACCGTCCTCACCATCTTGTGCCTCATCATTAGGAGTAAGGGGATCAGTTGGAGGCTGGGACGGTTGGGGCGGCAAAGGTGTGGGCCAGGTGGTCACCCGACGCTCCAACTCCTTAATATGTTGAGACTTGCACTAAGTGATTCATTCATATGATGAGTGTAGAGTTTCATTTACGATAGACGTATGACGCCCATACATTTTAGTAGGTGCTTGATAAGTGGGTAGTTAAATTCAATGAATTGACTCGCAGGAGTTGTCATATGAAAGCCTATGTGGCTTGCGCGGTATGACTGTAACTCCTTAGTTGTGATGGTACGGATGTTAGTCCCTCGACCTGAGGAGCCGCAATAGCCTTGTGTATGGGGTGATTGTATCTTGGTCCTGGTTGATGTAACTGCGTTATTACGTGGTTGTCAAAAGCCTTGCACCAGTGCAGTCAGATACATGGAGGTTAGTGCGTTCCAAGAAAGAATACATCGTCTATCATGATATGATGACGACTCCTATGTCCTCTAGATTCTGTTCGTCTTTAGAAACCTTTGGCCACAACCTTTAATCAAATGGAAAAATACTTTTCCATGTTGATTAATAAGAAACACAATTAATTGTGGATACATAGTTATTGAAGTCAAGCATGAAAAGACCGTATTCATACGGTACACCTAGTAGCTTCATACCAATTATCATGCTAAAAACACAAATTTCCCTTTCCGAAAGGCCAAAATACGTATGGTCGCCGGACATGAACATTTACAATATTTCTTCTTCATGAGTTCTGCCTATAGAGACGAACTCATCCTGTAATGCCACCATAGTTTTTGTGAAAATGCTTCCACCATTTCACATAAGCGTTGGACCCCAAACCCCCTTCACGTATCGAAAATCATAGGCAATCCCAAGCCGCCCAATGTACATGTCTAGCCGACCCCATCGAGTCCCAAAAAAGACCTTATTGAACATCCTCTCAATATGCACCAGGACCCCCTTAGGTGGCTTTAAAACATAAACCAAATGAATAGGCATCGCGAGAAGGACGAACTTGATAAGTTGTAATCGCCCAACATTCGAGAGCATCCTCTTCTCCAAGTCCCCTACTCTGCCAGCCATAGCATCGATCAAGGGCTGAAACAGTTCCTGTTTTCTATTGCCCACGTAAAGAGGAGCACCTAAATAGGCAATAGGGAACCTTTTTAGCATAAATCCTGTCACTCGATTCACCATTTGACGAGAACTGAAGCATTTGGGGCCACAAAGAACGCACTCTTGTCGATATTTATTTTTTGGCCTAAGGCTCTTCCAAAACAAGCAAGAAATGACATGATCCTTTGCGAAGAGGCTTTCATCGTGTTGGTGAATATCAACATACCGTTAGCATACGCAAGGTCGGAGCATATTGTCAGCACACACATATATATATATATATTGAAAAGTATATATATAGATAATATCTAAGTAAAATGATAATATATATATATATACAGAGAGAGAAAGGCCACCGACGATGCGGGGCTGAAGAGGGAGGACGACGATGGTGATGGTGGGAGGGGGAGGACGGTGACGGTGCTGGAGGGAGAGAGAGGGGCGACGACAAAGATGTAAAGGGGTAGGGGCAGGGGAGGGCAGCGTGGCGGGGTTTGGTGGGGTGGGGGGTGTGTGTGCGTGGTTGAATTATAAAATAATATAATTATATATTATATATAAATATTTAATATTATATATATACATGTTAATATTATATAACATTTTTATACAATAATAATTTATCCTTAAAAATTATAAGAATTCGCAGCAAACGTGCGTCTATTACACCACATCTCTTGGGTGAATTTTTTGCTCTATTTTTAAAAACGCAGGGGAATAGATTGTATTTTTTCAAAACTATAAGATATGTGAACTATCAGATTACAATGTTGAAGTGACGTACTAAGTGATAATAATTTTTATCTTGTAATTATATAATTGTTCATAGAAAAAATTATACACAAAGTTGTTACTTAAATAATTATTGATACATTTATAATGACAACACAATATAATGATAATAATTATTTATTATTGCTAGACTATCACTGAATTTATATGTCTCGCTAGTTTTTTTTAATGACAATTTTGATACACAACTTTTGATTCTCTTGCCAATAAACACTAAATAATAGCCACTATTGAACTTATGAGATTTATTATCATGATAAAATAGAACCTCTTGTAATTATATATATATAATTTGTGGTAAAATTAAAATTGTTATTTGATATTTTTGTGGCTATCTTTTTCCCTTTTTTTTTTTTCGTATGGTTACTTCCTCCGCTTTTACCTTTTGACATCTATATATTATGATAGCTGTCGTTCTGGACCTAGTCCGAACTTATTTAACATTTTTCGTATTAGATATGCCAAGACGCAACCAGTTTAATTATCATTTCAAGAAATGATAACGTTGACAATTGGAGGTTGACATAATTTTGTACTATATTTATGTGGGAAAATTGTATTTTACGTCCCATAATTTATATCGTTTTTTATTTTAGTTTTATTAATTTTTGACGTAGCAATTTTAGTCCCACAAGTCCTAGTCTCATTGACAAAATTCATTAAAAAACGTTCCAATTTTAGTCCCATAAATCCACAAACATTTCAATTCTAGTTCCATAAGTACACAAACATTGCAATTTTAGTCCCATGCACGTGCTCCTTCCGTTAACATTTTAACGGATTTCGTCAATGAGACTAAAATTGCAATATTTGTGGACTTATGAAACTAAAATTGCTACGTCAAAAATTAATGGGACTAAAATCGCACACAATATAAGTTGTGGAACGTAAAATACAATTTTCCCATATTTATGTAGTTGGAAGGCATACCTCCAATGTTAGACTAGAATTCATGAGATAGAGGGAGACAATATAACTACTCATCATATTGCTCCGTGGAAACTTGTCATGTTTACTTTTTCCACCATATATAAAACTACGAGTAAATTACATAATTATGATCTTTTCAGAATAGACAGAAAAGGTAACGTGACTTACACGTATATTTTTCCATAAAGGTAACGTGACTTACACGTATATTTTTTCATCAATTTTTTAAAGAAAATTAATAGAAGACCAAAAGTAAAATTTTATTAGTTATGAGAGTATTTTTTAGAGCGATAAATTATGGCCACCTCTTCATAAGTTTGGCATAATTATAAATATTTTTAATTTTAACGTCCGTCCAGCAATGAGTCCATTCTGTCAGTCTTCATTAATTTTCTACCCAATTTTTTGTGGTGAAAACAATAACCTTCTTTTGAATTTTATAATTGTGTGTAATTTTTTATTAAAATTTTCTAAAATATTTTTATGGACTAATATATCCTATATGAGTTATTTACTTTACCCAAGTTCAATTTTTTTTTCCTTTTTTCAAATATTCTTTTCAAGAAAAATTAAAGCAACAAGAGTAAAGTAATAATCGTCTAAGGCTACATAGTTATTTTTCATTTGAGGGGAGGTGTCGTAATTTCTCAAAATAAGGGATATTCGTAATTATGTCAAACTTCAAGCGAGGTAGATGCAATTTACCTTTTCAAAATTCCAATAGTAAAGGGACTACGAGTGTATAAAACCTCTAACTATAGGACCAAAAATGCAATTCTACCGCAAGTTGCTAGCTTAATTGGCTATTTAATGATGATGATAGAACAACAAGGGAAAAACAAGATCGCACCTGAAATTCTAGCTTTTGCAATCCGAACTTGTTATTGTTACAATTGATCAAAATGGCTGATGCTGCTGTTTCAATGGCCCTCCAAACACTTTATGATTTGCTGGTTGAGGAAGGCAAGTTTTTAGTCAACGTGAGCAATCAAGTGGAGGAAGTTAAAAGGGAGCTCAACACGATGCACTGTTTCTTGAAAGATGCCGACAACTGGCCGGACAGGTACAACTCTGAGACAGTCCGCAATTGGGTGGCCGAGCTCAAAGACCTGGCCTGCGATGCTGAGGACGTCCTCGAAAAATATGCCATTAAAGTCACATCCAGAAGAGAAGGAAAGAACCTGAAAAAAGTGGTCAAAAGATTCACTTGCATTTTTAGTGAGTGCTTGAGTGTGCACGAGGTTGGGAATGAGATCGAGGCTATCAGAACCCGCATGGCCAATCTTACGCGGAGGCTGGAAAATATAGTTAAAGCGGATAGCTCCGCAGCTGCTGCAGATGACAATCAGCGCCAGTTGAGGCAAACATATGCTCATCAGGTCGAAGAACATTTTGTTGGGATGCAGGACGATATTGGCCGCCTGGTCTCACTTGCAGTGAGTGATGGTAGAGCCAATAGAGTCATATCCATATGCGGGATGGGCGGCCTGGGAAAGACAACTCTTGCCAGGAAAATTTACAAGCACGAGGACGTGGAGCGCGTGTTCCAGGCTCGTGCTTGGGTTTGTCTAACACAACAATTTGAGACGAAGGCTGTTTTGCAACGAATTCTGAAACAACTTGACTCAAGTGCAAGGAATCAGGAACTCATGGAAATGGATGAAAATGAGTTGGTGGTGCAACTTTACTACGTCCAGATGACGAAAAAATGTCTTGTGGTCATTGATGATATCTGGACTCTTGACCATTGGGATATCTTGCGTCCTGCATTTCCTGTTGTCGAGGGGAGTTGTAAAGTTTTGCTTACAACTCGAAATGAGCAGATTGCTGCGGAGGAGTGTGTTTACAAACTCGGGTATCTGACTGAAGATCAATGTTGGGAGTTGCTTCAGAAAATAGCGCTTCCTCAAGCTTCTGTGCGAGGTAAGTTTCTACGTATCATTTCTATTTCGGGTTAAATATAATTTGTGTTCCTTATTAATCAAAAAGAGCAATTATCCCCCTGTAAAAAAATAATTAATAATTTATCCCTTGTATTATTTAAAATGCAGCAAACAACCCTTCACATGGAGTTTTTTGCTCAATTTTTTAAACTACAAGGAATAAATTACTATTTATTTTTTCACAGGGAGTTTTTTACTCATTTTGCATTGATAATTGCATTTTTCCCTTTCTATTTCACACACAAACATACACCATATACCCTTTGCCCTGGCCCAAGGTAATCTATTTCGTAAATGACAAGGACTCTTGAGGTGTGTCTAATATATAAGCACCTTTGTTATGATATGTTTAATTATGGATTAAATGTATTTTGGGATCTGTAACTTAGGCCATTTGATATTTTTATACTTTAACTTTTTAAGATAGTCTTTTGGTCCTACATTTTTTTAATTTTTGTGATTTTAGTCCTTTGTTCGTCGGAGTTCGCCTCCACCGGCGAGAAGGGTGAACTCTGACGAGAAAATGATTGAAATCACGAAAATTAAAAAGATGCAGGACCAAAATGCTAGTCTAGAAAGTTAAAGGACAAAATGCTGTTAGAAATAGGCCAATAGGAACAAAAGCCCTAAATTTAAAATGTCACATGAGAGACACATGCATTTTCCGGCGAAAAGGGTAAACTCTGGCAAAAAAGGACTAAAATCACGAAAATTATAAAAGATACAGGATCAAAATACTACCCTAAAAAGTTAAATCACCAAAATGCCAAATACCCTAAGTTACCGGACAAACGATACATTTAAGCCTTTTATTATTTAGGGGAAACTATAATTTTAGTTTTGGACAAATTAACTTCCATAATTTTGTCCCGTGACACTACAAAAAAGTGAAATATAGTGACAAAAAAATTAAGTGACAATTTTAATATTGTCACTAATTATATATTTCTAGTGACAAGAATATTTATTTTATCACAATAAAGAATTTCATGATTTTAATAATTACGATTGTTCTATAAAAATTATGATTAGCAAAAATTAGTGACAACAAAAGGTGCACAAAGTTGATACTAAATACAATTGTGTTACATCTATAGTGTCGACCTAGTAACAACAAATAACAATTGTCATATATTGTGTTGTCACTAAGTTGTCATTATAGATGTATTACTAATTGTATTTAGTAACAATTTTATACATAATTTTTCACACTAATAGTTATATAGTAACAAGATAAAAATTATTGTCACTTAATACATATTTTTAGTGATGATTTTAAAATTGTCACTTGTTATATTGTCACTAGTATCATATTTTTTTTTAGTGTAAGTTTAAGAATTTTGTACATAGAGAACAAAAAATGACATAATTCGCTAAAATGGCCGAGAAGTGTATCAGTTTAAGTTGATAACGTGTACTTTTTCAACTGTTTTACTTAATTTTTATCTTTTTGTCCTCAATATATTTAAATTTTAAATTACAGAACAAAATTATCGACATCGATTAGTGCATACTAAAATGCACATAACTAAAATTCCAAATTTTCCTATTGTTTAGGAAAGAATATTGTCCAATTTAATTTTAGTCCTCAAATTATTCCCTTTTTATTAAGTCCTTTGGGTTCATAATTGATGAAATTTAGTTGGAAATAGGATTATCGACGAGATTTTGAAAGTCAGCTGGAAATTTTTTGTGTGGCAAGTAGTTTGTTAAATTTTTGACAACTTATACACATGTACGATCATTTGTAATGACACGTGGTCGTTAATGCTGCTTGGCCATTATTAAATATCAAAATTTCACAAGTATATAAAATTTTTCAATTTTTATAATTTAAATTACAATAGGCAAAAACTAATATACAGAATTTATTTTTTAAAATTAAATATCTATACTACTATAATTATTATTAATTATAAAAATTATACTTTATTATTTACTATAAATAATATTGAATGATTTTATATTATTTATAAATTTAGAAAAGGTAAATCAACTTTCTTACTTTCTTTGAAAAACATACCTTTATCTTAATTTTATTTTAATCACTTTTAATTAAAATTTAATTGACTTTTTATTTTTTTAAATTGCTAGCGACGATAAGGCCGTCGTCGCCGTAGAGGAGGGTAAAGACAACATCGCCGCCCTTGAAGAGTAGGGCATGGCGCCGCATCCTCATTATCTCTGGGCAACATTTGTTTCTGTCTAGGCGACCGTCGTCGCCCACCGCAGTGGAGGGCAATGGCATCTTCGTCGCCCTCCACCTATGGGTGACACCATCGTCCTAATCTATTTTTGGTTGGAGTGATTGGCGTCGCCCAAATTGGCGGGGTTGTCAGGGGGTTCGGGAGGAGGGTAGGCACCAAGGGGGATCAAGGTTTGGGGAGCGTCGTGGGTATGATGTTAATTACAAGACTAATACTAACAGTAGATAAAGTCAAAAAAGTAATTATAGGACTAAAACTAATTTTTCCTATAATTTATCTCTCCTATATTTTAAGTCCGCAGAAAAACTTTAATATAATATTCAAATAAATTAACACACTTGCTTTATAAAAAGTAACAAAAAAAACAACTTATGTAGAGATTTGATTTATTACATTTTCATAATCAGCTCAATGTGCAGAGGTTACACACGAATCAAAAGAGTTAGAAGATATTGGCAGAGACTTGATACACAAATGTGGGCGTCTACCACTGGCAATTTCCGTCATCGGAGGAATTCTTCGTGAGAAGCAATCTGTTGGTGAATGGAAGAAGGTCAAAGCAAATTTCGATAAACGTGTGCAGTATGGGGACGGTACTGAAAAAGAGAGAAGAGTAGCACAAGTGCTGGACTTGAGTTACAATGCGTTGCCTTATCACTTGAAGCCATGTTTTCTCTACTTGGGAATTTATTCCGAGGATGAAGAAATAGATGCAGAAAAGGTTCTGCTACAATGGATGGCGGAAGGCATGATTTCAAGTGAAATGCAAGGAACGGAAGAAACCCTGAGAGACGTAGCACAACTGTATTTGAGTGAACTAGCATCGAGGTGTATGGTTCAGGTGAAAGTGCTCGACTACCCATCATTGCACAAAAGATTTGAGTCATGCCGGCTTCATGATTTGATGAGAGATCTTTGCTTGACGAAGGCGAAAGAAGAAGGGTTCTTGGAGAACATGGATTTTTATTTTCCAAAAGACTACTGTTCTTCCACTATCAAAACCCGACGACTGGCCATCCATTTCCAAGGCGATGTGGGGGACGATTTCAACGGGATAGAAAAGCTCACTAACCTTCGTTGTCTTTATATCGACAACAAGTTGAAGTATCCTGAAGTGTGTGACATTGGTTATCATAACTTGGTATCCAACCTTGATAAGTTCAAATCTCTCAGGGTCCTTATTTTGGTAACTTGTGATTTGAGGGAAGGAATTATACCAAGTGACATTGGTTATAAGCTAATTCACCTAAGATATTTGGGCTTTAGGGATTGTCTATTGGATGAATTGCCCCTATCAATTACCAACTTTCCATGTTTACAGACTTTGGAACTAGAAATCTACCATGGGTCCCATACGAAAATACCTAACGTCCTTTACAAGATGAGGCGGTTGAAACATTTATTTCTTCAGTATGTTCAACCTTATGAAGAACAACTTTATGGAGAATATTTGAGACTTGACGGCTTGAATGAGTTGGAGACGTTTGACAAGTTCAAAACCATCTACTATGACCCCTCAGACATTCCTAAACTAACAAATCTTCGGTATTTCAAAGCATTAATAATCAACGAGAGTTCTCTCTCCGTGCTAGTGAATCACATAAGCGATAGCAAGACCAAGCTATGTGAGACGATTCTTAACATCGCAAACTGTGATTTTGGTTCAGAAGAAGGCTCAGCTCTTTTGAGGAAGATGCTAGTGTCTCCATCACTTGCCCGCGTGTTGATTGATGGTCGAATATGCAGGCTACCAAGCTGCGAACCTGATGATCGACTTTGTCCGAGTCTGGTTGACCTGACACTTTGTTTCTCCGTAATAGAGAATGACCCGATGGAGATACTAGAGAGGCTTCCCATGTTGAAAAAACTAAGGTTACTTGATCAGGCATTTGTGGGCAGTAAAATGGTTTGTCATGCCTCTGGATTTCCTCAACTCAGGTATTTGTTGCTTGCGGGTTTGCCCCATTTAGAGGAATGGAAGGTTGAAGAAGGAGCAATGCCCAATCTTTCCACTATCGTAATCTTTAATTGTGGAAGACTGAAGATGATTCCAAATGGTTTGAGATTCATTACTAGTCTTCAAAAATTGCAAATTGTTTCTATGCCAAAAGAGTTCGAGGATAGATTGCAAAAGGTGGACGGTGAGCAAGGAGAAGATTATGACAAAGTAAGTCACATATCATCCATTCTTTTCGGGGGAGAGTTCGATTATGAGACTTGGTTAAACTATAAGTAGTATCATTCTCTTGAGTTTTTATATTTTGAGTTAGGTATAGTACTGTTATTTATGTAGGTGACCAAAAAGATAATTAGTTGGTTGTTTTGTAATCTACTGTTAATAATCTTATTCTATGCAATGTTAAATATCATGAATATAGTTTATTTTTTAGCCATCTTTTTTGTGTTGTATTATATGTTATTAATGCATTTCACGGATAAAGCCTACAAATCACTTAAACTAATGAGTTGGGTTGTGCATTTGGTGGAGACAACGAGACCAGCTTCCGAGAGTTGGTTTGAAACATTCATAATCAAGAACCCTCAAGCATGGGCATTGTGAAGTTCTCAATACAAATAAAAAAAAGCATTTTATTGGAACGATATTTGTAACGGTCAGAGTTAAATTTGTAACATGTTTAATAAATTTGGAACGACCTCTGTAACGGCAAGCCTTTCGTTCATTTGATTAGGAATTACAAAATATTTGTAACAGCAATTGTGCCGAATTTTGTACACCGGCCATGCAAACCGTTAAAATCATTGACGGATGTAGAAGTTGACATTGTAACTTTGTCTTGAATGGCGAACGTTGAACTTATTGGACCTATATTTGGAACGACTATTGTAACGATAATTGTTATAAGTTTATATATCTATTGGAACGGTCTGTATAATGGTTTTCAGATTGGCCTTGACCTATTATTTGTAATGGTTTTTGTAACTCATGATGTAACATTATTTGTAACATGTTCTAACGGTTTTGTTGACTCCTTTTGTGTACGGAGTGTGTACCTCATTTTTTTGTTAGTTGTTGTAATGATTTCTTGAGCGTTGTTTGTTCTTCGTTTATGAACCTCTTTTTCAACGGTTTTGTATTAACATTTTGTATCTCAAATGGAAATGGGATTTGTACCGGTATTTGGAACGACTTTTGTAATTATTTTCAGGTTGTGTTGTGGTGAAGCGTACCCCAAAAATCGTTACAACAAGCCATTACAAAATTTTTATTTTTTTGTATATTTTATTTATATATAAATTATTATAATATTTATTATTATTATTATATTTTCTGTATATTTTTAGTTACAAATATTTTGTTCAATTTCTTAAATGCGAAATATTTTAAATGTGAAATATTTTAAATAAATTATCTCGGAAGAAAATAGTAATAGTATAATTAACAAAATAAAAAATAGTGGTTAAAGATCGTATTTATAAAAAATTCACTTTTAAAACAAAAATAAAAAGCAAAAACATCCCTAATCTAGATTGGACTCCCCGTCGACAGTCTGCACCGTCTTTTGCCTCATCATCGGGAGCCGGGGGAAAAGCTGGAGGCTGGGACGGCTAAGGCGGCAGAGGTGTGGGCCAGGTGGTCACCCAACATTCCAACAACTCCTCAATATGTAGAGACTTTCATTAACTGATTCATTCATATGATGAGTGTAGAGTTTCATCTACGATAAACCTATGACGTCTATGCGCTTAAGTGGGTTGTCAAGTTCAATGAATTGACTCACAGGAGTTGTCATATGAAAGCCTATGTGGCGTGCTTGGTATGATTATAACTCCTTAGCTGCGATGATATGGATGTTAGTCCTCTGACTTGAGGAGGCCCAGTAGCCTTGTGTATAGGGCGACTGTATCATGGTCCTGGTTGATGTATCATGGAGGTTGGTGCGTTCCAAGAAAGAATATCATCGCCCGTCATGAGATGATGACGACTCCTATGTCGTCTGGATTATGTTCATCTTTAGAAACCTGTGGCCACAACTGTTAATCAAATAGAAAATAGTATCCCATGTTGATTGGTAACAAACACAGTTAAGAGCAGATACATAGTTATTAAAGTCAAGTATGGGAACCGATTTAGAATTTCATGCCCTAAACTTTGATCGCGAGATAACTTGATGGAAAGACCGTATCCGTACGGTATGCTCAGTTATAGCTTCACACCAATTAATTTTGCATGTTCTCTAGTTCCATGGATTGTTTGCTAGACGGTAACCTATGGTAATATGTACTCTTGGATTAATAAGTTAATAGAAAGTGATTAATTAAATATGATTTAATTTATGAAGAACAAGTTAGTTGCCAGATTAAATTGTATATGTGATACAAGCCCAAGTCTAGTTGAAGGTGGACTTATAAGGGTCACACACAAAAAAACTGACAATATTGTGTGAAATTAATTGGAGAATTAATTTTGGATGGAAAATAATTACTGAATTAATTCTAGGGGAAAGAGAGAGAGAGAGAGAGAGAGAGAGAGAGAGAGAGAGAGAGAGAGAGAGAGAGAGAGAGGATTAACTAAAGGAGTTTAAATCAATCATTTGAATAATTGGATTATTCAACTGAGGTCCTACGTGATAGGAAACCCAAATGTTAATTAATTCAATTAAATAAATATTTGGATTTTGATATTAATTAATCTAAGAGTTCAAATAAGTGTTTGATGTAGGCTAAAAATTAATTGATTGGATCAATAAATTACTAATACAAAGTGAAAATATGTTCTATTCAAATTGTGATCAAACCTCAAGAAGCCCCCAAGGGACCATAAGAACCTATCATGTATTAAAAGCCCTTGACTGGGGTTAGCATCGTCATAAGTCGAGTTCACCTACCCTTAACTTGAAGCAAACCACTCCCTCTACTCACACCTTTCTAACACCTTGCAAATGGCTAACTGGGAGTGGCTAGCCAGTTTTAAGGTGTTAGAAAGGTGCGAGTATATATATTTCTCTCCCCCACTCTTTGATATCTCTCTACTTGCTGAAAGAGTTATATCTCTTTCATCCTATCTTAAGAGTTTGAAATTTATTAAAGACTTTATTAAGAAACCTAGAACACTTTCTACTCCATAAAAGTGTTGTTCTAGTCTTACACTCGTGAATTTCTAGTTTTGTGTAGGCTTGCACAACTAGCCCAATTGATGTGGGATATAATCCCGTTTATTATTATATTTATCACTTCAGGTGCTCATTTAACGTCCTAGGCTTGTAGCGATTCCTTCAAGTGGTATCAGAGCTCGATTCGTGCACTTGGCTAGCTGATTTATGTGCTTTACTTTACTTAAAAGCATGTCAATTATTATTGTTCCATATTTATTTTATATGTTGAAATCATGTAGTTGTTGAGGTTTAAATTTTTGTCGTGATTTAAATGTTAAATCATATTTTATATTCAGTATTTTGAGAAAATTTGACAAAATGGTGAAAAAACTGGTGAAAATATGGTACAACCATTGACATCACAACGGCAGTATGCGGGCACTGCCTGCTGCTCGCGGCCGTCTGTAGAGGTAGGGTGTCACGGACGGTCTCTTATGTCTCACAACGGAATATATTTTCTCCCATGCGGCATCTCATGTTATACCCAATCTTCGATCAACCTTTGTCCATTTCAAGCCTTAAGGGCTCCTATCATATGTCTTTAGCATCTGAAAGCATCCATGTGTGGTACCTCGTGCCTGTGCACTCGCATATCCAAAATGCCCATGTTCTCCGTGAAGGGAGTAGATCTGCCCGGAGCACGGTCGAGTCCTTTCGGTCTCCCGACCATGTGTCTTCGACACTCGCAGCTTACTAGCGCGACATCCGAACGCATCCCTGTGCGGCGCCTTGCACCCAAACACTCGCTTATCCGGAATGCCCATGTTCGCAGAGGGTCGCGGCTCTCGCGCCTTGCGTGCCTTCATGTCCGGCCCCAACTAGCTAGCTTGCCATCATGCATCTCGCCCACAATCTCGGGCGCTGTCGATACTTCTCGCAATAGCTCGGAGCATCTTCGCCCCGTCTCGGCACTATGGGCCAGCTTACGCCCACAACGCCCGTCGCACGCACAACAATCACTCGGTGCATTACCGGCGCATGTCTTCACCATGCCCGTCTCGCATGCCTCACCCGAGTAGGGCAGCATCATCCGTCCGTGGCCCAACCCTTATGCCAACATCTCGCATCAGTCTCGCACGGCATGCCCAACATGCCTCCTTGCCTTTCGGCGTGGCCTCATAACTTGCCCACAGCGCGGCGTTGCCCCACGACCGCGTATCTTGGCCAACGGATCGTCGTGCATGGCTAGAACCCAATAGCTCATGACACGAGTAGCTCACGAGGTCTTTCAATGCTTTGCCTCGATCACTCATTCCGCCCGAGAGGTATTGCCTATGCCTTCCCGCAGCCCGCGGGGCATCCTCGCAATCACACGGAGACTCTTGGCGCGTTGCTTGCCCAACGTGTGCCATCCTGGCCCTACGCCGCCCGTTCGGTTCCTACCAACCTGGGACTTTAGCCCTCCCTTCGAGGTGCCTAAAGCCGGCCCTTGAGGCCCCCATCATGCCCCAAGGGAATCGCTCATTTAGTGCCTCACTGCACGTGGGGGACTGGCTGGAGCTCGCTACTGCTGTCCCCCTTATAATAGGCTTAAAAATAATTTCCCTTGTTCTAGCAGTAGATATTCAAAGTCCTTGAAATGGCCGAGGAGCGCACCTTTTTCACAACTCCCTCGTTCGACGTCCGAATCGTGTACCGCTTGAACCATTGCGCTCCCACGTGCCGGACCGACATCCCCTTATCACCTGCACGTCCTCCGCAAGTCACAGCCGACACTCCTAGTTAAAGGATGGCCTGTGACACCAGAGCACGGTGGAAGCAAGTAAGGAGCGGAATTGATGATATTTAAAACACAAAGCATTCATCCCGAGGGGTGTACCCTTGGGTGCTCTCCTGTGTGTTCGATGTAGGATGTGAGTACATCAACATATTGCATCACATAGGGTACAGAAAAGTTATACGAAAACAACGTGCGACAAAAGTAACTATTGCCTTTGTAGTCTTCACAAACCGCTACAAGCGTCGTTCTCTTTTCACCAATTGATTCATTAACTTAGATTTCAAGTGTAGAAATCCTCTAACAACGACCACACCACACTGGGAGAGGTATCTTTTTTTTTGCTAGAGGAAATCAACGTTTTGGAAAAAAAAAGGATCAAAAGGACTATACTATCTATTAGTGTATCTTCTTTGATCTACAATTGATCATAGATCAATGAAGCATCAAAGAGGATGAGATGGAGAGAGAGAGAGGTTGCCAAGAGGCTTCCTGCAGAGAGAGCAAATGATTTTCTTTTGCTAGAACATAATACTGAGATTTGTATGTAGAAGTATTATGTATATGCAGATATATACATAATTAATGAGACTAATGAAATGTATCTAGATACATCCTAGATGTGTCTATGTACATTCTCAATCAACCACTAATCAAGCATGTGCTCACAAGGTATGACCAAATCATACCAAGTGAGGAAAGCTTAATTGAGGTTGACTTGTTCCTTTCAAAAAAGAACAAATCCTTATCCTCTCCAACATGCATATGGCCGATTTTATTGCTCTATTGCAAGAGCAAAATTGGCCAGCCCACTTATGCAAAGATCCAACTCTTCCCTTCCAAAAGTGGAAGTCAACTTGTCTCTTGAGTTATAATTTAATGGACAGGGCCTTATTATAATCCAATTATAATAAGCCTAATAAATCCTATGAATTAAATCTAATTTAATTCAAGATCCAAATTGAATTACTCCTAATGGTCTTTTAATCCAATTAAAAAACCTAAGCCCGTAACTCTCTTTAATTAATCAATGGGTAAATACTACATTTGGTCCCTTAAGTTTTTGTTTAGAATCACTTTAGTCCCTCAAGTTCATTTCTTGACTTTAGCATCCTTAAATATTAGTTTTTGTCTTAGTTTGATTCTTCTGACCGTTTTTGGCAAAAATATGATCGGATTTTAATTTTTTAGAGGGTAATATGGTTAATCTAAGTTTTGTTTTAACTTTAGTCTCTTAAGTTTGTAAAATTATCACATTAGTCATTTTTTAAAGTGAAAAAATAACTCTTTTAACTCTTATGTGAATAATCAAAACTTTGAATTCTTGTGAACATAATAATAACAAATTGCTTAATTTAAAATAAGCGGTCTCTTCTTTTTTTTTTTTTTTTTTTTTTTTTCATTTTCTGTAGTTAAAAAACATCAAAATTATGAATTAATTTTATAAAACTTATATATGAAATCCACTAAATAATCTAGTTAACAAGTACATCCCACATACTTTTTGTTCAAAACCCCAACTGTTAATATTTTATAACATTGTTAAAATTTATTTTCTTAGACTTATTTAAGTCCTAAGATTAAAAATTACTAACTTAAATTTTTTTTATTATATTTTCAGATTATATAAGTTTTGTAAAATTTATTCATAATTTAAATTTTATTGTAACTTCTGAAATGAAAAAAAGAGACTATTTTGTTTTAAGATACACAATATATTATTATTATGTTTACAAGATTTCAAAATTTTAATTATTCATATAATATAATTACATCATTTTCAGCATATAAAAATATAAAAAAATGGTTTCTTGGCTAAAAAAGGGAGTATTTTGATAATTTTTCAAACATAAGGGATTAAAGAGAAAAAATCAAATTTAATTTGATCATTTTACCTCCAATAAGTCAAAATCCGGCCACGTTTCCGCCGAAAAATGGTCAGAGGGACCAAACTCGGAAAAATACCAAATTTTAGGGATGCTAATGTCAAAAAATGAACTTAAGGGACTAAAGTGATTCTTAATGAAAACTTAAGCGACCAAATGCGACATTTGCCCTTAATAAATTCTGTTTATTATTTAGTGTCGGCTGGATACAATATCGATTCATTCATCCAATAGACCATCCCATAAATAATATAATTATTTATTATCTTTTGGAATTAACTCCAAGTCAATTCCTTCACCTTCTCGGTGATTTGTGTGTGACTTTTTAGGTTCACCCTCAGCTAGACTTGGGCTTATGTCCAACCGACGTCCATCACTGTAGGTGGTCGTTTAGCAATGGCCCATAGCACTAGAGACTAGTTGAATGTTGGCGTGAACATTTAGGCTCCCGATTTCGCATGGGTACGGTCCTCACATCCACCGTCTTGTAGCCTTAGTCTAG
Organism: Sesamum alatum; assembly: GCA_034509735.1. NCBI lineage: Eukaryota > Viridiplantae > Streptophyta > Magnoliopsida > Lamiales > Pedaliaceae > Sesamum > Sesamum alatum. The sequence continues at coordinate 13,775,676 of JACGWO010000008.1, forward strand.
AGCATGGAATTGGGTGTCGGTTCCCATCCTGAACTAGGTAGTTATGCTTAATACTCGAGACTACGCTTCCTTTGCATCGACGCAGGAAATCTTTCCCTACTCGATCAATCACTGTAGCCACAAGTTCAAGCAACGAATACGTGTATCTCCGAGCGCAAAAGAGATACCTTTGTTACATACTGACAGGGAACAAATCCTCTTCTTGAAATCCACCATCTGAAGGAAAGCGGATCGGGTCGGGAATGCAGCGGAAGCGCGGTGGAGATAAAAACTTGCTGAATAAAAGAATTTAAATCGCGTTCAAGGGGTGTTCCCTTGAACGTTCCCGGGCTATCGATGTATAAACGCAGAATGTAAACATATATAAAATAAATAAGCGTTCGTGGCTATAGAATAAAGAATAAACCGAGAGCATAAATATAAATCAGAATACCTTTCTTGATTTTGTATTTTGATCGGCTACGCGCGTTGATTCCTCCGAACGTTCATTCACGCGAGGTCCCAACGTAGAGACCCTCTAACGTAGTCCACACCACACAGGGAGAGATCTCCTTTTCCTTGCTAGAAAAAAACGGATCTAGAGGATGAAATCAAAGAAGAGATTATACTATCAAATTAGTGTTCCTTCTTGATCTTACTTTGTCCTTCAACTGATCATAGATCAATGAAGCAACAAAGAGGATTTAGAGAGTAGAGAGAGTGAGGGAGTGTATGGAGAGTTTTCATCTTTTTCCTAGAAAAAGATGAATAATGAAAAATTCATTATCAATAGGTGTTAGTATATCATATATATACATAATTAATGTGATTATTGGAATGTGTCTAGGTTCATCCAAGGATGTCTAGATACATCCCAATCAATCACCATCAATTCTTCAATCAAGCCTACCAACCTTTAAGATATGATCAAATCATGCCAAAAGAGAAGGGCTTGATTGGAGTTGATTTGTCTCTTACCAAAAGAGACAAGTCAACTAACACCTAGCATCCAACATGGCTGATTTTTGCTCCCTCCAAGGTGGCAATTTTCGGCCATGCTTATTTAGGGAAGAAGTCTAACTTCTCCCTATTCCATAAATGGAATTAACACACCTCTCGGGTCAAAATTTAACGGACCGGGTTCTACCATAATCCAATTACGATGAAACCAAAAATTAAATCCAATTTAATTTAATGTCCACTTAAATAATTCCCGTTGATCTTTTAATCCAATTAAAAGATCCAATATCTCAACCTTCCATAATAATCAATAAATCCTATTTACAGATCAAACGAGGGCAATATCGGCCCATCCATCCAATGGACAATCCCTTAAGTAATCTAATTACTTATCATCCTCTGAAATTGACTCCAAGTCAATTCCTTCACCTCCTCAGTGATTTGTGTGTGACCCTTTAGGTTCACCCTCAGCTAGACTTGGGCTCGTGTCCAACAGGAGCCCGTCATCATGGGTGGCCGTCTAGCAATGGTCCATGGCACTATAGACTAGGTGAATGTTGGCGTGAACATTTAGGCGCCGATTCTGTACGAGTACGGTCCTACTGTCGACCGTCTCCCGGCCTTAGTCTAGGGTATGGAATTGGGCGTCGGTTCCCATCCTTGACTAGGCAACTATGCTTCATACTCGAGATGCGTTTACTCTATCGATCGATGTAGGAAACCCTTTCCTACTCAATCAATTGCTATGGCCATAGACTTTTAGAGTCTAAACCATCTCAGAGTGCATAGGAGACATCACCGTCATGTACTGACAGGAGACAGATCCTATCTTGGAATCTACCATCCTCGCTACATACTCCAACTGCACTGGATAAGGCTTATAATGACCATCTTACAGAATGATCACCACTCGCCAGATCCAAGATACAATCTTCATATGCACATGATTGCCATGATTCCTCAAGTCCGAGGACTATTCCCGTACTATCGAAACCGGAAATTCCAGTCATACCGACCAAGCCTCCAAGGCTTCCATATGATGATTTCCACGAGTCACTTCAGTCAGTTGACCACCTTGTCAACTAACCCACTAAAATTGCATACACGACCTTAATCTATTGCCGATGAAATTCGGCACTCACCCAATGAATGCAATACTTAGTGCAAGTCTCAATAGGACACTCGATGCCCAGTCTCGAGGTCCTCGACTTGGAATGTTTCAGACGAACCCTCACAAATTGGTTTCATAGCCGCCATCTAATGCGCAGCCCAACTACATGGGTTATCCAATTAGTTTGTGGGCATTTGTTGTGACGTTGAAACTGTTAGAATAGGTGACCATGTAAGCCAATTTTGACGGGAATATGTAACCTATGTCTAGACAATTTCAGGTGTTTGATAAATCATTTATGAATAAAGAAGTGAAAATTTATATGGCAACACTTTGTTTACGTTCACTTATATCTGCTATTACATATCTGTTCACTACGCAAACAAAGCCCACGGACTGAGAATCGATTTTGGGGACTGGGACTACGCTTGGAGGTAGGTCCATGAAATCAGTCTTACCGAATCAGTCCGGAAATCTCCAAGTCAAGGAATCTCGAAAATGGGTACCGAGATTCCCCTTGAGACTTGCACTAAGCATCTGCTGTTGTATTTCATCGACGGGTGACGAAGGTCATCTAAGCAGTGTTAGTGGGTTAGCATGTTAGGAAGCAGCTGACTGAGGTGACTCGCGGGAACCGTCTTATGGAGGACCTTGAGTACGGTCAGCAAGGTACGACGTCTATTCCCGATTCCAACGGTACAGGTCAAGTCCTTTGACTTGAGGAACTACTGAGTTTACTTGTACATCAGGTCTGTATCTTAGATATGGTGAAAGATTGCCAAAAATACTCTTGAGTAGTCATAAGCCATGTCTAGTGCAGCTTTGGTGTACAACGTGACAGTAATTTCCAAGAAAGGATCTGTCTCCTGTCAAAAGGCATTGACAGTTGAGTCTCATTTATGCTCTGTGTCTTGTCCCTAAAATCTGTGGCCACAGTAACTGAACAGAAGGGAAGGTTTTCCTTGCAGCGTTTAGTAAGGACAGACCGACACTTAGGTCCAAAATGGGTACCTGCATTTTTCGTGCCCTAGACCTTAAGTGATGAGACCGAAGACAGAAGGACAAGTGTACTGTTAGAGCCTAAATGTTCATCCCCGAATATTTCACCTAGTCTCTAGTGCCATGGACCGTTGCTAGATGGCCACCCATGGTAACGGACGGATTCTAGGAATCCGACCAAGCCTAGCTGAAAGGTGAACCTAAAAAGTCACACACTATCCACACACACACTTAGTATTTAATTTGGAATTAAATATTGGAGTAAAGGAATGATTAAATTGGATTTAATCGGGTCCTATATTTTCATGGAGAATTAATTCCTTCTATTTGATAAAGGGAATTAAATTAATAAATTGGATTTATTAAGGGAATTAATTTAATGAGCCTAGAATAAATATTAATATTTATTTATTATATTTATTTGGCCTTTTGGAATATTTAATAGGATTTAAATATTTCATTAAATTAAATTAATGGTTGAGATTTAATGGGAGAGATGAAAGGCTAGGATTGAATTTGACAAGGTCAAATTCTACTTTGACTAGGTCAAAATCCTAGTCAAATTAAGCTTCTAAAGAGTTGGATTTAAAGAGGATTAAACTCCTCCTCTATATAAACCCCTAGCCTTGCACCTTTTGAAGGATGATGAAATTCCAACACACACAACACACACCAACTCGGCTCTCTCCCTCTCCCCTCTCGTCCGCCCCCTCTCTCTCTCTTAGCAAGAAAATAAGTCTTGTTCTTTTGTTCTTGGAACATTAGAACATTGATGAATCAATACCGTTAATTCATAACGTGTTGTTGATTCATCCACTCCAATAAATTACATACTTGTTCGTTGCTAGCACGACGTGCAAGATACGTGGGTGGATCGTGTGTCACGATTTGGAGGGTCTCAAGAACGAGATCTTGGTGCAAAACGGGGAACAACACGTGTAGCCGTTGAAGACGAAAACGACAACGGGTAGGTCTCGGTTTACGTTTTCGCCTCTTTTATTTTTCAACCCTATGGCCTCCATGATTTTTGTATATTGTTAATTCATGAGATACACCGAACATCCAGGAAATTTCAAGGGCACACCCCTTGAAACGTGTTCTTTATTTTAAAAGCACGTTTTAAATTCCGCAATTTTATTTTATACCGCGCTTCTGCATTCGCGTAATTTTCCCGGGACGCTCCACGCATTCTTTCAGTGGTATCAGAGCCCGGTTTGGTTTATAGGCCTAGGGTTTATGTGCGTTTTAAGCACGAAACGTGGTTTTGGCATGTGTTAATTAAATCTTGATTTTCTTGATTATTAAAAGCATGTCGTTTTATTGCTTTCAATTCGTGTGAATCTCTGCAAATTGGTATTTTTCTTGGAAAACGGGCTGGAAAAATTGAACGAAAAACGAGAAACACAGCAACCGGCCAGCCGGGAGGGCTGGCCGTGCGCAGCCATGCGCTGTCAGCAGGGCAGACGCGCGCAAGCAAGGGAAGCCTGCGCGCGCCCGCCCAGCCGGTCGCGCAGGGGCCCTGGCTGCGCGCAGGCGCGCATGCAGGGCGGCGCCTGCAGGCGCGCTCATGTGCGTGCGCGCACGCAGTTGCGCGGACGAGTACCAGGCGGCGCCGGCAGGCGCGCGCGCCCGGCAGGCGCGCCTAGTGCGCGTCTGCGCGCGCACTGCGCGGCTGGCGACCAACAGGCCAGCGCGCGCGCGCGACGGCCTGCCGGAACACCAGGCCGCGCAGCATGCTGCCGGCCAGGCGCGCGCACACGCAGGCAGGGGCCTGCGCGCGCACGGCCGGCCAGGCAGCGCCTGCGCGTGCGCAGGGGCAGCCTGCCGCCCCTGCGCACGCCGGCAGGCCGCTGCTGCAGCTAGTGTTTTAAATCCTAGTATTGTTTTTTTTTTTATTTTAATTTATTTTCAGTTTTAATTTTGAATTAATTTTGAAAAAAAATTATTTTTGGGTTCAATTTTGCCTATTTTTCTAATGACATTATTTTAGGAGTAAAATATATTGGATTTGGAATCCGGGTTATTTTACTTAAAATAATGAGGAAAGGTTTTCCTAAAACGAGAAAATGTTGTTACCAATATTTGTGTTTTATTTTTCACACGTTACGCACATGTTCATTTATTTCTTATCTTGAATGATTATGATTGGAAATCATGAATTGTTGGTATATTGTAATTATGTGATTAGATCATGTGATTATGTGTGTTGGATGGAAATGGATGTTCACGAGCCCTAGACCGAATGTATGGTTTAATTTTCTGTTGGGCCTGTGTGCCTCTTTTACTGCTTTCTCCTTCTCTCTTTCTAGTTGCCTTGGAATAATAAGGCATTCTACCTCCCTCCTTATGTACTCCCCCTGGGTTTTCGCTGGGGTTTCTATTTTTAATATGTAATGAGAGTAGATTAGGAGTGAGGTTTCTATTTTTTTTGTAATTGGTGGAGAAGAAGTAAGGACCACATGGAGAGCCCAGACGGGAGGTCCCTTGGAGTTTTCCATTAAGTGAAGAAAGAGAAAAAAAGAGACCAAGGCCCATCAGCATGATGATTGGGTTACTATTAATGTAATAGTATAGGGCCAACCCTAGATTGACCATAGATCCACTGCGGGCTCAGTGGGTCGCATAGGATTCGGGCTCGTGATCATCCAACAGGGGCGTGCTAGGCTTTAATTTTGCATGTGGTTATTATGATGGATGAATGGGTTTTTTTATTTATCATATAACTGCTATGGATGGTTTAATTTACGCATTATGGATGAATGTGTGAATGTTTATTTATTATGAGATCTCGGTCATTTATTACTCTCACATTGGTTGGACCAATGTTGAAATATTAGACCCTAGACAAAATGGACACGAACTCTAAGAGTTTGTCCATGCCTTCCAATCTATGACATAGTGAGGAAGCTGTTTTAGGTCAATAGCGTGGTCTCACGAGTCGTGGCACGTTCTTGTACTTGAAAGAAGCTGCACTATGTCATGAACGAAAAATGGGCTGCTGTTACCTGTCTCACGAGTCGTGGGGGTACCAGTAGGTCTGTGGCTCGGTCGATTGGGTTGGTTCTAACGCCCAATTAGCATGATTCGCTTGGAGTCCTTGGGACCATGTGAAAGGGTGAGGGAGCAATCTTGGGAATCTCGTGGAACGAGAATGGTATGGAATACCTCCCACAGGATCTTTTCCATACAAATCGTAAAAGTGGGGTATGCGAAAAATCGCTGTGGATCCCAAGCCCACTAGAAATGGATTTCCCGAAAATCACGTTTGAGAGTACCGTGTTTTCGTATAAATAGTGGGAGGATTAAATGACTAAAGACCAAGCATTTAATTATTTTTATCAAACCACCGTCTTTTATTTTCTGTTGATCGCGCGCTGTTTTCAAAATGTAGATTTAAAAAATGTCTAAGAATCCACTTTCAACCATTCTTGAGACAAAACAAATTCACTGGAACAAATTACAACGACTGGTTGCGCAATCTAAGGATAGTCCTAGATTACGATAACCAAAGCTACGTCATGGACGAGCCTCTCCCTAGGACCTTGCCGGAAGGATCCACGCCAGAAGAACGTGAGACGTTCGAGACTTGGCATAAGGATAACCAGAAGGTCCGTAGCATCATACTTGCTTCGATGACGAATGAGATTCAGAAGCAATATGAAAGGCTAGACGACGTCCCTTCCATTGTGGCTCGTCTTAAGGATTGCTATGCAGTCCCGGACCGGCATACTAGGTATGTCGCGACCAAGGCGTTCTTTGGAACTAAAATGACAGAAGGATCCTCTGTACAAGAGCACGGGGTTAAAATGCTTACCCTGGTGGAAAAGCTCGAGGACCTAAAGGCAGGTCTCGATAATGAAACGTACATAGATGGGATCCTTCAGTCACTTCCACCCTCATTTGACCAATTTATCGTCAACTACAACATGAACGCACTTGAGAAGGGCATTCATGAGTTGATCAATATGTTGGTGCAATACGAGGCAACGACTAAGAAGTCTACGCCTTCGGTATTGTTTGGAGGTGCTTCAACTTCCAAGACGAAAGGCAAAGGTGCCGGACGTTGGAAAAGGAAGAAAGGGAAGGGAAAGGCCGTCAAAGCAGCTACGAACACTAAGAGTGTTCCCATTGCCAAAGAGGGAAAAGGCAAAGGAAAGGGAAAGGTTGTCTCCAAGCAACAGTCGAAGGCATATGACATATGTATCAACTGCCGTGAGAAAGGGCATTGGAAGAGAGAGTGCCCCAAACTCTTCTCGAACCAAGGTATTTTGTGATTGAGGTTAACATGGTCACTAATTTCTGCCTCTTGGGTATTAGATACCGGCTGTGGAGCTCACATTTGCAATGCCTTGCAGGTGCTGAAAAGAAGCAGAAAACTAGGTAGTGGGGACATGATCCTAAAGCTTGGGAATGGCAAGGCCATCTCGTCAGAAGCAGTAGGATCCGCCACTCTAGTGATTAGTGATAGCATTAGCATAGAATTAGAGCAAGTTTATTTTGTACCTAGTATGATTAAAAACATCATTTCCATTCCATTGTTGGACAATAGTGGTTATGAGTTTAGAATCAATAAAAATTGCTTTTATTTGATGAGGTGTGGAATTGCTCATCTGCTTGGTACTTTAAATAACGGGCTGTATATCTTGCAACAAACGAACTTCGTTCTTAACGCTCAACACAAACGAAAATTAGATAATAACGGGAACGCACGACTGTGGCACGCTAGGCTAGGTCACATATCCCAAGATAGGATGAAAAGGTTGGTAGACTCAAAGAACCTAGAGGTTGGGGACTTGAGTGATCTACCAACTTGTGGATCCTGTCTAAGAGGAAAAATGACCAAGAAGCCCTTTGTAGGACAAAGCAGGCTTGCCACAGGTCTGTTGGACTTGGTCCATACAGACGTATGTGGACCACTAAGGACGCAGGCCCGAGGTGGGTTCTCCTACTTCATAACCTTTACCGATGATCATTCACGGTATGGTTATGTTTACCTAATGAGGTACAAGTCTGAAACTCTTGAGAGGTTTAATGAATTCAGACTTGAAGTGGAGAACCAGACCAACTGCAAAATTAAAGTCCTACGGTCAGACCGAGGCGGTGAATACATTAGTACGGAGTTCCTAGATTATCTAAAAGAACATGGTATAATATCAGAATGGACACCTCCCGGAACACCACAATTAAATGGTGTCTCTGAAAGGAGGAATCGAACCCTGTTGGACATGGTTCGGTCCATGATGAATTTTACCAAATTGCCCTTATCCTTTTGGGGCTATGCACTAGAAACGGCAGCCAAGTTGTTGAATTTGGCGCCTACCAATGCATTGACCCAAACGCCATATGAGATATGGCACGGCAAGCCTGCGTCCTACAACTACTTGAAAGTGTGGGGTAGCCCCACATACGTCAAGAGGTTAGTGGGAGATAAGCTAGAATCCAGGTCTAGCTTATGCAGGTTCGTTGGATACCCTAAAGAAACTGCGGATTATTACTTTTATGACCCCTTAGAAAAAAAGGTATTTGTTTCAAGGAATGCAGTATTCTTGGAGCAAGGCTTCCCGGAGGATATCCAACCAAATGAGCTGATCCTTGAGGAATCAAGTGATGGAATCCAGCCATCAGAGGTAGCCGCGGAACCCTCACTTAGAGGATTCAGGATAGACAGCCGAAGGGCTGACCAACCTCGAGTAGTCCAACATACTAGGCATGAAAGACAACCTCAGGAACGGCCAGCCCCGGTCCCTGAACCGCCGGCTCCGATACAGTCAGCGCCCACAGTCACCACTAACGTTCCCGTTCTCCATAGGTCCACTAGAGAGTCCAGACCTCCAGTGAGATATGGCTTTCTAGGAGCGACCGATCTTTTGGATAACGATCCTAAGACATACGGAGAAGCGATGTCTGACATCGACTCCAGGAAATGGCTTGAGGCCATGAAAACCGAAATGGACTCCATGAGCGAGAACCAAGTCTGGAGACTTGTAGATCCACCGAAAGGTGTTAAGCCAGTGGGCTGTAAGTGGGTCTACAAGCGCAAACTTGGCGTTGATGGAGAAGTCACAACCTTTAAGGCTAGGCTTGTAGCTAAGGGATACACTCAACGACCTGGGGTCAATTTTGAGGATACCTACTCGCCAGTAGCCATGGCTAAGTCCATTCAGATCCTGCTCGCCATAGCAGCATGGTATGACTATGAGATATGGCAGATGGACGTGAAAACGGCCTTCCTCAACGGTTTCGTTGAAGAAGAGATCTATATGGATAAGTCGGAGGGTTTCACGGTCACTGGAGAAGAACAGAAAGTCTGTCGTCTCAGAAGTCCATCTATGGCCTCAAACAAGCATCCCGAAGTTGGAACATTCGATTTGATGAAGTAATACGGGGTTATGACTTCATCAAGAACGAATCCGACCCTTGTGTATACAAGAAGGTCAGTGAGAGCTCAATAGTGTTCCTAGTGCTCTATATGGATGACATTCTACTCATTGGTAATGACGTTAGAATGTTAGGAAACACAAAGGCATGGTTGTCAACCCAGTTTTCCATGAAGGACTTGGGTGAAGCCTCCTACATCCTAGGCATCCAGATTGTCAGGGACAGATCTAGAAGGATGTTAGGACTCACCCAAAACTCGTACATGGAGAAAGTCCTAAAGAGATATCGAATGGACAACTCCAAACGAGGATTCCTTCCCATGAGGCATGGGATCAAGTTGTCCAAGAAACAGTCCCCACAGACTAATGAGGAACTTTCAAAGGATAAAAGTCATCCCCTATGCTTCTGCCGTAGGTAGCATCCAATATGCGGTCCACTGCACTAGGCCTGACATTGCGTACGCTTTGAGCGTAACAAGCAGATATCAGTCCTGCGCAGGAGAGGCACATTGGAATGCTGTTAAGGGCATTCTTAAGTACCTAAGGAGGACTAAGGAAATGTTCTTAGTCTATGGCAATGGAGAGCTGATCCTGGAAGGCTTTAGCGACGCTAGCTTCCAGTCTGATGACGATGATGCCAAGTCTCAATCGGGTTACGTATTCAAGCTCAATGGAGGAGTACTGGCTTGGAAAAGTTCCAAGCAAGCAACCACTGCTGACTCCACTACAGAGGCTGAATACATAGCAGCTTCAGAAGCTGCTAAGGAAGCGGTTTGGATGAGAAACTACATCCAAGAGTTGGGTGTGGTGTCTAGCACCGCCGAGCCTGTTGTCATCTTCTGTGATAACAACGGTGCAATAGCGCAATCAAAGGAACCGAGATCTCATCACCATTCCAAACACATTCTTAGACGCTACCATCTTCTTAGAGAAATGGTAGGAAGAGGTCACGTTCGGATGGACCGAGTCAACTCAGCAGACAACACAGCAGATCCGTTGACAAAGCCTATGTCGCAGAGCGCTCATACGCAACATCTTGGGAAGATGGGGATTAGACATATGGGCGATTGGCTTTAAAGGTCAACTGGGAGATTGTTAGAATAGGTGACCATGTAAGCCAATTTTGGCGGGAATATGTAACCTATGTCTAGACAATTTCAGGTTTATGAATAAAGAAGTGAAAATTCATATAGCAACACTTTGTTTACGTTCACTTATATCTGCTATTACATATCTGTTCACTACGCAAAGAAAGCCCACGGACTGAGAATCGATTTCGGGGACTGGGACTACGCTTGGAGGTAGGTCCATGAAATCAGTCTTACCGAATCAGTCCGGAAATCTCCATGTCAAGGAATCTCGAAAATGGGTACCGAGATTCCCCTTGAGAACTAAGCATCTGCTGTCGTATTTCATCGACGGGTCACGAAGGTCGTCTAAGCAGTATTAGTAGGTTAGCATGCTAGGAAGCAGCTGACTGAGGTGACTCGCGGGAACCGTCTTATGGAGGACCTTAAGTATGGTCAGCAAGTACGACGTGTATTCCCGGTTCCAACGGTACAAGTCAAGTCCTTGGACTTGAGGAACTACTGAGTTTACCTGTACATCAGGTCTGTATCTTAGATATGGTGAGAGATTGCCAAAATACTCTTGAGTAGTCATAAGCCATGTCTAGTGCAGCTCTGGTGTACAGCGTGACAGTAATTTCCAATAAATGATCTGTCTCCTGTCAAAAGGCATTGACAGTTGAGTCTCATGTATGCTCTGTGTCTTCTCCCTAAAATCTGTGGCCACAGTAACTGAACAGAAGGGAAGGTTTCCCTTGCGGCGTTTAGTAAGGACAAACCGACACTTAGGTCCAAAATGGGTACCTGCATTTTCCGTGCCCTAGACCCTAAGTGATGAGACCGGAGACAGAAGGACAAGTGTACTGTTAGAGCCTAAATGTTCATCCCCGAATATTTCACCTAGTCTCTAGTGCCATGGACCGTTGCTAGATGGCCACCCATGGTAACGGACGGATTCTAGGAATCCGACCAAGCCTAGCTGAAAGGTGAACCTAAAGAGTCACACACTATCCACACACACACTTAGTATTTAATTTGGAATTAAATATTGGAGTAAAGGAATGATTAAATTGGATTTAATCGGGTCCTATATTTTCATGGGGAATTAATTCCTTCTATTTGATAAAGGGAATTAAATAATAAATTGGATTTATTAAGGAAATTAATTTAATGGGCCTAGAATAAATATTAATATTTATTTATTATATTTATTTGGCCTTTTGGAATATTTAATAGGATTTAAAATATTCCATTAAATTAAATTAAAGGTTGAGATTTAATGGGAGAGATGAAAGGCTAGGATTGAATTTGACAAGGTCAAATTCTACTTTGACTAGGTCAAAATCCTAGTCAAATTAAGCTTCTAAAGAGTTGGAGTTTAAAGAGGATTAAACTCCTCCTCTATATAAACCCCTAGCCTTGCACCTTTTGAAGGATGATGAAATTCCAACACACACAACACACACCAACTCGGCTCTCTCCCTCTCCCCTCTCGTCCGCCCCCTCTCTCTCTCTTAGCAAGAAAATAATTCTTGTTCTCTTGTTCTTGGAACATTAGAACATTGATGAATCAATATTGTTAATCCATAACGTGTTGTTTATTCATCCACTCCAATAAATTACATACTTGATCGTTGCTAGCACGACGTGCAAGATACATGGGTGGATCGTGTGTCACGATTTGGAGGGTCCCAAGAACGAGATCTTGGTGCAAAACGGGGAACAACGCGTGTAGCCGTTGAAGACGAAAACGACAACGGGTAGGTCTCGGTTTACGTTTTCGCCTCTTTTACTTTTTCAACCCTATGGCCTCCATAATTTTTGTATATTGTTAATTCATGAGATACACCGAACACTCGGGAAATTTCAAGGGCACACCCCTTGAAACGTATTCTTTATTTTAAAAGCATGTTTTAAGTTTCGCAATTTTATTTTATACCGCGCTTCCGCATTCGCGCAATTTTCCCGGGACGATCCACGCATTCTTTCAGAAACGCCGTTCAACGTTAGTAGTAAGCACAACAAACACAGTGCCAGTGATGAATACTTACTCTATTGATCAGGATAATATTGTATTAATAAAGATTAACGAATAGTTCCCAAAACCGCCAATCCAATTAGCTTTCTGGTCACATATTCTAACAATCTCCCACTTGACCTCAAAACCAATTACCCATGTAACTCAGAATCTTCTGAGAATGCGTAATCTACGATACCGGCTCAGTCTTGCAGGTCTATTTTATTTTTCCATCGAGGTAATACGGTCCAACCGTATTTCACCTCTTCCTACCATCACTACCTGTCGATGGTGGCTGTCTAAGAATTTTCCATGGATCTTGTGATGAGATCTGGGCCCAAAAGGCTTTAGCCATAGCCTAGTTGTCAACCTCCAAGGCAACTACTGGCTCGGCCGTGCTAGGCACTACATCCATCCAATGGGTGCTATTTTCATCCAAACCACTTTCCAGAAACAACTTCCAAAGTTGGCATACATTCGACCTTCATGATGAAATTTCGTGGTATCCTGCTTGGAACCTTTTCAAGCTACCACACTCACCATTAAGTCCGAACATACATAGGTATTGAGACTAAATATTATTCACATGATTCTAGAAGCTAGTATCGCTATAGCCTTCTAGAATCAACTCTCCATAAACCGTGCATCGAGAATACTTCTCTAATTCTTATTCAGGTTTTAAAGACTGCTCTCAACTGCTGCCAATTGCCTCATCGGTACACACCCGATATCCGTTGTTATGTACGATGCATAAACAACATCAGGCCTTGTGTACCGAACAGCATACCCATGCTGCGTACGGCAAAGACATAGGGGATGTAAACATCTAAGCTTCCTCATTAGTCAATGGTGACTAAGTTTTGGACAGCTTGGCCCTATTCATGGAGAATTGTGTGAACAATGCTTGTGTTTCTAGTGTTTCTTAACATCTTAATTTCATTCCAAATGAATAAGACGTTACACACTTAACACTTGGAAGACTACCACACTCCCACTGACACCAATGCTCATTATTGACCGAGTCATACATCGTATGGCTTCATCAAAATGAATATTCCAGTTACATGAAATCTCAAACCCAGTTTGAATTTCAAGACAGATCCCACGATTCCAAGCCATTTATCCAATCCCGATGTCCAACATCGCTTCTCCATATGTCCTTTGGATTATGCTCCAATTGACCAGTCGGACCCAGAAACCTATACTCATCAGGTATCTAAGGTATTCTGATCGTCCCTGGGAGGACTGGAATATAGTTAGTGGGAAATAACCTGATGTTTGCATTTATTTTGCACTAGACCTGCACAAATCAAACACCGGGTCTAGTCTGTCTTCTTACTAGTCCCTTGACGTATGCAGGACCATCCCATATACTAAAGAACTTTGTAGGATACATGTTTTCCAAACCATATCCAATATGGTAACTAGATCATGACTTTAAGAAAGTGCATGTTTCTCAACCTAGAAACTTTCAAGTCCATGTCTAGATGGGCTAAGGTAACTTCAGTGAAATACCCAGCGAACCAAGTCCAACAGTGTTCGTTTTCTCCCTTATCAGAGACCATTCATCCATGGCCGCTTCAAGAAGAATTTCACTGATTGAGAATTCCATTCTCATTCGGATATTCGAGAACTCCCACTGAATACACATCCTCTCGTTCTAATTAAAAGGTAACTAATTTGATTCACCACTCCAAGTCTAATACCCCGAACCTACCAAAGGTTCTTAGACATGTGAATCCTCTTTTAGTCTTGTGTATTCAGTAACCTTTCGGATATCCTTTTTGTATCCAATCAAATAAGGTATTGGCGCTCCCACTAAATACACACACTCTCGATCTAATTGAAAGGAGACCAGTTTGGTTCACCACTCCAAGTCTAATTACCCGAACCTAACAAAGGTTCTTAGACTTGTGAACCCTCTTCTGGTCCTGTGTATTCAGTAATCCACAGAAGTCTTTTTTGGATCCAATCCAATAGACTATCGGCAAGTCCACTTTGTCTTACAAAATGGCTCTTTAGTCTTTTCCTCCTTAGAGAAGATTTGCAAGCTAGCAGATCCAAATTATTTATTGCTAGACTCTTTGAATCTTCCAACTTCTTCATCCTTAACTAAAGGAAACTGACCTAGCCATGGATGCCAAATCCGTATGTTCATCTTGATTATATCCATTTTTAGTCATTTGTTTTGAGTACTCATAATCCAATTATGGGACAGTGTCAAGTTTTTATGTACCAAACCTAGCATATAAGAATCGCCATTCTTTGTCAAATAAAAGTAATTTTATTGATCAAATTATTGTATCCAAAATTGTCCAACAATAAATGGAACATATTTTTTATCATGCTAGGTTACATAATTCCCGCAGACACACTCTTAACATGATCACTACTAAGCCTAACTAGTCCTTAGTCTTTGCAGCAACAGTTTCGCCATTGCTGGACCTTAGGATCGTCTGTCTTAGCTTTCTATTCCTTATCATCACCTATGAACCATTCATAGGTTATGAACGACTGGTATCCAATACCAAAGAACAGAACAATGATCATGTTGATACTCAATTCAAATATCTCCTTCATTGGAGAGGGGCTTTAGGAAACTCCCCTCTTCCAATGTCCCTTTTCTCACAGTTAATGCAAACATCATTAGGAAGCCCTGACTGCGGAACCCTTTCCTCTTTCCTTTACCCCAGTCCAGCGGTGTAACAGGAGCACTCAAAGTGCTGGCAGCGGATGATATTGCCTGAGCCTTCTCCTCTTCCTACGTCCGGCACCCTTGCCTTTCGCTTCAGAGGTCGAAGCCTCCTCACTAGTACCGTCGGCGAAGATTTTTCAATCGTTGCCTTGTACTGGACCAACATTTTTATCAACTCATGAAGGTCTTTCTCAAGCTCATTCATGTTGTAGTTGACTATAAATGGGTCGAGTGAGGGGAGAATAGACTGAAAGATCACGTCGATGTACACCTCTCTTTCGAGATCAGCTTGGAGGTCTTTGAGCTTTTCCACAAGGGATAGCATCATCACTCCATGCTCTTGTACCAACGATCCTTCTATCGTCTTTGCTCCGAAGAATGCCTTCATTGCAGCATATCTAACATGTCGATCTGGGACAGCATAGACTTGCTACAATTTAAGCATCATCGAGCCAACATCCTCCAGCCTTTCATACTGCTTCTGCATCTCATTATCAATGGATGCCAGTATGATGTTGCAGACCTTCTAGTTGTCATCAAGCCTCTTCTTGAACGTCAAACGTTCTTTGGGCGATGACCCTTCTGGCAAGGTCTAAGGAAAAACCTTACTCAGAATATAAGTCTGGTTCTTTGAAATCTAAGACCATCTTAAGATTTCACAGCCAGGCGTGGTAATACGTTCCATAGACTTATTAGTCTCAAGTATAAGGGTTAGTGGATTCTTAGACATCAACAATTAAACTGAAAACATTCAGTAGATTATAACAATATTATGATCAAGTTAAGACTTGGTCCTTTAGTCATTAACCCCTCCCACTATTTCTATGAAAGCCCATCACTCTCAAATGGGGTTTTGGGAAACCATTTCCTAGTGGGCTTGAGATCCACAAGCGCAATTCTCCATGCCCCGCTTTTACGATTCACATGGAAAAAAGTCTCGTGGGAGGTATCTAATACCATTCTCAACCGATGAGATTCCCAAGATATTTTACCTCGCCTCTTCACAGGATCCCGAGGACTCCAAGCGAATCATGCTACTCGATGTTAGGTCCGACCCATCAACCAAATCATACCTCAACTGTCGCCCCCCACGACTCGTGAGACAGGGAAACAGTGAGTGTACAGTTTGTTCACAACAACGGTGTAGCTTTCCTCTATTCCAAATGTGCCACGACTCGTGAGACCACACTTGGGTAGCGGTAGCTCCTCACGACATTGCTATGGATGGAAGGCTTGGACAGATCAAAACCATTTTTGATCCAAGTCCATCATGGACCTAATATTTTAACTTGGTCCAACCAAGTGAGAGTTCGAAATTATTGACCAAGACCTCATCACATTAATATTTTTGCATGCATAAATATTCAATATTACAAAGCATTTAAATAAATGCATCGCATGCAAGTAAATCTAGCATACCCTTGTTGGATGATCACGAGCCCAACATATGCGACCCACTGAGCCCGCAGTGAGTCTATGGTCTGTCTAGGATGGTTCTACACTATTACAACAAATTAACCCAATGTCAAGCCAATGGGCCTTGTACTCTACTTGTTTCGCTTTGATGTCTCACCTTGGGCCTCCGTCCAACATAGGCCTCCTTTTTCTCCGTGGGCTTGAAAGATTCCTAACTACTCTCATTACAAGAGAAATAGAATACATTGGAAATAAAAGAAAAAAGACAAGCCTTAACATCATGAGGCGAAAGTGGGAGATAATAGTCCCAAAACAAGAGGCACGCAGGCCCCACCCAAAAGGAATTTAAAATCATACACAAGTCAATGGGCTTCGTGATCATCCCTTATTAATCCAATTAATAAAACACAACATAATTACATATCCAATATAATCATGCTCCAAATAATACAAACCATGTATTAAAAAAATGATATCCAATATCATTCCATAACATAATTAAATGTAGAAAAATACATGTCAAAAATGCAATTAAAAATGGATATTAGAAACCTTGTACAACCCATGTACATATATTTTTTTTTTTCTTTGGAAACCATTTTTCAAAATAATCTTAGGCAATTTAATTTTAGGAAAAATCATTCTCAACTAAAATTAAATCAACCATAAATTAAGAATTTCAGAAAAAAATATGCAGAATACCAGAAAATCAAAATTTCCAGAAAAACGGCGAAAAAATGGCCCAGTCGTTCGGTCGTGCCGGCCGGACGCGCGCGTGCAGGCGTCACTGCCTGTGCTAGGCGCACACGCACACGCCCAGCGTGTGCGGCCGACAGCGCCCTGCGCACACGCCTGGGCGCGGGGCGGCCTGCCTGCGCACTGCCTGCTGCCGACCAGTAGCGGCTGCTGCTGCTGCCGTAATTTTTTATTTTTTATTTTTTCTGCACATAAAAAACTGAAATAAAAACCCAGATTTCAGAAAATCCAATTTTCTAAAATCACCCAAATATACATGATTAATCAACATAATTAAATATGCGAATTTCAACAAATAATTATAAAAATTAAAGCAATAAACACATACTTTTAAAGCCGATCTAAACACGTTGAACATGCTTGAACACGTAAAACATGTAATCCATAGCCACATACACCGATCGGGCTCTGATACCACTTGAAGGAAAGCGGATCTGCTCGGGAACGCGGCGGAAGCGCGGTGGAGATAAAAACTTGCGGAATAAAAGAATTTAATTCGCGGTCAAGGGGTGTTCTCTTGAACGTTCCCGGGCTATCGGTGTATAAACGCAGAATGTAAACATATATAAAATAAATAAGTACTCGTGGCTATAGAATAAAGAATAAACCGTAAGCATAAATATAAATCAGAATACCTTTCTCGATTTTGTATTTTGATCGGCTACACGCGTTGATTCCTCCAATCGTTCATTCACGCGAGGTCCCAACGTAGAGACCCTCTAACGTAGTCCACACCACACCAGGATCGATCTCGTTTTCCTTGCTAGAAAAAAATGGATCTAGAGGATGAAATCAAAGAAGAGATTACACTATCAAATTAGTGTTCCTTCTTGATCTTACTTGGTCCTTCAATTGATCATAGATCAATGAAGCAACAAAGAGGATTTAGAGAGTAGAGGGAGTGAGAGAGTGTATGGAGAGTTTTCATCTTTTCCTAGAAAAAGATGAATATTGAAAAATTCATTATCAATAGGTGTTAGTATATCATATATATACATAATTAATGTGATTATTGGAATGTGTCTAGATTCATCCAAGGATGTTTACATACATCCCAATTAATCACCATCAATTCTTCAATCAAGCCTACCAACTTTAAGGTATGATCAAATCATACCAAAAGGGAAGGGCTTGATTGGAGTTGATTTGTCTCTTACCAAAAGAGACAAGCCAACGAGTTGATTTGTCTCTTACCAAAAGAGACAAGTCAACTAACACCTAGCATCCAACATGGTGATTTTTGCTCCCTCCAAAGTGGCAATTTTCGGCCATGCTTATTTAGGGAAGAAGTCCAACTTTGTCCTATTCCATAAATGGAATTAACACACCTCTCGTGTCAAAATTTAACGGACCGGGTTCTAGCATAATCTAATTACGACGAAACCAAAAATTAAATCCAATTTAATTTAATGTCCACTAAAATAATTTCCATTGATCTTTAAATCCAATTAAAAGGTCCAATATCTCAACTTTCCATATTAATCAATAAATCCTATTTACCGATTAAACGAGGGTCCGATATAATATCGGCCCGTTCATCCAATGGACAATCCCTTAAGTAATCCAATTACTTATCATCCTCTGAAATTGACTCCAAGTCAATTCCTTCACCTCCTCGGTGATTTGTGTGTGACCTTTTAGGTTCACCCTCAGCTAGACTTGGGCTCGTGTCCTACAGGAGCCCGTCACCATGGGTGGCCGTCTAGCAATGGTTCATGGCACTAGAGACTAGGTGAATGTTGGCGTGAACATTTAGGCGCTGATTCCGTACGCGTACGGTCCTACTGTCGACCGTCTCCCGGCCTTAGTCTAGGGTATGGAGTTGGGCGTCGGTTCCCATCCTTGACTAGGCAACTATGCTTCATACTCGAGATGCGTTTACTCTATCGATCGATGTAGGAAACCCTTCCTACTCAATCAATTGCTATGGCCATAGACTTTTAGAGTTTAAACCATCTCAGAGTGCATAGGAGACATCACCGTCATGTACTGACAGGGGACAGATCCTATCTTGGAATCCACCGTCCTCGCTACATACTCCAACTGCACTGGACAAGGCTTATAATGACCATCTTACAGAATGATCACCTCTCGCCAGATCCAAGATACAGTCTTCATATGCACATGACTGCCATGATTCCTCAAGTCCGAGGACTATTCCCGTACTATCGGAACTGGGAATTCCAGTCATACCGACCAAGCCTCCAAGGCTTCCATATGATGATTCCCGCGAGTCACTTCAGTCAGTCGACCACCTTGTCAACTAACCCACTAAAATTGCATAGACGACCTTCGTCTGTTGCCGATGAAACTCGGCACACACCAAGTAAATGCAATACTTAGTGCAAGTCTCAATAGGACACTCGATGCCCAGTCTCGAGGTCCTCGACTTGGAATGTTTCAGACCAATCCTCAGAACTTGGTTTCATAGCCGTCATCCAATGCGCAGCCCAACTACATGGGTTATCCAATTGGTCTGTGGGCATTTGTTGTGACGTTGAAACGCCGTTCAACGTTAGTAGTAAGCACAACAAATACAGTGCCAGTGATAAATACTTACTCTATTAATCAGGATAATATTGTATTAATAAAGATTGACGAATAGTTCCCAAAACTGCTAATCCAATTAGCTTTCTGGTCACCTATTCTAACACCATCCTCGCGACACATCTTGACGGTACTGGACAAGACTTATAATGATCATGTCCGAGATATAATCACCTCTCGTCAGATCCAAGATACAACCATTGTGTGCACGTGAGCCGTGGTTCCTCAAGTCTAAGGACTACTTCAGTACTATCGGAGCTGGGGAACTCCAGTCATACCGACCACGCCTCCAAGGCTTTCATATGATGGTTCCCTGTGAGTCAGTTCTATCGGCTCGACCCCCAGTTGACCAACCTACTAAGATCGTATAGACATCCCACGTTTGTTGCTATGAAGCACGACACTCATCCAATGAATAGGATACAAAGCACAAGTCTTAATAGGATGCTCGATACCCTATCTCGAGATCCTCGATTTGGAACTTTTCAGACCCAACCCTTTATCAGTTGGTTTCACAACTGCCATCTAATTCATGGCCCAACTGCATGAGTTGTCATGTGGTCTGTGGACTTTATTGTGATATATGTGAACAGATATTAACATAATGGAATGAGCACAACAAACATACTGCCAGGATAATAAATACTCATTTTATTCATTAAATAATATTATATTACATCAAGCAGTCAAATAGATTACATAACATCCAATCTAATTGACTTTTTGGTCACCGATTCTAACATGATGAGGGTCGCGACTCGCACGCCCTCGTGTGTTTTCGTGTCTAGCCCCAACTAGTTAGTTTGCCGTCATGCATCTCACCCACAATCTCAGGTCCTTTCAATACATCTGGCAATGGCGAGGAGCATCCTCGCTCCATCTCGGTACTACAGGCTAATCATGCACCCACAACACCCATCTTATGCCCAAGCTCGCTTGGTGCATCACCAACTCATGTCGCCGCTATACCCATCTTTCATGTCTTGCCTGAGTAGAGGGCCACTCCATAAGTCCGAGGCCCAACTAATATGCCAATATCTCGCATTGATCCCACACGGCCTGCCCAACATGTCTTCTTTCCTTGCGCGTGACTTCTCAACTTGCCTACAGCACGAAGTCGCCCCATGACCCTATCGTAGCTAATGGACCGCTGTGCAGGGCTAAAACCCAATAGCGCATGTCACAAGTTAGCTCACGGGGTCTTGAAGTGTTTGCTTCAATCGCTTATTCATCCTAGAGGTGTTGCCCCTTATTTCCCGCAGCCCGTGAAACCTTGCAGTCACATGGAACCTCTCGGCTCTTTATGTGCCCAACGTGGGCCATCCTGGCCCCACGTCGCCCCGTCCGGGGACTCTAGCACTCCTTTTGAGTTCCCCAGAGCCGGCCCCGAAGTCCTTCACATGCCCCAAGAGATTGATTATTTAGTGTCTTGCTACACGAGTAGAGCTGGCTGGAGCTCACCATGAATGCTCCCCTTATAATAAGCTTAAAAAGATTTTTCCTTGTTGTAGTAGTAGACAATAAAATGGTTGACGAATGCACCTTTTTTGCATCTTCGTCGTCCGCTGCCCAAATCGCATGCCACTTGAACTGTTGCGTAGCTTACACCTTCTACATCACAACTACAGAATTTCAGCCCCATACGGTCATCCATTGTTAAGGAATTACCCTCGCAATATTATGAAATTACTGCTTCCCCACTACACTTTGCAGAGTCTGGACATTGTCATAGTTTCCTAGTCAATCGGAACCGTATAACTCTAAAACATGTTCGAGATGTTCCCAACACTCCAAGGAACTCACCTATCAAGCCGTTTTGCAATTGTCCAATAATAAAGCACTCTGCATTGGTCGTGAATCTCTTGCTCGCGCGTTGGATGATGCCCAACCGTCGCCCTTATATCGCCGTGCCGAAACATCTATGGAATGAATTCATACTTGTGGAATAACATCCTCAAACATCAAGAAAGTTATAATACGAATAGTATTACAGTTCCCATTCCATAAGAGTCTCTGCTCACTTGCTGTTTTACACCTGCGTTGAGTACGGGCACCCCTTGCCTTTCGCATTGTCCTCCTTGAGTCACTCTCGACACTCTTGGCTAAGATGCGACCAGTGACATTCTCCCCCACTCAATCTGTTGATGTCCTGGTCAATCAATAGTTAAATTTAAACAAATATAAAATAAATTATATATATGTAAGATATATAATTAAAATATATATATATTTAATATACAATTTGAAATTAAATAAATATAATATACATATATATAGATATATATATATATAGAGAGAGAGAGAGAGAGGAGAGGGGGGGAGTCTTATTTTTGTATAGGCTCAGAGACGTTAAACGGACAAAAATTAAAATTTTAACTATAATATAAATATCGCAATTAGCACTAAATCACCCGTCTCTTTGCTACTACGACGCGGATTTCATGCATAAAAGAGTCCATTGGATTTTTTAGAGATACCAACCTTTGGTACATTCTGGCTGATGTAGAGGATGTGACATTCTCAAGAATGGTCCCCTTCTCAGCTAACAGTTGAAAATGACTTCTAGTCCTCCGGCACAACAAAAACCGTTCGAGCTATCGTACACGGTAGGAACACAAGTGTCTTTCCTCTAAAGATAGTCCACACCACATATAATATAATCTCCTATGACCCTATGCTAGTAGGTGTTATAGAATTATGGTGGATCAACTATTGATCTATGGAGAAAACTAGAAAACACTTCTATTTCTGGAGTGAAAGAGAGCAAGTATAAGAGCTAGATTTCTAGCATTATAAGGACATCATATAAATTTCGAGGGTGTTGCCCAAGAGCAAAAGAGGAAGTGAGATGAGAGCTAGACCTTGTAGCTTTGTAAAATGGATATAAATTCTCATTCTTCTAACCATAAAACTCATCCCCATCAAATGAATTCATCCAAGCTCATATATATATATATATATATATAGACAAGAGCTAGGAAAACATTCAATAATGTAGACACAAGCAAGTATGGGACAACTTATATCTTGATGTTTCCTATTGTCCCCTCCACATAGATAAATTCTAGCAAAGTCACACCTTGCTTTCATCTTAAGATGAAGACAGACATTATCCACATTCAACAACCTTGTCTTCATTTGTGATGCATGTGGCTTGCCGACTTGGCTTAGGTTTGAGTTGATCTTAATCCTCAATTGATCAAGTCCAAATTCAATTAATTCCAATATAATTGAAATCATATTTGCTAGGCCCATAATGCTTAATTGATTAATTAAACATAAGACCTAATCAATTAATCTAATTAATTTATTTACTAACTCAAATAATTATTTCTTAAATTAATTGGTCATAAGTATTAAATTAATCAAATTAATTAATGCTTATGAATTTCTTAATCAATTAATATAATTATTGATTACAAACTCAAATCAATTAATGTCAATTAATTGGTCATAAGTCTTAATTAATCAAATTAATTAATGTTTGTGAATTCCTATCAAATAGGCTCCAATGTAAATGATCATATTATTTAATTCTTATGGATCAACTTCATAAATCATCCAAATGTATAAATTAATTAATTCCTTAAATTAATTGACCATCTTCTCCATAATTAATCATATTAATTAATTCCTAAAATTTCATCATGGATTTATATGTGACCCTTTAGGTTCACTACTCAACATAAACTTGGACTATGGTATCATATACAAAGTGCAACTAATGTTGCACAGATTTCATTAAATCACATTTAATTAATCACTCTTTGATTAACTCTTTAAATCAAGAGTACGCCGTGCATATGATGTTGCCGCGGACATCATTAGTAGTGGCCCATGACAAAATGATAAACATGATGAATTTTAGTAAACGTGTATTACGATTCCATGCAAAATAATCATTCCATCAAGTCGTCAAATCTCTCGATCAAGTCTACGGCACTCGAAAATGTGTATATCAGTTACCCATCATGGACTTCAAGCAGTAGCAACTCTATACTTTTGTGCTACTCAATTTATTAAACAACTCGGGGAAATTCTTATCCTATTTGATCAACTGCCGTATGGGACATGGATTTTGGAGAAACGCAATTTAGAAAATTATAGGCGCATCATCATCATCATCCATGATGAGCGAGGATCATTATCTTGGGAACTCACCAACCTCCATGCATGCTCTTGGACTATTGTTTGAAATATGGATTTTAACAACTATGGAAAAACCATTAGCCGCGTCAGACACTATCAAGTCATAACCGTCCTATGGCACAAGGTTACTGTAAAACTCAAGTCAAAGACTCCAATAATGCATTATGTGTAACATAAAGGAGTAAATCAAGTCATTACCGATCATGTCCCACAAGGCTTCCATTGACATCTCTCTACGGGCAGTTCAGTGAACTTGATAACTCAGTTAATCACCCACACTAACTAATAGTACATAGACTCGTATGTCATTGTCTATGAAACGCAATAATCATCCATAGTGGAGTGCACCACTTAAGTGCAAGTCTCTAAAGAATCACATGGTCGATGCCCCGTCTAAACAATCGATTCATTGACTTGGAACATTTTTAAGATTAAACCATAGAAGTTGCTTCATCACTCACCTATGCATAATCGTGAGCCAAACCCGTAGCAAATATGATCTAAGGTTTCAACCAAAATGCATACAGTAATAAGAGAATATTATAAGCATTAAGATGAAAGAGAAATGGACAAAGAACGATTCTCAAGATTAAAATTTTTATTAAGATCATTTAAGAATGCTTGTGCAATGAGCCAACCATTGGCTTTGACAATCACCAATTTTTAACAATAACTCCCTCTTGACCTAAGAAAAACCAATTTCCCATAGCCTCGGGATTGCACATCTTCTCTCAAGATTTTGTATGTGCCAAACTATAATCCGGCTTAGTCAAGGGTCTCCTAGATTCTACTGCGACACTATTAGCTCATTTGTGTTTTTGAATTTTAATGAAGTTCTGTGTTCTCCCCTTGCGTGATTGCTCCATTTGTTTATTACAAGGTTATTACTTTTGACAAGCTAGGCCTACAACAAACACTTAACACTTGGATGTAGATTTACATCCAAACAACCCTCACCTTTACGAGCGTTCATATAACCCACAACATACTTGAGTACAATGTGGAGTCACCGCCAAATGACTTTTTAGAACATTCTAACCGACAGCTTCTCGATTCGGCCAAAATATCATAACAATTTACGAATTTTAAGCTATTATAACATCTGTGAGCTCCCCATTGGCTTTGTTATACACTAATAAATCATAATTCATGAGAATGACACAATCATATGACTTTATGAAAAAAATAATTATTCAACTTCACGATGGCCTATTTAAGCCCCATAAAGGTAGATCATTTGGGATGTTTTACAAATATTTATTTTCTCCCTTTTGGATATATAACACCTGAAGTTGATCTAATGTAGATCTCTTCCTCAACCATATTCCACTAAGGAATGTGTGTCTTTTTACATTTACTTTTCATATCGCGGTAGTCATTAATACATGACTATGACACATATAGTCCATTATGGATATGGCCATAGTCGAATCCTGGGGAATATGTAAATTCTCAACAGCCGAAGCCGATTGGTTTCTTGGAGTGCAACATTCACCACCTAATAGGCTTGCAATAAAGGTCATTCTTCACCTCTCATCAAGTCCAAGCTTACGCTTGTTACACCCATTTACTTCCCCCGGCAAAGACTAACTTTACTTATGGTGGGTCCTCTTAAAGTCCATACTTATTGAGTATATATATGGATCCACTTGAGATCTCGTCGGCCTCAAGCCACTTTCCTATATCGATGTGACATCGCCTCTTTGAAACGTTTGCATATTATTCTGAATTCTGTTAAAGCTAGTATGTCATTTAAGTCAATATGGAGATGTAATGACTAGCCACAACATAACTGTTTGTCCACTCTTTGAGTTTCAACAATCCGTATGGTCTTTTGATAATCCATAGAAACTTATTTCCTAAGAACATTGCATTTCTCGAAAACAACATCTTTGTTTTGAGGGATCACAAAATAGTAGCCTTCAGTTGTTGTTTTGGATTACCCCACACAAAGTGGTGTTGTTAGAATAGGTGACTAGAAAGTCACATTTTATTGGCTGCTTTGGGAATCATTTCACTCGATCTTTATCAAGTAAATATTTGTATGATGGAAATAGTAAGGTATTTCATCATTGGCTAATGTGTTTGTTGTGCCTTACTATAACACATTGAACGGCGTTTTTGTCAGAAAATTCCCACATACCAAATTGGTTAAAACCATAGGCGAGTTTAATTTTGAATGTGATAAGTTTGACAGTCTTAATGAACCAACTCAGACATTGTGGCTAAAAGTTCGAGTTGAGACCTCGAGATGCGGGCATCGAGTTTCATTATTAGAGACATTGAATCAAGTATTGCATCACTGGGGAATGTCGTGTTCATCGGCAGTATGAGAGCTAGGTCGTCCTTGCAATTTTATGGCGGTGGTTGGCAGTAGTTGATTACTGAACTGACGTGGGGATGGTCATATGGAAAAGCCTTGGAAGGCAATGGTCGAGTATGAGTGAAATTCCTGGATAGTACAAATTAGTCATGGACTTGAGAAAGACAGGTCACATGCATATGAGTGACTGTATCTTGGAGTCTGGCGAGCAGGTTACTGGTATATGAGATTACCGTCATTATAAGTCTTATCTCAGTGAAGTCAGAATAGTGTTAAAGTGACGGAACGGTGGGGTGACAGGATTTTTGAATACCTTCCTCTATTGATCGACACAATATTCACCCACTATGATTGCTGTTGAGATTCATCTTAAAGAACTAAATCTTGTTGCCACTAATGACTTTTTGAATGAAAAAAGGAATAAGCTTTGGTCCAATTAGTAGAGATGAATCGAGTGTCTCGAGATAAGTTAGAGCTGTATGCCTGGGAGTTTACTGACATGGGAGACAGCAACGCAAAAGTTCCATGCCCGTATTGATCTAGCCGAGGAGACGAGGAGCGTAGAATGGAAGAGAATCGCTACTCGTATGTTATTTCGGGGCCAGACCTAGAAATATTCGACACTATATTTTATTCACGCTAGTCCTCGTAAGTGTCATGGGACTTTGCTAGCACCACCAAGCCAAGTACACGAACATTCGGTTATGGTGATAAAAAATAATAAATTAAATTGGATTAATTTAATTCTTTGTTTGTACACTGCTGGAAACAAGCCTGCTGAATGTTGAACCTAAAAGAGTCACACCTGACACAATTCACTGCTGGACTTGAAAGGAATTAATTTAGAATTAATTTATGATGAGAAGTAACGATATAGTTTAATTGGATTAAATTTGTTGGCCGAGGCATAAAGTCGAACGCATGATTGGATTTTCGCAAAGTTTAATAAATTTGAAATTTAATTAAATTTTGGGCTTAGGCCTTATAAAGTAAGTTGATTAGTTATTATACAGGATCTTTTTAAAGTTAGAATTTGTGATTTATAAAGTAAAGCAGTGGCGTTTGGCGTTTTTATTGGATATTAAGGACGGATTTGTAGAGATTTGAGACGGTGATATTAGAATGAATTTTTGATTAAAATAAGTCCATTGACCTTGGGATTTTATTTATTGTTAAGTTTGTAAATTGAGGCTTCGGGTCCAGCTAGGCAACAACCTGGCCCAAATGTGCGATTTTTTTAACCTATGAAAAGGTCAGCAGAAAAAGTGATGGATCTTGACTTCTTCTTTAATCATAGTAGGCAGGGCCAAGAGGAGAGTTAAAATAAAGCTGATTCGGGCTGATTTCGGCCCCCTAAGGGTTAGGTGATGCAACGGAAAGTGTTGTACCTAAGAGTACACTTCGACGATTTTGGTAAGACTAGTCATCTACCATTCAATTGTTTAGAACTATAGGACTTCCTATACATGCCGTCATTGGCTCTCTATTTTCGCCTCTGTGACTCATGATCTCGTCTGTCCCTTTTCTCTCCAAAAATTACATCTTCTCTTGTGTTCTTCTTGAAATTCCTCGAATCAAGAAGGACTCAAAGAAATCAAGAACGTTAATAACAATAACGCTTTGTCTTGAGTTCCTTGCTTCCGTTTGCTTTTTTCGCCTAGGTACAAAAAGTTATATGTTTTCTGGGTGGAAGATTAGCCGTGAACATCTTTAGAGGGATTTCAACTGGTTGAAATCTATATGTGAAGATTCGGAGAGAAGGACAAGGCTAGAAGCCGAATCAAGAAAACTACGAAGGTAATGTTTTCAATTTTTTATTGGCTTGTCTTTCTTGTTCTTGAGCGATTATCTTTGTCCTTCGTGCTTTTTCTTTTCACCACGTTATAGCATTGAACGCACGGGAATGGATCAATGATTACAGATCGTTTGATCCAGGATATACTTTACATTTGATTTCCAATGTCTTTTTATTTATCACTTAAACGCGCGCATTATCCGTCGGGTTGAGTCTAGCACTTTTAGGATGGATTCTAGCAATCCAATTCAAACCCCACTAGCCAAATCACACGTATGCGGGGACAGCTCTGCAGTACTAAGACACACTTGCTAGGAGGGTGCGTTTGTCATGCATAATAATTTATATAGGTCTTTCAGGTACAACAGATTTGATGCCATTTTCCAATAACTTTGGTCAACCACTTCTAACGCGTTGCCCGTCAAAATGAAAAAAGAGGAAGGAAAGCATGAGACTCACTCATAGACCGAACTGATGTGCCAATATAGGTTCGATTTCCTCCTTTCAACCACATCGTTAAGCTCGGCGTTTGCAGGAGGCATCTCTAGTTAGCGCCCTATGCAATGCGGGTCCAAAAAATACAAAAGATGCCAAGACCCATTGTAATAGGACCTAGTACCAAACATTGACGCCGGATTTTTTAAAGTCAGGCCTAAGAAACGCACAACCCCTGGCCTGCATGTTTAAATCAGCCTAAACCCAAACCAGACCCATTAAATTAAAATAATTGGGTCTGCGTACGTAATAAACGAAATTTTACTCGTTTTACCAAAACCTAGTTAACTAGTTCTCTCCACAGCTCCAAGGACGGCCACACCCTTTACTCTCCTCTCTCAACTCTTCGACTACTCTTCGTTCTCAAACCACCATCGCCTCCTCAAGGAAACGCGTCACAATCGCCGTCGTTGCCACCTCAAGGAACATGTGCCCCCACCGTACGTTCCCACCTCAAGGAACCCCCTTTACTCTCATCTCAACTTTCCGTGACGTTGCGCTAGTGCGCTCACCTCAAGAACGCATTCCCCGGTCCACCTCGCCCACGCCTCGGCCCGCGCCTTTGCTCTCCTCTAACTCTCTATGACGACCACCGCCGGCATGCGCACATCAAGGAATGCGGACCACGCCCTTTACTCTTCTCTCTTATCTCTTCGTGACGGCACCACGCGCACTTCAAGGAATCCGTCACCACCATGCTCACCTGAAGGAGCGCGTCGTCGTTGCCCACCTCAAGGAACACATCCAGCTACTATGGATAAGTACAATGAAGACGGTGAGAATCCACTTACTACAGTCGACAAGTCAATATTCAACTTTGTTGCTTGCAGAGAAAACAACATAGTTTCCTTACCGGCCATGGACCGAATTGCAATGGTTGATGAATCGAATTTTGCGGGCTTTTACACGCATTTAGTGCACATTCTTGATTTTGATATTTCTTTGCATTTGTAAATAATGCTTCTTCTTTCCTCAGAACTGTCAAAATTCGTCTGAGTTGTTTGGCATTCTAAGAGGAATTATTAATCTTCAGTTGGCTAAAAAATCACTTGTTATCTGTTTTTGTCCTATATTTTGCTTTTATCATTTCTATTTTTGTGCTAGATTTATTTGATTTTTATTTTGGTTTAAAATGATTATGTTTTGTTTGGCCGAGAAAGTGTTGTATAGTTACACTATAGCAGGAGGGAGAGAAAGAGAGAGAGAGAGAGAGAGAGAGAGAAGATTCGAAAAAAATGGGGCAAAAAAGAAAAAGAAAAGGTACCGGGTTGGCTTGGAGACTAAAAAATTTGGGTCTTGATAGAATACTTTGAGTCTCAGACCTACAAGGTCTTGGACCCATTGGGTTTGTGTCTATACATTAACTATTCTATTGGGAATTTTTAGGGTAGGGGCCTGGGTAGGGCCGTACCCTATCTATTGACAGGCCTACATCCAGTTAGAGGGAATCCCATTTTCTTTTAGGTAATTCAAGAACTTTTCACTTAACTACTCACTACTTCGATCAAATCGAAGGGTGTTAATCTTGCACCTAATTTAACTTTCTATTTCAAGTTTGAACTCTTTGAACTTTTCAAACTCTTCAAACTTGTACTTCATAACCAAATCGTGAGTAATCATCAGTGGAGATTATGTAGTAAGAAAATAATCCGTAGGCTTTGAGTATATCACAAACATCTATATAGATCAAATTTAGAAATTTATGGCCTCGCTACTTTGTCCCTCAAATGGCTTAACAGTCCTTTTTTCATAAGCCTTAGAATCACCTTGCTTTTACTTAGTCATTTGCTTGTTATTTGTTGTTGCAATTTTGCAAATATAAGCTCTATATATCTTGCAATCATATTGCTAACATGAGTTTCAATCTTGGTATCGCATACCCAAGAAGCAATGTCATCAACGATGTTCAATTCAACATTAAAGATAATTTGGGGTGTTAGAAGATGCTTCTTGCAATACCTCTTTCGATGGTTAGTTTCGTGGTAGTAGAAGTACTCATCACTGTTTGATCATTTTGGTTCATTTTCTCTATGACCATTAGAACTTTCCGTTACGTGTCATATCATATATGTCTATCTTCCACCCAAAAAAAAAAAGTGTAAGTGGCTGAAGATCACACGTGTTTTGGTTGAGTGTTCGTATCATTGTAGTAAACACTTTAGTTACCGATGCTTCCATAACATCTAGTTTATGAGACATCCCTTTATCCAACAATAGAATGCCTCACATTTGTTGAATCCTACATGGGTCAACTTAGTGAAAATCTTTCAAAAAGTATAGGTTTTCTATAATCCAAAATGATTTTAAAATTCCAACCCAATCAAAGTAGTTTGGCTCAACTACTGAGCAAGTCACATAAAAATGATTATAAGTGATTTTATATGTTAGAATAGGTTACCAGAAAGCTAATTAGAATGGCCTTGATGTAATCTTTTGACAACCAGATGTAATGTAATATTATGTAATGAATAAAATGAATATTCGTTATCCTGGCATTATCTTTGTTGTGCTCATTCCATTATCACAACATAGACAACTCATGTAGTTGGCCCATGCATTAGATGGTGGTTGTGAAACTAACTGATAAAGGTTTATGTCAGAAAAGTTCCAAGTCGAGGACCTATAGATAAGGCATTGAAAGTCTTATTGATACTGGTGCTTTGTATCGTATTCATGGGATGAGTGTCGTTTTTTATTTGCGACAAATGTGGGATGTCTATACGATCTTAGTGGGTTAGTCAACTGAACTGACTCGTAGGGATTCGTCATATGGAAGCCTTGAAGATTTGGTCAGTATGACTGAGTTTCTCAGTTTTGATCGTATGGGAGTAGTCCTAGGACTTGAGGAACCATGACAATCACGTGCACACAATAGCTGTATCTTGGATCTGGCGATAGGTGATCATGTCTTGGATATGTTCATTATAAGCCTTGTCCAGTGCAATCAGAATCTCTAGCGATGACGCTGGGTTTCTAGAAGAGGATCAGTCCCTATCAATATGTGATAGAGGTATCTCATATGCGCTCAGACTGACGGGGAGGTTACAACCTTCAAGCCCAAACTTGTGGCGAAAGGTTATACTCAACGACATGGGGTCGACTTTGAGGAAAACCTACTCGTCTTTTGCAATGGCTAAGTCCATTCGAATACTGCTTGCTATAGTACCATGGTATGACTATGAAATATGGCAGGTGGATGTGGAAACGGCTTTCCTTAATGATTTCGTTGAGGAAGAATTCTATATAGATCAACTAGAGGGTTTCACATCTGTTGGAGAAAACATAAGGTCTGCAGTCTCCAAAGATCCATCTATGGCCTCAAACAAGCTTTCTGAAGCTGGAACATACGTTTTGATAAAGTCATATGGGGATTATGATTTCGTCAAGAACGAGTTTGACCCTTGTGTATACAAAAAAGTATTGGGAGCTCAGTTTCGTACCTTGTGCTTTACGTGGACGACACTTGCTCATTGGAAATGATGCTAAGATGTTAGGTGACCCTAAAGCTTGGTTGTCCACTCAATTTTTCATGAAAGATATGGGTAAGGTTTCCTACATCCTTGGCATCAAGATCTACATGAATAGATCTAGAAAGATGTTGGGAATGACCCAATCCTCGTATATTGAGAAGGTCTTGAAGAGATTCAAGATGGAGAACTCTAAACGAGGATTCTTTTCTATGAGGCATGGGACTAAATTGTCCAAGAAATACTCTCGTCAGACTGATGAGAAGCTTAAACGGATATTGGACATCCCCTATGCTTCAGTCGTAGGCAACATTTAGTATGTTGTCTAGTGTGCTAGACCTGACGTGACTTTCTCTTTGAGCGTAACGAGTTAATATCACGGGTATGCCAGAGAAGCATGCTAGAGTGCAGTCAAGACCATTCTTAAGTACCTGAAAATGA
The DNA here is from genome assembly GCA_034509735.1 of Sesamum alatum. NCBI lineage: Eukaryota > Viridiplantae > Streptophyta > Magnoliopsida > Lamiales > Pedaliaceae > Sesamum > Sesamum alatum. Next base: position 13,808,270 of record JACGWO010000008.1, read on the forward strand.
CTAAAGATATATTCTTGATTTACGATTATGGAGAACCAATATAGGAAGGCTATAGCAACGCTAGCTTCCAGTTAGACGACGACAATGCCAAAGTCCCAGTTAGGTTTTGTATTCAAACTAAATGGTGGCATGGTTGCTTGGAAAAGTTCCAAGCAGGCTACTGCAGCGAATTCCACCATGAAGTCTGAATACATAACAGCTTCAGAAGCTCTAAGGAGGCGGTTTGGATGAAGAACTACATCCAAGGGTTAGGTGAGTGCCTAGTATTGCTAAGTCGGTAGTTATCTTTGGTGATAACAACGGGTCAATAGCACAAGCAAACGAACTGAGATCTCATTACTGATCCAAGCATATTCTTATACGCTACCATCTGTTTAGAGAGATGGTTAGCAGAGGTGACGTTTGGATGGAACGAGTTAGCTTGGCAAAAAACACAGCAGATCCAATTTGCCACTAGTTTTGAGGCCTCTACCTTTCGGAGTACCAAGTCTCCTACTTGGAGGTCCCAAGGCTTTACTCGTCTATTGTATATGTTAATCATTATGCTCTTGTATCATTGCATCTGGAGGAGGCCTTTTCTTGGAGTTCCTCAATAAATTGAGATTTTCTTTGAGCAAATTATTATTGTATCATTGCACCCTTTGATAGGGCATGTCTCTTTAGCTGGGGTTTGCACCATCGATCTTCTATACTAGTGAGAAAGAGATTTCACCTGTGGAATTTGTAGGGGTAGTTTGACAAGCCCAGAGGACATTGGTAAGTTCTTCAGCCCAGTTGCCCCTGGCCTTATCGCGTCTTCTCTTGATCCTTGAACAAGGATGCGATTGGTAACTTCAACTTGACAATTAGCTTAGGGTGTGCAACATAAGTGAATCTTTGCTTGAACGGAGTGGGCTTTCATTCATGCAAGTCGAAAAAGAGTATCTGAAAAAAAATATGTTAGCATTTCGATGCTAAAGTCAATAATCAGCTGTGGAATAATGATGATTTAAGAAATAATAAAGAATCAATGATGAGAAATCGAGTAGGAGAATAGATTAAATGCAAAACATGCTTTGTTTTACATTAGATGAGTTTGATGAGGCATAACTAAAAAAGTAATAAAATAACATAGTAAAATGAAAAGCAATGAAAAATTTATTTATGCATTACACAAAATTCAAATTCATAGAATATTATGTTCTCCACACCGATCATTTTCAAAGTAGTTGATCAATTCTCTAATCTTCTTGACTTGCTCGATCAGGAGGCTTGTGCGGTATATCCTCGTCGTCTTTGTGTCAAGGTACTGCATATAGATTACTATGATATTGTTGATTCAATTGCTCAAAAACTATCTTTTTAACTTTGAAATTTCTTAAAAATTAAACTTTTGCTGCAATACTCACGTGCGAAATTAATATATAACTTTTGTGCACAAACATAAAATTAATTAACAAAAGTTCATTACTTTAATTGTCAGTCACATCTTCTTCTTGTTATCTATGAAGAATGTCCTTTCAATAGGCATACTTAGGTGGCACATGGTCACCGACAACTCACGTTCATCTTGGATGAAAGTAACTTTGAGGTTTTCCATCTTACGCCTTCTCTTTTCAACTAAAACATTTTGTTATATTCTTCCTTTCTTTCTAGATGTTCTAAACCAAATCAGTTGAATTCTCATAAGTTAATTTTCTCAAAAAAAGATAATCAAATTAGTAAGAAATAACAATATCAGTTTATATTAAGACCAATAGAATATTTATTAATAGAAGAGTTTAATTTATTATAAACCATCACTCGACATACCAATTAGCTTTGAATCAGTTAATTTGATTGGTTGTTCTCGAGGATCCAATTATACTTGAGCTTTGGCATTTGTGTCTTCACCACCAAGAGCCTTTTCAATCAAAGCTATATATCAAAGAAAAAAAACACATTAGTATACTCAAGTTCCTCTCTACATCCAACACACACACACACACACACACACACACACATATATATGTTTTGTTATAATTGACATTTTATAATGTTAATTTGTAACAACAAAGTGTTCTAAAATATGGGTTCAATTACATGTGAATCCATAGATTAGATGGTGAGAGAAATAGAGAGATTGCACTTGTCCCACATAGGAATATGATTGGAAAGTGTGGAGCTTTGATAAGGATATAGGGTGTACGTCGGGGTGAGTGTTTTACACTCAAAGTTGTCCTACATTGAAAGTTTAAGGATAACTTAAACTCCTTATATTAAGTTCAATGTTCAATTTTGCGTTTGAAGTGTTATGGAGACTAGAGAGAACATGGGGTTGCCCAACACGCGCGCCACCGCCGCCCGCCCGACCTGGCTCAGGCATGGGCGTTAGGGCGAATGTCTTAGTCTCAATATCTATCCTTTTGCAACAAAAATATTTGGATTTATCTGATAAAGCCTGGTGCATTTATGGCAGTCAAATGGTTTTAAATCTATTTTTAATTTCTTTAAAACTCAATTTAATGGTGCTTTAATACCAGATTTTAAACCTAGTTTTAATGTTGCTTTATTACAAACCTGAAATTCCTCCATTTATGTGGCGATTTCAACTGGTTTTAATGCTTGGTTTTAATTGTATTTAATGGCTTTTAAACCTATATTTAAAACCGTTTTAATGTCTTTAATGGCTATTTATTTCAACATTAATGGTTGTTAAATGTTGCACTAATGATGGTGATTAATGCGGATGTTGTAACCGCGAAAGCCTTGCCTATAAAAGGCTGCATAGGCTCACATCAAAGAAGATACGATACGAACAAAAACTAATTCCTCTCTCTTTTGCTCTCTTCTCTCTCGAATTTCTCTCTCAAAATTCGAGGGTGTTTTGCTCCTCACAATTCGAGCTTTTGAACTTAATGGTTATTGAGTGTTGTTTTGAGGTGTTCTTCGGTAAAGTGCATACCGTTAGAATTGAAACCGTCTTATCCTGGAAAAGGTTGTGTAGTACCCGTGTGCACATTAGGAACGGGAAATATAATTTCTTCAAGACAAGTAGATTATATCTATGATTCAGTTTGGTATACTATTAGACCGAGAATTGTTATGATACAATTCTCATTGTAAGTTTTATTTTATCGTTAAAACTGCATTTCTAACTGTTTCTTTATAAATTGGTTCCAACGTTTTTCTTGCGTTTTAGTTTCAAAATTGTTTATAAAATCTTATTGATATTTCAAAATGATACTACGATTGTCTGTTTTGACAAATTGTTTTTCCAACAATCTTGAAAAAATTATAGGGTTTTGAAAAATCGGGTTTTTTTCTGTTGGAACGAGAACAGTTGTTTTTGATTTTATAAAATTCAGATTTTGGTTTTTAAAATCAGTGATTTACTTTCTACCTCTTAATTATTAAAATGGCCGATGTAATTTCCGTCGCTATTCCGATCGCCCCAAAAGTCGACTTATCCAGGATGCCAGAAATGTTTTCAGGCCAGTTTTTCAAGCGTTGGCAACAACGAATAAAAATATGGCTGACGATGAAGGGATTTTTTGTTGGTTATTCAAGTGACTTGCCCTAAACCAACTGAAACCAATCCTAAGATAACTGAGATTGCTCGTGGACCGAGCGGGATCAATTAGGCAAAGGAGCTATTTTGTTAGCAATGTCAAATCCGCTCTTTGATGTCTATTGCTCCGACTCTTACACTGCAAAATCGCTGTCAGATGAGTTGGACAGGAAATATAATACTGAAGAGAAAGAGCTCGAAAAGTATTCTATTTCCAAGTTCATGAGGTATCAGATGGTCGAGGGAAGGTCTGTAATTGAACAGACTCATGAGATTATCAATCTTGAGCATTCTCTGTCTGATGCTGAGATGAAGCTTCCCGAGAAGTTTCTGGTCATGGCCATCGTGGATAAATTTTCTAAGTTTTGGGAAAGTTTTGGCATGATACTCAAGCATCAGAAAAGGAGAATATCTCTGGATGATCTTATGGTCACAATTAGTATTGAGGAAGAGCACAGGAATCAGACCCATAGGATGCTTGTTGAGCATCAGCCGAGGGCCAATTTAATAATCGGGAAAAAGAAAGTGAGAGCAATGTAAGATTGCTGATTTTGATTCTATTGTTTTGAATGTCGAATCTACTTGTCTGTGGCATAGTAGATGAGGTCATTTAAATTTGGGTTCAACCAAACGATTGATGAATCTTGATTTAATACCTAGTCATGAAATTGAACAAGGTCACAAATGCGAAATTTGTGTAGAAGCTAAACAAGTTAGGAAACCCTATCAATCAGTTGAAAGGGATTCAGAAATACTTGATTTAGTTCACACTGATATTTGTGAGTTCAATGGGATTTTGACTAGGGACCATAAACGATATTTTATAACCTTTATAGATGATTGCAGTAGATACTGTTATATCTTTCTCATGCGTAATAAAGATGAAGCTATAGATAAATTTATTTTGTTTAAAAATAAAGTAGAAACCCAAACTAGCAAGAAACTTAAACGATTAAGGTCTGATAGAGGAAAAGAATATGAGTCAAGTAAGTTTAATGAATATTGTCAAAATTTTGGCATAATTCATGAAGAGACTCCTCCATATTCCCCTTCATCTAATGGAATAGCTGAACAAAAGAATAGAACCTTTAAAGACATGGTTAACAGTCTTTTATTAACCTCTGGGTTACCAAAGTATTTGTGGGGAGAGGCTTTGAATACGGCTTGCGATATTCTGAATGGAGTCCCTCTGAAACACAATACGAATACTCCTTTCGAGTTATGGAAAGGGAGGAAGCCAAGCCTCAAATACTTTCGAGTGTGGGGGTGCCTAGCAAAGGTATCCCTGAATACAAAAGAAAGAAATTGGGCCTTAAGACTCTTGATGTTATGTTCTTGGGCTATGTGGAGACAAGTTATACACTGAGATTTCTTGTTATTACATCAGAAATTCCAGGCATTGAGGTCAACACAATAGTCGAATTTCGTGATGCTACTTTCCTAGAAGATGTATTTCCCATGAAAAGGGGAATACCTCCCAGTGTTTCACTTGATAATTCACTTGCCTCCAATTATATTCCTGAACATGTGGAAAAGATTATAAATGTGGGGGGTTATGCCTAGTAGTACTAGTCAGACTCAAGAAGAGTCAGATGAACCTAGACGGAGTAAGAGGGCTCGGATCATCAAAGATTTTGGAAGTGACTTTGCCACTTACAATATCGAGGACGAGCCTGTAACCTTCAAAGATGCTATGGCTTCTTCTAAAGTCAAGCATTGGAAGGAAGCTGTCAAAAGCGAGATGGACTCCATTGTCTCTAGTTCACCAAATGAATGTGAAAACAGCCTTCTTGTATGGTGAACTAGAGGAAGAGATATACATGGACCAGCCTGAGGGATTTGTAGCTTATGGGAACGAGCACAAGGTTTGTAAACTTGTTAAGTCTCTCTATGGACTTAAACAAGCACCCAAACAGTGGCATGAAAAGTTTGATAAAACTATTCTTGTTTTTGGCTTCACCGCGAATGAGAATGACAAATGTATTTACTATAAAGTTAAAGGAGATAAAATTATCATTTTATGTCTTTATGTAGATGATATTATGTTAATAGGATCTTCTTTAGACATAATAACCGAAACCAAGTCATTTTTGAAAAATAAGTTTGAAATGAAGGATATGGGTGAGGCTAATGTAATTCTTAACATCAAGTTGATTCGTTCAACTCAGGGGATAGCTATTTCTCAATCTCACTATATTGAGAAAATAATTAAAAAATTTGTAAACTTGTTAAGTCTCTCTATGGACCTAAACAAGCACCCAAACAGTGGCATGAAAAGTTTGATAAAACTATTCTTGTTTTTAGCTTCACCGCGAATGAGAATGACAAATGTATTTACTATAAAGTTAAAGGAGATAAAATTATCATTTTATGTCTGTATGTAGATGATATTATGTTAATAGGATCTTCTTTAGACATAATAACCAAAACCAAGTCATTTTTGAAAAATAAGTTTGAAATGAAGGATATGGGTGAGGCTAATGTAATTCTTGACATCAAGTTGATTCGTTCAACTCAGGGGATAGCTATTTCTCAATCTCACTATATTGAGAAGATAATGAAAAAACTTGGCTATCAGAACAGTAGAATTGCTAAGACACCATATGATCCTTTTGTGGCTTTATTCAAAAATAAAAGTGGTGTACCTGTTGCACAACTAAGGTATTCCCAAATTATTGGGAGTTTGCAGTATCTGGCAAATGGCACGAGACCAGATATTTTATTTTTTGTCTTGAAGCTGGCTAGATACACTAGTTGATCGGACAAAACTCATTGGGAAGCTTTGGATAGAGTACTAAAGTACTTTAAGGGCACAGTGTCACTGTCCATTCATTATGGCAGGTTCCCTGCTGTTTTGGAGGATTACAGTGATGCTAGTTCGATAGCCAAAAATTCCGGAACTAATGGTGTTAAGGATATGTATTTACCTTATGTGGGGGCGCAGTCTCCTGGAAGTCTGCAAAACAGACTTTGATAACCCAGTCTACTTTCGAAGCCAAGTTATGTGCGTTGGATATGACTGGTACCGAGGCAGAATGGTTGTATGGGTTGTTACTACAACTTCCCATTGTAGGCCAACCTCTTCCACCTATTGTTGTATATTGTGATAGCCAGACCACAATAGCAAAGGTTCGGAGTCGTAAATACAACCAAAATACGAAAAGACACATCCAAATTAGTGTCGGACAGAGTTATAGGCATTGACTTTGTGGAAACAAAGGACAATATGGTTGATCCTTTGACGAAACGATTAAATCTGTCACAAGTACAAAAATCCAGATTGGGGTTGGGACTAAAAATCCATCAATGATATAACTACGATAGCAACCCAACCTTCCAAGTGGAGATCCCACAAAGAAGGTTCAATGTGGTATTAATACTTTGTATCTAGAGTCTGTCCCCTGTAATTCTGGAAGGTTCTGTTACTGCAAGTATAGTAAGAGTTTTAACTCTGAATAGGATCAAGTCTTTATAGACGAGATGCTAAACAGTGCATCCCTGGAGACGTCCAACTAAGTGAATGTAGTTGTTTGGCCGCAACTAAGGAATTGGGTTATTCCTGAAAGCATTCAATGAACAGGATCAGGACACATGGCCTAACGTGTCAACCCTAAAGATCAACACAAAATAGGTGGCTTGTTGTTACTGACAGACGTTGTCATAACCATGGGCTCAAATTCAAAGCTTAATGCTATTTGACTCGGTGACAGCTGACGTTAGATAACTTAGGCAGTGGTTCAAGCCGGGAGGTACCATTGCTGAAAGCAAGACACAGAAGCTTGAGTTCAAATCTATGGATTTGTGGGGGATTGTTGTAATTGACATTTTATAATGTTAATTTGTAACAACAAAGTGTTCTAAAATATGGGTTCAATTACAAGTGAATCCATAGATTAAATGGTGAGAGAAATAGAGAGATTACACTTGTCCCACATAGGAATATCATGAAAAAGTGTGGAGCTTTGATAAGGATATAAGGTGTATGTGGGGGTGAGTGTTTTACACTCAAAGTTGTCCCACATTTAAAGTTTGAGGATAACTTAAATTCCTTATATTAAGTTCAATGTTCAATTTGTGTTTGAAGTTTTATGGAGAAGAGAACATGGGGTTGCCCCACACGGGGCGCCGCCGCCGCCCATCCGGCCCAGCTCTAGTGTGTGCGTTAGGGCGAATGTCTCAATCTCAATATCTATCTTTTTGCAACAAAAATATTTGGATTTATCTGATAAAGCCTAGTGCATTTATGGCAGTCAAATGGTTTTAAATCTATTTTTAATTCCTTTAAAACTCGTTTTAATGGTACTTCAATACCAGATTTTAAACCTGATTTTAATGCTGCTTTATTACAAACCTGAAACTCCTTCATTTATGTGGCGGTTTCAGCTGGTTTTAATGCTTGGTTTTAATTATGTTTAATGGCTTTTAAACCTGTATTTAAAACCGTTTTAATGTCGTTAATTGTTATTTATTTCAACCTTAATGGTCGTTAAATGCTGCACTAATGATGGCGATTAATGCGGATGTTGTAACCGCGAAAGCGTTGCCCAATAAAAGCTGCATAGGCTCACTTCAAAGAAGATACAATACGAACAAAAACTAATTCCTCTCTCTTTTGCTCTCTTCTCTCTTGGATTTCTCTCTCAAAATCCGAGGGTGTTTTGCTCCTCATAATTCGAGCTTTTAAGCTTAAGTTTCCAAAAGGCTACTGAGTGTTGTTTCGAGGTGTTCTTCGGTAAAGTGCATACCGTTAGAACTGAAACCGTCTCATCCTAGAAGAAGTTCCGTAGTACCCGTGTGCGCATTAGGAATGGGATACATAATTTCTTCAAGGCAAGCAGATTATATCTATGATTTGGTTTGGTAAAACTATTGGATCGAGAATTATTACGATACAATTCTCATTGTAAGTTTTATTTTATCGTTAAAACTGCATTTCTAACTGTTTCTTTATAAATTGGTTCCAACGTGTTTCTTGTGTTTTGATTTCAAAACTGTTTATAAAATCTGATTGATATTTCAAAACGATACTACGATTGTCTGTTTGACAACTTGTTTTTTCCAACATTTTTCAACTTGATCTAAGCATGAATTTAATTGGAAACAATTATCAGCCAATTGCTCAATAACCTTTTACTTTGTATTTCAGAATATAATGGAAGCTCTATTTGAAGTTGATATATGAAATATAATTAATTCCCAAGCAGAGCAAGCAATGCACCCAGAAAATACCTTGAGAGCAGCTACATTGCTTCAAACATTAAACACCCAATCTAAAGGATAATACCAATAAACATGAAAACATAACCAAACTTAGGCGGAGATACTAGTTTCTGGTAACAAACAAAAGAAACTAGAGAAAAATGGATGTGGACTATCAGCTTGCACACCTATAAAGAAATAATTCTTGATTCAGGAAATCGAAAGATTGAATGCTAAATCATAATAGTAGGACGATAAATCATACCTTGTCCATGCATCGAGTTGTGAGTCAACGTCGAAACAAGAGGAAAAAGAACTGTCGGATGAAAAGTACAAGAATATTTTTCCAGAAGAGATTGAAGGTGTTCTTGCGGGAAAAGTGTTGTAGGTTGTTCCATGTAAATCCAAATAATTCCCGAGAATATGCGTGTAAACTAGAAACCGCTGCCAAGTGCAATTTATCACATCCTATCGTGCTTCCCGATCGTGTGTTTTGCTACTAGATAGCTTTAAACATACCAGCAAAAGAAGAAGAATGAGCAATGCCAAATCTATGAAGAGAAATGCTCGAAGACCATCATGCAAGTCGTGCCTTTGGCTTTCCATGGATCAAAGTATTGGTCGATACGTATTCAGCCGATCCGATAATAACCCCGAACCCTATATTATGAGATGCTTTGGAATCGCCGATAATATCCGATAGCATCCGATATTATCGGAGATACAATGATAATATCGCCTGTATCCGATAATATCATCGATAATATCCAATGATATCAACAATATTATGAGTCTGATACACTTTCATTGTTAATGGTGGTTACAAAGGGAAGATGGAAACAAAGCTATCAATGAGAATCATGCTGATTTGCAAGTTCTTGATCCTATTAGTTTAAAGATTGCAAGCAGAGGCTATGAGAAACTCTTGGAGCTTGTATTTGCAAGTCTTTAATTGTTTTGTCATTGAAGCAATAATAGATAAAGAAAACTGTACAATGATATTTTATCATTTAAAGCGAGATGCTGAAAAAGTGGCCTAATAAGTTGTTGGTCTTGCTAAAGAAAAGCGAGAAGAAAAGTTTTAGTGTCAGTCATGCATATATACGTCTAGCTTGTGGATTGAAGTAGTGATTTCTTGACAGTAAAAAAGTAAAATTCAAGAACGAAAAGTTGATCAAATAATAAAAAGTATAGCAATTTTTTGGATCAAATTAAACTTTGTAACTGTGAAGTATTGATAGCTCCCCTTAAATAAAATGAGTCATCAAACTCTAGTGGCATGATGCAAGTTTATCTTTAAGCATATTTATGATTAATTTTATCAATGTTTGATATGATTAAACTTTTGGTTTGTAATATTATATGCTAACCTGTGATACTTAGTCTTTTTTATAATTTTATTATTTTTTACGGAATTTTTTAAACAGTGTATAACACATTTACTTCGTATTGTCCGATAATATCCCGATACATCGCGACCAATGTAGAATAATACCCCAATATTACGCCGATACTGCGACTTTAAACCCTGTGGCGCGCTTTCTGTTTGTCCTTCTTCAATCAACATGCATAAGCATATAAGATTAACATATATGAAAAGACCAAACATTGGTACGGATGGGGAAGAAGTCAAGACACTCCATTCAATCATATCTTAGGAGTTACATTTAATAGGAAATAGAATTCTAAATAGTCATACATAAATTGGAGATAAGAAATAGAAGCATTAGAATAAATACTGCAGTCTATTCATTCTAAAAAGCCACTTTGCTTTTAGGTTTAATACAAGAGCTTCTTCCCAACTCAATCATCGCAGATTTGATAACAGGCATACTAAGTAAAGATGCGATATACGAGAAATAATCAAAGGCCACCAAATTTCGGTGACATGTAAAAACAGTTTAATGCATTTTATCCAATTGTGAAATTGTAAATAAGTAAATTATCCTTTATTAAAAAAAAAATCAATATACCCCTCTATATTTTTTAAAATGAAACAAGTTACCTCCCTGTAAAAAATAGAAGCAAGTTACCTCCCTAGACATTTTAAAAAATACAAGGGAGAAATTATTTCATTTTAAAAAACACAGAGAGGTACATTGCTAATTATTTTTTCATATGAAGGTAATTTATCCATTTACAATATTACAAGGGGTTTTCTACTGATGTGGAGAAAAACCAAACTTGCAAAAAGACCCTCCAACTTCTGGATAATTGCGCAAAGGCCCCAAATAGAAGTTGAGGGAAGTTGAAAGAGGGGAAGTTAAAAAGAAAGTGGGCTAACAAAATGACAAAAATGCCCTCAGTAGATCAATTTTAGGCTATAGGATCAAAGGGCAACGTTGTAATTTCACCCCCTAAAATTTACTACAAATAGAGGGTGAATTCATTGTAAACTTACCTTTTTTATAAATGAGAATAGCAACTTTTACACTTTTTCGTTACGTTTATTCAGTTTCTTGGATTGGTTTGGTACGCACGTGCGTAGGCTACTACTTTCCGAATTATACACCATCATCTGCATTTTTTCCCATGTAAAAATGAAGCATCAAAAATTTGCACCGATCAGTTGTTTTTTCATAAAAGTAAAAGGGCCTTCTAACACAAACTTAAAAATTACAAAGTCACTTGTACACCCTAGAATCACACCATTCTTGCAGAATGTGCTCCACTCAATTAGATAGAACAAGCATGCCAAAATGTGTAACACAAATAGAAACATAGATATTACACATTGAAGAGTGACATGAGCACACACCTTATCGATATGCAACAAACCTGTAAACTAGATGACAGAAACTGACATATTACCGAACAAAGAAGATTTATTTAATCAACCTCAAAACCATCCTCATTTTCATCAACATTATGTTCTTCTTCATAATCGTCGTATTTATTTGATGTGGAGTATTCTTCTTCATCTGCATCATCAATCAATGTGTCAACATGATCTTCCACAGGTGTCACTTCATTTGAGTTTACAATTGTTGCTTAGATATCATTTCTATACCACTCTACAAAATCAATAAAGTCCAACACATGAATTTCATTATGTGACGCATTTTGGTGTGTATGATTCACTATAAATTATGCATTCATCACCTGTGTCATTAAATGTATTCCATGAGCTCCAAGTTTGTGCCTCAATGACAACTTTCTAATTCTTGCCCAGCTTAATATCATCAATATAGAACACTTGTTGTGCTTGAGATGCTAGGACATATGATTCATTAGACTTCCATGACTTTGATTTATTAATGCTCATGCAATTGTACTTGTCTTATTAGATCGACATACCTTCATACCAGTCTCACTAAAATAATACCATGTGATGGCTTCCCTAGTAATCTGATTAAATTATATCTGCAACATTCCATTATAATCTCAAAATCCCGACTCTTCCTCAACCCTCTCAACTACTCCAGAACTCTGAGGGCCCATTTGGGAGAAGGGATGTGGCCCTTGTGGATTTCAAATCCATAATTCAAACCCCTTTGGGTCGTTTGGCCTATTAAATCATTGGATTTTAAATCCTCCCTTGAGTCTTTTGAAATTTAATCCCAATTAGAAAGAATTTAAAATCCACTAAAAAACCTTGTCTTTCTGAAACCCTTTTCGTCTTTTTTGCCTTCCATAGCTCATATTTCTTCTCCAAAAATAGCATCACCTCTTTCTCTCTCTTTTTCTAATTCTGTATTCCCTATTTCTCTTGCTTTGTCTAACCCTTTTACTCACTTCACTTTTGTTTTATCTCTTATATGAATGATAGATCTCCCTGCAATTGAAGAAACAAAAGGGCGAACAAGAAAGATTCAAGACAAATTTGAAGAAGTTGTCGTAGTTCGTCTCCTTGGAGTGGTCTCCGTGGAGTCAATCAGTTAGGCCATCTGATTGGGTAAGTTTTTTTACCCCCAGCAAATTCAATAACAACATTTTAGATTTTGTTATTTTGAGATTTTTTTGTGAATTTGACTATTAATAGAAGTTTCATGTTCTATATTGAAGATAATACCTAGGATTGTTTCATCCTTGTATCTCCTTTTTTGACTATTTTATCGTATTTTTGTGTGCTTGTGGTTTTCCCCATCTTTGGTGGTAATATAGAGTTTCCCTAAGCGATGAATTGTAAATTTTACTGGTGGTAATATAGAAAAGTAATTTTGCTAGATCAAAAACAGTAGCTAGTTTGGCTCTTGTAAATTATATTAGAGCACAGATTTGATGAATATTATGAGGATTGTGAAAGTCATTTCTAGGATGTATAAGCTGAGCATTACACATTAAATGGTTCATAAATAAATCTGACTTCTAGTAAAACCGAACAGGCTGAGTTGACTTAATATATGGATTTTCCTAAAAATATTTTTGCAGCAATCGATGACAGCACTTGAACAACTTCTTTTCCATTTTTAAATGTTTCATGTTAAGTACTAAAATAATGTTGTGTAATGGAGGTATAAAGTTAGCAATTGTTTAAATGCTTTTTCAGTTTTTTGAGGTTACAAAAGAAGAATTGTGTTATAATTTATGCAGTGATAACTATAAAACGTCAATTGCCGATTTTCATTCACTAGAAGAAAAATCACTATTGGCTATAAATTTATTTACTACGAAGTAAAACCATGGTAAATAATTACTATTAACAATGATTAAACAAAAATCGTTGCAAAAACCTAGATTATCAACCATGAAAACTCTTTTTGCCATGGTTATGAACTATAGCAAACGTTTTTGCCATGGCTTTTAGTTATGACAAATGTTTTAGCCACACTAGCAAATACCACGGTCAATAACCGTTGTATGAATATGGTTAATGACTATTCCCTAGGGCTATTTATTTTTAACCATGACAATTAGCCATAGTTAAATGTTAATTTTTTTTTCTAGTGATTGAACACTACAAAAAAAAAAAGCGGGAATCGGGACGGTAACAGGAATGATTTTTTTATTATTTGGAATGGTAAATACTTCACTTGAACCTTTTGGACTGCAATTAGGAACAGTTGTGGAACGGGAGGCTATCCGTGGCAATAAGAGGCGATCCTAATTATTAGAAACGGTACCGAGATTACCATTCCTATTTGGGAACGGTGTTTGGCACCATCTGGTTCTACCGTTCCTAATTACCTTTGTACATATAATTTTAATTTTTTTGCATTTGGAACACTTTATAAACATTAGGAACGGTTGCACCGAAACTAAATCGCGCAATTAGGAACGGTCGTTAGAACTTTTTTTGGAATAGTCCGCTTATGTTGTAGATAAATTTAGCATGGTTTCTGGAATACATATAGGAACGGTTAGTTGTAGAGATTAGGACCGGTAACTGAAATATATACTGTCGCGACGTTTAGGAACGGTGTTTGCGCTCTAACTTTGGAATACCATTTTGGATCGATTTTTGGTATTGTCTTTAGAACGAAAGCCTAACCACGAAAGGATTGATTTTGGAATACAATTAGGCACGGTAGGTCCGTTTTTAGGAATGGTTGATGTGTATAGTTGGAATTGGTTATTTCATCGGCATTGGGAATGGTAAGTCTTTGAAAACGTCAAATATAGGAACGGTAAGTTGCGCTTAAGAACCGTCTAAAGTACCTTTCCTAAATAATGAGTTATTTATTTATTTTATATTAATAGTTTTTATCATTTAAATATAAATTAAATTAATAATAATATTTTGATTATATAATTAATATTTAAATATGAAAAAATGCATAATTTAGAAATAAAAATTATATTAAATACGAATATTATCCGATTTGATTTTAAAAAAAAATATAATTTACTCTTCGTCCCCATCGGCCTCGTCCATCTCGTCAATCTCTGGACGGGTGGGGTCTCTAGGAGGCCGTGACGGGCCGGCGCTGGAGCGACTGGTCTGCATGTCCTTCACCATGCCCATCAAGTCCGCCATCATCTTCTCGAGGCGGCCCAACCGACCCTCCACATTTGACGAAGGCGGTGGCGGTGGTGATGGCGAGGTAACGGTCTGGCTGAGCCCCAAGGCCTCAGAACCAAAACCAAATACCCGGCCCTTGTTCTTGCCCCCGACACAAGTGAACCACATTTGCTGCTCGGTCTGCGTCACCGAGCCCTCTGATTCGGAAGCAGGATCCTCATGGTTGCACGGGGCCTGAGACTGATGATCCTCCATCATCTTCTGGAACATCTCCTACAAAAATAACTACAATAAATTAAAAAAATTTCAAATATTTAAAAAAATAAATTAGAATGTATTAATTACAACTTACCGCCACCTCCGCTGCCTCGACCCGCTCCAACCGCCGTCGGCCTTTTTCTTGTAGCATCTGGAGAATAACTCTATCTGCTTCACTGGCCGGTCGAGCTGCTCCTCCTGTAAAAAGAAATGGGAAACAGTTATTACAATTTTAATTTAATAGTAATAAATAATTGAAATAACATTAGATATCTTACCATTTTCCGCTTGTGCATACCGACGGAGACAAATCCCCCGTGGTACACAGTAGTGGATGCGGCTGGGTTGGCGTTCCGGTTCGCCTTGTTCTTCTCGCACTCCTGCTTGAACTCCGGGGAATCCCAGTACAGGAGGAGCTGCCGCCAGACCTCGTTCGCCAGCCATAGAGGCTTCTGCAGGGACTGTCTGGCGAGGACGAACTTCTTCCTCAGGAACTTCCCCACCCAAACATGGAAGATCTTGAACATCGACTCGTCGTCGGCGTCCCACCAGTACGTCATCTGTATTAAAAATATATATATAAATATATATTAACTTAGATTATTAAAATATTTAAAAATAAAAATTAATTGTCGTTACCTTCAAACTGTCAAACTAGAAATGCTGGTGGTCTGGCGGCACCTTGCGCAAACTGCCCCAAGGGTGGGGATAGTGTCCTCGCACGACCGCGTACATGCGCTCGTGGATCTTCCGATCATGACTGAAATTATAAAATAATTAGTATGACATAAAAATATTAATTTAAATTACAAAAAAAATTTAAAAATATAAATTGTACCTCGCATCGACGAGTGTGATGTACTGGCGCGCGGATGGTGGTGGGAGTAGTGGGGCCGGTGGGGGTGGTGGTGGTGGGGCAGCCCATGGACGGGCCAGATCGACGGCCGGTGTAGTAGTGGATGGTCCGGGCTGTTGATCCGGTGCAGCGGTAGACACACCGGGCTGTTGATCCGGCGCAAGTGGTGTGGGTGCCTGCTCTGTCGGCGCAGGTGGTGCGGGTGCCTGCTCTACCGGTGGTGGTGGTGGTGGTGGTGGTCGGAACACTGCTTCCCCATCCTGGGAAGCAACACCAGCCGGCGGTATAGCCGATTCGCCGCGACCGCGGCCACAACCACGACCACGTCCACCTCCCCGAGGTAGAAAATCCCAATCAGACATTATCTAAAAAATACATGTAAGTATCAATTTATTTCAATAATGAAGATTTTCTAATTTATTTAATATATATGTAAACTAAATTCTACAGCTGTACATATTTATACTAAATACCATAATTTTACCCTAAAATTGCACTGATTCCTTCAAATTATCATATTTTTAATTATTGAATTTTTTGAAAAATTCAAATTTCCAGAGTTTTAAAAAAATTAAAAATTCAAGATTTTTAAAAAATTCAAAATTCCATATTTTAAAAAATTCAAAATTCCAGATTTTTAAAAAATTCAAAATTCCAGATTTTAAATAATTCAAATTTCCAGATTTTTTAAAAATAAAAAATTCCAGATTTTTAAAAAATTAAAAATTCCAAATTTTTGAAAAATTCAAACTTCCTGATTTTTAAAAAATTCAAAATTCCAGATTTTTAAAAAAATCAAAATTCTAGATTTTTAAAAAATTCAAAATTCCAGATTTTAAATAATTCAAAATTCCAGATTTTTAAAAATTCAAAATTCCAGATTTTTAAAAATCTCAAAATTCCAGATTTTTAAAAATTCAAATTTTCAGATTTTTAAAAAATTCAAAATTTCAGATTTTTAAAAAATTCAAAATTCCAGATTTTTCAAAAATTCAAATTTTCAGATTTTTAAAAAATTAAAAATTCCCCAAAAATTCAAATTTTCAGATTAACAAACTTCAGAAATTTCATATATCCAAGAAAATTACCCAAAGTTTTTTTTAAATTTACAGAAAATTACATACAATTTTTTTTAAAACAGTTTCGTGTAGAATTTTTCTATACATTATTTTCTGATTTTTCTAATAATTTTTTCATAACATTATTTTCTAATAATTATATTAAATTTCTAATTATTTTCTGAATTTTCTAATAATTACAGAAAATTCACAAATAAAAACAGAAAATTCCAGAAATAATTACAGAAAATTCAAAAAAAAAAAAAACAGAAAATTCACAGTGCACAAAAATTGCATACCCTAACATTAAATAATTACACCAATTTTCTGAAATTACCAACATTTACTTAAATTTTGTAAAATTACAACACAAATTACAAAAATTAACCATCATTTAAATAACTTAACAGAAATTACAACATAAATTGTACAAATTAATAGAAATTCCTAAAATATACATATCATTACAGAAAATTACCTAAAATCTATAGAAATTACAGAAGTTATCCTAAAATTTACATAAGCTATACAAAATAACCAAAAAATTTATGAAATTACATAAATGGCCTGAAATTACACAAAATTTCTGAAATGGAGTGAAGAACCTGAGTGGGGTGGTGGCTGGCCGCAAGTGCTGGTGGGGTTGGGGTGGCGAGAGTCAGAGAGAGAGGGTGGTGGTGGTGGTGGTGGTGGCGAGAGACAGAGAGAGAGCGGATGTACGGCGGCGACGACGAAGGCGAATGTGAGGCGACGACGATGGAGGCGGATGTGAGGCGGCGGCGACGGAGACGGATTGTGAGGCGACAGTGGTGACGGCGGCGACGGAGGCGGAGTACTGAGAGAGAGAGATTGAGAGAGGCGAAGGGGCAGAGAGAGAGATTCTAAGAGAGAGAGAGAGGAGATCAGTTATTCTTAGAGACATTTGAAAGAAAAAGGAAAGTCCACGAAGAGTCAGACAACGAGGAGACCAAAGAGAAGGACCTTAGACTGGAAGCAAACTACGTCCCTGTCATCCAGCGGATCGCAGAAAGGAAAGCACCTTGACTTCCAAGCCCCTATTGATGCCGGAACCGCCTTGCCCATAAAGTCCCTTCCTTATGAAATTATGAAAAGAAAGGGTCTCGTTCTGCCTTATGGGCTTTCCAAAAGGGTCTAATTCAGTTAGAGAGTTATAGGTTTAAATGATTTCCTCAGCAGACAGATCTCTTTCCTTAGATGGACCAGCGCCAGCCAAAAGACTTAGCTCACCTCACGTTTTTATTCCTAACCTCTAAAAAAAATGTTTGCCGAATCTAAAAACCATCGCCTTTGCATCCCCTATGGCCATTTCCAGGTTTTTAGGCCAGTTAACAGAGTGAGAAAAATTCAACCAAGGGTTTAATTTATATAACTTTTTGGAACGGCCGTTCCAATTACCGGTCCAACTAAAGAAAACGACGTCGTATTAGTCATACTACGATGTCATTATGATGATGTTGACCTAAATAGGAACGGTTACTTAGTTAGTACAGCCATTCCCATAATCGTTCCCAATACTGACCGTTCCTAAATAAAAAATTACCGTTCCCAATACCGATCATTCCGAAATAAAAAATTACCGTTCCCATATCAATTCCAAATACTTAGTACTTGGAATTGTACTAATAGGAACAGTCACATAATACAACAAGTGTTCCCAACCCCGTTCCTAACTAAAGAAACGACGTCGTTTTTAGACATGCATTTAGTTACCGTTCCCATATGTATTGCAATTATTTTTTTTATCTTCTTAGATAATAAATATAAATTAAGAAAAAACACGTTCTGAACACTTATTTTATTAAATAAACGTATACAATTGGATGTTTAAAGATTATAAAAATCTATAATAATTTTCAAAAAATAGACACGTTCACAATATGAAGTATATTTGTAAACATTTTTTCGTTAGTATTTCACAGATGTAACTAGCATCCTATATTGTTGTACTGCACGGCATAATCAGACCGTCAAAATTTTAATCAGACCGTTAGATATGATATAACACACAAAAGAATACATTATATGCCGTTTTGAAATATTTCGGTGTGCGGATCTCGAGTTATCGTATTCGGTCAGTATTCATCGTAACAAAAATAGATGCATCCTTAAATCCTGGTTACTGATTGGAAATCCGACCGTTGGACATCAATTCATATACATACCCTTTTACATGTTAAAAAATGGTGTCGATCCGGCTGACGGATATTGAGATATCAGACAAATTGGTTGGAGTTGTAATACTAGGAACGGTTACCTAATAGACACAGTGTTCCCAATACCGTTCCTATTATAAAGAACGATGCATTTTAATGCACTCACGTAGTTACGTTCCTATTATAATCTGGAACAGTCATGTGTAAACTTACCGTTCCAATAGTTGAATTTTCGACCAATTTTTCATTGGGCGCCAAAACGAAATATTAGGCTACAGTTTGGAACGATCGTAGGTTTTCACCTATCGTTCCTAATTCAAATTTTCCACTTTTTTTTTTATTAGCCACCATATTTCAAATATTGTACCTCAGATAGGAAACGGTCCTGATAAATTTGTACCGTTCCTAATTCAAATTTCCCTCATTTTTTTTAATTAGCCGCCATATTTGAAATATATGTACCTCAAATAGGAACGGTCCTGATAAATTTGTACGTTCCTAATTCAAATTTCCCTCATTTTTTTAATTAGCCGCCATATTTGAAATATTGTACTCAAATAGGAACGGTCCTTGATAAATTTGTACCGTTCCTAATTTAAATTTCCCTCATTTTTTTAATTAGCCGCCATATTTGAAATATTGTACCTCAAATAGGAACGGTAAGTATAAATTTGGACCGTTCCTAATTAAAATTTCCCTCATTTTTTTTTTAATTAGCCG
This sequence comes from Sesamum alatum, assembly GCA_034509735.1. NCBI lineage: Eukaryota > Viridiplantae > Streptophyta > Magnoliopsida > Lamiales > Pedaliaceae > Sesamum > Sesamum alatum. The sequence goes on from JACGWO010000008.1 coordinate 13,827,966, forward strand.
TCATATTTGAAATATTGTAACCTCAAATCGCAACGGTCCTGATAATCAAAATACATTATCAAATACAATTTTAATAATAACTATGATAAAAATTACAAAATTTTTTGGAAAATTCAAAAAGTCTCTTCATCAGACTCAGCCTCGTCAAAGCTATCTTCATCTTCATCTTCGGATTTACTGTCTGGCAAGCGCGATGGCCCTGCTCCATGATCAACGACCAATTGTATTCCCGTTGGGTCATGCAGTTCAAATGTTTGGTTGTCTATTACAACATCTGGATTAGGTACGACTTCATCCATCTGATAGGCGACCTCGGTCCATCGCGAGTCATCGATAACTCTTCGAGCCTTGATTTTGCAAACAGCTTTCCAGTCGAACTTTGTCTTCTTCATGCTCGGGTAATCCGCGTAGTATACTTGTACTGCTTGTTGTGCCAGTATGAATGGTTCATTCTTTTGGTAGAGCTTTTTGAAGTTGACATCAACGACGTGATAACGAGGGTGTATCTTCATTGCCTCTGATCGGATCGACCCAAACGACAATTTAACAGTACAATGTGCATGTTCGGAATTAGTGGGTAATCTATCTGAATTTATCTCTTCCAAAAATTCCATAGAAGTCAGAATCCATGTCTGTATATGATGAGCTTTTGACACAAACACCGCAATTCATTGTTGACTTCCCGACATTGTGACGTTCAGTGTGGAATTGAAGCCATTGACGAAGTAAGATGGGTAATGTCGTGACTTCTGCTCTTGGCCCCCATAATAGCAACTTCAACAAATCCTCGTTTGTGTGATTCAATTCGGGTTTTCACTGCAATTAATGATATATAATATTATATAGCAATTGAAATAATTGATTACAAAATCATGAGCATATCGCATTAAATTACAACAAATCGATGATACTTACACGAGCCTTGAACCAATCCTTGAATTGTGTCACCACTAGTTGATCAATTATCGGGTCCTCCGAATTGTGTTGCTCGAACAGTTCATTCAGGAATGACCTGTTATAGTAAAAACTGATAGTTATAAATATACATGTAATTGAAATTGAAATGATTCGTTACGAGATAATTACGTTTTGTATAAGACACTTACTCGTAGTACGGTGCAACTACTTCACAATTACACAAGACGTATGTCTCGATAGCATGAAGTTCCTCCCCGCTCAGCCATCTCTTCTTCGAGGCTCCACTTGCTCGGCCTGGGAATTGAAAATGGACCGAACAATTCGATCGTCGTTGTTCGTGAGATCATCGTTCCGACCGGGTCTGTTTCACTTGCACAGAATGTGCGGTTCGAAGTAGTGCGAGGAGAAAAGTCCGATTTCTTCGACAATTTAAGCCTCTACAATTGACGCCTCGACATGTGCTTTGTTTTTTCACCTTTTTCTTCAAATCGCGTAGGAATGTATTCATATGATATTTATTGGAATGCAAATAATAAGTATATATTTAACAGTATTAATTATTTAATTACCTTTCAAATGGGTACATCCACCTGTATTGCACGGGGCCCCAACGCGCGCCTCATATGGAAGGTGACCAATTAGATGCTCCATTGAGTCGAAAAAGGAAAGAGGAAAAATTTTCTCGAGGTTGCACATGATGACGGCTACACTATCTTTCCAATTCTTTTACCTTGGCCACATTTAGTTATTGTTGTTGAGCAATAGGATCTGGAATAGAAGGTTGACTTCCGTCAAGGCCCCCCACACGTGCTCCTGGAAGCATTTCACAGAAAGCAACCGGAATCAATTTCTGCATGAAACATGACAATCATGGCTCTTCATGCCGTGCATCCTCAACTCCTTCAGGTCAACGCAACAGGCCAAGTTAGAGGCATACCCAATCTTGGAAACTTAAGACAACGAATCCACTCATATATCTTCTTTTTTGCTCATTCGTCAGTGTGTATACGCCTTGGGCATCACGTTCGGTCTCCTTTCGTCCACCTCAAGCTCCGGTCGATTACATATGATCTTCAGATCCTTCCGTGCATTCATATTGTCCTTCGTTTTTCCCGTTGATGTCCATTCACAGTATTGAATATATTATCGAACACATTTATCTCAATATATGTATGACATCAAGATTTGTGTCATATCAGCGGCCCCTAGTATTCAAGCTCCCAGAATATGCTTTTCTTCGTCCAATTATGGTCGACACCGTAGCCTTCTGGTTCACTCAAACGGTTGTTCGACACAACACTAAATGCATCGACACGGGTTCGGATCTGTTCTCCAGTCAGCCTCGGACGTGCAACCTTCCTCTCCATTCGGTTTTTTAGTGAAGGCTTTTCTTGTTCCTACGATAAAGATGACCGGTGGTAGGAATTGCCTGTGGCAGTCAAAATAGCATGCCTTCCGACGTGTTGTAAATAGAATGCCCGTGTGTTCTCCATACAAACTGGACACCCCATAAACACCGGCGATACTCCATCCAGACGCATACCATAGCAGGAAGGTCGTTCACTGTCCACATCAATGCGGCATGCATCATGAATGCCTGGTTTGTCGCAGTATCGTGCGTACGTACACCCACATGCCATAAATTCTGCAACTCCTCGATCAACGACTCCAAGTAGACATCGATAAGACGTTTGGGATTCGATGGGCCAGGGATCACCATCGTTAGGAACATATACTCAGACTTCATGCACATTCCCGATGGGAGATTGTACGGTGTAAGTATCACGGCCAATATGAGTAAGTTTTACCATACTGACCGTGCGGTGCAAACCCATCCGTGCACAACCCAAGTCTAACATTCCTCGGTTCAGCTGCAAAATCAGGATACGTCCGGTCAAAATGCTTCCAAGCCTCTGCATCGGACGGATGACACATGGATCCTTCCTCCGTCTGATGGCTCGCATGCCAAAGTCATATGCTCTGTTGTGACCTCCGACGCATACAACCTCTCCAGCCGAGGGGTAATGGAGATACCTAAGAATGCATACAGGACTTCTTGCGTTTAGGATTTCTGTCCCTAGTGGGCTTGTACCTAGCGTCTCCACATAACTTGCAATATTCCAAATCAATATCATCCTTCCAGTACAACATGCAATTGTTTTTCCAAGCATCAATCTTTTGAACTGGTAAACCCAATTCTCTTATCAATTTCTTCGTATTGTAATAATCGGCGGGGAAAGTGTGATCGCGGGGCATTACAGTATCAGCCCACTGGCATAACCGATCATATGTATGCTCAGAAAAACCCCCTTCGGCCTTGATATTTACCAAAGAGGCAATTGACGCCAACAGAGAGGTGGTGCAGCCATTCCACAAAGGTTGGTCCGTAGCATGAACTACATCAAAAAAAACGGTCTAACAAGCCAGACACATAACCATAGGGCCCCGAATCGTAATATGAACTAGGACCCACATCAGATGGACAATACTGAGTACCATCATCAGTCGGTCCCTCCTGGTTGTACGAAGACCAGAATGACGGCCCAGGGCAGCAATTAAATACCATCCTCTGCGCTCAATCCATCGTCCCGGAAATTGCACGAATGCGGAAAGCGCGATATAAAATAAAATACCAAAAGTTAAAGCATGCTTTAATGAATTAAAGAACACGCTCAAGGGGTGTACCCTTTGAGATTCCCGGGTGTTTGGTGATCTCATGATTAAAGAACATATAAAAGATCATGGAGGCCATAGGGTAGAAAATTAAAGAGGACGAAAATATTAAACGAGACCCTACCCGTTGTCGTTTTCGTCTTCAACAGCTACACGCGTTGTTCCCCATTTTGCACCGAGATCTCTTTTTTGAGACCCTCCAAATCGTGACACTATCCACCCACGTATCTGTACGTCGTGCTAGCAACGAACAAGTGTATATTTTGGAGTGGATGAATCAAACGACACGTTATCAATTAACGGTATTGATTCATCTAAGTTCTAATGTTCCAAGAACAAGAGAACTAGAAAATAATTTCTTGGAGAGAGTGGAGAGAGAGGGCGGACGAAGAGAGATGGGAGAGGGGCCGAAAATTGTGTGTTGTGTGTGTGTGTTGGAATTCATCATCCTTCAATTGTTGGAAGCTAGAGGTTTATATAGAGGAGGAGTTTAATCCTCTTTAAACTCCAACTCTATAGAACTCTAATTTGACTAGGATTTTGACCTAGTCAAAGTCCTAGTCAACCTAGTGTTTGACCTAGTCAAACCAATCCTAGCCTTCCATCTCCCCTTTCCATCTCAACCGTTGATTTTAATTTAATGAATATTTAAATTCCATTGAATATTCCAAAAGGCCAAATAAATATAATAAATAAATATTAATATTTATTCTAGGCCCATTAAATCAATTCCCTTAATGAATCCAATTTATTAATTTAATTCCCTTTATCAAATAGAAGGAATTAATTTCTCCAAAGAAAATATAGGACCCGATTAAATCTAATTTAATCATTCCTTTACTCCAATATTTAATTCCAAATTAAATACTTCAGTGTGTGTGGATAGTGTGTGACTCTTTAGGTTCACCTTTCAGCTAGACTTGGTCGGATTCTTAGAATCCGCTCGTTACCATGGGTGGCCATCTAGCAACGGTCCATGGAACTAGAGACTAGGTGAAATAATCGGGGATGAACATTTAGGCCCTAACAGTACACTTGTCCTTCTGTCTTCGGTCTCATCACTTAGAGTCTAGGGCACCAAAAATGCAGGTACCCATTTTGGACCTAAGTGTCGGTCTGTCCTTACTAAACGCCGCAAGGGAAACCTTCCCTTCTGTTCAGTTACTGTGGCCACAGATTTTAGGGACAAGACACAGAGCATACATGAGACTCAATTGTCAATACCTTTTGACAGGAGACAGATCCTTTCTTGGAAACTACTATCACTCTGTAACCCGAGCTGCACTAGACATGGCTTATGACTACTCAAGAGTATTTTGGCAATCTCTCACCATATCTAAGATACAGACTGATGCACAGGTAAACTCAGCAGTTCCTCAAGTCAAAGGACTTGACCTGTACCGTTGGAACCGGAATACGTCATACCTTGCAGACCATACTCAAGGTCCTCCGTAAGACGGGTTCCCACGAGTCACCTCAGTCAGCTGCTTCCTAGCATGCTGACCCACTAACACTGCTTAGACGACCTTCGTCACCCGTCGATGAAATACGACAGCAGATGCTTAGTGCAAGTCTCAAAGGGAATCCCGGTACCCATTTCGGGATTCCTTGACTTGGAGATTTCCGGACTGATTCGGTAAGACTGATTTCATGGACCTACCTCCAAGCGTAGTCCCAATCCCCGAAATCGATTCTCAGTCCGTGGGCTTTGTTTGCGTAGTGAACAGATTTGTAAAAAGCAGATATAAGTGAGCGTAAACAAAGTATTGCCATATGAATTTTTCACTTCTTTATTCATATATGTTTTATCAAACACCTGAAATTGTCTAGACATAGGTTACATATTTCTGCCAAAATTGGCTTACATGGTCACCTATTCTAACAATCTCCCACTTGACCTTTAAAGCCAATTGCCCATATGTCTAATCCCTATCTTCTCAAGATGTTGCGTATGAGCGCTCTGCGACATAGGCTTTGTCAGCGGGTCTATTGTGTTGTTTGCTGAGTTGACTCAGTCCATCCGGACGTCACCTCTCCCTACCATTTCTCTAAGAAGATGGTAGCGTCTAAGAATGTGTTTGGAACAATGATGAGATCTCGGTTCCTTTGCTTGCACTATTGCACCGTTGTTATCACAGAAGATGACAACAGGCTCGGCGATGCTAGGCACCAAACCCAACTCTTGGATGTAGTTTCTCATCCAAGCAGCTTCCTTAGCAGCTTCTGAAGCTGCTATGTATTCAGCCTCTGTGGTGGAGTCAGGGATGGTTGCTTGCTTGGAACTTTTTCCAAGCTACTACTCCTCCATTGAGTTTGAATACGTACCCCGATTGAGACTTGGCATCATCGTCATCATACTGGAAGCTAGCGTCGCTAAAAGCCTTCCAGAATTAGTTCTCCATTGCCATAGACTAAGAACATCTCTTTAGTCCTCATTAGGTACTTAAGGATGCCCTTAACAGCATTCCAATGTGCCTCTCCTGCGCAGGACTGATATCTGCTTGTTACGCTCAAAGCGTATGCCATGTCAGGCCTAGTGCAATGTACCGCATATTGGATGCTACCTACGGCAGAAGCATAGGGGATGACTTTCATCCTTTCAAGTTCCTCATCAGTCTGTGGGGACTGTTTCTTGGACAACTTGATCCCATGCCTCATGGGAAGGAATCCTCGTTTGGAGTTGTCCATTCGATATCTCTTTAGGACTTTCTCCATATACGAGTTTAGGGTGAGTCCTAACATCCTTTTAGATCTGTCCCTGACAATCTAGATGCCTAGGATGTAGGAGGCTTCACCCAAGTCCTTTATGGAAAACTGGGTTGACAACCATGCTTTTGTGCTTCCTAACATTCTAACGTCATTACCAATGAGTAGAATGTCATCCACATAAAGCACTAGGAACACTATTGAGCTCCCACTGACTTTCTTGTATACGCAAGGGTCGGATTCATTTTTGATGAAGTCATAACCCTGTATTACTTCGTCAAAGCGAATGTTCCAACTTCGGGAGGCTTGTTTGAGGCCATAGATGGACTTCTGGAGGCGACAGATTTTCTGTTCTTCTCCAGTAACCGTGAAACCCTCCGGCTGATCCATATAGATCTCTTCTTCAACGAAACCGTTGAGGAAGACCATTTTCACGTCCATCTGCCATATCTCATAGTCATACCATGCTGCTATGGCGAGCAGGATCCGAATGGACTTAGTCATGGCTACTGACGAGTAGGTATCCTCAAAATCGACCCCGGGTCGTTGAGTGTATCCCTTAGCTACAAGCCTAGCCTTAAAGGTTGTGACTTCTCCATCAACGCCAAGTTTGCGCTTGTAGACCCACTTATAGCCCACTGGCTTAACACCTTTCGGTGGATCTACAAGACTCCAGACTTGGTTCTCGTTCATGGAGTCTATTTCGGCTTTCATGGCCTCAAGCCATTTCCCGGAGTCGATGTCAGACATCGCTTCTCCATATGTCTTAGGATCATTATCCAAAAGATCGATCGCTCCTAGAAAGCCATATCTCACTGGAGGTCTGGACTCTCTAGTGGACCTACGGAGAACGGGAACGTCAGTGGTGACTGTGGGCGCTGACTGTATCGGAACAGGTGGTTCAGGAACCGGGGCTGGCTGTTCCTGAGGCTGTCCTTCATGCCTAGCATGTTGGACCTCTCGAGGTTGGTCAGCCCTTCGGCTGTCTATCCTGAGTCCTCTAAGTGAGGGTTCCGCGGCTGTGTCTGATGGCTGCATTCCATCACTTGATTCCTTAAGGATCAGCTCATCAGGTTGGATATCCTCCGGGAAGCCTTGGTCCAAGAATACTGCATTTCTTGAAACAAACACCTTTTGTTCCAAGGGGTCATAAAAGTAATAACCCGCAGTTTCCTTAGGGTATCCAACGAACCTGCATAAGCTAGACCTGAATTCCAGCTTATCTCCCACTAACCTCTTGACGTATGCGGGGCTACCCCACACTTTCAAGTAGTTGTAGGACGCAGGCTTGCCGTGCCATATTTTCATATGGCGTTTGGGTCAATGTACTAGTAGGCGCTAAATTCAACAATTTGGCTGCCGTTTCTAGTGCATAGCCCCAAAGGATAAGGGCAATTTGGTAAAACTCATCATAGACCGAACCATGTTCAAACAGGGTTCGATTCCTCCTTTCAGAGACACCATTTAACTGTGGTGTTCCTGGAGGTGTCCATTCTGATATTATACCATGTTCTTTTAGATAATCTAGGAATTCCGTACTAAGGTATTCACCGCCTCGGTCCGACCGTAGGACTTTAATTTTTGCAGTTGGTCTGGTTCTTCCACTTCAAGTCTGAATTCTTTTAAACCTCTCAAGAGCTTCAGACTTGTACCTCATTAGGTAAACATAACCATACCGTGAATGATCATCGGTAAAGGTTATGAAGTAGGAGAACCCACCTCGGGCCTGCGTCCTTAGTGGTCCACATACGTCTGTATGGACCAAGTCCAACAGACCTGTGGCAAGCCTACTTTGTCCTACAAAGGGCTTCTTGGTCATTTTCCCTCTTAGACAGGATTCACAAGTTGGTAGATCGCTCAAGTCCCCAACCTCTAGGTTCTTTGAGTCTACCAACCTCTTTATCCTGTCTTGGGATATGTGACCTAGCCTAGCGTGCCACAGACGTGCATTCCCGTTATTATCTAATTTTCGTTTGTGTTGAGTATTGAGAACGAAATTCGTTTGTTGCAAGATATAGAGCCCGTTATGCAATGTACCAAGTAGATGAGCAATTCCACACCTCATCAAATAAAAGCAATTTTTATTGATTCTAAACTCATAACCACTATTGTCCAACAATGGAATGGAAATGATGTTTTTAATCATACTAGGTACAAAATAAACTTGCTCTAAATCTATGCTAATATTATCACTAATCACTAGAGTGGAAGATCCTACTGCTTCTGCCGAGATGGCCTTGCCATTCCCAAGCTTCAGGATCATGTCCCCGCTACCCAGTTTTCTGCTTCTTTTCAACACCTGCAAGTTATTGCAAATGTGAGCTCCACAGCCGGTATCTAATACCCAAGAGGCAGAATTAGTGACCATATTAACCTCAATCACATAAATACCTTGGTTCGAGAAGAGTTTGGGGCACCAATGCCCTTTCTCACGGCAGTTGATACATGTGTCATATGCCTTCGACTGTTTCTTGGAGACAACCTTTCCCTTTCCTTTGTCTTTCCCCTCTTTGGCAATGGGAACACTCTTAGTGTTCGTAGATGCTTTGACGGCCTTTCTCTTCTCTTTCTTCTTCTTCCAACGTCCGGCACCTTTGCCTTTCGTATTGGAAGTTGAAGCACCTCCAAACAATACCGAAGGCGTGGACTTCTTAGTCGTTGCCTCGTATTGCACCAACATATTGATCAACTCATGAATGCCCTTCTCAAGTGCGTTCATGTTGTAGTTGACGATAAATTGGTCAAAGGAGGGTGGGAGTGACTGAAGGATCACATCTATGTACGTTTCATTATCGAGACCTGCCTTTAGGTCCTCGAGCTTTTCCACCAGGGTAAGCATTTTAATCCCGTACTCTTGTACAGAGGATCCTTCTGTCATTTTAGTTCCAAAGAACACCTTCGTCGTGACATACCTAGTATGCCGGTCCGGGACTGCATAGCAATCCTTAAGGCGAGCCATAATGGACGGGACATCGTCTAGCCTTTCATATTACTTCTAAATCTCATTGGTCATCGAAGCAAGTATGACGCTACGGACCTTCCGGTTATCCTTATGCCAAGTCTCGAACGTCTCACGTTTTTCTGACATGGATCCTTCCGGCAAGGTCCTAGGGAGAGGCTCGTCCATGACGTTGCCTTGGTTCTCGTAATCTAGGACTATCCTGAGATTGCGCAACCAGTCATTGTAATTTGTTCCATTTAACTTGTTTTGTCTCAAGAATGGTGGAAAGTGGATTCTTAGACATTTTTAAAATCTACATTTTAGAAAACAGCGCGCGATCAGCAGAAAAATAAAAGACGGTGGTTTGATAAAATAATTAAATGCATGGACTTTAGTCATTTAATCCTCCCACTATTTATACGAAAACACGGTACTCTGAAACGTGATTTTCGGGAAATCCTTTCCTAGTGGGCTTGGGATCCACAGCGATTTTTTCCATACCCCGCTTTTACGATTCGCATGAAAAAGATCCTGTGGGAGGTATTCCATACCATTCTCGTTCCACGAGATTCCCAAGATTATTGCCTCACCCTTTCACATGATCCCGAGGATTCCAAGCGAATCATGTTAATTGGGCGTTACACCCAACCCAATCAACCGAGCCACAGACCCACTGGTACCCCCACGACTCGTGAGACAGGTAACAGCAGCCCATTTTTCGTTCATGATATAGTGCAGTTTCCTTTAAGTACAATAACGTGCCACGACTCGTGAGACCACGCTATTGACCTAAAGCAGCTTCCTCACTATGCCATGGATTGGAAGGCATGGACAAACTCCTAGAGTTCATGTCCATTTTGTCTAGGGTCTAATATTTTAACATTGGTCCAACCAATGTGAGAGTAGTAAATAACCGAGATCTCAAATAAATAAACATTCACACATACATCCATAATGCGTAAATTAAAACCATCCATAGCAATTATATGATAAATAAAAGCCCATTCATCCATCATAATAACCACATGCAAAATTAAAGCCTAGCACGCCCCTGTTGGATGATCACGAGCCCAAATCCTATGCGACCCACTGAGCCCGCAGTGGATCTATGGTCAATCTAGGGTTGGTCCTATACTATTACATTAATAGTAACCCAATCATCATGCTGATGGGCCTTGGTCTCTTTTCTCTTTCTTCACTTCATGGAAAACTCCAAGGGACCTCCCGTCTGGGCTCTCCATATGGTCCTTCCTTCTTCTCCACCAATTACAAAAAATAGAAACCTCACTCCTAGTCTACTCTCATTACATATTAAAAAAAAAAAAAAGAAACCCCAGCGAAAACCCGGGGGGAGTACATAAGGAAGGAGGTAGAATGCCTTATTATTCCAAGGCAATTAGAAAAAGAGAAGGAGAAAGCAGTAAAAGACGCACACAGGCCCAATAGAAAATAAACCATACATTCGGTCTAAGGCTCGTGATCATCCATTTCCATCCAACACACATAATCACATGATCTAATCATATAATTACAATATACCAACAACAGATGATTTCCAATCATAAATATTCAAAATAATAAAATAAATGAATATGTGCATAACGTGTGAAAAATAAAACACAAATATTGGTAATAATATTTTTTCGTTTTAGGAAAATCTTTCCTCATTATTTTTAAGTAAAATAACCCCGGGGTTCCAAATCTAATTTATTTTACTCCTAAAATAATGTCTTTAGAAAATTAGGCATAATTGAACCCAAAAATGATTTTTCAGAATTAATTCAAAATTAAAACTGAAAATAATTTAAGAAATAAAAAAAAACACTACTAGGGTTTTAAAACCCTAGCAGCCGCCGCCGCCGCCGCCGGCAGCGGCCTGCCGGCGCGCGCACAGGGCAGCAGGCTCAGCCTGCGTGCGCGCGCCATCGCGCGCGCAGGCTCCCTTGCCTTGCGCGCGCGCTGGCTTGCTGGCTGCCGGCCGCGCCCTGCACAGTGCGCGCGCAGACGTGCACTAGGCCTATACACTGAACCGGGCTCTGATACCACTGAAAGAAATCGTGGATCGTCCCGGGAAATTGCGCGAATGCGGAAGCGCGATATAAAATAGAATACCAAAAATTAAAGCATGCTTTAATGAATTAAAGAACACGCTCAAGGGGTGTACCCTTGAGATTCCCGGGTGTTTGGTATATCTCATGATTAAAGAACATATAAAAGATCATGGAGGCCATAGGGTAGAAAATTAAAGAGGACGAAAATATTAAACGAGACCTACCCGTTGTCGTTTTCGTCTTCAACGGCTACACGCGTTGTTCCCCGTTTTGCACCGAGATCTCGTTCTTGAGACCCTCCAAACCGTGACACACGATCCACCCACGTATCTTGTACGTCGTGCTAGCAACGAACAAGTGTATATTTTGGAGTGGATGAATCAACGACACGTTATCAATTAACGGTATTGATTCATCTAAGTTCTAATGTTCCAAAAACAAGAGAACTAGAAAATAATTTCTTGGAGAGAGTGGAGAGAGAGGGCGGACGAGAGAGATGGGAGAGGGGCCGAAAATTGTGTGTTGTGTGTGTGTGTTGGAATTTCATCATCCTTCAATTGTTGGAAGCTAGAGGTTTATATATAGAGGAGGAGTTTAATCCTCTTTAAACTCCAACTCTAAGAACTCTAATTTGACTAGGATTTTGACCTAGTCAAAGTCCTAGTCAAACTAGTGTTTGACCTAGTCAAACCAATCCTAGCCTTCCATTTCCCCTTTCCATCTCAACCGTTGATTTTAATTTAATGGAATATTTAAATTCCATTAAATATTCCAAAAGGCCAAATAAATATAATAAATAAATATTAATATTTATTCTAGGCCCATTAAATCAATTCCCTTAATGAATCCAATTTATTAATTTAATTCCCTTTATCAAATAGAAGGAATTAATTTCTCCAAGAAAATATAGGACCCGATTAAATCTAATTTAATCATTCCTTTACTCCAATATTTAATTCCAAATTAAATATTTAAGTGTGTGTGGATAGTGTGTGTGACTCTTTAGGTTCACCTTTCAGCTAGACTTGGTCGGATTCCTAGAATCCGCCCGTTACCATGGGTGGCCATCTAGCAACGGTCCATGGCACTAGAGACTAGGTGAAATAATCGGGGATGAACATTTAGGCCCTAACAGTACACTTGTCCTTCTATCGTCGGTCTCATCACTTAGAGTCTAGGGCACGGAAAATGCAGGTACCCATTTTGGACCTAAGTGTCGGTCTGTCCTTACTAAACGCCGCAAGGGAAACCTTCCTTTCTGTTCAGTTACTGTGGCCACAGATTTTAGGGACAAGACACAGAGCATACATGAGACTCAACTGTCAATGCCTTTTGACAGGAGACAGATCCTTTCTTGGAAACTACTGTCACTCTGTACACTCGAGATGCACTAGACATGGCTTATGACTACTCAAGAGTATTTTGGCAATCTCTCACCATATCTAAGATACAGACCTGATGCACAGGTAAACTCAGCAGTTCCTCAAGTCAAAGGACTTGACCTGTACCGTTGGAACCGAGAATACGTCATACCTTGCAGACCATACTCAAGGTCCTCTGTAAGACAGTTCCCGCGAGTCACCTCAGTCAGCTGTTTCCTAGCATGCTGACCTACTAACACTGCTTAGACGGCCTTCGTTACCCGTCGATGAAATACGACAGCAGATGCTTAGTGCAAGTCTCAAAGGGAATCCCAGTACCCATTTTCGAGATTCCTTGACTTGGAGATTTCCGGACTGATTCGGTAAGACTGATTTCATGGACCTACCTCCAAGCGTAGTCCCAATCCCCGAAATCGATTCTCAGTCCGTGGGCTTTGTTTGCGTAGTGAACAGATATGTAAAAGCAGATATAAGTGAACGTAAACAAAGTATTGCCATATGAATTTTTCACTTCTTTATTCATATATGTTTTATCAAACACCTGAAATTGTCTAGACATAGGTTACATATTCCTGCCAAAATTGGCTTACATGGTCACCTATTCTAACAGATTGGTCCTACGTATAATTCACAACAACAATTAAATGACGAAAGTAAATTATATGTATATGCAAAAATAACAGAATTTTGCATATTTACCTGAGCAAAACACCTATCAATATCAATGCAAAATTCGCGCTCGCTAATTGATATGTTCGATTTTTCGTATAAAGAATCAAGGGGGGGAGTTACAAATACAAAATGAGTTGGAGAGTAAGTATAAGAACAATGACAAAGAAGGGGGACATATATATAGAAAATATTGGAACGGTCATTGGAGTACTATTTGGAACACAAAACTAGTCGTTGAAATATAGCCATTGTTCCAGCTTTAGGAACGGTCTCAGGAGAGGTAGCAGGAACGGTAAAGTTACCGTTGTAATATAGCCGTTAGCGCATATTAGGAACGGTAATTTGGACCGGTACTTGTAACACAATTTCACTTACTATATACCCGTAATTTGGAACGGTAATTGCATCACATTTTTCCCAATGGCATAAAAGGGCCTCCTGTAGGACTACATGTTGGAACGGTCAGCCAACCGGTCCAAATTGACACGGTCTTTGGAACACATACAGTAACGGTCAGTGTTCCCAGTCGGCCTACCGTTCCAAATCTCACACATGTGTTCCAAATTGAGGTCCAAAATATATCAGGTCCCTTTTAGGAACGGTTATATGTGTACAAATTGGCTCGCCATTTTTGGCACTCTAATAGGAACGGTCCGACCGTTCCTATTAATTTCTATTACTATTAGCACGACTGTGACGTCATCAACGATTTACCATTCCACAACAGTTCTTACAACCGTTCCTACGTGGAACAGTAACTGGAACGGTCATACCTTACCGTTCCTATTCCCGCATTTTTTTATAGTGGAAGCTACCTAAGGTGTTTCATTAAACTTGAATAGGTGTAATGGATAATTTTTATAAAAAAAATGTTCAAGAGAGGAATTGAAAATTGATGAAGAACATATAGAAATTTGTTTTATCTCTCGTGAGCATTCTAATTGGTACCATTCAATGTTGGTATCATCAGAATTATTTGATTAAGGACTTGTGAATGAGTAATAATGATGAAAGGCATACCGAAGGGCACTATGGATAAGGCATTTATGTAAAGATCCTACTTTTTTTAAAATAATTATGGGTAAACACGAGGATATTTAGTAAACTGTGTGATGTATTGGGCAATGAGGGTGGATTGGTTGTCACAAAGAATGTGACACAAGAAGAAATTAGGGAATTTTTCTTCCACATTCTTTGCCATGATTAAAAATAAAAAAAAAAAAAAAGAAGATACAACTACATTTGTACACTCAAGTGAAATTGTAAGTAGTCAATTCCATACTATATTGCACGCACTGCTAAAAGTTGGCAAGCTTTATGTCAAGCAACAAAGTGATGTGATAGTTCATAAAAGATATACTGAAAGATGGAAATGATTTTCAGTAATAATTTGAACTTTTGAGTTGTACTTAATTTTATTTGAATTGCTTTTTAAGCCTAATTGATAATAATGTGTTGAGTGCAATGCGGGCCTTAGATAGGCCATTTGTTGAGCTCATAGTTCCAGCTCAAGAACGTAGTAGATATAGAAATAGAAAGGGTGCAACAAGTATCAATTTATTATGGGTGTGTGATGATAACTTGAAGTTTCTCTATGTATGACTTGGATAAGAGGGATTTGCTTCAGACGCCTGAGTATTACATGATGCTTTACAAAGACGTAATAGGTTAAAAGTTTACAACGGCGGGTCAATTTTTTTTAATAAGTAAAATCATAATCCTTTTACTAAGACCTTTATTTAATATCTAATTATGTATTCTTGTAAACTGTGTTAGATAAATATTATTTGGTGGACACGGGCTAAACAAATGATTCGGGTTTTCTTGTCCCATATAGAGCAACGCATTATCACTTGAATGAGTGTAAGGAAATATTCTAACAAACTTTAAAGAGTTGTTAAACAAGCGATGGACTATGTTGAGTACTGCAAGTTTTTATAATGTAATGACTCAAATTAGAATTATCAATGCTTGTTGCATTCCACAATTTTATATGCGGTGAAATGGCAGTAGATTCTTTATTGAATGATGTGGATCAAGAATTAGAAAGTAATAGAGAATAGAAGATTATGATTCTTATAGTAAGAGCAAATAACAATTATGAGGAATACAAATGCATGGACAATTCTCGAGATGATTTGGCTAGACAAATGTTTTAGGACTATCAAGCTCATCATAGACAAGCCATTTAGTTTTATTCTTCTTTATTTTGGTTTTGCAAATGTATATTTTTCTTCTTCTTTTTTCATGTATACGTACAAGCAGGATATTTCATAGGGGATCTTTTGTGAGATTCTTGATGAAATATTATAAATATATAGCCCTTTTGTTGTTATTATGTAACTTTGGAAAGGCCTATTATTTTTACATCAAGATCCTGTGATGGGGGTATTAGAATTGGAATGAGATATTCTTGAATAACTTTGTTACAATATATGAATTTCTTGAATTGAAGTATATGTAACAAATAAATGAATATCACTAGCAAGATGAAGAAGGGAGTAACAACTTAAGAAAAAGATAGAGCAAGATTTATTAATGTACAAGCATCTGTTGGTACTTTGTTCTTGGTGGTACTTCAAGTAATACCTCCATGATGGTAAATTTCTTACAACTTTGATACATTGAGTTCAACTAGATGTTTGATATGCAGGCTTCTATAGCATAACTATTTATTTTTAAGCATCTAAAGTTTCTTAATTGAAACTATTACATATTGCAAGTTTTATCTTTTCTAAATCTTGTAGCAATCAAGTACAAGAAATAATATGTTTCTTGGAACAGAGAGATGGACAACCATTTAACAAAGGTTTTGAGAGATCAAATGGATCAAGAAAATAAGTGCGATAGTGATACTTGGAAGCCGCAAGAATTACAAGATCCGTTGGCATACTTAAACTCAAAGTTATATCTTAATTTGACAAAAGATAACATAAAAAATAAACTAAAAAATTGGAAGAATTACTATAGTCTTGTGTCAGGTGTCCAAACTAAATAAAGTGGTTTCACGTGGGATGATGAGCTAAAAATGATTGTAGTCACGTCAGATGGATGGAGTTCTTGGGCTGCATAAGTTGAGGTAAGTCATTTTTAAGTTCTTTGTTTGATTTGTTGTTGTTGTTTTGTTAACTCTTTTATTAGTTTTTTGTAAGTTGAGGTTTATACTAGTTTCAATATTTGATTGCAGTAGTTGGAATTTCTTTTCTATGTTAACTAATGTATTTAACTTATTTGATTTCTATGTAGTCCCATCTAGATGCAAAAGGCATGCAACCTAACATGCTAGAAAATTGAAATGATATTGTTCTTTGTGTGGAAAAGATAGAGCAATAGGTCAATGTGTTGAAACTTTTGAGAATGTGTTGAAATAATGCCGAGGAAGAGAAAATTGAATTAAATTCGGCTCCTATAATAGGAGCAAGACCACGACCATCAAGCTCAACAGATTCTATGCCTAACAAGAAAAAATAAATTAAAAAAAAAGAAATCTTTGGTTGAATTTGTTGGTATGATATATAGCTATTCATTTCAAGAATTTTTAGCTACCAAGAAAAAGAAAGAAAAGAAACCAAATGGTATTGAGATACGTGAAGTTTTCTCTATGATACCAAGACTTACTAGTCATGAAGTGTTTAAAGTTATCTGAAAGTTAATTAATGAGGATGTAGAAAAGTTTAAGTTATTGAAATCTCTTCCAGATGAAAAGACAAGAGATTTGATATACTTTCTCATTGATTCTTGATTGTTATAGGTTAAGCTTTGGTTTAGAACTTTGACTATGAATCTCTTTGAAAGAATCATGACTTTTTCTCTTTCTGTTTTTTTTTTTTTTAAATGAATGTTGTTTATTGAATTGATTTATTTTAATAAGATGCTAATTGTTTATAGTATAATGAATGGTAAATGATTGTTACAGTTTTAATTTGTCTTGCCTTTATTTAATTGAATATATTTCACTAGAAGAAATATAGTATTTAATCATAGTTAATTATCATGGTTAAAATAAAATAGTCATAGTAAATGGTTATTGACCATGGCAATGCGACATTTATTGGCCGTGATTAATTTTGCGAGTGTGGCTAAAACATTCGTCATGGCTAAAAACCATGACAAATATTTTCTCCAAAGCTAAGAGTCACGGCATATACTTTTATAGCGGTGAATAAGTTAAGTTTTTGCGTTGATTTTATTTAATCATGATTAATAATAGTCATTCACGTCTTTAGACCATAGCACTTGAAATGTACGCAATAGTAAATTTGCTTCTAGTGTTTTTAATATTTAATTGTGCTTTGTAGGGTATTATAATAAAATATTTTTATTGTTAATGTATAAAATTATTTTTATTCTTATTGTTGTTGTTGTTATCATTAATTTATATGACAGCTTTTTGTATATAAATCATCAATGAAAATAGAAGAATTATATTTTGTATTGTTATTAGTTATTGCAGAATTAAAAGGTAAAGAGAGGATTGAAGATTTAAAATGCTTTAGAATAATTAGCCAAATAATGATTTGAGAAAAAATTGCATTTTACGTCCGATAACTTACATTGTTTGTGATTTTGGTCTCATTAATTTTTGACGTAGCAATTTTAGTCCCATAAGTCCACAAACATTGCAATTCTAGTCCCATTGACGAAATTCATTAAGATTTTAACGGAAGGAGCACGTGCATGGGACTAAAAAATTGCAATGTTTGTGGACTTATGGGACTAAAATTGCAACGTTTGTGGACTTATAGAACGAAAATTGCAATATTTTATTAGATGTGACTTATGGACTTAACGGAGCATGTGCCATGCACGTGCTCCTTCCATTCAAATTTTAACGGATTTTGTTAATAGAACTAAAATTGCAACGTTTGTGGACTTATGCGATCAAAATTGCTATGCCAAAAATTAATGAAATCAAAATCGAAAACGGTGTAAATTATGGGACGTAAAATGCAATTTTTCCAATGATTTGAAATCCTTCACACAAATTTCTTGTAATTTTCAGATAAGGGATTTCAAATATATGGATTTCAAATCTAAGGAATTTGTATCTATTCATTTCAGATCCTTAGCCAAATTTGAATCTCTCCTCCCAAATGCAACATGAGTTTTTTTATGAATGTCACGTTGTCTAGTGTGAAACCATAATCCATTCATAATGTATATGAATATTTATATATATGAGCAGAAATTTGTATATAAATATATCATATATACTGAAAATGAATATTTGATATGTAGTATATTATGTTATTATTAACAAAAGGAATAAGCACATGTATTATGTATGGACTATATATTTTCAAATGTTATGGAAATTGGACAGATTGAAGGAGGCGACAATTTTCATGGGATAAGATAAAGTTGGGCTGAGTTCTTTCATTTGGACTTGGAATTGATGCACTTGGGCCACAAGTGAATTACAAATGATAGTTTATAGTTATGTCGACTCTAAATATCAAAAAAAACATTTCGAATCTGTACAGCATTTCATCCTATATTTGCATGTCACATCTGCGAGCATATAAAAAAGAAAATTTGAGATGTGAAATGAGAAGAAAAGGCAGTATGAAAAAAATAATCGTGGTGTGAGAAGATGAAAAGAAAAATTCTGTGAGAAGAAAACAAAAGTGGATGAACTGCGAGAGAAAAAATAAATTACAATTGTAGGTTTATTAACAATATCGAACTTTGTGAGGAACAAAAAAAAATTGGAGAAGCAAGATGAGAGAAAAACGTGGAGAAGTGGATTGAGAGAAAAAAAAAATATAATGCTGAGATTATATTGAAACTACTATTTTTACCATTTTTCTTAAGGTAGAAAATTAATTAAAGGGTAAATTTGGATATTTTAAAATTTGTACAAAAAAAGATTTTTCTTATAAGAGTATAGATGCTACATAATAAGTTTTTATTTTTCAATAAATGTTTTTGCATATATGACGTTTGCAATAAAACAATTATATTAACAATCATTCTTACATTTTATTTATACAAAAATAAAAAAGGCCTTTTCTTATTAACAAAATAGCAGTTTATGACACCACGATATTAATTTTTTTGTTGAAATATCTCTAAGTTGGTTTTCTTTTCTTTTTTCTCTTATTTGTATGAAATGTGATGTGTTGGTTTATATATATTATTATATTTAGAATATATTTAAAAACGTGAAAGATTATCATTGTATGAATGCAGGTACGATGTGTCACGACGTCTAATATATACTAATATAAAAACAGAAACACTCTTTACACTCACAAATGTGGATTGGTGACATCGTTGCACCAATTTTTTGTAATGCCAAAAATATCTTTCAACCAACAATATAATTTTCCAAATTTTGAATTAACTAATAAATTAGTATTTTTTTTCTCTTTTTCTAACATAGTGTGATAGTTTATATATTTTGTTCTTATTTATAATATATTTTAAAATATAAAAAATTATTTATTATATACATACAAAAATAACACGTCACAACAACTAGTTGTTGCATATGACAAGCCATCAAAACACACATCCCAAATCAAACAATTTCTAAACTTATTAGCTTTTTTTTTCCTCTAAAAATTGTTTTTATGGAATGGAGACTGCCTCCCCTTTTGTATGCTCCATTGATCTGCATTAAATAAATGATATCTGTTTTTTCTGTTCAAAAATAAAACAAAAAGACATTTCTCTTTCACTTTCTCTGTAACATGTCACATCAATGGTTATTAAATTTCTTCATACGAAACAATCCATCAAACCACACAATGCGAACAGTAGAAGAAAAAATTTAGTATTAAATGCAAATTTATTAGTTATGAACTAAAATTATGATATATAATTATTATTAATCATGATGTAAATATTGATGTAAAAATTTAAATTATTTACTGTGAAAATTATTTTTGTCATGATTATAAATTATAATAAATATTTTAATCACACTCACAAAAATCACATAGGTCGAAGAACCGTTAGTAGCTATGATGAACGATTATTTACTACGATTATTTATTTTGAACCATAATTAAATTTTAAATTTTTTTCTAGAGGAATAACAACGCATGCATTTCTTTAAACTTATTTTTTCTAACTTTTTTCTAAAAGCTATTTTTTATTCTTTTTGGTCTTATCTCTTGAGTTTTTGAACTGAAACATAGTTAATTAAATTCTTAGTAATAATAATTTTGGATTTCTGCTCCTTCTTTTAGTAAAACTCTGTGAAAACAAATGGTTTTCTTCTGAAATATTTTCTGAAATTATTCAAAATTTATTTGTCATCAATCCTAATTTTAAACCCTAGAAAATTTTCTTTTTTTCTCTTTTTTATTTCCAAAAAATCATCTCTTTTTTCACTTTTCTGATCAACGTGTTGCGTCAATACCCACTAGAAAAAAATTATCATTTAATCATGACTAACTATCATGGTTAAAAATAAATAGTCGTAGGAAATAGTTATTCACCACGATTACGTAACAGTTATTGACCGTGATTTTTGCGAGTGTGGCTAAAACATTTGCCATGGCTTTCATGGTGGATAATTTAGATTTTTACAACAATTTTCGCTTAATCATGGTTAATAATAAGTATTTGCTATGGTCTTAATTAATAACAAATAAAATTGTAGCCAATAGTAAAAAAAATTATAATAACCGTACGTACGTACCAAAAACACTTAAATAACATCATATCAATAGTCATCAATATATAAGTATATATATATTTCTTTTCTTCACAAATTAAAAACACACATCTAACACACATTGATACCAAATCATGTCGCATTTTCCGGACTTAATTTTTCCCTAAAATGTATTATTTTTTCAATAATAAAATTCCTAATCAAATCCCTAGCTATAAAAGTTTCTGAAAACAATCATACTTTTTCGAATTATTTCAATATCATCTTTAAATTATTTTACTGCATATTTTATAACATCTTTTATAAACTCTCGAACACACGTTGGAAAACATCAAGGAACTTTATAACAAGCTCAGCCAAACACCCTTTTTCACTATGTGACTTGTGAAATGACAAATACAAAATATGAGCCACACATTTGACGAGGAAATCTCATTCACCAAATGAAATTTTTCCTGAGGTTCAATGTTATCATCATGTCTCCAAAGTGTACGTAGGCATCAATATTAGGGCAATGCACATAACTGTAGTCCATTATGTAATAATAGTTCTTGGCTCGTTATGCATTACTGAAAATGAAAGAAACAAGGCATTATTCTCACGTTTTTAGGACAATATTGATGAAAAAGACAAATCATTCATTCATATTTGTTCATATGCTCGCAAGTTGTGTATTTTCTTTTATAGTTTTTATTTTTATTCCTTGCCTAATCGACTGTTGTACATGACTTTTAGGGAAAGTAATGAGTACAAGTTAGACTGGTAAAAGATGCAATTTACCCCCCTCCCTCCACCCCCTATAAACGGCAATGTGCAATTTATTCCTACGTGAAAAATAAAGCAGTAATGACCCTTTATGTTATTAGAAATAGAGCAAAATATCCCCCCTAAGTTCGGCAGTGCACTACTACACGCACGTTTAATGCATCTAGGCATATTTTTTATCAATAAAATATTATTATATATATATATATAATATATTAATATATATTCATAAAATTAATATTTAACATTATAAATATACTAATAATATTATTATAAATATACGTATATATATTTGCTTTCCTTCTTCCTCTTCCTACCAGCTGAAGCCACCTCCTTCGCCCCCCCCCCCCCCCTCCTACCCGTTGCGGCCCCTCCTCCTCGTCCGTCGTCACCGTCCTCCCAGATCCACCACCCCCCTCGTCGCCCTCCGAGATCTGCCACCCCCCGCCCCCTCCTTCTATGAAAAATACCGTAATTGGAACAAATATAGTGGACCGTTCTAAATAGGAACGGTAAGTGGAACTTTTGTGGAACGGGAAACTGTTGATGACGTCACTTTCGAGTTAATGGATTTACAAACGAATAGGAACGGCACGATGTGCCAACCGGCTCCCCTTCTCTCTCTCTCTCTCACACACACACACTCTCTCTATATATATATGGATATGTATATATATTTTATATATATAGAATTATAAATATATATATAATTCAAATTTAATTATTATATAATATGAAAATTTTAATTGTATCTTTGCTTAAATCTAAATTGTTGATTCTATTACATAAATCTGGACCTTAGATTTAAATCAATCTAACGGCTTTTAAATTAGGGCAAATATCATTATAAAGTAAAAATCATTCGTGTAATACACAGAACGCGCCAGGGGGTTTTTGCTTCATTTTTAAGAATATAGGGGGAGTAAAATATTACTTTTTTTTTTTTTTTTTTTTATCACAAGAAGGTACATTGCTCTTTTTTATTAATACAGGAAGGTAGATTGCATTTAATCGAATAAGATTGGGATATGGTCGAAATGATTCGGGTGTTGAAGCTATGATTGAATTTTGAGCCCAATTTCATTTTCTTGAGTTTTCGTATTTTGACCCAAATTTGACCTGAATCTGACCTTCTTTCTATTTGTATGTACGAATATGAAAAATTACGTGCTTATTTGGTTTATGCTTAAAATATATGATACATAAAAGTGATACTTTTGTAAAATAAACTAAAAATATATATAAATAGTTTGTATTTATATATATAAACAACGCATATTTTGAAAGTCCAACTACTTTAGAGCCTAAGACATGCACATATAAATTTACAAAAAGCAAGTATTTGTTTCTTAATAATATTATTATCAAAATATTCATAAAGTTATTGTAATAATTATTTAAAATTTTAATTTTTAATAATTTAAAAACTCTAAACTAGATCTAATGGGTCGAACAAGCTAGGTCTTGGGTTTGGGACGTGTCAGGTCCTAAGTCCAAAAAATTCTTGATAGGTCATGTCTTGAACTTCAACAAATTCACTTCAAATCGGAGATTTTGTCATCCCTATTAATGGAGTGGAATTAATAAAATTTTAAAAATAATTGAAGAACTTGTCTTCAATTCTCAAGGAACTGAATATTGCTCAAAGTAGTTTATGCAGCTTTAATGAATTTCCACAATAGCATTTGCAGGTATTTTAGAAAAAGAGTCGGAACGGCCTTAAAACGAGCTAAATTTCGACCGAACTCGAAAATTATAAAACTTGTCTAAAAGGTACCTTAATATACTAACAATATGCGATAAAATATTGGGTCTAAACAAGAACTATAAAAATACGAAAAATAAATAAAGCCTACTGAAAAATGGAAACATTTTAAGACAAGTCACGATAGGGGTTGAAATGATGTAATTTTTCAATGAATAGTGACCCCTCAAGACGATGTGCGAGGTGTTAGATTTTTCTCTAAAGTACGACTACGTTTATAGATAAATTCTTCCATAATTTTGTCTATATCATAATTATGATAATTTAACTTTTTACGTCAAACTATACAGCTTCAATGGGTTTAATGTAATTTACAAATGAGTGAATTACACCCACCAAAAAATAATAAAATTTACCTTCTTATCTTTTTTAAAATGGAGCAATTTATCTTCTTAGATAGGAACATAAATTGCTTCACTTTAAAAAAATACAGATAAATAAATTAATTCATTTAAAAAATACAAAGAGATAAAATTCTATTTTATTTTTTATAACTAAATAATTTACTCATTTATAATACTACTAGAGAATTGCTTGCATTTTTCCCCAATTCCAATACTACGTTTCTAATTTCCGCGGGTCTAATCACTCTCGCAGTCATCTGTCCTATGTTCTAAGTCACTTAAATACATCACTCACCTGTGTTTGTAGGCCCCACCCCACCCCGAAAATCGAAAAAGATGAAGAAATTAGAAACATAGCTATTGCAGTGTACGGACATATCAAAAACAGCAATTCTCTCCTCCAATAGAATTAAGCTTTACAGGTGGATGTGTTTCAGACCACACACGCTATAGAGAGAGTGAGAGGAAAAAAAGGGTAATGCATTTTTCTTTTCATTTTTTTTCGAAAGTGATAATGCACTTTTCCCCTAAGCACATTTGCATATAAGAAATTGAAAATATAAAAAATAAAAGAATATATTATATATATTCGTGTCGGTGTCATTGCAATCCTAATTTTTTTTTAAAAAAAAAATTGTGTCTTTGTGTACATGACTTATTATGTTTATGTACATTCGTGTCCATGTATCAAGAGGTAACGCGCTACTGCTCCTATCTGAATTTTGAGCTATGAAATTAGCAACAAAGGGTATAACTGGTTTGGTAACTTCTTTAAGAGCTTCCGAACAAGTTAAATCTTGGTCCAACTCAAAAAAAATTATGAAACGTGGCTAAAAAGCAGCTTAACATATTAACAATAACATGATAAAATATTGGGTCTAAACAAGAACTATAAAAATACGAATTTATTAAAGTTAAGTAAAAAATAAAAACATTCAAAAAAAAATATTATGACGGTCGTTGAAAAGGTGAAATTTTTCAACGGACAATGATCCCTCAAGATAATGGTCTTGTGGTGTCAAATTCTCCTCCAAACCCGTATCAAAAGTTTTTCTTTTGACAGTGGTTGAAATGGTGCAATGATGATCCCTCAATATGATGTTCATGAGGTGTTAAATTCTCAAAAAACCCCTATCAAAAGTTATGATAATTTAAAGGGTAAATTACATCTATCCTTATCAAAAGTTATGATAATTAAAAGGGTAAATTATATCTACCTCTTCTGAAGTTTGGTATAATTATAAATACTCCCTTGTTTGAAAAATTATAAATGCCCTCCTGATATTTGTAATCGTCTAACAAATAACTCATTTTCATCCATTTTTATGGATGAACTGATCAAAATGCCCTTATCCATTTTATTTAATTTTTAAAATTTTTTGAATATTTTTGGACTATAATGCGCAGGGAAAGATTCGTAAAGTTTTTTACACCGAGAAGTTAATAATGCTATTTGTCTCGGCTGATTTTTCTGCAATTTAATTAAAAAATTAAGGACAAAATGGTCAATTTCAGATCTTTGGTTGAAAATTACAAATCTCATGAGGGTATTTGTAATTTTTTAATTAATAAGAAAATATTTATAATTATGTCAAAACTCAGAGAAGGTAGATATAATTTACCCTAATTTAAAATTTTATAGTCAAACTACACAGTTTGAACACTACATTTTGAATTTCTACTAATCTGATCATTCACAAAATACATCTGTCTTTTGTTGTACGTCACTTAAATACATCACTCACTTGCGTTTGTAGATTTTTTTCTAATTTTTGCCATCCATATGTAGGCTTGAGTATTCATATAGTTAAATTTTCTAAGGGAAAACTATTGTCATCTTTTCAGGAACTTGGCTTATTTATTATATTAATATTAAGAAAAAAATAATAAAAATAATTATAATATATATACTATAACAACGGTGCAAGTCGATCTCTAAGAGTTCGACTTCACTGTTTTTTTATTTTTTTATTTTACTTCGACTTCCTTTTTTTTATATATTTTTTATTAATTTAACTATTTACCATTTTAATTATTAACTTCACCACCATATTTTATTTTAATTATTTTCTCAATTTTAATTTTAATTTTATTTATAACAAATTTAATTTTACAAATAATTTAAAAATTACACCCACCCAAAAAGTTATATTTACACAAAAAATATATAATTGTTCAAAAAAATTAAAAATTAATTTATTGAAAACAATACGATCAACTATTACAATTATTATTGTCTTCTACGACCCCTCAACGACACATCAGCTTGTCTTGAATGTCCCTCCCTTTATTGGTATTGTTGTCTATCTCGCGTTTGTCTTGTTATGAATACGTGATATTTGGCTTCTACCAGGACGAATGATGCCACGTAAAGTAGTATCATGGACCAACTCAAATTGTGTAACATCCCGATAATCTTCTGCCATCAAAGGATGAAAAGACTTAGAATATGTTCTCCTGTAAGCCATTATATCATAATAGCCCTTAACCATTGATGGGGCACTAATTCTATATGCAGCGCATACCTTTTGAGCTTGCGAGCACGGGATGCCAAATTGACTCCATTTGCTACATGAACATTCTCATGTGGCAATTTTGACGACGTGAGTGTTGAATCCATGTCCAGTCTAACGCTTTGTTACAACGGAGGCAGACTGTTGATGCTGGTTGTATCTCGTCACAGCATGTTCAACACTTTTTTCAAACCAACGTTGGAACAATTTGTTTGCAAAGTCTGTCCACAGTTGGTTGTTGCTTAATATGACACCACTTTTTGCCATCCTCTCACGAAAATAGTGGACTGGATGAGCAAATATTATTTCCACTATTGCAGTCACAGGCAAGCGGCGAGCCCCTTTCATAACTCCATTGATGCACTTTGACATGTTGGTTGTGAGAATTCCGCACCACCATCCGCCATCGTGAGAAGCTGTCCATTTTTCCTTTTCAATATTGTCTAAGATCACAAACGCTTCTAATTTGTGCGCCTTTATCTCGTTCATGGTTCGATTGAACTTGTTGATTTGATATTCAGAACCAGCTCTCCAACAAAGGTCCTTCAGTCCTACATTCTTGTAGCGACTTGTGAAAAGAACATACGTGCGTCAAGCAATATCTGTGTACTCCTTGTGGTGGCACAGAATTCAGAATTGCTTTTACTGCTTTAATGAGACTGGCATTACAGTCAGAAATAAGGCACATCCCAGACCGTCCTCTTATAATATGTTTGCTCAACATTTGAAGAAACTAAGCCCAAGATGCTTCGGATTCTTCATCGACAATAGCAAATGCAAGAGAAAGTACCTGTTGATTCCCATCAATCGCAGCTGCAATTAATATTTTGTGCTTGTACTTTGTATATAAATGTGTTCCATCCACATTGATGACATTGCGGCAGTATTGGAACCCTTCAATACACGGTTTGAATGCCCAGAAAACGTATTTTATCACGTATGCATTGCTTGACCGCTGAAAGTATTTTTGCTCTCGTTCAACAATCGTCCCTTCATTATACTTTTGGAGAGCTCCCATGAAACTTGGTAGCTTTCGAATTGAACTCTCCCATGTGCCATAAACAGTTTCATGGGCCATCTTCAAACTGTATCATACCTTTTTGATATGTTATATCGAACCCTATATGGTCCTTCACAATTTGTATGACATGCTTGATTCCACATGAGGGGTCGCATTGTACCTGCCCCAATAATAAAGAAGCAACATACCTTCTGTCTAAATTGCAATGTTTAAGGGACATATCGTTAACAACACATGTGTGGTCGCCCTATATTTTGTTATTTCCCAACGGCCCTTTCTCGATTTTATTATTCCTTGTAGCTCCCATCTACACCATGCATCTGGACCGAAAAAAAAAAGATGAATACACTTTCTGGTAAAATAGTGATAGACGACTATACAATATTCTTACGTACCTGGGGTACTATGTTTACAGATGACCTTCTATTTTTTTGTGGTACTCTCAAGTACCACACACTCACGCCGTGCATGCCGTATCAAGTGATCTTTCACCGCTCCTATTAAATGATCTTTATTTTTGAAAATCATTCCCACATTAAGTCTCTCTTCATTAGCATCATAAAATTTCGCATACTTTGAAGACGGAACATCAATGGAGTCAGTAGGTATCTCCGGGAATGTACAATCAAAAAAAGGTGTAGAATGGTAAAACATTTCCTCATTATGCATAGACGGTTCATTGGTTGGTGATATACCTTGAGATTGGGTTGCAAATGTTTCAGCCATGTCATTTATGACCTCTTTCTCAAGGTCTCGGGTGGTATTGAAAATTCAGCTTCATCTGGTTTAGAAATATTATCTGAAAAATCGGCGAAACTATCAGCTTCTGGATCTTCTTCATTTTCCTCTTCAGGGTCTTCTTCTAGCACTGGCTCGTCGTTGTTCCATGATTGGGTTGCCCCGGTTTGAATTCCGAACTTTGTATATGTTCCATTTTTTTCCAATATTTCACACTCTTCACAATTATTTTGTTTTGCATGCCAGTCTCATACAGCTTTTCGTAACACGCATGGTTATTATACATGCAAGACAAAAATCTCGCAAAATGTTACGTGAATGCATATGGGGACCTGCTCGTGGAATTATGCATACTCTTTGCCCAACCTGTCAACAATGAAGATGCACCAGCAGCAGACACAACTTCATAACCCCCCGCCCAAGAGATTGAGATAATTGATCTCGCTACCATGGACCATGGTGCAACCATCGTTGTAGTGCCAACTATTAATATCATATCAGACAACTCCGACTCTAGCTCCTCGCTCTGGAAGTTCATTGATGAGTATTATGGCTCCGAGAGTAATGTGGACTTGGTCCTTCCACCACTCTGAGTGCCTTCGTCCATAAACAAGAAAAAACAACCACGGCTGAAAACGGCCCTAGCGGCCATTCATAAGTTCTGTTGGTTCTTCCGCCTTCAATGCCAACCCGATGAAAAAGAAGGATTGAAGAATCCTGAAGGGTTCTTCGGGTTTTGGTGTATATATTTGGCGGATGTATCCTTCGTAGCGATGCTAGCTTTTTGCATGTGCATGTCCGTGATGCATATCCATATTTTTGTACACCCCCAACGCTTGGTAATTTCGCAGTAGCTATAATAGTTTATGTATGGTGTAGTCGTCTTTGATTAGAAAACTTTGTTTGCAAGATTGCGCAATTGAAAGATGTTGTTAATCCCATCCCATTAAGCATTATATAAGAAATTACCATCGTGGAAATCCAGCCTTGAAGTGCTATGAGTTAGAGTACCACATATGTAAGTATGATATATCTATGATATGTATATATGCCATGACCAAGTTCTCTATTTGGTTGACATCTCATGTTTCATGCGCGTTATGCACCATCTTGCATGTCAAGCGAGTTAACACTACATATTGTGCTAACCACTTTTTAATTGTGAGCATAGGGAAAATTATTTTTTTGGTCCGCTATTATGCTCTTTGTTTATTTAGTCCAGTAAGTTACAAAATTGATGACATTTAGTTCGATTTAGGATTTTTAATAAATTTTTCGGCATGTATTGCTGGAATTTGCCACGTGTGCACTGAAATTTCCAACTAGGCGAGGAATTGATGATGTGGTGGTAACGTGGCACACACATGAGTGATTAAAATTTTTTGTTGCTCATGGGATTTGAACTTGGGTCTCTCAAAACAATAAATACTTCTTTTACCACTTGGACAACAACCAATATATATATTATTTGCTCAATCATCTTATATAACCTAGATATCTGGAAATACTTTAATATAAAATTGATATTAATATTACTAAAAATTAAAAAAAATAAACCTAAAAATACTGATATTGAATGATATAATTTATTTTGTTATTCAAAAAAAATATAATTAGTATTGATATTTATCTTAATAGTGGAATATTAACAAGAAATATATATATATATATATTAAAAACAAATTTTCATATTTATTTTCATATGCTAATTTATATATATTTTACAAACTAGATTATATATAAAAATGCTTATATATAATATTTAAAATATTATTACATTAAAATTAATATATAAGCAGTTTTAAGTGTATAAATCATAACATATTTATTAATTTAATAAGAATTTATAAATCTTTCAGAAACATATAATATATTATAATAAATTTTAAAAATAAGAAATAATTATGTAAAATTGTATAATTTAGCATATGAAAATTAATATATAATTTATATATATATAATATCAATACTAATTATATTTTTATTGAATAAAAAAATAAACTATTTAAATATCGATATTTTTAGGTTTAATTTTTTCTAAATTTTTTAGTAATATTAATATCAATTTTATATTAAAGTATTCCCATATATATAGGTTATATCAGATGGTTGAGCAAATAGTATATATATATTAGTTGTTGTCCAAGTGGTAAAAGAAGCATTTGTTGTTTTGAGAGACCCAACTTCAAATCCCATGAGCAATAAAAAATTTTAATCACTCATGTGTGTGCCACGTCACCACCACATCATCAATTCCTTGCCCAGTTGGAAATTTCGGTGCACACATGGCAAATTCCAGCACTACATACCGAAAAATTTATTAAAAACCCTAAATCGGACTAAATGTCATCAATTTTGTAACTTAATGGACTAAATAAACAAATGTCATAGTTACAGGACTAAATCTAATATTAGGTAAACTTAACGGACCAAAAAAATAATTTTCCTGTGAGCATATCGTAAAATATTGCCATTTACTAACTGTGTCATCTTATAAAATCAATTTCACTGATATTTATATGGTTGGATATACTAGAAAATTTGGAATGATTAATTAATTATATATTATAAAACATTGGCGTACAGAATTACAACTGAAAATCATAATAACCATTAAGATTATTAAGCACCCCTCGTATTCTACAGTAAATGCAATATTTCTATCGAATGGGATTTAAATAAAGTAAAACTACCATTCATCTCCCTACAAATATCTAAACTTCCTTCAATGTCCACTGAATATTGCTCAAACTATCTATATATTTGGGACACTTAATAATTTTAAGAATGCGTATAACTTGATTGATATTTGCATTAAAAATGAACCTGAATGCATTGAAAAAGCTCTTATTGATGTCAAAGAATTACGTGGCTTAGCCCAATAATTAGGTATGATTAATCACAATTTTACGCACCTTAAGGGAAGAGCATTTTTTATTATTAATTAATTTCTATGCTTGGTTTCAAATAAGTAATAAATGTACAAACAAGCCCGAAATTGTTATAAAAATTACGATTTCTATAATATCAGTGAATACGATATTTATTTAAGACTTTGTCAAATTTAATATTCATAATTAATTTCGTGCTTCAAAGATATACAACAATTTTCCACAATTAGAAAACGCCTAAATGTTTCTATAAAAATGTACAGCTAACAAAACTTTGCCCATGTAACATTTACACCGCCGTCCCCCCCCCCCCAAATCAATAAATATAATACTTATCCTCTTTGTTGGACAAAATTGCCCCCCTCATGCCTTGCATAATTATATTAGTCTCAAATACATTTTAGTATTTTGCACATTAAATCTTCACCAAATTACTTTATAACTAAAAAGAAAACAAAATAAGCAAAGAATTTTAAACTAAAAATGAAGTAATAAGTTAATATATATAATAGATACACAAATATAATATCCGAACAACTAATATATACTTTTGAAAAGAAATTAACAACATATATGCTTAACCAAAAGTAAACACTTTTAGGAAAAAAATGAATAAATATATCTTATCATATTTTTTTTGAATAAAATATATTAAAAAAAAGGATATGCATGTAATTGCTCATTTTATCTAAAAAGTAAATAGTTAATAACTTAATTTTGTTACCAAATTAGTAAAATCTTTTACATGATTTTTTTTTGTGTATTTATTGTACTCATTATTTAACTTTGTGCCTGTAAATCGTAATAAAATTCGAATCATTTAACTTACTAATTATAATTTACTTTATCATAATTGATCCGGCGATACTTATGATATGTAATAGAGACCTTCAAACCTATTAAAAGCCCTCGGTTGGAAGGCCTCATTGGAAAGGGATCTAAGCAGACTTCTAGAATGGGCATTCCAAAGTCTGGTCACAAGGAGGATAATGATAATAATTTGTCTAAATCCTGAGGTATTTCAAAGACTTTCATACCTAGTGAGGAGCACAGTCATCCTTCTCTGCCACTATACCGGTCACTCTTGGTAGTGGAGCAACTTTTATCTGCTAGGACCATATTATCACTATCTGTCACGCTCCAGATTCGAGACATGACACAGCAACATCATTAAATCGAAATAATAATTTTTTTTTTGTGATACTAAGCCAATAATAAACAATCTCGAAATACCCATGATCTTTTAAGTGAAATACATTATCCAAATAAAGCCAATAAATCCTTAATTGAAATAATTCAAAATTAATGACGAAATCCGTATACATCCAAGCCGAATAACACATAATGGGTAAAAAAAAGGTCCCGAGAATTAAATATCTAAAGCAATCACCATCCCCAATATTGTTCCTCGTCTGTCCCTTCCTCTAACTCATCTGCAAGACATATGATATGTACAGGGAATGAGCGACTAATCGCCTAGTAAATGGATTTTCCTTTCTATCGGCTTGGGCATACATAATTATATAATATCATAAAGCAAGTAGAATTCAGTTATTAAGGACTTTCAAAGAAACAAGTACAAGAATAGTTCGAAATATCTAAATCACATGCAGAGTATACATTCACATTGGAACAAACAGAACATAAACTTGCAATCTACTTAGAGTAGCTCCTATATGGAAAACTACCAAAGTTCGACAAAATAAGAATTTCTTGTATGCTCGAAAATATTAAAGTCTATTGGTTTAACTGATCAGTTTCTTAGCTTTACATCCCGTTAAGGTGGGTAAGATGCCGTTTTAGCCTACGGCCAGGCCCCACTTAATACCAGTAGGCGGGTCAGAACATATTACCATAGCCATAGCCATACCCTACTTATACCAATAGGCGGGTCAGAATCACTGTCACTACCACAATAGTGCCCCACTTAACACCAGTAGGTGAGTTAGAAAGATATCGAGACTAGTCCCTAAGCCCAATTTGATCTTAATACATTCCGAACAACAAATTAATCATATTTCTACTAAATAAAAATGGAAAAGTTTTCACAATTTCCATAAAAAATACATATATAAACCAAGGTGAAACATATTTATATACGACACAAAAGCACACGTGTAATATAATGTGTAAATAAACATGCTAAAAAGATTTTCGGAATATAATGCGTATAAATAGTAAAGAGATATTTGGAAGCAAAATTCATTGATACGAGTAATAATTTTAAAAGAGCATAGGAGGAAAAACCCACTTACCTATATCATTGGTTCGCCCAATTAAATCGTCTGTTTCAGATGACTCGTATCCTAAAAATAATATCATGTTGTTATTATTAATATTATAAATTATGACTATTAGTATTATTAATTCTACGTACATGTATATTATATATATCTATTTCAACCCTTAATATTAATATTAGTAAATCTATGTACAGATATATTATATATATATATATATCACACCAATTTATGGATAAATTACTAGCTGTCTAAATGCCAATAGGCCATCCATTAATCAACAACTAAATGACTGGTAACTAGTGAAAAAGAAAACAAATCAATGATCAATACTTAGGATCTATCCCACTGACGCTCCCTCGTTAATCGTGTGAAGCCCCTAAATATGTTGGGCCTTGTTTTACATTATTCAACCAAATTATTTAAGGCTACAAACAGGACTACGCAATTGCCATGATAATTACATGAATCTTCTTAAGACAAATACCTGTTCAATGCGGTCGGCGGGACAACAACGTAAATTGCCTTCACTCCGTCCCCTGTTTTTCTTCTCTTCTCCTCGCGCGGCTGCTGATAATTCTTTTATCGGTTTCAACTCTCCAAGGTAGGTAGTATATATATGTAGTATCTTACCCTAGTTTCTTTTTATAAACTCTAACATCTAGCAACACCTATTATTTCTCAATTCTTTCTATAAAATTAAGAGAGGCCCATAATGCATGCTAATTAACTTATTTCATAATATAAAATTATAAATTCTAATTACATGTTTATAAGACTCTTGCTATTTCTATTTATAACAATAATAGGGTCCTGTCATAACATGCTTAGTGAAATTACGATTATATTTATATTTAACCTACCTCGTCGGAATTTTCTTGGTTGGAACCATCCGAATTTCCTAAAATGGACGACTATGTCAATTTGATTATAACTTATATGTAAAATAGATAAAAATTATTCTCAATATGATACAATACGTGTATAAGCTAATCTATCGCCCTAATAAATACTACTAGTAACTTATGCTCTACTGTGAAACAATAGGGTCGATGTACCTTGAAATTAAAGAACTTTGGGTATCCCGTAGATATAGCTTCTTCTAACTCCCAAGTTGCCTCTCGCTTAGTGTGATTAGACCATTGTACTTTGACGTAGGGGATAGTTCTTCTTCGTAATACTTGCTCTTTACGATCCACTATTCTCAATGGAACTCTTCATAATTGAGGTTTTCTTTAAGAAGTAGGGTTTCAGGTTCCAGAATATGGCTCTAGTCAGGTAGGTATGTTCTCAGTTGAGAAACGTGAACGACGTTGTGAACTTGGGACAATGTTGGTGGCAGTGCTAACTGGTATGCTACCCTTCCTACTTTGTCAAGTACTTCAAGGGCCCTATATATCGCGGACTCAATTTTCCCCTTCTCTCCAAATTGCATAACCCCACGTGTAGGGGAGACCTTGAGGTAGACCTTATCTCTTGGGTGAAATTCTAAGGGTATCCTTTTCATATCCGCCCAACTCTTTTGCTGATCTTGAGCTTCCTTAAGCTTTTGGCGGATTATTGCCACATTCTCAATCATTAGTTAGACTAACTCTGGTCCGATAATTCTTTTCTCTCCACCTTCATCCCAGTATAACGGCAATCTACACTTTCTCCCGTATAACGCTTCGTAAGGAGCCATACCAATGCTACTGTGATAGCTGTTGTTATACAAGAACTCTATTAGTGTCACGTAGTCCCCCTGGTTACCTTTGAAGTCTAATACGCATGCCTAAGCATGTCCTTGAGAGTTTGAATTGTTATCTCAGTTTGACCATCAGTCTTAGGGTGATATGCGATGCTAAGTTTTACCTTTCTCCCCATAGCTTGTTGGAAACTATTCCAAAATCGAGATGTGAATCGAGGGTCCCTGTCGGATACAATGCTCACTGGAATGTCGTGTAATCTCACTATATCATCGATATAGATAGCCGCTAACTTGTCTAGGGCGTAAGTAGTGCGTACAGGGATAAAATGGGTTGACTTGGTCAAGCGGTCCACAATTACCCATATGGAGTCATGTCCTTGTCGTGTACGTGGAAACCCCATTCCAAAATTCATGGTGATATGTTCCCATTTCCACTCGAGAATCTCTAGAGGTTGTATCCACCCGCCAGGTCTTTGGTGTTCCGCTTTAACCTTTTGACAGTTCAGACATCGTGCCACGAAGTCCACTTCATCTCTTTTCATGCCACTCCACCAAAAATTCCTTTTTAGGTCAGATACATCTTTGTACTCCCAGGATGAATGAAAAGATTGGAATTGTGTGCCTCTGCTAATATATCCCTTATAGTTTGCAACACAAAGTCTTCCTTTAAAGTATAGAGTCCCATCATCCCCAACTTGAAACTCAGGAGCTAGTCCCTTCTTGACCTTCTCTTTTATGATTCTCAATTCTGCATTTGATTCTTGGGTAGTTTTAATCCTCTCATTAATGGGAGTTTGGGTCGTCAAGGCTGCTAGGATCACCTCTGTCGACTCTACCACCTCTATTTCTAATGCCTCGAATTGTCTAGCTAGTATTGCGACTAGGGCGCCACTAGTTTTTCTACTTAAAGCATCTGCCACCCGATTTGCTTTTCCAGGATGATAGTTGATGGTTAAATCGTAATCTTTAATTAACTCTAACCACCTCCTCTACCTCATGTTCAGCTTCTTTTGGGGTGAATAAGTATTTCAAACTTTTATGGTTGGTGTATACCTCACACCTTTTCCCATAGAGTTAATGTCTCCAAATTTTTAGGGCGAAGACTACTACTACCAGTTCTAGGTCATGTGTGGGGTAATTCAACTCATATGACTTAAGTTGCCTTGAAGCATAAGCAATCACCTTATCATTTTGCATCAAAACACAACCCAATCCATTTTTTGATGCATCACTGTAGATGACGAACGCACCATTTTCTGATGGTAAAGCGAGCACAGGTGCTGATGCTAACCTTTGTTTTAACTCCGCAAAACTCCCTTCACAAGCTGAGTCCTATCCAAATTTTACTCTCTTTTGGGTTAACCGAGTCAGGGGCATTGCTATCTTAGAGAACCCTTCTACAAACTTTCTGTAATAACTAGCTAGCCCCAAAAAGCTACGAACCTCACCTACATTCGTAGGTTTAGGCCAATCAACTATAGCTTCAACCTTTCTAGGGTCCACCATCGCTCCTTCTTCCGAAATTATATGTCCAAAAAATTTTACACTCTTGAGCCAAAATTCGCACTTGCTAAACTTAGCATAGAGCTGCTTTTTCCTAAGGGTTTGTAAGACGACCTGAAGATGTGCCTCGTGCTCTTGTTCACTTGGTGAGTAAACCAGAATATCATCAATAAATACCACGACAAACTTATCTAAATGTTGTTTAAAGACTTTGTTCATTAAGTCCATAAAGGCAGCTGGAGCATTCGTCAATCCGAGGGCATTACCAAAAACTCATAATGTTCGTACCTTGTCCTAAAAGCAGTCATAGGTATATCGTCAGTCTTTACCTTTAACTGATGGTACCCAGATCTAAGGTCTATTTTCGAAAATACTTTGGCTCCCTTCAATTAGTTAAATAGATCAATTCGAGGTAGGGGATACTTATTCTTTATGGTGACTTTGTTCAGTTCTCTATAATCAATGCACAACCTTAGGTTTCCATCCTTCTTCTTTATAAATAACACCGGAGCCCCCAAGGGAATACACTTGGGCTAATTTGCTTCTTATCCAGGAGTTCTTGTAGTTGTGCTTTAAGTTCCCTTAATTCTGAGGGGGCCATCCTATAGGGTGCCTTAGAGATAGGTGGTGCTCCTGGTATCAAGTTAATCTCAAACTCTATCTCTCTATCTGGTGGTGGTCCTGGTAAGTCGTCTGGAAAAACATCAGGAAACTCTTTCACGACTGGAATGTCCTTCAATATCTCTTCCTTATTAGTATCAATCAAAAGGACCAAGTAGGCTTCGCATTCTTTCCTACTAAGTCTTCGAGCTTGAGTAGAAGAACCTAAGGAACTTGAATCCCTATAATCGTACCCCCGACTCCCACGAAATGTGAAGCCCTCATTTGAAGCTGGGCGAAAATTTATAACTTTATTTCTACAATCCACATGTGCAAAGTGTTTAGCTAACCAGTCCATTCCCAAGATTCTGTCAAACTCTCTCATATTTGTCTAAATTAAATCAATAGTAAGTTTGGCATTCTCAATCCCCACCGTGCAATTTCTATAGACTAGGTTAGTCACAAGAATCTTATCCCCAGGTGTAGTCACTCTATACGGCTCATCAAGTAGCTCGGGCTCATAGTCTAAAAGCATTGCAAATTTCTTAGCCACAAAAGAATGGGTCGCACCATAATCAAACAAGGTATAAGCAACCAAACCATTTACTGTAACAGTACTTGTAACCACGTCCTCTATGTTGTCCATCTATTCTTGTGTCATGGCAAATGCCCTGGCATTCTCTTTTGGCAAGTTGCCTCTTAGGTTGGGTTTCGCAATATTGGTCCTTGGAGTAGGTGCCCCAGTTGTGTTCAGATCAGGCATGGTGCATGCAGATACGCGGTGTCCCATCTAACCACAATGAAAGCAGGGCCCTAATGCCCACCTACATTCCCCGGTATGTCTTTTATGACGAAACTTGCACTCAGGAAGTTGGGATCGTAGTTGGGATGGCATGGGCGCCTCCGATTAGCTGGGAGCTAGGACGTTTGTTTAGGACTCCTTTCACTTGGCTTTGCCCTGGCCTGGGTCTTTTGAGATTGTTTTCTTCATCTCTCCGCCTTATATCTGCTGCAGCTCTTATTGCTGCCCCTAGGAGTTGATCGAATGCCCTAGCTTCAAATATGGTCAATGCTGACTATATCCGACTCTTGAGGCCCCTAGTGAACTTATAGATTTTAAGTTGTGGTTCTGCCATAATTGTAGGTGAGTACTTCCCTAGACCATGTAACTTCGTCGAATATTCTACCACCAACATGTTCGGCGCTTGGGGTAAGAGTGTCAAATTCCACCATCTTTTGAAGGCAAATTGCGTTAGGGAAGAAATAATTAAGGTATGCCTCTCGAAACCTTGTCCAAGTGATTGGTCCATCTACTAATAAGGAAGGAGATACTCGTTCCCACCATCTTCCCGCTTTGCCCACTAAGAATGGTACTATTACGCTTGGCCTTATTTCCATAGGAACTTCCATTAGCTCAAAATTGTCCTCCACCTCATTGAGCCACTTCTGCACTACCTCTGGGTCATGATTCCCATCAAAGTTTGGGACATGTGCCCTCCTTAATGCCTCATAGTGAACTTTCGTTCCCATATTTGCGGGGGGTTGAGGTTCCCATGAGCTGGTTGTTGGTTCAAACCATGTACGGCCTGAGCTACTGCAGTCGCTATGGCGACTAGGTCCTCTTGCGTTATTTTGGTTGGTTCTCCTGTGGTAGATGATGTAGAGGGGGTTCTTTATTGTGGTCGTCAAAGGGGGTTGCATAGCGGGGGTGCTGTGTGGTTCATCTAGGTCTACCAGCAATCACTCTATTGAAAGGGGAAGTGAGGAGTTGATATTTCGGCCTAAAGGGACAAAAGGGAATCTTAGATAGAACGATAATTTGAACATAAAAAAAAATTTATAATAGCATGAACAATCAACACATAAACGGTAACAAAATACCCTGTCTCATGAGTAAGAACATATGATAATTACTTACTATCTTTGTCTTAGACTACTTGAAGGTAGACTTAACATCCTATCAGTGGACATGCAAGTCTATTATTAGCTGAAAATTTAAACGAGGTAAGAAAAGAAACTATCAAGTCCAGTATTTGAAACCTATTCAATCTAATGTCCTCTTCATCCTAGTCTCAGTCCTAGCCATAGGAATCTACTCCACCACGTCTCCACCTATAGACCCATCATCGTCTTCATTCGCATTCTCCTCAGGGTCCTCCTTAGGCTCTTCTTCACCTTGGGCTAACACGAGGTCATCAATAGTCTCCCTCAAGTGAAGTATTTCGTATTGTAAAGCATGTTTAGCTTGCCTCAAGTCCCTATTCTCGGCCTAAAGTTGCTCTACCCGAGCTTTGCTAGAATGTATTTGTTGTTATAGTCCCCTTTCTAACTCGATAATTCTTTTTGTCTGTTCTCTACAATGAAGATCTAACCTCATGGCATCATCCCTCCAATTTTTATTTTCTTTTCAAATTTTATCGAGAAGTTTCTGCTAATCTACTACTGCTTTTGCCAAGTCCCCACAATGCCCTAACGTAGCCATCACTCGGTCGGTCATGTCTCCAGAATGGTGGGGGAAATCCCTCTGAGCTGATTTGCGTGGTCTCTCAAATGGCTCCATACCTACACATATAGGATGATGACCTTGTAAGTTTTCCACTAGGATTAACATTCAATTGATCCCATTATTATTGTTACTACAACTACTTTAATAATTAGCTAATATATAATACTTCTAAAATGTACTAACGAGTTGAGGCTATGATCCCTAACGTCTAGCCAAGAATTCTAGGTGGCGCCTCAAGTCAATCCTAGTTTATTCCCTCCAAAACTCCAAAACTTAGAAGTTTCATCCCAAATATCTTCATTTAAGCCTAGTATACTAACCTAAGACCGTAAATCTAAGCTCTGATACCACTAAATGTCACGCCCCGAATTCGAGACATGACAAGACAGCATCACTAAATCGAAATAATTTTTTATTTCTGATACTAAGCCAATAGTAAACAATCTTGAAATACCCATGATATTTTAAGCGAAATACCGAAAATATTATCCGAATAAATAAAGCCAATAAATCCTTAATTGATATAATTCGAAACTAATGACGAAATCATTAAACATCCAAGCCGAATAACACATAATGGGTAAAAAAGAAGGTCCTCGAGAATTAAACATCTAAAGCAATCACCATCCCCAATATTGTTCCTCGTCTGTCCCTTCCTCTAACTCATCTGCAAGACATACGATACGTACATGGAATGAGCGACTAATCGTCCAGTAAATGGATTTTCCTTTCTATCGACTTGGGCATACATAGTTATATA
Source organism: Sesamum alatum (assembly GCA_034509735.1). Taxonomy (NCBI): domain Eukaryota; kingdom Viridiplantae; phylum Streptophyta; class Magnoliopsida; order Lamiales; family Pedaliaceae; genus Sesamum; species Sesamum alatum. The sequence goes on from JACGWO010000008.1 coordinate 13,868,269, forward strand.
ATATCATAAAGCAAGCAGAATTCGATTATTAAGGACTTTTAAAGAAACAAGTACAAGAATAGTTCGAAACATTTAAATCCCATGCAGAGTATACATTCACATTGGAACCAACAAAACATAAACTTGCAATCTACTTAGAGTGACTCCTATATGGCAAACTACTAAAGTTCGACAAAACAAGATTTATTGTATGCTCGAAAATATTAAAATCTATTGGTTTAACTGATTAGTTCCTTAACTTTACATCCCGTTAAGGTGGGTAAGATGCCGTTTTAGCCCCACTTAACACCAAAAGGTGGGTCAGAACATATTACCATAATCATACCCATGCCCTACTTACACCAGTAGGTGGGTCAAAATCCCTGTCACTACCACAATAGTGCCCCACTTAACACCAGGAGGCGGGTCAGAAAGATATCGAGACTAGCCCTAAGCCCAATTTGATCTTAAAACATTCCGAGCAATAAATTAATCATACTTCTACTAAATAAAAATGGGAAAGTTTTCACAATTTCCATCAAGAATACATATATTAAACGAAGGTGAAAACATATTTATGTATGACACAAAAGCACATGTGAAATATAATGTGTAAATGAGCATGCTAAAAAAATTCCTTAATATAATGCGTATACATAGTAAAGAGATATTTGGAAGCGAAATTCATTTATACGAGTAATAATTTTAAAAGAACATAGAATAAAAAACGCACTTACCTGTATCGTTGGTTCGCCCAATTAAATCGTCTAGTCCAGATTATCCATATCCTAAAATAATATCATGTTGTTATTATTAATATTATAAATTATCACTATTGTATTATTAATTCTACGCACATGTATATTATATATATCTATTTCAGCCCTTACTATTAATATTAGTAAATCTATGTACAGGTATATTAGTAAATGCCAATAGGCCATCCATTAATCAACAACTAAATGACTGATAACTAGTGAAAAAAAAAATCAATGATCAAACTTAGGATTTATCCCACTGACACTCCCTCGTTAATCGTGTGAAGCCCCTAAGATATGTTGGGCCTTGTTCTACATTATTCAATGAAATTATTTAAGGCTACAGACAGGACTATGCAGTTGCCATGATAATTACATGAATCTTCTTAAGTAAAATACCTCTTCAATGAGGTCGGGGGGACTAAATCGTATTGCCTTCACTCCTTCCCCTATTTTTCTTCTCTTCTCCTCGCTTCGGTTGCCGTTAATTCTTTTATCGGTTTTAACTCTCCAAGGTAGGTAATATATATATATATATATGTTGTGTCTTACCCTAGTTTCTTTTCATAAACTCTAACATCTAGCAACACCTATTTTTTCTCAATTCTTTCTATAAAATTAAGAGAGGTCCATAATGCATGCTAATTAACTTATTTCATAATCTAAAATTATAAATTCTAATTATATATTTATAAGACTCATACTATTTCTATTACTAACAATAATAGGGTTGTGTCATTACATGCTTAATGAAATTACGATTATATTTATATTTAACCTACCTCATGAGTCATGGCGGTCAATCCCTCCTTCGTATTTTCTTCGTTGGAACCATCAAAATTTTCTAAAATGGAGGACTATGTCAATTTGATTATAACTTATATGTAAAATAAATAAAAATTATTCTCAATATAATACGATACGTGTATAAGCTAATCTATCGCCCTTATAAATACTACTAGTAACTTATGCTCTACTATGAAAGAACGGGATCGGGTATCACACAATCGCTGCGGATATGTGTTGCCCATTGCATACCATCGATCAAGTTATTGATCTAGGGTGCACGCGAAATCATACAAGTCCAACCTCATCTATGAATATGAGCACTCCACCATCAAGTATAACTTTTACCACCCCAACTATTCCTCTTACTCTCGGAGACCTTGGATACAGACTAACATGAGTATCGGAGTGCCTAGGCCGGAACCCCTTCCGGCTTGGCTCTAACGCGGTCTTATTTTGTAGGCCTCATACGCATAGCTTGGAATCGGCCTGAATATTGGGAGCTGAAAAAAATACCTTTAGCCTTCACTAAATACCCATAAACACTAAAATTTCGATACACAACAATAATTAAAATATACTTTTTCCAATTAAGAAAAGTTTTATTAACACAGACTTTAAAGCAAAAATAATATTTAGAATAAAAATGTGCCCGGGTACTGGCATTTATTAAAAAGAAATGATCAGTCATAATGTGTAACATATGTATCAAACCACTCCATTTGGATCAGTGGCCCCGCTCAGATTCCGCTCCAACAATACTTAGCCTTTCAAATCAACAACTTTCGTGGGGAGCATAGTTTCTATTGGTCTAGTTAGAATTATTCAATTTTATTGTATTTTTCACATACCAATTCGCAAATCAATGGTGTAATTAAATGTAGCATCGGAAAGCGAATCGTTGCTAGTGGCAGGAGGAAGTAATCATGCTTCGTAAATGTTTGTTTCCTGATGACTTGCAGTGATCAATTTGTAGCATAAAGCAAAGTATTTTCCTTCATAGTCACCTGTCACAAAGCAGTCGAACTCATCCCCTTCACAAAACGTTCAACAATAGATCTTCATCAGCTCCCAAAATGATTTACCCAAAACTCCCAACTGGAAGAAGGAGCAAGACAACAAGCTCTATCAACATGTTGGCCTAGCCGGGGGAGCGTGGGTACAAGCGGAGGACTCCCGATCACCCTAATCGTATTTTGTTGGACTTTACATGTACTGCAGTTGATGTATTTTCTGAAAAGACTTATTCAAGGAGTTCTATTTGAACAGGCTGACTTTTTGTGCAAGCGATTCGATACCTTGAAGTGTATTTTAGAGGATCCCGCCTTCTCGTGGAAACACGAAACAAACAGGGGCATCGACTGCAAGGAGGCCTGGAAAAGGATGACGTGGATAATATCCATTTACACTCCCCTTGCACAGCTCTTTGTGCTTTAACTTATTTATAAAATAACTTGGAAATTTCAAGTATTATAACTTAATGGTGTTCTGGTTGTTCATTTGAGAATGCTTTCACGAAAGCTTATCATTACTGAGGGGCGGGAGATGGGACCCGTTGCAAGCAATTTTTGAGTCTTTTGGCAAATCTAGAGATATACAGACGAAGATTCTGTAGACAATGATTCAGCCTAACCGCACTGGCGATGAACTACCTTGGCCCATCTGGGCGCGTTCTTAAGACAATAGCCAAGTTGTAAAACATGGCAATTTCTAAAGATCGTGGTCCAGATACCATATTGGATATGGCATGGAAAGCCTGTATCCTACATAGTACTTGAGTATGTGGAACGATCTTGCATACGTCAAGGGACTAGTGGGAGGCAAACTAGATTTGCACTGGTTCATGTGTTGTCCTAAGGGAAATTGGATTTCAGAGGATAACCGGTGTTAGGAGTAGCTCCTTGTGGAATCAAGTAAAATGACAGCTCAGTACGATATAGCAAATATCATTTGAAATCAATTTTGCTCACTAACTATAGTCAAGGCCTCCTAAGGACGACCGGGATATCTTTGATACCTGAGAGGTACAGGTTTTTGGATCAGTCTTGTGACACCCCCTACGTAACTACACTGTATTATCACCAATTATATATCCCTTCTACATACAACCTATCTTATAAGAGATTTCTACTTAAAATGAATAAAATCAATCTTACTATAACATGTAACATATATATATATATGTGATAATGATAGACGTCGTCAAAAGTTTATATCTACTAAGCCACAGGTATACTCTTGTACATAACTCCAAAAAAAAATGCTTCAACTACTACAGAACTTGAAACGCAAACGCGACAAAAGACTATGATCACATAGCTATAATTTTTGGCTTCAGGTGTCACGGCTGACCCACCTATTTACACCCATACACGTCTTCAAAGTTGCTATAACTAGTCACCTTGATCTATCTCCTGAAAATATTGGCAAGGGATGAGTTGCCTACTCAATAAATATAGCTAATTAACTTATACATATACACGCACATACATAATAAAACGAGTATCATGCAATACAACAAATATAAGAAATAACATATACAACAATCATATATCAAATACACATAATACTCGACTTTATTGTTTATTTCCTTAGGGCCCTGCTTACCCATGCAGGAGTGCATCACTCAATGGTCTATGCTGACTATCATCCCCTCAATCATAGTATATCTTTTTTTTTCTCGGTACCACACAGCACATAGCTCGTATGATACCCCATCATCACTGATACCACACAACACACAGCTCGTATGATATCCCATCATCCATCATATCACACAGCACACAACACGTATGATATGTTACATCATCTCCCTTGATCAATGACAACATACAGCTCATCATTAATCATATAACCATAAGCCATTGCAGTATGCCCCCCAGTTAGGTAAGCTATCACTTTATCTCAATTCACAATATTCTCATTACTCATCTTCATTCAACAATCAAATTCCCATCAATAACTTCAACGTTCAATTTTATCTAAGAATCACATATAGTACACACAATTGCCCATCTAACTTTCATGCACCATAATTACATATAATCACTTAATGACAACTTCACAGTATAACAAGTAATCCAGAGAAATAGCCAACAAGTCATAATTTCGTATACAACACAAGAATATATTTCCATATATATATAAACATATATATAAATTCAATCAACTATACTTACCTCCAACTCAAAAGATCTCGTTATTAGGGTAAACTGCTCAGCCCTCTACTCTATCTTCACGTCCTATAGTAGGATATAATATATATTATAAATATATCAAAACTATTGTAAATTCTGAATAAAATCACTATTTAATATTTTATTTATATTGAAATTCAACCCTCCGTTCCTTTTTCGTCTAAATATTAGACACTATAAACTTCTCCGGTATATATCTAATTTATCTATTAACTTATAAAAACTTATTTTATCAAACCCCTCATGTTTTTATGATCATCGTCCTCTATAACATCCCCAAATAAATTACTACAAATATCACATATTTATTTTTAATAAATATAATATTCTCAAATATAATTCCCTAATATTTCTCAAATATAATTTATACTATTCCTATTAATTTCTGACAATTCTTCACTATAATAATAATAATTATTTTAAACACTAATATATACAATTATGTATTTGGTTAATAAACCCAATCAATTTGAATAGTCCATTGTAACAACTACTAAATCTAGTAGGTTATATAATTTTAAGTTATTAGCTATAATATTCTAGTCCAATTAAATATATACCCGAACAGTAATTTATATAAATACTCAAATTCAATAAATTTTTCCGGTTAAATAGTAAATCAAATAGTACAAATCATATTTAATAAATGCCTAATTTAAAACTATTAATATAATAATTAATTTATAATTTATAGTAAAAAAATACTAACCTGTTTTCGTCTGAAGTTTGCACATTTGATTGTGTGTGTAATGTGTGTTTAGTGTTTAAATGTGTATGTTTTGTTTTCTTAAATAGTAAGTTAGCTATACATATATTTTATATATGAGGATAGAATTGATAGGCAGCCACGTGCTGCGCTGAAATGAGATTTTCTATAGTTTTTTTAATTTTTTTTATTAAAATTACAATTTGTTCCCTAACTTCTATATATTTATGTATTGACCACAAATATTTAATAAAGCTCCAATTTAGTCCCTTCAAGTTTTAATATATTTATAAGTTCAACCAATAACTTATAATTAAATTAGATTTTCTTAATAATTACTAATTAGTCTCTCAATTAAGTATAAAATCTATGGACGTCACAATTCTCCCCTCCTAATAAAAATTTTATCCTCGAAATTTAACTAGCTTTCTCGTCTCCGAAAATAAATAGGGGTACATTTCTCTCATATGCTCCTCAACCTCCCAAGTGGCTTCTCTTGGGGAGTGATGACTCCACCTCACCTTTACCATTGGTATCTATTTATTTCTCAATTTTCTTACGTTTCTGTCCAAAATTTCTACTGGTTCTTCTACACATGTCAACTCCTCAAAAATCTCTATTTTCGATTCACGAATAACATGGCTAGGATCAGATCGATATCGCCGTAATATCGAAATATGGAATACATCATGTATCTGTGATAATTCGGCTGGGAGTGCTAGTCGATATGCTAGTGGTCCGATTCTTTTAATAATTTCATACGGTCCAATATACCTCGGGCTCAACTTTCCTTGCTTGCCAAATCTCAATATTCCCTTCCATGGAGATAGTTTCAGGAAGATCTTCCACCAATTTCATATTCCATCTCCCTTCGGTGTTTGTTAACATAACTTTTCTGACGATCTTGGGTTGCTTTCAAACACTACTTAATTGTTTGAATCTTTTTAACCGTTTCCTGTACCAATTCAGGACCCTCTAGGTGTCGTAATCCTTCAACATCCCAACACACTGGACTTCGACATTTTCTTCCATATAAAGCTTCATATGAAGCCATACCGATGCTACAATGAAAACTGTTGTTATATGCAAACTCCATCAATGGTAAGTGATCATCCCAATTACCCTTAAACTCCATTGTACACGCCCTCATCATGTCTTCCAGAGTCTGAATCCTTCTTTCTGACTGTCCATCTGTCTGAAGATGAAATGCAATTTTATGCCTAAGGCCCTTTGCAAGCTTTCCCAAGATCGTGAGGTGAATCGAGGATCTCTATCTGACACAATAGATATAGGCATGCTATGCAGTCTTACGATTTTGGAATTGTACAACTCAGCTAGTTTATCCAAAGAATCACTTTGGTGTACGAGCAAGAAATGAACTGATTTTGTTAGTCTATCCACAATTACCAAAATAGCATCGTGTTTTCTGAACGTACGGGGCAGCCCTACAACAAAAATCCATAGTGATCTCTCCCACTCCCACTCTGGTATAGGTAAAGGTTGAAGTTTACCTGTCGGCGCATGATGTTTTACCTTTACTTGTTGACACGTCATACATCTAGCCACAAATTCTGCTACATCCTTCTTCATTGTCTGCCACCAATAGTATGGTTTTAAGTCTTGATACATCTTTACGGTACCAAGATGCATCGCATATGGTGCATTGTGAGCTTCACGCAAAACCTCTCCCTGTAATCCACCCAAATCAGGTACACAAACTCGTCCTCCATTCACTATCACTCCATCAGCCCTCACTGAGAAGTTAGGTTTCTTACCTTGTTTCATTCTCTCTGGCATCCGTAATAAGAAAGGATCTTTGCTCTGTGCTTCCCTAATTTTATCCACAAGGTCTGGCTTAAACTACAAGGTTGCCAACAAGCCTACTACCTGATCAATCTCTAATTTTGTATTCAAAGATCTCATTTTCAATAGCAATGTCAGATTATGACTCCCCAAACTGGCTAAAGTGCTTGAACTCTTTCTACTTAATGCATCTGCTACTACGTTTGCTTTCCCCGGATGATAATCAATAATGCAGTCATAATCCTTTAACAACTCTATCCATCTTCTTTGTCTCAAATTCAACTCCTTCTGCGTCAAAATATATTTCAAGCTCTTATGGTCGGTGAAAATCTAAAATCTTTCTTTGTACAAATAATATCTCCAAATCTTCAATGCATGTACAATTGCTACTAACTCCAAGTCATGCGTGGGATAATTCAACTCATGAGTCCTCAGCTGACGAGATGCATAAGCAATCACCTTCCCATTTTGCATTAATACACACCCTAAACCCTGCTTGGATGCATCTGTATACACCACATATCCACCATTGGCAGACGGTAAAACCAAAATCGGAGTCGATGTCAGTATTTGGTTTAGCTCAATCAAAACTCTGCTGATATTGTTCAGTCCAATGGAATGATTCCCCTTTCCTCAATAACTTCATCAAAGGACCTGCAATTATGGAAAAGCCCTCGACAAAACGCCTGTAATACCCAGCTAATCCCAAGAAACTTCGAACTTCAGTCGTATTCTTCGGTACTCTCGATTCTATAATAGCCTTTACTTTTGTCAGGTCAGGCATAACCCCATCACCCGATATCACATGCCCTAGGAAAACCACCTGATTTACCCAAAATTCACATTTGCTTAACTTAGCATATAACTCTTTCTCCTTCAAAATCTGCAACACTATTCTCAGATGTTGTTCATGCTCCTCCCTATTCCTCGAATACACCAAGATGTTATCTATAAAGAAGCTAATCCAGGTACTCTTGGAATGTACAATTCATTAATGCCATGAACATTGCCGGTGCATTTGTTAACCCAAATGGCATCACCAGGAACTCATAGTGACCATAACAAGTACGAAAAGCTATTTTTGGTATATCTTTCTCTGCCATCCTCAACTGCCAATACCCAGACCTCAAATCAATCTTTGAAAATGTCGTAGCCCCCTTCAACTGGTCTAGCAGGTCATCAATTCTCGGTAACGGATATTTATTCTTCACTGTCACCCTATTCAATTGACGGTAATCAATGCACAACCTCATACGACCTTCCTTTTTATTCACAAATAACACTGGTGCACCCCACGGTGAAGTACTTAGTCTGATAAACCCTTTCTCCAGCAATTCTTCTATTTGCTTTTTAAGCTCTTGTAATTCTACTGGGGTCATTCTATACGGTGCAATAGAAATCTGGGCAACTCCTGGGAGAGTTTCTATAGTAAAGTCCACTTCCCTATGCGGTGGCAAACCTGGTAAGTCATTTTGGGAACACCTCAGGAAAATCTCTCACTACAGGGATTTCTTCCAGTGTGGGACTAATCTTTTCGGTATCTATCACATGGGCTAAATACGCCTCTCACCCTTCTAACATTAATCGTCTCACCTCAATAGCCGATATTACACAGATTGGTACTACTTTTCGATCCCCCACAAATACTACTTTTGGCTTGGCAGAAGATTCAATTATCACTTCTTTCTTATAACAGTCAACCACTGGCTTATGTTGCGCTAAACAATCCATCCCGAAGATTACATCAAACTCCTTTAGATCTATCACTATCAGATCTGCAGGTAAGTTTACGTCTCCAATCCTTACCAAACTCCCCTTTCTAACATTATTCACTATTACACCTCCTCCCATAGGCAAATGAACCGTCAAATTATATCCTAGAGGGCTATTCTCACCAGGTATTTTAGATACAAATTCTGAAGATATATATGAATGCGTAGAGCCAAGGTCAATTAAAACATATGGCTCAATATCAAATAATAAGATCGTACCTGATATCATGTTATTTGAGGCTGGAGCTTCTTCCCTCGTCATATTATATATTCTTGCTTGGGTTTGTCTATGAGTTTCTTATGCTCCCGGTCCCCTCGTACTCCCATCAATAGTATGGCTACCATCTCTATTATCAGTGCCTCTGCCACTGCCTTTGCCTCTACCTCTCTCAGCTCCACGAGCACTGCTCCGTATACTGCTTTTGACTTTGAGTCCCACTGGCTGAACCTCCATCCATACCTGCAGTACCAGTAGTCTGGCTGGGACAATCTCTAGACATGTGTCCCCTACCCCCGCAGTTATAGCAAATCTTAGGTATAGCACCAGGTCCCCAACATGTTCTCATATGTCGTCTTCCACAAGTAGGACAACTCGGTATAAAGGGTAGCCCCCTTCCATAACTCTGTCCAGCTCCTCTACCTGATCTAATAGAAGGCAAACTAGATGAACTGCGTTCTACTGATCCCCTGTTAAAGCCCACTGATCCACCAAATCTCGATCCACTACCTCCTTGAAAAGCGGAACCACTACGTGCGAAACTTCCACCCTGCTGAAAATGAACGGCCGGTGCCCCTCTTGGTCAATCTACGGACTCTCCTATTGTATATGTTGACTTTGTTTCCTCTTCTCCTTTCTTTTTCTCTTGAGTCACTGCCTCTTCCATCCGAACTTCTGACTCAATGAGAGTTTTAAAGTTCGTAATTCTGACTGCAAGGCCCTTCCTAATCTCAGGTCGTAACCCTTGTTCAAATCGATAACATCGGTCCTCCTGTGTCGCTACTGCTTCCGATGCATACTTGGCTAATGCAGCAAAATGAATCTCATACTCTGCCACTATCTGATCATCCCCTTGTTCTAAGCTCAGAAACTCCATCTTCTTCTTATCTTGGTACATCTTAGGTCTGTATTTATCATCAAACTCTTTCTGAAATTCGACCCAAGTTATCTCTCGTGGCTCATATGCCCTTTTTACCGACCTCCACCAAATCAACACATTCCCCGAGAATAAGGAAACAACATACTTAAATCGATTTTCTGGAGTACATTTCACCAAGTTCATCACATCTTCGGTCTTTTCCCACCATTTTTTTCAGCAACCTTTGGGTCTAGGGTACCTCAAATTCCGTAGCTCCCATATTTCTAATCCTCTCATAATTACGGTCAACTATACGAACCGCTTGTGTTCTCACTGGGGCTGGTACATGTGCCTATGCAAGAAACTGTGCTTGAGCTTGGGCCTAGGCCTGCGAGGCCATCTGGAGGATCTGTGCATACTCTGGTGGTAACCTTACCGCTGGAGCACCACCAGGAGGAATTGGAGCATTGACACCAACACCCTCTTGACCTATCCCAACTCCACCTGCACTTGCAGGTGCAACGGAGCCCTCCGCGGACTCCACTGACTCTTTTCTTCTAGCTACTAGGTCAGCACGTTCACCTTGAGAAGCCATCCTACATTAAGCAATTTAATCGTTAAACACATCCCATAGTCAACTTATCACCCTAGAAACGTAGACCTGCTCTGATCCTACCCAATGTGACACCTCCTACGTAACTACACTGTATTATCACCAATTATATATCCCACCTACATACAACCTATCTTATAAGAGATTTCTACTTAAAATGAATAAAATCAATCTTATTATAACATGTAACATATATATATATATATGATAATGATAGACGTCGTCAAAAGTTTATATCTACTAAGTCACAGGTATACTCCTGTAAATAACTCCAAAAGAAATGCTTCAACTACTACAGAACTTGAAACGCAAACCCGACCAAAGACTATGATCACATAGCTATTACTTTTGCCTTCAGGTGTCACGGCTGACCCACCTATGTAGATCCATGCACGTCTTCAAAGTTGCTATAGCTAGTCACCTTGATCTATCTCCTGAAAATGTTGGCAAGGGATGAGCTGCCTACTCAATAAATATAGTTAATTAACTTATACATATACACGCACATACATAATAAAACGAGTATCATGCAATACAACAAATATAAGAAATAACATATACCAACAATCATATATCAAATACACATAATACTCGACTTTATTGTTTATTTCCTTAGGGCCCTGCTTACCCATGCTGGATTGCATCACTCAATGGTCTATGCCGGCTATCATCCCCTCAATCATAATATCTCTTTTTGTTTTCTCGGTACCATACAACACACAGCTCATATGATATCCCTTCATCACTGATACCACACAGCACACCTTGTATGATATCCCATCATCCATCATATCACACAGCACACAGCTCGTATGATATGTTACATCATCTCCCTTGATCAATGATAGCACACAGCTCGTCATTAATCATATCACCATAAGCCATTGTAGTATGCCCCCCGGTTAGGTAAGCCATCACTTATCTTCATTCAACAATCAAATCCCCATCAATCACTTCAACGTTCAATTTCATTTAAGAATCACATATAGTACACACAATTGCCCATCTAACTTCCATGCACCATAATCACATATAATCACTTAATGACAACTTCACAGTATAACAAGTAATCCAGAGAAATAGCCAACAAGTCATAATTTCGTATACAACACAAGAATATATTTCCATATATATAAACATATATAATATATATTAATTCAATTAACTATACTTACCTCCAACTCAAAAAATCTCGTTAATAGGAGAAACTGCTCAGTCATCTACTTTATCTTCACGTCCTATAGTAGGATATAATATATATTATTAATATATCAAAACTATTGTAAATTTTGAATAAAAATTACTAATTAATATTTCATTTATATTGAAAAATTCAACCCTCTGTCCCTTTTTCGTCTAAATATTAGATACTATAAACTTTCCCGGTATATATCTAATTTATCTATTAACTCATAAAAACTTATGCTATCAAACCCCTCATGTTTTTATAATCATCGTCCTCTATAACATCCCCAAATAAAATTACTACACATATCACATATTTCTTTTTAATAAATATAATATTCTCAAATGTAATTTTCTAATATTTCTCAAATATAATTTGTACTATTCCTATTAATTTCTAACAATTTTTCACTATAATAATAATATTTAAACACTAATATATACAATTATGTATTTTGTTAATAAACCCGATCAATTTGAATAGTCCATTATAACAACTACTAAATCTAGTAGGTTATATAATTTTAAGTTATTAGCTATAATATTCCAGTCCAATTAAATATATACCCGAACAGTAATTTATATAAATAATCAAATTCAATAAATTTTTTGGTTAAATAGTAAATCAAATAGTACAAATCAAATTTAATAAATGCACTAATTTAAAACTATTAATATAATAATTAATTTATAATTTATAGTAAAAAAATACTAACCTATTTCCGTCCGAAGTTTGCACATTTGATTGTGTGTGTAATGTTTAAATGTGTATGTTTTGTTTTTTAAATAGTAAGTTAGCTATACATATATTTTAATATATGAGGGTAGAATTGATAGGCAGCCACGTGCTGCGCTGAAATGAGATTTTGTATTTTTTTTATTAAAATTATAATTTGATCCCTAACTTCTATATATTTATGTATTGACCACAAATATTTAATAAAGCTCCAATTTAGTCCCTTCAAGTTTTAATATATTTATAAGCTCAACCAATAATAATTAAATTGGATTTTCTTAATAATTATTAATTAGTCTCTCAATTAAGTATAAATATTTATGGACGTCACAAGTCCGGTCAATTCGATTATAATCCAAAAGACATAAGGAGAAGCAATGTTGGACATTGGATTGAATCGATGGCTTGGAGTCGTATGATTAGACATGGAATTCAAACTATGTTTGAAACTCTATGTAACTGGGATATTCATTTTGATGAGTTCATACGAGGTATGACTCGATCAGTAACGAGCTTCAGGGTTAGTGGGAGTTTAGTTGTGTTCCTAATGTTTAAAGTATGTAGCGTCTTATTCATTTGGAATGAAGTTAAGATGCTAGGAAACACTGAGCACGTACGTTGTTCAGGAAATTCTCCATGAAAGGAATTGGATTCCTATATATAGGGTTAAGCTGTCCAAAACTCAGTTACGGTTGACTGGTGAGGAAGCTTAGATGTTTGGCATCCCCTACATCTTTGTCGTAGGCAGGATGAGTATGTTGTTTGGTGCATCAGACCTAATTTTGTGTATGTTTTGGGCATAACGACGAACATCGGGTGTGTACCAAAGAGTCAATAGACTACTGTTGAGAACAATCTTTAATACTTGAATAAGGATTGAAGAAGTGTTCTTAATGCACGTTCTATGGAGAGTTGATTTTGAAAGGCTATAGCGATACTAGCTTCCAGCATCATGTGAATAATATCTCGTCTTAGTATGAACATATACTCAGGCTTAATGGTAAGGTGGTGGCTTGGAAAGGTTTCAAGCAGGATACCACGACGGGCCATGAAAGTTGAATGTATGGCAACTTTAGAAGTTGCTCTGTAAAGTGTTTTGGATGAAAAAAACATATCCAATGGTTGGGTGTGGTGCCTAGCACGGTCAAGCCAGTAGTTACCTTATAGGATAACAACATGGCTATAGCACAAACTAAAGGACCGAGATCTCATCACGGATCCAGGAAAATTCTTAGAAAGTACCATCTGCTTGGAGCAATGGTATGAAGAGATAATGTGTGGTTGGACACCATCATCTTGACAGAAATAAGGTAGACCCGTGAGACCGAGCCGGATATCGCATATTACTCATGCTCAGTAAGTCTGAGCGACATGGGTGATTGGCTTTAGGTCAAGTGGGAGATTGTTAGAATAGGTGACAAGAAAGCCAATTTGATAGGCAGTTTTGCGTACTATTTAGCAATCTTTATTAAAGTAATATTGACTTGATAAATATAGTAAGTATTCATCCGTGGCACTATATGTTTGTTGTGCTTACTTATTACGTTAAACGGCGTTTTAACGTCAAAACAAATGCCCATAGACCAATTGGATAACCATGTAGATGGGTTGTGCATTGGATGACAGCAATGAAACCAACTTTTGAGGGTTGGTCTGAAATGTTCCAAGTCGAAGACCTCGAGATAGGGCAACGAGGTTCCTATAGAGACTTGCACTAAGGAGTGCATTCATTGGATGAGTGTCGTGTTTCATCGGCAACAAACGTTGGACGTCTATGCAATATTAGTGGGTTAGTTGACAAGAGTGTTAGCTGACTGAACTGACTTGCGGGAATCATCATATGGAAGCCTTGGAGGCTTGGTCGGTATGACTTGAATTCACGGCTTCGATAGTACGAGATTAGTCCTCGAACTTGAGGAATCATGGCAGTCACATGCATATGAAGGTTGTATCTAGGGTCTCGCAAGAGATGTCCGTATCTAGGATATGTTCATCAGAAGCCTTATCCAGTGCAGTCGGAATATCTATTGAGGACGGTGGATTTCAAGATAGGATCCGTCACCTATCAGTATATGACAGTCGAGTCTCGTATGCGCTTTGAGAAAGTTTAAGCTCCTTAGGTCTGTGGCCACAGCGATTGGTCGAGTAGGGAATGCTTTCCTACGTCGATCAATAGAGCCAATGTGTCTCGAGTTATTAAGCATAATTTTTCTGGTCCAGAATGGGAACCGACGCCCAATTCCATGCCCTAAACTTAGACTGGGAGACGGATGATGGAAGGACCGTAGTATGGAACTCAGGAGCCTAATGTTCATGCCAATATTCACCTAGTCTCTAGTGCCATGGAACGTTACTAGACGGCCACCCATGGTGACGGGCGTTTTCCAATTAATGGTTAATTGGAAAATAATTAATTAAATTGGATTTAATTGACCAATTGTGTTGGACACAAGCCCAAGTCTAGCTGAGGGTGAACCTAATAAGTCACACACAAATCACTATAGGGTTGGTGGAATTAGTTCAGAATTAATTCTACAAGACGCGAATTAATTTAATTGAATTAAATTAATTCAAGGAGAAAATAAATGATTGGATCATTTATTAGGAAATCCATTTGATGGATGGTCCAATAATTAATTAATCGGATTAGTTAATTGTTGGATTAAGAACCTTTAAAGTAATTGGATTAATTTATCGATTTTGATTTAATTAATTGATTGCATCAATTAATTAGTGTTTGAGTTTATATTTATTTAATTGGATTAAAGAAACTTCTGGATTTCAAGAAGATTTAAAATTAATTGAATTAATTTGGAACCTATAGATCTTAGTTGGTCTTGATTTGATTTGCTTAAATCAAAATTAGTCAAAATTGGTCCATGACTTGAAGTCCAAGCTCTAGAGGTTGGAGCAAGTTGAGGAGGAGTTACTCCTCCACATATGAAGGCCATGATGGTTCATGGAGAGAATAGTGTGCATGTGTGTGTAGAGGTTACCTTGGAGGTAACTTATGTTTTGAATTGTGAATACATGGAAAAACATACAACACAAAAAGACTCATCATGCTTGCACGAAATTTTCAGCCCAAAAATACTCAAAAATCTCTGCAAATTTTCTTATTTTTGTGTTCATACCTTTTGGAAAAGATTGAACTAAAAATATTCTAAAAGGCACTAAACAATAGTGTTGTTTTGGAAGTGTTCCTTCTTCATTTCTCTATTTCTATCTAGCAATAGATTAGACTATTTCTCCATATTATGGTGTGGACAATACTTAGAGGAGTTTTACATTGAATTCTCAAGTGAACGGAAGGAGAAACGAAAATGGAACAACGCACGTATCGGTTCTATGTGTAGTGATCAAAGGTTGGTTTTCTTTACATTTTCATGTACCTTTGTTCATATCTTTCAAGCCACATGTCCTACATAATTTTCCTCTTTAATCTATGCTTTGATATACACCAAACGCCTGAAAACTTCAAAGGGAACCACCCCTTTGAATCCGTGTAAAATTATGCCTTAAAATTACATTTTTACGCTTTCGTTGCGTTTTCGGACCGTACCCGATTCTTTCAGTAAAGTTGTGGTAAACTCGAACACTTATTTTGTATTATCTCTTTATCTTAATTTAAAGAGATAATACATTAAATATTTGGGCAGACATGATTGGCTGATTTTGATATTACCACTTTAATTTTTTTTATTTTTCAAAGAGATAATATAACAAATATTTGTCTTGATTTGATTGACCGAAACACCTCAATTTGCCACTTTTCAGCTATTAATTTAATGAAGAAATATATATTAAAATATCAATCAAATTAATTATTTATATTTGAAATTAATTTAGTAAATTTCAAAATATAAATAGAAAAATATTATAATTGATAACATATATTTTCACTTGTCATCGTTTGATTGGGACGCAAAATTAATTTGTCTACAAATGCCCCCTCGACACTCGTTTACGAGCATATGCTTGAACATGTTATTTCTTTGAAGTGAATGATTCACGAAAATATAGACAATTTAAATTGACCGCTATTTGTGTTAAGCTGGCCAATTCTTCCATGAATAACATATCAAGATAAGCCCATTATTTTTTTTCTTTGTGAATTATTTGGGCCAAGGAAAAGGTTGGGCCACATCCACTTTAACCAATTGATTTTGGACCCATAAAGCGTTTTAGAGAATTCAAAGTGGTAGCATCACCTGGAAGCTTGCACTTCTTCAAACCAATCTGACGCTGCAGAACAATCCTTCGATGAAGAGAATTCTGAATGTATGTAAACTCCATCTCTGGCTCAACTCTAGTAAGAGCGAAATAAAAATGTTCCGGTGTGGTTCAAGCTCCTTTTGGGTTAAGGAGTTTTAATTGGACTTAAATCCTAATTATTCTTGGACTAAACACTTCAATTGAACATGTATATTAAGAGCTTAATCCAACATCAATTAATCATTGAGAAAATCGATTATTGACAGATTTGATAGCCTATTTTTTTTCTTCTTCAATTTTCTTGTATGCGCATAAGGTGTTTGTGATAATGTCTCTATAAATTTCTGCAGCATTTTTGTTTGACGAGAAGCTCTGGGCTCGAATTTTCATCTCGAATCTTTGATCATATGTTTGCAGCGACTCGTCTTACGATTTGAAGCAATTTCGAGGTATTTTACACCAATTATTTTGCACCAACAGAATTTAATTTGAGGGATGCCTGTGAATTTTTTTTTTTTTTGATTCACTCCTGCAATTATGTACACTATTTTGATTATGAAAAGATGTTCTGATTTCTTGAACTAGAGATGCTTATGTGAGTTCTCTTTTGGGCCGACCAGAGCCCAACTTCAATTAATGTATGTTTAGTCTGGAATGCATTGATGAGATAAAGCTTTGTGACATGTCTTAAGTGTATTATAGCATAGAGCATATACACACCATGTGAGTATCAATATAATCCCAACATGACTTCGGCCTAGCCCAACGAAAATAACGAGCTGATTGCCTTTTTTCGTTCGGGTGTAGTGATTTCAACAGCTACCATTGAGTGTGTTTTTATCTCTTTTTACTGAATCAATTGAATTCTTCACTTGAGCTTATTTGAGGTGACCTAGTCATTATCACCAAAGCACCCTAGGTAGAATAACTCTCCCCTTTTTCCACTTTGTGATTTATTTGAGTTTTCCTTAATTACTCGATTAAATATATTTCCTTTTCACTTTGGTAGGTTACAACATGTTTTACTTTAAAGACGAGTCTTTTTCCTCCAATCAACAAAGTTTGGTAATTCTTGACGTTGAAAGTCAACCTATGGAGAAAGGGACAATTTTGATAACTCATGCTCCTCTTATTAGTCGATACACGAAGCAATGACCGAGATTGACGCCATCCACTTCACACGGAGCATTGGTCTCAATAATTTTTATTGAGCAATGACCGAGATTGACGCCATCCACTTCCAAGGTGTGGTCTTTGCAAGTGACTCATCACCGTTGTTCTGACGAACCAAGTTTTCTATCAACGTTAGGCCGCTGCATCATTGAAGGGAAAGCCAAGTGGGGCGACAAAATTCACTTTACCAGTGAGCTCCACTACATCAAAGGATTTTGGGAGTGGACGGAAGACGTAATCAGCCAGTGCGAGCACATGTTAGTTGCAACTCAAGTATATGATATCGTGTACGCCTCATTTTTTCACTTACGATCGCAATTACGACATTATCAAGGCATTTTGTGAAGCGTGGTGCCCATCCACTAATACTCTTTTGACATCCTTCAGAGAGTTGCCTATCTCGTTCTGGGAAATGCATGCCCTTGCCGGACTTCCTATAGCTGGACTCCTTTACGATGAAGTCGTTCCAAGTGCCATGGACCTTAACAGTGTTGACGAGACGGAACGAAGGCTTGTGCCTCGTTCTTGCAAATTCCTGCTCCACGCTTACCAGTTGCTTCGAAAGAGTAGTAACGATGGTCAATTCTCTAAGTTCCTGTCGACAAGTGGATCAAATTTTAGTTTAGAAAAGCCACGAGGTATTGTGAGCCCCTTCCATGTAAAGAGAAGAAGACAATTCGTCCTAAGTCAATTCACAACCCTTTCAGAACCGTTGGGGTACATGACAAGTAGTCCACGGCGGACGAGGCGTTGTTCTCGAATCTTGGTATCGAGGGAAGCTTAAAGGAAGAGACTTTCTTGGCGGCCTACTTGACGTGTTGGCTTTGTACCTTTGCTCTTCCCGTTTAAGACGTTGGTTCAATATGTCCAAGTCAAAATGGCAAGTGCCACGGCAGCCGGTCGAAGGGTTGGTCTTGTTGTCCCTGTCTTGGCTAGCATCCACAAAGATTTAAATAAGATCTCTAACTCCTCAAGGCCAACTCACGTACATTCTCCATGTCCAATTCACTTTGTTTACAGTTGGATAGCTTATTATTTCAAGACGCATTATCAAATTGTGCAAAGTGTTCGTGGGCCAAGATGACGCTCTTCTTAGGAGAAGGAGGTGCGAAATACTACGATCCGCAAACGCGAGAAGGCGGCTTCACAGAGATGACTTTATCTCTTGGACTTGCAACATGATTGTGAAGGATAAGGATTTTCATTCACAGACAACGGACACGCCACAGAATCTGAAGAAACCTATTTTATGACCGTTTGTTCGAACTATCTTCCTCTGTGGCAACACCATCATTTTGTTGTCAATCCCTATAGCCCACATCGCTTCGGTCGTCAATTTGGTTTCTATCAAGAAGTCCCGGGGATTCTTTCGCAAGACGTTCGCAAGGCCTCTTTAGAAGGTGGATCCGTTATTGGAATTTGTGGATTTTGTCCAAGACCATGGAGAAAGTGTGGTTTTCTTCCATACCCCCAAGTATGAAGAAGTTCTTCTCTGAGGCGTACAAAAAGTGGTGAGCCAAAGATCATGGTGGCTACCTTGAAGAAAATGTGGCGAGGTTGCTTGCCTAAAGCCCAAGTCAAGTTTCTCCCAAGGGCAAGGAGTGTGTTGAAGGAGTTGCCCAAGATCAACCTCGCGAGTAGGCTAGCTCTCCTCCCAAGCGTAATTCTCAAGTGGTCGAACCCCTTGAAGTGAATAAGAAGAAAGACATTTCCAATTCTTTGGAAGTAAGTGGGAGTAGCAACCCTAATCTTCATTGAAAGAGGCTGAAGAGGAATTCAAGCCAACAAACATTGACGTTGATGGTGAGGGCTCAAGTCATAAACCATCGATATTGAATTTTGCCAAGGAGGTTATTTTTCTTACCCATTTTCCTTTTTCTATTTTTCTTTGAATAAGATCTTCTCTTGTTTCAAACTCAAGTAGACTCATTGTTGTAGCTAGAAGATGAAGTCTTTGTGATCGAAGATGATGAGACTTCTCAAGATAGTCAAAGATCGACTTTTGGGTCTAACTTGGAATGGGGCTTAAGAGAAAACAAACTTCTTGTCGTGCCGCGGTGTCGGTATTTGAAGGCGAGAGGTCTGTTCTTAATCATCAAAAGGAGTTCTTTCAAAAGCTGTGGAGTGATCTCCTCGTGAAGATATCAAACAATCCAATCGACTTCACCTCCTTAATCAAAGAGGATGTTTACTTCGTTCTTGAATCCATGAAGAGCTTTCAGAAGTTTGACATCTCAAATGTGGAAGAATCAATCAACATGTTCTTCACCAAAGTTTCTACTTATGATGAAGCAAGATCATCGTCTTCTGAAAGGTTATCCAAAGGTCTTCTCGAGCGACAATTAAAGGAAGCCAACAATCATCTTCAAGATACTTGAACAAAAGAGATTGAAGAGGCTTCCAAGGCCCAATCCACTACGGACAAGTCGAAGCGTGTTGAGAAGGAGCTTATGGATTTGAAGGAACAAAGGATAAACATGTGTGCTACTCTTAAGGGAGAAAAACAACTTTTTTATAATTCTCAAGTTGGAGTTCCTGAAATTGTGAAAGAAATTACAGCGCTTAAAAGTGCCGCCCCCCTCAATGATGAAATGGTTGTGAGTTTGGAGGCTTCAAGAACAAATTTGAAAGTCCTAAAGGAAGAGCTGAAGGACTTGAGTCCATTTTCCTGAGATCTGCTTAGGATATTTTATTTTGTTGTATTTGATTCTTTTTTTTTTGTTTGAAGTCACGAACTCCAATGTTTTTTTAGATTACGTAAGAGAAGTTTTTTTTCTTTTTTTTCTATCTTGACATCTTGAGCATGTTATGAATACTTCCCATCTCGATGAATTCATATGGGAAATAAAGTTCATCTAAATGTTATGACTGAACTTGGAATATCTATGCTGCCTACGTACCTCATCAAGAGGATCAAGTCAATACATAGTTCACGAGTACAAAATATTTGTTTGGAGAGGGAGGGTCGTCCACAGTTTATACTCATACTGGCTAGGAGTTTTATTCTTTCTTGTCTTTTGTTTTCTTTTTTTTCTTTTTCTTTTATTTGTTTTTCCTTTTTTTTTTTTTTTTTTTTCAGGCGTGGTATCGCTTCAAGAACTTCTCATTTATCAAGCCTATCTTTTTAAGCCGTCTTCAGCATTCTGTTCTTCAACCTCATCATTTCCTATTAAAGGGATGTAGTAAGCTTGGGTAATGTCTTCTTCAACACCACTACTAACCTAATTAGATGATGCTACACTTTTCCTACCATCTTTATCCCTGCACTGAGCTTGCGTGGAGATTGTAGTTTGTGCTTTGACCTTCAAGCATCTACCGTATGTTATAGTCAAGGTCGTATGGCTTCTCATTCTTGAAGGAATCAAGGTTCTGAGTTTTTGTGTATATGAGTTCTTGATGTTTTTCTTCTTATGTGTGGCTATCATGAACATACATTTCTTTTGATACACCACTCTTTTTGTATGGACCAAGCCTATCGAAGACAGATCATTTGTTGGTTTCTACATGCATCATTCTTTTATGTGGGCCAAGTATGTGGAAGACAGATTCTCGTGGGTTTTCTTCCCTTTTGTCATCCTTAGTTGAATAGCACTCTTCGGTGACATAATTAATGTTGACTCTCTTTATGGCGATGCGGATAGGCTTGAGGGAATAAACCAAGACCTATTGGGGAATCTTGAGTTGTATGTCGCTTTTCTTTCAACATCATTTGGGTGGCATTTAGTCCATGTACTTGTTTACCACTGCCCTTCGTGGAAAATTTTTCTAAAGTAACCCCTTCTTGTGGCTTATATCTAGCTTTGACAAGGAGTTCGCATGCTTTGGAGTCGAAACCTTTTTCAATTTCTTGCCGTGATGTCTCTACATGCTCTATTTCAGGCCCTTGAGTTGGTTGCACGAACCCTTTGAGTGGTTGAACCTTCTTTGCATCAAGATTTGTTAGTGGAAGCACCAACTCTTTTAATAAGTCAAGTCCTAGGAAAGAGGATTTTTCTTTTAGATCAATTTCACTAGCGTTTGTTGAAGAGGTTACTTTGTTTTTACTTTCTTCATCTTGACTGATTTTTTCTTTGGATTTCTCGATGGATGAGTCTTGTTTAGCTTTTGTACTCCCGAGATAGTATCTATCATCGGCAAAATGAGACTCGGCTTCGGTGAATGGTTTATCATCAACAAGAACTTTCTTCACAATGTCATCTCTTGAATATTTGAAGCATTAGTTCCAAGTAGAAGGAACCACGCCATTCTCATGTAGCCAAGTCGGCCGAGAAGCATGTTGTATGATGTCTTGGCATCTATGACATAGAACAGTGCGGTTGACGACATATCCTCTATCAGCAAGTTTATTCTTATGATGCCGAGAGCTCTTTGCTCCCCTTGGTTGAAACCTTGGATCATCATACGACTATTTGTTAATTCGTCCATGGGAATCCCCAACTCATTCATTGTGCGTAATGGTAGGATGTTGACTGCAGAACCCCCATCAATTAATACGCGGTTGACTTTTTGCTCATGTGCATAACAAATTACAAACAATGGTATGTTATGCGGCTTGGAGCCAAGTAGCAGATCTTCATCAGTAAAGGTCATTGCTGACATGCATTCACCCGCATCAGAGAAATCTTTCCTTTCGAGTAGGTCATCATCGTTGCTTGTAGTGTTATTCCTATGCGTGGTATTGCATGAAGCTTTTCCACTATCAACAGATCTGCACTTGGCTGTCACCAGATTTTCTGCCGCATAATCTTCTTCAAGAGAGATTTTACCTTGGCAAGCTAATTGCATAAACCTTGTCCTTGAACACGAAGCAATCTTGTATTGAATGTCAAACTAAACAATAATATTGCAGTCCTTTAGGTCATCTATTCGTTCGTACTTCTTCAAGTGAAGCGTACTTCTTCAGGTTGCTTCACTTCGGGCAAGTCGATGAGGTTAGCCTCTAACAAGTCATCAAATATTCTGGGGACATCGGAATCAAGGAATGGATATTGCTTTGCCTGCATTTCCTTCAAGGTTAATTTTCTTTCCGGTCGTTCATAGGGACCATTGTTCTTTGAGATGCTATCATTATTTGTCTTGCTTTGGAGTTTTAAGGGTACCACATTTACTGCCATGGATTCCTTATCTATAGCTTCCGACTAAGATTTGCCCCACTTCTTGACTTCTTGACTTCTTATTTTTCTTTGGTTCTGCGGGGTTCTTGGACAGGTGGTCCTTCTGCTCCACTGGCCGCCATACTTAATTCCATATCATGTGCTCGAGTGGTTAAATCTTCGACTGATCTGGGTAAGATTCCTTGGAGAATATACCGAAGACCCCACATCTCTAAATGCACATCTCAATAGCGGAAGCTTCAAATAACCGATCTTTGCATTTAAGGCTCAGATTCCTCCACCTATTGACATAATCGATAACTGGCCCATCCTTCCATTGGCGGGAATTGTAAGCTCAACATGCTAACAGTCCACCTAGTGCTATTGAATCGATTGATAAATTCTTGCTCTAATTGTTCTCATCCATCAATTGAACTAGCCTCCAAGTCAGTGTACCAGTTAAATGCATTCCTTTTCAGTGATCGGACGAACTGCTTGATCAAGTGATCCCCATATGTTCCAACGTTGTTGCACATTTTGATGAAGTGAGCGACATGCTGCTTAAGATTGCCTTTACCATCAAATTGTTGGAACTTTGGTGGTTAGCAGCCCATCAACATCTTTAATCTGTCAATTCTTGGAGTGTAGGACTTGGAGTAAGTAAAGGATGACCTTGAGCTTTCCTCAATCTTGCTCCTGATGGTCCCTTCGATGAATTCTTTAGTTGGTCTATAGGAATTAATCCATCGGACGAGACTTGAAGCTCTTTTGCAGGTTTATCTTTCTCGATATACTGATGTTTTGTGCATACTTCTGCTTCATCATGAGCCTCAACTTGTTTTCTGGAAATCTAACTTGTCACAACGTTGTCTGGCTTGTTGATCAACCTAGCAATTTGGGCATTTTGATCCTGAACATGCTTTGTGAGTCCCTCGATAGCTCTTGTCAGACTTGCAATTTGCTCTTCTAAGGTTGTGGCATTTGTCACCATGACTAGGGTCACATTCATTGTGAAGGAGTAGCTAGACACGGAGTGAGGAGAGGACGGAGGAGATTTATCTTCGTCATCTTTGCTTGCATGGCTAGGTACGAAGACGTCCTTCTAAGTGGACTCAATGGGAGGAGTCATCTGGTAAGATTTTTTGAGTTTCTTTGACATGATCCTCGTAGTGATATCGATACTCTTGGTACTTGAGCTTGAAGACTTCGATGTGGTGAGTTTAGAATTCACCGTCTTCACAGCTTTTCCTTGAGTCCATCGAAATACTTCAGACTTTGTTGAAGGGAAGAGATGAGAGGTAGACAGGTCCAGTCAGGTGTGCCAATATTTGTAAGCAGATTTTTGTGTTCCTAAATTTAACGAAACAAGAAAATAGTACAAATAAGTTTCTTGAATTGATTTGAGTATTTGTGGGTGCAAATTCTCTACTTGAAACCTCTGATTCTCATCTTCAAGAACGCGATCTTTGATTTCGGCAACTTCGAAGGTGAAACTTGACGTGTGATCTCCTCTGACGTTGACTTTGAATAACATTAATTCAGGGTCGGTGACTTGTTCCCAAATTAAACGCTATTAATTTGGAGATATTTGATTTGAATTTGGAATAATTTTTGGTGGATTTGAGACTTTGATCTTCTGCCAAGGTGGACTTCTATCTTGATAACGTTAATTCGCCTGTCTTCGGACTTCTTTTCGAATTAAATGCTGACTTTGGGTAATTTTCGTGACGAACGTCTTGAATCTTGTCTTAAACGCCGTGGATCTTCCTAGATTTGCGCTTGAGAGGATTTTGGGATTTCTTAAATGCTCTCTTACTTGTATCTTCAATTGTATGTGTGTGTGTGTGTGTCTTTGAATGAGTTCCAAGGACTGCTTTATATAGCGGTCAAAGAGGTAAAGTTGTGGTAAACTTGAACACTTATTTTGTATTATCTCTTTATTTTAATTTAAAGATATAATACATTAAATATTTGGGAAGACATAATTGGTCAATCTTGATATTATCTCTTTAAATTTTGTATTTTTCAAAGAGATAATATAAAAAATTATTTATCTTGATTTCATTGGCCGAAACACCTCAATTTGCCACTTGTCGGTCGTTAATTTGATGAAGAAATATATATTAAAGTATTAATTAAAATA
Source organism: Sesamum alatum (assembly GCA_034509735.1). Taxonomy (NCBI): domain Eukaryota; kingdom Viridiplantae; phylum Streptophyta; class Magnoliopsida; order Lamiales; family Pedaliaceae; genus Sesamum; species Sesamum alatum. The sequence continues at coordinate 13,893,504 of JACGWO010000008.1, forward strand.
ACTATTTATATTTGAAATTAATTTAGTAAATTCTAAAATATAAATAGACTAATATTATAACTGATAATATATATTTTTCACTTGTCGTTGTTTGGTTTGGTGCAAAATTCATTTGTCTACATACGCAATATATAATATCTATTGGAGTAAAATTCATAAAAGCATCTAATATTTATTGGAGTAAAATCATAAAAGCAACTCTTGATTAACGCTAAAATTGAAAACAATGAAAAGAATGTGAGTTAAACCCTAAATATAATTGCTTCGCCGGATGAAATTTGAAAACCTCACGATGTTAGGATTATATTAATTGGCTTGAAGCGGAATTCTACAATTGAAAAAGAAAAGAAAGAATGTCAATTCAAAAAATAAAAAATGTTAAATAGTTTGCAAAATCAAAATTTAGTTAAACATTCCAAGTAATTTTAACTATAAATAGGAAAATATATTGAAATGTATAAACACATTTACAAGAACTTCTATAGTATAAAACATGTGAAATTTCTAAAGTTGATGGCCAAGAACTTCAAAACAATACATTAATTATAGCATATATGTGATAAGAAAATAAAGCATGAATAAAATATAAGGTTCAAGTATTGGTACATAGCTAATATAATATTGACTTAACATGAATACTGAAAAAGCTACACAAGCATTTCTTACCAGGGAAAATCAAAATCATTGGCATGGTGAAAATCCAAACGATGAGAAAGCTTAGGATGAGGAAATATAATATAGTTGAGAACGAATTCACAAACTAAAATTTAACAGCACCTATAAGATAAAATTCTATTTGGGTGAGTAACATTATTGAAGATAGATTGATCTGGATGAGTTAAGATAAATACAAATTAAAGATAAATATGTATTTATCCAAAATTCTATCTCCAATATTATAAAACTAATTTAATTTGTATTTATCTTAAATAATTAATATTGAATGTAGCATATCCCTACATTTAAGCCTATATATTAGACAACAATTTCAAAGCATAGATATTTATTGAACCACTTAGCCTTAATGTTAGGCTTTTCAAAATTTTCGTGAGTGGTTTTGGAAATTTTTTTAGGTTTTGCCTTTGCTTTTTTCATTTTTATTTCTCTTTTGATTTTCTCTTTGATGGTGTTCACCTTTTGAAGGTATGTATTCAATCAAATTATAAATCTTATTTATCATTTCATTATATATTTACAGATTTTGTTTAATTTTTCTTTTTACTTCTTATATAATCAAAGTACGTCACTTCACTTTCTAATGAACTTTATACACTCTCAATTTTAGTTTGAAGTTTTTGGTAATCTTATCATAATATATGCTGTTGAGTTTGAAATCGTGCATTTCAATAGAAAAATATTAAACTGTAAATTGCTTATTATTTAATTGTAATCAATTTGAATTATGATTATCCTTTTGAGAAATGAAAATATCTTATTTGATGATTCGATGAAAGCAAAGAAAGAAAAAGTCGATTAACATTAGTAGTAGTTCACTTATTTATATAAGGTTCGTAATTTACTCTGAAATATATATATATGAGCTATAAATTAGAAAGTTCATGTTGAGTTTTCATGTGAATAGAACTTCATATTTTGTCCTCCAAAAATTACTATGGAGCATGGCTATCCTCTTATTATAGTGTTATACTGTATTTAGGCTTTTGCAAAAATGCATGGTAAACATTTGTTAAATTATCAGTTTTCTCGATAGTTCGTTTCTTTCTATTATTTGTTTGTATGTAAAGATTTTCATTCTTATGAACCTTCATGCGTGTGAACCTTTTTTCATTTTTCGATTAGACAGTCACACAGTAATTATGTTCCTGATTTTCTTTGTCATGTTAAATCAATTACTTTTTTTTAAATATAATTTGTTTCTAACTTTTTATTGAATTTTGTCATTTTATTTTATTTTATTTCTTTTTCTATTTTCTGATTTATATAATCTTTTCTAATCTATTTTGTTTCAAGAGGAAGGATGGGGATGGAAGATTGAGTTTCTCTCTTTTCTTTATATATAATGTTATATAATATTACTATATTCATAATATTTATAAATTATAATATAGTTTATACATTTTTGCACCATTTACTGAGTGTTTGATAACTTTTGAAAGCAAACTCTCTAACTATTAATTGCTGGTAGGTGAAAATTGAAAAACTCATAAAATAAGAAAAAATTCAAGGTATGTATCTTTTGTTGCTTTTATGTTTTCATGAATTTATGAAATACATGATTTTTTTAATTATTATCATTTTTTATTTATTTATATTCACTCCCTTGATTAGTTTGATTATTTTATTGATAGTTTTTTTGACAGATTTAGAGGTTGAATTTTGCATATACTTCTTTTTAGTAAGCTTTTATACTTTGTTGGTTTTCTAATTGTCAATAAATTATTTTATTTATTGAGTTTATTAATTATGTGATATATCATATATACGTTTCTCCCTCCCCACCCCCCCCCACCCACCCATGGGGCAAGGTTTTTCTTATTTTATGAGTTCTAACAACTTCTTCACTTGTGGGCATAGACAAGTTAATTCATAAATTTGAGTGAGTTTTCTTATGTTTCATTTATTAAATTCTAATATTTATTTCTCATTTAAGTATTTACTCTGATTTTTTTTTTACACTAGATTTTTTTATATATAACAGTATCATTCATTAAATTTTTATTTTATAGTTTAATTTTGTTATTCTTTTTCAAATATTATTTTATTTATTTATTTGTATGATTCTACTTAATCTGTCATATAATTTTTATTTTTGTTTAAATATTTATCACTTTGTATCTTTTTATCCAACAGTTTATATAAATATTATATTTTCATCCATTAAATTTTTATTTTATAATTTTTGTTGTTCTTTTTCAAATTTTAATTTTTTGTTTTTAGTAACATATTTATTTAGTGTAAATAGGTACATATTTTGATTAATATTATTTGTATAATTTTACTTAGTCTAGCATTTAATTAGTGTTTATTTTCTGTTTAAATATTTATCCTTTTGTATCTTCCACCAATTTCTTTATATATATATATATATATATATATTATAGTTTCATCTATTAAATTTTTGGTTTATAGTTTAATTTTGTTATTCTTTTTAATATTTCCATTTTTTAATATATTACAGTTTCATCCATTAAATATTGTTTTATAGTTAATGTTTTTTGTTTTTCAGATTTTAAAGTTTTTGTTCACTAATGACGTTTTACAAAATGTAAAAAACCACCAGATTTTAATTTTTATGTAGTTAGTTTCTCGAACTATCTAAATATGTTACTACTAAATCTATGATCATATCTTTACATTCACATGTAAATATATATTTTCACGTGTATGTAATTCGAGCTCTTTTTCTAAAAAATTCCACAGACTGTTGTTTGCATTTTGTTTTCTACTTTTATATATTTTACTTTAAAAAATTTGTAGACATGTGGAAATCATAATAAATAGAGAGGTTAATTGAATTTCTTAATATATCTTTAGTATTATTTTTATTTTTTATTTTGTGGTTTTACTTAAAAGATATACAATACTTTCTGTTGTTTTTGCCTTTTGTATTTTTTTAATTATTCTTTTTTTTTTTTTGCTTAAATAACATGATAAGGGTATGGTAGTAACTTATCAATTTTTAAGTTGAATTTAGCTCATTCATTTGATAAACAAGAAAATGTTATTTTGTGATTCACATTTTTTTAAAAGAAAAAATATATAACCTACATATTAGTAAGTTATTGCATTTAACTTCTTAGTTCACTTCAAAAGATTAGCTATAAAATAATTAACCTGAGTTTTCATGAAAATAAAGTTTTATATTTTATCTTTCAAAAAGATCACTGTAAGCCATACTATTCTTTATTTATATTTTACATGTTATATTGCTCCCAAAAATCTCAAAAATTGAATAGAGAGCAATATGATTTGCAAATTACTATCATTCTATACCATATCAATATGGTCCATTTTTTTAGCAATTATGACTTGTACATTTTAATCTATTTTGTAATTTAAGCTTCTGCATGCTTTAGCTTTTTCATTATTATAGCTTTTCTTTTAATGTGTTTTCTTCTCTCTTGCCGTGATAAATATTTGTTGTTTTAATTGTTGATATATTATTTTGCAATTCATTCTTTTGTTTGCACATTCAATTTTAATCTATTAAGATTTCTTTGCATCGATGGAATAATTTTTTATTCTTTCATGTCCGATAATAATGTTGCTATAGTTTTGTTTTAATTGAACTTAGATATTTCATTTTATTTTATTTTTTGGATCTTATTTACTTTATTAGACATGACCATTTACTCCTTATCTTCTTTTGTTCAATTTGATGAAATGATATTGAGATTTTGAAATTATTTTAAATTAAACTTTCTTTTTATCGCCCATCTTTTTTTCGTTCTTTTTTTCCTTTCAACATTCTTTCTTATAACTCATCATAAGTAAGTTTCTATTCTTGCTTAATATTTTATTTATTTTTAAATAAGTAAGATCATTTTAGATTAATTTATGTACATTAATAGAGTTAAATTCTTTACTTTTTATATTTTTATGTAAGACAGGATATATGTAAAAGATGATCTATATATTTAACAGAATGTCATAATTGTTGAAAGTAATCCTCATATAAATACAAATTTTGATAAATAGAAATATATATTGTACGTGTCGGAAGATGTCATTTCAATAACAATCAAAATAAATTAAAAAAATCAAAACTACCCATATTTAGAAATAAAAATTTATTTTGACGTAAAAGATTCATTTATAATGAAATATATTATAAAAACTTATTCTATTTAAATATATATATATATAACCGTGCATAGCATGGATTTTATGCTAGTATATATATATTTGAGTATGAATTTAATAATATATTAATATAGTATTAAAAATAATAATAATTTAGTACAAACTCTGTAGAAGATAAATTTAGTAGTTCCAATTTATAGTATGCAAAAAAAACGAATCATCCAAATGTCTTACAAATTAATATCTCATTAAAATGTTTGGATTATACGAAAAGATATTATTTTTCATCTCACCACTTAAACTCTATTCACTTTTAGTCTTATTGATTACAGATTTCTCATATTTAATCCTCCATATTTGAAAATTTCCTAAAATTTATATTTTCACACTCTTGTTAAAAGGTTAACAATTAAGTTATTAAAAGCTCACCATTGTAGGTTTATTATACATATAACATACAAATTGATTGTTTGTATGTATTGACGATTATGAGGTAATAATTTTTTTCATAGGTAAAAATGAATGAAATTTAAGTTGGTTACAAGCTTGTTAGGCGAAAAAGAAAGAGAGAGCTTATATGTGAAGCGTCATAAAGGAGTTAAATGACTATTCAGTTGCAAAAATTTTGGCATGTATTCACATGAAATATCAATAGTTATTAGAACTGCACAATAGACAATCCATTGTTAACGAATAATCCAAGATTTACATGCCAATATCACGAGCTAGACACAGACGAGGGTCTTCGACACATTCTGCTAGGGGATCTTCTAAACCATAAATAATAAACATGGTAGATGAACTAATGAGAATCCATTGCATTATTTTCAAGTGACACGGGATGGTATGCCCTCCAAGGAAAAATACTGCATTATAGTTGTACCTCTTCACTATTGATAGCCTTTGATTTTTTAACATTTCTCACGCATGTATATATATATATATATATATATATATATCTCCAATATATATAGGTTAAGAGCGCTCGTGGGTGATAACGGTGGTAATCAATCAACATTGATAGTATTTTCTTCTACTTTGATCGTGAATAGTAAATTATCTCATTCTGATATAATAATAGATTGTATTTGTATATATCATTGTTTTTGTTTAATTAATTATGATATTATTGAGTTTTATAGAAGCGTATTATATTTAAAATATAAAATACATACCTATATCTTTATTAAAAAATTAAATTAATCATTATAAAGGTTTAATCTAATGCTATAACTTGCAGGAAATAATGTTATTGTTGACAATCCATCAACCAATCATAGATCACCCCCTGCTCATATCGAAAACAATATCTAATTATAATATTTATCATAACATTTCTCAGTTTCTGACTTACAATGGCAACATGTACTCTATTCATTTTTTAGAACTTATGCAATACATTTTAAAAAATGGGATTAATTGATATAACTCTTAATCCAATATAATAATTTATCGGTAATAATGGTGGCAATCAACCAACCTTGATAAATTCGCCCTTGCTCACATTGTCAATAGTTAGTATTTCTTTTAATATCTATTATATTTTTCTCATTCAAATATGTATAGTTAATGTATATGGATTTGTTAATTACTAATATAACACAAAAATATAATGATACCTTCTTCAAGAGGGCTAACACGCAGGAGAAGAATCTATTAACAATGACGGAGACAATTTACAACTCCAACAGTACTCTACTCTATCATGTTGTGAAGGGTATAAATAAATAGCTTTTACCTCATATTTCTTTTATTTATTGTATATATAGATTATAATTTGGGGGCTTTCAGAAATATGGTGCAAGAAGTTTGCATTGACCTAGGAAAAGACTTACATACTGTCGTAAATATTGTAAAAAAAACAAACGAAACAAAAACTTCATAATTAAATAACACCATTGTTATATTATCACTATAAAATATCTTACCAAGTTTAGGTGGATACAAAAAAATATATTGCAGAGAGTTCATCTTACTTAGATAAACTACAATCCTCTGATTGGACTAGTTCGATCAATCCATGAGCATGGTATACTACAATTGGAATTTATGACGTGTATATGGGCTAAATAACAGATGCTACAATGTTACAAGGCAATTAATATGAAGTTCCATTGCACATAATTCTTCATTCAATCTCTATTGCTTAACATAAAATAGCGAAAGGCTTGACATATTATTTACTGTAACATATGCAGAAGATCAATAGACAAGACAATATTAATTCAGATGATGAAGTTTTAGTACCAAGCAGCATTCCTATGGAAAATAGCAATTCACGTGGGTATAATCTCACAAACCTTCACATGCTATCTTGGTGCAAGGTAATAATATATTTACTTTTTATCTTATTTTTTATTATGTCATATGTTTCATGATTACTTAATATTAGTTATTTAGATGCTATCTGTAGAAGACAAATAGAAGACAATTGTTTACATGTTGTCTTATGATTCTTATATTTTCACTACTAGAAGACAAATATACTATTGATAAAAAAAAGTTATTTACTAGATTGAGAATCCAATACCACAAAATATTTTTTGCAGTGTATTCAATTTGTCTATAGTAGTGAACCAAAGATTACGAATACTTTAGCTTATTGTTGAGGGTCTTAAATTTTCAACACAGCAAATGAAATTCGCAACCGGTTGAGAATCTTACAAGATGGTAACTCAGGAAACCTCTCTTCTATAGTTGAGGGTCTTAAAATTATGTTGGATAGTGAAAATCGTTATGTTCAAGTATTTCCTAATGTGAGAGATGCATTGCAGCACAACATTGGTTTGAATTTGAATGTACGTATCTTGCACTCAAAGAGCAATAGGCAATACATTCGACCAATTGCGTTAATTGTTGGAGATGATACTAAGGTTTTTGGATGGTGTGACATTATTTTTTGCAAAAATGATGGATAGTTGAAATGAATTAGTAAAACACACCCATCATATATACCACTTCAATATCCATTACTCCTTCCACATGGAACTTATAATTGGAGAATTGGTAACCCTTACAACACAAACTCAGAACAATCAAGAAATGGAAAAGTCTCCATGAGAGAGTTTTGGGCTTTTTGGTTCCAACATAGATAATCAAAAGAGAGTGATACTTTTATTTTGGATGGGGGTTTGTTCAACCAACTAGTTATTGATTGGATGAACAACAAAGGTTAAAATACATAAGATCACATCAAACTAAAATGCATGGATATTTGTATCAAGGTCTAGAAGATGTTGTCGTCACAGGGACCATAGATGCTGGTGCAATTGGAAGAAGCATTGTATTGTCATCATCTTTTACAGGAGGTTCATGTAATATGGAGCAACACTATCAAGATTCTATAGTCATATATAGTGCAATTGGAGCTCCCGACTTTTTCATTACATTTATATGTAATTCTAATTAGCCAAAAAATTCTCGAGATTTGCTAAGGCTCCTGATCAGCGTATAGAAGATAGACTAGACATCGTAGTAAGGATATTCAAAATGAAGCTGAAACAGTTGATGGAACACTTCAAGGAAAAAAAAAAGTTTTTTGAAATGTATTAGTAGGTATATCATAAATCTATAGGTTATCCTTTCATTTTATATATTCAAATGATTAAGTTCATTATTATTTTAAAATATTCAATGCAAATAGATATTCTTGTGATCGAATTTCATAATCGAGGACTAACTCAATCACACTTAACTTTGACCTTATCTGACCAAGATAGGCCTATCACTCCTGAAGACATTGATGGGTTTATATGTGTTGAAATTCCTAACAAGGATGCTGACTCTCTAGCTTATGAAACTCTTGACAGATGTATGATCCATGGACCATGTGTGCCATATAATCCAAATGCTTCATGCATAATAGATGGAAAGTATTCTAAACACTATCTAAAAAAAAAATTGTGATAACTACCATTAATGGAAATTGATTTGTGTCATAAGTAGATATGATCCCAAAAATATTGTGATGATTAAAGGGATGGAAATGACAACAGGTGGATTGCCCATACAACTGTGACCTCCTTGTGTTGTTTAACATGAACATAACTATCGAGAAATGTGCATCTTCAAAATTGATGAAGTATGTGTACATGTGTAAGGGCATTGATTGGGCTATAATTGTTATTGAAAATAATATTGAAAGGCCTCAAAATAATGAGTACAGGTACATGAATATTGATGAAATTAAACAGTATTTGGACTATCTTTATGTATAAGCTATTGAATCATATTGGAGAATTTACGAATTTTACCTGCAGAGACAGCCTAGTTGTTGAACTCTTACAATACCATTTGCAAAATCAGCAGTTTGTGGTATTCCGTTACGAAGATCATTTGTATAAAATTGACAATTGTGTATTCATGATACAATGTTAACTAAATGGTTTGAAACAAAAAAGAAGTATATGGAAGCAAGATCATTAATTTATGTAGAGTTTCCTACTGCTTGGGTTTGGAAGCAAGCTACAGAGCAGTGGGTCATGTGAAACTATAGTAATTTATTGATAGGTTACCTTATGCACATCCAAGTTTTGGAGAAAAATATATTTTGCGCATGCTACTCTATAAAGTTCACATAGCTCAATATTTTTAGCATTTTAGAACTTTTAATGGAATTATATATCCTACATTAAATAAGACTGTGCAACTCGTGGTTTGTTAGATGAGGATAATGAATTGCATGAAACATTATTTGAAGCATTAACTTGGGTATCCTCAGTGAATTCCGAAACATATTTCCTACCATGAAGTTTTCAAACATAACAAATTATGTTAACTCATGGGAACAACATTGGAGGCTATGATGGATGATTTGCAGCATATAGTTAGATGAGATTTTAATGGATACCATTATACATCTAACTGATGAAGAGTTGAAGGGTTGAATGCGTCAAGAAACTGAATGTATACTTAAGAGAAATTGAAAGTCACTTGCAGACTTTCCTCCTGTGTCCCAATCATCTTCCAGGTCCTTTGGCAACGTACACATAGACTTATAAGGAAAGAGCTTCAATATGATAGCACTATAGAAGAACAATCATTTCACTCATACATTTATGGCTTTGAATGACGATCACTTGAGAGTTTACAATACTATAATTGAAGCATACAAGAGGAAATGTGGTTGACTTTTTTTGTAAATGATAGTGGGGGAACTAGGAAGACGTATTTGTCAAAGATAATAACCACAAAATGCAAAATCTTTAAAAATTTGTCTTTTCAGTTGCATCATCTGGAATTGTAACATTGTGGTTACCAGGAACAAGGACAACACACTCATTTTTGAAGATTCCATCTGATTTGGATGAATGATCGCCTTGTCCTATCAACATAAAACTCTGATTTAGCTTAATGAATTCAAGAGGCATCATTGATAATTTGGGATGAGGCGCCCATCATGCATTGACATGGTTTTGAAGTAGTGAATAAGGCTCTAAAAGACCTATTAAAGGGAAAAAAAGAATTTTTCTGCTGATAAGCCTTTTGGTGGAAAATTATGCATCGTAGGTAGAGATTTTAAATATATATTGTATGTTGTAACTAAAGTTATGCGCGAGTCTATTGTTGCAGCCTCATTACACAAGTTAGAACTTGGGATCAATGTAAAATGATGCATCTAATTTCTTTAACCCTACAACCCCTTCTTTTATTCTTTTTTGTTTGTCTCCTACCCTCACCTAAAGCCCCATTACAACCCGGAAAAGACCCTTTGATTCTCACTTCAAACTCACTCCAAGCGGTGGAGATGTGATATAAGAGCAAGCCTATGGCAAAATCTCGTTAAAAGCTTGACTTGAGAGTTGTTGTTCATCCTTAAACACTTTGAGCGCATTGAGTGTATCCAAAGCGAGGGTGTTCACTCACTTTTCATTTTTGATTCCGAATGGATTGTTGAGATGGTTGTCATATCGTGTGGCCTGTGTGAATTGGTACTATGTAGTCTATCGTTTCTCTGTTGCAACTTGACAGTGAATTCATTTTGAAATGTTGGCATAAGTTGAAATTAGGTGTTATGTAGAAAGGGATATTCCTTTGAGAATGATTTCATTACATTGCTATATGCTTGAGGACAAACATGATCTAAGTGTGGGGGTATTTGATTGGGGGAAATTATACAACCTAAGCCTATGTTTTCACTCTCATTTTATCTCGATATAATGCTTGTTCTTGGGTATATTTGTGGTTTTTAGGAACTTTGGTGGGCAAAAATGGCAAGTGTAAGACAAGAGTCCAAACATAGAAAGAAGAGTCAATAATTCTGCAGAAATGACTACAAGTTAGCCCATGACCCACGGGCTACCAGAAATCCGATTTCAGAAGCGCAGGAAGCATAACCCGTGACCCACGGGTTATCAGACATTCGTTGGGCGGAAATTGGCAGACAAGTTGACCTACAAAAAAATGAGAATTCTGATTATAGGTCAACCAAAAAGAAGTCCTATTTCCTTTGTAATCCACCTTAGAGTCTTGGTTAGAATAGGACTAGAAAAGAAAAAGAGTTTCTATGTTAAATAGAGTCCTAGTCCTCTCCTTCCTCAACTAGGATTGTCCCTCTATATAAAGAAGGAGGGAGGAGAAGACTAGATTCGACTTGTTTTCCAGCAATTTTCTGCATCTTTTCTCTTGTGCTTTTGTTAGAATTAGGATGAACTAATTTTCTTTTTGTGCTAAGGCTTATGGAAAGCCTAATTGATACTATGTGTTAAATATTTTTCTGGGTTAATCTACCGTTATTTTCGCATATCCATGAGTTATTGTGTTTATTGCTATTATTTAAGAGCTTGATCACTTCTTAGATTTTCTTAATTATGTTAATGAACCGAGAGGGAATTTAGCATAATGGAAAGGATAAATCATGGTATGGATTGAATGATGTGTAGACATACACAGGCATGATCTATCTGGTTCCATAGGTTTTTCATGAATCTTAATGCATTATTATCACGAGTCTTGGAGAGGAGAGATCCCCTAATTTCTTGGTAGTAATAGGTTCGATATAGCTCGAGAGAGTATATTGGATTAAATTAGGAAAAACCTCAGTATGCGAAGATAATTGTTTGTGTGATTGATCAGTTAATATTAAATGCATCGTGTTGATTAGGTGGACCTATAGTCGTGGCACTCCTTCCTAAATCTGCGTTTTTCCTCACCGTAATTGCTTGCTAAAGTTGATTTTATTGCTTTTTAGTAGTTCCATAAACCATTCAAATTCTCGATTGTCCAAATAATTAGGGATTGACTATAGTTGTGGTAATTGTTTCATTAAATCCTCGTGGGATCAACATTCTTTATACTACTTGATAGCTAGTATACTTGCTAGTGCGTATTTTTACAATCATGTATGCAGAGGTACTTGCTCGAATTCATGAATAAAATTAATTTTTATCTCATGATTGCCTTTGTAAGTATCTTTTTAGCATAATTATATATCTTAAAATAAATTCATATATTGGTCTATACAAAATTTATCATGAATGTATAACCATGCATAGTTCATTTCCATTCATTTATACTTATTTTTTTTCTAAGTTGCAATGTATTTGTGTGTTTCAAAAAGAATTCATATATTAAAATATTAAAATAAATATTATTAATAAGTGCAGGAGATACAGATGCAATATATACACCTTTGGAGTTATTAAACCCACATGGTTGCAGATTTAATCTCAAGGTTCGCTTAATCAGACTGGTAGATGGTCACACACACGAGCACAAGATAAGAACATTGAAGATGGTATTTGTTGATTGTAAAGTAAGCATGTGTCTAATAATATTCTTTTTCAACATTTATGTTTTAATTTTATAAATTTATATTAGAAATTTTTGACAAACTTGCATCTCTTTTTTTATCAAATTTGACAGGAATTCTTCATACAAGGTGTTGCTTATAGTAGTAATTTTCTTACTTTATTTCATGCCTTGCAGAAGAAAACATATATAATATTCGAGGTGTACAAGTGATAGTAATTGATAAAAAAATATATATATAATACTAACTCACTGCTAACAATTGCTAATAGGTTATCGTGTGAAGATCGAAAAAATTAAAGACCGTCAAGATAAGGTTTTACGCCATTTTGTGATATGCTTAGATTGAAAGATATAGACAGCCACATGGATTTGGATTACCAACTTATTGGTAAGTCAATTTATATTTTAATTAATTGTATAGTTTTGCTTCTTATATATATATATATATATAGAAACTAATTTATTCTTTATTGCTGATTCTTTTTAAATTGGTTGTTTGTGTTACGCATTTTCGACGAGATCCAAATGATTCATTTATTCGTAAAATCTTGATCCTTGACACAACGTAACTATTTTTACTGTGTTTCTTCAGTTGTTATTAAAATATAATTAACATGATATGCAACATAATTTTTTTTACATACAGTATGACAATTGTTCACATGGTTGTATAGTAATTTTGCCAGTGAAGAAGAGAAAAGATTGTCAAGATGCTTGATCACAATAATATTTTGTTGAGCATATGGAGTTGCGGTGAAAATTTATGAAGGTAAATATAGTTATCTTAAAATTTTTGAACGTAAATATAGTCTTCTTAACCAAGTACAAAATATAAGGATTTTTTTCCTAATATTAGTTTTATTAATTGCAGGTCCATCTATATATACACATGATATGAGAATTACAAGAACATCAAGCTAGGATCTAGATATGAGAAAGACAAAAGTGCTCCTTTTGTTATTTTTCTCTGTTTTTTTCCTTCTTTCTATTTTTCTGCGCCTTTGAGGTTACTAGCTTGGGGTTTTTGTAGGATGCATTTGATTTTTTCTTAGGCGGATGATTATAATGATTCCCTCGGACTTCGTAAGATTTTTTGATAGATTTTGCGGGTCTTTTTAGCGGTTAGGTACCTAGGTGGTTCCAGAAATTCCTCCCGGGGTTGTTTCGTATGCTTTGCGAGCTCCCTGAGCCGAGTTATTGCTCCTCGTATGGGTTTCATCAGGAAGACACAACGTTTTTTGGATAAGATCTAGGCTAGATTTAGTAGCTTTGCTAGGATCTTTTGAGGGGATCCCGTATCCCTAGGGGAAATCTGGGCCAAATCCTACGGTTGCGTGCAAGATTTTCGGGCGATTCACATGCCTCAAGACGAGTATGAGGGTTATCCTCATGGCCTCATCTCGACTTGCCGAATGCTCTCGAGGACAAATTTGTCTTGGCCCTTTTTCCTGCATCTTTTGGCCATAGTTCCCTCGTAGGGGGTTTTTTCCCCTAGCTTCGGTTCTCGGTTTACCTCATTCACTTACCCTCGTAGACCTACCCTCATAGGATTCGAGCTTCTTACCCCTATCATCAATCCCCCAGTTTTATTCTGTGTTAGGAATTTGGGTGGGATAAAACTTTATTTGTGTACGAGGCTCTTGGGCTCATATTTCGTGTCTGCTTATCCATATGGATTTCGGGCGGGATAGAGCTTTTGAATTCCCCACTTTTTGAAATTCCCCTCCTCTTAGGGTAACCCAAAAGGTTGCACCTTCCCATTTACCGCTACTTTTTTTCTCTTTCTTCATGATTACTTATTTTATTCTTATCAGTTTTACCATAGTTCTACCACGTGTTAGGTGGATGGGACGCGGACCGTCTCAATTTCACCGCTTCAAGGAAATGCGTGGTATTTACTGCATCCCCTCCTCTCCTTTCACCCTCTATTTAAAGGCGTATCCTCCATTCTTCATCTCCTCAAGCACTCATTCCTTCCCCCGGTAATTTTCATAAGTAGTCTTCTTTGATCCAAGGTATTTTTCTCTCGTCTATTTACCTCTTATCCCTTAGCGATTTCTTTGTGAATATGTGATTTCTGTAGTTTATGGAAGACGGTGGTACTTCCTCTGACTGGACTTCATCGGAATTCTTCTCTTCTTCATCTCCTCCCTACACTACTCGTAGACTACCCTTTAAGGTCAGAGGTAAATGCCCTGTATGACCTGTGCTTCCCCTTCCGGGGGACCCCCTTCCCCTTCTCCAACTGAAATATCCCCCGATGCTTTTTTTGCTATATCTGCTATCCCTTCACGCATGTCATAGAGATCCCTGGTTAAACTGTTGCAGTCCATGGCACTACCCGAGGGCTATCATGTCTTAACTCCCGTAGGATATTAGCGGGCGAATAATCCCCCTCCTGGGTGTATTACTGTATATGTTGCCCAGGTTACTTCTAGTCTATGGTTCCCCCTCCCCCCTTGCTAATTGACGTCCTTAATGATTAAGGTAATTCCCCTAGAAAATTGATGCCCAACTCTTATAGGCTAGTGATAGCTTTCATCCTCTGTTCTTAGTTATATCACTTCGAACCATCGGTGGAGAACTTCTTCGGTGTCTTTGCCCCCAAGCTGACGACCGGGGAAAGCTTTTTCTAGTTTTCACCCCGTCCAGGTCTCACTTTTATTCGTGAAAAGCCCTCATCTCACGGTACTTGGAAGACTCGGTATTTCTTCGTCCATAAGCCTGATTGGGGGGTCCCCTTAATTTGGCGTTCATCTTTGAATGATCTTTCCCCACAATTGCGAGGAGGTAAAGTGGAGGCTAACAGGTGTTGGTTTATTTGAACACTGTTTCAAGGCGAAGGCCTTTTTGGACACTGATCTTTCAGTGGTGGCGACACTGCATCCTGCAGAGGAAATCTATAGGGGGCTTGAAAGCCCCTATTCTCGTCTCCGTAAGTACTTTACCATTTGGTCCCTTATTTCTCCTGTTTGTTTGATTTGTGATTTCATTACTTTTGCAGAGGCTACAATGAACCAGGTGGCATTCTTAAGTTCCTTCCCGACGACTTGCCCTTGAACCCGTTGTCCTCGTCTAATACGAGGTTAGCCTCTGTTGCCCCCTTGAATGTTCCTTCGAGTAGCCGTGTCAGGTCTTAGTCGGTGACTCCTGATCTTCCTGCTGCGATTCCTATAGGGTCCGCGTCACCCCGGCCTGCCTCCTCGTATCCTACGTGTAAATGCAGTGGATCGGCCCCGGAGTAGCGCAGCGGAAGCGTGAGAGCGAGTAAAGGTATGGATAAATGGAATTAAAACGAAATTTTAAAACTGGATCAAGGGTGTTCCCTTGATTCTCCTGGGCGTTCAGTGCTTCTCATGAATAAAAGAAAATATGAACAAGATTCATAGAGGCCCTAAGGTTGAAGAGAGCAACAAGAAATGTAACAAGAGTACTCACCCTTGTAGCTTTCTTCATTCGGCTACACGCGTTGTTTCCGGATCTGCCACCTAGATCCCAACATAGAAATCCTCTGAAAACGTCCATGCAATTCATCGAAATTCTTGATACTCTCGTGCTAGCAAGATATCAAAGAGGGAGAGAACAATCAACCAAACATTATTGATTAATGTGACCAATTATTCGTATGTCCGCTTGTATGAAAACAAGAATACAAGAAAGACTATTGGAGGTGGAGATTAGAGAGGGTGGCCGAGTGTGAGACAGGGGCACTGTTGAAAGGGAGAGCTAGGAGAGATGTGTAGAGACTTATATGTGTGTGTTGTGTGTGTTTTGAGTATATATGTGGGATTAGTATTCCTAATCCTACTCAACCTCTTCCAAAGAGACACATTTTAATCAACTTATGACTTTGACCTAGTCAAATCCTAGTCAATTAAAGGTTTGAATAAGTCAAACTTCATCTTAGCCATCCATTTCAATATGCCCTAGATCGAATCGCATCCATCCATTCTTGATGGGCTTTATGGAATGGACCTTATTAAATCTAATTTAAATGGTCCAAAGTCCTAATGGGCTTTATGTATAAATCTAATTAATACTTATGCCCAATAATGGTTTTCGCCTTTTTAATCTAATTAAAAAGGAAAATCCCATCCTCTAATTTCATGAATCAAGCCCGACTAATTCAGTTATTTTTAAAGGCTCAATACTCTAAAAGGGGATCAATTTAATCTAAAGAAATTATTTCATCTCCCGGAATTAATTCCAAATCAACTCATTCACTTCTAGTGAATCGTGTGTGATTTTTTAGGTTCACCTTCAGCTAGAATTGGGCGAATCACCGATCATGCCATAACCAAAATTTGCCCGTCACCATGGGTGGTCGTCTAGAAACGGCCCATGGCAATAGATACTAGGTGAAACCATGCGTGAACATTTAGGCTCACGAATGCATACAAGTACAGTCCTTCCATCTACCGTCTCACACTATAGTCTAGGGTATGGAATTTGGACGTCGGTCCCCATCCTTAACTTAAATAGTTACTCGTTCACCCACTAAAACGTCATTGGGATGCCATCCAACCATTCAGTCACTGTGGCCACAGATTATATGGAACGTCTCAGAGTGTACGTGAGACACTGCTGTTAAACATTGACAGGAGACGGATTCTATCTTGGAACTCATCGTCATCATTGCACATTTTGACTACACTAGATAGGTCTTATAGCAACCAAGTCTTTCGACCTGGTAGCCTTTCGCAATACCTAAGATACAGGCATACTGTGGATGTGACTGTCGTGGTTTCTCAAGTCCGAGGACTAATCTCGTACTATCGAAGCTGGGAATGCAAGTCATACCGACCAAGCCCCCTTAAAGCTTCCATATGAAGGTTCTTTATCAACTTAGGGACTAGGCCACTTGCTGATATCCCATACGGTGATGGTGAGCCATTTCGTTTAGCTGAGCCCCTCCTCCCCCCCCCCCCCTCCCTTTTCCTCTTATTTTCTTATCTCGTATTTTTATGTTCGTCTTCGCAGACTCCGGAGATTACGGTGGCTATGGTGGAGAAGGGCGAGAAGATGATAAAGAACCAGGAGGCGGCTTTGTCTTAGCTTAGGGGGTTACGCTTCCAAGTGGAAAGTTTGAATAAGCAATTATCCGAGGAGTCTAGCAAGGCATTGGTTTCCCAGAGGAAATGAAGGTTTTAAAGGATCAGTTGGAAGAGAGAGATAAGAGGATGGTCGTGATGTCACTAGAGATGGATGCTCTTAGGGACTTGAATCTTCAATCGTACTCGAAGGGTCGTGAAGAAGGCATTTTGGCAGGACAGGCTTCAGCGGTTGCAGCCTACAAATCTTCCCCCGAGTTTTCGGCCGAAGTTATGGGACAGGCCACCCTTTTTTATGCCGATGCTTTTACTGTGTACGCGGAGTAGTTTAAAAATTTGGGCAATTTGCCTCCTGATTAGTTTTGACTTTCTGAACATGTGAGCCGATGAGTTAGGCCGGGTAGGGCATGGCCCCTCCCGATCCGTAGGCGTCTTCTAGGGGTTTTCTTTCCCCTTTTTGTGTTTTCAGGGGTTTTATTTTGCATCCCCTTTTTGCTAAGATTGGGGTTCCATAGAGTCCCCCTTTTTTATTTTTGATATCCTTCGATGGGGATATTCCTTCCCAGTTTATTATGTTTGTAGGGAGCTTTGCAACTTCCCCTGTATACTTTTGTAAAGGGAGTTCTTTCCCTTTTTGCCTTTGTGAAATCAGGGTTTTGTCGTCCCTTGGGGTTTTAAATTCTCATGTGATGTGCCTCTAAAACTGAATCCAGGATTCATTATGCTCTTGTACATCTCCTTTTGCTCATTATAGCAATAAAAGCTTTTTCGGACGCTTTCTTATTGTAAGATAATATATTAGCTAAAAGGAGCCTACGATGCATTCCCTCTTTTAGTTCGTTTTATCCTCGTACACAATAAAACTTACTCAAGTTGCCGATGTTCCAGGTATGAGGAATCTCCTTCTCGTCCATCGATATTAATATGTAGGTACCGTCCCTTATGATCTTCTTTACTTGGTATGGGCTTTCCCACTTTGGGTCTAGCTTTCCGACTACTCTTTGTACCTCAACTTTGCGGAGTACTAGATCTCATACTTGCAGTACTCTCTCCTTCACCATCGAATTGAAACGACAAACCATTTTTCTTCCGTAATTCTCCATTTTGATGTGGGTCACCTGCCTCTTCTCCTTGATCACGTCAAGTTTGAATCTTCGGCCCTCTTTTTCTTATTTTCTTATCGCATATTTTTATGTTCCCCTTCGCAGACTCCGGCGATTACGGTGGCTATAGTGGAGAAGTACGAGAACATGATAAAGAACCTGGAAGCGGCTTTGTCTTAGCTTAGGGGGTTACGCTCCCAAGTGGAAAATCTGAATAAGCAATTATCTGAGGAGTCTGGCAAGGCATTGGTTTCCCAAGAGGAAACGAAGGTTTTGAAGGATCAATTGGAAGAGAGAGATAAGAAGCTAGCCATGATGTCACTAGAGATGGATGCTCTTAGGGTCTCGAATCTTCAATCGTACTCGAAGGGTCGTGAAGAAGGCATTTTGGCGGGACAGGCTTCAGTGCTTGCATCGATCCACAGAAACCTTCCAGATCCCCACTCAAAAACATCGTCGCTCCTTCACAGGAAATGAACGAGTTTTTTTAATTCCTCGTGGGGCAAACTTCCCCCAACTTGCAGAGATTTGTTCTCGTCTTGAAGATCTATCTGGACATCTTGCATGTGGCTAATAGGCTCCATTCGCTCTGTTTTGTTTTCCTGCGTGCCACCATCCATCAAGTTCAGAGCATGGCACCTACATTCTTGCGCGCGCCTTTGATCCCCTCTGACCTCTCCTGCCTCCATATTCGTTGGGAATTTTATTTTTAAGAACGAGGTGGACACCACGGCCCTGCCAGCATTTAGTATAGGTCTTCCTATGATAATGTTATAGCTTGATCGGGGCGAGTCTATGATCACAAACCGTGCCATGTGCATCCTTATTCTGGGCTCTTCCCCTAATGATATGGGGAGGGTTATTTCACTGATCGTCCTTATAGTGCTTCCTTCAAATCCCATGAGCGTGATGGTTTGCGTGTCTATCGCGTTTTCATTCAACCCCATCTCCCGGAACGCACTTAAAAAAAGGATGTCAACCGAGCTGCCGCTATCCACCAATATCCTTCATACTTCTACATTTGAGATAATTGTCGTTATTACTACGGCGTCTTTGTGTGGGAACTTGATACCGCGCCGATCCTCATCCAAGAATACCAACGGTGTTTCCTCCAAATTATTGGCCTGATCTCGTAGGACACTTGCCACTAGGACCCTGGATACCTCCTGTATGTTGCGGTTTCGAGATACCTAGTGAGCCTCCATATGCTCCCCCTCGATAACATTGACCACTTTCTGACATGGCCAAGGCCCATTATCGGGCTCTTCGTTATGCATTCCAGTTTCATCCGTTGCCTTTTTTCTCCCATACGGCTTTAGTTCGTCATTACTTTGAACGTATTGCCCCAGGTATCCTTTTAGGACCAACTTCCAATTTCTTCCTTTAGGTGGCGACATTCCTCCGTGGTATGCCCCCTATCCTTGTGGAAGTTACAGAACTTAGACGATTTCTGACGCTCTTCGTTTTCCCTGAGTCTGTGCAGCAATCTTACATGCCCACTTTTCTCTAGGTTCCTCAAGGTTTGAGTTCGAGAAATGTTCAGCACAGTATATGCTTCTCGCCGAATTCAGCGAGCGTTCGGGGGGTCTTCAAACCTTTTCCTTGGGCTCCCCCGCTCTCGTCCCACCCCAAGCGGCGGGTTCCTTTGAATTTTCTCGACTCCTCAATGAGGATAAACTTTTTGGCTCGGGCTAAGAGTTCGTCCCAACTAGCCATGGGTTCCCTTATGAGTGAGTCGACTAACCTTCCATTCCTTAGACCCTGAGCTATTATCCCTAATAATAATTCTGGGTTGATATCTTGCGCATCCAGTATTTCGTCAGCAAATCTCTACATGTATCTTCTTAATGGCTCTCCGTCTTCTTAGACTATAATAAAGAGATGGCCCAAGCCTTTCGCTATAGCTTGTTTCCCGCAAAATGGTGTATGAAGCTTCGAGCTAGCTGCTCGAATTCTCTGATGGACCCGGGGCTTAACCGTGAGAACCTTGTCTGGGCTCGGCCCACCAAGGTGGTCCAGAATATTTTGCACAAGAGCGAATCACTCGGGTTGATAAGGTCCATGGCCGCGATAAACTGATCGATGTGATCCCTAGGATCTCCCCCGTAACTAGCCAACTGAGGTATTCTCACCCTCATGGGCATCGGTTCTTCTATGATTATTTTGGCGAAAGGGATGCCCCTCTTCATGCTGGGTTTAGGTAGTAGTTGTTCCCGCAGGCCTTGAACCTCCTTTCACAAAGCTTCAACGTCTGCATTTCCGGAGCCAATTCCATCCCTTTGCGGTTGTTGGGTCAGAGGAGCCTGGCTACTACCCGTGGAGTCACGAGGCGCCTCTTCCTCTCATAAGGGTCCTCGAAGGCTTGGGTGGTGCAAATTACCTTTCTGATATCCTATCCATCGGGAGGGCTGCCCTTGCCCCCTTTCTGTTGCCTCCTCTAGCATTCTATCTAAGTCTTCCATTTTTACGTAGTGGGACTCGAAATTGTTGCAGGAGGACTCGTCCCCTCCTGTCGTACCGTTCCCCTGGTTGGAAGTCGATGAGGCCCTCATACTCGTCCCCTCTACTCCCTTCAACCTGAACGACTCCTGCCTTTTCATATTCTCATATCGGTGAGGTTCCCACAGACGGCGCCAGCTGATGTGGAATTACAAGAACCTCAGGCTAGGATCTAGATACGCGAAAGACAAAAGCGCCCTTTTGTTCCTTTTTTTCTCAGTTTTTTTCCTTCTTTCTATTTTTCTGCCCCTCTGAGGTTACCAGCTTGGGGTATTTATAGGATGCATTTGGTTTTTTGTTAGGCGGGTGAGTATAATGATTCCCTCGGACTTCGTAGGATAGATGGATTTTGCGGGTCTTTTTAGCGGTTAGGAACCTAAGTTGTTCCTCATAGAAATTTCTCCCGGGGTTGTTTTCGTATGCTTTGCGAGCTCCCTGAGCTGAGTTATTTCTCCTCGTATTGGTTTTCATCAAGCGGACACGACATTTTTTGGATAAGATCTAGGCTAGATTTAGTAGCTTTGCCTAGGATCTTTTGAGGGATTCCCGTATCCTTAGGGGAAATCTGGGGCAAATCTTAGGATTGCGTGCAATATTTCTGGGCGATTCTCGTGCCTCGAGACGAGTACGAGGGTTATCCTCATCGCCTCGTCTCGACTTCCCGAATGCTCTCGAGGATGAATTCGCCTCAGCCCTTTTTTCCCGCGTCTTTTGGCTATAGTGCTTTCGTAGGATTTTTTCACCTAAAGTCGATTCTTCGATTGCCTTGTTCACTTACCCTCGTAGCCTTCGAGGTACCTACCCTTGTAGCCTTCGAGCTTCTTACCCATCAACACATAAATTTGGCAAATTATATATCAAAAAGTTTATAGATTGCCTAAGGACTCGCTAAGAAAAAATACTCATAAACAAATTATTATGTTGGAACTTCTTTATCATTTTTTTTATAATATGCACTTCAAATTTTTGAAGGTTTAATGAAGATTGGGCCCCACAAAAATTGATTTCCTTAACTCGATCAAGCATATTTAAAATATCCAGGTCACTAAAAATCTCAAATGATAAATAGATTTGGATATGTGATTATAGACCTCATGATGGTGTAAGAATTTTAATTTTTTTATTACTTAATAAATATTAGAAAATGTTTTAGTTCAATATGATTATGTAATTTAATGCAAAGGTAAAAAAAAAACTGCATTGTTGGTCGTGATGAGAAAATTGATATTGATAACATATGGTAGGAAACATGCAATCAATGTGGACATAGTTGCCAACCTTATCATGGGGAAACAGTTTGTGTCAGATGCAATGATGTTGCTGATGAATCTATTATGTACTATTTTTCATATTATTTACTTATATCATTTAATTATTTTATTTGATATTAAATAACTTATTTTGCAATTACAGTTTTTGAATTCATCTTAGAGTGAAAGATAGCAGTAGTGGTATCGATTTGAAATTGTTGAAGAAACAAGTCAAATATATATTTCGGAATCAAATTATTTATAATTTTAAAACTTTGGAAGAAAGGGTAAATAACAACCCTATTTTGAGACACAAATGATATTTCAAATGTACTAATGGTTTAGCATGACATATTATGTTAGTAGGAAAATCATAGAAAACTGTTATAAGACCACATCAATTTATTCATAGGTTGCATGCATACATTTATTGTTAATGTATCACCAATTTTCGCAAGGCCAAATGATCATTGTTTAGTGAATTTTATTTTACTTGTTGATTGGTGTGAAAAGTGTTGTCATCTTTCAAATAGATTGAGTCTTCTGAATAAGTAAATTGTAAGTATTTATGATTATATTTCATTTAATGAAAAGTGTAAAGTTTAAATTTTCAAAGAAAATTTATTTAATCTAAATTTATATTTGTCATTTGTTTTCTAAATTTACCATAATAAAATATTTTGAGGATATATTATATAACCATCCGATTCACTATTTTTTTTCCGCATTTATAGGTTTGAATGTCCGGATGTTGATTTCATTGTCATCGGTCGAATTGATATTTGGGTGGCCTTTTGATTTTTATGTAACATATAAAACATATTGTATTAATTTGCTATTGTACTTATATTTAATTCTTTAATAATATTTCATTAATTTATGTAAGTCTATTTTGCTTTAAATCTTATTAATATTAATGCATTATAATTTAAAAAAGTTAATTTTACTATTATCCATCTAATTTATAATTCTTTTAGACTGACTTTCATATACTTTAAAAAATTTATACAGTATTATTGTAATCATAATTAAATTAACCCATACATAGCACGAGCCCACACTAGTATAAAGAAATTCAAGGAAATTTCTTATATGCTAAGCTTCGCAATAGTATAAAATAAAGTTTGAAAAATACAGTCCTAAAAAATTTTAAATAGATTCAATTTTGATTCTCCTTAAAAAAACAGAAAAAAATCTTAAATATACTAATTTAATAATATATGTATTCAACGGTAAAACTTAGGAGAGCATTTCTACTGAGGCAGAATAAGAAAGAGACAAATCAAAGATACAATGTGAATCAAACAATGTGATGTGAATGTAATTAGATGTCACCAACCAATAATGGGTTGATAGTCTTAATAATAGGTGATAGTTGATACCTATGACTACACACTACCAAAAAAAAATAAAAATTGCTACATTATAAATAAATACGACTTAAAAATTATGTTGAATTAATACTATTAATTACTGTCAAACAAAATTAATACAAAAATTTAAATTTTAACCACGATCAACTTATATTTGCCATGATTTTTAACTATGATCAAAATATTTGCAATGATTTTAACTATAATCAATATTTTGATCTTATTTGTAAAAATAACTATTAATAGTTTTTGTTGAAATGTGGTTAATTTCTATTTGTCATTTTTTTTTATCGTAGTAATTAATTGTAGCAAAAAAAATGTATCTCTTCTAATGATCACATAAATAAAGAGTTACATGCAACAGCTAGAAAAATAAGTACAAGTTGTTTATTTAGTATTTTTCATAGGGATAAATTATAAAAGACCTAATAAATAATAAATTAATACATAATATATATACTTTTTTTCATCTCTAATTTATCATTTTTGTTTCTTTCGAGAATGTGCAACACTGAAACTTTTAATTTCCAACAAATGGTGTTTCTCTTGGCCTAAAACAATCCTCTCAACTAAAATAATAATGTAATTATGCACTAAATCTTTAATCATTATTTTTAGAGTAAATTCCATTGATCTCCCTTAAATTTATAATTATTGATATTCCCTTTAAGCTGACGTCAACCTAACAATAAACTTATTTTATTAGCTTTTAGTAGGATGACATCAAGATTTTGTACTAAATTATCCAAAATGTCATGTGGTAAAAACATTCGCCATAACTTTTAGCGATGGCAATATTTTCGCCACCCTCGCAAAAACCACGGTCAACTGTTGCGTGGTCGTGATTAATGACTATTCGCTATGACTATTTAGTATTAACCATGGCAATTAGTCATAGTTAAATGTCATATTTTTTGTAGTGCGTGTATATAAAATAACTTTTGAATTTTTTAAAATATATTATAAATAAAAAAAATTATAATTAAAAAAATAAAGATAAAAACAATTTAAGAATATTATTAATACAATAAAAAAAATATTGATATAGTGGTGTTACAAACTGCCATCTATGAGTAAAAAATACGTCTTTTTCTATTATTATAAATTATATGTTATAGATTATAGATTTCACGACATGCAAAGGTATATCGTAAATTAGTATACGTACACACTTACCAAACATTTGACCTCACATTCCTAAATAAATAAAGTAAGAAGGTCAAATATTTATGGGTTGTTGATGGAAACAAGTTGCAGCAAATATATGCGACTAAGGTTTTGGAGATTGTTCATACTCTACTCTGCCCAAATTCAAATGTTCAACCCTTTCTTTTTAGGGATAATTATATATACGCTATCTATATTATGGTATGTTTACATAAATTAATTATATTTTAGATAATTATGGCAATCAGAAATGTTAATGTTATTTTACAACAATTATCCTCTATTTTTTACAAAATTATACCTACACTTCCCGAAATCGTTAACATAATTATACAAATTACCCCTGCCTTTTGACTGTTAGGGGTGGTTTTTGTAATTATGGAAAAGGCATGGGTGGTTTAATATAAATAAATTATAGTTCAAGGGTGTAAATGTAACTATCTCTTCTTTTTATGGTAAAAATGTTACTTCTTATCCATTAAATTTATTATGTTTATCCAGAATATATATCAGAAGAATATATATTACTTTCTTTTGGCTTGATTAATTATTATAATTAATAAATAATCCTAAACTAATACTAAGGAATCATAATGTGCAACGATTATTAATCAATGTTTCTATAAACGAGGACCAAAGGTCAGTCCTAACTAATCTAAATCGTGGTGACATTTTGAAAAACGGTAAAAACTTAAACTTTCGCATTGATATTTGTATTGATGAATGTATTTAATTTTTATAGTTTAATATATCTAATGATGTTATTATTTGCTTTTATTTTAAAAAAATCCATGCAAAAATCAGCTCCGAAAAAAAACAATTCCCAAGAATGTGTTAAAATCTAATGTCTTAAAACAAAGGGTAGACTACAGTGTGTTAGTGACACTATGTGCGATTAGGTCTAATTAAACAAATACTTCACATCCTTTTATAAAATTATAAGTATACTGTCTTAGTGGGTGTTAATGTAATATATATCAAGAAATGTTTCGTATAAAATTTCACCATTAAATAAGAGGTTTACTTATAATTACCGTTACAATTTGATAATTATATCGTAATTTTGCAAAAAAATAAAATATTTCTTTGTAATTACACCAAACTGAGAAATGTCAATTTAATTACGCTCAAAAAGAAAACGTGGTTACGACTTGAGATTGCAGTGTCAGACACTTAATAAGATTTGGCCTATAAAGCTTTCAACAAGAGTAGCCTAATACTCTTTTCCTCAAAGACATTTTCTTAATTGATCAATAAACTTGCAGATCAATTATTATTTCTTTATTTATTTATTATAATTCTACGTTGGACTGTGTCCAGAATCAAATCTCAATGTTGTAGTCACTGGATCGGACGGCTGTAATAAATTGAGGTGTGAATATGTAGAGAATTCTATTAATTTCTTGAAAATAATTTTCAGATGGGAAGTTGTCACAGTTGAAAAGTAGTTTTACCCTTGTTGTCATATTCTCCAGAGTCTTGATAGATTATTTAAGGATCGTCTATTCAAAGACAACATCAGATCCTTGAATTTTGTGTTTTGTTTTACATCAATGAGTGAGAAGGTTAATACCTCAGTTCAAGATGATAGAGAACCATCATGTTTTAAGATACCTGATAAAAATTATGATCGAATTGGATCTTCACTTCCACCACCTGGTCGTATGAACAGTTTGGTTCAATTGTATATTGGGATAATTACATTTACACCCCTAACCTATGGTCTATTTACACAAACCACCCTAGCCTTTTAAATAATTACACATACACCCACTAGAATGTAAGCATCATTTACACAAATCACCCCTATTGTTTTAGAAAATACACTTACACACCTCAAGAGCATCGACATTATTACAAAGCTACCCTTATTTTTTGGTGATTAAGGGTGGTTTTTGTAATTATGCAAAAGGCAAGGGTGGTTTGTGCAAATAGACTATAGGTCAGGGGGTGTAAATGTAATTATCCCTTGTATATTTGCAACGCAGCAAATGAAGGTCGCAACCGATTGAGAATCTTACAAGATGGTAACTAGTTGAGGGTCTTAAAATTATGTTGGATAGTGAAAATCCTTATGTTCAAGTATTTCCTAATGCAAGAGATGCATTGCAGCACGACATTGGTTTGAATTTGTAGCTATGTATCTTGCACTCAAGGAGAAATAGGCAATACATTTAATCAATTGCGTTAATTGTTGGAGATGATACTAAGGTTGTTGGATGGTGTGACATTATGGTCTGCAAAAATGATGGGTACTTGAAACCAATTAGTAAAACGCTCCCATCATATACACCACTTCAATATCCATTACCCCTTCCATATGGAATTTATAGTTGGAGAATTGGTAACCCTTGCAACACAAACTCAGAACAATCAAGAAATGAAAAAGTCTCCATGAGAGAGTTTTGGGCTTTTCGGTTCCAACATAGATAATCAAAAGAGAGTGATACTTTTGCTTGGGATGGGGTTCTGTTTAACCAACTAGTTGTTGATTGGTTGAACAACAAATGTTAAATTACATAAGATCACATCAAATTAAAACGCATGGAAATTTGTATCAAGGTCTAGAAGATGTTATCGTCACAGGGAACAGATGTTGGTGCAATTGGAAAAAGCATTGTATTGTCATAATCTTTTATAGGAGGTCCACGTAATATGAAGCAACACTATGAAAATTCTACAGTCATATATGTAGAGCAATTGGACCTCCTGACTTTTTCATTACATTCATATGTAATTCTAATTGGCCGATTTATTTGTGTCATATAGGTGTAGATATGATCCCCAAAATATTGTGATGATTAAAGGGATGGAAATGACAACAGGTGGATTGTTCCATACAACTGTGACCTTCTTGTGTTGTTTAACGTGAACATAAATGTTGAGAAATGTGCGTCTCCAAAATTGATGAAGTATGTGTACAAGTACATGTGTAAGAGCACTGATCGGGCTATAATTGTTATTGAAAATAATATGAAAAATCTCATAATAATGAGTAGAGGTACAAACATGTTGATGAAATTAAACAGTATTTGGACTATCGTTATGTATAAGCTATTGAATCATATTGGAGAATTTACGAATTTGAGCTGCATAGACATAGTCCAACTATTGAACATTTACAATACTATTTGCAAAATCAGCAGTTTGTGGTATTCCGTGACGAAGATCATTTGTATAACATTGTCAATTGTGTATTCATGGTACAATGTTAATTAAATGGTTTAACGCAAACAAAAAGTGTATGGAAGCAAGATCATTGATTTATGTGGAGTTTCCTACTGCTTGGGATTGGAAGCAGGCTACAAAGGAGTGGGTCATGAAAAACTATAGTAAATTTATTGATAGGTTGTCTTATGCACATTCAAGTTTTGGAGAAAAATACGTTTTGCACATGCTAATCTATAAAGTTCACATAGCTCCATGTTTTTAGCATTTAAGAACTTTTAATGGGATTATATATCCTACATTAAGCAAGCTTGTGTAGCTCGTCGTTTTTTAGATGAGGATAATGAATTGCATGAAAATTTATCTAAAGCATTAACTTGGGCATCCTCAATTAAACTTCGAAACATATTTTCTACCATGATTATGTTTTCAAACATAACAAATTATGCTAACTCATAGTAACGACATTGGAGGGTTATGGTGGATGATTTGCATCATATAGTTAGATGAGATTTAATGGACACCATTATACATCTAACTGATGAAGAGTTGAAGGGTTGGATGCGTCAAGAAACTGAATGTATACTTAACAGAAATTGAAAGTTACTTGCAGACTTTCCTCCTATGTCCCAATCATCTTCTAGATCCTTTGGCCACTAAAACATTGACTTATAACGGAAGAGCTTCAATATGATAGCACTATGAAAGAACAATTATTTCACTCATACTTTAATGGTTTGAATGATGATCGCTTGAGAGTTTATAATACTATAATTGAAGCATACGAGAGCAAATGTGGTTGACCTTTTATGTAAATGATAGTGGGGGAACTAGGAAGACATATTTGTCAAAGACAATAACCGCAAAATTCAAAATCTTAAAAAAATTGTCTTATCAGTTGCATCATCTGAAATCGCAGCATTGTTGTTATTAGGAACAAGAACAACACACTCGTGTTTCAAGATTCCATTTGATTTGGATTAATCATCACCTTGTTCTATCAACATAAACTTTGATTTAGCTCAATTAATTCAAGAGGCTTCATTGATAATTTGGGATGAGGCGCCTATCATGCATCGACATGATTTTCAAGTAGTGAATAAGGCTCTAAAAGACCTATTAAAAGGAACAAAGAATTTTTTTTTCTAATAAGCCTTTTGGTCGAAAATTATGCATCTTAGGTGGAGATTTTTGTAGAGAAAAAGGATTCTATTTCAACATCTTAGTGAGCAGTAAAATGTTAGTATTTAAAAACAACTACGTGCCTAATTAGGAAGTTTAGCCTCTAAAACAATCCCAAGAAATTTGGGATCAAATCCCTATAAATCAGGAATAAACTAATCTAAACGGTAAGAAGATAAACCATAAGAACTGTACAATATATACTTGTTGTATAAAGGATGTATAGAGGATAACTCACCAGATTTCCAACACCTCCCCTCAAGGTGGTGAATAGATATTCACCCTTCCCAGCTTGTTTGTAAGTTCTTCAAATCTTGAAGTAGGCAGCCCTTTTGTTAGAACATCTGCTAACTGATCACTTGATAGTATGTAAGGTGTGCTACTTAGGCCACTATCCAATTTTTCCTATATGAAGTGCCTATCAACTTCAATGTGTTTAGTCCGATCATGTTGCACAGGATTATGTGCAATGTTGATGGCAGATATGTTATCGCAGTAGAGTTTCGTCGGTCCTTCCCTTTTGACTCTAATATCATAAGGGATAATTTTCAGCCAAAGAAGTTCACAAATTGGAGGTGCCATAGCTCTGAACTCAGCCTCAGCAGTTGATCGTTCAACCACGAGCTGTTTTTTAATCCTCCATGTCACAAGATTACCTCCAAGGAAATACAGTAGCCTGATGTAGATTGCCTATCTATCATAGAACCAGCGTAGTATGCATCTATATAAGCTTCTAGAGTAAGATCTTTACATTTCTTGAATAAGATCCCTCTACATGGTGTGGCCTTTAGTGTAATGTAGAATTCTGTGGACAGCTTGCGAGTGTCTTTCTTTCGGATCATGCATGAATAGACTTACAATGCTTACTGCATAAGCTATATCTGGTCTGGTGTGGGATAAGTAGATCAATTTCCTAACTAATCTCTGATATCTTCCCTTTTCAACTGTACTATTATCTTTATCTCCAACCATCTTATGGTTAGGTTCAATAGGTGTGCTAGCTTCCTTACAACCAAGTGTTCTAGTTTCCTTGAGAAAATCCAACACATACTTTCCTTGAGAAAGAAATATGCCTTTCTTAGAATATGCCACTTCAATGCCCAAAAAGTACTTCAATTTGCCAAGTTCCTTAATCTCAAACTCTTTAGCCAAGCATCTTCGAAGAGAGTCTCTTTCTGTTGGATCATTTCCTATTACAATAATCTCATCCACATAGACAAGCAATATCGTAACGTCCCCTATGACCGAATGCTTTATAAGAAGAGTATGGTCCCCGTGACTTTGTATGTATCCCATTGCTGGCATGGCTTTAGTAAATCTCCCAAATCATGCTCTAGGGAATTGTTTTAAGCCATAGAGTGCTTTCTTCAACCTGCACACTTTATTGCCACTAAAATTTTCATCAAATCTTGGAGTAGGATCCATCTATACTTCTTCCTCTAGGTCCCTGTGCAAAAAAGCATTTTTAACATCAAATTATTAAAAAGACCAACCAAAATTAACAGCTAAAGATAATAATACACGCATTGTACTCATTTTGGCTACTGGTGCAAAAGTTTCTTGATAATCTACTCCATAAGTTTGAGTATATCCTTTTGCCACCAACCTAGCTTTGTATATCTCCAAAGACCCATCAGCCTTATATTTTAGGGTAAACACCCATTTACATCCTACTTATTTCTTTTCATTAGGTAAACTAACAATTTCCTGTGTTTTATTTTTTTCTAAAGTATTCATTTCCCCTCTCATGGCTTCCACCCAATTTTTATCCTTAAGAGCCTCTTGTAGTGTTTAGGAATGCTGATAGAATTTAGGGTGGTGAGGAAGCTCCTATGTTGTAGAGATAATATGTGAAATAACACAAAGTGAGAAATTGGATGTGGGGTGCATTTTTGGGGCCCTTTTCTAACTGCAATTGGTAAATCTAACTCAATAGGGTCATGGAAAGCATGTTCACTACCAATTGATGAAGGAGAAGAGACAGATTCAGTACCTGCTTCAGATTCATGGATAGGTTTATGGATTTGCTTAGGTTAAAAAATATGAACTCTCTTTCTTAAGTAGACCTGCAGTGGTGCAATAGATTCCACACTAGGTTGTTGCTTTTCCAGTTGAATTTCATAAATAGGTTTAGGTCCCATTTCAAGAAGAGCTGTAGGAGAAGTTTCATGAATAGTTTCAAGGGGGTTTTGCGGGTTTGGAGAAACTGATTTCTTTAGCAAAGTTAAAGGACCACTTTTTGGAAGACTGTCAAATTCAAGAAATTCCTTTGTGTCATCTTTATCTTTTTCAAAATCTTTCTCTTGTGGGGATGGAGTTTGACTCTGAAAAAATGACTTATTTTGAAGAAAAGTTGCATCCATAGAAGTGAAATTTTTTCTAGAAGTAGGGTGAAAAACTTGTAACCCTTTTTGGTGTTTGAGTATTCCAAAAACACATATTTTAAAGCTCTTCAGTTTGCTCCTATTGTGAGAATGAACATGAACGAATGCAGCACAACCAAACACTTTAGGTGGTAGCATGCAAGAGCCATTAAAATCCGGGTGAAAACTAGACATCATAGTTATAGGACTCCGATATCCTAACACCCTAGGCGACATTCTATTTATTAAGTATGTTGTTGTTAAAGCAGCCTCCCCTGAAAAACATTTTGGACCATTATTCTAGAACAATAGTGCACGTGTAACATTGAATAAATGTCTATTTTTGCGTCCAGCAACCCCATTTTGTTGGGGTGTAACACAAGAAGACTCATGGATAATTCCTTCCTTTTTAAAAGAAAGATGAGACTTTCATTAAAGTACTCTCTTGGATTATCTGACCTAACTCTGTTAATAGAAACTCCAAATTGTGTGTTTATCATTTTGTGAAAATATGGAAAAATACTAATTACTTCAGACTTTTCTTACATGAGATATAACCAAGTTGCTCTTGTACAATCATCAATAAGAGACACAAACCATCTAGCTCCTGAAATGTTAGGAATTCTAGATGGACTCCAAGTATCAGTACGCATCAAAGAGAAAGGTTTTGAAGACCTTGTATTGCTAAATGGAAATGACACAGGATGTTGTTTAGAAATTTCACATGTATCACAATGAAAGTTGTTCATATTAACATTTTTTAAAAGAGCTGGAAACATACTTTTAAGTAAAATAAAAGGAGGATGTCCAAGGCGAAAGTGATGAAGCCAAATTTCATTTGTAGTGGGGGAAAATTTTTTTCTGATGAGCGTGAAAGAGATACTTAATCTTTGTTTGAACTTACTTCTTCAAGATAATAGAGTCCATTTCTTTCCTTAGCAAATCCCAATCGTCCTCTCCATGACCTAATCCTGAAAGATGCAATGTGTAGGAAAAAAAAAAGTTATTTTGCAGTTTAAGCCCTTGGTGATTTGATGAATTGATACAAGGTTAGTGGACAACTTAGGAAAATGCAATACATTTCTTAAAGAAAGAGGAGTTAAATTGATTTTTCCTTGGCCAGCAACAGTCACAAGTGAGCAATCTGCAACAACTTTTCTATTTTCAGGACATAGATTATAAGTAACAAACCTGGTAGGGTTATGTGTCATGTGATCTGTTGCTCCGGAGTCTATGATCCAGGAGCTAGAAAAAGGTGAATCAGAGGCATTAAAAGAATAAGAATCAAAGCACTTACCTTATTGAGGCAATGAACCTGCAGTAGAAGGTTCTCTAATTAAGAAGATTCCTCAGCTTATCAGTCTCTTCTTTATTCAGTCCAATTTCATCACTCTTGATGGTTAGTTTTTCTCGAGCGGATCTTTCTCCATTTGTGAAGTGTGTTTGGCCTCTTTGTTCACCTTTAAGTCATGCATTCCGACTGAGAACTTGAGCTTTTCCATGGAGTTTAAAACAGTTCTCTATCGTATGGCGTGGCTTCTTACAGTACGAGCACCACATTCGTCTCGGTTTAATGGCTTAAAGTACTATGTTTTCTTATTCTTAGATTTAACATTCTGTCCTTGATTGGTTTCACCCTTGAACTTTGTAGAGATCATAGCTGAACCCTCTAACGTATGAGAATTGAGTATAACTTTCCTTCAACTCTCCTCAACACATATTATTGAGAAAGTTTCACTTATAGAGGGTAAAGTCCCCCTTCCCAACAACTGTATCTGGATCTGATCAAATTCTGCATTAAGACCTGCAATAAATTCAAAGATTCTATCCTTCTCTACAAAATTCTTGAGCATCACAGCATCGTCAATGCACTTCATTTTGATACTCTGGTAATGATCAAGTTCAAGCCAAAAACTTTTCATAATGTTATAATATTCTGTAACATTTCGTGTACCTTGTTTAGTAGATGATATTTTAGTCTTGATCTCATACATTAGAGCTGCATCTTTCATCTGGAGTAAGTCTGGCGAACATATTCACAGATCTCTTGAGTAGTTCTTAAACACATGCAACTCCCACTTATTTCAGGTTGCATTGAATTCCAAAGGCAAGACATGATCATTGAATCTTCCTCATCCCATGCAGCAAAATTAGGATCTTTAGATTTTGGAGCAGCCACAATGAGATGATTTAGTTTTCCTCTTCCCTTAAAAAATGTTCCAACTATCTGTACCACTGAAGATAGTTTCCTCCATTTAATTGGTATGAGGGTTAATATTCTGGAGGTCTCCAGAAGATGGATTTGGTGTAGATTCAACAGCAATCCCAGAGGGATTAGACGAGATTGTAGAGGTTTCTGACATTTTCAGTTTGAAGAAAAATGGAGGTTTGGCAAGTAAGGCCAATAATCAACAATAAAGGTTGATCAAAGGTAATCAAAAAGATCTCACAGAACGTATTAGCTCTGGTACCATGTAAAGAAAAAGAATTCTATTTCAATATCTTAGTGAGCAGTACAATGTTAGTATTTATAAACAACTACGTGCCAAATTTAGGGAAGTTTGACCTCTAAAACAATCCCAAGAAATTTGGGATCAGATCCCTATAAATCAGGAACCAACTAATCTAAAAGGTAAGAAGATAAACCATAAGAACTGTACAATATATACTTGTTGTACAAAGATGTACAGAGGATGACTTAGCAGATTTCCAACAATTTTAAATAAATATCATATGTTGTAACTAAAGGTATGCGCGAGTCTATTGTTGCGCCTCATTACACAAGTTAGAGCTTGGAATCCATGTAAAGTGATGCATTTAAAGATAAACAACGCTTATGCCGCAAGAAGATTCAACACACTCAATTGCTCAATTACTGAGTTTGGCTGAGTGGATTAATTTAATTAGAAAATGAAAAGTAAGATGTTTATTGCCATTCCTCTTTGCTTTCAAAATATTATTTCGCTACCTTTCTCTGAGCTCCTAGGCAAGAGATCCTATTCATTCCTTAAGAAGAGTTATTAAGAGACAGGGATCCATTTAAAGGAATTCGTGCTGATTGCCTAACTTCGGGTACCTTGACTATCAATAAATGAAGTTCCCCAGGAGCAAAGCCATCTACGCCAAGATCTTTAGTTCCTTTCACTACCAGCCGCTGTGATAGAAGGAGCTGCTCTAGCTTAAGCTTAAGTCGATCCTTACAACATAGAATAGCGGAACGAATTAGCCATAGAGCTCATCCCCGAACGAATAGCCAAACGAATTAGCCATATGATTTGTAGTGCAAACACTTTGTGTCCTGGTTAAGCAAGTGATAATGAGCAAAATATGCATCCGCCAGATTTTTAAACTCAATAAAGATTTTCGGTATTCTCAATCATTACTTAGAGTTAAAGAAAGGAGCACCTATAATGCTTATGAGGAATTTTAGCCAGTGTTTGGGTTTGTGAGATAGTACTCGGCTCATTATCTCAAAAATCGGTGAAAAGGTGCTCGAGGCACGTGTCGTCACTGGATTTCATATGGGTGAAGAAGTCCTAATTCCACGAATTATTATTTCCACCACTCAGTCTCAAACATTTGTTATGATGGAGAGAAGACAATTTCCTGTAAAGTTGGCATTTGCAATGACTATTAATAAGAGCCAAGGACAAACACTCGATAGAGTCTAATTATACTTGCCAGAGCCAGTATTCACACATGGTCAGTTATATGTTGTATTGTCATGTGTAACAAATCCACTAGGTTTAAAGATGCTCATTTGTAATAAATCCATAATACCTCGAAATTGCACAAAATATATCGTGTATCCAGAGGTACTTGCTGGAATTCATGAATAATATTATTTTTTATTTCATGATTGTCTTTGTAATTATCTTTTTAGAATAATTATATATCTTATAGTAAATTCATATATTCGTCTGTACAAAATTTATCATGAATGCATAACCAGGCATAGTTCACATTTTTCATTCATTTATATTTATTTTTTTTTCTAAGTTGCAATGTATTTGTGTGTTTCAAAAGATTGCATACATTAAAAAGTTAAAATAAATATTATTGATAAGTGCAGGAGATACAGATGCAATATATACACCTTTGAAGTTATTAAGCCCACATGGTTGCAGATTTAATGTCCAGGTTCGTTTGATCAGACTGGTAGATGGTCACACACGAGCACAAGATAAGAACATTGAAGATGGTATTTGTTGATTGTAAAGTAAGCATGTGTCTAACAATATTCTTTTTCTACATTTATGTTTTAATTTTTTAAATTTAAATTAGAAAGTTTTGACAAAACTGCATCTCATTTTTTTATCGAATTTGACAAGGATTCTTCATGCAAGGTGTTGTTTATATTTGTAATTTTCTTACTTCATTTCGTACCTTGCAAAAGGAAACATATATAATATTCGATGTGTACAAGTGATAGTAGTTGATAAATATATATATATATATATATATATAATCCTACCTCACTGCTAACGATTGCTAATAGATTATGGTGTGAAGATCGGAAATGTTACAGACAACAGGATGAGTTTTTATGTCATTTTATCATATTCTTAGATTGAACGATATAGACAACCACATGGATTTGGATTACCAACTTATTGTTAAGTCAATCTATGTTTTAATTAATTGTATAGTTTTGCTTCTTACATTTATATATATATATATAAACTAATTTATTCTTTATTGCAGATCTTTTTGAATTGGTTGTTTGTGTTACACATTGTCGACGAGCTCCAAATGATTCATTTATTCGTGAAATCTTGATCCTTGACACAACGTAACTATTTTCTACTGTGTATTTTCAGTTGTTATTAAAATACAATTAACATGATATGCAACATAATTTTTTTTACATACAGTTTGACAGTTGTTCACATGGTTGTGTAGTAATTTTGCCATTGAAGAAGAAAAAAGGTTGTCTAAAATGCTTGATCACAACAATATTTTGTTGGCATATGGAGATGTGGTGAAAATTTATGAAGGTAAATATAGTTATTTTAAAATTTTTGAAGGTAAAGATAGTTATTTTAACCAAGTACAAAATATAAGGATTCTTTTTTCTAATATTGGTTTTTTTAATTGCAAATCCATCTATATATACACATAAGTTTGGCAAATTGTATATCAAAAAGTTTATAGATCGCCTGAGGACTTGGTAAGAAAACTACACAAAAAAAATTACTATGTTGGAACTTCTTTATCATTTTTTTATAATATGCTCTTCAAAATTTTGAAGGTTTAAAGAAGATTGGGCTTCTTCATGATGTAGCAAGTTTATTGTATCATCCTAGGGTTCATTTACCCACAGATACTTATGATAATCCTCTTTGTCCTCTGAAGGAAGGTTTAGATGGGTTTAACTGGTTGATGGATCTCCTAATTCCTCCAGCTTAACTGCTGTGGTGGGAACATGTCAACTAGGCCTAAAGCTAGGAGGTTTGGATTGGTTTTTCTGATTCGCACTAATACAGGAATAAGCGACCGCAGATGATTCAACTGGTTAGTTCGCATCCGTACTTGCTTCCCTTTTTTCCATCCTTATAGCACCTTAGAAGACCCCGAGTCGAAAGGTAGTGAGGGGATTCTGCCTAAGTAGACCCAGTCATTTAGGAACTTTGAACATCTCCGGTTAATTCGATCAAGCATATTTAAAATATTCAGGTCACTAAAAATCTCAAGTGTTAAAAGGATTTGGATATGTGATTAGACCTCATGATGGTGTAAGAATTTTAATTTTGTTAGTACTTAATAAATAGGAAAAATTGCATATTACCCCCCTGTGTTTTCAAAAGTCAGCTAGAAACTCCCTTGCGTTTTGAAAATAGACAAAAAAAACCTTGTGTTTTGTAAAACCCTGCAAAAAAATTCCTCTCCGTTAGAAACTAACGGAGAGTGTCTAACACTCGCCCAATGTGCGAGTGGGCTTCATATTTGACCTTTTTTAGGGTTATTTTATTAGTACAAATGTCTATTTTACCCTCTTTCTTTTGTCATTTAACTATATTTTAATAAGTTGATATTATTGATTAATTTAAATTACTATCTAACCTAAATATATTTTAATAAATTATATATATCTAATATATTAATTAAAATAATTTTACAATACTAAAAAATTATATTTAAACTAAAAATAATTAAATGTCCATTGGGGGATGGGTGGATGGTTTGGGGTTTTAATATAAAATATTTTATTTTAAAAAAATTATTATATAATATAACAAAATAGACTAAATTTAGACCTTTGATTTTTTATAAATTTAAGATCTAACGGTTGATATAGATTGATTAGATCCTACGGCTTTAATTCAATCCAAAAAGATCCAACGATTACTAAAAAAGAAATAATATAAATGTATAAGGGTATAACGGTCTTTTAGCAAAAAAAATTAACGGTGAGGGGCAAGTGTGCATGGTTTTACAAAAATACAAGGGGTTTTTCGCCTATTTTCAAAACACAGGGGAGTTTTTAGCTGACTTTTGAAAACATAGGAGTGTAATATGCAATTTGTCCTAATAAATATTAGAAAATATTGTAGTTCAATATAATTATGTAATTTAGTGCACAGGTAAAAAAAATTTGCATTGTTGGTCGTGATGAGAAAAATTGATGTTGATAACATATGGTAGGAAACATGAAATCAATGTGGACATAGTTGCAAACCTTATCATGGGAAAACAGTTTGTCTCAGATGCAATGATGTTGTTGATGCAACTATTATGTAATATTTTTCATATTATTTACTTATATCATTTAATTATTATATTTGATATTAAATAACTCATTTTGGAATTACTATTTTTGAATTCATCTTAGAGTAAAAGATAGCAGTAGTGGTATCGATTTGAAATTGTTGAAGAAACAAGTCAAATATATATTTCGTAATCAAGCTACTTATAATTTTAAAACTTTGGAAGAAAGGGTAAATAACAACCCTATTTTGAGACACAAATGATATTTCAAATGTAATAATAGTTTAGCATGACATATTATGTTAGTAGGAAAATGACATAAAGTTGCTGTAAGACCACATCGATTCATTCATAGGCTGCATGTACTACCAATTTTCACAACGTCAAATGCTCGTTATCCAATGAATTTTATTTTACTAGTTGATTGGTGAGAAATGTGATCTCATTTTTCAAAGAGATTGAGTTTTCAACATAAATAAATTGTAAGTATTTATAATTATATTTCATTTAATGAAAAGTGTTATTTGTTTAAAGAAAATTTAATTTCTCTAAATTTATATTTGTCATTTAACTTCTAAATTAGACATAATAAAATATTTTGATAATATATATTATATAAGCCATCCGATTCACTCTTTTTTTTTCGCATTTACATGTTTGAATGTCCAGATGTTCATTGCATTGTCATGGGTCAAATTGAAATTTGGGCCGCCTTTTGATTTTTATGTAACATATAAAACATATTATATTAATTTGTACTTATATTTAATTCTTTAATAATATTTCGTTTAATTTATGTAAATCTATTTTGCTTTAAATTTTATAAATATTAATGCATTATAATTTCTAAAAAGTTAATTTTACTATTATCCATCTAACTTATAACTCTTTTTGACTGATTTTCATATACTTAAAAAATTTATACAATATTATTGTAATCATAATTACATTAACCCGTACATAGCACGGGGCCACACTACTATAAAGAAATTTAAGAACTCCTTTATGCTTTCACTCTTTTAGACTGTAAGGGAGTAGTACTCCTCATTTATTACTTTTTAGATTTCACTAGGGAGGTGGCTCTCTCCGTTGTATACCCTTTTTTTACTGATTTAATATAGAAGGGATGGGACCCAAAAAGATTCTCACCACCTTCGAGTGGCATTCTTTAAAAAAAAAAAAAAAGAAAGAAATTCAAGGAAATTTCTTATATGCTAAGCTTCGCAATAGTAAAAAAATAAAGTTTGAAAAATACTGTCTAAAATTTCTAAAAAATTAAAAATTTTAAATAGAATCAATTTTGATCCTCCTTAAAAAAAATAGAAAAAAAAATCTTTAATATAATTAATTTAATAATATATGTATTCCACGGTAAAACTTAGGCGAGCATTTCTGCTGTGAATAAGAAAGAGACAAATCAAAGGTAAAACATGAATCAAACAATGTGATGGGTTATAGTTGATACCTATGACTACACACTAAAAAAAAAGCTACATTATAAATAAATACGATTTAAAAATTATAATAAATTAATATTATTAATTATGATTAAATAAAATCAATACAAAAATTTAAATTTTAACCACGATCAATTAATATTTATCATGATTTTTAGCTATGGCCAAAATATTTACCATAATTTTGGCTATTGCTAATATTTTGGTCTTATTTGTAGAAACAACGGCTAATGATTTTTGCTTAAATTTGGTTGATTTCTATTTGTCATATTTTTTTCATCATAATAATTAATTATACCGAAAAAACATACCTCTTCCAATGATCACATAAATAAAGAGTTAAATGCAACAACTAGAAAAATAAGCAAGAGTCATTCTAATATAAAAATATGTGGTTTCTTTAATTTCTAAAAACAAAATAATGCAATACCCCGATACGAGATATGGTGTTTTTTTGTTTTTTTTTTAAGTTTAGGAGTCACGTTATTTATTTATTTATTCTTTTTACAGGATAATGTTGTTTATTCAGTATTTTCATAGGGATAAATTATAACAGACCTAATAAATAATAAATTAATACATAATATATATACTTCTTTTTATGTCATCTCTAATTTATAATTTTTATTTTCTTTCGAGAATGTGCATAACTGAAACTTTTAATTTCCAACAAATGGTGTTTTTCTTGGCCTAAAACAGTCCTATCAACTAAAATAATAATGTAATTATGCACTAAATCTTTAATCATTATTTTAAGAGTAAATTCCATTGAATTCCCCTTAAATTTATAATTATAAATATCCTTTATTGTTGAAAAATTATTGATATTCCCTTGAAGCTAACGTCAACCTATCAATAAACTCATTTTGTTAGCTTCCGATAGGATCACATCAAAATTTTATACTAAATTGTTCAAAATGCCCTATTAAATCCTGAATTATGATTTTACATATTTTAATTCTAAAATATTTGTATGGACTATAATCCTCTTTTCATTAATATACAAAGCCGAAATACAAAGGAACAAATGGAGCACTTCATAACATCAGAATTTTTTAATATCTCTTTTAAAGTTTCCAAAAAAATCAAAACAGAAATTATGGATAAAGTTGAAATTTTCACTTTATCATTCAAAGATTACTTAATTACGTCAAATATCATGAGTATAGCAATAATTATTTGAACAAAGAGAGAATTTTTATAATTATACAAAATTTTAAGATAGTTCGATTTCTTTAGTTTTTTTCTTATTTTTAAATAGAATAAAATTTATTTTGGTGATTTTTGTCATTAATGTTATTTTGGTACATGATTAATTACAAATGACTCAATTAGTATTCGAGTTTCGCCATTAAGATCACTTTGGTACACGAGTATTTACAAATAACTTAATTAGTATCCGAATTTTTACCATTAATATCACTTTGTAACCCAATTATTTATTTATTTATTTATTTTTTCTATTATCTTTTTATATAATGTCCATTTTATCCTTGCATACTAAAAAAAAATATAGCAAAGAAAACTTGGAATAAATTTCTATTGATGTATTTTGTTTTTATTATCAAACAAAGTTAGAATATTTTAATCTTAATTAATACTTTCTACCATTTTTATCTTTCAATATATATAAAAAAAACTATTATCAAATAATTTATGTTAATAGCCAAGTACAGAGAAATCAAATTTTTAATTAATCGAAATAGTAAAATTTAAATGAAAAACTTAGATATAGATTTAAAAGTTTCAATTTTAGATTATAAATTTTTGAAATTCAGAAATGCAAATTCAACTTCTCTATGGTTATTGCAATGCATTTTGACTTATTTTACAAATATTTATAAATAAAGTGGGTAGAAAAAAATAAACTAATAAAATATTATTATCAATTATAATACTCATATGTAAAAAATGAAAGTCAGAAACTATATTAATGAAATTTTATTCAATTTTTCAATATATTTATTATTTTTTATGTATTATCTAAGGATAAAATGAGCATTATATAAAAAAGATAATAAAAAAATAAAAAAATATCAATTGAGTAGTAAAAGGATATTAATGGTGAACTCGGGTACTAATAAAGTCATTGTAATTACTCGTGTATCAAAGTGATATTAACATCAAAATTCAAATAATAATTGAGTTATTTGTAATTACTCACATACCAAAATAATATTAATGACAAAACTTGAGTACCAATATGAATTTTACTCCTTTAGAATACAACAAATACGTAAAAATACAAAATATATACATTTTGAACTCGTGACTAAAATCTACGTTACGTCAAATCATTTTCATAAAATTTGTGAGGGACAGATTATATATACATATACCAATGCATACAAACACGTGTTTGTTTACTTGTAGTGATGTTTGGTCAATTCAAGAAAATAAAAAACAAGTCGGAAAGGAGTGGAATGTATTTATATATATATATATATACCACTTTTCTCTACGCGTTCGTACAAAATAATTTTTTATGTTTTAAAATATATTATTATTAAAATTTTGTAAATTAAAAAATTATATTTAAAGAAAAACAATTTAAGAATGTTATTAACACAAAAAAAATATATAATGGTGTTGCAAATTACTGTTTATGAATGAATAATGTATTTTTATATTTATGGTAGATTATGTTGACACACCTGAGGTTAGTTTAAATTACACAAACACCCTCTATTTTTTATAAAATTACAGCTACACCTCCTAAAGGGTGTTTGTGTAAACTTTGACTTTGAATAGGGGTGTAGTCGTAATACAACTATAATTACAAGAAATGTAACTATAATTTTACGAAAAACAAGGAGTGTTTTTGTATTTGATCTAATCTTAGGGGTATAACTGTAATTTACCTTTTATATTATTATAAATTATAGATTATAGATTACACGGCATGCAAAGGTATATAGGTGAATTAGTATACGTACACACTTACCAAACATTTGACCTCACATTCATAAATAAATAAAGTAAGAAGGTCAAGTATTTATGGGTTGTTGGTAGAAACAAGTTGCAGCAAATATATGCGACTAAGGTTTTGGGGATTGTTCATACTCTCTGCCAAAATTCAAATGTTCAACCCTTCCTTTTTAGGGATAATTATATTTACCCCTCTTAACTATGATCTATTTATATAAATTACCTTTATCTTTTAGATAATTACGTATTTATCTATTAGAAATGTTAACTCATTTTCCTACTTTTTGAAAAATTACATCTACACCCTCCGAAATCGTTAACATCATTACACAAACTACCACTGTTTTTTAGGGATGATTTCTGTAATTTTGCAAAATACAGGGGTGATTTATTTAAAGAGATTATAATTCAAAGGGGTAAATGTAACTATCCCTTCTTTTTATGGTAAAAATGTTACTTTGATCCATTAAATTTATGATGTTTATCCAGAATATATATCAGAATAATTATAAATTACTTTTGTTTGGCGTGATTAATTATTATAATTAAAAAATAAATAATCATGATGAATATTAATGAATTATAATTGTGCAACGATTATTAATCGATGTTTCTATAAATAATGACCAAAAGTTGGTCCTAACTAATTTAAATCGTGGTAACCTTTTGGAATATGGTAAAAAACTTAAACTTTTGCGTAATTTTTTTATATTTAAATATATCTAATTATGTTGTTATTTGTTTTTATTAAAAAAATTCATGCAAAAATCAGCTCCGAAACAAAAATTCCCAACAATGTATTAAAATCTAATGTCTTAAAATAAGGGTACATTACAGTATGTCAATGACACTCTCTGTGATTGGGTCTAATTAAATAAATATCTCGCGTCCTCTATAAACTTACAAATATACCCTCTTAGTGGGTGTTGTTGTAATGTAATTTAAGGAATGTTCGTATAAAATTTCACCATTAAATAAGAGGTGTACTTATAATTATCGCTACAACCACTAGAAAAAATTGTAATACTTAACCATGCCTAATTGTCATAGTTAAAAATAATAATTCATAATAAATAGTTATTCACCACAGCCAGACAACAGTTGTTGGTCGTGATTTTTAATTACGAGTGTACCTAGAAAAATTTGTTACGTCTAAAAGTCATGGCAAAAACATTCACTAAGACTCATAATCATGACAAAAATGATTTTTCTGGTAAATAATATAAGTTTTAGTCCACAACGGATAAAATTATAGT
Source organism: Sesamum alatum (assembly GCA_034509735.1). Classification (NCBI taxonomy): domain Eukaryota; kingdom Viridiplantae; phylum Streptophyta; class Magnoliopsida; order Lamiales; family Pedaliaceae; genus Sesamum; species Sesamum alatum. The sequence continues at coordinate 13,937,525 of JACGWO010000008.1, forward strand.
TAATAGTAAATTTTCATCTAGTGAACTTGATAATTATATAGTAATTTTGTAAAAAAAATATATATATATATTTTTGTAATTACACCAAACTGTGAAATGTCAATGTAATTAATTACGCTTAAAACGAAAACGTGGTGTTGTCAATTTTGATGAGTTTGAGGCTGTCAATCTATAGCTGTATTCTTGTCGTCAAATATATATATATATATATGGTTGAGGATTTCCAGTGTCAGACACTTACTAAGATTTGGCCTATAAAGCTTTCAACAAGAGTAGCCTAATAAGAAAATTATTTTGCCTTTTTTCAAGTCAGACTTTTTCTTAATTGACCAATAAACTTGCAAATAAATTACTATTTATTTATTTATTTATTTATTATAATTCTATGTTGGAATGTGTCCAGAATCAAATCTCAATGTTGTAGCCAATGGATCGGACGGCTGTAATAAATTGAGGTGTGAATTTGTAGACAATTCAATTAATTTCTTGAAAATAATTTTCAGATGGGGACTATGGGAGTGGTTGAGGAATCATCCTCAGCAAGCGCGTAATCTTTTGAATTTTTATTGTTATTTTTTTGTTAACACGTCTAAAGAAATATAAGTATTGTTAATTATGATAAATATTAATTAATTAAGATAAATCATAGCTACTAGCAATTATTTATATAAATGAAAACATATTTAATAATTATGATAAATATTTTGTCATAATTAAAATTATAATAAAATAAAAGGCGAATCAATGAGTTAAAAAGGGATGATTTGGACGTTTCAACAACAACTAATCTTTAAAGATTTCATTATCCTCTTTTGGAAAGATCTCTAGGTACACCAATGAGGTTTTGACTAAATGGTGAGATTAATGTCTTAAAATGTTTAGAATACATGATTTCATTATTCACAAGATTGCCCTTTACAAAAAAAAAATTAAATATTAAATGATTTTGTTTTTTAATAATTTAAATTTTGGATGACGTGATTATTTAATATAGCATCAAAATCAAGTTAACGAAGATCATTTTTTTTTTTTTACTGTATATACACACACGCCCAACTTACACACACAGATTTGAACATAAAACCTCCGATAAGAAACATTGAGCCCAAACCGTTGGCTTGTCCTCTCAAGAGACAGGTCAAAGAAGAGGTTTTGAATTCGAATATCTCTATATGAATTATTTGTGGAAAAAAAAAAGAAGAATATTATCTACAAGTGAAGAGGTATATTGTAAATATTAAATATCAAATAATTTTTCTTTTTAACAACTTAAACCTTTCAATCAAGCGGTCATTCAACGACCACCGGCCTTAATAAATACTTTCCTATAGTTTCAAGAATGTAGGTTAGAAAAAATATGCCTATAATTTTATTCAATATGAGCATATCTTACACTAATTAATCTCAAACTTAATTATCCAACTATGGTGTTTTTAATTTTTATATATTTAAATTTTTGGGCGAAGAGATTCGAGAATAACAATATGATGCATACCAATGATCTCTTAACCTAGTGGTTAAGGTTGAAATCCCATGATCTTAGAGGTAATGGGTTCGAACACCACCAATGCGTGTGATGATAGTCTACTGCATAGTAGATATTGTTTGTATACTATAATAGTAAGGTGTCGTTTAGATTTAATCTAGGGTAAATTACAATTACCTCCCCTGAGATTTGACATAATTGTGTATACCTCATCGTTTTTTCAAAAATTACAATTACCCCTCTAAGGTTTGTAACCGTCTAACAAATAACCCATTTTCATCCATTTTTATGGGTGAACTGACCAAAATGCCTTTATACAAACTGAATTATTTTTATTAATTTTAAATTTGTTTGAATTTTTTTGGACTAAAATGCGCAGGAAGAGGTTTGTTAAGTTTTTTACACAGATGAGCAATAATGTAATTTGCCTCAACTGATTTTTCTACAATTTTAAAAAAATAAATCAAGGGCAAATGGACAATTTCAGGCCTTTGGTTAAAAATTACAAATCGGTATTTGTAATTTTTGAAAAAGCGAGGAAGTATCTGTAATTATGTCAAACCTCAGGAGAGGTTATTGTAATTCACCCTTTACTTTATGTGATATTGTTGATCAAGATATGACTATTGTAATTGTTGTTTGATATTGATATTCGATAGGACTTATTGTAATCGATCGATTTACTTCAATTAATAATATTTATCACTTTCACTTCAAAAACTAAAAAATAAAAACAATGTGATGCATATATATATATATATATATATCCCTCAAATCTTGTCCATTGATTTTACCTTTTCTTTTCTTTTCTTTAGGGTTTTCCTTCTCTCGTATTACAACATTATGGCGAGAGAATGACAATTCATATATAATTTGTATGGTTGTTGCCGCGTACGAACATCCCTAATAAAGCAATGTCTCATACGTAAATCATCTCTCAACCCCACAAATAAATATATATATATATATATGTAATTTTTATATATTTATGAAAAATAAAAGTTTGATTGTAATATGTGGTCCAATTTCGTCACAATGCATGGAGATGAATTGGGTTATGTGGTCACATAAGGGGACACAATCGGCATGTGGAGTAGGGATTGGAAGCATTAATGCCTACAACCAACATATTAATAAAAGTTGCTTTGCTGTTCACAATCATCCAACTCGACAAATTCTTGTACGCATCAAGTTTGATTTGATCAGTGAATGAATATAATATATTTGTAATATAATTGATCATTCTTTTTAAAATAATATAACAATTAATACTTGTTTAATCAGTTCGAATCAAATGAAACTTAATTTGAGGAAGAACTTCTGAAATGAAATGGATAGTCCTTTCTTTCTTTCTTTTTTCCGATAGGAAAATGATGGTATTAAGTGAAATATATACATATATAGTCCTTTCTTTCTTTCTTTTTTTCGATAAGAAAATGATGGTATTAATTAATTAAATTAAATGAAATATATAGTCCTTTCTGATAGATCGTTAAATGCAATAATCCAGCATGAGTTGGTGCTAAAAGAGGGTTTTTGTGCTTTTAATGGAAATGACTGTTTCCTTCTTTTGTTCTAATGTGGGAGATTTTTTTTTTTCTTTTTTTGACGAGAAAAAGATGCTTTCCATTACTTAGCTATGTCCGAAGACACAAGCGAAACAACCACTGTGGGAATCAAGTGTTCTCCCTCAGCAAAGTCATTACAATAGTGCGCAAAGAAGTGGGCAACAGTATTGCCCGAGCGTCTAACTAACGAAAACTGGCAAGAAGGAATACATGAGGAAAAAGATAGGATATCAGCCACAATAGGGTCATATGTGGACAAGTCCCGTTTCTTCTGTTGTAATTTCTGGATCAGCACAGCATAGTCCCCTTCCACTATAACCCTCGGCCAACATTTCTGCAGAGCCAAGAGGACCGCCTCCCTGGCAGCAAGAGATTCAGCCAGCTCCCCATCTCCCGTTCGTTCCACTCGCCGAGATAACCACGCCACACATCTACCAAGTTCGTCTCTAGCCACCACGCCAACACCCACTTGTACTCCCCCCATCAAGGTGGCGCCATCAAAGTTTAGTTTAACATAGATAGGGGGAGGGACTTGCCACCGAGAAGGGATCCCCAAGCTCCAGTGAATGGCAAAGCCCCCTGCCTGCGTGAGGAAGGATGATAGGTACCTAGAAGCAAAATCCACAACCTGTACCGGGGCCCTAAACTCCCCTTCCATCGCCATTCTATTTCTACCCCACCAAACCGCCCAACACATCATCATAAACAAGCCAACCTCACTACTATCCAGTTGGGCTACAACATATTGCATCCATTGACAGGGCGAGGGAGACTGTGTTGTCATTAACAAAGAATTGAATGGGGCAAGACTCCATACCTGGCGAGCATATGAGCAGTGAACAAGGGCATGCAAGGTGTCCTCCTGGGCCTGACAGAACGGGCAAGCAGCCAGGAAGCCTGGGATTCGTCGGCCAAGATTCTGGCCCGTGGGGAGAGCATTAATACAAGCCCGCCAGATAAAAATCTTCACTTTGTTAAGCAATCGAGCCTGCCACACCTTCCTCCACCAGCACCAGCCACTTCCCAACTCCTCCAGCGAACTCGAGCCCGGTCGGTCCTCAAGGGCACAAGCAAGATGGTAAGCGCTACGCATCGAAAATAGCCCTATCTTGGAGTAGTGCCAAACCAGGACATCCTGCTCGTCTGTGTGGCCCAACGGGATCCTTAGAACCACTTCGCTATCAACGGGCCAAAATAGAGTATTCACCTTACCCACATCCCATTCCCGTGTAACGGGGTCAATCAGCTCTAAGACAAATATATGTTCTTGGGAGGTGGGCGCTGACGTGATTGGGCGGAAGGAACGAGGTCTCAGCAGCCAAGGGTCCTTCCAAATCTGGATAGAGGAGCCCGAGCCCACTCTCCACCTACACCCCGCACGGAATAAGTCCTGAGCCGCCATCACACTACGCCACGTATAGAAGGACGTGTCCCCAGCGAGGCTGTGAACACATCACCGTGAGGGAAATAACGAGCTCGTAAAACACGGCTGAGCAGTTTCTCGGGATGGCTCCAGAGCCGCCAAAGCTATTTCGCTAACATGGCTAGGTTGAAAAGGTGCAGCTGTCAGAAACCGAGCCCCCCCCCCTCCCCCCCCCCCCCAACAACAACTTGCTCTCACATAACCGTTGCCACGAGACCCAATGAACCTTTCGCTGCCCCCTATTACTCCACCAAAATCGTGCCACCGTACCCTGAATCTCCCGTAACAAGCTCAGGGGGAGCCTGAAACAACCCATGGCGTAGGTGGGTACCGCCTGAATTACGGCCTTGATCAAGACTTCCTTGCCCGCTTGGGATAAAAACTTTGCATTCCATCCCAAAATCTTGGCCCAAATCCTGTCCCGGGTGGTGTCGAACAAAGCTTTTTTAGACCGGTCCACCTTCGAAGGGAGGCCTAATAAGTAGAGTTCCATCTTATTTTCCCGTCGTATGGTAAGCTCATTTTCGATGTAATCACAAACCTCCGCCGCAGCGTTCTTACTAAACGCCACCGAGGACTTGGAGAAATTTATCTCCTGCCCCGAAGCAATGTGGGAGAAAATTAAGGATAGATATAGTGAGAAAATAAGCCTTAGTTTTATGAATGGGTAAATTAGAGCTACCTGTCTTGAGGTATGGTATGATTAAAAATATCTCCTCGTTGTTTGAAACATTACAAATACCCCCTGAAGTTTGTAACCGTCTAACAAATAATTCATTTTCATCAATTTTTATGGGTGAACTGACCAAAATGCCTTTATGCACTGAATTATTTTTAATTTAATTCTTAAAATTTTTTTGGACTACAATGCACAGGGAGATGTTTCTTAAGTTTTTTACACAGAGGATGAATAATGGAATTTGTCTCAGTTGATTTTTCTACAATTTTAATAAAAAATTCATGGGCAAAATGGTTAATTTTAGGCCTTTGGTTAAAAATTACAAATCTTAGGAGGGTATTTATAATTATTAAAACAATAAGGAGATATTTATAATTTTGCCAAACCTAGGAGTGGTTGTAATTTACCCTTTGTAAATTCATCTCTAATTCCAGTTTAGAATCTTGGATTGAATAATATCTTTGTCTTAATTTTGTTATTCAACTACAAAATTAGAGTTCGAATCAGAGACGACAAAATAATTGTTTCAAATTCCATAAATTTTCCCATGTCTTTCCTTTTAGAGACTATTTTCATCTCAAATCTCAATTTCTTTTTTCTAATTGTTACCTGCTTTTTTGAGAGAAAAATAAGGATAGATAGAGTGGGCGGAAAAAAGCTTTATTTTTATAAATCCATTATTCCATTTTAGAATTTTGGATTGAATTATAATTTTTTTTAAATTGTTTATTCAACTATGAAACTAGAGTAAGGAATTTGCCAAACAATCGCTCCACCCTTCCCCGTGGTGGATTGAAATTGAGTCGTTCTCGTCCTGTGACGGGAGTTGATGTTCAATTCAGTTGTTTGCCCGGGGTTCGGCAGAGTCCCAGTAGTTTTTTCTACCGCAGTCCGCTGACTTACCATCACACTCTACGCTCTTAGCTCCCTGGCTCCTGCCCTTCGACTAGGAGGTCAGTCGCTCTTCCGTCTTTGTTTAGTTGGGAGAGAACCCCCTCTCTCTCAGAGACGGATTTTGACAATATAATTGTTTTCAAATTCCATAATTATTCCTATCTCTTTCTTTCTAGAGACTATTTCTATCTTAAATATCAATTGTTTATTTGAAGTTCTATTTTAGAGACTAAAAAATAGACGGAACTTTTTTAGATAATCTTTTTATTTTCTTAATCCTCCACAGGAATGCCAATCCGTCTCTAATTTTGTAAATTTATTTTACAATTCAAGACGGGCGTAGTTCCATCCGTCTCAATAAGTGAAAATCATTGCCTGGTCCGTTTCCATCTCTGATTTCCATCTTTAAAAAAGTGATAATTAAAAAGGAATCAAAATTGTTGCCATTAAACAAAATAAAATATTATTTGGGCACATTAAAAATAGAGTTGAAAAATTAATGAAACTACTCAATATTCGATTTAAAAATAATTAGTAAAAGCCCATTTGAACTTGATTCGTTAATTTAACAAATCAACCTCGAACTTAATAACTTTCAAACTCAAATCGAGCTCAATTCAATTTTCAAATAAAATATATTTTAAAACATCAAACTATTCAAGTTCAAGTTCGATTTGATTATGTAGGCGAGCCACGAAGATCCGGGTGTCATAAAGTTAATTCCGCTGCGTGTTGACATACCATAGCATTGAGGTAATCCCCGAAATCGATTATGTGCAATATGTGTTAATGTGCTTCACATATATGCTTTATTTTTCCTACAGTGGTATCAGAGCCATTAGGGCTTGTACTCGCTTTATATTGCAAAGCATGTGCGTATTTAATATTATGCTATGGAACTATCTTATGAAGTATAAGATTGTATATGTAATTAGCATGATATGTATTAGCATGTACAAACCCACTTACTTCATGACAAATTCGAACCCATTTTTTTTACATGAGATCTGTGGGTTCTTTTGTAGTCCTTTTTCTATCATATGTAGTTTTGATGTGAAGATCACATGGTTAAATTTTGGTGAAAAATAGATGTATGGTTTATGAGGAAATCACAACCCTACTTTTTGAAAATCGTTTTCTTTGGATAAAAAAAAAAAACTGATCTGAATCTGTTGTTTTTTTCTGAATATCTTTGTGCTATGTTATTGGGCATGAAAAGAGGTTCGAAACGGTATATGATTCATCGAAAACGGCTTTAAAATGAGTAAGATATGAATTTTCTATTTTTCGCCGGAAAAAGACTAGTCGCCGGAAAACGGCGCCGGAAAAACGTCCGGTGCCGGAGTTAAAACAAAAAATAAAAAAAAAATTAGGGCTGACTGAGCGCGCTGACCGCGCGCCAGCTGGCGAGCGGGCCCGCGGCCAGCGCGGTGACAGCGCGCCAGCTCGCGCGTGCCTGCTGCGCCAGCCGCGCGCCAGCTGTGCGGCGCGCTGGCTTGCGCCAGCAGGGCTGAGCCGGCTCGAGCCGGCTCACGCTGAGCCGAGCCGAGCCGAGCCGGCAGACTCTCTTTCTTATTTTTTTGTATTTTTCTATTTTTCGTTTTGTTTCAAAAAAAAAAAAAAATAGAAATATTTTTTAAAGGAAATTTGACCTTTGTGAAATATTACCTTCATGTCATATTATTTTTCTAAGTGCAAGAATCATCATTATATTTTTTGTTGGGTGATTGTATATGCCTTAGAAGATATTTTTATGCATTTCTTGGTAATTGCATACTATGCCTATGAGTGTTTGTTATATGGCATGTGAATTGAAATTCGGGTGCTCATGAATAATGTGCGTTCCTTTTAATTTTATGATTGAAATAATTTATGGAGATGGTGATAATGCGGTATCCCCTTGTTTTTCTAGATTGATGTAGTAGGCCAAATATATGTATTGTATTTTACGGGACATGTATTCTGGGGCCCATTTTGAGGCCATGTATTTTATTTTGGGGATATGTTTCGCTGATTATTACCATAGGCCATAAGATTATTTCAACATGAAGCACCGAATTCAATTCATCTTTATATTTTATGGAGACATGTTTGGATGGACATATGTAATTTCATTCTTGGATTGGTAATTTTTATTATGATCTTTAATTATTGTGGGAGATGATTACTAGCATGAATGCGAAATTTTCGATCCCACTGAATTAAAGAAAGTAATAAATTTTTACTTGGATCTAGAATAAGATCGTAGCACAGTACCTTATATATATGCGCATGTTATACAGCAATGGAGACCGATATAGCTTTTTCTGACCTCCATGGTAGTGCCAAATTAGATGGCCAAAACTATGCAATGTGGCATAGAAAAATTCAGTATTTTCTGCATCACAAAAAGATTCTTGAGCATCTCACAACTAGCATGCCTGAGCCAGTAGAGCCTGAAAATGGACAAACTGCCCAATATCGTCGCGAACTGGACGCGTACAATAAGTGGCGGGATCAAGATTTGAGTGCGCGCTTTACTATGCTAAGCTGCATGCACGATAATCTGATCCACGAATATGAGAAATATTCAACGGCTAAAGAGTTATGGGAAGTTTTGAAGGTCGCATATGGTAGCACTTCGGCTACAAGACTAAGGGCTCTGACCCTTAAGTTCAATCAGTATGTGCTTGACCCAAAACACTCGATGATCCAACATCTTGATGTGATGAAGGATATGATTCGAGAACTCCAGAATGCCGGTACTAAACTCAGTGATGAACAGCAAGTTCTGGCAGTCCTTAGGTCGCTACCTGAGCAGACTTGGGGACACGTGAAGATGGTGCAAACGCACAATGAGCAAATAAAAACGTTCGAAAGTGTCGCCAATCATTTGAAACTTGAGGCTGACCGTAGAGAAACTGAACATGCTCAGCAGGCTGCCCTAGTCGCACATGCCGGTCAGCGTAAGCCCCATAAAGGTAAACGTTGGAATAAACCGGCTGGTGCAAGACAGAGCCAGCCCCAGACCCAAAGCCAGAACTTGGCCCCACAAGGTGACAAGGCTATGAAGCGTCGCCGAGGTAAACGGGGTGGAAAGAAAAACGTGGCAAAGGCCAAGTGCTATAACTGTCAAAAGATGGGCCACTTTGCTCGTGATTGCACTGAGCCAAAGAAGGTTAGTCCTAACCCCAGCTCTCCAAGTTCTTTTGTGTGCTCACAAGTTTTTGTGGCTAATTCTCTCCTTGGTTGGATTGTAGATACAGGCGCAACAAAACACGTGACAAGGGATCGAGCTGGATTTGTAGATTACCATCGAGTACCAGCATGCAGCCATTACATTGCTATGGGCAATGGCGCACAAGAGGAGGTCCTTGGAATTGGTTCATACCAACTCAAGCTCAGCACTGGGCGTGAGCTACTCCTTAATGATGTGCAATATGCACCTAGCATTCGATGTAATCTACTTTCAGTTACAGCATTGATGGAACATGGTTTTTCTTTTCTGTTTGAACAAATGGGTTTGTCTATTTATTTTGGTAAAGACCTCTATGGCTTAGGATTTATGAATAATGGTTTTTTCATGCTAGAATTAGCCAATGAATGTGTTTCTTACATTGCTTCTTCTGTTGATAATATTTCTGTTAATTGGCATGCGAGATTGGGACACATAGGACAAGAAAGGATGACTAGGTTAGCTCGAGAAGGCCTATTAGGTTCTCTCGCTAAAGTCAACCTTCCTCCTTGTGAACCATGTTTGGCGGGAAAGGCCTGCCGAAAGCCTTTTGGGAAGGCTAAGAGGGCTACTCACTCCTTAGAGTTAGTCCACTCAGACATATGCGGGCCAATGAATGTGAGAGCACGTCACGGTGCATATTATTTTCTCACTTTCATTGATGATTATTCGCGCTATGGGTCAGTATATCTCTTATCTCACCGTTCAGAAGCGCTTGTTTATTTTAAGCGATTCTTAGCAGAGGTTGAGAATCAACGAGATACGAACCTGAAAGTTCTAAGAACTGACAGAGGGCGAGAATATCTTTCTGATCAATTCAAGCAAATTTGTGAGGAAAAAGGAATCATACGGCAATTAACGATTCCACATACTCCGCAACAAAATGGGGTTGCAGAGAGAAGGAATCGTACACTTCTGGAAATGGCCAGATCGATGATGGCGCAAGCAAATCTCCTAATATCATTTTGGGGAGATGCAATTTTGACTGCTGCCTACATCTTAAACCGTGTGCCCTCCAAATCTGTTCCTTCGACTCCCTATGAATTATGGCATGGCAGAAAGCCCAACTTAGAAGGCTTACGTCCATGGGGGTCGGCAGGGTTTGTTCACAGTACTTCTCATAAGTATGGGAAATTGGGTCCTAGAGCCAGCAAACTTATCTTTATAAGATATTGTGAGCACTCTAAAGGCTATGTGATGTACGGTGAACACCCTGATAGAGGAATGACAGAAATTGAGTCCCGCGATGTAGATTTCCTTGAAGAGGATTTCCCGAGCATAAGTGAAGTCAAAGGGGATCTTGAACTATACGAGTTGCGAGATCCTCAGGGCGGCGCATCTATCCCTGGCGAGGGTGAGACTCCACACTCTCACCCAGCAATCGACGGGGATAATGAAAGCGACCCCAATCTAAGTGGGAGTTGTTCGCTAGAGGAACAGAACTCTCAAAATCCACAGATGCGAAGAAGTAGAAGAGGAGGAATACCCCGTCGTCGATATGAGATCGAGGGGAAGCCTTTGTATGTGCTTCTGTAGATGTGGATGAACCAGCTACTTACGAAGAAGCTGTGACTTCACCGAATGCAAAAGAGTGGATAGCTGCAATGGAAGAAGAGATGTGCTCCATGGCTAAGAACAATGTTTGGGAGCTAGTTGATCTTCCAGCTGGGCGTAAGACCATTGGGAACAAGTGGGTTCTAAAGGTCAAACGTAAGGCAGATGGAAGCATCGACAAATTGAAAGCTCGATTGGTGGCGAAGGGTTATACCAACGAGAGGGTGTAGATTATGAAGAGACGTTCTCCCCAGTGGTGAGATTTGCCTCTGTTCGCCTACTCCTAGCCATTGTCGCCCACCTAGATCTGGAATTGTTCCAGATGGATGTAAAGACAGCATTTCTCAATGGAGAACTGGATGAGGAGATCTACATGGATCAACCTAAAGGTTTTCAGGAAATGGGATGTGAAGGCAAAGTGTGCCGCTTAAAACGTTCCATTTATGGCCTGAAACAATCATCCAGGCAGTGGTACTATCGATTTCATCGAGCTATCACCTCGATAGGCTTCACGATGGTTGAGGAGGACCACTGTGTGTATGTCAAAAGAAGTGTAAAGAAATTTCTGATTCTTTCACTGTACGTGGACGACATTTTGTTGGCAGGAAATGACATGGAAATGATTGTCGCCACTCAGAAGTGGCTGTCCTCAACATTTGAGATGAAGGACATGGGAGAAGCTGAGTACATACTTGGTGTTAAGATACACCGAGATCGCTCTAGGAAACTTTTGAGCTTGTCTCAAGAGACTTATATCAAAAGGATCATAGAGCGGTTTCGTATGCACAATGCTAATCCTGTTGACACACCCATGGACAAAAGTTGTGTTCTTAGCAGAGAATTATGCCCTAAGACAGAAGAAGAGAAGAAACGTATGGCTAAGGTTCCATATGCTAGCGCTGTAGGAAGTTTGATGTACGCTATGATGTGTACTCGACCAGACCTGTGCTTTGCAGTTGGAATGGTGAGCAGGTATCAAAGTAATCCTGGACCCGACCACTGGGTAGCGGTCAAGAGGATACTCAGATATCTAAAAGGAACAAGTGATCTGGCTTTGACCTACCACGGGGGAAGTTTAAAGCTGGTTGGATACTGTGATGCTGATGGATCAGCGGACAGAGATGAACGCAAATCCACATCGGGATATGCATTCTTGTTAGGTAGTGCTGCTATCACTTGGTGCAGCAAGAAACAAGCCTGCATCTCTTTGTCCACCATGGAAGCAGAATATGTGGCTTGTACATCAGCAGTCCAAGAGGCTATCTGGTTGAGGAGATTCCTCAAAAGTCTGCGCATTTCGGCGCACGTTGATGATGCTGTTGTAATCTATTGTGATAACACAGCCGCCGTAGCATATGCGAAGGACCCCAAGTATCATGGGAGGACTAAGCATATAGATACCAGATACCACTTCATTCGTGATAGCATTGCGCAAAACCAAGTGGTTCTCAGGCATATTCCTACTACTGATATGATAGCAGATCCTTTTACTAAACCTTTGCGTAAAGACGCATTTCAAAGGCATGTGAGTAGTATGGGACTGCGTAGGATTTAAGCTTTTTGAGCCTGTAAGAACACTTTTATTATAAGAATATATGATTCTTGTTTCGTTAGAGTACTGTGTCTATACATATGTGTGAATGTCACCAGGCTTAGATTGACCCACTCACACGGGCAATCTCCCTGGCGCTATGATAGCGAGCAGGATGAGGCTTAGAAAGGATCACTTCGCATAAATAAGTCATGCGAATGATCGCCTTCACGCTTTAAGAGCGATGGAGGTTAAACATATAACCAAGGCCGCCTTAGCTAAAGAGCTAGGATGAGATCATGCGTGATCGACTATGAAGTATGTCCAAACTTCATAAAAGCCTGTTTACAGCTGAACGTGCGAACCGCCAGAAGATATCAAGAGGGTAACTGTCTGGTGATACGCAGGTCAGGCGCTTGGATAGCGACTGAACTCAGGTTCATGTGATGTTAAGAGCAGTGACATGCCCAAGTTGAGTGGGAGCTCCATCACAGCATGTAATCATACTACATGTGCGTTAAGACGACCCACTATGGGGAGTGACTGAATAGGTCCCTGCTTCGTCACTGTGTGAGCCCATACAATCCCTTGTACCCTTTGGGACTCAGGACCATGTCATGAGGCGTAAGCTTGATGATGCTACTTTAGCATGCTTTCCAATGGCCACGAGTGATACGGTCTGTCGGAGCATGTCTAGGAAAGCTGTCAAGGCCAAACTGATTGATGTGAGAGGCCGAGGAAGAACCAAGTTAGTGACGCACTTATGTTCTATTGTTCATAGCCCGGGCGACTTAGTCGGAATATGTCTGACTAGTCATGAACGTAGAAGCATATCTGAGAGGGTCAAGCATGCTCTACTTGTTGAGGGATCTAGAGATGCTTGATCAAGTGTGTCCACGAGGTTTGGGGTACACAGCGAGTTTCTTTGGAGTTGATGAGTTATGTTAGTATTGGTGATAACTTAATATAACTCTCCTCATGTTTTACCTTTTCTCGCTTGGTCGCACGCCTTACTCCCCGTATGAAAGAGGGGATGGGAGATGAGATATTATTGGATTGGAGAGGCTATGTCAAATATGTATGAGTGGGAGATATTAAAAATCATCCATATTTCACAAAGAGTTTGAAGTCTCCCGAAACTCCTGGTTAGGGAGGACTCCTCTTGTGTGAAGAGTCTGTAGTCCCTACAGTTTGTATTAGGGTTGGACTCCTCTCTTGTACACCTATAAATAGGGTGCTCCTATGGAATGAAAAATACAATTATTATTCGAAGTACTCTCTCCCAAAGCCTCTCGCTAAATTCTCTCTCTGTTCTCTCTCGAAGTATCACCAAAAGTCTCCGGGGGTTTAAGGCGTGAAAACTCTGGTCGGTAGCTCTAGTAGCAATCTACGTGGAGCGAGAGAAGGACGATCGTGACAAGGAAGAGAAGGGACGTGCTAGGAGATACGTGAATTTGTGGGGCGTACTTTGCAGATCCAAGAGATTTTGGAAAAGCTTGTAGGCGAGCCACGAAGATCCGGGTGTCATAAAGTTAATTCCGCTGCGTGTTGACATACCATAGCATTGAGGTAATCCCCGAAATCGATTATGTGCAATATGTGTTAATGTGCTTCACATATATGCTTTATTTTTCCTACAGATTATTAAAAGCCAAGCTCAAACAGAATTTTTCAAGTTCTAGCAATAGTGCATTTGTCTCAATTTGACTTGTTTACGGCCGTCATTAAGAGACAATAGAAAGAAACAATTATGGAGAGAATGAGCATTATTCTCAAGACTTGTTATCATGTGACAATATGCTCACGTCTAGTGACAGACAGAGTTACATCATATTAATGGAAATAAAAGCACTTAATTAAAGATTAATTAATAGGGCTGCGCGATTAGATCTTAATTACTCAATTATTTTTCCCAAAAAGTTATGAGTGTTAGTCCACGTATACACAACACCAAATGCATTACAACAATAGTGGTTGAAGAATTATCAATCCGTGCTTTTGGCTTTTCACCAGCTTTTGATTATATTAAACTTAATTGGAAACAATAAAATAATTGGAAAAAATGCAAACAATCCTGTGATATTGTAAATGAGTAAATTATTCCCCTATGAAAAATAAAATAGCAATTTATCTTCCTGTGTTTTTTTAAAATGAATCAATTTACCTCCCCGTGTTTAGGTAGATTACACCATTTGAAAAAACACGGAGAGATAAATTACTATTTTTTTCATATGAGGAAATTTACTCATTTATAATATCACAGGAAGGTAAATTGCATTAAACCCTAAAATAATATGATAAATTTATTTTATCACATACAAGAATATATTTAATTTATTTATATTTAAAATTAGGTAAGTGTATGATCGTTTATTTTTATACAAGAGATTTATAATGGCCTTTTTTGGATATATTAATCAAGTATTTGTCATGGTTCTTAGTTATATATAGCCAAACCATTTATAATGATTTTTGGTTATAATGGCTAGTGTCACTACAAGAAATCATGCCAATATCTAGAAATTAGAAAGAGAATAAATTCGTCAGTAATTAGCAATGAATTCAGCAAGGGATAAAAATTTTATGTTTTTGGAATTTGAATATTAACTTTAAAAATAAAATATTTTCTTGCTTTAATTAGAAAAGATGTCGAAGACTTCGTACCTGGCATTAGCAAATAAAAAGCTCCCCAAAAAAGAAAAAAAAAAATTACTAGCATTCAGTTAGTTCTAGCAAAATCAGTATAAAAAAATTCAATGCTAATAAAATCAGTGATGAATTAATTGCTAGTGAATATTTTTCTTGCTAAATTCGTTGTTAAATGTAAATAAGTAACGAATTCCACTATTTTATAAGGAATTTGTGTTGTTATTAATGATATTATTTCTTGTACTGTGTTTTGGCTTCTGCTGAGAAACAAACAACAAACGTGAGATAATTGTGGCTAATTATTATTTATTAAGTGACAATAATTTTAACTCATCAAAATATAATTATTAATGATAAAAATTACATATAAAGTTATTAGTATAAATAATTAGCGACACGTATTTACATGACAACTTAATAACATACAAATATTGTAAAATAATTACTTATTATTACTAGGTCGTTGTTATACATGTGTTCTTAATTATTTTCAGTGAATATACACAATTTTATTTTAATTATTAGTTGATACTTGCTAGGCACAATTTTTATAAAATAATTCTCATTATTAAAATTATGACTAGCATATTATTTACTTTGGTAGCCATATTAAAATTTGTCATTTATTGTTTTGGTTGATATAATTTAATTTAATTTATTTTTATGACAAATAATATAAGGTCGATCTCGTAATATAAGAGATGACGTGTGCAGACCAAAGACCGTGAGATTTCGTGCCCGCGTGTTTGATAGGAAGGCTATATAATTAATGATGGAATTCGACGTATGATACCCATTAATTATTAATTAATGACTTTGTGATGTGATTCTGAATACAAAATTAATGACATTAGTTTATAATTATTTTTTGTTTTCCTGAATCAAATAATTAATTGTGAGTAGTTATGACATTATTGCTACCAATTTTAATGCAACTGAAACCGAAACCCCTAGAATGAAAGCCCATCTCTATGTTTGGTTTTATTTTTAAAATATTTTTGTTTTGTTTTGTGAAAATAGAGAGAGAAAATAAAGATAAATAAATGTGTGTTAATAGAGATATGGTGTATATTTGGGTTTGTTTTTTGAGTTTATTTTAAATAGTGTAAAAAATATATTGTATGTATTGTGTTGTATATTGGGAGACAAAAAACACTGTTTTTGTCAAACCATGTCTCTTTTATATATTTTTATATATGTATATGATAATATATATTGTTCATTGTCAAATCATGTCTCTTTTATATTTTTTTATAAATGTATATATATATATATACGGTAATATTTATTTACTTATATGTGGATGTATGACTGTATATATATATGGGAGAATGTGCCAAATTATCCAAAATACCAAATAACGGTGTTTTGGGTAATGTTTATGTTTGGTTTTATTTTCTCACCATCTCTGAAATAGTGAGAAAATAAAATCAAACATAGGGCATGAGTTTCAATTTATGTGAGTTGTTATTTTACTCTGAATTGTAGTTGTTAATTAATTACAAATATTTTATATTTTAATAGTTGTTGTTGGTTGAAATTAATTTATTTAAGAAAAATAAATTATTAATTGTACACTTGGATTGGGAGGAATGGTCCAGAACATGAGAAAAATACATAGTTTAATTTAGATTTTTCTAATTATTTCCGTAGAAGGCACTTCTTTTCAATTATGTTTAATCTCAAAATTTATATATATTTATGATTTTTTTCAACGGGAAAAATGCAAGCAACTCCATGTGACATTGCAAATGAACAAATTATTCCGCTATGAAAATAAAATAGCAATTTATCTCCATGAGTTTTTTAAAGAATACAAGGAGGTAAAATGCTATTATTTTTTCATAAGGGTGTAATTTGCTCATTTGCAATATCATGGGGAGGTAAATTGCATTAAATCCTTTTTTCAAGAGTTTATTTTGTTTTTCTATTGATATTTTCTTTTTAGAAAAGAAAACTAATTTTAGAATTTCTATTAAATTTGACTTGTATTCGGCTTTCCGACCTATTAAAAATTAATTTTTTTTAATAATGAGCAATAAACTATTAATTTAAAAATACAACAATATTTTCAAAGCAACTAACTGCATTATAATATTCAATCCATAGTTTAACAAGATATTTAGATCTAATAACACCATCATTAAAGCAACTAAAAAAAATAATACAAACATCTTATAAACTAAACATCACCCTACATTCGTAGTACTCAAATCTACAACCTCTTGATTGTGGGACCTCAACCTCACCACTTGGGCAAAAGCTCATCAATTATTAAAAATTAAAAACATAAACACAAAAAATAGTATCCCATCTATTGTGCTTCAGGATTGGGATTGTTGAGTTTAAAGTCTATTCTATTTTATGAATACTCCAAAAAGTGTTTAGGTAAGTTGGAGATTAAATTAAGTGGGAACAACACCGTTAAAATTTCGGTTATAATTATTCGATACTTAAGTTAATAAGGTTGTAGAAGAGAAAGTAGAAGATCGTAAGAATATTACGGGTATCAAAAATTGTACACGAGTATAGAAGGCTAGTATTTATAAATATTTTCAAATTATACAAATTTACATTAACAATTGATCCAAGAATAACTAAACGATTATCGTGAGTCATAAAATGTGAAAAAACACACAAAAAAAAAGGTCAAAAGAAAAAAAAAATCCAATTTTTAGTCAATTACATGTATATAATTTGAACTTTTCAACCAAATGGCAGCTTCTAATATACATACCAGTTGTCTATTAAAGGCAAGTAGTGCCTCTTTACGACCGTGTCCTTTGTATTGTACTAAAAGTGAAAGCTCTGTGAAGGATTGGGGACGTAATTTTCTTTGATCTTCTTCAATATGCTACCATGATTCGAGCCTTTCATGAACGTCCCATCTCCTTGATTCTTTCCTTCTAATAAAGACAATTATGTTGATAGTTAATGCCAATTTTATAACTTATTATCGCTTTTATTTCTTCCATATCAAAAATAGAAATGGTATAGCTCATAATAATCTTGATAATTATCACTTTTATCATTATAGTTTTTTGGTTTGCACAACAGGTATTGTCATCTCACATTGGAGATGAAACTAATTTTGTTTAAAGCGGTAGCAACACATTGTAGTTGAAATTAATTATGTTTGAGAAGGGAACGAAAGAATTAAACCATACCCAACAAATGTGATTATACAATTCGAATGGTGTTCATAAAAAAGAATTCGTCTTTTGAATTCAACTCGTTTGTCACTAGAGCAACAACTTGTTGATACTTTACTCATTATTTTTTATTTTGCAGGGAACAAACTTCCTTAATAAGCATAGAGTGGATTGGAACCTGAATTTTGGTGGTGCCCCTCAAAGATTAATAAAGTCTAAGTACACCTACTTAATGAAGAAATTAATCTCCCACACGAAAGTGGAGCAAGTCGTAAGGTATTGGTACTTTGACAAATTAGACTTTATTTTAACATCTTTTTTATTAAGAAAATGAAAACAAGGATAATTACATTCTTCTTCACTGAGTTTTGGTGTAATTACACATAAACATCATGTGATTTAAAAATTTACATCTATTACTTTTGAAGTTTGCTTATGTCTAACAAATAGGTTTCTCCATTAATCAAGGTTCATCGAATTTGTTGATGTTAGAAAAAAAAAATGAATGAAAATCAATATTTGCCAGCGATTGACTTATTACTAACTTATTGTAGGTCAAATAAATCTTTTTTATAATCAAACTACTCTTATACATCTTCACATGTTAATGCATGAGAGGATGTATATCTTCACCGTTATAAGGATAGTTTAGTCGGACAATATTTGTTTGACTTGTAATAAGTCATTAATAAGTCAATCGAGGATAAATGTCGATTTTTGTTCAGTTATTCTTTGGCACAACTCGATTCATTTTGGTAGATCCTTTTAGGATTAGTAAGCTTAGATCAAACGTATCCAATTTAAACAGAATGACGGTCGGTTGTCCACGGACTAGCTTTACTCACCCTTTCTTTTTTGGGGTCAATATCAGCAAGGCAGTTTCTTCAATGATAAACCTAATCCCAATTATAGAAATATGACTTTTTTGTTAATATCAATAAATTTGGTGAACTTTGACTAACGGAAGAACCTATTTGTTAGACAGAAGCAAACTTCAAGGGTACTAGATGTAATTTTCAAAATTATAGGGGATCTACGTGTAATTACACCAAACCTTAGGGGAGGGGTGTAATTATCCCTTAAAATAATTAGGGATAATTACACCGCCTTCCATGAGATTTCATTATAGTTTGGAAAATTACATCTAGACCCTTGACGTTTGCTTCCGTCCAACTAATAGATCCATCCACTAGTCAAAATTCATAAAATTTGCTGAAATTAGCAAAAAAATTGAATGAAAATAATATTTACCCTCAATTGATTTATTATTGTCGTAACATCCACGGATCTTTTGTACATAATTGAGTAGTATCAAAGCATAGTGTTGTAGAGGGTGCTACGATTGTCTTATTGCAGGTCAAAATAATCTTTTTGGCCAAATTACTATTATACATCTTCAAATATTAATGCATGTGCGGAGGAAATCTTCACCCTTATACGGGTAGTTTAGTCAGAAAATATTTGCTTGACCTACAATAAGTTAGTAATAAACCAATGGGTAAATATGAATTTTCATTCATTACTTTTGTTGATATCAGTAAATTCCATAAATTTTGTTAATAGATGGATCTATTTGTTGGGTGAAAACAAACGTTAGGAGTGCTAGGTGTAATTTTCAAACCACAACGAATTTATGTGTAATTATACCAAATCTCATAAAAAAAGATGTAATTATCTCAAATAATTATTGTTTGACAAATTAACATAACTGAAATAATATTCTCCCAATTTCATTAAAAAAGGATATTATTGTTTAAAAAATTTCCTAGGGTGGGTTAAGGTTATAACTCATGATTTTGTAAATGATATACTGGATAGTTAGCTGCTTGCTGCATACTCACTCTTTAAAATTAAATTATATGCGACAATCATTCATGCAATCAATACACAAAATATTGAATGTATTATGAATTTGACCTGTAATTGATAGCCGATTACATCTATTATCCATGACTTAAAGAGTGTTTGTAACAGCTAAAAATAAGTATTTATCATCTTTTATTAAAAATAAACTGAAAAAAAATTCTTTATTTACATTTTCTGCTTTTAAGCTGCTTAAATTAAGTTGATTTAAACAAAAAATTATAAGTAACTCCTTACCAACTTCTGCAACTTATTAGTAAAATAAAAAATATTAAGTTGTTTTCTAATTAAACACTCGAACTTCCACTTTTCACTTCTATTTCAAGCACTCAAAACTGTCATTACAATTAAATCTACAATTCTTTCTACAACTTATTCCCACTATAAAACTAGAAGTTATAGAAAACACTTTCTTAATAATATGTTATATATATTTATTTAAAATTTTATACTTTTTATTTTCTTCTCAAGATGTCTTAAAATAAAGGGTTACTTTTTCCTTCCTAAAAGTCTCTCATTGGCATCACAAACTTTCTCAATCTATTCCTTATTATTAAAGGAGAGCATCCTGTTGGTGTCTCATAATTTTTATTTTTATTTTAAAATTTACTTATTTATTTTATTTTTTCACTTTTCACATTTAAATAACTACTTTTCCCCCACTTATTATTCCACCAATCTATATTTTCTTTATATATGGATTTCATTTCATTTCTTTGAAATAAAGCGATTACAATTCGTCCTGTTAGTATCAATAATGGATATAGACAAATACGACAATCATGTCGACAATATTACATAAACTAACATTTTGCTATTACAACAACAAATAAACCTACTACAGTAGAAACAATATCACAAATAAACCTACTATACAGTAGAAATAATATCATCTCACACAGGGGATTCGAACCCATGACCTCTAGGATCATGGGGCCTCAACTTCGCCAACTGAGCTATGCTTTATTAGCATATGAATTTCCTTTCATTCATTTATTTTCTTTATTTTATTTTACTCAATTACATTTTAATAATAAATTATTAGTTTAATATAAATATTATTGTATTTGCACATACATCGAGTGTGCGTTTTTGACTAATTACTATCCCAAGAGCAACATTATAAAATAAGAGTACTTAGATAAAGACATTATAGTCCCTTTCATCTCTAACAATCATAACACAATAAATTACAATCTCCTCCAGGATACTCTCTTGCTACATTTGAATCGACGGATTCAAATTTGGATTTTGATAAAAGTTTTCAAATTAATTCATATTAAAAGAATATGAAATTCAATAAATAATTCAAATTTAGAATTGAAGAATTTAAAATTCTTTGAAATCTTTGAATTTAAATTATCCAAGGTGCACATTTGAATTTAAGAAAAGTATTTCAAATGGTTCTATCTTCAAAGAATTTAAAAGTCATCACTATTTAATAAAATATAGTTCACATTCATAATTAAATGATTTGATTTCTTTGAATTTAAGATTAATAAAAATAAATTTAAAAAAATGTTACTGAGAATTTAAAATCTATGAGTCCAAATTCATCAATTCAAATATAGTGTAAACAAATTTAAAGAACTTGTCACTAAGGATTCAGTACAAAAAAAGAAGATTAGCGATAAAAAATGATCCAGTGATAATTTTAATATTGTCACTAATTATATATATTTAGTGATAAGAATGCTGATTTTTATCAAAGTATGAATTTTATGGTTTCAATAATTACTGTCATTTTATAAAAATTATAATTAGCAAGAATTAGTGATAAAAAATGTGCACAAAATTGTCACTAAATATAATTAGTGATACATGTATAGTGACGATAATTATTTGTTATCACGATGTTGTGTTGTCACTAAGTTATTATTATAGACATGTCACTAATAATTATATACTGACAAAATAAAAATTGTTGTCGCTTAATAATTCTTTTTTAGTGAGAAATTTAATTAAAATTATCACTTTATATTTTGTTATTAATGTTTTTTTTTTTTTTGTAGTAATTCGAAATCCATAATTCTAAATCCATCAATAAAAATAACCTCTCAAAATTAGATTTTGGAGTTTTGTCTAGAGAAGTATCATTTTAACCTTCAGCCAATTCCGAATACAATTAATTATGAGAGATTGATTTTAGAACAAGTCATTGGCGCCATTTGGATTAATAATTTTATAATCGATGATATAAATACAAATTGTAGTTAAATTCTAAATTTAACATCATTTTTAAGATTAATGAAAATTAAATTATTATTTAATGGGCATAATAGAGATATTTAGATAAAAAATAATTTTGGTGAGATTAAAAGTTACGATTATAACTTTTATCAAAAGTAATTCTTTTAATATTTAATTTTGTTTCTTTATTTATCGTGTAACCAAAAACCCATATGAAAAATTGGACTTCTTACCAAGTTCGAAATGATTTACAGAAAATGAAAGAAATTAACATTGCTAATTTTTTTCGATAAAGTACAATTTTACTACATAAAAACTCGATATGTATAGTTTTTTTTTTTTTTTTTTGATGATGATATGCATTTAATTTGTAAAAAAAATATTTATTTGTAATATTTAGTTTTTATACGCATATCAAGTTTGCCCTTATTCTTATATTTTGAACTCTAGATGAGTGAATGCGACGAATGCTGGCGAAATATAATTAACCTTATAAGCGCATAGGAAATTAATGAAAGAATAAAAAATTAACTGATAGTTGTGATGATATTGTCATTAGTAATACATACCGAAAGATAAAAATATATATATATTTTGTTACAACAATAAATTTTATTGTTTCAATAGTGACATTTATTTTGTAAAAGTTGTATTAGCAAGATCAATTACCAAAAAAATAAAACATACAAAAATATGCATAAAAAAATATCATTAAGAATAATTAGTGACACATGTACCGTAATTAACTTAGAAACGGCAAATAATTGTTATCATATTTATATTTGGGCTGTCGTTATAGGTGTCTCATTAATTGTTTGTAAAGCCAATTTTACGCATAATTCTTTCTGTTAATAATTATATTGTGACTAAATATATATCATTTTTGATAATTGTAAATTAATTCCCGTTTCATACTTTATATGGTTACTATTTTTTTATTGTAGCAAAATTAAGAAATATATATAAAAGAAAAAGGAAAATTAGAATGCACGAAAAACAAATACGTGTGCATAATTGTATTAAATATTGATTATTGGTGGACGTGCATTGACTTTCGGAATATAAAACAGAGCAATGATAAAATCACGTGAAAAATGTTTTTGTCGTATGCACCGAAAAGTGAAATGTGACTTTAATCACATTCCACTAATAAAAGAAATATTTAACCACGCATATCCCCAAAATAGATCACTTGTAATAATATATATATGAAAAAGATTATGATTTGAATTTGGATTGTGTTCGAATCGAATCGGATGTATTACCTTTCTAATTTTTTTTTAATTATTATCGAGTTTAAAAATTTACGTGTGAGTTTGATTCGATTATAATTAAAGAGAGTTCGAATGAATTTTAATTAATTTGGAGGTGAGTCAACTTGAATTATTTGACGTTTTCAAATATATTATATTAGTTATTTTTTTATAATTATATCGAGCTCGATGAGAGTAAAATTTTGTCAAACGAAAATAAAGTTAAGTTTAAGTTTGATTTGTTAAGTTTTAATGAATCAACCTGTAAGAGCTTTTATCAATTAATTTCAAATTAAATATTGAGAATTTTGATTATTTTTTCCAATCTAATTTGACTATATATATAGTTTTTGACAAGAATTGCTTTTAAATAATCATAATTATTTAATGACATATATGAAGTAATGACTCAATAAGCAATGAGGAAACCATTGGGACAAGTATTATTATTGAGTCGTTATTATATATATGTTACTAATTATTTTTCTTTTTTCTTTTCGGTAATACATTATTATATAGATATTTCAATAAATTAAAACATAAATTGTTTTAATTAATACATAAATATAATTAAAAATAATTAAATAAATTATAATAAATTTATATAAAATGAGACAAAAATCTACACGTCGGTAGAGAACTCGAACTTGTTTATGAAACATCAACCTTAACTATAAGACTAAGACATCCTTGATACATTACTAATTTTTAAAAGTAATAATTTGTAAATTAATTTTATGTTATACATATTCCAGTATTAAAAGAAATATAACTAATGACACAAATCCCCAAAATAGATCACTAATAATTAATATATATGATAAAATAATGTTGACTATATTAAAATAATCATAATTATTTAATGACATATAAAATTATGACACAATAAACCATGAGGAAATTGTTGCGAAAATTATTATATATTAATCGAATCATTATTATGCATATATTACTAATTGATAGAAATAATAGTATAATAATTAATTTTATGTTATGCTCCAGTAATAAAAGCAATATATATATATATATATATATATTTGATTTAATAGCACTTCATTAATCAAGGTAAAACAAATTCAAGGGATTTAGGCCCCTTGTCACAAAATACATCACATGGGAACAGAGGTGGGGGAATTGGTCCGTCCCAATTTGAGCCAAATGCCCATTTACAGACTCCATGAGCAAGGCCATTGCACAATCTGGGAATCTTCCTAAAGTTCCAACTTGGTCTACTTTCCCAGAATTTTTTGATCTCTCCAACATCAGGTCTGGCATCACGGTCAACCTCGTCAATGTTGCCAGTAATCCAGCGAATTGCATTTGCTGAGTCTGATTCGAATATAACTTTGTCAATTCCGATATGATGCATTCTATCTGTAGCAATTCGGATTGCATGGAGTTCTGCAACAGATACATCTGTAAGGTGCACTTGAACAGTTTCTGCCATGATGAGAAAACTGAGGTGATTTCGAGCAATAAACGCAGCAGTGCATCTTTCGTCTTTCAGGGAAATATCCGAGTTCACCTTGATCCATTCTGCAGGTGGTGGTGTCCACTCACAATTCTCCTCTGGCAGTGGTTTCTTGGCAGCTCTTGCCATGAGGTAATTTTCAGTGCTTTTGGCAATGGTTCTCGCCAAGTTTTCAGGGGATTGTGAATTGTTGCCGTGTAGTCGATCATTCCTCACCTTTCAGATTAGCTCCAAAGTGATGGCCCAGGTTGTAATGAACTCATGTTGCTTGCATCCATCGGGAAAAAAATTGGTCTTCAATTCCGAGATGAGAAAGAACCACTCTCTAAGTGGCAAGTGGGACAAAGGGTGGAGTCTCACTTGCCATTTAGAGAGAAACCAAATCTTTTCCGAAAACGGACAACAAAGAAAGAGGTGCTGGGCGTCTTCTTTCTGAGAATCACAAAAGAGACATTCAATGTTCGAGATTTGAAATAATTGGTTAAGCTTACCTCGCGTTGGCAAAGAGTCGAAGAGTGCTCACCAAATAAACAACTTGTGTCTATTATGTAAGTCAAGACCCCAAATCTGCTGCCCAACCCTCTCATCTTCACTGTTTGTCAAAATTAATTAATTTTGGATTGCTTAGAAAGCCGCTTTGGTTGTGAATCTCCCTGACTTGGAGGGGGCCCAATACGACTTAGTGGGTTCCAAAGAGATTGGAATTTGGATCTTAAGAATTTCCTATGCGACGTTGCTCGGAAAAGTTTGTTGGATAAGGTCAATTTTCCAGCTTGGCTCGTTTTGCTCCATGAGGTCGCGGATGTAGATTGGCCATGAAGGGATGGTACCGGAGGGTGGAGTGGGAGAGAAATTCTGGATCATCGGGATCCACGGGTCTTCCCAAATGCAGATGTTGGAGTGCGTTGAGACAGGTAGACAATAACCAAGTTTCAGGATTTTTGAAGTCTTGAGCACATCCTGCCACACCCAAGATGCTCCTTTGGTCTGCACAATAGAGAATAAATCAGTTTCGTTTTTGAGATATTTGGCACACAGTAATTTACACCATAATTGATCTGTTTTTTAGGCGACAAGCTAAGCCATCTTAGACACAAGAGCTTCATTAAATTGCGAGAATTTCCGAAATCCCAGTCCCCCTCTAGCTTTCAAAAGACAGAGTGTTTTCCAGGATTTGAGTGCTAGAAGTTGAGAGTTGTTGTCCCGGGGGTTTGTCTTCCACCAAAATTGACAAATGATAGCATCCAATCTAGAGCAAATGTTCTTCGGGAATAGAAAAGTGGACATCGGATAAACTGGAAGAGCTTGGGCCACACTTTTAATGAGAATCATTTTCCTGGCTTTCGATAAATTCCTTGCCTTCCAAGACGCCATATGGTTGATCATTTTCTCCATGATATCATTAAATGCTTGATTTCTGGAGTTCATTTTACAGAACGGAAGACCAAGGTGTTTGGCTTGGTGGTTACAGTCCGGCATTTGAAGGATTTGTCGTATAATCCCTCTTTGTCTATTTGGGACATTCCCACTGAAGTGGATGAAAGACTTGGTGTTGTTTGCAATTTGACTAGTCCACTGTTCAAACTTGAGGAGGCAATTGCGGACCGCTTGTGCGTCGCTTTCTTCTGCCCTAATGAAAATAGTTAAATCATCAGCATATAGTAAATGTGAAATAGACGGAGCGGTTCTACAGACTTTGATCCCTCTAAGGTTACCAATCGCATCTTCATGAAGTAAAAGACGTGACAAAATTTCAGCCTAGATAATGAAGAGGTAAGGGGAAAGGGGATCTCCATGTCCGATGCCTCGAGATGGCTGAAAGAAATCATAAGCTGCTCCATTGATCAGAACTGAAAAACTTGGGCTGGAAATACATTGGTAGACACGGTTCACAAAAAATTCGCAAATTCCTACACTTCTCATCATCTGGGCAAGGAATGGCCATTCGACACTGTCATATGCTTTGGATAGGTCTATTTTAATAAATGTAACCTTTTTGTCTTTTTTTTTGGTGAAGATAGTGCATAATTTCGTGGGAAATGATGGAATTTTCGTTGATGGTTCTACCTGGGACGAAGGCCGTTTGGAAGGGGGATATGAATTTGTCGAGAATTGGCTTTAGCCAGTTTGCAAGGATTTTGGAGATAACTTTATATGATGTGTTGCAGAGGCTAATTGGGCGGTATTTTCTTGACAGAGTCTGCTTTGATATTTTTCGGTATGAGGGTATGTAAGTGTGATTAATGGCTGGTCGAAGTTGCCCAGATGAGAAGAAAAATAGGACTGCGTCAGTGAGATGACCTCCGACTATGTGCCAAAATTTCTTGAAGAAGCTAGGTGGGAATCCGTCGGGGCTGGGACTTTTGAAAGAGGCCCTATTAAAAACCGTATCTTTGATTTCTTCCGCAGTCGGAGCCAGACACAAGTCTTGGTTCTCATTCTCAGTCACAACATGTGTCATCAGATCAACAAACTCATCAGCAGGGGGAGGGGAGTATTGATCAAAATCAGATTTAAAGAGATTACGAAAATAGTAGGAAAACTGATTACCGATTTCAGCCCAGTCCGTGACCACAGTTCCATCTCGAGTTCGAATTGAGTAGATGAAGTTACCTTTTGATTTGAGCACAACCGTTAGGTGGAAGAATTTCGTGTTTTCATCACCATCCTCCAGCCATTTTTGTTTGGCTTTTTGACGCCATTTGATTTCCAGCCTTAGAAGTTGTTCATCCAAAGCACACTGAATGTGTTCTTGGAGAGTAATCACCTCACAACTTTGATCAACCGATTGCAACTCCTCCATTTTCTGCTTAAGGGATTGGATGTGGTCATGGCACCACCCGAATGTTCTGTTCCATTTCCGAAGTTCAGCTCGGAGGATTTTCAGCAACCTGTGCAATTTAATAATAGGATTTCCTGTAATAGACACTAAACACACATCAACAATTAAGCTTTCACATGTAAAATCCAGCAACCACATCTCCTCAAAGAGGAATGGCCTTGGTCTATTGGAGTCACGTGGGTGGGTTTCCAAAAGTATTGGGCAGTGAACAGAAGCAGGGGGGGGGGGGGGGTTAAATGAAGGATACGGGCTTTAGGGTATAAGAGACACCATTCCGCATTCGCAACACCCCTATCAAGCCTAGATTGGATATTGGCTAATCCAGGTCTTTTGTTTGACCATGTAAATATATTACCAGAAAAGCCAAGATCGATAAGGTTACAGTAATTGAGTTCATCTCCAAGAGCATTCCTCGAGGAAGAAGCAAAAGGTTTACCCCCTCTTTTTTCAACTTGTAATTGGACAACATTGAAGTCACCCATCACCAACCAAGGACCGTCAAACGATTGGCAAATATCATTTAAGAGCTACCAAAAGGAAGGTTTAAGGCTCGTGACAGCAGAACATTGAACTCCGGTATTCTGCTATGGCCTTGGGTTTGCGTTGAGGTAAATGAGAGCATTAATAATCCAAGGAGTTTTCAGGACAACATTGACAGAAATGCTGGAATTCCAAGCAATACACAGACCACTGGCTTTATTGAAAGCAGGAACAAAATCAGAAAATAAAAGATTAGAACTATGCAGAATGGAAATGATCTTATCAGTATGTGCGGTTTTCAGCTTACAGAGAAAGATAACATCAGGTTTGTGATTATGAAGAAGTTCCCGTAGCATTCTCCTTGCCGCAGGTCGGGCTAACCCACGACAATTCCATGTGATGATCTTCATTAATGACTACTCCCTTCGCCCCTTTGGGCCCTCATGATCGTCTAAGTATGAGAGATTTTCCTCAACCAGATTCATTTCCATTTCCTTTGATATTTGAAGTCCTACATTAGCAGGATTATTAGCACAAGCTGGTTTTGGCCGGTTTCTTGCCCGGTCATTCATTCTGACTATTTTTCTGTTTTGTTGGATTGAGGTATTTACCTCCACAACCTCAAGTACAAGGCCAGGCGTTCTACCATGAGGGTGAGTGGAGGTATTCCATGATTCTGTAATTGGGGAGGGGAAAATTGTATCAGGCACAGGGGTTGGACAAGCTTGATGGGTTCGAGCAATTTTGGGCTTCTTTGAAGGGATGTTTAAGTCAACAGGGGTGAGTGGGCCTCTTTTAAAAGGGTTTTGGCTTGACGAGTTAATTAGGATATTGGGCTGGACAGAGGATAGGTTTTGGGTGGGGAGGTGGATAGAAGGGCCCGTATTGTTAAGGTTGGGGGTTAAGGGAGTTGGGATTGGGTTCACAGTCATTATGTTATTTTGGGCCAAGGATTGTGGCCTGGTGGGCTGAGGAGGGGGAGGTTCCAGAATCAGTTTGGATGATATGGGCTTGGGCCAGGGGGGCCTGTTTTCTTTGTCAGCCTGGTTCGGTGGTTGGGTTTGGGAGTTTGGGAGGGAATGCAGATTATGTTTAATGGGCTTAGAGTCCAATGACATATTTGGTAGGTGGGGCTCGTCAAGGTCATTAAATGCCCCTTTTTCCCTATTTAGATTTATTTCTTTGGCTGAGACTGTCTTTTTGGGGGGGCATTGTGCAGGATCCATTTTGGGGGTGGTATTGGGGGCCGTTTGGTCATTTTGGATTTTGGTGTTGATTGGGTTGGTGACCTCCCGGTCACAATTGCCGGCGTTTGAGGTTGGGAGTTTTTTTTTCTGGTTTGTAGGGGTTGATGTGGGGGTTTGGAATCGAGGGATTTTCAACTTTAATCCAAGGGCCATATCTGTAGATGGGGGCAGGACTGGATGAAGGTGAGAGGCTAATGGGGCAGTTGTTACTTTTGTGACCCACAACACCGCAAACATGGAAGAATTTGCCTAACCTTTCATACCTGAGTTCCAAAGTGATGATCTTGTTGTTTGGGCATCTGAGCTTGATATAATCCTTGAGGGGCTCTGTCACTGCGATCTCAACTCTGATTCGGAGGGCTTTCCGAGGATAAGTCAGCATAAATAAATTTTTCAATGAGATTGCCAATCCTCTCTGCTGTTTTTTTGTTGATAAAGATGACTGGGAGACTAGTGACTTGAGCCCAGATTTGGAATCTGGTGAGGTCGACGTCATTGAGGGCTTCCTCCATGCGCCAAGGTTTGGACACAATGAGATTCCCACGGAATGACCATGGGCTCTACCTCCGGATGCGATTGCGGTCTTCTTCATTGTCAAGGAAAAATATCAGGGTGTTTGGTTCAACAGTATTAATGGGGGGTTTTTGGGGGGATGGCCCATGCTTTTAAGAGGGTAGATTTGATAGCATTGGAATTTAAGGGTTTTTCGCACAGGGGTTGCTTGCATTTTTTCCATTGAAATATTTGATCAGTTTAAATATAATGAATAATATAATAATTAATCGAATCTTATTAAAATAAAAGAATGGAAGAAAATATATTTGAAGAGAAGTGTTTTTCAACATGTATTATTTCTATGCTAAAAGTAAAAAAAATTATAGTAAATAGTGTAATTAACAATGGTTGTGCAACGAGTATTGACGATTAATTTAGCAAGCGAGGCTAGAATATTGGTCATATTTTAAAATGGTGGCAAATGCTTTGAGTAATCTAAAAACATGAAAAATGTTGATTAATTGTTGTTAAAGTTAAAGTTTTTATATTAATATTTGACTGTAGCATTGATTTTTAACATCATTTTTAAGTTGTAATAATTTTTAATACAGAGAATAGACAAATTTTCTTTTTACTAGTGTAATATTTGACTCGTTGCATGCTTTCAGACCAAGTGAGTGGGTTCTTTGTTTCAGTTCTTGTTCCTTTCCGGACAGTTATATAATAATCAAATTTTTCCTAAAAATAAAATAAAATATAACGCTTTAATTTACAATTTATTTTCTGGACAATAAGTACTCGTTGTCAAAGTTATTCAAATAATTGACATCGAGAAATGGAGAAAATAAATTGAAAGAGTGGATTAATTATACTTAGACCCCCAAAAATATAAAATTATACTTTTTCCTAAAATAATTTTGAAATTACACTTATACTCCCTCCAAAAATTTTCTGTTAACACTTGACCCCCTTTCCATTAGAGTTTTGACAAAAAATACTGACGTTAGCAAATAATTTTTTTTACATAAATTTTCAATTTTGCTCCATATTTAACATTCTCAAATAAATTTTTGTACTTATAAAGGGATAAATATCATATATATATGTATATATATATATTCAGTGAGCTGAACATCATTACATTTTTCCCATTATAAGTACAAACTTATTACATCGGAATGTTAAATGCAGAAAAATTGAAATTTATATTAATTTTTCGCTAACGTTAGCATTTCTTGTTCAAATCCTAACGAAAGGAGGTCATATGTAAACAGTAAAATTTATTGTAGTTGGTGTAAATGTAAGTTTAAATTTCTTTTGGAAAAAGTATAATTTCACCTTTTCAGAGATATAATTTACGTTAAAAGATAATAATAAAAAAGTAACATAAACAAATTAAGCCAAAACAAAAATTTTGTTACTCAAACTTGATTTGATTTCTTTTCAATTTGTTTGAATCTTATCGAGTAAGCTTGAACTAGCTTAACGATGTTTGTAACTGTTTAAAATAAGTGATTATCAACTTATTGATGAAATTAAACTAAAACTAATAATTTCATATCAAATTTATGTTTTTGAATTGCATAAATTAAATTTAAACCAAAAATTATAAATAGATTCCTACCCATTTCTGTAATGTATTGAAAAAATTATAAATATAATTAAGTTTTGTGTTCAAACACCCCAAACTTCTGTTACTATCTAAATAACAACTTCTTTTGATAAAAAAAGAAGAAAAAAGTTATGCAACACTTCCTCAATTAAATTAAACACGGCCGAATTTAAATAACTGGATTAAAGGTACTTTTGGTCCTGTAATTATATTCGATTTTTATTTTAATCTTTTATTTTTTTATGGTTCTAAAAAGATCATGTAACTTTTTAATTATCACGATTTTGGTCCTCTTTTTGTCGGAATTTTTTCAAAATCGCCATAAATGTCTAAATTTGGGCCGCCATGTCATATATTTTCGACAACTTTGAAGAAGTTCCGACAAAAAAAGGACCAAAATCGATGACAGCCGGAGCTAACGAGAATGAGGTATAATTACAAGATCAAAATTGCCTTTAAGCCTTAAATAACTAGATGTCTTATCCAAACCCCATGGATCAAATAATAGAGTCAAACTCACACTATATGTTCTAAATTTTAATAAAGGTAAAAATACATTTTTGGTCCTATAACTATAGGTTGTTAGCACTTTTGGTCCTGTAACTTACTCCACTTACACATTTAGTCCCTTTCTGACGAATTTAGTGTTGAACATCTCACATTTGATCCTTTTTTTGACAAATTTAGTCATATCTTGGCAATTTTGATCCTAATCTCATTCGAGTAAATCTCATTTTTGGTCCAGTAGCTATATGTTGTCAAGACCAAATTTATCAACAAAGAACTAATTTTGCCAAAAATGAGTCAAATCTGAGATGTGTTGGACTAAATTTGTCAAAAAAATGACTAAATGTATATATGAAGTAAGTCACAAGACCAAAAGAGTTAATGACCTAAAGTTATAGGACTAAAAATGTAATTTTGCCTTTAATAAATGAAAAACTATTTAAATTTGAATGCGTGCCCAACAAATAAAAAATAAATAAATCTTAAATATTCAATACTCCAATGATTAAAAATTCCCGATCTACCAACAATAATTGGGATGACCAAAATATTTGGAGGGGAAAAAGGAGAAAAAAAAAATGTTGACCCCGAACGTGTGAAGGGTCGAGATCCAATCCAAGAAACAGTGGATGAGGATCGGAAGCATCCGGGAAGAATTCATGTAAAAGTTGTAAATAAATAATAAATTAAAATCCCAAATTGCCATTTTTTTTTATTACATTAGGTTAATTAAAAGAAACAGGCAATATGATAACGACAGCGTGTGTGATAATTGTTTCTGGTGG
Organism: Sesamum alatum; assembly: GCA_034509735.1. Classification (NCBI taxonomy): domain Eukaryota; kingdom Viridiplantae; phylum Streptophyta; class Magnoliopsida; order Lamiales; family Pedaliaceae; genus Sesamum; species Sesamum alatum. The sequence goes on from JACGWO010000008.1 coordinate 13,970,420, forward strand.
CCTATAAAGCAACACAAAGCCACCATCTTGTTCTTGTGGCTGCTGTGCCCACTCTCTCTCTCTTGGCTGCTGCTGTGTGTTGTGTGTGAGAGAGAAAGACTGGGAAGACGTGGCCATCATCTCTATCTTGTGTATAAATACTCCAAACCCTCCATCAAATAAACCTCAAGAGAGAGAGAGAGTGTGTTAGAGAGAGAGAGATGGGAAGATCTCCTTGTTGCTCGAAAGTGGGGCTGAGGAGAGGTCCCTGGTCTACCAAAGAAGACACCCTTCTCTCCAATTATATCCAGCAACATGGTGAAGGCCAATGGCGTTCTCTCCCCAAGAATGCTGGTAATAATTTACTCTCTGTGTTTCTCACTCTGCATTAACACACTGTTCTTGCACTAGTTTTCGTTTTTGTGGTGGAAAAAGCGAGAATTAGAGTGTTCGAATTGTAAGTTTTTGATTGAATTCGCAGGGTTGTTGAGGTGTGGGAAGAGCTGTAGGCTGCGGTGGATGAACTATCTACGGCCGGGGATTAAGAGAGGGAACATAAGCGAAGACGAGGAGGATCTAATCGTACGCCTGCACGGGCTGTTGGGAAACCGATGGTCCCTGATTGCGGGACGATTGCCAGGTCGAACGGACAATGAGATCAAGAACTACTGGAACACTCATCTTCTCAAGAAGTTGAAGACTGCCGGAATCCACCCCAAGCCCCACAAGGATCTGCCTAAGCCCACCAAGAACAAGAAGCCGGCAGCCGGAGGAAAGAAGAAAAAGAAGCAGAAGAAGTCGACGACGGCCGGCGGAGCTGAGGATTTTGGTAATAGTAGTGATAGAAATGGCTCACAAGAAGAGAAGAAGATTAATAGTAATGATCCTCCCAAGACGAAAGTGTATCTGCCGAAGCCGATAAGAGTTTCGTCGGTGTTCCCTAGGACCAGCAGCTATGACAGCTTGGCTAGTGGGTCGTCGAGCTCCGAGGGCGGCGGCGGAGGGGCGGAGAAGGCACCGGAGGTGGCGTCGTACGTGCCGGTGCCGTGGCCGCCGCTCTTCGAGATGGAAGATGGGGATTACGGGATGCGCGGCGGCGACGGCGACGGCGGCGATGATTTTCTGGGTGTGGGGTGTATTCTGCCGGTGCTCCACCAGCAGTCGGATTCGATTTCCGACGATGTGAACATGTGGGAGAAAGTCTATGATGAGTATCTGCAGCTCCTGTAGAGTGAAAAATATAAATAAATAAATAAATAAAATGATGCTGTGTCTAATGATCATTTTGTGTGTAATTAAGTTTGCTAATTAGTAATTAACAGTTGTTCTTGCTCATTTCTATTTAACCTTTTACTCCTTAATTAATTAATTTGTGTATAATTAGGATCAGTCTTTGGATATTCAATTCAAGTTAATCATGGGATGGATAAATTAGTATCTATCTTTCTTATTTAGTTTTAGGAATAATTATATTTACGCCCCTGATTTATGGTGTATTTATAAAAATTATTCATGATTTTTGCGTAATTATAGAAACTACCCATGACAATTAAAAAGTAGAAATACTTTGTGTAATGTTGTTGACATTCTGAAGGGCATATTATTTTTCAAAAGGAGCTATTTATTTCAAACTCATTTCATCTCATTTTCTCCGACTATATGAAATAAAATGTGGAGCAATCAGTATTTCAACTCTTGACCTTAATTTTTATTTATCTTAATTTAGATTGAATCAAATGAGTTAGGAATGATTTCTATCAAATCTAAAAATATCTGTCAAATTTGTTTTGTTACTGAGTCTTTTAAAAAAAATATATTTTCTAAACTATTAATTTATTAAAATTTGCCAAAAAACTAAACAATAAATTACTCTTATTTTTTAAAAATTTTATATACATTTTGCGGATTTTGAACTTGAGTTGTGGGTCAAATAAAGTAGGACCTATTCCAATGTTTGGTGGGAGGCATACAAAACATTGTATTATTTTATTGTTTGATGTTTGCAAGTGGAATATTCATGAACAAAGAAATAACATAGGACTAAAAAGAATTGTCTAAATTTAAATTATTATATGGTGTATTTATGGAGTGCATTGTAGCCACGTGATTCTTCTTCTTTTTTTTTTTTTTTAATAATAAAGTAAGATATGTTATTTTATTTGGGTTGATATTTTTGGATTTGATTCATTGTAATGATAAGTTGGAAAGACCTAGACATACTTTTTACAAGTCTTTGCAATATATGGTTAGGTATATTTTCATTTTATTTCAAGACGACAATACTTTACAGATCACGGCTGCTAAGGGTCAGATTATTGTAATTGTTATTATTGTTTTCTCTACTTTTCTTATTTTACAGTTCAACTATTACAGGTAACTTGGCCTTGTTTGGTTTCATTTCACTAACCACGTTGGGCCAGTTAAATCTTTTTGGTACGTTTTAAATTGATAAAATTGTAATTTCGTCGTCAAAATATAGAGTGATTTGCAATATTAGTTTCATACTATTTGAAATAACTTACGTTAACCTATACTTTAAAAAAATATTGTAAAGTTAGTCCCACTATTGCAATATTAATCCCACACTTTAGGTAAATATTACAAAATTAATCCTACATTTTAGCAGAATATTACAAAATTAGTCCCAAGATTTACCACAAATGTTCCAGAGTTAGTTCGAAAAGTTGCAAATTTTTTGTGATGGGACTAACTTTGTAATGTTTTCCTAAAGTGTGGTCTAATATTGACTATTTCAGAAAGTATGAGACTAATATGTTTCAAACCACCATATACTTTGGGATCAAAATTATAATTTTCTCATTTTAAATTTTAGGGGGTGTTTGCGATATTGAGTATCTCTAGAAAAATATGACTTCTTGTTGTGGAAATTGTGTAATTTGTGTTTATAATCATAACTCAAATAATCACATATAAAATATCAATATATAATTTACCACAATTATATATAGTAAGAAAATAAACGAGATAAAACTTGAGAAATTAGAAAAGCTGCACCTAAGGAGAGTCGCCACACTTGTTGCTGTCCTAAAGCCATGATTGTCTCCCTACGTGCAGGTATTAACGCCTGGCTATGACCCTGAACAAAACTCCATTAGCTCTCAGCAGTGTCTCATTCAATATGCACGACCACGAGGAGTCTAGGAACCAATCCTGCCAAAACTCTAAAATACTTGTGGGAGAGTATACAGTGTTTCTCACAAACTCATAAACTATCAAATAAAAATTCACTCTCTCAATATGCCAAATAGAAAAGGGTGATGACCCTTTAAATAGCTATAACAATTTGGCGTTATAAGAAAAATAAGTGGCCTCATAAAAACTCATAATATTATAATAAACTGAATTATAAATAGGTCATATAAATATAACGGTCAAATTATTAAACTTCATAAAATCACAATTAAATCATTGTAATAATGGGGTCATAAACCTCAAATAAATATCAAATTAAACTGGCACATTAAGTTGAAATAATGTGTTGGAAATAATTTGACAATTTTCAAAAATTTTAAAGCTTATTTCCAACACTTTTTACTATAGTTAATTACCATGGTTAAAAATAAAAAATTGTGACGGATACTAATTAACCATGACTGTGCTACGACTATTAGCCATTGTTTTTGCAAGTCAAGTCAAACAATTGCTATAGCTAGAACCTGTAGCAAATATTTTGGTCATAGATAAAATCATAACGAATGTTGATTAATCGTGGTCAAAACTTAAGTTTGCACATCAATTTCGTCTGACCATGGTAGATATTATTGATTTACTATGATTTTTAAACCGTAGTAATTTATAGTGTAAGAAATAATTATTTTTTTTGTAGTATATATTTCAAAGGCGTAATTAATCTTTAAAAGTATTGTCACTTAATATACACTTATTAGTGATAATTTTAAAATCGTTATTTGATTTTCTCACTAATATTACATTTATTGTAGTGTCATTTAATATGGTGGCAAAATCAAGTCAAATAAGACGTTGGAAGTTGATAATCTCACTTCATCTATTCACAAAAAGATTGTGAGTTTGAATTCCACATATACTTACTTGTAACAGAAAGCTTTATGTGGTATCTTAAGTAGAAAAATACCGTTTGCACATGAGACGACTTCAATTTAAAAAAATAAAGTGGATACAATATCTAATTTGGATATAATCCTCAGATTCTTCTCTCCGAATTTCGATTCAAGGGCTGTCGCTTGGTCTTGGATGTGGATGTGTAATCTCCTTTGAATTTGTTGAGCAAATTACGTGGCACCTTGAAATTTGGTATCAAGGCTTGATGGATTTGATGCCGAGGAAGACGTTAAACCTTCAAGGTTGTAGTGCTTCGTTGTGGCAGAGAATTTCGGACTTGAGTCCCTTTGGATTTGCTATGTTATAAGCGTATGTCTCAATGTTCTATAAAATTTTTTACTTGAGTGGTGGAGGATCTTATTTATAGGCATGAGTAAGGGATACAATAACTTGGGCTCATGTCTGTGGCTTGAACACCGTGGGCTCTGACATGGACTAGTCTTCTGATGGACTGCACTTTGAACACGTATTTGGCCCAACAACCCAAACTAATAAATTTATATTTATTTTAAATTGACCCTTATAAGACCCAAATTCAATATGAGCTTATGAATTTGATTTCTTTACAAGTCCTAATTTATTGTGGATTTTTATTTAGGAACTCAATTATTCGCCGATCGATTTGGACTTTAATTGGTAATTTATTCCAAAATATTTTGATGTAAGCAGATGCCCCAACTTCAAGGCTCAGCGAAAAACACGCCGATCATTATTGAAGGCAGGACTTGAAGTATTTGATCTTCTTCTCGTTCTCTTTTTCTTTTTTTATTTGGGTCCACCAATGTTCTTCACCCATATGTTGTACTCAACATTTAAGCAAAGATTTTTTTTTTCTCAGCAAATCGATCGTGTGAATTTTTCATTGCAAAACGTCTTCTTTGTCTTTTTCTTTGTAATATTTGCATTCCCTAACAAAAGACTAAGGCTTCATATTTTCTTGCCTCTAGATGCCAATACTATTTTTCTTTTGTGCTTCGCAAATAGACGAACAACGACCTTCTCTTGCCAAGGATTTTTTTTGTTTCCTTTGGCAATACTATCTTTTCCTTTTGGAATGAGATTTTTTTTGCATTCAATCAATCCATCTTTATGAGAATTAAGGACTAAACTTTCATAACTCTTTTTCTTTCGCAATTTTGAGAATATTTAAATTTCCCACTTCTCATTCATGAATAACTATTACAAAAGGATGCGTTATTCATGGATTTTAATCAAATTGGGTACTTTGAAGATTTCAACAATCCTTTCCCTCGCATCGTCGTTTGAAGTGGTAAGGAGAACATCAAGATCAAAGGCATCCCCTCCTACGTTCACAAGCTGTTCTTACGCACCATCATTTGAAGTGGCAACCTTGAGTCAAAGGCCTCACCTTGTACGTCCATGGCCGACTGACATTGTTCAACCATCCAACGTTCAATCTTTGTACAAGTCATGCGCACTTACTGACGGCTTGAAGAGGCGACGAGAATCTTTGTACAATTCATGCGCACCTACTGACGGTTTGAAGAGGCGACGAGAGAGACGCTCGACTCCTGTTCCAATGCTTCGTCCCAATCCAATGTAGACAATCTTTCTCTTGATGACGTTGAAGCCGACGTTGAGTTTGCACTTCTGAGTCATCACCGCATCATCGATGGAGCTTATGGAGTATTCTACCGTCCGTCTAAGTTTCGCAAGACTCCTCTTTTCATGGAAGACATGCCAGGCCGATATGCAAGCATCCTTCACGAGACCACGATTCATGCCGCTTTTCATGCGTTTCTCCTCATGTGCATCCGCAACAAGATTCTCACCATATAAGAAGAGCAAGGCCATCGTCCAAGCCTCTTTTACGAAGACGAGATCCATACCGCTGTTCGCGCATTTCTCCTCATGTGCACCTGCCACAAGATCTTGACCATAAAAGAAGAGTGAGGCCATCGTGCAAGTGTCCTTCACGAAATCGAGATTCATGCCACCATTTGCAAGTCCCTTTTCACCTACATTGCTACAAAGACATTCTTCAAGTTTTCCTCAAGCTATGGTGCATTCAGTGACGTCTTGCCTTCCGCTGTCAGAGAAGTTGTTAGACGAAGTTGAATCTTCATGGTTGCTTGTACTTGGGAATTTCAACGACAAGGTCACTCTTTCGTTCAAGGAGTTGCTAGGCGATGACGCTTGTAAGCCCTTCGTGGCATGAAGTCGTGAGTCTTTGCTTTTGGTGCGCCACCAGCTCTCCACGGGTTCAGGCGGTGCGTTGACTTTCGATCGAGTCAGCCTTCAGTTCGTGTGGAAGCCTTCTTCACGTGTTTCTTGAGTGAAAGCCGCCTTCCGATGCTTGAAGACCTTGACCATTTCCATTTGTTGATGTTTGATGCTTGCCCCCAAGCTACAAAGCACTTGATGAGAAGCTTTTTCTACTCGAGCAAGAAGGTGCTTGTCAAGAAGCTGAAAAGAGCTTGTCTAACCTCAAGAGACATGGTCACCAAAGACACGTCATACTTGTTCGAAGAATCCAACCAAGGAGGTTGAAGAGGATGGATGTGCTTCTTGAAGACTCAAGACGAAATTTGATAACTTTCAACTTGTTTGCCTGAGTGTTTAGCATTTAGCGCTACTTCCGTTTTATCTCTTTTCCTTGTCTTCTTGCGATGTAAATGGATCGTTGATGCAATAAAAGTATTTCTTTTATGCAATCTCTTTATGTTCCTCTCGAAGCATCCCCTTTTTTTTTTTTTTGCTTGTATTGTCTTTCCCATGAATGATCACACCGTGCATCATACAATTAATTTGAAATTTCAAAACTTTAACATGGAGGCAAAATTGCCAAACATATACATTACTCTTTTCTCCTCCGAAAAAGAGGGGGAATATATTTGTTTTTGGCCGACCAAGAACACGACCATGTCAGGAAACACGGCCTGGGCGTGTTCTCAATTTTTTTGCTGGCGAGAATTTTTTTCGATACGGCCGTGTTTTTGGACCCCCGGGGTGTGCTTTACTTCTCCTTGGAACACAACCGTATTCGGGAACATGGCCAGGGTGTGTTTGACTCAGTTTCATCATTGTTTTGCCTATTTTTCTTTGAGATCCAACACGATCTAGGCGTGTTCCAAACCTTTTGCTGGGTTGAAATTGCATCACTTAGCATGCACAACTTGACTTAATATGCGCATCACCTCGGAACTCGGTCATTGGGGTTGGACATATTGCATTTCATATTTCGACCAAGTGTTTCTTAACCTCATCCGGACATAGTCGTTTGGTGACCTATTGCTTTTCTTTTTTTAATTTATTCTTTCTTCTTCATGGACGAGAGGATGTATTGTAGATGACAAAAAATTTTTTTTTTTGGAAATATGACTAAACTTAAGCAAATATACCCAAGATGCCTACGTACCCCGCAAATGGGTCAAGTCAAAACGTAGTTCAAACAAATTTAAATTTTCTTCTTTTTTTTTAATTACAGGAGGGGTGCCGTGCACAGTTTATGCTCATGCGGGCCAGGAGTAACATGCAGTTTAAGCTCATGCGTCGTGGAGCAACATGCAGTTTAGGCTCATGCGTCGTGGAGCAACATGCAGTTTAATTTTTTGTCATTTTCGAGGCCGAGGCCGTATCTTTTATTTGAAATAATGGAGGTTTCATGTTCTCCATCTTCAATATTTGCATGGGAGCGTCTTAGATCTCATATTTGGAAATGTCTAAGCCAGAGTCTTCATCAACCCTGACGTGGCTGGATGGACATAGCTTCATGCTTTTTTCGTCCTTCTTATTTGAGTGCCTTCGGAATCATACGATCGTCTGGCAATATGACGCTTCACCTTGATTGGCTTGTTTGAAGGGATGAACAGGGATAACGTCTTACTCCCCCGCTGATATAGGTGAAGTGTTTGACTTTCGCCATTTTCTTTGGCTTGTTGTTTCGTCATGTCTACTTCTTTGTCTTTCATTGTCTTCGTCTCTCCACCGCGATTTTCTAAGTGGCTACACAAGTGTCTTTCTTTTCCATGTGCATCCTAACATGTTCGTCTGGAGTGAAGCTTGAGCTATTGTGCGGTTGGTCGACACGGAAGCCTTGTCTTCCCAACTCGTGTTGTGTTTTATTTAGTCCATGGATCTTTTCACCAGTCAACTCAAAATTTAACTTGTTGAGTCGAGATGGAGTAGAAAAGTCGTACGCTGCTTTCACTAAGAGGTGGTAAGCTTTTGAGTTGAATGCTCCCAACATTTTTTTGGGTTGATTTTTCAGTGGTTCACTTGAAACCAATGCTTGCGAATCGGTGACAGGCTTAATTAGTTCAGCTTTGGAACCTTGAAGATCGTTTAATTTCACCTTACTTGATCGCTTGATTCCTTTGGATAGTGAGGAGCATGGTCCTGTGACAAGCTTCGTTTGTCTTTGTCGTCGAACCGAACCACATAGGGGAATATTGGCGAGTAAGGTGGCCTCCTTGGCATATGTCTTCTGCTTGTCGGCACTTCAACGATGGTCAATTTGTTGAACTCTTCATCACTAATTTCTGACGCAGTGAAGTCAGAGTGTATCTCCTTGACGAATTGACCGACTGGAATCTTTGAAGGTGTTGCTTCTTGCATCCCGTCAAGGTCAATGTAGGGCTTGGCATCTGCAGTGTATTCCACCTTGGTGAAGGGCTTCATGTTAGCATTAAAGGCCTTCATTTGTACTGGCTCAAGACCGTCCAATGGAAGTTTCGGTGGCGCTGCCGATAGAGATGGTGCAGCATTTTGCTTGTTTTCTGAAACATGCATGGCATTTGTAGAAGTGATGTTGGCTACGTTTGTGCTTGTCGTTTCTTCATCATCCAAAGTAATCCAACCTTTGTAACGTGGCGTACGGTTTTTTTGAGGCCTTTCACTCATTCTCTCCCTTGGCGGAAATTTGACAGAAATTGCTTTGATGGCCATGGACTCTTTGACGTCAGGTGTGGCGAAGTCTTCATCCTCTTTTGACTCCTTCTTTGGGTAGTCAATTAGGAATTTGCGTTTGTGATTGGCGATGCTTATCTCCTGTTATGGGCGCAGGTAGCCAACTCCTCAAAGCTTCTTGGCTTGATCCCCTACAAGATGTAAACAAGACCCCAATGCATATCTTAGATGCACATTTCTATCGCCGAGGCCTCCAAAAGTTTATCTTTACAGTTTAGACTTAGGGCGCGCCAATGGTTGATGTAATCGGTCACTGGCTAGTCCTTCCACTACCTTGTGTTGGTGAGATTATACATGCTCACCATTCGTCGTGTGCTATAGAAGCGGCTTAGAAACTCCTTTTCTATCTCTTCCTAACTGTTTATTGACTCGGGCCCAATGTTGATGTACCAATTGAAGGCGTTTCCTTTAAGCGACCGGACGAATTGCTTCACCAAGAGGTCACCGTCAGTTCTAGTGTTGTTGCATGTCTCGATGAAGTGGCGGATGTGTTGTTTCATGTTGCCTCTTTCATCGAATTGTCGCAGTTCCGGTGGTTGGTATCCCATCGACATCCTCAAGGCGTCGATGCGCTTCGTATATGATTTTGAATATGCGGTAGAGCTTTGGGTCATTTCACCGTATTTGGTTTTGATGGTGTTAGTGATCATATTTTGCAACTGTTGAATAGACCATGTAGTAATACATATTTTAGAACGTGTAGACTTTTGCATGAAGTCAAGCGTTGGTGGTGGTTTATCCACTTGCTTCTCGCTTTCAACATGATTTGAGAAGGAGGCATGCTTGTGGTTGTTGTTAGTTTCTTCAACGTTCGTATGCTCTTGGTTGCTCATCAATTGGGCGATCTGGAGGTCTTTGTCCTCGACGATCTTTTGAAGATTAGCGATGGCTTCGGCCATTTGTTCTAGTTCTTCCTCCATTGCAGTCGTGTCGGCCATCATGGCAGGGAAGATAGAAAAATGTGTGGATTTGGAGTTGATCTTGGTATGACTCGCCGAGTTTGAACCATCTGAAGGGGTCATGTCAATAATCTTGCTCCCGGTGGAGGATTGAGCGGCAGTAGTTGTGTTGACGGTGACTTGATCCTTCTTGGGCATCATTGAGCATTTGGATGTGATGACTTGAACTTCGATGTAGGAGGCCGGGATGAGGGCCAGAGATCATCCCATTGGGTGTGCCAAAAATTTGTTCACACAAATTTTTGTGTCTGCAAAACCAATTATGAGACAAGAAAAATATGGACAAATGATTTTATTGATTTAAATATAAAGTGGATACAATCTTTGATTGGATTTAATCCCTTGATTCTTCTCTCAGAATATCGATCCAAGGGTTGAAACTTGTTCTTGGATGTTGATGTGTAATCTCCTACAGATTTGTGGAGCAAACTACGCGTCACCTTGAAATTTGGTATCAAATCTTGATGGATTTGATGCTAAGGAAGACGTGGAACCTTCGTGGTCGTGGATCTTCGTCGTGGCAGAGAGTTTTTGACTTGGGCCCATTTGGATTTGTTATGTCGCATGGAGTGACTTATTGTCTTGTGTTGTCTCCAATATTTTATGGAATCTTTCGACTTGAGTGGTAGAGCGCTTTATTTATAGGCATGTGTAGGGTTGCAATAGCTTTGGCTCATCTCTGTTGGGCTTGAACACTGTGGACTCTACCTCCTTTATATTTTAAGTTTAAAAAGTCTATTTTACTCTTATCAAAAATTGCTTTCTAAAAAAAAATAAATTAAAGAGATTTTTAAAATACCAAAACCACTATTTATCGAAGATTTGTCTAATTCTAGTTTCACTTGTTCATCGAACGCTTTTTATTTGTATAATCCTAAAGTATTTTGAGATCATTTTATTTTATTTTCACCTATTTGTCAAACCATGCAAGTTAAGAATAAATTTATACATGCATATGATTACCCCATATATATAATATATATTAATTGCATATTTATTTTGTTTTAATTCATTAACCCTTTTGATTTTATTAATTGTATATATATTTAAGTAAATATATAAATATATATACATGTATAAATTTATTTTTCATTTGGTTTGACAAATAAGTGAAACTAAAATAAAATGATTTTATAACTCAATTTGATAATTGATCAAAATACACAACTTTTTATGTAGTAAATGGTTTTAAGCCAAATAACTTATATAAATAATCAATGGAGCTCAATTGAATAATTGATCAAAATATACAAATTAATTCCTAACAAATTATGGGGCATGATTCATGTAACAAGTTGGATAAATATTATGTCCCTCACATATTTAAAAGACGATTAATCGCTAACGAGGCCATACTTGTTGCTAATGTTTAGGCCTCACAATTAGAAAGTTGTGGGGTCGAGTTCTACGAATATAAGGTGTATGTCTATTTTTATAATAGTTTGTTATTTTTTGTATCGTTTGAAGGTATTCATCGATTTAAGTTATTGATATATTGAATTAATTTTTGAATTTGAATCTATTGAATGATGTAATTATGAGTCGCATGCTATATATATAAAGAAGACGAATAATCAAATTGACAACCAAACAACTTCCTTAAGAATTGATTAGTTCTAACGTGTACAACTGTAATTAATTTTTGAAATTATCAAAATCCAGAATTATAATCTAAACTAAACGGCCCTTTATGTTAAAATAAAGCACTAAATTTCAGCAACTGCCAAAGCACTACTCTGAAAGAAAAGAACACTTTCTCAAAAATTAATTGAAAGTTGCCGCAAATCCAGAAGTTCAAGAATCAAGTGGGTTTCATTTTATGAATTGTTGAATTGTTTTAAGCCCGTTAACTATAATTAGTGGGGTTTCTCCTTCATTATTGTCTAATATAAGCTTCTTATTAAACCAGCAATTTTTATAGGTTAAATATACACTCCCCCATCTATTATTTTGTAATAAAACCCCCCTCATCTTTGAGACTAAGTGGCTTATTCAATTTATTTACATTTGTGTCTTGCCACTTGTATAATGTTTAATAAATTCCGAAACTACTTTTTTTTTTTAAAAAAAAAAATTTGAGTAAAAAGCAGAGAAACCGCCTATGAATGTGACAAGGAAAATAAGCAAAAAACCATCATGTGGAAAAGAAGAAGCAATTTTACCTCACTGTGTTTTAGAAATGAAATAAAAACACCGCTGATGCATTTCGTGAATGACACGAGCCATTTTTTTATTTTTATTTTTATAAGATTTATGCCTTTATTTAAAAATTGCTGGATCTTGATTTCAATCTAAGGTCACAATTTAATTAATAGATCAATGATGTAGATTTTATCTAATTCAAATCAATGATTTAGATTTAAAAAAATATATAATTAAAATTTTATATACATATATATATATATAGAGAGAGAGAGAGAGAGAGACAAAGAGATAGAGATAGATAGATATATACACGCAGAGAGATAGAGATCGATATATATATATATATATATATATAGAGAGAGAGAGAGAGAGAGAGGGAGATAGAGTGGAAATGGGTCCCAATAGGAGGAGGGCAGCGGGCGGCGCTATGGCTGGGGAGGAAGCGGCGAATTTGGGGAAGAAAGCGAGGGGGAGGATGAGGTGGTGGTGGCGCTGAAGGGGATGGAGGCGGGTGGCAATCGGGAGGATAGCGGTAGGGGTAGGGGGCGGCGATAGCGCAAGGGGAGCGACGATGGTCCGGCATATATGAAGAAGATGAAAAAAGAAAAATATATATCATTTTTGTAAATAACATGTTTATATGTATATATTAATATATATCTATCTATTAAATATATGTATAAAATAATATTTTTATTGCGTAAAGATCATGCCTAGATGCAAGAGGGGCACGTGCAGCGCACCTCTGGCCTTAGGGGGTATTTTGCTCCATTTAAATAAACACAGGGGGGAGGGGGTAAATTGCTGTCTTTTTTTTTACAGGTACTTTTGCACAATTTCCTTATCACAAGGGGTGAATTGCATCTTTTTGGGTAAAAAAATATCAAAAATAAAAGAATACTTATTCTGCACGAACAAAAAATCTAAATGAATACTGTTTTTTCAATTACACAAAAGAAAAAAAACTTGTACATGTGGGAAAGTGTGAGTGTGTGTATGTGTGTATATACAATGTCTGTACACAATGTGTGTATGCAATCCCTCTTAAGGTGGAGCTCGGTGAAGATCACACAAGCCCAACTTGGACCCGAAAGTAAGAAACGCAAGAGTAGCCAGAGATTTGGTGAAAAGATTTGCAATCTGGAGAGAAACAAACCGGCATGCTACGGTTGAATAAATCTTGCAAAAAATTAGTGACGAACAAGATAACAATCTATATCCAAATGTTTAGTTCTCTTATGGGAACATTGGATTCTCAGTAATATGGATGTAAAATTTGTTATCGGAGAGGAGGAATTGGCAAGAAAAGAGATAAGTTGTATTTATTAGGATTTATAAGAATGGTGTCTGTATTTCTCAAGATCCGTAAGAGGGGTGCCTGTTGAGGTAAGCTTCAAATTCTTGGGAAGAGGCAATATGCGAATTTGGATCCCAGTATTTCAACATCTAGTAAATATGAAGAATGTACTTTCTCTAGTGTAAGTAGAATACCCAACAATTTCAACTCCCAAGAAGTATTTGGCATATCTTAAATCCTTAAAACGTGAACGCTTGGTAGAAAACTTCTCAATAACCTTAGTTTCTTCATCATTTGAATTTGTTACAAGGACATCATCTATATATACCAATAGAGCATTCAAAGAAATAGATTGACCCTTAGTAAAGAGGTACTTGTCACGGGGATTGAACAAACCTATACTAGAAAAGCTTGCTCATCATAAATTCTTTGTTCACTCCTAGATACTTGTTTCCATATGATTAAAGATCACAGAAACTTACAAACCTGCCCTCGTTTGTCCTTAGTATAACCTTCAGGAGGGATCATGTAAAGTTCCTCAGTGATGAAGCATGAAGAAATACGTCTTAATATCCAACTGATGCAAAAACAACGAGTTCCATGGTAATAATCAAGTGCACAATAACCAAATTTTCTACCGGAGAAAAAATATTTATGTAATGGATGCCTGTTACTTGATTATTTCCCTTAGCAACAAGACACACCTTGTACTTGTCCATAGAACTATTTGGTTTTAGCTTTATCATGATCACCCACTTGCAACCAATGGATTGTTTAACCGGTGGCAAGTAAATTAGAATCCAACTTTTGTTTGCTTCAAGAACATCAAGCTCGTATTGCATAGTAGCCACCCAATCTGCCTGAGTACTTGCCTGTTTGTAAGAATAAGTTTCTTTGCTAGTAGACAAAATTGGCTAAGAAAGTTGTATAATTCAATGAGAGGGAATATGTGGTGTTGTTAGGAAGATTATCATGAGCAAGAGTAACAAAGTCTTGCAAACAAGTTAGTCTGTCTATCTTGGGAGCTTCAACGTAGTGCATGTTATGTTTTAGGAATGGAAGACAACGGAGACTCCATAGGCTGACTTTGTTGAATAGAAGTGTCAAGTACAAGAATGTTGTTAGCGTCTTGATCAATTCAAATAGGCAAAGATAGAGATATTGTTGGAATAGGTGACCAGAAAGCCAATAGGTTTGGCAATTTGTAACCTATCCGACAACTTGATGTGAATGTAATATTATTATGTGATGAATAAGATGAGTGTTCGTCACCAATGGTACCTTCTTTGTTGCGCTCATCTTACATTTGTTAAAACGGTGTTTAACTTATATCGCAACAAAGCCCACAGACCATGGATAACAACTCATGCAGTTGGGCCACGCATTGGATGGTGGTCATGAAACCAACTGATTAAGAGTTGGGTCTGAAACGTTCCAAGTCGAGGACCTCGAGACAGGGCATCGAGAGTCCTATTGAGACTTGCGTCAAGAGTCGTGTTCATTGGATGAGTGCCGTGTTTCATCGGCGACAGGCGTGGGACGCCTACACGATCTTGATGGGTTGGTCGACTGGGGTCGAGCCGACTGGACTGACTCACGGGGATCATCATATGGAAGCCTTGGAGGCTTGGTCGGTATGATTGGTTTTTCCCGGTTCCGATAGTACGGGAGTAATCCTCAGACTTGAGGGATCATGGCAGTCGCGTGCATAGGACGGCTGTATCTTGGATCTGGCGAGAGGTAATCATTCTGTAAGATGATTATCATAAGCCTTGTCCAGTGCAGTCGGAATGTGTAGCTAGGACCATGGATTCCAAGAAGAGGATCCGTCCCCTGTCAGTATGTGACAGAGGTATCTCCTGTGCACTCGGAGACACGTTCATGCTGTTTGAAGCTGTGGCCACAGTGGTTGGTCGAATAGGGAATGGTTTCCTGTGTCGACGCAATGAAGCATACGTGGTCTCGAGTATTAAGCATATATGCCTAGTCAAGAATGGGAACCGACGCCCAATTCCATACCCTAGACTAAGGCCGGGAGACGGTAGACGGAAGGATCGTACCCGTACAGAATCAGCGCCTAAATGTTCACGCCAATTCACCTAGTCTCTAGTGCCATGGACCGTTGCTAGACTGCTACCCATGGTAACGGGCCCTTGTGGGACACGGGCCCAAGTCTAGCTGAGGGTGAACCTAAAGGGTCACACACAAATCACCGAGGAGGTTGAGAGATCGACTTGGAGTCAATCTCGAAGGATAAAATAAGTAATTGGATTACTTAAGGGAAAGTCCATTGGATGGACGGGTCGATATTGTATCGGGCTTTCATTTAATCGGTAAATTGGATTTTCGATTAAATATGGAAAGTTGAGATGTTGAGACGTTGGATCTTTTAATTGGATTAAAAGATCAACAAGAATAATTTAAGTGGACATTAAATTGGATTTAATATTGGGTTCGTCGTAATTGGATTACGATAAAACTCGGTCCGTTAAATTATACCCGAGAGGAGAAATAATTCCTAATTTGGAATAGGAAGAAGTTGGACTTCTTCCCTTAATTAAACATGGCCGACATGCTCCCTTGGAGGAAGCAAAATCAGCCATGTTGCATGCTAGGTGGTATGTTGACTTGTCTCTTTTGGAAAGAGACAAATCAACTCCAATCAAGCTCTTCCCTTTTGGTATGATTTGATCATACCATAAATTTTGGTAGGCTTGATTGAAGAATTGATGGTGATTGATTGGAATGAATCTAGACATCCTTGGATGAACCTAGACACATTCCAATAATCACATTAATTATGTATATATATTAGAATATACAACACCAAGCATAAGTGATTCATTATTCATCTTTTTCTAGGAAAAAGAGAAGACAAAAATCCTCTCCTCTCTCTCAATTTCCGTGCTCTCTCCCTCTCTTACACTTGTGTTCTTCACTTGATTTTGAATCAAGAAGAAGAACAAAGTAAGTTTAAGAGAACACTAATTCATCGTGTTCTTCTCTTAAATCGATTCCTTCCTAAACCCGTTCTTTTCTAGCAAGAAGAACGTGTGTTTCTTCCGGTGTGGTGTGGATCACCTTTGGAGAATCCATACGTTTGGATTTCGTGAGCATTCCGGAGAAGGAACAACGCTAGTAGCCGGGAGCATACGCTAAACAATCAAAGGTAACGGTTTATTACGCTTTGATTGATTTCATTTATATATCTATGCCCTATGTGCTTAAATTTATGTTTTAATATTTACACATTCTACATCGAACGCCTGGTTGAGCACCCAAGGGTACACCCCTTGGGGTTCGCGTATTTTGAATTTGATTTAAATTTACGCACTTTTCTCGCTTTCTCGCTTCCGTTCGCGCTCCCGGGCGGATCCGCTTGTCCTTCAGATATGTCATCAGTTTCTTGAGAAAGACATGCACAAGGAAAGACAGATTCATAAAATAATATGTTCCTAAACACAAAGCACCTATAAGTTTCAATATCATATCCCTTAAAGGCACTTTGTCCAAAAACATTACCAAGCAAAACACATTTATGACCACTCACACCAAACTTATCTTTGTGGGGTTGAGTGTTTGTAGCAAAGCAAAGACATCCAAAGGTCTTTAAATTACATCATTTGAAGATTTATGAAACAAAACTTCATATAGTATGTGCATGTGTGTTACATAGCTTGGTAAACAAATAATAATGTGTGTGGCCATGATTATTGACTCTCCCCAAAACTTAAAGGGTAGATGAGATTGAATCATGAGAGATCTAGATACCACTAACAAATGTCTATGTTTTCTTTCCACTATGCCATTTTGCTGTGGAGAGTAAGGACAAGTCTGTTGATGTAAAATACTTAATTTACTAGACATGCAACATCATGGTTAACAAATTATGAACCCTTATATGTCCTTACAGATTTATCACATTGATTTTTTAACAAGCTTAAGCAACCGCTAAAGAGTATAAGACACTTGGACAATAAAAAAGTCCATGTAGCACGATTGAAATCATCAACCAATGAAAGAACATAATATGCACCGAGAAGACTGGGTATTTTGTAAGGTCCGCACAAATCTACATGCAAGAGTTTAAATGTGCTAGTTGAAACGGTTTGGCTGTCAGCAAAACGTAACTTAGGTTGCTTGGGCACTTAACACACTTCGTAATGCATTTAGAATTAACCATTGTTATTGCATAGAGATAAAATATGTTTCATCATGACTCTAGAGGATGTATGACCTAAGATTTGGTGCCATAATGGCACATCTAAACTTGTAACATTATTGAAATACTCAAAATTAGTATGCAGTGGACATGTGCACGACTTTAGACTGAAAAGCAACCTTAGCACCAACGGCAAATCTATGTTTATCTTAGCACATAAAATCTTCCTACAACCTTATCCTACTCGGATGAGATGAGATGGGCATACAGTTTTGGTGCAATTGGAAGAAGGATTGTGTTTTCATCATTCTTTACATGAGGTCCACACAATATGATGCAACATTATCAGGATTCTGTAGATGTATTATAGCAATTGGACCTCTTATCTTTTGCATTACACTTACATGTAATCCTAATTGTCCAAAAATTTCTTAAGAACTGCTAAGACTGTTTTATCAACGTACAATGGATAGACTAGACATCATAGCAAAAATATTCATAATGAAGCATAAGCAATAGATGGAACACTTTAAGGAAAAAAAAGTTTTGGGAAATGTATTGGCAAGTATATCATGTATGTTTTATCTTTTTATTTGATACGTTTAAATTATTAAGTTCATTAATATTTTAAAATTTTCAATTCAAAGAGATATCTTGTTGTAAGTTTAAAAAACAAGACTACCTCATTCACACATAATTTTGAATCCTGAAGACATTGATGAAATTATATGTGTTGGAATTTCTGACAAGGCCGGATGTTTTCTTTATCTTATGAAACTATTATCAAATGTATGATCTATAGACCCATGTGGGCCATATAATCCAGCAAAAGGTTAAATGCAATTTGCTCCCTTGTGATATAGAAATGAGCAAAAACACCCATGTAAAAAAGCAATTTAGCAAATAACCCATGATGATAAATTGAAAGTTTATATACTATAATTGAACTTACGAGAGCAAATGTGGTGGCCTCTTTTCTTTCTTTCTTTTTTTTTTTTTTTTTGTAAATGGTAGTGGGGGAACTAGGACAGCATATTTGTGGAATACAATATTTGCAAATTCAAATATTAATAAAAAAATATCTTATCAGTTGCATCATCTATAACTGAAACATTGTTGTTTCCAAGAGAAAGGACAATGCATTTACGTTTAAAATTCCATTTGATTTGGATGAATCATCATGTTGTCCTATCAATGTGAACTCCGATTTAGCTCATTTAATTCAAGAAGCTTCATTGTTAATTCGGGATGAGGCACCGATGAAGCATCGTCATGGTTTTGAAGTAGTGAGTAAGACTCTTACAAACTTATTAAAGAGCACAAAGAATTTTTCTGCTAATAATCCTTTTGATGGAAAATTGTGCGTCTTCGGGGGTGATTTTAATCATATATTGGACATTGTAACTAAAGGAGGCGCGAGTCTATTGTTATAGCCCCGTAGAGTAGGAGAGGGAAACTGGCCACATAATGCCCTCTCGTCTAAGGCCTAAAATTGATGAATCAAAGCCTATAGTTTTAGCCTTTTCAGCTGCCTAATCCGATAAGCCTTCCAATGATCCAAGGAGTTCTAACAATCGGGGAAGCCTTTGCCCTTGCTTTAGTTAGTTTCCCTCCTGACCCGAAAGTGTATTTGTCAAAGTCAATATTTATATATGGTCGATTATATGTTGTATTGTCACGTGTAACAAGGCCATTATGCTTAAAGATTTTCATTTGTATATAAAATTTAGCAAATTTCTTATCCAATTTAGCTTTTAAAATTATATTAGTGATATGGAATATATGGAGGAACAACATCTAAATTAAGCTTAAGAGTACTACCTTGCGGTTCCTCTTGGGGCTCCCCTTCTTGTTGGGCTTGTGCTTCCTCCACTTGCTCCTTTGGAAGCTCTTCTTTAGTGTCTCTCTTGTTCATTACTGCTATTACTTTGACTTGTTCCCTTTAGATTCTTTTCAGTGTCACTTGGGAGTTGACCTTCCTGATGCGAGACACCATGTTCACCAGATGTCCACTTCAACCTCCAAATTCTAGATTTATGCATCTTGATTCTGGAACTTGGTGTTGGCCGTGGTGATAAATTTGGAGATCATGTCCTCTAGATTGCGCTTCTTCTCTTGCGGGGGTTACTATTGTGATTGGTGGTATCCCAGTGGTCCTTGCTGATTGTTACTCTACAAAAAGTTTGGGTCACTACGCCATTCTGAATTGGAGTATCGGTTGAAACCAGACCTGCCACCATGAGAAACAAAGTTAGCATCTTCATGAGTGCAAATGGACTTCCTACCTTGCAATCTTGACTCAAGTGCCCCATTTGACCACATGTACTGCAGGTTCCTATGGCTGCAACATTCATTATTGTAGCTCCAAAGTTATCTATTTTTTGTGCCAATGCAGCTACCTAAGTAGTATAGTTGTTGCGGGTCCATGCTATGGATACTGGCTACCTTCTGTCAGTTTCCTCTTGATTCCACTGGTACATGCTAGATAAAATCTTATTAATAAGACTGTAGGCTTTTGTTGGCATTTTTCTCATAATCGTACCATCTGTAGCTGCATAAATGGTAGCCCTATTAGCAAGGGTAACACCATTATAAAAAGTCTATAACTGCTCATGCAAAGAAGTAATATTATTTATCATCGCAGCAGTTTTAAGGGAGGAAACTATTTAGCAAGAAATTAATGTGTTAATGTAGCCGATGTCGTGATACTACCAGCAGTTTTATTGCTCCGTGTCATAAAGATATTAACAAAATAAAGAGAAACAAGTGGTATAATTAAAATTTCAAATTAACTAATATTAGAGAGTTATGATATTTTCTCAAATTACATCCCCAGAAATAATGTGCATAGGCTACTGGCAAATGCACTAGATATCAAGTAATACAATAAATAGCGTTTCCACGAGAATTTAATGAAATTAGTACCAAAACTATGACTAATCTGTAATTATCTAGATGATAAAAAAATCGAGTGGTAAACTACTACTATAGAGAGTAATTAATAAAAGGAATATAGCAGACAAACGAGTTTGAGAGAATTCAAATATGGACCAGATGTTAAGACTATAGGTCCACCTAATTGATCCATGAGCGTCACATTAACTGATTAGTCTAACGAATCATTGTCACAAGCTGAGATTTTTCCCAAGTTAATTTGATGTACTCTCTCAAGTTATATCAAACATATTATTACCAAGAAATTAGTGCTCTTCTAAGACTCTTGATAATAATGCTTCAAGAGCTATGAAAAACCTGTTCAACCATATGAATCATGTCTATATATGTCTACATATCATTCAATTCAAACACCATGAATTACCTTGTCCATTATGCAGAATTCCCTTCCAGTTCATCAACATAATTAAATCGATCTAAGAGTCGATCAATTCTCAGATTATAATAATAAGCACAATAATTCATGGATATGTGAAAATAAAGTTGTAGATTAATCTAGAAAATATTCAAAATATTTTCTCAATTAGGCTTCCCAAAAGCCTTAGCAAAAAGTAAATTAGATCGTACTAACTAAATCTAAAACAAAGAAGAATAAACTAGACAAACTCATGGCTTAGATGATGAGGCTAAACGGTTGTCGCTCGCTGTGTTGGATCGTCTTTCCACTTGTCTTCTTGTTCTTCTCGCCTCTCTCCAACGTGTGTTCAACATTTTTCTTTAGAAAAAGAGGCCACCCTACATTTTCTTTTCCTTTTCCTGTTATACTCAATCTCAATTATGATAAGAAAGGAAAACTGACCTAGTATAACTCAAACTCCCATTTTCCTACAAAAATTCTAAATTAATTATGAGAAAATACTGTGGCCTGATATAAAATTTTACAGTAGCAAATAAACTGGAAGCTTCTTAATTTTCACCATAGTGCATGTTTGGTAACATGTGGGCATGGGTTATCTTGAATGGGTCCATTTAATTTTTTCACTCCTTTTTTACTTCCTTTCTCATCGAGCTTGAGCTCTTTTATTCCAAAACTCTTCTTCCTCCATAAAAACACCTACAATTCCACAAATATTATGAAGAAAAGCATGATCTTGAAAAATCTGGGGAAATTAATAGAACAATAAATTATGCAATTTATCCTAGTCAGTCCCTAGAGATTGCCAGGTTAACATTGCCAACCAATTCAACGTCATACACCATCCATGAGTTTGGAGGTATATTTTTACCAATCCTTGTAATTGAAAACCCAGAGATGGTGGATTATAAGTTTTCTCTTATCACCAGCAAACGTACTATCAATATCCATGTTAAAAGCATCAATTATTTCTTCATTACCTAGGTGAAATCTGTAGGGAGTTTTTCCAGTGCTAGGGTAGCCACTCCAGTCTCCTTCAACCTCCAAGTGAAATAAATTTTGACCATCCTCACTAGTGGAACTTATTTTCTATTAAGATCTTCATTTTCCAATTCCTCAATAACCAACTCTTTAGTAAAGACTGTGGTTCAAGTTGCTTTTCATTTATATCATCTTCTCATACATAGTCGTCCTTTCCTCATTCTGAACCACATTAGACGTGCTTGTGATAGAGCTATCATCCACCTCTGATCTACTTTTCTTACACTTTGATGTTCTATTTTTGTCCAAAATCTTCTTCTTCGCTTGAGTATCCATGGTAAATAAGTTAGGTAGTGTGTTAACATTATTGTTTCCCCATTCTGTTTCTAGTTTAATATTAACTTTGCATTTGATTTATATACTATGTAAGTTTAGTATTTTGAATGTCATGTTTCTGTAGAGAAAATTTTAGGTGTGTTTTTCCTTAAGTGTACGGTGTTTCTCCTGAGATTATTTTACTGTGTACGTGCAGTTTGCAAAAATTGTAGCCATCCTTCATAGGATATTGTTCCACAGCAAAAATTTGACCCTCACACACCACCTTTAACCAACTCGTCGCATATTAGACTAAATAGAACAACCTTTGTCTCCATATTCCAAATCACTTCTTTATTACCTTGGGAAGATGGAAATGGGGTGTTTTGAGAGTTCCCGACCATAGGTAAATGAGCATAAAGTACTAAAATATTAGTGTAAAAGAAATTTTTATAACAAACTGTGTAAGAAAGTTATTTAAGAAGTTTGTGACAGTGGTAGACCCTGCATGGAAAGTGGGTGTGGTTCCACTCTTCTGACCTTTTCAACTAAATGTTGTGTGTCACAACATAATTATATGTCAGCATGCATATAAATACTAATACTTCTCAATAAATGGGAACTAACTCCAAACAACAATTTTTTCAAGGTGAGTGTGCGCAATGGCTAGGACAGAAAATTTTGAATTTGTGTTAGATGAGTTGGGGAGGTGGGCCCAAAGATGGACAAGGGCCTGTGGAGTGGTCTGTATTCAAGTTTGAAGCCCAACTGAATCTAATAAAGAAAAGTATACCGACAGTGAAATTAGGGAATGGCGGTTGACCACATAATCGCCTGACAACCTTGTTTCTATGTTTCTGGCCTAACTTTAAATGCCCAAGCCTACCACACATAGTAGTTGAGATGGAAAGAACAACTCACACAATTCCTCACCCGTGTCGCTACCTTCTCACTTTCAAATACGTGCTTGTCCGTTGCAGTAACAATTATTATATATGGTTAAAGTTTAAATATGATTCTTTTTTTGTATTAAATATTGAATAAACATAAAAATGTTCTATAATTATAGAATATTAATTTGTAGTTACAAAAGTTGATGGCCACCGTAATGAGATAAATTCTCAAGTGTGAATGAGCATGTGGTTCATTTTCAATAATGATTTGGCCACATGCATGAATGATAAATTTGAAGTACATTTTGGATAACATGAATTTTAAGTATGTTTTGGAAAACATGAATTTTAAGTATATTTTGGAAAACATGAATGATAAATTCAATGCAGGGGTGACACACTAATGCAACACAAAATGATAAAATAAGTCAACAATCTCCATCAATTCAATACATTACATTGACGAGGAGGTGTGCTCGTTTGACAAATGCAAAACCCATCTGAATGTGGCAAGCATCTTCACGTTACCCTTCGAACAATCGAACATACATCAACTATGCGACCTAAAAGGTAAAATAGAGGTATGCTTTAAGGCCCTAATTATGGTAGGAGACCCTTAATCATGTCTTTTATTATGAGGTACCAGTCATAAGCATTAAACAAGAAATGAATTAAAGTAGGTTAACTAAATATATTCACAACAAAGTGTAACATCAACAACAAACCTGAACTAAAAAGTGTAAACAATGTATTCATCATTTTCAAGAACAAAACTTCTACATAAACAAAATAGAGTATTCTAATTTGATGGTGAGCTGATATTAGGGTAATTAGAGGATATAGATGAGACATAATTGTAACATATTTACTGTATGTTTTTCTATATAATCATATGAACTTCCATGTATGTACTACGGGATGCACAAAACCATGTTATCTTTTCCTACACTTGTTCATATAATATGTTATTCAGTCAATATAAACTGAAATTCTTGCAAAAGAGTAATTTTCTCTTTCAAAATCAGGAGGCGGGTGTGAACGATTTTCTTAAGCTCAAGTCGATGAACTTAAATTTTTAACGAAGTAAGTTTCACTTGAGTGATAAATTTTGAATCAATCAACTTACTTGCATTGAGTTAAACACTAGTGGAACATTAAGATCACAACCACATGCTCCTTCATTACCTAAAGAAAGAATTACATTCTCCGGATCTTGTATAAAATAAAAAAAGATGGATCTGAGTATTACATTTCAATTTAACTCTTATCTTTACTAGTAATCAGAAAACAACTACAATCAACACTTAGATTAACAATTATGACAAAAAAATAAAAACATGAAGTAAACAATCAGTCTACAATAGAAGAAATTACTAATTCCAGAGAAAATTCCAATTCAAAAGCTTCATTTACTTCCCTACACACACACATACACGCACTAAAGAAGCTGAATTCTTTGCTTCAGTAGAATTGTCATACTTTTTTAGATAATCAAAATACATATCTTTCTAAATTCTTTTAACAAAACCGTAATGATTTAACAATTCGTAACAACAATGTGTTCATCAAACTAAAACCTAATAACCAGAACAGTTATAAATCCTAACCATTTGACCTCCTTTCCTGATCACCTTGATCGCCTTCTTAGTCAGCTAGCTTGACCTGTCAAGTTATCGCTTGTATCTGGAGGAAGAAATTTAAACTACGTAAGCAAAAGTTTAGTGAGGCCATGAGTAGGTGCACATAAAACAAAATACTTATAATGAAAAATCGATCAAAATACTTAAAGCATATCATATAGACTGGCAATAAGAAAGATCAAGCCTGTGAAGACCATATCAGGCAATGATCGAATCACATGATCACCACCTTATGGCTCCCGAAAGACTATTTACTATAGTTGTGGCTGCCACTCCTATTTCTAAAATGCCAGCAACATCTTGGTTCGCCATGCAACGTGCCACCACACCCCACTTCTAATTGGCTCAAAATAAATTGAAAACAAAAGAAAATAAAAGGCAAGATTTATAAGCATTGCCAACCACACACACAAATGTACAATCACACACAACACTCTTATTATTTTCTCTCGCTTGCACAAAAACAACAACATAGCATGTATTTCTCTTCCCTAATTAGGATAATTATTGGTTAATTATTTTAATTAATTGATTAATCCGTAGTAGTTTAGTTAATTCATTAATTCTGTATTAAGTCAATCATTATTTGATTGTTGAGTATACTTATATTAATTCATTATAATTAATTAATTACACTTATCTTGAGTCTTACTATATATATAATGGAAAATTAGTTCATTGTGTTGTAGCTAATTAATTAAAATGGTTCAATTAACCTTGATTAGTTAAGTACACTATAGTTAATTAACCGAATAATTGACTTACCTCAATTTAGTTTTATACATAAACTAAATCTGTTAATACCTTTAACCCATTTACAATATGTATTCAATTGATTATATTTTTAACCCATTGGATGATAAAATATTAATTGAAGTCGATTATATTAGCTGTTTTACTTTTCCTAAATGTTGAATTATGTACTACTTTTGAATTCTATGTTAACCAATTATAATATAGATTAGCAGTAGCTAAACTACTAAATTCTCTAAATAATCAGAAATATTAGTGTTAATTAAATGTATTAATTAATGTAATAGAATGCTTATGCACATTATTGATAGTCATGAAAAATAGAATTATTACTAGATTTAAGGGTTAATTGTTTAATCCCGCTGACGTTGATAAAAATATTAGCTTATCATTCAATAATGAGTGATTAATTAACTACTCAATTTTAATCAAACCTATCATATTCAATTGGAGACTTAACTCACTTTTAATTCTATTGGCTAATTTTATATTCTTGTTGCAAATTTGTGAGGATATACTCAGTATGAAGAAGAAAAATTGAGGCACGGAGGAAAATGAGCTCTTAACCATAAAAAAAAATCAACAGGAACCCCAACATCCAAGCTCAAATCCAATGGAATCTTCTCCCAAAACGTAAATTGTCAACATTCTGAACAACCACCTCAAAACCACACCCAATCTATAGACTAATTTAAGCAAATGAGCTTTCAAACCAAATGAATTTTTTCTCACAATTTCGCTGACATGACAAATAAACCCTAGCAAATCGGCTGAAGAGAGGGAAGAAATGGGTACATTATCTGTGAGAGTGAGAGGAAGATAGAGCCAACATACACATTTGTCGGGTTTAACCAAAAGAAATCCCTCTTGAATATAATGTTTCACATTATTAATAGATAGATCCTCAGTGACATTGTTTTTTGGTTCCTCATCTTTGCCATCATCAACATTAGTAGCTTGAACTTTTATGATATCATTTTCCAGTTCCTGATCTTTGGCATTATCAATATTAGCATCACAAACTTGTGTGACATCTTTTTTCCATTTATGTGACATTATTTTTTAATTCCTAGTATTTGACATCATCAATATTAGCACCACGAACTACTAGGGGCTCCAACTCTTGGGAATATTTTTACTTGTGATCATCTATTTTTGGATATCTTTGTTGTTCGCAGCTTGGCTCAATAACATTAAAGATTCTGTTCAGGATCTACCATATTATTTGAGGACTTGGTAAGAGAAAACTACACATAAACACATTAGTACGTTGGAACTTCTAATCATTAATCTATACTTCAAATTTTATAGGTTTACTGAAGATCGAGCCCCATAAAGTTAATTTCCTTTATTCGATCAAGTAGATTTACAATATCGATGTTACTAAAATTTAAAAATGCCAAAAGGATTTGGGCAAGTGTATTATGGACGTCAGGACGGTGTAGAATTTTAATTTTTTTTAACTTAATAAACATTATTGTAGTTCAGCATAATTATGGAATATAATGCACATGTAAAAAGTTTTTTGCGTTGTTGTCTATGTTAAGAAAATTGACGTTATAACATATGGTCTGCAATATTCAACCAGTGTGAAGATAGATGCAATTCTTGTCATGGGTAAACAGTTTTTGTTAGATGCAATGACGTTGTTGAGGCAACAAATAGGTACTATTCTTCATTATCTACTTATACCATTTAATTATTTTATTTGATATTAATTACTCGTTTTACAAGTACAAATTTTGAGTTCAACTTAGAGTAGAAGATAACAGTGTCGTATAGATTTGAAATTATTGAACAAACAAACTAAATTATATGTTTTGAAATCAAGTTACTTGTTTTAAAATTTTGGAAGAAAAGGTCAATAACAATCCTATTTTGTGACAGGGATAATATTTTAGATGTACTAATAGTTTTGGCTTGACCTAGAGAAAAATGAAAGAAAGTTGTTGTAAGACAACATCGATTCATTCATAAGCAGCACGTTTACATCTATTGTTCCTGTACCACCAACTTTTGCAAGGTCAAATGCTCGTTGTCCTGTGGATTTTATCTTATCAATTGACTGGTATGAAGAGTGTTCTTATCTTCCGAAGAGAATGAGTCTTCTGTATAGAGAAATTGGGTTAAATACAATTTTCTTTAAGGGAAAAAAGATTATTATATAATTTTCCGGAAAGGAACAAGAACTGAAAAAACATGCGAAAACGAAAGAGAACCTGCTACTTCTAAGGAGCTAAATTAGGATATCCCTCTAACTCCCCCTGTACCCCAATTCTAGGATCGTTCTGACAGACCCACAAGCCTCTTCGACCCCTCTCCACAACTGGCTTGGCCTCGAAAATCAACTGGTTTCAACCCCATCAAAGTGACCAACATATCATCAGAAACAGGCAAAAATCCACGCAATCTAGGTTTGCACGCGTCTGGCGCATCCAGTGCTTGGCATCGTAGGAGTCATGATTGAGAATGTGCCAAGGAATCCTGGATAGCAGCTTGGAGCACTAGTTTTGGTCGAAAGTGCAGCCTAACAGGGTGTGGAGGATATTTTCTGTAAGAGAGCACCACACACTTGGAACACACGTTCATTCCCCTCTGCCGTAGCTGCTCATATGCCGGTATAGCTTCCCTGCACGCCCTCCTGGCAAAGATTTGCAATTTGGGTGGAACTTTGGCATGCCATAAGAACTGCCAGCTTGAGCTACGCCCTACTCTCAACTTGTCGTCCTCTAGAGATGAGCTCTCCGTCTCCAACATTGAAGGCCACCTTGTAGGCGCTTCAGACCGAAATAAGGCCCTTCTTGTCATAGTGCCAAGGCAGGGCATCCGGCATCTCTGAATCCTCCAGCTTAACCCTAAATACATTCGACATCCGCCTCACAGAATTCCTATTGAATCAGGGGTACGTTCCAAGCTCGCGTTCCTGGTGACAACAACCTCTGTACCATAGCCAATGAGGGAAGCGACAGGGCAAGCCCTATGATCCTGAAGGTGTGCGGTCGAGGCAGCCATAGGTTCTTAAGAAATGTTGATATGTTCATCCGTCCCCTCTTGCCATCTAGCCCCTCGTAAGACCACATCCTGCGCCGCCAAGATCGAGCACCAAGTGAAAGACGCATGTCCCCCGTATTGCGCAGGGAAGAAGTCCGTCTTCGGAAAATACTTACATTTCAACACCCGGCTAAGTAGTGCATTGGGATGATATAGAAGCACCAAGCTTGCTTTGCCAACATCGCGAGCTTGAAGGCACGCATTTGACGAAACCCTAGACTCCCCCAACTCGCTTGTCCCTGCACAACTTAGGCCACGACAAGCAGTGTAGGTTATGGCCCTCCCCATAGTTCCAAAAGAAATTTTAGCCATGCCCTCCAGTTCCCGCAGTATACCCGAGAGGATCCGAAAGTAGCTCATAATGTATGTTAGGATACCCTGGACAAATGCTTGGATGAAAACCATGTGTTCCGCCCGAGATAACAGCTTGGAGCACTAGTTTTGAAACTTCGTCCATACTTTATCCTTTAGCGAGAAAAACTTCCCTCTTCGAGCGCCCCACCATTATAGGTAACCCAAGATATTATACGTGCTTCTCCGTCAATCGACCCCAAGGAGAGAGGCTAACTCAAGACGCAGGGTTGTGGCCGTGTTCTTGTTGAAAGTGATAGTTGACTTTTGCAAATTTATACGCAGCCCGAACTGCTCTCGTACCCAGCCAGCAACTCTTTAATGCATTCCATGGCACGTCGCATAGCTTGGAGAACAAGAGTGCATCATTGGCGAACAATATGTGTGAGATACGGGACGCCTCCCTCCTCACCGCTACTCCTTGAATATTTCCTCATCTTTCCTCCCCCTAACCATGCAGCTGAAAGCCTCTGCACAAAAGAGAAATAAATAGGGGGAGAGCGAGTCCCCTTGACGGAGTCCAGCTCCGGCTTGAAGGAACCAAACTAGTCCCTTGTTAATCAAAAAGAGTATCGTAACAGAAAGCATAACAATGCGTACAAAGTGCTCATGGAATCCTAGTCTAAGTAAAACCCTCTCAAGAAAATACCATTCCACACGATTGTAGACTTTACTTGATGTCAAGTTTCAACACCGCATGGCCCACCTTACCCCAACACTTGTGAGAAATAAAACGATTAAGCTCATAGGCAAGTAAAACATTGTCAGTGATGAGACGGCCTGGGATAAAAGCTGATTGGGATTCAGAGATGACATGGTTAAGGTGGGGTTTAATACGATTAACAACTGCTTTGGAGGCAATAAAGAGGCTAATGGGGCGATATTGGGAGATCGAATCAAGAGCCCTCTTGATCTCCTCGGGCGTGAACGGCTGCAAGAGCATTGTGTTCATCCCTTCGTCCATCTTTGGCTCGACCATGGCCATGATCTCGTCAATTATAATTTTGTTGGGGCAAATTGATCTAAAGATGTCATGAAAATAATGCAGATGGTCTCTTGGATTCCTTTCCTATCAGTTCTTGAATCCCTACCCCATCCGTGAGCTTTGTGATAGAATTCCTCTTCCGTCAGTCGCTAGCTCTAGCATGGAAGAATACGGAACTGCAATCCCTCTCTTATAGCCACTGGGCCTTGGCTCAGCAATTCTAATGAGCTCCTCCTAAGAGAGCATTTCCTCCAACTTGTCACTAAGCTGTTGTACCTTCTGTTTCGACTCTGTCGTGATCGGTCTCTGCCTTAACACGCAAATCTGATCATTAAGGGACTTCAACTGATGCCTTACATTTTCAAACTCCGTCTTGTCCCATCGAAGAAGGGCCTCTCCCACAGTCAAGACCTTTTCTAGAGACGCACCTGTTGCTTTCGAGTCCACACTATCCCACCCTCGCCGTATCACTTCCTCACAGTCCGCAGCCCTCAACCATGCTGCCTCTAATTTGAATCTCTTCTTTGTGCATTGATGCTCTCCGTCTGCTCCAGGTTCTAGTGCAATGCGAAGCATGCTGTGGTCCGAACATCCAACTGGAATGTGTGACACCAAAGCCGCGGGAAACAATGTCATCAACTACGCGGAACTGCACACATGATCCAGCCTTTCTTTTACCGTGTGGGGGTACTCTCCGTGGTTTCTCCAAGTGAAGGCGTCGCCCACGAACCCCAAATCCACTAACTGGCAGTCCTCAAGACACTTACGAAACTTAGCGCTTTGCCAGGGGGGTCGAGGGAGCATCCCCGTCTTGTCAGATTGGTGGTTAAATGTAATTTAACACCTCGTGATCTTTAAAATGTTTAAATAAACCCTGTAAAAAGAACACCAAAAATTCATTGTGAGAAAATAAATAGGCAAAAAAAATATGGGTGTTAGGTGCTTTGCATTGGGTTTAGGGAGGATTGTCAAGAAGATAGTTTGGTGCGGTGGAGAACAACAATAGGTGGCCGATGGGAGGCGGAGGAGGGCAATAGTGTGGGGCAGGGGTTTGTTTGGAGAATAAGATAATAAAATATAAATTTATTTATTTTTAATATAAACTTAGTATATATATTTCTTATTATTGCATTATTTTTGTATGTATTTATTTATATGCAAATTGAAACAGAAATTAAACAAATTAAAAATTATTAATATATGCACATAAGATCTTGGTTGTTCTACTAATCAAGTAAGATCCTAAGATTAGCAATAAGGCTCTATAATAGTTTTAACTAAATGATTTTAAAAAAAAAAATTGGAACCCTACAGTATACCATGTGAGTGGGGATTTGTTTTTCAACAAGGGGTTTTTTTTTTTGGTTTTTTTCAGGTGTTTTTTTTTTAAATATTTCAGATGTCAAATGGGATAAAATGCATGTAACCCTACAGAAAATGCAAGCATATACTATTATATTCCATTTCATGAAAATTGTAAGGCTTATTTATTCAAAGTCCATAAATTTTATCTGAATTTATATTTGTTAATAAAAGATGTTAATTTTTAATAAATAGGGAACGCCTCAAAATTGCATAAATAAGCATCGTGATTCTGAGGTATTTGCTACAGTTCATGAATAAAATTATATTTTTTTTATGATTATCTTTGTAATTATTTTCACAATATAATTATATAGCTTATCATAAAAATCCTTATCTTGGTTTATATAGAACTTATCCTATATGAATAACCATCCATAGTTCATATTTACAATGTATTCGTATGTTTCAAAAATTACGTACATTTAAGAGTTAATATAAATATTATTGATAGGTGTAGGAGATAAAGGTGTAATATATACAGATTTGGAGTTATTGAGTCCACATGGTTGCAGATTTAATATCAAGGTTCATTTGATCAGATTGGTAGATGTATGCACACATGAGCATAAGATAACAATATTGAAGTTGACATTTGTTAATTGTAAAGTAACCATGTGTCTAGCTGTATTATGTTTTACATGTATGCTTCACTTTTGTCTTAAATTAGAAAGCCTTGATAAATTGCGTCTCCTTCTTATTCAATTTGGCAGGGATTTTTCATGCAAAATGTTATTTATGGTTGTAAATGTTTTTTACTTCATTTAATGTCTTATTGAAGAAAAACATTTATAATATTCATGGTACCGAAGTGCTAATAGCAGATAAAAATACCCCATTGCTATCAATTGCTAATAGATCATGGTGTAAAGATTGAAGAAATTATAAATCATCATGATGAGGTTATACGCCACTTCCATCATATTGTTAGATTGAAGATATCCAAAGTCACATGGATTGCGATTACCAACTCATTGGTAAGTCAATCTATATTTTGATCAAATGTATAATTTGCTTCTTATATATAACTAATTTATAATTTATTTACAACCGCTTTTGGATTGGTTGTTTTTGTGAAGCATTGCTTACTAGCGCCAAATAGTTTATTTATTCATAAAATCTTGATCCTTGATATTACGTATTGTTCGCCACCATGTATTTGTAGTTGTTATCAAAATATAATTGATATGAAATGCAACTAATAATTTTTTCGACATAAATGAGTTCCACATGGTTCGCATAATTGTGTGGTAAATTTGTTGTTGATGAAGGAAAAAAAAAAAAAAAAACACTCGAAGATATATTAGTGTTGATTTGTGGTGAAAAATCTTAATGGTAATTATATTAATTTTTATCAAATACAAAATTTAATGATTTTTTTTAACATCAATTTTGTTTGTTGCAGGTTCATCCATATATACACATAAGTTTAGCAAATTGTATATCAACTACAAAATAAAGTTTAGCAGCATATAATGCATCAAGAAAGTTCCTGCGAGGATACAACTACTAGAGTTAACTCATTTTTAAGTATCAAATTGAAGTAGTTGCAAAATGACATAGCAATTCCCTCATCCTTTCAAATAAAGACATTTAGAATGTCTAACAACTACTACTTCAAAGTTGAACCTTCAACTTAAAAAACAAATAACACTGGCATTCAGAAACAATACTCGTTTCAAGTTGGAGTGAAACATAATTCCTAATGACTACTGCTAAGTTGAAACTTGACTTCAAAAAGTGAAGCCATGGACATATCTTCAGAGATTGTCAGGTAATGTTGTATGCCACTAATTTAACATCATATTACCAGACATTAGTTTGGAGCTATATTTTTTACCAAATCCATGTTCTCCAAAACTCATAGATGACGGGATTATGAGTATCCTTTTATCACCAAAAATTTGCAAGGAGTTTTCCAACGCTAGTATCAAGATGGCTCTAATTTTCGTCAATATTCCAGTAAAAGAATTGTTTACCTTCCTCGCAAACGGAGTTCGTTTTTCATTAGGATCTCTCTTTGTTAATTTTTCAATAATTAACTCATTTGGTAAAGTTTTTCTTCAGGTTGTTTTCAATTTACATTATGCTTCTCATACACGACTATCTTTTTCTCATTCTAAACCACATTACACATGCTTGTGATAGAACTATCATTTACTTCTGATTTCCTCTTCTTATGCTTTGATGTTCCATTATTCTCCGAAGTCCTCTTCTCAGCTTGAGTATCCATGGGAAGTGAGTCAGGTAGAGTGTTAACATTAGCAACAATCATTGCTTCATCATGATTTGGTATATCTATCGGAAGATCCTTTTGCCAAAAATTAAAGTTCTTGCTTATGGTCACGACATCAATTTTTTTTTTTTATATATGGAGCATCATATTCAGCTAAAGACCTAGTCAAGATAGTTATATCCTTCATCTTCTCTTATTTTGGGTAATTTTTAGAGCTAATCCCACCCACAAGCTCATCTTCCACATTTGTGGATTTATTATGTGGAATATGATCCAAGGATGAGATGTGTGTGTTTCGTCCTCTCCAACAACACTGTTATTCTGACACTATCAACAATCATGATATCCTTCTGAGATTGGTCTTTTCCACTCAACACAAACAAGTATCCCTCTTGAATATGAGGTTTCACATCATTATTAGGCAGATCCTTAGCAACATTATTTTCAGGTTCCTCATCTTTGGCATCAGAAATATTAGGAGCATGAACTTCTAGGATATCATTATCTACTTGTTTGGTCCTTGGCATCATGAATATAGCCATCATAAACTTCGTAACATCATTTTCTAGTTCCTAGTCTTTGGCATCATCAATATTAGCAGCATGAACCTATGTGACATCATTTTCTAGTTCCTAGTCTTGTGCATCATAAATATTGGCATCCTGAACTTCTGTGACATCATTTTTCATTTCTTTGACATTATTTTTCATTCCTAGTCTTTGGCATCATCAATATTAGCATCATGAAGTACCGGGGGTTCCATCTCTTGGAAACTTTTTTCTTGAGATCAGTTGTTTTTTCATCTCTTTAATATTCGCAATTTCCTCATAATATCAACTTATTTTTCCTTTAATTCATAGTCTTGAATTGCACCAACTTCTGGCTTGTTATTTCCGTCTTCTTCTGGAATCTTTTCTTTAAAGGCTTTTGATATTAAAGACATTCAAAGGGTAACTAGCTTCATCTTTTCTCTCATGCAACTCATCATCATGATCGGATTCCATATCAATCTTTTTTCTTAAGCTGTTCAGACCCAACGTTTTCTTCCTTGGTCTTCTTTTTCCCTCGACGAGACGATATGGTGAAGGTGCTAGAACTGGTAATTCACTGTCATCAATAAAAATTTCCTCATATTTGCAATCTTTAGAGTGAATACCAGAATGTGGTTCAATAATTTCAGTGCTAATTCCATATGGTTCTGAACCACTTTGTGAGCCAATAACTACGAATGTAAAGTATATGCCTCATCAATTTCCAACTCTGGATGGAATGACTTAGCTTTATTTGGCACCAAAGCATAGAGGATAACTAGCCTCTTCCTCTCCACCCTACATTTAATAGAAGTTATTTTTGTCGCATTACCAATCACCAAAATAGCCTGAGTGATTTGAAGTCTTTTAGCATTTATACAATAATGGATAACACGTGTACCAGGCTTCACCTCAACTCCCCAAAAGCCATAGTTCATGTGGAGTTCGAATTGCTCTTTGCCTTCTCCTTCTCCATCCAAAAATCGCTCTATGTTGCAATGGTCAGTTCAACAATCTACCAGATCGTCCCAACGACTTGGTTAGGAGAAAACTACACATAAACACATTAGTATGTTGGAACTTCTTTATCATTTCTAATAATCTATTCTTTACATATTATAAGTTTTTATGAAGATGGGGCCACAAAAGAAAATTGGTTTCCGCCATTCAATCAAGTAGATTTATAACATCAACGTCAAAAAATTCAAATGCTAAAAGGATTTAAAATATGTGATTATGGACATTATGATGGTATAAGAATTTTAATTTTTTTTTACTTAATAAATATTAGAGAATATTGTATGTCAATATACTTATGTAATTTAATGCACATGTAAAAGAAATTTGCAGTGTTGCCGTGTTGAAAATATTAATGTTGAGAATATATTGTACAATGCTTGCAATCAGTATCAAGATGGATGCATATTTTATTATGAGTAAACGGTTTGTGTTAAATGCAACGATGTTGTTGATGAAACTATCAGGTATTATTCTTCATTATGTACTTATACCATTTTTATTTTATTTGATGTTAAATAACTCGTTTTACAAGTACAAGATTCAAGTGCATCTTAGAGTAAACTACAAGTTCATCTTAGAGTAAACGATAACAACGGTGGCATTGTTTTGAAATTGTTGAACAAACAAGTCCAATATATGTTCCGGAGTCGCGCTATTTATTTTAAAAAATTTGAATAAAAGGTAAATAACTACCCTATTTTGTGACAAAAATAATATTTCAGATGCACAAATTATTTTGGCTTGACAAATTATGTTATTAGGAAAATAGTAGAAATATGTTGAAAAATCACATCAATTCATTTATAAGTCACGCATCTGCCTTTATTGTTCCCGTGCCATCAATTTTGCAAGGCGAAAAGCTTGTGGCCCGATGAATTTTACTTTACCAGCTGATTGATGTAAAGAATGTTTCCATATTTCAACGAGTTTGAGTCTTCTACATAGAAATATTATAAGCACATAATATGTTCCATCTCAAGAAAATTGTAAGATTTATTTATTCAAAGTCCATTTATTTAATCTAAATTGATATTTGTTATTTGTTTTTAAATTCACTATAATAAAAGATTTTAATGAGATAGTTCATAAGACATATGATTTTACTCATTTTTTGCACAGGCTTGATTAAGAAGTTGATTGCATTGTCATATCAATCTGAAATTCGGGCCACTTTTCAAATTTAATGTAACAAATTAGGTGATATATCTCTAGATAGTATAAATAAAAGAGTGTTTCTATTATTCATTTTCTCCCAAAGCTCTACATTAATATCAGTTTCAAATCAAGTACAAGTTGTTTGATTACGTTGAGAAAAATTGTATAATAGAAAGGGGTTATCTACATGTGTTTTAAAAAATGAAGTAAATTATTTCTAAGGTAAATTACATCTGCACTCCCTGAGGTTTGACATAATTATAAATACATTCCTGTTAGAGCAAAAATTACATTTATCCTCCCTGAGGTTTGTTCCATCTTACATTTAACTCCACCGGTAGGGTTCCGATAAATCTATCACGTGTTATTATAAAAATGCCCCTGATAAAAAATTTGACTACGATTTGATCAATTTTTCGGACGAAAATGCCCTTTGGACCAAATTATGATGTTTTACAATATTGAGGGGGTTAAATGTTATGATCTCACATACTTTGTACTTGAATGTAATATTTTATTTCTATGATCAACGGTTTAGGTAGAGGATAATTTGCTTTATTTTCTAAAATATAGGGGTAATTTGCTAATTTGTTTTATAAGGTTTTTTTGGTTCATTTGCTATACACATGGGTAATTGCATTTAATCCAAATTAACAAAAAAGTATAATAATTTTTGAAACTTGATTAGAGTATTAATCAACTGCAACTAGACATAAACATGACAACCATTCATCAAAATGCATCTTCGGATTAATTTATGAGATGTCTATATGTAAATCAAATTGACAACCGAACAACTTCCTCTAGGAATTGATTCGTTCGCATAATTTTAATCAAAATTTGGAATTATCAAAATCAGAATAAATAATTAGCACTAATTTCAGAAATTGCCAAGCACTACGTACACTGTGAATAAATCTTTTGCATAATTAATTAATTGAAAGTTGCTAGAAACCCAGAAGTCTAATGTAGATTGATTAGTTAACAGTCAAGTGGGATTTCATTTTATTAGTTAGTTGTAGAATTATTTTAAGCCCATTATTGTCAAATTTGTTTTAAAAACTTATTGAAAAAATTTATAAGCTCAAATACTTTATAAAGCATTTTTAAAAACTTATAAGATGTCAAGTCTTATTTTAAAAATAATTTTTTGACGTGTTTGGATATAATAAAACGATAGATCTTGTAAGATGTTAGTATAAATTTACAGTTAAT
The DNA here is from genome assembly GCA_034509735.1 of Sesamum alatum. Classification (NCBI taxonomy): domain Eukaryota; kingdom Viridiplantae; phylum Streptophyta; class Magnoliopsida; order Lamiales; family Pedaliaceae; genus Sesamum; species Sesamum alatum. The sequence continues at coordinate 14,007,789 of JACGWO010000008.1, forward strand.
TTGAAACAGCTATTTAAGATTTAAAAGAAAAATTGAAAACTCCTTACTTTTTCTTAACAGAGCTCATAAACACCTAATATTTTATTTTTGGAGCTTATATTTTCTTTTTTAAAAAAAATACCAAATACTATTAAGATGTTAAGATATTGATATTAAATAATTCTTGTCTCTAACAGTTTAAACTTTGTTATGATGGGTTTTTTAACATTCCATCACAGCCAAGTCAAATAAAAAGATGATTTGGGTTTGAATTTCATTCCCTCTCATTTATTAGAGAAAGGTTTGCACGTAAAGAAACATGTTAAGATATTAATATTAAATAATTTTATCTCTAACGATTTAAACTTTTATTCAAGAACTAGTGTGACTATTAATGGGTTTTGCATATAAATGTGCACAATATATTAAAAAAAAAAAAAAAAGGGATTGTACTCTTTGCTTAAAAATTAAAACATAGGACCAACGTAAACACCGAAGAGACACACAAAGACCAGATCATCGTATAAACACAATTAATAATAAAAAAATCATTGTATTTGTTTTTATTTATTGTGTTTGATGAAATATCACTGAGAAATTTTGATATTTTATGAGCTGATTGTGATGGTTATTGTGTGGATATTCACTTATTACAAAATAACTCATTAAAGAGTGGTTAGTTGGAAGCAAAGTCAAAATTGAAATAGAAAAATGGAATCAAAATCAAACTTGAATTATAAATTTGAAATTGATTCCAGCACTTGCACTAGCTAGTAGTACTACCTAACTTGACAACGAGGTTACCAATGATATTTTATTCTGATGGTTAAGGTTGAGACTTTATGAATTTAGAGGTCATGGGTTCGAACTCCATTAATGCTTGGGATAATAATCTATGTTAGACAGGATTGATAGTAATCGATTTACTTCAATTAATAACATACATCGCTTTCACTTTAAAAAAAAATGATAACGAGGTTTAGATTAGTTTGCGAGTTTAAATTCCATAATACTATTGTGAGGGTATTAATTTACTTGAATGATAATTATTGAGAGAAATGCATTTTTCATCCTATAAATATGGTGGATTGATACTTTTGATCCACTCCAATTTTAATTTTACAATTTAGGATAATAATTTTCTCAAAAAAATAATACATTTCGTCAAATTTCTGCTAAAAAATGGAACATTCTTGGAACGTGACAACCTCATTTTTCCAGTAAAATTGACATTTTCTGACAAAAATTAGGCCAAACGCTCTAGTTTTATTAAATTATTATCCTCCATTGCAAAATTAAAGGCGGAGTGGACCAATAGTGGCGACAAAAAATATATTTCTCCCAATAAATTTTTATCTATGATGATAGTAATTATTGATTGATTACAGTACAAATTAAAAATATAACATTTAATTATGGCTAATTGACATCACTAAAAAAAATTAATATTAGCTATATTTTTAATGATCATGGCTAAAAACCGTGGTAAACAACTATTATTAACTACGGTTAAATAAAAATCGATGCAAAACTAACTTTTCCACCATGAAAAATCTATTTGCATTGGCTTTTAGCCGTGGTAAAAACATTCGTTATGGCTTTTAGCCATGACAAATGTTTTCGCCACCCTCGCAAAAACCACGGCCGACAATGTCGTTGCGTGGTCGTGGTCAATGACTATTTGCTACGGTTATTTAGTATTAACCATGGCAATTATCCTTGGTTAAATGTCATATTTTTTTGTAGTGCATGGTTAATACTAAATAGCCATAACAAATAGTCATGATCAAGGCTACGCAACCGTTGTCGATCATGGTTTAGCAAGCGTGGCTAAAACATTGGTCCTGGTTAAACGCCATGGTAAATATTTTTACCACGGCTCTTAGCTCAAATAAGTTTTTCATGGTGAAAAAGCTAGTTTTTGCATCAATTATTATTTAACCGTTCCACAATTTTTAGCTATAGTAATTAAAAAGGTAGTTGTAATTTTTTTTCTAGTGTTATAAATATTTGATATTAATAATTAATATATTAAGTATATTGTTGATTATTAAAATTTATAATATAGTTATAATCGTTTCATTATAAAAAAGAATCACGTAACTAATTGAATGAGTTAATTCCGTGTTGGATACCTGCATAATGAATGTATGAAATGACGTATCACGGCACTTAATTCAACGATTTGTAATTATAATAAGGGTGAATTACAATTAACTCGCTGTTTTAAAAATTACGATTTGTTTTAATCAAGGACTGAAATGGTTCATTTTGTCTTTAATTTTTTTTTTAAAATTATAGAAAAATCAGTCTAGACAAATTACATTATTATTCTTGTATGTAAAATACATAAGAAACCTCTCCCTGCGCATTTTTGTCCAAAAAAATTTAGAAAATTTTAATAAAAAATAATTCAATTTGTATAAGGGAATTTTAGTCAGTTCACCCATAAAAATGAGTTATTTGTTAGATGATTATAAATTTTAGGAAATATTTATATTTTTTAAAACAACAAAAGGTGTTTGTAATTATGCCAAACATCATTAAAGGTCAATTCACCCTTATTTTAATTCAAATTATACTAACATATATGTCCAAAATTTATGAAGTTGACGCCATACTATCTCCATCGGTGTACTTTTTGTTGACAAAACCTGTCGTTTTATTTATTCTCCACCACTTTTTTTTTCTTTGAAATAAATAATTTTCATAATTGAATTTTCAGCTAAGGTATCTCGAGGATATTCCAGAACCCAATAACAAATTCCACGTTGTCTTACAGGGTCTTAAACTCACTCTTTTGTAAATGGAACACCGAGTTTTGACATGAATGATTATAATTAATTTATTCAAAAAAATAAGAATAGTTATACTCCTTTTTTTTTAAATTTGGTGTAATTACATATAAATTTTTCGTAGTTTGAGACATTACACTTAGTACCCTTATCTTTATTTTTATCCAATAAATAAATCCTTCAATTAATAAAATTGACAAACCTTGCTTACATCAGCAGAAAAATTGAATGAAAATCTATTTTTTCCCTTGGTTGACTTATTGCAAGTCAGATATATATATATTTTATCAACTACCCTCATACATTTCATATACTTATGCATATAGTTTGTTATTATAATTAAATTAAATCATAATAGTAAATAGTGTAATATATTTAATATATTTAAAGTATTATTATATTAAGTAATTATTAATTAATAAATAAATCAAATCGGTCAAAGTAAATTTAGCTCTTAATATATATACTCTATTTTTATTTTTATTTTTGAACATTTTTATGCACTATAAAACTAGATATATATATATATATACACTATATAGGAGACATATATTTTGATAACTCAATCATACAAATATATTACTATGATAACATAAATATAATATTTACATTTATGTTTGGTGAGAAGGATAGAAAAAGTAAAAAAAAAACAAAACAAAAAAAAAACAAAAGAGAAACTAGAAAGAGAGAAAACTTCCCTTTCTCAAAAAAGAAAAAGGATAAAAACAATTTATCCCCCACCAATTTTTTTTCAAACATTATGAGTCCGAACCAAAGTTGGGTCATTGTGGGCACAATTATAGGACAATAATCAAGAAACTTTTTTTTAAAAAAAATATATAAAAAAAATATTTTACATTTGTTTAGAAAACATCACCATTTGAAATTATTTTGATATTCCAATATGGTTCAACAATTTTCGAGTCGAGTATCGAAGAGACTATATTGAAAAAATCAACATCTTGTCTAGTATTTAATAAATTAAAGTACGAACACATTATATAAAATAACCTCATTAATAGCAATGATATATATTTTTTACAAAATAATGGAATTCATCGTTAATGTACATTAGCAATGAATTAATAAGAATGTTACTTGTTAATTAATTCAACACTTATTTTAGCATTAATTGTTTTTTTTTGTATATGTAAGCCGTTTTCTTATCATGACAAATACGAATTTATGATCATGTGGAAAAAAAAATGTAGAATAATTATTTGATGTGATATATTTGTTTACATCAGTCTCTATATCCAATCAACTTGTTCAATGGCATGGAATCTGTCAATTATATTTAATTTTTTCCATTTATTTAATAAATAAAGTAACATTAGTTTCCATATTTTTTGTTTCCCTCCTAGTTTGTGTTTCATTAGTACACTTCAAATGCCATCAAATCACGCGATTAAGACACATCGAAAAATCAAAAACCCTAGAAAAAGTGTCTTGCAAGAATATGTCTGTTTTTACGTGTCCTTGACGAAAATGTTTTATTATTATTATTTTTTTTTTCATTTTAATCACTATTATTTATATATAGATATTTATACACATATATTTCTTTTCAGTCATTATGAAAATTGTATTCATACTTGCCTCCGGTTCATCTTCAATTTTCAAATAAATTCTGAATCAATTTGATCATGTAGGGCTTTTGCGACCTAGCATGGGTACCTACGTAATCTTAATAGGTATAGACCTACTGTGACCATTCATTCATTTTGCGTCTATGATTCACGTAAAATTATATAATTGGAGAAAATTTATAAATAGTCGTCCTCTATGCTCAAATCACAGTTTTGCTATCCTAGCATTGTTATAATATTTAGGGTGAATTACAATGACCTCTCCTGAGATTTGACATAATTATGAATATCCCCTTGTTGTTTTAAAAAATACAAATACCCTCTTGAGGTTTGTAATTTTTAACCAATGGTCTAAAATGGTCTGTTTTGCCCTTAATTTTTTTTAAATTATAGAAGCATTAGTCGAGGCAAATTACATTATTGCTCCTCTATGTAAAAAATATAATAAACCTCTTCCTACGCATTTTTGTTCAAAAAAATTTAGAAATTTTTTAATTTAATTTGCATAAGGGCATTTTAATCAGTTCACCCATAAAAATGGGTGGAAATGAGTTATTTGTTAGACGGCTACAAACCTCAAGGGAGTATTTATAATTTTTGAAACAACGAAAAAGTATCCGTAACTATACTAAACCTAAAAAAAAGTCGTTGTAATTCACCCTAATCTTTATACGCTTTTCTCCTATGATCTATTTGACTTAAGCATCAGAATTACCAAAAGCTTTGTAGTGTGTTTGTGGGGGGTAATTTATTTTATAGGCTCTGTTGCTGTGTACTCATCGTGGATAACAATCTGCTAAATTGGTACTAAATACCTTAACCCTATAAACTGGTAAAACATATGAATTTTATTTACTAAAAATATATTGTTTTCACGGTGTTTTAACATGATATCATTAACAATTCTAAATTAATAAAAAGTGTAACTACCATATCCATTTAAATAAAAAAAAAGAGAGAATATATTTGATTTGACACACTAATAATAAAACATAAAATTCACCATTTTCGTCAAATAAATAAATATATTGATTTGACACTACTACCAACATAAGACACAATCTCATCAATTACTCCAAATATATTTTTGAGTTTTATACGAAAATGTGTACAAAATTGAAAATAATATTTTCACTTAAAATTGATATAGAGCAAGAGGATTTTGCATTTTGGGAGCATGTGGATAGGCGGACGTAGTGCTTTAGCTACGTGGTTTGACGGTGAAACTTCAAACAACCATAATTTTTAGTCGAAAGGGATTAATTGGCGATTTACCTATCATTTTGACCATCTTTGCAAGAAAACCCAATTCATTGCTACAATTCTATAATTTTGACTGCGACGAACGTTCTTTGAATTTTTCTAATTTTCAGTTGCCTTTAGTTAATTTTTTTATTTTCTATAGATGTCGTTTGATTATGATATTTCAGTAGATTATTGGTAAGATATTAGGGTATTTTTAGACTGAATTTCGTGGAATTATGTGATAGTCCAATATTTAGCCCGTTTTAAATCTATTTTACTTCAAATTAATATTTTTTCTTTTCAATACCTACAAACTTTGTTACGATAATTTATTCAACAATAAAATACTTGTCCGTCCATTTCGGATTCTCAATATTGGAGACATATCCTTCTTTGTTCTTTCAGTTTCTATTGCTTCCACTCCTCAAAAACTGAAAATTAGAAACGAAAACAAAACTATACATTACTTAAATGGGTTAATTACACTTAAATCCCCTCCAAAAATGTAAAATTATACTTTTTCTCAAAAAAAAGTTTCAAAATTACACTTACATTCCTTTCCAAAAAATCACCATTTATATCTGACCTCTGTTCGTTAGAATTTGAACGGAAATGCTGACGTTAGGAAAAACAAATTGCATAATTTTCAATTTTGCCCATCATTTAACATTCATGTAAATAATTTTGTACTTATAAAGGAAAAATATTATAATGTTAACCTCACTCTATATATACATTACATTTATCCCCTCATAAGTACAAAAATATAGATAAGAATATTAAATGAGGGGCAAAATTAAAAATTTATGTAATTTTTTTTTTGTTAACATAAATATTTTCCATCCAAACTCTTATGATAGGGCCGGGATCAGGTGTAAATGGAGAATTTTCAAAAAAGGTGTAAGTGTAATTTTTAAAAGTTTTTAGGAGAAAGTATAACTTTAATTTTTTAAAGGGGATTAAGTGAAATTGATCCTTCTTAAATTGTTGTAGTGACAAAAGATAGAAATGTTTGTGTCCTAAAGACGTGAACGGTGCATATTGAAAGAGAAAAGAGTTAAGTAACAAAACAAGGAGATGAATAGGTCTGTGAACGAGGGAACTGATAGACTTGTCTCAAACAAATAATACAGATTCCCATTTCTTTGGGATGGAACGTTTCAGAAGAAAATAACAAGAATAGAAAAGACAATATTGTTTTTTATTGTTTTTCACATATATAGTACAATTTTCAAATGCATTGAGCAATAACATAAAATGGGTGTTTGTAAAACTTTTTACTTATGTCGTGAGGATAATTATATATAAAAAAAAAAACTAAATTACAATGACCTTCCCAGAGGTTTGGCATAATTATGAATACTCCTTCGTTATTTCAAAAATTACAAATATCCCTTGAGGTTTGTAATTTTTAATTAAGGGCTTAAAATGATACATTTTGCCCTTAATTTTTTTTAAATTATAAAAAAATTAGTCAAGTCAAATTATATTATTGCTCCTCTGTGTCAAACACGTAAGAAACCTCTCCCTGCGCATTTTTGTCCAAAATTTTTTTAGAAATTTTAAAAAATAATTCAATTTGCATAAGGACATTCATGAAAATAGATTATTTGTTAGACGGTTACAAACCTTGGGGGGTGTTTGTAATTTTTAAAACAACGAGGGGTATCTGTAATTATGTTAAATCTTAGGGGAGGTAATTGTAATTCAACCTAAAAAAAAAAAGAAATAACAAGTTTAGGTGTACTGAAAATCGGGAGTGCTTGAAAAGAAAAGTGAAAAAACTGAGAAAAAACTAAAGTACTTGGACAAACTTGATATGAACAATTTCTCAATAAGTTGCAAAAGTTGGTGAAAGGAAATTTATTTGACTTTAATGAATTTAATTTAAGCATGATGCTACATCAGGATCACAAAGAAAAGACACAAATAGTCCTGAAAAAGGACCAAATTATCATTTTAGCCCAGGATCTGCGCATCTGCGTGTCGGGTTGGATCATGCAATCAAACCTGACCTAGGGACCCGAAGTTTGGACCCACTCCTGGAGTGCAGGATCTGGGCCACACAAAGTCTGACAGCTCAAGCATTGAGATGATGCCACATAGACCAAGCAAGTGGACACATTTAGCCCTATAAATACTTTCATTTCACAACATTTATGGTAGAACACATTTATTATATTCTACTGTATTTACTTCTCCACATTGCATATTACCATTTCGACTTGAGCTGACTTAAGTATTGGAGGATTTTCGCGACCATTCCAACTAACCTAACATGCTTTCGCTTCTCAGGTACCACTTGCTGTTTGGGTGATCACTTGAATACCTTTATTATTGACTTCCAAGAATATCACATATTTAGACCCGGATCAAAGCAGTAGCATAAACTGTAAACGAAATATATATACTTTTTAATTTTATATATTCAATGAAAAGATGATAAGCGTTTAAAATACAAATGATTAAAACATTTATATTATATAAAATATTATTTTTACTTTTTAATAATTATTTATGTATATTATAAATATTAATAGATAATATATTATGTAAAAAAAATATTTCATTCATAAAAATCATGCCCACTCACAAGAGGCGCACATGTATTATTGGACCACTCCTTCCAATAGAGTAAATTGTTCATTTTTAGAAAACACAATAAAGTAATTTGATTTTTTTTTTTTTGATGGGGTATTTTACACATATTACATATTATATGGGGGTAACATGCATTTTTCCCTTCTTAAAAATGGTTACTTTTCAATTATATTTTTATGATTATTTTATTACAATTATGCTAAAATTATTAGTCCATATATACCAACTCCTATGCTACCAAATCCAAGAAAGAAGACTCTAAAAAAATATTTCTCTAACAAAGCTGTCTAAACGCGCTTTGATTCTTAGATCCTACCTAATAATTATTTCCTCTCTATGAAAATAGAGGGATTAAATGCAACAAAACCTCCTCATAATATAATGAAAAATTCTTGTTGGAACCAAATCAATCATATAACAAGTGTTATATATTTGTTATGTGATTGATCATTTTTTCTAAATTGTACACCAATTACATGTCAACTATATTTCACTTATCATATAATTGATTTAAATTTAATCGAATTAAATTTGGACTAAAATTTCCTATTATAACATAAAGTAAAAATTTCGAAAAAACAAAACAAAGCTAGTTTGATCTCCCTAAACTTTAGAAAAATAGTAATGCGACAACATGAGGAAGGTAATTAATGATTATTTTTTAAAATAAAAAATTCAAAGGTCACGTTGCAATTTTTTTATTATTATGGGAGATTTTGTGTCTATTAGTGTTTTCACATACTATAAAAAAATAAATTATTTTCTACATTATAAATGATTACACCTTACAAATCATGTTAAATCAACACTATCGACAATGACTATACAAAATCAATGCGAAAACTTAAGTTTTGATTAAAATTTATCATCATTCACTATAGTTTTAGCTATGATTAAAGTATTTGTCAAAATTTTTAGCTATGGCTACTGTTCTGGCCTCGTCTGCAGAAACAACGATTAACAGTTGTTCCATAACGTAGTTAATTAGTACACACTATAACTTTTAACTTTTAATTATGATAATTATCCATAACAAAATAATCATATCCCTTCTAGTGACACTAAGGTTAGAATATAGTTAACGGCCAAATTATTATTTCTAAAATAGTTTAAAGTTACTCCACACTGGAAAAAAATATGACTTTTCACTATGATTAAAAAAAATCGTAGCGAATACAAACTAACCATGGTTTTACAACGACCATTAGTCGTTGTTTCTGCAAGTGTGCCCAAAACATTAGACCATGGCTAATATTTTAGTTGTGGTTAAAAGTCATAATAAATATTGATTAATCATGGCAAAAATTTAAATTTTTGCATTAGTTTTGTGTAACCATAATTAATAGTGTTGATTTACCATAATTATTTACCCGTGATCATTTATTGGTAGAAAAAAATAATTCTTTTTGTAGTGACACTTCTAAATCTTTATATTTTTCATGTTATTCAAAATTATTCAATCACTTCCAAAAAGAAAAACAAAAAAAGAGCAATCAACTGTATCTGGTCCATATAGACACATTATTATTTTCTTTTTTGGTATTCTTTTAAAATTCTTTTTGGTGCATTTCTTAGTGATATGTGGTGGGGGTGGCTTCAGAATTTTCCCCACCCTGACTTGAGGCATTATTTAAATGTGTAATTGGTAAATATCTTTATATATATATGGGGCTGCTGACAGAAATCTTTCTGTCAAAATGTGACATCAGTTCCATGAAAATGGGGGACCCAATCACGTGCAACGTGCGTGCAAATCAGCTAGGAATCTGGAAGCCCTCCCCTCCCCCCATGTGAGTTCCTGCTAAAAGGCTAAGCACACCCCATTCCTCGACCTTCCTTTTCGGTCTTGTCTTGTCTTGTTTCTCCAAAGAGCTTGGGAATGGTAATGGGAATGGGAAGGACAGCATTCATGTGAACCTTTACCTACTATATTTCCCTCCTCATTATTTCATGTTTCTTCTCATTTTATCTTACTTCGGTAAAAAAAAGTAAAAATCGACGTGAGATAAAAGTTTAATGATATAATTGATATAACGCGTGAATTAATTAAATAGGATTTGATGTAATTATAAATATCTTTTTTATTTGAAAAGTTACAAATATCCTCGACTTTAACGTCCGTCTAGCAACAAGCTAATTCCGTTAGGTTTCCATCCAATTTTTGTAATGAATGCCCAAAGTACCCTTTTGAATTATAAGTTATAATTTATATATTTTGTAGAATTTTCTAAAATATTTTTATGAATCAAGATTCTTTATGGATTATTTATTTTACCCACTCTCAATTTCTTTTTATAATTTTTCAAATATTTTTTTGAAAAAAATAAAAAATTCAGACAGGGTAAAATAGTGTTTTTCACACCTCCGTCTAGGGACTACATACTTATTTTCAATTTGAGGGGGGTATTTATAATTTTTCAAACAACAATGGGGTATTTGTAATTATGACAAACCTCAGGGAAGGTAGTTGTAATTTACCTTACATATAGATTTACCCTAATATAAAAAAAAAATCCTATTTTTACTCATAATGAGTAGTTACTTACACCGCCACAATAATTTTTTGTTATGCCAATAATACCCATAAGTTGATTTCTCTTCTTTATTTCTTTATCTCTTTCTTTTTTTTCTTTGAAACGTGATTTGTTGATTTATAGATATTTTTCTTATTTATATTATATTTTAAAACGTGAAATATTATTTATTATCGGCGTACCACGTCGACTAGTTAATATATATAAAAAAGAAAATCCCTCTATACTCATAAACAACGGTTAGTGACACCGCCACATCAATTTTTAAATTTGACAATTATGCCCCTAATTATATAATTTTAAAAATTAGTTGTAATTACTTTTTTTCTACAAAAGTAACTCCACCTCATTTTAATATCACTAAATTCATTCTTTTGTTGTATCGATAATACTTTAAGTTGAAATATGATTTGTTGGTTTATATATATATATATATATATATATATATATTATTCTTATTTACCATTACTCCTTAACTCTGTCAAGCCATTAGCGTCGCAATCAGACAAAAGGAGACCCGATCCAATATTATCTTTCAAACATGAAGATTATTTATTATATACATGCAGGGACGGCATGCCACGCTACTAGTATATATATATATATATATATATATATAGAGCAATGAAATGCAATTAGACACCAATGAGGCGTTGCTTGAGTAGTGAGGTTGAGGCCTCGTAATCTCCAAGTTGTGAATTCGAGTCCAATGGATGTGGGTTGATAGTATACTTTTAATAATAGTGTCTTAATTCTTTGTAAACTTTCAATATATTGATTAATTAAAAAATATTAATGTATTGAATTAGTTTTGAGTTTAAATGTATTATTGTAACAATGAACAATATATAAAAAAAAAAACATATTCAATTAGACTTTGATTTGTAAGAAATATTATATAAAAAAAGATGAGACGAGATTAGATGAAAGATATGAAACTAAAACACATTTCTTAGGCTGTAAACTTATTCTTCTTATCTCTTGCCCTATGTGGGGGGTTTTATTTTAACATATATCAATATTTGTTGAACGATCAGGATGTGTTTTATATTCTGCTTGATTAATGAAAAAGGAAATAGTTTATGTAAACCTCTTCCAATTCTTATAATATGAGTTTTCTTTCTTTGTGGAATGTCCATTGACTCTTAAATACAACACTTATCGTGATTGGAAGCGATATGGACCACAAAATAGAGATTGGGAGTGGGGCACCAACAGTCTTATTTGCCTTCTCAATGTTCCCCATATCACGTATGAAGCAACACAATCAGAGTTTGTGGTCATAGAATTCGACAATGAATTCCTGAAAAGCAACGAGCTCAAAACCTGAGTGAGGATGGAGAAATTCAACGACCTATTTGAAATCCCCAAATTATGTGGAGTGAAAAACCTCGAGAAAGAAGAAAGGAAACTACTGCATAACAAGTAGCAAATGAAGGCCTATGTGCACGCAGTTTAAAAAGGCTATCAAAGCCAAAGAAAAATAAGGGTCATACCAACCCAATACAAACTTACAAGTTTTCAGAGAAGGACTTAGAAAAAGAAGGCCTCTAAAACTAAAAGGGGGAAATGATAACGATTGAACCACAAAAAGGAGGTCCAAAAAGCCTAAAAAAAGTTCTATACTGTACAAGTCTACTGATGATCCACTTTGTGCGCCCAACCAAAATCGTCAACTTCGAAAATATAAAGGGGATTCCTCAGCAACATAACAAAATAGAAACCCTCTTCATCTACATTGAAAAATACATAATTTCTTCTTTATTTTTTTAAAATAAAAAAGAAATTGGGAGACTCCTAATGTAGGAAGAAATATATTAAATAGACTAGGAAGAAATATATTAAATAGACCAAGAACTAAAAATACTATAAATACTATAGAAAAAAAAGGAAACAAAATGATGACAAGTTTTATACATACGAGACCTAACCATTTGGAAAAGAATTTTGAAAAGATTCGCATTAACCCACTTGGAAGTACAAAACCTTGAGCTATGGCAAAGATGCATGAATTAGGTTGATACGGGGAACACCCACTTGCAAAAATCTTGGACAAAATCCTACCAATTTGTGTATTAGAATGACGCAAATGCCAACTTGTGTATTAAAATAATGCAGAGGAAAGGTGAAATCTTCACTATATATAGGACCATAATCCCCCACACTGGCGGGGGAATGAACTATCTCCGCTCTTTCTCTCTTCTTTCTATTACTCTCTCCCTTTGTATCTCATTTGAATCATTTTTCTTGTTTTATTGAAAATTTTTATTTTTATCCACATCAAATAAGATATTAGTATGAGAATCTATTTCTTGAAAATGTCTTGTTTTTTCCCTAAAAAAAAAACAAAAGAAAAAAAATTGCTCAAGTAATTCATCTGGTGCTTTAACAAATAGATGCAACAATGGTGTTTACGCCACCCCATAGAAGTAAAAAAAGGATTAGTTTTTCCATTCATAAACGGTTACTTTTTTCCAATGATTATAATTTGGAAATAAAATTTTATTATAATTACATTCTTTTGACTTTATATATATATATATATTAATAGTTACACCCTTACAAATATAAAAATATTATTTAGTAATGCTGAATCAGGGGTAAAGTTCAAAATTTATGCAATTTTTTGCTAACATCAGCATTTTTCATCCAAATCCTAATAGAATATTGAGGTCAATTGTAAACAGAGAATTTTCGAAGGAGTGTAAATACAAATTTAAAACTTTTCAAGAGAAAAGTGTAATTTTACAGTTTTAGAGGTATTCTAAATATAATTAACACTTCAATATAAAGAAAACTTCAGGAATATTTAATTAATATCTTAAGAATAAGTTGAGAATTCCTTATAACTTTCTATAAAAGAGCTTATATGCTCCTACCATATTATTTTTGGCTCGTATAAGCTCTTTATCTAAAAAATTTAATTTAATCTTTTTTTCATCATCTTATAAGTTCTCAAATATTTTAGTACATATTTTGAAAAGATTAAAGCTTGCTGAGATGCTCTCAAAGTTGAACCCTTTTATTAGAGATGATATAGTAATTTTGTGTTGGAAATCAACATAGGGGCAATGTATCGAAAACGACTTAATAAAATAAGACTGCTTCATTATGTCATATAAAACATGATCATAAATAAGGAAAGTTAAACATGTTGAATAAACGAAGGCCATAAACTTAGCTTAGTTGAGTTGTACAGAAACAACTCGAGTATATCAAAGGATATACACTCAGTCGGCGACACTCCCATTAGTGAGTTCATCATCCTCATCAGGAATCTCCATGGGGGACTCCTCTGGATCTTCCTTTGGTTCCTCAACGTACAGGTTATATACTATTGTAGATTTTCTCTGAGTTCTGATACTTCATTTTGAGGCTGATGGTTTTCTTCATTAAGTTGTTCTATCTCAACTCCGTGTTCAGTAGTCTTCAATATTTTGTATCCCACCGAAGTTTTCATACTTCACATGAAGTTGGTAGTTTTCTTGATTGAGTTGATCAATCTCATCCTTGTGTCCAGTCTTCAAGGATTCTATCTTTTCCTCCAATTCATCGGCCCTCCTTTCAGACCAATGGTAATAGTACGCTTAAAGGGAAAGATCATTTCTGAGTTCTTCTATCTCATCCTGTCGATCACGCAATTGCTGTTGCAATTCATCAATGAGACTTGTGCAATGGTCATACGAGTTGGTAGTCTTCGACGGAGCAGGCAATGAAGATGACGCCATTTATAATTGAACCGAATCACAGAACGAGTTTCTGCTTGCCTTGAAGAAATTATACGCCCCGTCTGATTGTGCACTAGTAACTATGCAACTTCTTCCAGGATAAGATGGTTTCCGTTCGTTCAGTACTGCATTTGTACCGAAGAACACCTCGAACAAACACTCAGAAGCCTTACGGAAACTTGAGCTTAAAAGTTTAGATTTTAGGAGCACGAACTCAATTTTTTAGAGCAAAATCCGAGAGTGAGAGAGCAAATCCGAATGTGTTGATTTTCAGATTTGTGTTGGTGTTGTGTGTGTCATTTGAAGTGCTCATGGCCAGCCTTTTATAGGCTTCAAAGTCAGCCATAACTTGGAACATTAAGAGCCAATTTAAAACAACATTAAGAATAATGGCCATGAACTCAGTCAAAACCGAGCAGGAAAAACTGAAGGAATATTCAGGTTTAAAACTTGACTTGAAACAACAACATTCAAGTTTTATAAACCTCATTTAAATGAAATAAATTTGAAACAATTTCTTGTTTTTTAAATCCGAATAAAAATCATGGTTTTTTGCTGCAAAAAGATATATAATAAGACATTCACCCTAACACCCGCGCCCGTGGCCGGAGCTCAGTCGGGATAGGACGCCGTGGGCGGCGGGGCGCGTGTGGGGCAACCCCATGTTCACTCTAGTCTCCGTAACATTTCAAACATAATTTGAATATTGAACTTAATATAAGGAATTCATGTAATACATAGACTTTCAATGTGGGACAATTTTGAGTGTAAATACACTCATCCCACATGCAACTTATGTCCTTATCAAATGATCCACACTTTCCCATCGCATTCCTATGCGGGACAAGTGCATTTTCTTTATTTCTCTCGCAACTTAATCTATGGATTTAATCTTGTAATTGTATCCATATTTTAGACAATATTGTTGTTACAAATTAGCAACTAAGATGCCAATTACAACAAACCCTAATAAATTCATAGATTTGAACTCAAGCTTCTGTGTCTTGCTTTCAACAATGGTACCTTCCGTTTTGAACCACTGCCTAAGTTATCTAAGGTCAGCTATCACTGGGTCGAATGGAACTAAGCTTTGAATTTGAGCCCGTGGTTGTGACAGAGTATGCCAATAACAACAAGCCACCGACTTTGTGTTGATATTTAGGGTTGATACGTTAGGCAATGTGTCCCGACTATTCATGAATGATTTCAGGAATAACCAAATTCCTTAGTTGCAACCATACTATTGCATTAACTTAGTTGGGCATCTCTAGGGATGCACTATTAGCATCTTGTCTAAAAGACTTAACCTCATTCAGAGTTAAACTCTTATTATACTTGCAGTTAAGAGCACCTTCCAGAATTACAGGGGATAGACTCCAGATACAAAGTATCAGTCTATTTGGGTGCTCTGATATACCTTACGACTTGTTAATACAACATTGAACCTTCTTTTTGGGATCTCCACTTAGAAGGTTGGGTTGCTATCGGCAGATATATCACTGATGGGTCTTCAGTCCCATCCCCAGTATGGAATATTGAATTTACGACAGATCTAATCCTTTCGTTAACGAATAAGCAACATTTTCCTTTATTTTCACGAGGTTAAATGTTGATTAGCCTGTCAGACACTAATTCACTTATAGACCTCAATCTAACTTGGAAGTGTCTAATAGATGTCTTTAACGACTCCATTCCTTTGTAATTGTGGTCGACTATCATAATATATTGCACTAGGAAAACGAGATTGACTTACAATACGACGTTGGAAAACCAACCGATACAAGACAGTCAACTCCACTCATAGTTGTATCTAACTTTCATAACTTGACTATACAAAGATCGGGTTATCAACATCTGTCTTACAGACTTTCATGGAGGTATCACCTCCACAAGAGGTGAAAAGAAACACCACGTCCTGAACACCAACTGTTTTTCAGAGTTTTGGTTTAACGGCTAACATCACTTAATCCCTTTTACACATGTAGGAATTCACCATTACAATGGCTCAGTGATGCTCGTGCCCTCTAGGTACCTAAGCACCCTATCCAAAGCCTCACCAATGGTTCCATCAAGACCAGTAATGCAGTTAGCTATGAGACCAAAGACATCTCTAGACATACTACTTTCATTCTTGACATAAGCTACAGAAGGATTTGTGGTGACTTTATAATTCTACAGTACAGACAGTCTTTCTCTACATATTGAGAAATTTCTATACCACCAGTTGACTGAATCAACATGAAGTCAAGAATTATATGAACCTCACGTGTATCCTTCACTTATTATTCAAGAACGACTTAGTATGATAATATCTAAGTTAGACTCTATTATCAGAAGATTATCTACATGTAGGCAACATTATCTCCTCTTACGTGCAAAACACACATGTTACTATCCCTTCAAATATGATCAACGGGATAGATCAACTACACATCCTTCCAAGAATAGGTATATATATTATCTATTCCCTACTTTTGTTTAAAACTTTTTAGCCACCAACTAAGCCTTTAAATATATCTATGGTCCCATCAAATGTGAACATCTAACCAAACCCAATAGTAATATAACCTAAAAGGAGATGAACAAATGCCCTTGTCCCATTAGAAACATTAGAGTGCATCTCGCTTTGTACAACTGCCTTCCATTGCTTGACTTCAGAAGAAGTTATAGCATTCTTTGAAGGCTACAGGATCATCCTTGACATTTGTAAGCAATTAATCGCTTCCAAAATCATTGACAAACCTAGCTTCCCGGGTCCATCTGACTCTTCAAGAGTCGGATTAGAACTATGAGGACAAACCCTCATAGTTGCTTTCTATTCCACATGATCAAGAATAGAAGGGGATACAAATGAATTATTTAACATATTCCAATTTCTAAATGAAATTCATTTACTGAGAGAATAGCACGAAGAAATTTGACTATTGTGTCGACCCATCTGCTTGAATTTCTGTTTTCAATCCAAAATTCTCAAAGCATAACTTGTCTGCACATAGTTCAAGATTCCGTTGTCAAGAGTCTTAGGAATTCCTTTCTCTTGTGTTAGAGGCTAGCACCTTTTTGCTAAGACAATAGCATGAAGAAATTTGACTATTGTGTTGAACCATATGCTTGAATTTTTTTTCTAATCTAAAATTTTCAAAGCATAACTTATCTGCACATAGTTCAAGATTCTGTTATCAAGAGTCTCAGGACCTAATTCCTTGCTCTTGTGTTAGAGACTAACACCTTTTTTCTAATCACAACCACACTCGAAAGTATACTGGGCCTGGTTTCCAAAATTCAACAGAAGTATGCACATTGTGTTTTAGAGAGAGACTTCATTCAGAATATAACTGAATGTATTCAAAGCCCCCCCCTAAACACATTGACAGCTTAAAATTCAAATATGTTATGCTATTTCATTAGCTGAAGGTGTTAGAATAGGTGACCGTGAAGCCAATCTGATTGGGTTTATGAAACCTGTTTCTGACAATTGTGGTATAAATAAATAATGTTCTGAATAAAAGTGATGTCAGTTTATGGCATATCATACTTTGATTGTGTTCACTTACGTATGGTACTGTTCAAATGCATAAGCAAAGCCCACAGACTGAACACGTTAATCTAAGGGGCTGGACTGCGCATAGGTTGGCAGTCATGAATCCAGCCTCTGCAGATCGGTCTGAAATCCTACAAGTCAAGGACCTCGAGATAGGGTATCGAGGCTCCGAATGAGACTTGCACTAAGGATTGCATTCATGTTTCATCCACAAGCGACGAGGGTCGTCCAACAATATTACTGGGTTAGTTGGCTTGGTGCCAACTAATTGAGGTGACTCGCGGGAATCGTCATATGAAAAGTCTTGAGTGGGTTGGTCCGTATGACTTGTATTCCCATCTCCAATAGTACGAGATTAGTCCTCGGACTTGAGGGACTACGATAGTTACATACACACCATGCCTGTATCTTAAGTTTGGCGAAAGGCTTTCGGGTGGAAAGACTCAGTTGGTATAAGCTCTATCTAGTACAGTTAGAATGTGTAATATGGACGGTGAGTTCCAAGAAAGAATGCATATCCTGTGAATGTTTGATAGTATTGTCTCACTTACACTCTGAAACTCATTCCCTACAAAATCTGTGGCCATAGTGACTGAACAGTGGGATGGAATCCCAGTGACGTTTCAGTGGGCAAACGAGTAAAAGCTTAAGTCAAGGATGGGGATCGCTGTCTAAATTCCAAACCTTAGACTGTAGATGTGACATAGTAGACGGAAGGACCATGCTCATATGCATTCGTGAGCCTAAATGTTCAAGCCATGATTTCACCTAGTCTTTAGTGACATGGACCGTTGCTAGATGACCACCCATGGCGACGGACGAATTTCGGTCATAGGATGATTGGGGATTCGGCTAAGTCTAGCTGAAGGTGAACCTAAAGAGTCACACAAAATTCACTAGAAATGAAGGAATTAATTTGGAATTAATCCTAGGAGATAACACAATTTAATTAGATTAAATTGGCTCTCTTTCGAAGTGTCGAGCCTTTGAGAATTAATTGGATTAATTAGGCTTGATTCATAAATTGGATTTATGAGATTAGAGGATGGGCTCTTCTCTTTTTATTAGATTAAAAAGATGGAAACATTTAGTGGGATTAAGTATATTTATTAGATTCATACATAAAACCTATTAGTACTTTTGGACTATTTAAGTTATTTAATAGTCCATTCCATAAAGCACATCAAGATGGATGGGCGAGATTCGATCTAGGGGCTAGATGAGATGAAGGGCTAGGATTAAGTTTGACTTAATTAAGCCCCTTGGTAACTAGGACTTTGACTAGGTCAAAATCCTAATAGTCATCAAAGTGTGTCTCTTTTGAAGAGTTTGAGTAGGAGTAGGAATACTACTCTATAAATATACTCAAAACACACACCACACACACACTCTCTCTCGCCCCTCTTCCTCTTGGCCATCTCTCGCTCTTCTCCACTTCCAAAAGCTTCTTGTTTTCTTGTTTTTGATACAAGGAAACATATAAATAATCGATCAAATTAAACGATAGCGTTTTGTCGATTGTTCTATTCTTTCTTTGATATCTTGCTAGCACGAGGGTATCAAGATTCCGGTGAATTACGTGGACGACTTGGAAGATCTCTATGTTGGGATCTAGGTGGAAACCTGGGGACCAACACGCCCATGCGAAGAAAGCTACAAGGGTGAGTACACTTGTTATAGTTCCGCTTCTTCATTCCACCCTATGGCCTCTACGAATCTTGCATGTTTTATTTTTCATGAGATACACTGAACACCGGGGAGAATCAAGGGAACACCCCTTGAATGGTTTTTATTTCGTTTGAATTATGCATGTTTACATTCTCGCTTTGTTTGTTTTCTAAAACATCCCGCGCTTTCGCACGTGCTCTCTCCCAGCCGGGTGCGCATAGTACGCGCGCTTAGCAGACGATCTGTCGGCCGCGCGTGCAGGCACGGGAGCATGCGCTTGGGCACCCCGCCATGCCGCCCACGCGCGCGCGCGCAAGGCCAGCGCCCGCAGTCAGGTGGCCTGGCGGCCTGGATGATGCGCGCGCGCAGCACGCAGACAGGTGGATGCCTGCGCGCGCAGCACGCAGACAGGTGGATGCCTGCGCGCACAGACGCAGCCGGCCAGGGTCAGGCCGCCGGCAGCGGCTGCCATTGTTGTTTTCCATCTTTGCGTTATTTTTCTGTAATTATTATTTTTCGAATTTTTTTGAATTATTTTCTGTACATTTTCTAAAGAACGTTATTTGAAATATTTTATTTTGGTTGAGGTTTTGAACCTCCTAAAATTTAATACTTTTCTTAATAATTAGGAAAAGATTTCCTAGCAAGATATATTGCAATAGTTGCACCGATGATCAGTTTTCTTGTATGGGAATTTTGCATTTATTTTATGCTAAGTATGATATTGGTTATCATGTATGTGGATGAATAACATGTTTACTTGGATGTGCATTATTGCTATTTGCATTAATGGGATTAACGAATGATGATCACAAAGCCCTTAGATTGGATGTATGGTTTATTTTCTGTTGGGCTTGTGTGCCTCGTTTTTGCTTTCTTATCTTTCTGGTTGCCTTGGAATAACAAGGCTTTCTTCCTCCCTCCTTATGTACTCCCCCAGGGTATTCATCGGGGTTTCTATTTCAGTTGTAATGAGAGTAGGTAGAAGTGATGTGTTTTTCTTTTATTTTTGTAAAGGAAGAAGATGAATGAAGGCCCAGAAGAAGGAGACCAAGGAGGCCCATGGAGATCTGAAGCCTTGGAGGCCCAAAGGATGAAGAGGCAAGGCCCATCAGTGTGTTGATGGGTTTCTACATAAATTTGTAATCGTATAAGACCAACCCTAGATTAACCATAGATTCACTGTGGGCTCAGTGGGTCGCATAGGTTTCGGGCTTGTGATCATCCAAATAGGGCGTACTAGGCTTTTATTTTGGATGTGGAATGATTGGTGGGTGAATGGTTTATTTATCATGTTTTTCCTTAGATCATGCAAATTATGTATTATGTGATGAGGTCTTGGTCTGTTAAAACTCTCACTTGATTGGACCAAGCTTAATATTAGACTCCTAAAAGATAGATTAGAACTTATATTGTTCGTCCAAGCCTTCCATCCATGACAAAAGTGGGAAAGCTAATTTCACCCAATTACGTGGTCTCACGAGTCGTGGTGCATCTTTTGGACTGAGATTAAGTTGCACGATTATTGTGAACGAAGTGAATACACTTCTATTTCCCATCTCACGAGTCGTGGGGGCACAATAAAGTGCGATGATTCGGTTGATAGGTTGGGTCTAACACTTAGTAACGTGATTCGCTTGGAGTCCTCGGGATCACGTGAGGAGGTGAGGCTATACATCCTCGGGATCTCGTTGGACAGGAATGGTACGGAGTACCTACAACAAGGTTGTTTTTCACATAGTACCTACCACAAGGTTGTTTTCCATGTGAGTCGTAAAAGTGGGGTATGGAGAATGTTGCTTGTGGATCCCAAGCCTACTAGGAAGAGGCTTCCCAAATGATGTGATGTTTTCGTAGAAATATTGAGAGCATTAAATGACAGAATCCGAGTCTTTAATTCGTAATTTAGTACCATTATAATCTGTCGATTGCCTGCTTTTATTTTTAAATATAGATTTAATCATGTCTAAGAATCCATTATCCTTCATACTTAAGAGACAAACAAATTTAATGAAACAAACTATAATGACTGGTTGTGCAATATGAGGATAGTCCTTGATCATGAGAACCAAGGCTATGTCATGGACAAGCCACTTCCTCGGACTTTGCTGGAGGAATCCACACCTGAAGAACGTGAGACGTTCAAAGTATGGTACTAGGATAACCAGAAAGTCCGTAGCATCAAACTTGCATCTATGACTAATGAGATGCAGAAGCAGTATGAGAGGCTGATTGATGTTCCTTCCATAATGGCTCGTTTGAAGGATTACTATGCAATCCCGGACTGTCATACTAGGTATGTCACTACGAAGGTATTCTTTGGAACAAAGATGACCGAAGGATCCTCTGTACATGAGCATGGGGTAAAGATGCTTACCCTTGTGGAAAAGCTCGAGGACCTCAAGGTACGGCTCGATAATGAGACGTACATTGATGTGATCCTTCAGTCACTCCCTCCATCCTTCGAAAAATTTATTGTTAATTAAACATGAATGCACTTGAGAATGGCATACATGAGTTAATAAATATGTTGGTCCAATATGAGGTAACGACCAAAAAGTCTGCGCCATTTGTATTGGTTGGAGAGGCTTCGATTTCCAAGGTGAAAGGCAAGGGTGGCAGATGCTGCAAAAGAAAGAAGGGAAAAGGCAAGGGAAAGAGGAAGGTTGGCTCGAAGCAACAGTTGAGGGCAAATGACATATGCGTTCATTGCCGTGAGAAAGGGCATTGGAAGAGGGATTGCTCCCAAATTCCTTTCCATACAAGGTATGTTTATGGTTGAGGTTAATATGGTCACTTCTGCTTTTTGGGTATTAGATATCGGTTGTGGAGCTCACATCTGCAATGACTTGCAGGCGCTGAAAAGAAGCAGAAGTCTAAGTAAAAGTGAGGTCGTCCTAAGGCTTGGTAATGGCAAGGTCGTTGCTGCTGAAGCTGTAGGAACCGTTAACTTAGTAGTTAGTGATCATGTTAGACTAGAATTAAAGAATTCTTATTATATACCTAGTATGATAAAAAAAATATCATTTCCATTCCGTTGTTAGACAATAGTGGCTTTGAATCTTTTGAGCAATAAAAGTTGCTTTTATATTATGAGAGATGGATGTTCTCGTATGCTAGGCAAACTTAACAATGGTCTTTATATTCTGCAACAGTTTGATTGGATCATGACTGCTTAACACAAATGTAAATTAGAAAATCTTGAGAACGCACAGTTGTGGCATGGAAGGCTAGGTCACATCTCTCAAGACAGGATAAAGAGGTTGGTAGACTCAAAAAGCCTAGAGGTAGGCAATTTGGACAATTTACTAGCCTGCGAATCCTGCCTAAAAGAAAAAATAACCAAGATGCCCGTTGTTAGACAAAGCACGCTTGCCACCGGTCTGTTAGACTTAGTCCATACAGACGTGTGTGGGCCACTAAGTACTCAAGCTAGAGGTGGTTTTTCTTACTTTATAACCTTCCCCAATGATCACTCACGGCATGGTTATGTTTACCGAATGGGGTACAAGTTTGAAGCTCTTATGAGGTTTAAAGACTTTGACTTGAAGTTGAGAACCAAATCGGCTGCAAAATTAAAATCCTACTATCAGACCGAGGTGGCGAGTACTTAAGTGGCGAATTTCTTGATTATCTAAAATAGAACGATATAATCTCTCAATGGACACCTCCAGGGACACCTCAGTTAAACAAAGTTTTTGAAAGGAGGAACCGAACCCTGTTGGACATGGTTCGATCCATGATGAGCTTTACCGAGTTGCCCTTGTCTTTCTTGGGATACGCACTTGAGACGACAGCTAAGTTGCTGAACATAACGCCGTCCAGTGTTGTGTCCAGGAGATCATATGAGATATGGCATAGCAAGCCTGCGTCCTACAAATACTTGAAAGTTTGGGGTAGCCCTGCATACGTTAACAGGTTAGTGGGAGACAAGCAAGAGTCGAGATCTAGCTTGTGCGGGCTCGTTGGCTATTCGAAAAAAGCTGCAGGTTATTACTTTTATGACCCCTCGGAGCAAAATTTATTTGTCTCGAGGAACGCAATCTTCTTGGAAAGAGGATTTCCATCGGACCCAACATGATCAACTGCTCCTTGAGGAGTCAAATTAGACATATCAGTCATTAGCCCCTGGAGCTGAAAACCCTACATTAAGAGGTTTTAGGTTGAGTACTTGACGGATTGAGCAATATCGTGAGGGTCAACGTGTTAAACAGCCTCTTCAAGCCCAACTTGTTGAGCAGCCTCCCGAGGAGCCAACAAAGGTACTAAAACCGCCAGCTCCTGTTGTGTCTGCGCCCGTGGTTCCCACTGATAGCATTCCAGTCCTCTGTAGGTGAGCAAGAGTGCCACATTCTCCCAAGAGTTATGGTTTCTTAGGCGTGACCGGTTAATTGTGAAAGCATGTGATAGGCGTGTGGATCGTCCTGGGAGGAGCGCGAGTGCGAAAGCGCGGTAATATAAAATTGCAAGAATTTAAAACATGCCATAAACAAGAATTAAACGTAAACGTTCAAGGGGTGTTCTCTTGAACCTCCCGGGCATTCGGTGTATCTCATGAATAAAACAAAGAACGTAAAAGTCATGGAGGCCATAGGGTTGTAAGAACGAAACAACAAAAACGAAAACCTACCCGGTTGTCATTTTGTCTTCGAGTCGCTACTTGCGTTGTTCCCCGTTTTGCTCCAAGATCTTGTATTGAGACCCTCTAAATCGTACACGCAATCCACCCACGTAACTTGATTCTCGTGCTAGCAAAAAATTAAGTGTATATTATTTGGAGAGGACGGATCGATCAAATGCTATGGATTAACGTGATCAATCCTCCTTAGGTTCAATTGTATGAAAACAAAAGAACCAAAGTATTTTTCTTGGGAAAGAGGGAGAGTGGCCGAGAGAGAGGATAGACGTGAGTGTGTATGTGTGTGTGTTAAAATTTCATCATCTTTTCACAAGTGAAGGGCTAGGAACATATATAGAGGAGGAATCCATTCCTCTTCAAACTCCAACTCTTGGAAGACTATTTTGACTAGGATTTTGACCTAGTCAAAGTCCTAGTCAAAGTAGCTCTTTGATTTGGTCAAACCAATCCTAGCAATCCATCTCTCCTATTAATCTCAACCATCCATTTATTTTATGGAATATTTAAATCTTATTTAAATAATAGGGCAAGAAATAAATAAATAAATAATAATATATATTTTAAGCCCGTGTATTAAATTCCAATAAATCTAATTAATTAGTTAAATTCCTTTTCATCCAATTTAAAGGAATTAATATCCCAAGAAAAGAAAGACCCGATTAAATCTGATTTAATCGTCCCATCTCTCTCCAAATATTTAATTCTAAATTAAATACGTTATGTGTGCGGATTGTGTGTGACTCTTTGGGTTCACCTTCAGCTAGACTTGGTCGAATTTCCAGAATCCGTCCGTTAGCATGGGTGGCCGTCTAGCCATGGTCCATGGCACTAGAGATTAGGTGAATATGCATGGGGGTGAACATTTAGGCTGTACAATACATTTATCCTTCTGCCTACGGTCTCACCACTTAGGTTCTAGTGCACATAAACGTAGGTACCCATTTTTGACCTAAGTGTCGGCTTGTCCTACACTAAACGTCGCAGGGAATCCCTCCCTTCTGTTCAGAATTGTGGCCACAGATTCAGGGACAAGACTCAGAGCATAGTGAGATGCTACTGTCAGCGCTCTGACAGGAGACAGATCCTTTCTTGGAATCTACTGTCACGTTGCACATCATGATTGCACTAGATATGGCTTATGACTACTCAATAACTATGACTTGATAATCTCTCACCATACCTAAGATACAGACACGGTGTACAGGTAAATTCAGTAGTTCCTCAAGTCCAAGGATTAACCTGTACCGTTGGAACCGGAAACTCAAGTCATACCTATCTGACCATACTCAAGGTCCTCCGTAAGACGATTCCCGCGAGTCACCTCAGTCAGCTGCTCCTTAGCCAGCTGACCCACTAACACTGCATAGACGACCCTCGTCACCCATCAATGAAACACGACAGCAGATGCTTAGTGTAAGTTTCAAGTGGATTCTCGATACCCATTTCCTGAGATTCCTTGACTTGGAGATTTTCAGACTGATTCGGCAAAACTAATTTCATGAACCTACCTCCAAGCATAGTTCCAGTTCCCGAAATGTGATCTCAGTCTGTGGGCTTTGTTTGTGCAGTGAACAGTTATAAAGCAGTAAAGTGAACACAAACAAAGTATGAGCCAGATGAACATCACTTTCTCATTCATCAAGGTTTATTAAAATACTTAAATTGTTCAGACAGAGGTTACAATTCGCTCAATAAAATTGGCTTTATGGTCACCTATTCTAACAATCTCCCACTTGACCTTTAAAGCCAATCACCCATATGTCTAATTCCCATCTTCTCAAGATGTTGCGTATGAGCATTCTGTGACATAGGCTTTGTCAGCGGATCTGCTGTGTTGTCTGCTGAGCTGACTCGGTCCATGCGGACGTCACCTCTTCCCACCATTTCCCTCAGAAGGTGGTAGTGTCTAAGAATGTGCTTAGATCGGTGATGGGATCTCGGTTTTGGTTCCGCTATGGTTCCGTTGTTATCGCAGAAGATAACTACGGGTTCCGCAATGCTAGGCACCACACCCAACTCTTGGATGTAGTTTCTCATCCAAACCGCTTTTTTGGCAGCTTCTGAAGCTTCTATGTATTCGGCCTCAGTGGTGGAATCAGCTGTGGTTGCTTGCTTGGAACTTTTCCATGCTACCACACCTCCATTGAGCCTGAACACATAACCTGACTGAGACTTGGCATCATCGTCATCTACCAGGAAGCTAGCATCGCTAAAGCCTTCCAGGATCAACTCTCCATTGCCATAGACCAAGAATATTTCCTTAGTCTTTCTCAGGTACTTAAGGATGCTCTTGACTGCATTTCAATGTGTCTCTCCTGCACAAGACTGATATCTGCTCGTTACACTAAAGGCGTAAGCGATGCCAGGTCTCGTGAAGTGGACGACATATTGGATGCTTCCTATGGCAGAAGCATAGGGAATGCCTTTCATCCTGTCAAGTTCCTCATCAGTCTTAGGAGAATGTTTCTTGGATAACTTGATCCCATGCCTCATGGAAGGAAACCTTGTTTGGAGTTGTCTATGCAAAATCTTTCAAGATTTTCTCCATATACGAGTTTTGGGTCAGTCCCAACATTCTTCTAGATCTCTCCCTGACGATCTGGATGCCAAGAATGTAGGAGGCTTCACCCAAGTCCTTCATGAAAAACTGAGTGGATAACCATGCTTTTGTGTTAACCAATATTCTAATGTCATTGCCTATGAGTAGAATATCATCCACATAAAGCACTAGGAATACTATGGAGCTCCCACTGACTTTCTTATATACACAAGGGTCGGATTGGTTCTTAATAAAATCATAACCTCGTATAACTTCATCAAAGCGAATGTTCCAGCTTCGGGATGCTTGTTTGAGGCCATAGATGGACTTCTGGAGACGGCAGACTTTCTGCTCTTCTCCGGCGACTGTGAATCCTTCCGGCTGATCCATGTAAATCTCTTCCTCAATGAAACTATTGAGGAAAGCCGTTTTCACGTCCATCTACCATATTTCATAGTCATACACATGTTGCTATGGCAAGCAGGATCCGAATGGACTTAACCATGGCTACCAGCGAATAGGTATCCTCAAAGTCGACCCCAGGTCGTTGAGTGTACCCTTTTTCCACTAGCCTAGCCTTGAAGGTTGTAACTTCTCCATCAATGCCAAGTTTGCGCTTATAGACCCATTTACAGCCAACTGGCTTAACGCCTTTGGGAGGGTCTACAAGTGTCCAGATTTGGTTCTCATTCATGGAGTACATTTCGATTTTCATGCCCTCAAGCCATCTTCCCCAGTCGATGTCAGACATCGCCTCCCCATAAGTCTTAGGATCCTTATCCAATTGACTGCTCATGCTTAGAAATCCATACCTCACGGGAGGGCGAGACTCTCTAGCTGACCTACGGAGAACGGGAACGTCAGTGGTGACTGTGGGCATTGACATAACAGGAGCTGGCGGTTTAGGTACCGGGGCTGGCTCTTCCTGAGGTTGTTCGTCATGCCCGGCATGTTGAACTTCCGAGGTTGCTCCAGCCTTCTGGGCATTTATCCTGAAACCTCTGAGTGAGGTATCCGCAGCTACTGGGGATGACTGATTTGTTTCACTTGACTCCTCAAGTATCAGTTCATCAGGTTGGACACCTTCTGGAAACCCTTGTTCCAGGAATATTGCATTCCTTGAAACGAACACCTTTTGTTCCAAGGGGTCATATAAATAATAACCTGCGGTTTCTTTAGGGTATCCAACGAACCTGCACAAACTAGACTTTGATTTTAGCTTGTCTCCCACTAGCTTCTTGACGTATGCAGAGCTACCCCACACTTTCAAGTAGTTGTAGGACGCAGGGTTGTCGTGTCATATCTCATATGGTGTTTGGGTCAATGCACTTGTTGGCGCCAAATTCAATAACTTGGCCGTGGTTTCCAATGCGTAGCTCCAAAAGGACAAGGGCAGTTTGGTAAAACTCATCATAGATTGGACCATGTCTAACAAGGTTCGATTCCTCCTTTCAGAGACCCCGTTTAACTGTGGTGTCCCAGGAGGTGTCCATTCAGAGATTATACCGCTTTCTTTAAGATAATTAAGGAACTCAGTACTAAAGTATTTCCCGCCTCGGTCTGACCGTAGGACTTTAATTTTGCAGTTGGTTTGGTTCTCAACTTCAAGTCTGAATTCTTTAAACCTCTCAAGAGCTTCGGATTTGTACCTCATTAGGTATACACAACCATACCGCGAATGATCATCGGTGAAGGTTATGAAGTAGGAGAACCCACCTCCGGGCTTGCGTCCTTAGTGGTCCACATACGTCTGTATGAACCTAGTCCAATAGACTTGTGCAAGCCTGCTTTGTCCTACAAAGGGCTTCTTGGTCATTTTTCCTCTGAGACGGGATTCACAAGTTTGTAGTTTCTTCAAGTCCCCAACCTCTAGGTTTTTTGAGTCTACCAATTTCTTCATCCTATCTTAGGAGATATGACCTAGCCTTGCATGCCACAGTTGTGCGTTCCCGTTATCATCTATCTTACGTTTGTGTTGAGTGTTTAGAACGAAATTCGTTTGTTTTAAGTCATAGAGACCGTTATTGAGCGTACCAAGCAGATGAGTAATTCCACCCTTTATCAAATAAAAGCAATTTTTATTGATTGTAAACTCATAACCACTATTGTCAAACAATGGAATGGAAATGATATTTCTAATCATGCTAGGTACGTAATAAACTTGCTCTAATTCTATACTAATACGATCACTAACTACTAAGGTGGCGGATCCTATTGCTTCTACCGAGATGGCCTTGCCATTTCCAAGCTTTAGGATCATTTCTCCGATACTCAGTTTTCTGCTTCTTTTCAGCACCTGCAAATCATTGCAAATGTGAGCTCCACAGCCGGTATCTAATACCCAAGAGGCAGCGTTAGTAACCATATTAACCTCAATCACAAAAATACCTTGCTTGGAGAGGAGTTTGGGGCAATCCCTCTTCCAATGCCCTTTCTCACGGCAATGAATACATATGTCATTTGCCCTCGACTGTTGCTTTGAGTCAACCTTCCTTTTCCCTTTGCCTTTCCCCACTTTGGCGATGGGAACACTCTTAGTGTTGGTAGCTGCTTTGACGGCTATTCCCTTTCTCTTCTTCCTTTTCCAACGTCCGGCACCCTTACCTTTCGTCTTGAAAGTCTAAGCATCTCCAAACAACATCGATGGCGCAGACTTTTTGTCGTTGCCTCGTATTGCACCAAATTAATTAACTCATGGATATCCTTCTCAAGAGCATTCATGTTGTAGTTAACAATGAATTGGTCGAAGGAGGGTCGGAGTGACTGAAGGATCACATCAACGTACGTCTCGTTATCGAGCCCTACTTTGAGGTCTTCGAACTTTTCCACCAAGGTAAGCATCTTGACCCCATGCTCTTGTATAGAGGACCCTTCGGTCATTTTAGTTCCAAAGAACGCCTTCGTTGCGACATACCTAGTATGCCGATCCGGGACCACATAGCAGTCCTTCAGGCAAGCCATAATGGAAGGGACATCATCTAGCCTTTCATACTGCTTCTGAATCTCATTCGTCATAGAGGCAAGTATGATGCTACGGACTCTCAGGTTATCCTTGTGCCAAGTCTCGAACGTCTCACGTTCTTCTGGCGTGGATCCTTCCGGCAAGATCCTAGGAAACGGCTCGTCCATGACATAGACTTGGTTCTCGTAATCGAGGTCTATCCTCAGATTGCGCAACCAGTCGTTGTAATTGGTTCCATTAAACTTGTTTGTCTCAAGTACGGTTGATAATGGGTTCTTAGACATTTTAAATCTACATTTAAAGAATAGAACTACAATCAGCAGAACGAAATCGAAAGTTTTAATAAAATTAAACATCATTTAATACTCCCACTATTTATACGAAAACACGAAACTCTCAAACGTTGTTTTCAGGAAACTCTTTTCCTAGTAGGCTAGGGATCCACAGCGATCTCCCCCATACCCTGCCTTTACAATTCGCATGGGAAACAACCTGTGGGAGGTATACCATACCATTCTCGTTTCACGAGATTCTCAAGATAACTGCCTCACCCTTTTACGTGATCTCGAGGACTCCAAGAAAATCACGTTATTCGGGCGTTAGACCCGACCCAATCAACCAATTCATAGACTCACCGTTACCTCCACGACTCGTGAGACAGGTAACAGTAGTGTACTCCTCGTTCATGACAAAGTGCAACTTCTTTTAAGTACGATAGTCGTGCCACGACTCATGAGACCACGTTATCGACTGAAACTAGCTTCCTCACTTTGCCATGGATGGAAGGCATGGACGAACTCCTAGAGTCCAAGTCCATTTATGAAGGGTCTAATATTCAACTTGGTCTAACCAAGTGAGAGTTCTAATGACCGAGATACCACACATACATACATACATAATGCATTATAAAAGGTTTGCATGCCATAGCAAAAGTACGATAAATAAACCATTCATTCACCATAAGAGCCACATGCAAAATTAAACCCTAGCACGCCCCTGTTGGATGATCACAAGCCCGAATCCTATGCGACCCACTGAGCCTGCAGTGGATCTATGGTCAATCTAGGGTTGACCCTATACTATTGCATTTAATAATAGCAATCCAACAACAGGCTGATGGGCCTTGGTCTCTTTCTCCTTCAGATCTCCATGGAATGCCTTGGATTCTTCATACTGGGCTCTCCATCTGGGCCATCCTTCATCTCCACCATAAAATAAAATAATTCCTCACCATTATACTACTCTCATTACAAATTTAAAAAGAAACCCCAGTGAAATCCTGGAGGGAGTATAATTGGAGGGAGATAGAATGCCTTATTATTCCAAGGCAACTAGAAGAGAGGAGGAGAAAATAAAAGAGGCATACAGGCCCAACATAAATTTAAACCATACATGCGGTCTAGGGCTTGTGATCATCCGTTCTCAATAAACGCACATAATTACATGATATCCAATCATATAAACACATGTACATAATCCACGATATCCAATCACATCATCCATAAACAAAACGAGAGAAGGAGTCATGCATGTAAACTTGGCATAATATTGGTAATCCCCTTTTTTGTTTAGGAAAACCTTCTCTCATTATTTGAAAGTATATAAAATATTGAGATTCTAAATCTAACAAAATAAAATAACTTTCCAAATAATGTCTTTAAGAAGACATGCAAAATAAATAAAATAATTTTTCAGAAAATATTCCCAAAAATTAAAGAACAAGAAAAAACACAAAAGCCGATGAAGGGTCGCCGCCCCCGGCGGCGCCCGTCAGCGCAGGCGGGCCAGCAGGCCTAGCCTGCCATCCGCGTGTGCAGGGCACGCGCAGGCCCCTGCCTGCTTGCTCGCACGCCTGGCCGTGCTCTCGTGCGTGCGGTGGCGGGGCCATCGTGCACAGACGCCTTTGCCTGTGCACGTCAACCTGTCGTGCCGCAGGCCGCGCGCGCACACGCGCATCGGGTGCGCACGCGCAGGCTCCGCTGCCTATGCGCACGCGCGGGCGTCCTGCCTTGTCGCGCATTGGCCGCACGTGCGCGCCTGATGTGATGACCTGGCGCGCGCGCGAAGGCTCCCCTGCCCGCGTGCACGCACGTCCGGCCACGCATCAGCCCCCACGACTGGCAGCGCGCGTAACGACCGTAAGCCTACGCGCGTTGTGCGCGCCTGGCCGGCCTGCCGCGTGCAAGCTCCCTTGCCTGTGTGCGCCTGGTCGGGCTGCCGCACGCAAGCTCCGTCGGCTGTCGCATGATGCTTTTTTCATCCCGTTTTATTTTTTTGCACCGTTTTCCAAGAAATTAAGAAATACCAAATCACCAAGAACTCATGCATGATAAACAACATGAAAACGACATGCTTGATAAAATAAAAATCAAGAAACACGTAAATCATGATATACACGTTTGCATGCTTTAAACACACGTAATACCCTAGGCCTATACACCGAACTGGGCTCTGATACCACTGAAAGCCTGTAATTGGTGTGTGGATCGTCCCGGGAGGAGCGCAAATGCGGAAGCGCGGTAATATAAAATTGCAAGACTTTAAAACATGCCATAAACAAGAATGAAACGTAAACGTTCAAGGGGTGTTCCCTTGAACCTTCCGAGCATTCGGTGTATCTCATGAGCAAAACAAAGAACGTAAAAGTCATGAAGGCCATAGGGTTGTAAAGAACGAAACAACAAAAATAAAAACCTACCCGATTGTCGTTTTGTCTTCGAGTCGCTACTTGCGTTGTTCCCCGTTTTGCTCCAAGATCTCGTATTGAGACTCTCTAAATCGTACACGCAATCCGCCCACGTATCTTGATTCTCGTGCTTGTGAAAAATCAAGTGTATATTATTTGGAGGATGGATCGATCAAACGCTATGGATTAACATGATCAACCCTCCTTAGGTTCAATTGTATGAAAACAAAAGAACCAAAGTATTTTTCTTGGGAAAGAGGGAGAGTGGCCGAGAGAGAGGAGAGATGTGAGTGTGTAAGTGTGTGTGTTAAAATTTCATCATCTTTTCACAAGTGAAGGGCTAGGAATATATATAGAGGAGGAATCCATTCCTCTTCAAACTCCAACTCTTGGAAGGCTATTTTGACTAGGATTTTGACCTAGTCAAAGTCCTAGTCAAAGTAGCTCTTTGATTTGGTCAAACCAATCCTAGCCATCCATCTCTCCTTTGAATCTCAACCATCCATTTATTTTATAGAATATTTAAATAATCCATAGGGCAAGAAATAAATAAAATAAATAATAATATTTATTTTAAACCTGTGTATTAAATTCCAATAAATCCAATTTATTAGTTAAATTCCTTTTCATCTAATTTAAAGGAATTAATATCCCAAGAAAAGAAAGATCCAATTAAATCTAATTTAATCGTCCCATCTCTCTCCAAAATATTTAATTCTAAATTAAATACGCTATGTGTGTGGATTGTGTGTGACTCTTTAGGTTCACCTTCAGCTAAACTTGGTCAAATTCCCAGAATCCGTCCGTTACCATGGGTGGCCGTCTAGTAACGGTTCATGGCACTGGAGACTCAGTGAATATGCGTGGGGGTGAACATTTAGGCTCTACAGTACATTTATCCTTCTTCCTACGGTCTCACCACGTAGGGTCTAAGGCACATAAACGTAGGTACCCATTTTGGACCTAAATGTCGGCTTGTCCTACACTAAACGTCGCAGGGAATCCCTCCCTTCTATTCAGTTACTGTGGCCACAGATTCTGGGACAAGACTCAGAGCATAGTGAGATGCTACTGTCAGTGCTCTGACAGAAGACAGATCTTTTCTTGGAATCTACTGTCACGTCGCACATCATGACTGCACTAGATATGGCTTATGACTACTCAGTAACTATGACTTGGTAATCTCTCACCATACCTAAGATACAAACACGGTGTACAGGTAAACTCAGTAGTTCCTCAAGTCTAAGGATTAACCTGTACCGTTGGAACCAGAAACTCAAGTCATACTTATCTGACCATACTCAAGGTCCTCCTTAAGACGGTTCCCACGAGTCACCTCAGTCAGCTGCTCCTTAGCCAGCTGACCCACTAACACTGCATAGACAACCCTCGTCACCCGTCGATGAAACACGACAGCAGATGCTTAGTGCAATTCTCAAGTGGATTCTAGATACCCATTTCCCGAGATTCCTTGACTTGCAGATTTTCAGACTGATTCGGCGAAACTGATCTCATTAACCTACCTCCAAGCGTAGTTCCAGTTCCCGAAATGTGATCTCAGTCTGTGGGCTTTGTTTGTGCAGTGAACAGTTATAAAGCAGTAAAGTGAACACAGACAAAGCATGAGCCAAATGATTATCACTTTCTCATTCATCAAGGTTTATCAAAACTCTAAAATTGTTCAGACATAGGTTACAATTCACTCAATAAAATTGGTTTCATTGTCACCTATTCTAACAAATTGTATAATGATCCTTAGATATACGGGGATGCGATGTCGAATATATATTCAGGAAAGTGGCTTGAGGCCATGAAAACCGAAATGGACTCCATGAGCACTAACCAAGTATGGATTCTTGTGGACCCTCCCAAAGATGTTGAACCCGTCGAGTGTAAATGGGTCTATAAGCATAAACTTGGGGCTGATGGAAAATTAACTACCTTCAAAGCTGGGCCTGTGGCAAAATGCTACACTCAGCGACCTGGGGTTGATTTTGAGGAAACCTATTCGCCAGTAGCCATAGCTAAGTCGATTCGGATTATTCTTGCCATATTTCATAGTCATCCATAGTTGCATGGTATGACTATGAAATATGGCAGATTGGACGTGAAAACGACTTTCCTTAACGGTTTTATTGAGGAAGAGATCTATATGGATCAACCAAAGGGATTCACTGTTGTTGGAGAAGAGCAGAAAGTCTGCCATCTCTAAAAGTCCATCTACGACCTCAAACAAGCGTCTCGGAGTTGGAATATTAGTTTTGATGAAGTCATACAGGGATATGATTTCATCAAAAAAGAATGTGACCCTTGTATATACAAGAAGGTCAGTGGGAGCTAGTAGTGTTTTTAGTGCTTTATGTGGACGACATTTTACTCATCGGTAATGATGTCAGAATGTTAGGTGACACAAAAGCATGGTTGTCTACTCAATTCTCCGTGAAGGATCTGGGTGAACCCTCCTACATCCTAGGCATCAAGATCTTCAGAGATAGATCAAAACAGATGTTAGGAATGACCCAAAACTCGTATGTTGAGAAAATCCTAAAAGGGTTCAAGATGGATAACTCTAAATGAGGTTTCCTTCCCATGAGGCGTACGGTCAAGTTTTTCAAGAAGCAGTCACCCATGACTGATGATGAGCTTGAAAGAATGTAGGACATTCCCTATGCTTCTGCCATAGGCAGTATCCAATATGTCGTTCATTGCACCAGGCCTGACATCGCTTACGCTTTGAGTGTAACCAGTAGATATCAATCCTGTGCAGGTGAGGCACATTGGATCGCAGTTAAGAGCATTCTTAAGTATCTAAAGAGGACTAAAGATATGCTCTTTGTCCATGGCAGTGGAGAGTTGATACTGGAAAGCTTTAGCGATGCTAGCTTCCAGTCAAACGACGATGATGCCAAATCTCAGTCAGGTTTTGTGTTCAGGCTTAATGGTGGAGTGGTAGCTTGGAAAAGTTCCAAACAGGATACCACAACTGATTAAACCACTGAAGCTGAATACATAGCAGCTTCGGAAGCTGCCAAGGAGCGGTTTGGATGAAAAACTATAACCAAGAGTTGGGTGTGGTGCGTACCATTGCCGAGCCAGTACTTATCTTCTGTGATAACAATAGGGCTATAGCGCAAGCAAGGAACTGAGATCTCATCATCGATCCAAGCACATACTTAGATGCTCCCACCTGTTGAGGGAGATGGTAGGAAGAGGTGACATTTGGATGGACCGAGTTAGCTCAGCAGAAAATACAGTAGATCCTTTGACTAAGCCCATGTCACAGATGGCTCATGCACAACATCTTGAGAAGATCGGTTTAAGGCATATGAGTGATTTTCTTTAGGTCAATTGGGAGATTGTTAGAATAGGTGACCATGAAGCCCATCTAATTGGGCTTATGTAACCTGTTTATGATAATTGTGGTATAAATAAATAGTGTTCTGAATAAAAGTGATGTTCAGTTTATGGCATATCATACTTTGATTGTGTTCACTTACTTATGTTATTGTTCAAATTCACAAGCAAAGGCCACAGACCGAAAACGTTAGGGGCTGGACTACGCATAGGTTGGCAATCATGAATCCAGCCTCTGCGGATCGGTCTGAAACCCTGCAAGTCAAGGACCTCGAGATAGGGTATCGAGGGTCTGGATGAGACTTGCACTAAGGATTGCAGTTGTATTTCATCGACAAGAGATGAGGATTGTCCATGTAATATTATTGGGTCAGTTGGCTCAGTGCTCGCTGATTAAGGTGACTCAGGGAATCGTCATATGGAAAGCCTTGAGTGGGTTAGTTGGTATGACTTATATTCCCAGCTCGGATAGTACAAGATTAGTTTTTGAACTTGAGGGACTACGGGAGTCACATACACACCATGCCTGTATCTTAGGTTTGGCGAAAGGCTTCCGGGTCAGAAGACTCAGTTGCTATAAGTTCTATCTAATGTAGTCAGAATGTGTAATGTGGACGGTGGGTTCCAAGAAAGAATACATCTCTTGTCAACGTCTGACAATATTTCACCTAGTCTCTAGTGCCATGGATCGTTACTAGACGGCCACCTATGGTAACGGGGGAATTTCGGTCATAGGATGATTGCAGATTCGGCCAATTCTAGTTGAAGGTGAGCCTAAGTCACACACAATTCACTGGAAGTGAAGGAATTAATTTGGAATTAATCCTAGGAGATAAGACAATTTAATTAGATTAAATTGGCTCTCTTTTGGAGTGTCGAACCTTTGAGAATTAATTGAATTAATTAGGCTTGATTCATAAATTAGATTTATGAGATTAGAGGATGAGCTTGTCTCTTTTAATTAGATAAAAGAGATGGAAACATTTAGTGGGCTTAAGTATATTTATTAGATTCATACTTAAAGCCCATTAGTACTTTTGGACTATTTATGTTAGATTTAAAAGTCCATTCCATAAAGTCCATCAAGATGGATGGACGAGATTCGATCTAGGGGCCAGATGAGATGAAGGGCTAGGATTAAGTTTGACTTAATCAAACCCCTTAGTGACTAGGACTTTGACTAGGCCAAAATCGTAATAGTCATCAAAGTGTGTCTCTTTCGAAGAGTTTGAGTAGGAGTAGGAATACTACTCTATAAATATACTCAAAACACACACAACTCACACACTCATCTCACTCTTTCTCGCCCCTCTCCCTCGCCGCCATCTCTCCCTCTTCTCCACTTCCAAAAGCTTCTTTTTTTTTTTGTCTTTGATACAAGGAAACATACGAACAATCGATCACGTTACGATAGCATTCGGTCGATTGTTTTCTCTTTTCTTTGATATCTTGCTAGCACAAGGGTATCAAGATTCTAGTAAATTGTGTGGACGATTTGGAGGATCTCTATGTTGGGATCTAGGTGGGCAAATCGGGGAACAATGCATGTAGCTGAACAAAAAAGCTACAAGGGTGAGTACACTTGTTACTATTCCGCTTCTTTGCTCCACCCTATGACCTCCATGAATCTTGCATGTTTTATTCTATTCATGAGATACATCGAACGCCTGGGAGAATCAAGGGAACACCTCTTGATCGATTTTTATTTTGTTTGAATTATGCATGTTTACATTCTCGATTTGTTTGTTTTTTAAAACGTCCCACGCTTCCACACGCGCTCTCTACCGGGCCGACCCGCTAGTGTTACAGAAGGTGTGTGGGAGAGAATTCTATTAAGAATAACGCTACGGATGTTGCAATATTCACTGAATGAATTCAACTCACACCTGCCTCCATTTTTGGACCTTAGCAGTAATAAACTTACCTATTTGATTTTCTGCTTATGTTTTTAGACAGAATGCATACAGGCTTCATAAGTAAATCTAACAAGTAACACAGTACAGTCCTTTCATCTATAAAGGAGATAAACATTTCTGATCCTAGTTAGAACCCCATTCAGATATACACAAAAGTAGTGTGAACTGTACTTAAAAAAGTCTTGAAGTGCTTATCTATGTGGAGATAAGTCTTCCTAACTGTTTAGCTTTTACTCACTTTTAAGCATTTGTGTATATGTTCACATTCTAACGTGGTATTAAATCACAGTCCATTGAGCTTTTCTCGAAACTCAGATTTAACTGACCTATTATATCCTGACACATAGTAGATATTCTCCATACTACAGACTTATAACTTAACAAGTAGGAAAAAACATAGCCAACAGGTTTAAACATTCTATCGGTAACAAAAACTTGGTGCCAACAAGATTTATCAAGTCGTAGCATCTCAAAGATAATCTCATGGATCTTTGTTAGCAACACTGAACTTTGAACAACTAAGATACGGGGCACCCACTTCAAAGATAGAACGCATTTTGGATATTAGTTCAGATCTACACTTTCTACACTAAGTTGCACACTCTCATTGTTCTTTCCATTAGTGATTTGATAAAAAAAAAAATCCATAACTTTGTAGCACTAGCTTGCCCAATTACATGAGTGTTGGCAAAACACCAAACAATTCATGATCAGTTAACAATTCGCATCGAGTAGATACGCATGTACTCAAGTTGTTCCTGGGATGCTAGCATTGCTAGGACCCCCGACAACTGCCTAGGTTTGCCTTGTTTTGAAGAAAGGCATTCCATGACATAGGGTACAACCGTTTGATCATTTAGCATGATTTCTGTGCTTTTGGTTTGTTCGTCATGACTTGGGC
The DNA here is from genome assembly GCA_034509735.1 of Sesamum alatum. Lineage (NCBI taxonomy): Eukaryota > Viridiplantae > Streptophyta > Magnoliopsida > Lamiales > Pedaliaceae > Sesamum > Sesamum alatum. The sequence goes on from JACGWO010000008.1 coordinate 14,046,466, forward strand.
TCTTTACCGAATAAACAATTTAAAACCAATTAATGACGCTATTTTTAGAACCTCATTTCAATACACTATATTTTCTTCAAAATTGTTGAAAATCAACATAAGGGTAGTGTATCGAAAACGGCTTAATAAAATAAGACTGCTTCATTGTATCATATAAAACATGATCATAAATAAGGAAAGTTAAACATGCTGAATAAACGAAAGTTGTAAACTTAGCTTAGTCGAGTTATATAGAAACAACTCAAGTATATCAAAGGATATACACTCAGTTGATGACATTCCCATCAGTGAGTTCATCATCCTCATCAGGAATCTCCATGGGGAACTCCTCTAGATCTTCCTCTGGTTTCTCAACGTATAGGTCTACGTACTGTTGTAGAATCTCTCTGAGTTCTGATACTTCATTTTGAAGCTGATGGATTTCTTTATTAAGTTGTTCTATCTCGATTTGGTGTTCAGCCTTCAAGTATTTTGTATCCCACCGAAGTTTTGATACTTCACAATGAAACTGGTAGTTTTCTTGATTGAGTTAATCAATCTCATCATGTCCAGTCTTCAAGGATTCTATCTTTTCCCCAATTCACCGGCCCTCCTTTCAAACCAATGGTAATAGTATGCCTAACGGGAAAGATTATTTCTGAGTTCTTCCATCTCATCGTGTCGATCACGCAATTGTTGTTGCCATTCGGCCATGAGACTTGTGAAGTGGTCATACGAGTTGGTGGTCTTCAACGGAGTAGGCAATGAAGATGACGCCATTTATAACCGAACCGAGTCATAGAACGAGTTTATGCTTGCCTTGAAGAAATTATACGCCCCGTCTAATTGTGCACCGGGTACTACGCAACTTCTTCCAGGGTTAGACGGTTTCCGTTCGTTCAGTACTGCACTTGTACCGAAGAACACCTCGAACAAACACTCAGAAGCCTTACGAAAACTTGAGCTCAAAAGTTCGGATTTTAGGAGTACGAACTCATTTTTAAAGAAAAATCCGAGAGTGAGAGAGAGCAAATCCAAATGTGTTGATTTTTAGATTTGTGTTGGTGTTGTGTGTGTCATTTGAAGTGCTCATGGCCAGCCTTTTATAAGCTTCAAAGTCAGCCATAACTTGCAACATTAAGAGCCAATTTAAAACAGGTTTAAAGCCAGCCATAAATTAGAATAATGGCCATGAATTCAGTCAAAATCGAGCAGGAAAAACTGAAGGAATATTCAGGTTTAAAACTTGACTTGAAACAGCAAAATTCAGGTTTTAAAAACCTGATTTAAATGAAATCTGATTGACTAATAAATTTGAAATAATTTCCTGTTTTTAAATCCGAATAAAAATCAAATGGTTTTTGCCGCAAAAAGTGCCCGTGGCTGGGCCGGGACGGGTGGGCGGGCGGCGGCGACGCGCGTGTGGTGCAAACCCATGTTCACTCTAGTCTCCATAACACTTCAAACACAACTTGAACATTGAGTTTAATACAAGGAGTTCATGTAATACATAGACTTCCAATGTTGGACAACTTTGAGTGTAAACACACTCACCCCGGCATACACTTTATTTCCTCATCAATATCACATTTCTATGTGGGACAAGTGTATTTTCTCTATTTCTCTCACAACCTAATCTATGGATTTAATCTTGTAATTATATCCATATTTTAGACAATATTATTGTTATAAATTAACAACTAAGATGCCAATTACAACATTTTGTTCATATGAGAGGACGATTTTAAAATATTAAATTTCTTGTTATTTACACATAAAATATGTACTATAGACAAAATTTTAAAAAAAAGAAAAAAGGGGCATCTAATCTAGCGTGCCAACCAGCTCCCATCTCCAGCCACAAGAAATTCAATGATGATCACGTGGATGTGCATCTCAGAATCAGCTTATCATGATGTTATTTTAGCTGATTTAACGATACATATCTGTACGGATTGTATCCATATGGACGGCATGGGCCATCCTTGCTAGGCACAAATCTCGCAAAAAAAGTGATCTTCGGACTTAATAGTACTGTTAACATTTCTCCTCTCTTACTTAAAATTTTAAATAAAACGGTCACTAAACATAGTATCAGAGTCGGGTTAAATAAGAAATTTTGAATTTGAAACTAATTACCACCTATTTTTAAAAGAGAAAAAAAATTGCACGTGAAGAAATAAGTGATGATTTTTTCCCGTTGTGATCACGACACAAGTGAAAGGACCACTTTGTCCCCTTACAGCTATGAATAGTCGTGGTTGAACCTATTTTCTCAAAATAAAAAAATAAATTAAAATAGGTGATGTTAGATTCTTCTCAGTGTGATCAGGAGATAGAGTGGAAGGATCACTTTGTCCCCTTATCCCTATTAATAATCGTGGTTCTACTTACTATCTCAAAAACAATAAAACACAATATTTTGCCATTCTTTTTTGGATAGTTTTTAAAAGGGATAAATGCAATTTACCCCCTGTGATATAAAAAATGAATAAAATACTCCCTATGAAAAAATAATTAGCAAATTATCTATTTGTGTTTTGAGAAATGAAGCAAATTACTCCCCCTATCAAGGGAAAACACATGGAGTAATTTGTTTCATTTTAAAATCACATGGGGTAATTTACTAATTATTTTTTCACATAGAGGTTTTTACTAATTTATCCTGTTTTTAAAATAAAGCATTAGTGGAACTAAAAGGAAAATAAAGCTGACTTTAAAAAATATTTGAATGGGCAACTCTACTTATTTTTCTTCTAATACGTATATAATTTCAATTCAAAATTAATATTAGAAGGTGAATTTGTAAGTATTGTTTAAGGTACAAGTATCATCTAGCTCTATATAATGATGCAATCTGTCGTACAGCAATGATCCAAAGTTCAGGTCCATCGTGACTCCAGTTGAGTCGAGCAACAGCCGTATAAATACATCACAAAATTTGGCCTAGATTATTTCATGTGATCCCACTAGATATTATGACAAATTAAAGATATTTATTGCAATCAAATAAATTAATGCAAAAACTTCAAATTTAATTATCGGTAATTAATATTGAAGTGATTCGGTTGCCGAGCGTGTAAATGTGCTCTGCACTTCAGGCCAAGATGGCCAGAAAGTTGGTTTGTGGTTTTTTTATGAGGTATACAATTTTCAGGGCTTTCCATTTAAAAACAATAAAAATAAAGTGTCAAATAAAATAAGGGTAAAATAAACTAAACACACTCAACAACGCAATTAAAACAAAAATAAGGGGTAAAATGCAATTTATTCTTGTATTTTTAGAAATGTTTAAAATATCCCCGTGAAAAATAAAATACTAAAAAACCCTATATGATTTTCAAATATAGCAAAACACCCCTCGGACTTGGCGGTGTATCACACACGCCCCTCACGCACCTTGGGCTTAATTTTGAACAATAAATTATTTTTATGTCTTAATTTATAAACCGTTAGATCTTGCTTTATGTACATCTAACGGCTGAAATTTGTAAAAAATAAATCAACGGTTAGATTTCATTAGATTTGAATCGAAGGTCTAGATGTACTACACAATTCAGTGGTCCAGATTTCAATTAATTCAAATTAACGGGCTAGATTTAATATACAAATATTTATTATTTTTTATTTATTAGATATAAATAAAATATTTAATTATGTTAAAAATGTTGTCTCCTTCCGCACCACCACCACCACACCGGCGCCTCCTCACCGTCGGCCCCTCAAGCCTCCTCCTTGCACCCCACCTCCTTCGCATTTGCCTCCTCCTCTGCACGCCGCGTCCATCTCCTCCTCTGTGTGCCGTCTTCGCCTATGCCTCTATGCACCGCCCCTCAGCCTCCTCCTCCTCCTCCTCCCTGTCCGCACACTCCCGCTTCCTCCCGTCCCGTCCCGCGCCGCGCCGGCGCTCTCTCTTTCAATATGTATATATATACATTAAATATAATATATATTTATAAATAAATAACTATCTACAATTTAAAGATATAAATTATACGGATAATTATATTTACACCCCCTCACCTATTGTCTATTTACACAAACCACCCTGCCTTTTGAAAAATTTACAGATTCCACCTCTCGCAGCTTTTAAAATTCAAAAATACCCCAATTGACTTGGTCAAACTTTAAAATAAATTTTAAAAGATAAAAATGCCCTTAGGGGTGTTTCTGTAATTACCAAAAAGTAGAGGGGGTGTTAATGTAATGTTTATGAGGATGAGTAATATGACCCCATATATTTTATTATTATTTATATCAAACATAAATTTAAATTTAAATTATTTCATTAACTTTTTTAATTGGATCTTCTATATAAAATTATAGTTTTTAATAATTGAAATATTATATATTCAATTAATGTATATTTATAAAATTAGTTACTAGATTATAAGTTTATGTTAAAAAATTATCATACTTGAATAAATTATTTGAAATTATTAAAATTCAAAAATTATTTATCCTATATTTTAATTTATAACTAAATTTTATTAAAATTAATATATTATAATTTAAAATAATTTATGAATTTTATATATAGCATATCAGAATTAGTAAAATAAATAATTTACTTATTAAAATGATATTTTAAATTATTAATGTTTCTTAAAATTATCCCTGACCCCGCCTCCCCGCTTGTGCCCTTCTCGTCGCCTCACCACATACGCCCAGCCCCTCTTCCGCTTTTGCCCGCCTTTGTTGTCCCCCTCCTCCACCTTCGTCCGCTATCTAAATATGTATATACAAAAATATAAATATATATATTACATATAAATAAATATATATTATATATGAATAAATATATATACATATATGTATAATGTATTAATTATAGTAAAATCTAGATACAAATAAACATAGTGGATAAATAATCTTTTAATTTTAAGAATTTAAAATAATTTATACAAGTGTGATAATTTTAATTTAAATGTATAGTCTAGTAACTAATTTTTAGTAACATATTAATTGAATAATTTAATATTTCAATTAGTAAAAGGTGTAATTTATGTAAAGATTCAATAAAAAATTAATAAAATGATTTAAACTTAAATTTAAGTTTGATATAAATAATAAAACAATACAGGGTCATATTACTCATCCTCATAAATATTATATTGACACCCCTCTACCTTTGGGTAATTACAGAAGCACCCTTAAGGGCATTTCTGTCATTCAAAATTTATATTAAATTTTGACCAAGTCAATAGGGGTATTTTAGAGTTTTAAAGGCTATCAGGGGTGGTTTCTATAATTTTTTAAAAGGCAAGGGTGGTTTGTGTAAATGGGCAATAGGTGAAGGGGTGTAAATATAATTATCCCTAAATTATATTTAAATATATATTATATAATTTTAAAATATATTTATAAATTTAAATAATGTTGGCAAGAACTGAACCATTCATTTATATAAGATGAAATCTAACGGTGCAAAAATAAGGATAAAAATGTCATTTTATAGTTACAAAATTAATAAAAATAAAAAAGGCCGCGTGTGATGCACTTATGACATGGGGGTGTTTTGCTATATTTGGGAAATCATAGAGGTTTTTCTTACTGTTTTATTTTTCACAGGGAGCATTTTTAATATTTCTGAAAATACATGGGGTAAAATGCATTTTACCCTAAACATAAGCGACACCAAAGACCAAACCTGACTTTGAAACACAACTCCTATCCACACACCTAACCTATAAACAGACTTATAGCAAACAAGGATCAGTTAAATAGTCATACCCTTGATCGAACACTCTCTCTGGCATTGGCTTCTTGGTAATTTTCTAAATATATCCAAGTTGCATGCAAGATGTCTGGATCCTGTTTGACATCCTTCATCACCAACTTGTTTCTATTTTTCCATAGAACCCAGCAGGCCATGAGGAAACGGGGTTTATCACCGGCATCTATCTCTTCGAAGACACCTGGTATCCATTCTGCTACATCCCCGACCACATCGACACAATATGCCACGGAATACTAGAGACGACCCAAACCAACCGTGCCACCGAACATTCCAATAGGACATGTTTGATTGACTCCAATGTGGCACCAAAAAACCGACATTTAGTGACAATCCCATGTTTCCTATAGGACAGATTTCAAGAGTTGGGACTGCTTCCCTACAAAGCCGCCAAACCAGCAATAGGACTCACGATGACACCTTTACTCACCATAGTCTACGCCAAAACCCCTTGTGTTCGTCCGATAAGTAAGCCTGGACACGAGAAGAGGACGACATATCCCTCGCCTCGATCTCCCTTAACTGCCTATATGCAGTCTTGACAAAAAGCGACCATTTCTATTAAACCGCCACCAGACTCGGACTCTCCTCGGGGTCCCTGGATCTTCCCCCCAGCTACACCCAACCACCACATACTCTCTCACCCTGAGTATATTCCACTAAGTTAATGACGGTCTCCTACCTAACCCAGCCTCCGAAAAGGAAGAATTTGAAAAGTATTTAGCTTTGAGTACCTGCGCAAGGAGAGAGTCTGGTATCCAAATAAGCCGCTAACCTTGTTTCATGAGAAGCGCAGTATTAAAAGTCCGGAGGCATCAAAATCCCATCCCACCAGCCGGCAAAGGTTGACACAGCTTCTGCCACGAAACCCAATGTACCTTTCTTTCCTCCTGATTGTGGCACCAAAAATCCGTTGTTGCTGACTCAAGTCATTGTAGCACCTGATCAAGAATCCAAAAATAGGACATCACATAAGTAGGTAGGAACTGCAGTATTGCCTTAATCAGGACTCCCTTCCCTGCTTGGGATAAGAACTTGGCGTTCCATCCATTTATCATGGGTCAGACCCATACTTCGATGTTGTTGAACAACTCAATGTGTGACTTCCCCACCATCGTCGGTAGTCTTAAGTATCTGTCATGACCAACCACCAAGTGAACCTCAATATACCTGCTAAACCCCTCTTCCAAACCTCCGAAAACACCTATTGATCACCATACTAGACTTACCAAAGTTCACCTCCTGCCCGGACGCCATTGCATAAAGAGTCAAAATTCGCCCTATTTCACAAAGCTCTGTCTCCCCCGCTTTACAAACACCAATGTGTCGTCTGCAAATAACAGGTAGGAAATATGTGGAGCCCCTTCTGCCACCAACACCCTCTTATCCTCCCACGACACTTAACATCCTGTAATAGGCATGAATATGCTTCTGCACAATATGAACAAGTAAGGAGATAACGAATCCGCTTGACGAATCCCCGGTTCTGGCCAAAAGAAGCCAAACTGGGACCCCTTCAAGGTTAACAAATACAACACAGTAGTGACAAGCAACATAATAAGGTTCACAAACCAACTACCAAAGCTTAATCTAAGAAAAACATGCTTAAGAAACTACACTTCTACCCTATCATACGCTTTGCTCATATCTAATTTAAGTGTCACATTAACTCGCTTAGACCGAGAGGATACTTTAAGATGATGGTTGAGCTTGAAAGCTAGAAGCACATTATCAGTAATAAGACGTTGGGGGATAAAAACAGACTATTGGGGATATAATTGGATCAAGCATGCGTTTTAGACGATTTGCAATACATTTCAAGGCAATCCTAGCAATGGCATTGCACAAGCTAATAGGAAGTAACTGCAACAAAACTTCCAATTAACTACACTTTGGAATTAAAACAATGTGAGTGTAGTTCATCTTATGCAAGAAGACTAGGTTATTTAAGACTCTAAGTACAGATCTAATCACAGAGTTACCAAAAATATCCTAGAATATTTAAAAAGTAGAGGAGGTATGCCATCAGAACAAGGAGACTTAAGAGGGAACATACCAAAAGAAGCGTGCTTGACGTCCTCGACAGTGAATGGCTCAGCAAGAGAAGAATTCATCTCCAGTGTGACGCGCTGCTGCACTGTAGCCAACACCACACCTAAGATTGCATCTGAAGACCGATCTAAAGAAAAGATAGAGCGAAAATACTGTAGGAGAATGGTTTGCATGTCTCCCCCTTGTCCTTCCAAATCCCATTTGAATCCCAAAACCCTGAATGGTTTTCGTGTGAGAAATGAAAATATGTTTGGATTTGTATTTTCAAATAGTGAATGTATAGGTATTGGGTTAGGAGTAATCCTTACATTATATATTTTATTAGTGGATTTTTTCCCCAAGGGCTTTTTCGTATAAACCCATGTGAATAACCATAAATCAGTATATTAGTTTAGCATTTTCTCCTTGGGCTTCCACTGCTGAAGGGTTGTCGAAGCAGAGTGGTTTTCTCTGTCAGGGATTTTTGTAAGGCATCGTGTAATTTTTGTTTGTTTATCTTTTGGTTTTTATTTTTCTTAATTAGCTACCACCCTACATTTGTTGTGTTGGCAGACTATTAACCCTGTTCTTACCCCCACCTGATCGTCTCAGCTAATTCTCTACATCGACAGACGTTTCGTTTGCCTAGGTATGCATCTTGCATCTTAATTGTTGCTAGAAATTCTAATTAATCGTGTTGAAAACACGGTCTTCTTGGATTCTTTTGGCCATTGTTTTTCGCTTGTATCCATATGTCACTATGCAAACTTTCTGTGAGGATTGCGCTATTAGAGTTGCAGGTGTGATCATGTTCGGTTAAGCAAAGCGGTACTTGCAAGATAATGTGTCTGCCGAGACCCGTGTGATTGCAGAAATATGTACTAACAAGTGCACTAGCTATCAAGTAGTATAAAAGATATCAAACCCACGAGGATTTAATGAAGTAATTACCACAACTATGCATAACCCCTAATTATTTGCACGATCGAAATTTTGGATAATTTATGAAACTACTAAAAAGCAATAAAATCAACTATGGCGAGCAAATATGTTTGAGATAAAAACTCAGAATAGAGAGAAGTGCTATGGTTATAGGTCCACCTAATCGATGCAACGAATGCAATATTGACAGATTAATCAAACAAACAACTATTTTCACACACCGAGGTTTTTCCTAATTTAGTCTGATATACTCTCTTGAACTATACCGAACCTATTATTATCAAGGAATTAGAGGATCTCTCCTCTCCAAAACTCATGATAATAATGCATTAGAATCTATGAAAAAACTATAGAATCAAATAGATCATGCCTGTGTATACCTACACATCATTCAATCTACAACATGAGTTATTCTATCCACTATGCTAAATTCCCTCACGGTTCATCAACATAATTAAGAAAATCTAAGAGGTGCGAAAATAACAACTAGATTAATCCGGAAAATATTTAACACATTGTACCAATCAGGATTTCCATAAGTCTTAGCACAAAACGATATTAGTTCCTAATTCTAACTAAAACTAAAGAGAAAGATTGAGAAAAACTCATGGAGTAGTAGATTGGCTTGATGGTCGTCACTCTAACGCCAAATCTCCTTCTTCACGCGCGCCTCGCCTTTTCTCTTGCTCTCAAAACATCTATTGCTCTACAAATTTGCCGAAAATCGAATGTCCTCTCTTTCCTTCCTCTCTTCCTTATATAATGAGTCCTAACTATGATAGGAAAGGAATAGGATTCTACCTACCATAAAACTCTTCTCCTTTCCTAATCATATCCTTTCCAAAACTCTAAGGTAGATTATAAAGGAAATAAAATCTCTTTTCAAACAACCTAAAATCGGAATTCCAAATTTACAAGTCAGCACGTCTGTGATTTCCGCCTAGCGAACCTCTGATAACCCACGGGTCACGGGTTATGTGATTTGCGTTTCTGTTACATGAATCTCTGATAGCCCGTGGGTCACGGGCTAACTTGTGATCATTTCTACAAAATTTTGACTCTTTCCGTTATGTTTGAACTCTTTGCTTGTATTCGCCTTTTTTCCACCAAAGCTCTTAAATGTCACAATTGTCCCAAGAACAAGCATCATATCGAAAGAAAATAAGGGTATAAATACAAGAATATAGCGTATAATTTTCCCTAATCAAATACCCCCACACTTAGACCATGCTTGTCCTCAAGCATATAACAATGCAATGTAATCAACTTTCAAAAGAACATCCCCCTTTTTACATCTCACCCCATTTTGACTCATGCCAATATTTCAAAATGAATTTACCATCAAGGTGCTAGCAACAATAGACTATAGAGTACCAATTCACACAAACCATACAATATAACAACTATCTCAACAATCCATACGGAATCAAAATGCAAAGTGAGAGAGCACCCTCGCTCGGGATACACTCAATACGCTCGAAGTGTTTAAGGGTGAACAAAACTTTCAAGTCATGCTTTAACAAAGTTTTGTCATAGGCTTGCTCTTATATCACATCTCCACCAATTGAAGTGAGTTCGGAGTGAGAATCAAAGGGTCTTTTCTGTGTTGTAATGGACTTTAGGTGAAGGTAGGAAACAAATAAAAATGTAAGAAGGGTTCTTTGGGGTTAAAGAAATTAGGTGACATTACTCGGATAGTCTTCCACTATACGATTTTCCTAGTTCAGTGCAACTTACTCCCTCTTTGTCCTCCATCTTTTCTTCTTTTCTTTGCTTTTCCTTCATTCTCGTCATTGCATTGCATCCCGACTTTCTCCATTCTCTTTTATTTTTGTTTTTTTCGATCTCTCCCTCTTTCTTCTCTTTTTTTTCTCTTCTCTTTTTTCTTTTCTTTTTTTTTTTCTTTTCTTTTTGGTTTCCTCATCTTCCACAATGTTTGTTCTTATAAACATCTTCATGGGGTAGTTGAGACTTGCACTTGAACTATAAAGTAATGAGGGAAGCGTATCACAAGCAGTTATTCCAATCCATTAACGTTCGGATTCAAAGGTTTGAGACAAAAAAATGGTTGTTCAAGGTTTGTATCGTGGTTATTATGACAACAAAATCAGGCTTAGGCTCAATTGGGCTACTAAGGGTGGATATTTATGTAGGCTTACCAACGAAATTTTTTTGGCTCGATCCTAATGCCCTCATCATTTTTAAGACATCCAACTCAATATGCAGTCTGGACATGCATAATCGAGCAAGTTCTAGAAAACCAAGCCAAAGATGATAATCACACAGCCAAAAATATAACAAAGCAATAAGATGCGTGCTCATAGGCTCAAAAGCTCACCAAAAGGCTTATTTGTGCTACTCACAAGCATTTTTCATCAAAACAAGATTATCAAGATAATCATCATGCATGTGCCAAGTTTGAATTTTCCTATGCATGTCAATTATTCTATTGCAATCCTAACAGTGAATTCATAAATCATGTTGTCATTAGTGAAATGGGGATGCAATGTATCAAGGTTCGTCAACATACTATCCAACAAAATCATCAAGACTCATGAATTCGCACAAAACCATAACAAATAAGTATCATTTCAGCACGCCTCAACCACAATCATTAATATGCACAAAATAGAGGACCTCAACCACCCCCACACTTAAACCCGACATTGTCCTCAGTGTCCATGCCCCAGGATAAATAAAGAAGATAAAGAAAAATAGATACGTCCCTGAGAGTGCGGGGCGCCGAGCGGCTAACGCGGGGGAGAGTGTGGCGGCCGGAACGAGATGGTCCAGTGGTGTCCATGGGAAGTCTGTAGTAGAAAGTATTAGTAGAAAAACGGGGGGAAAAGAAAAAAATGTATAAGAATGAGGAAAAAAAAGTGTTTGAGGTGTGTGAATTGGATAAGAGAGAACAAAATTAAAAAATAAAAAATAAAATAAAAGTGAAAATGGGAGAAGCCGTATGGCAGTGGGGGGACAAGAGTCGACGGCGGCGAACTTCATGACGAAACTGGTGGTCGGAAGGCGATGTCGCGTCGACATGGAGGCACGTCCGATGGAGGAACCCCGGCGGTGGTGAGCAGCATGCAGAGTTGGTGGTGGAGGGGAGTGTGTCACGGTTGGCGACGACGCCAACCGTGGGGGAAGGCAAATAGCGGTGGCCGGCGGCGAGCAGTAGTGGTCGGCGATTTGGGAAGCAAAGTGGCGGTGTCGGACTAAGAAGTGGGAGAAGACCCTCCTTGTGAACTTTCAAGGTACAAATAGGTGAGCTTGTGCCCTAATTCCCAAATTGGGCTTTCCCTAATTCAACCGATTTTCCCTTTTTTGTGTTTTTTTTGTAATAAACCAAAAAATAAAGGAAAAAAACAAAGATAGCCTAACAGCAGACATAAGCACTTTCTGAATAGCCCATGGGTCACAGACTATCAGAGATCCGTTACCTGCACTGAAATAGAGAAAAGGAAAAAAACAAAAGCAAAAAGATAAACGTAAAAATGCGTGGGTTGCCTCCCATGTAGTGCTCGTTTAACGTCACTAGCTTGATGTTAGAATACTTATCACGCCCCTACAAGTTGGAGAGGGGGCTCCGAATGAATCTTTTGTGCCTCTTCGACATAGCCTTTTAGCCTTTGCCAATCCACTTTAACATGGGCCTTGTGATGGCACTCTTCACGTTCGTTGAATTTTTTCTTTCTTACATGGATTCATGTCATGCCTTGGTGCGTTCCTTGTACATTCAGGCATTCTCGTAGGCCTTCTTCATCCACTTCTTCTTTGTTAGTTGAAGCCTATTTATTGTTCTCACTTACCTTTGTCTGATTGGGTGATGCTTCATCTGGTTGTTTTTCTTTTTGTTTGGAAGTAGCTCCATTTAAAAGCAACACCTTTAGTAGTTTAGACTTTAATTCTTGACCAGTGTCTACAAAATTTGCAACCTCCACATGCTCTTCTTTTGTGTCCTATAAATTATTTCTATTACAATGTTTAATGCAATTTTCTTTGGGGTCCTTACATTTAACTGAATGCGCATTGTAAGTTCTAGGGGTGATAATTCTATCAATGGCAAATATCTCATGCTCATGTTTGTGTAGATATTTCATAGGCCTAAACACATCAAAGACTATATGTTCTTCATTAATCCTAAGAGCAAGTTGACCTTTTTGCACATCAATCAAGGCTTTACTCGTGGCAAGAAAAGGTCTTCCTAGAATCAATGGCATATTTTTATCCTCTTCCATATTTAACACAATAAAATCAACGGGGATGATAATTTGCCGACTTTGACCAACTGATAAGTATATAATTTGTCATGATTTGATGCCTGTAAATGCCTTATTGTAAGAATTAATTACTCCTAATCATGTGGATCTAGTATATTTTCAGAAAATACACCTTGTAAGGAGTAAAGGTTGGTGAATTGAAGCCAAGAATGGCATTCGGAGGCATTCAAGGGAACAAGTAGAAAAGAGAGACAGATTCAAAGTTTCCACTAAGCGTGCCCACGCTTAACGCTGCAGTCAATTTAGGAGAAAAAGGAAAGCTGCAGATTTTGTTGAAGGAAGAAGGAATGAATGCTGAACACACTCTTGAAGATCCGAAATTCATCCTTTAGATTGCTAGGAATTAGATTGTTAACATGTTTAATAGCAATCATGTATCTATCCCTTTTCTTGTCTAGGTTCGTGAGGTGCTAATAGTATAAATAGGAGGCACCTCACAACCTAAAGATTATCTCTTGTTTTACGTTGAATTTTAAGTTTACTACATTATTCTACTTCCTCTATCTTCTTTTATTTTTATTTACGTTGCCCAATTGCTAATGGAATTCCACTTTTTAGTGTGTTCTTCCATTAGCATGTTAGGCTAAGCTCTTAATTTTCCGGTTAAAGTACGGTAAATGCTTGATTCTTAAAATGTTGTGAGATCTAATAAGTGCTTAATTCTTTTATTAAAATCCGTATTCATGTTATTCTTTGCGCTCTTTTTACAAACTTCTGATTTTTGAATAATATGATCAGTTGTTCATTATCAAGATGGTTTGTTTAGCTATTTGAATTTGCAAATCCGTAATTGTTTGTTTAGTTCAATAATTAGTAGCAACATTTCATGATTAATCGTGTCAAAGTGGTTAATTATGTTTTGGTGAATGCATGATCTGATTTAAATGAATCCTCGTAGGAATTTATTGGTTAGGATCAAGCCCTTCTAATTCTCAAAGCTGTTAATAAATTAAATCTCGTGGACGTTCCCGGGGTTGTTTATTGATTAGAGATCTAGCCAACGGACGTTCCTTGGCTAACGAAAAGGTAAGGAAGGGTGAGGTTGTTAAGTCGTACCAACAACCATAACTGATCTACGCATTTTAATAATTATTATATTTGCATCAATGATCAATGGGAAGAATCAAGCATGAACCCACTTTAACCGGAAAACCTTCTCATCTATTACACTTCCCCTTTAATTTATACTTGTTATTTTCTTTTAAAAGCTAAAAATCTGAATCCCCCCTTTTTTTGTTTCTTTTAAGACATCAACTTATCGCCGATCCCTGCGGATTCGACCCTACTTGCCGCTTTCGCAAGAATGTAATTGTAGGAATTATTTTTAGTGGTTTCTTCCACTATTCCCCTAGGATATTTAATGCTTCTATCCGCTAGTTGCAAAGTGATTACAGTGGGAGTAAGCTCATTCATTCCAAGTTTCTCAAAAATAGAATATGGCATCAAATTCACACTAGCCCCTAGATCATATAAAATTTTATCGAAATTGATATTCCCTATAGTGCAAGGGATAGAAAAATTCCGTGGATTCTTGAGCTTGGGTGCTAGCTTGTTGTGAAGAATTGTCGAACATTCTTCATTGAGCTTCACCGTTTCGCCTCCTTCCCACTTCCTCTTGTTTGAAATCACCCCTTCAAGAACTTTGCGTAACTTGGCATCTCATCTACATTGAGTTTGAGTTTAGGAGTACTTCCTTTCAGTTCCTCTTGAGGCTCCTCATCTTCATTCGGTTGTGGCTCATCACGTGCTCGCTAGGTGGTTGCCTTCGAGAATTTTTCCACTCTTAAGTGTGATTGTATTTACTTGCTCCCTAGGATTTTGTCGGTGTAACTCGGAAGTTGCCCCTCCTTTCTACCGGATAACATGCTAACGATTTGCCCCACTTGGACGTTGAGATTCCGGATTGACGCATCTTGGTTCTGAAACCGAGTGTTGGCGGTGGTTATGAAAGTGGAGAGCATGTCTTCAAGGTTTCTCTTTCTTTCCTGCGGTGGTTGCTGCAGTGGTTGGTGGTATCCAGGTGGTACTTGTTGTTGATTGTTACTCCATAAAAAATTGGGGTGATTACACCATCTCGGATTCTATGTGTTGGAGTATGGATTGAAATTAGACCTGCCACCATGGAAAACAAAATTAGCATCTTCATAAATAGCACTTATGTTCCCTACCTTGCAGTCTTGACTTAAATGACCTATTTGACCACAAGCACCGCAAGGTCCTATAGGTGTGACGTTCCACATTGTAGCTCCAAAGTTATTCACTTGTTGTGTTAGTGCCGCAAACTGAGCAGATAATGCAATCATTACGTCAACTTGGTGGACTTTGGCTACTCGACTATCTTGATCATACGGATATAAGCTAGATGTTATCTCATCAATGATTGTGAATGCCTCCGATGGTAGTTTCTTCATGATAGTGCCGCCTGCAGCTGCATCAATAGTCGTCGGGGTAGCCAATGTGACACCATTGTAAAACGTTTGTACCTGCCGCCATACTGGGAGCTCATGATGAGGGCACCTTCTAAGCATGTCCCTAAAACGTTCCCATGCATCATACAATGATTCCCTATCTGATTGCACAAAAGAAATAATATCATTCAAAAACTTAGCAGTTTTAGACGGGGGAAGTATTTAGCAAGGAATTTTTGTGCAATTCTACCCAGGTCGTGATACTACCGGCAGGTAATGACTGAAGCCAATCTTTGGCCTTATCACATAACGAGAATGGAAAAAGCCTAAGGCTAAAACCATCATCACTAACACCATTAAACTTAAAGGTATCACAAATCTCAAGAAAGTTAGAGAGGTGCTTATTAAGGTTCTCGTCAAGCAAACCAGAAAATTGCACTCATGTTTGGATCATCTGAATAACGGCTGGCTTGATCTCAAAATTGTTGGCTTGGACCGTAGGTTTGGCAATGCTGGATATCACCCCATCAGCTGTTGGGAACGAGTATTCCATCATCGACCTCTCTACGACTCTCGCGTTCTCCATGATCGGTTCTATAAAAGCTAGTTGGTCTTCCGTGTCAGAATTTCCACTACTTTCGCCTCTCTCGATTGTGTTCTTCTGTTGGTGGAAGGTTCTATCAATTTCTGGATCGAATTGTGCTAACTCTCCACCACTCCTTCTTGTCATCAAACTCGGAATCAAAGAAAGAGAACAAGGGAGGTAAAAAAAAATAAAAATAAAGCAAAGAAAATCCAAATTAATTAAGACTAGTGAGTTATGATATTATTTCAAATTAAATCCCCGGCAATGGCGCCAAAAACTTGATTTCAGAAATATGTACTAGCAAGTGCACTAGCTATCAAGTAGTATAAAAGATATCAAACCCATGAAGATTTAATGAAGTAATTACCACAACTATGACTTACCCCTAATTATTTGGACGATCGAAAGTTTGGATGATTTATGAAACTACTTTTCTTTTTAGGGAAATAGTCATATTATAAAATCAAGGAGGTATAAATTCAACCACAATAGTCTCACGTACTGCCCTAGCCATATTATGAGCATGTATATTGGAATTACGTTGTACATAAACAAAGGAGCAACAGCTAATTTCCTTGGCCCTAAACCTAATTTCTGATAGGAGATGACCAACAGTAGAATCGTCATCCTCGTCCCCTGCAAACCGACAAATGATTGACAAACAATCTCCTTCCACAATAAATCTCGTCCAACCCTTTTCAATACAGAGATCGACCGCTTCAGCTGCAACTAGTAATTCAGCGTGTTCCGGCACCACAGGAAGCTCAATATGTTTCTGACGCCAGCCCACACAAACCCCCGCACAATCCCAAGCCACAACACCAACTCCCCTAGTCCTCGATTCTTGAAATAGAGCCCCATCAAAGTTCACCTTAATACATCGTGTGTCCGGCGGTTTCCACACTTATTTTACCTTAGGCTGCCTCGTACCAATAAGATTCGAAATGAGAGAATTGTATTCCTGCAAAATAGATTCAGCAGAAAAAACAACGTCCATTGAGGACCACCCTTTCCCATCCCAAATCCAATTATTCCGATTATTCCACAATTTCCAACACACTGCCATCACCCGATCCAACTCAACTCCCTTAAGCTTACTCTGAACCCCTCTCAACCAATCCTCCATGCCGGACCGCCACTCAAATATCACACTCCAAGGTATGTTCGTCAAAGCCCAAACCTAGGGGTGGCAGATGAGTCGAGCTCGCGAGCCGGCTCGATTTTGAGCTCGAGCCAAAATTTCTCTGCTCATAAGCTCGCGAGCCGGCTCGTGAGATTTTTTCTTTTTTTATATATATTTTTATTTTTAAGATTTTTATATATTTAACTCCATATTCAACACTATATTAACTTTATATTCAAAATTAACCATATATTATAAGTATTAATCAATATCATATATTATTATTTTGGATAATAATACAATATGGTACTTTTATTTGTATATTTAATCTCTATACAAAAACTAGCTTAACCAACAATTTAGTAAGTTTTAATATTCTTTTGTAATCTCTTATATTTTTAATAATTATTTAATATGACACATAAATTTTATGTTATATTTAATAGTCATTTGTAATCTCTTGTATTTTTTTTAAAAATTTACTAGGTCTAACAATTAACTTATAATTTTTTAATATCTATTTGTGAGTATATATTTATACCAAGATACGTAATATGCAATCAGATAATTTATTTTATTACTTATAAACTTTTGTCAAAATTTGATGATTCTAAAGATAACAATAATAAAAATAATGGTTGAACAATGTTAATTATTTTTATTTGTGATTTTATTATATATATATATATATATATATATTTTATATAATGAGATCAATCGCTATTTGGTAGTTGGTACTTGATACTTTAGTTTACAAAATTTATCTTTTTATTTTTGTATAGTTGAATGATATAAAATTTAAATCATCATCAATTTAAATTTTTTTTATCTAGTGAGATCAACAACTTTAGAAGCAACTTATATTTAATAATTAACATATATAATATTTTTTATAATTGATATAATAATATTTAAAAATAACAATAACAAAAATATTCTTTTAAGTTATTTAATATGTATTTAATATACTTTTTCATAATTAATATAATAATATTTAAAAATAACAATAATGTTATTAATTATTATATATTTATTAATAAAAATAAATATTTAATAAACCTAAAATTAGAATTAGGAAAGCTAATTTTACCTTTTCCCTACATCAGAATTTTACTTCTTCCCCAAATTCCCAAAATCCCAACCCACATTAAGCCCTAAAAACTAAACCCCAAAATCTAGTCCTCCACGCTGATGTCGTCGCACCGCTTTCGTCGGCAGCCTCGGCGCATCTCCACCTCCTTCATCAGCACCGTGCGTAGCACCTCTTTCATCGGCACCGCGCATCTCCACCTTCTTCGTCCAGTAGCTCCAGTGCAGGTATTTTTCTCATTCTTCTCACAACAACCACCAATCTCATTTGTTGATGCCTGAAATTGTTTAGTAGTATACGAAGATTAGGGTGTTTATGCCTGAAACTTTCTGTTAGTATAACGAGATTATGGTGTTATATTTAATGTTAGGGTGTTAGTATAAAAACATGTTTTTTTAGTATAAAAGAAGTAGCATTTGCAGATATTTTATTTTCTATCTGTTAGTTTGTTCGTAATTAACTAGAGGCATTTGTTAGTTTGTTCGTAACTCTGTTGTTGTGTTTAAATACAGGCAACAAAATGTTGCCTCTGTTACAAAAAAACAGAGGTAGCATTCTGCCTCTGTTTGTTTCTGTTTGCTGCCTCTGTTCGTAACACAAGCAGCATTTGCAGGTATGAGTTTGTCATTGATTTTTTTTTGTTTCTGTGCCTCTGTTACATTCTTGTCATTGATTTCTTTTTGTTTTTATGCCTCTGTTCATGCTGCCTCTGTTACATTCTTGTCATTGATTTCCTTTTGTTTTTGTACAGATATGAGTTTGTCACCAGGTACTTCTTTTTCTATAGTTGATTCAACAAGTCCAGTTATGCAAAACGATAGTGAAAGTTTACAACAAACATTCAGTGCTAGTAATGAAGAGATAGCTAATGAAGTTGTTATGAATAATATTGGCACTGAGAAGAATGTTGAGCCCGATAAAAAGAATGAAAGTTTACCGCCAAAGCCCAAACGTAAAAAGAAATCAGCTATTTGGGAAGATGTTACAGAAGTGAAGGATGCAGATGGAGTTATGAAGATTTCTTGTGTACATTGTAAGAGGATGTATAGCAAGACCAAGACTACTCCAACAACTCAATTGCATCGGCATTTTCAGAGTTGTCCTAAATATCTTAAAGCGAAAGCTGAAAGGCGAAAAATGGACTTTTGCAAACACAACTTGGCTTTATGACAAGTAGTATGGATCCATCCTCTTGTCCAAGTCTGTATAGTGGGAAGTTTGATATGGAGCAGATGAAAGAATCATTGGCTCATTGGATAATGATGCATCAGCACCCTTTCTCTATTGTTGAAAAAGACGAACTGAATTTGTTCTGCAGAAGAGGAATGCCTGAGTGGCGAGTAATGACAAGAAACACAGCAAAAGCCCATTGGATCAATGTTTATGAGTCGAAAAAGAAGAAGCTAAAGGGTTTATTGAAAAATATGAACAAAATCAGCCTCACAACGGATTGTGGGAAATCAAATAACCAAAAGATCGAGTACATGGTGATAATTGGTCATTGGATTGACCAAAACTGGCAATTACAGAAGCGTGTGCTTAACTTTGTGCACATTCTCCCCCCTCCCGTCGAGGTCTTGAAACTGCAAATGCCATTTGGCGTTGCTTGGAGGATTGGGGAATCAAGAGTACGATCCACACTATATCTGCGGTTAATGCTTCAGCAAATGATTCAGCCATTGAAAATCTGAAGATTTATGTGAGAAACAAAAGGAGGCTGCTTTGTGAGGGTAGACTATTTCACGTGAGCGTTGTGCCCATATACTTAATCTCATTGCTCAAGATGGACTCTCCGAGATTAAAAGTATTGTTGATGCTATACGTGAGAGTGTAGAATATGTTCGACGAGTCGATGCAAGACTTAAAATATTTTTTGAGAGAGTGAAACAATTAAATTTACCAGAAAAGAAGTTAGTTGATGATTGTCGGACAAGGTGGAACTCAACATATGAGATGTTGACTGCTGCAATCAAATTCAAAGATGTCTTCCTAAGGTTTGCTGATTGGGAGCTACATTATGATATTTGTCTAAGTGCAGAAGATTGGGCAAAAGCTGAAAAAGTATGTTCAGTGTTAGAGTTATTCTGGGATGCTACACACATTGTTTCTGGAAGTGACTATCCTACGTCAAACTTGTTCCTTAATGAGGTGAGCAGAGTAAAAGCCTTGCTAGATAAGAAGTCACTTGATAATGATATATTCATTCGGGGCATGGTTGCAAGAATGAAGATAAAGTTTGACAAGTATTGGGGAGACTCCAATTTGCTGATATCCATAGCAGCTATTTTGGATCCAAGGAAGAAGTTGAGAGCACTTGATTTCTATTTTCCAAGATTGTATTCAGCATGGAATGTTGAGAGGCAGATTGTGTATGGTTCGAAAAATATTATAAGAACTTTATTCCGAGTATGTGGAATTTCCAACACTGAAGATGTGTCAAGTGGGGAAGTGCAAAGAAACAAAGTTCCGAATTCAGCTCGAGTACATGATAAAACTGAATGTGGTTGGTCTGAGTATACTGAATATTTGAAGTCAGTGGAATATGTTCAGCCTCAAAAGTCTGAACTTGATTTATATCTTGATGAAAATTGTTATATATGTGAGAAGGATCAGAATGATGGGAAAGACTTTGATGTTCTGGAATGGTGGAGAATTCATGCCTTAAAGTATAAGATTTTATCGATATTAGCAAGAGATCTTCTGGCTATCCCGATCACCACTGTTGCTTCTGAGGCTACATTCAGTGCAGGAAGTAGAGTCATAGATAAATATCGAGCATCATTGACCCCAGACACGGTTCAAGTGTTGATGTGCGGAGGAGATTGGCTAAGAAAGCGATTTGGAGTGACGAAAAAGTCTTCGGTAAGTTCTTTTGTATTCTTAAAGCTTTAATATTGTTTTTAATTTATAATAAGCGTAGGCTAAATTTTTTTCATTGATTTGCAGAGTGACAACAAAGCAATACATGTAAACATGCCTCTTGATGGTGGTATGTCCTAAAGGTATCTTCATGCAACTCAACTGCTGAAAATTGTTTAAATTATTTATTTTAAATTGCATTACCATATTGTGGCGTGTTTGAGTATTGAGACGAATCAATGTGGGGTTTGAGGTTGGAGGTTTGAGGTTGAACAATCCTTCTATTGGTATTAATGTGAATTAGGTGGTAACTTTTTAGTCTTTTTTGTTGGGTTTCTGAAATTTCAACAATTGGTGCCTCTTTTTGTTGCTATTATTTCTATTTCTTTTTTATGAATAAGTTGTATTGCTATGATTTCTATTTCTTTGTTGAAAAAAGAGGCTTAATTGGATGAATATTGTTAGGTGGTTCTAATTGTCTTTTTATATCTATGGGTTGAATATTGTTATGTTATGTGGTTCTAATTTAGTTTATTTTTATGCAGGTTTAAGGCAACAACATCAAGGACGATTTGTTATATGAGCTTGACTTTTGTTATATTTTTTAACAAACTTGAATTTAGAAAGACTTTTGAGTGTAGGTTTGGCTAAAGTAACTGATTTACTATTATTTGAATGGCGGATTGATATTTTGGCAAAGTTCATCTTTATATATTGGTGTTTATGAATTCGATAAGATTTGTTTGTTTTTGTAAATGGTTAGTTGATTACAAATGAATGGACTCATTACACAGATTGTTTTAAGTAAAAATAGGGTATTCGAGCTCGAGGTAACCAACAACTCGAGTTGTGGCTCGAGCTCGAGCTCGATGTGAAACGAGCTAACGAGCCCGAGCTCATTATAAATGGTTCAAGATCGAGCTTGAGCCCGAATCGTGGGAGCTCGACGAGCTCAAGCTCGAGCTCGATAGAGGAAACTCGAGCTCGAGCCAACCAAAATAGGTTGAGCTCGCTCGAGCTCGACTTGTTTACACCCCTAGGAATAAGTGAGAAATAAATGTTGTTCGGTCTCATTGTTCGCCTTACACAGCGGGCAAGTGTCCACCACCGCAACCTGTTTCTTAGCCAAATTATGCATCAAAGACAGAGCTCCTCTACACAGCTTCCAACCGAAAATCTTCATCTCGAAGGAATTTGTCTATCCCACAGAAACTTCCACGACCAGCCAGGATCCATCCTCGAACTGGATGCCTGCTCTCTTGAGGCTAGAATTAAGGCCAAATGATGAACACTTTTAATCGAGAACTTGCCGTTAGAGTTGAAATGCCAAATCAATTTTTCCACCACATTTCCTGTTAGCAGCGGAATAGAAAGAACCACTTCGGCGTGCTCCTGCTCCAAACAGGCACGAACCTTACTAAGATCCCAACAGCACTGCTCTTTGTCAATTAAATCGCTAACTCTCATCATATGGCGAGCAAATATGTTTGAGACAAAAACGCAGATATAGAGAGAAGTGCTATGGCTATAGGTCCACCTAATCGATGCACTAATTCAATATTGACGGATTAATAAAAAAACAAGTATTTTCACACACTGAGGTTGTTTCTAATTTAATCCGATATACTCTCTCAAACTATACCGGACCTATTACTATCAAGGAATTAGGGGATCTCTCCTCTACAAAACTAGTGACAATAATGCATTAGAATCTATGAAAAACCTGTGGAATTAGATAGATCATGCCTGTATATACCTACACATCATTCAATCCACAGCATGAGTTATTCTATCCACTATGCTAAATTCCCTCTCGGTTGATCAACATAATTAAGAAAATCTAAGAGGTGATCAAGCTCTCAAATAATAGCAACAAACACAATAATTCATGGATATGCGAAAATAACAACTAGATTAATTCGGAAAATATTTAACACATTTTATCAGTTAGGCTTTCCATAAGCCTTAGCACAAAACGATATTAGTTCATCCTAATTCTAACTAAAGAGAAATATTGATAAAAACTCATGGAGTAGTAGGTTGGCTTGATGGTCGTCACTCCAATGCCGAATCTCCTTCTTCACACGCGCCTCGCCTTTTCTCTTGCTCTCAAAACGTCTATTGCTCTACGAATTTGCCGAAAATTGAATGTCCTCTCTTTCCATCCTCTCTTCCTTATATAATTGAGTCCTAACTATGATAGGAAAGGAATAGGATTCTACCTACCATAAAACTCTTCTCTTTTCCTAATCCTATCCTTACCAAAACTCTAAGGTAGATTACAAAGGAAATAAAATCTCTTTTCAAACAACCTAAAATCGGAATTCCAAATTTACAAGTCAGCACGTCTGTGATTTCCGCTTAGCGAATCTCTGATAACCCGTGGGTCACGGGTTATATGATTTGCGTTTTTGTCACACGAATCTCTGATAGCCAGTGGGTCACGGGCTAACTTGTGATCATTTTTGCATAATTTTGACTCTTTCCTTTATGTTTGAGCTCGTTGCTTGTATTCACCTTTTTTCCACCAAAGCTCTTAAATGTCATAATTGTCCCAAGAACAAGCATCATATCGAGAGAAAATAAGGGTATAAACACTGTGCATCGGCGCATTCTTCTCGAAGCTGCACCTCAAGGTCACGAAAGGCCTCAGGCTGCAACCAGTTGACTTCCTTTAGTGAACATTATTGCTTAACTGCAGTTATGGTAAGGGTGTTGTCGTTCATACGTCATGGATACCCAACAACTGAGGAAGATGTTCTCGTGGGTGTCCTGGATACCAGGAACACGGCAGATGTTGCATTTTTGCAAGTCGCATTATACTTTGTTAGGCCTTTTATGTGTTGCTAAATTTTGTTGTTATACGTGAATGGAATGTTGACAACTTATCTCATATGATGAAGGGCTCTTATTGTGGCACATTCCAATAGGTGATCTACCCATGTGTCGTCGTGGTAGAGAGGTCATTCCTTCCTTGTTAAATCTCATTTTCGAATACGAGTCTGTTGTCCGTCGATCAAGTTTGTTGCATGACGCAGAGGCAGGGTGGCTACGCCATGAGAACCATTTTTTGTGGTTGTTTTTATTTCTTTGCCTGGTATTACTTTTGGTGTCCTGTCTTTATTTCATCACAACACCTACAGGCATCGATGGCTCTGGCCAATGTGCATTACCACAACCTAAGTAATGCAAGTATGCCTTTGACATGGGTTTATAGACCGCCACATGCATAGTTGTATTTTCTTGCCTAACTCATCTCTCAAACTTAAACTCCCCTCTCCAATATCTTGCCTAATATTTGAATCCTTTGCTATAATCCTCAAAATCTGGCTATGCACCACGATCATACTCCTCTTCCCCTTCCACCTGTGCACCACCCCCACCTCCGCTATCGCCACCGCTTCCGACACTTTACTACTCCCTTAATCCATATCCTCCGCCGGAAATATTCCGGTCATGGAAATTACAACTCAACTGTGAATGCAATGAATGTGTAAGTGTTTATATAGTGGTGGGGGGAGAGAGAGATGGTGAGCGGTGAGGTAGTTTGGCCAGGATTCCAGTTCCAGCTGAGATACGCTTTCTCATGGGGGGGGGGGGGGGGTTGAAGACATTTTGGGATTTTGACACCTATCATAAAACCAGGGGAGATTCACGACTTGGCCGGTAATATCATTTTCATGATTTGGAGGTTTCCGATTTGAGGATGGTTAGCCGAAATCGTGGATCATGCCACACTAGATCAATGGAAATATGAGTTTGATGAATTAATAACATGACGAGTATATTATATTTATTATATGATTACAATTTGAAGAGATGATCATCAAATATACACTTTCGTGATTTAATGTATCGATTAAATTTGATTTGGATGAGAATTTCCGTAAACTAAGGACAATTAATTCAGTCTTTATTATTATTATTATAGGAACCTTTATGTGTTAATGATTTAGATGAGGGTGAGACTATTTCATTTAATTTAGGGTAAACATAATATATATATATATATATATAAAGTCAAAAAGGTGCCATTGTAATATTCACGAGTTTACCTGTGGTCCCGATTAAAACTATTTTTTTAATATTTTTAGTCCCTGCCGTCAACTCACCGTTAAAACTTAATGGGAATTCCTCATGTGAGGCTAACATGAGGTGTTTTTTTCCCCAAATTAGCAGATTCCCAGAAATTCATCAAAGTTGCAAATTGACTCCTATATTCCCCTCTTCCAAAACCCTCATTCCCAAATCCCCAATCCGTACAAGTTCAAAATTAACCTAAAAAATCATATGAATATTTGAAAACTAACCCATTAATATGAATCATTGAGTGAATCCTAGTAGCCAATCTAGTGTGTGGGTGTGACTTCTCTCGGGCTTGAGGACTTGCTCAATCTCGCATTTTTTTTATTTCTCCCATCCACTTAACTTGGAGGTCAAATTGCAACAGATTTCCCCCCAATTTTAGCACCACGTGAGCCGCACATGACATCTCCATTAACTTCTAATGCTGAGTTGACTGCAGGTATTAAAAATATTCAGATATGCTTCTAATTGGAATCAAAAGTGTAGCGCCTGAATGAAAGGGGATCAAAAGTGTTATAGTGGTATTTTGGAGGGACCAAAAATGTATTTGTCCCTATTTTTTACAATAGAACCTTTTATTTTTCACGACTCTTTGCAACAATAAATTAACAATATCTATAATTTATAAATAAAACCCTCAAAAATATATTCTAGATGCTCAACACCTTAATATGTCTCCAGCATGGGGTGAAACAAGGAAAAATTGAAGAAATAAACTATAAAAACTCGTATTTTTTACAGTAGAGCATTTTTTTTCACGATTCTTTGCAACAATAAATTAAAAATGTTTATAATTGATAATTAAGAGCCTCGAAAATATATTTCAGATATTTAGCACATCAATATGCCACCAGCATGGGCTGAAACGAGGCAAAAATGAAGAAATTAACTATAAAAACTCGTAGTTTTTACAATAAAACCTCTTTTTTTTTCACGACTCTTCGCAACAATAAATTAAAAATGTCTATAATTTATAAAAAAAAAATAGGCTCTAAAATCTATTCCAGATGCTCAACACCTCAATATGCCAAATAAACTATAAAAACTCGTATTTTCTAAAATAGAGCCTTTTTTTCACAACTCTTTGCAACAATAAATTAAGAATGTCTATAATTTATAAATAAGAGCCTCAAAAGTATATTTCAGATTCTTAACACTTCAATATGCCGCCAACATGGGTTGAAACGAGGGGAAAATGAAGAAATAAACTATAAAAGCTCGTATTTTTACAATAGAACCTGATTTTTCACGACACTTTGCAAGAATAAATTAAAAATGTCTATAATTGTCAAATAAGAGCCTCAAAAATATTCCAGATACTCAGAACCTCAATATGCCACTAGCATGGGGTGGGACAAGGGAAAAATGAAAAAATGAACTATAAAAACTCGTATTTTTTACCGTAGAACCTTTATTCCACGACTCTATATATACATAAATAAGGGCCTCAAAAGTATATACCAATTGCTCAGCACCTCAATATGCCTCAAGCATGTGAAACAAGGGAAAATGAAGAAATAAACTATAAACACTCGTATTTTTTACAATAGAACCTTTTTTTCATGACTCTTTGCAACAATAAGTTAAAAATATCTATAACTGATAAAATAAAAAAAAAGCCTTGAAAATATATTCAGATGCGTAGCACATCAATATGCCTCCATCATGGGGTGAATCGAGGGAAAAATGAAGAAAAATAAACTATAAAAACTCGTACTTTTTACAACAGCGCATTTTTCTTTTCATGACTCTTTGCAACAATAAATTAAAAATATATATAGTTGATAAATAAGAGCTTCAAAAATACATTTCAGATACTCAGCACTTAACTGTGCCAGCAGCATGGGGTGAAAGGAGGGAAAAATGAAGAAATAAACTATAAAAATGTATTTTTTTTTTTTTTTTTTATAAATTATAGACTTTTTTAATTTATTATTGCAAAGAGTCGTGGAAAAAATAGAGCCTCTTTTTTCATGACTCTTTGCAACAATAAATCAAAAAATATCTATAATTGATAAATAAGAGCCTTGAAAATATATTCCTGATGCTTAGCACATCAATCTACCTCCAGCATGGGGTGAAACGAGGGAAAGATGAAGAAATGAACTAGAAAACTCGGATTTTTTTACTATAGAACCTTTTTTTTTTTTTACGACTCCTTGCAATAATAAATAAAAAATGCCTATAATTGATAAATAAGACCCTCAATAATATATTCCAATTGCTCAGCACCTCAATATGCCTCGAGCATGGAGCAAAATGAGGGGAAAATGAATAAATAAACTATAGGAACTCATTTTTTTACAATATTCACGACTCTTTGCAACAATAAATTAAAAATATCTATAGTTGATATATAAGAGCCTTGAAAATATATTCCAGATACTTAGCACATCAATTTGCCTCCAGCGTGAGGTGAAACGACGAAAAAATGAAAAAAAAAACTATAAAAACTCATATTTTTACAATAGAGCATTTTTTTCACAACTCTTTGCTACGATAAATTGAAAATGTCTTTAATTTATAAAAAAAAAGAGCCTCAATGTATATTCCAGATGCTCAGCACCTTAATATGCCTCCAGCATGGGGTGAAAAACTATGGAAAAATGAAGAAATAAACTATAAAAACTAATATTTTTTACAATAGAACCTTTTTCTTAAGACTCTTTGCAATAATAAATTAAAAATATCTACAATTTTATTGAAAAAAAATGAACCTCGAAAATATATTCCAAATGCTCAGCACCTCAATATGCCTCAAGCATGGGGTGTAACGAGGGAAAAATGAAGAAATAAACTATAAAAACCTGTATTTTTTACAACAAAGCATCTTTTTCACGGCTCTTTGCAACAATAAATTAAAAATATCTATAATTGTTAAATAAGAGCCTCGAAAATATATTTCAGTTGCTCAGCACATCAATATGCTTCCAGCATGTGGTGAAACGAGGAAAAATAAAGAAATAAACTAGAAAAACTCGTATATCTTCAACATTTTGGGAGGAACTCTAACTACTTTGAGGGAAAAAACGAATCTTGAAGGAAATTATGTCAAAGAATTGGGATTTTCTCTTCTCTCACAAAAATTGAATCCCACCCTTCCCATATTTCTGAATTCATAGTAGAAATTATTTTCATCATGAGTTGTTCTAATTTTCACTTGTGGAAGACACGATTCTGTGTTTGCTTCTACTTGGCTTCAAATTACATAAATATGAGAAGGGTGAGATTCAATTTTTGTGAGAAAAGAGAAAAATCCCTTTTCTTGTCCTAATTTCCTTCAAGATTTGTTTTTTTCTCAAATAGTTATATTTTCCCCCAAAAGAGTTGTCAAGCAGGAAAACGTGCAAATTTTCCCTCAGGCTCAAAAACTTTATCCAAGTTGGAAATGCGCAAAATTTCCCTCCAGCCAAAGAACATAACGACCACACTATTAAATTACAAATGGAGAAGTGAAGGAAAGCGGATCTGCCTGGGAACGCGGCGGAAGCGCAATGGAGATTAAAAACTTGCAAAATAATAGAACTTAAATCGCGTTCAAGGGGTGTGCCCTTGAATGTTCCCGGGCTATCGGTGTATAAACGCGTAATATAAAACACATATATATAAACAAGCATTCATGGCTATGGAGTAAAAGAAGAAAAACGAGAACATATACCTTTCTCGATTTTCTACTCGGATTGGCTACATGCGTTGATCCCTTCCCGACATTCATCCACATGAGGCCTCAACGTAGAGGTCCTCTAAAGTCGTCCACACCACACCGGAATCGTGAGATTCATCATCATACTACCAAGGAATGAATTCATGGAAAAGGAAATCGAAACCACACTATCGATTAGTATATTTCGATCTTCCTTTGTTCTTCACTTGGTTCTAAACAAAGAAGAACAAAAGGTAGGAGAAGGGAATAGAGAGATGGCTGAAAATTCCTAGAGAGAAGAGAGAAAATCGGGGGATAAATGCAATTTTGGTCCCTAAACAATATCACTAAAGTAGTTTTGGTCCTCAAACTTTTTGAGGTTGCAATATTAGTCCTCAAACATTCATTTTTTAAGCACTTTCGGTCCTTCCGTTAGTGTGGCCGTTATACTTGACGGAAATTCATTGATTTTTTGTAAAAAAATATTATTTTACTCCTATTTTGTGCTATTTTTCAACTTTTAGTCTAATACACTTATTTTTTTCATTTCTCTTCAAACTTAAAGAGATTAAACACAAAAAAAAAATATTGAATTTACGCAACAAATTTGCTATATAATCTTCACAAAATTTATCAATAATCTATTTTGTGTATAATACAATACCTACTCAAGCATCTGCCTCAAATGATTATTGATAAATTTTGTGAAGATTATATAGCAAATTTGTGGCTTAAATTCCATAGTTTTTGGGTTTTTATCTCTTTAAGTTTGAAGAAAAATGATAAATTTTGTGAAGATTATATAGCAAATTTGTTGCTTAAATTCAATATTTTTTGGTTTTTTATCTCTTTAAGTTTGAAGAAAAATGATCAATTTTGTGAAGATTATATAGCAAATTTGTTGCTTAAATTCAATATTTTTTTTGGTTTTTTATCTCTTTAAGTTTGAAGAAAAATAAAAAAAAATAAGTGTATTAGACTAAAAGTTGAAAAATAGCGGAAAATAGGAGTAAAATAACATTTTTTTATAAAAAAAAATGAATTTCCGTCAAATATAACGGCCAAACTAACGGAAGGACCGAAAGTGCTTAAAAAATGAATGTTTGCGGACTAATATTGCAACCTCAAAAAGTTTGACGACCAAAACTGCTTTGGTGACATTGTTCAGGGACCAAAATTGCATTTATCCCGAAAATCGGCCAAGCATGTGTGTAATATGAGAGATTGAATGATTGTGTGAGATATGGAAGAAAGACATAATCTTCTAAACCATAAGACAACTTTCACATATCTCTCCTATCTTCCATAACCTCTCCACAATTACATACATTGAATGTGGACAATCCTACATTCAGTGTACGTAGATGATTTTTGGCTCTCTCTCTACAAGGAATGTCAAGCTTTGACTTAGCGAAAGTCAATTGTGGGCCAGGCATGTGCATTTGGACCGGGCTCATTAAATTTGTCTTACAAGTTAATTAGAGCCCAATTACTAAATTTATTGGACTTATTGACTTAATCTAATTAAATAAAATATCCAACATTTTAATTCCCAAGTGAATATTTAATCCAATTAAAAATCACAAGTCCAAATGCACTTAATTAATTAAATGAATCCAATCCACTTAATTAATTAGGCCCAAAATAATAATTAATCCAATTAATTATATGTAGCCGATCTCTACTAAATAATGAATCTAATCCATTAATTAGACAAGCCCATCTACTAATTTATTAGTGAATTCAATCCACTAATTAATTAGCCCAAGCCTCTTTTAAATTAATCCAATTAATTTAAAAGGTCAATCCAAAATTCAATTAACTAAAGTTTGGATCATCCATCCTGGATCATTCCGCATAAATGATCCAATCATTTATGCTCTCCAAAAATTAATTTAATTCAATTAAACTAATTCACCTATTCCGGAATTAATTCCTAATTAATTCCATCACTCTCTATTGATTTGTATGTGACTCTTTAGGTTCACCCTCAGCTAAACTTAGGCTTTTGTCCAACACAATAATTTTCAATTAATCAAGTATCGGGAATAGCCTGTTACCATGGGTGGTCGTCTAACAATGGTACATGACACTAAAGACTAGGTGAATAATGGCGTGAACATTTAAGCTCCAACTTCCATACAGGTACGGTCCTACTGTCGACCGTCTCCCGGCCTTAGTCCAGGGTATGGAATTGGGCGTCGGTTCCCATCCTTGACTAGGCAACTATGCTTCATACCCGAGATGCGTTTACTCTATCGATCGATGTAGGAAATCCTTTCCTACTCAATCAATTGCTATGGCCATATACTTTTAGAATCTAAACCATCTCAGAGCGCATAGGATATATCTCCATCTTATACTGATAGGAGACAGATCCTATCTTGGAATCCACCATCCTCGCCACATACTCCGACTGCACTGGACAAGGTTTATAATAACCATTTTACAGAATGATCATCTCTCGCCAAATCCAAGATACAGTCTTCATATGCACGTGACTACCATGATTCCTCAAGTCGGAGGACTAATCCCGTACTATTGGAACCGATAATTCAAGTCATACTGACCAAGCCTCCAAGGTTTCCGTATGACGATTCTCGCGAATCAGTTCAGTCAGTCGACCACCTTGTCAACTAACCCACTAAAATTGCATAGACGACCTTCGTCTGTCGCCGATGAAACTCGGCACTCACCAGTGAATGCAATACTTAGTGCAAGTCTCAATAGGACACTCGATGCCCAGGCTCGAGATCCTCGACTTGGAACGTTTCAGACCAACTCTCAGAAGTTGGTTTCATAGCCGTCATCCAATGCGCAGCCCAACTACATGGGTTATCCAATTGGTCTGTGGGCATTTGTTGTGACATTGAAATGTCGTTCAACGTTAGTAGTAAGCACAAAAAACACAATGCCAACGATGAATACTTACTCTATTCATCAGGATAATATTGTATTTATAAAGATTGATGAATAGTTCACAAAATCGCTAATCCAATTGGCTTTCCGGTCACCTATTTTAACTAAGAAGTGGAAGAGGACCAAAAGTACAAATATTTATAAGTTACAGAACCGAAAGTATTAATCCCGTACCGAATGGTACCAAAAGTGAAAAGGACCCAATTTATGAGATAAAAAATATTGTTTTCACTTCTTGAGGTATTAAAACCGGAATTAGAAGATGAGTAACGAGAAGTTGCTACTTTACCTCTCCACGGTGTGAGGCAGAAATTGATGGCTGCTCTGCTAAGCATTGTTTCGTGCAAGTATTGCACCACGGAAGGTCTGGGTGAGGATAGGGACAAGTCCTAGTGTGTGATGGACATGGGGTCCTAGATGCAAGTCAAAAGGGTCTTTATATTTTAATGTTGGGAAATAAAATATAAGGTTGGGCGTTGCCTGTAATATGCATATGGCTTGAATGTGTTATTCCTGCTACTTGCATGGTTGCTAGTGATGTTTGTTCCATCTTACCTTCTCATACACTGAGTGTTGGGTGTTTGGGAAAAATAGGTCAGTATGGGACGGCCCAATGGGAAGGCTGACTAGTCTTTTGGGAAGGCTAGTGCCGCACAGGGGCAAAAAATTCCACTGCGTAAAATAACCCTGTGACAAATGTAATGCCCAAAATTAACAACATCTGAAAACACAAGTTTGACTAACCTGTCCCACATCACGGACGTGTCCCACATTTTTTATACAAGTGAACCGATCCCCTACCAAATCAGCAACACATCTCTCCCAAGTTTACCAAGAAGTTGAAATGCCACACAAATCGTAGGCAAAGTTAGTCAGTAAAGAAACTGATGTGGATGTCTTTGGAGTTTGGAAGAATAGCACCAAAATTCGAAATTAATCCCTTCATAACTAGCACAAAAATTCCTCAAAACCCATAAATCCTAGACTTGATATCTATAATACAATACATGGACACTCTGATACGATCATAAACTAGAAAAAAGGGTTTTCCAATTCGAGCAGAGAAAGAGCTCCAGAAATTAAAGGAAGTAGATGAAGATTTCTTTGAAATTGTTCTCTGTTTTCTTTCATTCCATGCCAACGTTATATACATAACGGATAAAGGATCCTTCTATAAGTGTCGTCATCTCTACCTAGCAGCCATAACAACTTTTGTCCCTTTCTCTATTTCATTTTAAGCTAAAATGCATAAAAATTTCTATATTTTGAAAAGACAGTTAAAAACCCTATTGTATTTTATAAAATAGGCTAAAAACCCCCTTTTGTTTTTAAAATTCAACTCAATCACCCTTCCCCGTTAAAAAACACTAACGGTGTTAAATTTTGGACAAATTGACCGTTATACCCTTATTTATTATATATTATTCTTTATTTTTATAACCGTTAGATCTTTATTGATTACATGGAGGTTGTTAAATCTAAGCAATTAATTTTGACTGTCATATGTTAGATTTATAAAAAAATCAATAATTTAGATCTAATTAATTTTATTATATGTTATACAAAATAAAATTATTATTTTAAATACATTAAGTAAAATTACTTTCCCCCAACCCCCGCCCCCATCGTTGCCCTCCCCACCCCCAGCCGCCCTTCCCTCACCCCCCACCCCAACCCCACCCATCCCCCAAAGAAGCGGGTCACGTCGCCGTCGCCCCTACCGTTTTTTTATCTTTAATTATTTCTTTTTAGTTTTAAGTTTAAAAATAAATTAAATTTAAAAAGACTATAACACTACAAAAAAAAAAAAAAAAAGCGGTGATTGGGACGGTAACTAATTCATTTGAACCTTTTGGACTGCAATTAGGAACGGTTGAGGAACGGGAGACTATTCGTGGCAATAAGAGGCGATCCCTATTTGGGAACGGTGTTTGGCACTATATGGTTCTACTATTCCTAATTACCTTTGTACGTATAATTTTGATTTTTTTGCATTTGGAACACTTTATAAACATTAGGAACAGTATCATCGAAAATAAATCGCGCAATTAGGAACGGTGTTTAGAACTTTATTTGGAACAGTCCGATTATGTTGTAGATAAAATTTAGCATGGTGTCTGGAATACATATAGGAACGGTGTATTATAGAGATTAGGAACGGTGTTTGCACTCAAACTTTGGAATAACGTTTTGGACCGATTTTTGGTATTGTCTTTAGAACGAAAGCCTAACCACGAAAGGATTGATTTTGGAATACAATTAGGCACGGTGGGTTCCGTCTTTTAGGAACGGTTCACGTGTAGAGTTGGAATGGTTTTGTCATCGGCATTGGGAACGGTAAGTCTCTTGAAAAAGTCAAATATAGGAACGGTACGTTGCGAATACAGACCGTCGAAAGTACCGTTCCTAATTTATGATTTTTTTTATATTAATAGTTTTTATCATTTAAATTAATAATAATATTTTGATTATATAATTAATATTTAAATATGAAAAAATTCATAATTTAGAAACAAAATTATATTAAATACGAATATTATCCAATTTGATTACAAAAGAAAAAAAAATACATAATTTACTCTTCGTCCCCATCGGCCTCGTCCATCTCGTCAATGTCTGGACGGGTGGGGTCTCTAGGAGGCCGTGACGGGCCGGCGCCGGAGCGACTAGTCTGCATGTCCTTGACCATGCCCATCAGGTCCGCCATCATCTCCTCGAGGCGGCCCAACCGACCCTCCATGTTTGACGGAGGCGTTGGCTCTGGCGCGAGCGATGGCGGTGGCGGTGGCGATGGCGAGGTAACGGCCTGGCTGAGTGCTAGGGCCTCAGAACCAAGACCAAATACCCGGCCTTTGTTCTTGCCCCCGACGCAACTCAGCCACATCTGCTGCTCGATCTGCTGCGCCACCGAGGCCTCTAATTCGGAAGCAGGATCCTCAGGGGCCTGAGACTGATGATCCTCCATCATCTTCTGGAACATCTCCTGCAAAAATAATTACAATAAATTAGAAAATTTTAAAATATTTAAAAAATACTGTAGAATGTATTAATTACAACTTACCGCCACCTCCGCTGCCCTCGACCAGCTCCAGCCGCCGTCGGTCTTCTTCTTGTAGCATCTGGAGAATAACTCCATCTGCTTCATTGGCCGGCCGAGCTGCTCCTCCTGTAAAAAGAAATGGGAAATAGTTATTACAATTTTAATTTAATAGTAATAAATAATTGAAATAACATTAGATATCTTACTATTTGCCGCTTGTGCATACCGACGGAGACAGATCCCCCGCGGTACACAGTAGTGGATACGGCTGGGTTGGCGTTCCGGTTCGCCTTGTTCTTCTCGCACTCCTTCTGGAACTCCGGGGAAGCCCAGTACAGGAGGAGCTGCCGCCACACCTCGTTCGCCAGCCAAAGAGGCTTCTGCAGCGACTGTCTGGCGAGGACGAACTGCTTCCTCAAGAACTTCCCCACCCAGACATGGAAGATCTTGAACATCGACTCGTCGTCGGCGTCCCACCAGTACGTCATCTGTATTAAAAAATATATATATAAATATTTTTTAACTTAGATTGTTAAAATATTCAAAAAAAAATTAATTCCTGTTACCTTCAAGCTCTCAAACCAAAAATGCTGGTGCTCTAGCGGCACCTGGCGCAAACAGCCCCAATAGTGGGGATAGTGTCATCGCACGACCGCGTACATGCGCTCGTGGATCTTCCGATCACGACTGAAATTACAAAATAATTAGTATGTCATAAAAATATTAATTAAAATTATAAAAAAAAATTAAAAATATAAATTGTACCTCGCATCGGCGAGTGTGATCTACTGGCGCGCGG
Source organism: Sesamum alatum (assembly GCA_034509735.1). Taxonomy (NCBI): domain Eukaryota; kingdom Viridiplantae; phylum Streptophyta; class Magnoliopsida; order Lamiales; family Pedaliaceae; genus Sesamum; species Sesamum alatum. Next base: position 14,081,988 of record JACGWO010000008.1, read on the forward strand.
ATGGTGGTGGGAGTGGTGGGGCAGCCCATGGACGGGCCGGATCGACCGCCGGTGCGGTAGTGGATGGTCCGGGCTGCTGATTCGGCGCAGCAGTAGACGCACCGGGCTGCTGATCAGGCGCAGGTGGTGCGGGTGCCGGATCTGCCGGCGTAGGTGGTGCGGGTGCCTGCTCTGCCGGTGGTGGTGGGGGTATAGCCGGTTCGCCGCGATCGCGGCCACAACCACAACCACGACCACGGCCACGTCCACGTCCACCTCCTCGGGGTGGAAAATCCCGACCAGACATTATCTAAAAAAAACGCATAAGTATCAATTTATTTCAATAATGAAGAATTTCTAAAGTATTTAATATATATGCAAACTAAATTCTACAACTGTACATATTTATACTAAATACCATAATTTTACCCTAAAATTCCACTAATTCCTTCAAATTATCATATTTTTAATTATTGAATTTATTGAAAAATTAAAATTTCCAGATTATTAAAAAAATAAAAATTCCAGATTTTTAAAATATTAAAAATTTCAGATTTTTTAAAAAATTCAAAATTCCAGATTTTAAAAAAATTCAAAATTCCAGATTTTAAATATTTTAAATTTCCAGATTTTTAAAAAATTCAAAATTCCAGATTGTAAATATTTTAAAATTCCAGATTTTAAATATTTTAAATTTCCAGATTTATAAAAAATTCCAGATTTTAAATATTTGAAATTCCAGATTTTAAATATTTTAAAATTCCAGATTTTAAATATTTATACAAAATTCCAGATTTTAAATATTTTAAATTTCCAGATTCTTAAAAAATTCAAAATTCCAAATTTGAAATATTTGAAATTCTGAATTTTTTTTATAATATATAGAAAATGACATAAAAAAATTTAAAATTACAGAAAAATAAAAAAAATTAAAATTACAGAAAATTTTCAGAATTTTCAAAGTTTTTAAATAATTCAAAATTTCCAGATTTTAAATAATTCAAATTTCCAGATTTTAAATAATTAAAAAATCCAGATTTTTAAAAAATTCAAAATTTTCAGATTTTTAAAAAATTAAAAATTCCCCAAAAATTCAAATTTCCAAATTAACAAATTTCAGAAATTTCATATATCAAAGAAAATTACCCAAATTTTTTTTAAAATTTACAGAAAATTACATACATTTTTTTAAAACAGTTTCGTATAGAATTTTTATATACATTATTTTCATAACATTATTTTCTATTTTTCTAATAATTTTTCATAACATTATTTTCTAATAATTACATTAAATTTCTATATATTTTATATATATTTTCTGAATTTTCTAATAATTATAGAAAATTCACAAATACAAACAGAAAATTCCAGAAATAATTACAGAAAATTAAAAAAAGAAACAGAAAATTCACAATGCACAAAAATTGCATAATTACACCAAAAAGAAAAGAAAATTGCATTATTACACCAATTTTCTGAAAATACCAACATTTATATAAATTTGTAAAATTATGACACAAATTACAAAATTACAACATTTCAATTACAACACAAATTACAAAAATTACAACATTTAAATTACAACACAAATTACAAAAATTACACAAAAGAATACAAAATTACAACATAAAATTAACCAACATTTAAATTCTATTATCTAAAAAATGGACAAAATTTCAGGAAGAACCTGAGTGGGGTGGTGGCTGGCCGCGAGTGCTGGTGGGGTTGGGGTGGTGAGAGTCAGAGAGAGAGGGTGGCGAGAGTCAGAGAGAGAGGGTGGCGGTGGTGGTGGTGGTGGTGGTGGTGTACGGCGGATGTGAGGCGACGGCGTGTGAGGCGGATGGAGGCGACGGTGGCGATGGAGCCGGATGGTGGATGTGAGGCGACGGTGGCGACGGCACCGTACTGAGAGAGAGAGGTTGAGAGAGGCGAAGGGGCAGAGAGAGATTCTGAGAGAGAGAGAGAGAGAGAGAGAGAGAGAGAGGAGAAAATGAGAGAAATTTAGCCAAGGGCTTAATTTATATAACCTTTTGGAACGGTCATTTTTTCCCTGACCGTTCCTACTATCGGTCCAACCAGAGAAAACGACGTCATATTAGCCATACTACGATGTTGTTTTGATGATGTTGACCTAAATAGGAACGGTCGCTTAGTAGTACAGCCATTCCCATAACTGTTCCCAATACGGACCGTTCCTAAATAAAAAAATTACCGTTCCCATATCAATTCCAAATACTTAGTACTTGGAATTGTACTAATAGGCACGGTCACATAATACAATATGTGTTCCCAACCCCGTTCCTAACTAAAGAAACGACGCCGTTTTTAGACACACATTTAGTTACCGTTCCTATTTTCATACATTACCGTTCCTATATGTATTGCAATTGTTTTTTTTTTTATCTTCTTAGATAATAAATATAAATTAAGAAAAACATGTTCTGAACACTTATTTTATTAAATAAATGTATACAATTGGATGTTTAAAGATTATAAAAATCTGTAATAATTTCCAAACAATAGACACACGTTCACAATATAAAGTATATTTGTAAACATTTTTTTGTTAGTATTTCATAAATGTAACTAGCATCCTATATTGTTGTACTGCACGGCATAATCAGACCGTCAAAATTCCAATCAGACCGTTAGATATGATATAACACACAAAAGAATACATTATATGTTGTTTTGAAATATTTCGGTGTGCGGATCTCGAGTTATCGTATCCGGTCAATATTCATCGTAACAAAAACAGATGCATCCTTAAATCCAGGTTACTGATTGGAAATCCGACCGTTGGACATCAATTCATATCCATAACCTTGTACGTGTTAAAAAATGGTGTCGATCCGACTGACGGATGTTGAGATATCGGACAAATTGGTTGGAGTTCTAATACTAGGAACGGGTACCTAATAGACAATGTGGTTCTAATACCGTTCCTACTCTAAAAAACGATGCCGTTTTATAGCACTAATACAGTCACCGATCCTATTACAATCTGGAATGGTCAAGTGTAAACGTACCGTTCCTAATTCAAATTTCCCATATTTTTTTAATTAGCCGCCATATTTGAAATATTGTACTCAAATAAGAACGGTCCTAATAAATATGTACCATTCCTAATTCAAATTTGCCTCATTTTTTTTTAATTAGCCGCCATTTTTTGAAATATTGTACCTCAACTAGGAACGATATGTATAAATTAGTACCGTTCCTAATTCAAATTTTCCTCATTTTTTTTAATTAGCCGCCATATTTGAAATATTGTACCTCAAATAGGAACGGTAATTATAAATTTGGACCGTTCCTAATTCAAATTTTCGTCTATTTTTTTTTTATAAAGTAGCCGTTATATTTGAAATATTAATAATAACTATGATAAAAAATTACAGAATTTCTTTGGAAAATTCAAAAAGTCTCTTCATTGGACTCAGCCTCGTCAAAGTTATCTTTATCTTCATCTTCGGATTCACTGTCTGGCGAGCGCGATGGCCCTGCTCCATGATCAACGACCAGTTGTAACCCCGTTGGGTCATGCAGTTCAAATGTTTGGTTATCTATTACAACATCTGGATTAGGTACGACTTCATCCATCTGATAGGCGACCTCGGTCCATCGCGAGTCATCGATAACTCTTCGAGCCTTGATTTTGCAAACAGCTTTCCAGTCGACTTTGTCCTTCTTCATGCTCAGGTAATCCGCGTAGTATACTTGTACTGCTTGTTGTGCCAGTATGAATGGTTCATCTTTTGGTAGAGATTTTTGAAGTTGACATCAACGACGTGATAACGAGGGTGTATCTTCATGCCTCTGACCGGATCGACCCAACGACAATTAAACAGTACAATGTGCATGTTCGGAATTAGTGGGTAATCTAGCTGAATTATCTCTTCCAAAATTCCATAGAAGTTAGAATCCATGTCTGTATATGATGAGCTTTTGACACAAACACCACAATTCATTGTTGACTTCCCGACATTGTGACGTTCAGTGTGGAAATTGAAGCCATTGACGAAGTAAGATGGGTATGTCGTCACTTCTGCTCTTGGCCCCCAATAATGCAACTTCAACAATTCCTCGTTTGTGTGATTCAATTCGGGTTTCATCTGCAATTAATGATATATATAGTAATTGAACCAATCATTACAAATTAATGAGCATATACAAGAAATCAATGATACTTACACGAGCCTTGAACCAATCCTTGAATTGTGTCACCACTAGTTGATCAATTATCGGGTCCTCCGAATTGTGTTGCTCGAACAGTTCATTCAGGAATGACCTGTCATAGTAAAACTGATAGTTATAAATATACATGTAATTGAAATTGAAATGATTCGTACGAGATAATTACGTTTTTATAAGACATTTACTCGTAGTACGGTGCAACTACTTCACAATTACACAAGACGTATGTCTTGATAGCATGAAGTTCCTCCCCACTCAGCCATCTCTTTTTCGAGGCTCCACTTGCTCGGCCTGGGTAATTGAAAATGGACCGAACAATTCGATCGTCGTTGCTCGTGAGATCATCGTTCTGACCGGGTCTGTTTCGCTTGCACAGAATGTGCAGTTCAAAGTAGTGCGAGGAGAAAAGTCCGATTTCTTCGACAATATAAGCCTCTACAATTGACGCCTCGACGTGTGCTTTGTTTTTCACCTTTTTCTTCAAATCGCGTAGGAATCTATTCATATGACAATTTATTAAAATGCAAATAATAAGTATATAATTAATAGTATTAATTATTTAATTACCTTTCAAATGGGTACATCCACCTGTATTGCACGGGCCCCCAATGCGCGCCTCATATGGAAGGTGAACAATTAGATGCTCCATTGAGTCGAAAAAGGAAGGAGGAAAAATTTTCTCGAGGTTGCACATGATGACGGCTACACTATCTTCCAATTCTTTTACCTTGGCCACATTTAGTGTTGTTGAGCATAAGATTTGGAATAGAAGGCTGACATTCGTCAAGGCCCCCCACGCGTGCTCTGGAAGCATTTCACGGAAAGCAATCGGAATCAATTTCTGCATGAAAACATGACAATCATGGCTCTTCATGCCGTGCATCCTCAACTCCTTCAGGTCGACGCACGGGCCAAGTCAGAGGCATACCCATCAGGAAACCTAAGACAACGAATCCACTTATATATCTTCTTCTTTTGCTCCTTCGTCAGTGTATATACCGCCTTGGGCATCACGTTCGGTCTCCTTTCGTCCACCTCAAGCTCTGGCCGATTATATATGATCTTCAGATCCTTCTGTGCATTCAGATTATCCTTTGTTTTTTCCTTGATGTCCATCACAGTATTAAATATATTATCAAACACATTCTTCTCAATATGCATGACATCAAGATTGTGTCGTATCAGATGCGCCCCCTGGTATTCAAGCTCCCAGAATATGCTTTTCTTCGTCCACTTATGGTCGACGCCGTAGCCTTCTGGTTCACTCAACGGTTGTTCGACAACAAAACTAAATGCATCGACACGGGTTCGGATCTGTTCTCCAGTCAGCCTCAGACGTGCAACCTTCCTCTCCATTCGATTTTTAGTGAAGGCTTTCTTGTTCCTGCGATAAGGATGACCCGGTGTAGGAATTGCCTGTGGCAGTCAAAATAGCATGCCCTCCAACCGTGCTGTAAATAGAATGCCCGTGTGTCCTCCATACAAACTGGACACCCCATAACACCGGTGGTACTCCATCCAGACGCCATACCATAAGCAGGAAGGTCGTTCACTGTCCACATCAATGCGGCATGCATCATGAATGCCTGGTTTGTCGCAGTATCGTGTGTACGTACACCCACATGCCATAAATTCTGCAACTCCTCGATCAACAGCTCCAAGTAGACATCGATAAGACGTTTGGGATTCGATGGGCCAGGGATCACCATTGTTAGGAACATATACTCAGACTTCATGCACATTCCCGGTGGGAGATTGTACGGTGTAAGTATCACGGGCCAACATGAGTAAGTTCTACCATACTGACCGTGCGGTGCAAACCCATCCGTGCACAACCCAAGTCTAACATTCCTCGGTTCAGCTACAAAATCAGGATGCGTCCGGTCAAAATGCTTCCAAGCCTCTGCATTCGACGGATGACACATGGATCCTTCCTCCGTCTGATAGCTCGCATGCCAAGTCATATGCTCTGCTGTGACCTCCGACGCATACAACTTCTGCAGCCGAGGGGTAATCGGTAGATACCTAAGAATGGCATACGGGGACTTCTTGCGTTTAGGATTTCTGTCCCTCGTGGGCTTGTACCTAGCGTCTCCACAGAACTTGCAATATTCCAAATCAATATCGTCCTTCCAGTACAACATGCAACCGTTTTTGCAAGCATCAATCTTCTGAACTGGTAAATCCAATTCTCTTATCAATTTCTTCGTATTGTAATAATCGGCGGGAAAAGTGTGATCACGGGGCATTACAGTATCAACCCACTGGCATAACTGATCATATGTATGCTCAAAAAAAACCCCTTCGGCCTTGATATTCACCAAAGAGGCAATTGACGCCAACTGAGAGGTGGTGCAGCCATTCCACAAAGGTTGATCCGCAGCATGAACTACATCCAAAAAACGGTCTGACAAGCCAGACACATAATCATGGGGGCCTGGATCGTAATATGAACTAGGACCCACATCAGATGGACAATACCGAGTACCATCATCAGTCGGTCCCTCCTGGTTGTACGAAAACCAGAATGACGGCCCGGCGGTATCGAATACCATCCTCTGCGCCCAATCCATCTGAGTCGCATCACCCCAATGCGAACTACCCTCCTCCTGAACGGGTGGCGTTTGCTGATGCTGCACAGGGGACGCTGTCAATGCTTCAAAGTATTCCTGCACCCTCTCCTCACCATGCGAAGTCCAATTGTAATACTCTGGCATGAACCCTTTCATACACAAATCAAAATTTACCTCGTCTGGTGTTTTGAACCGTTCGTTTTTGCACTTCCGGCAGGGATACTTAATCTTGTCCCCGTCCATATATGCACGCTGAGACTGGGCCCATTCTAAAAATGTTGTAACACCATCCTCAAACTCCGGCATCACACCCAGGACGTCTCGATCATACATCCATTTCCTCAACTGTCTTAACATGATTGGTCCTACGTATAATTCACAACAACAATTAAATGACGAGAGTAAATTAAATATATGCAAAATTAATAGAATTTTGCATACTTACCTGAGCAAAACACCTATCAATATCAATCCAAAATTCGCGCTCGGTAGTTGATATGTTCGATTTTCCGTATAAAGAATCAAGGGGGGAGTTACAAATACAAAATGAGTTGGAGAATAAGTATAAGAACAATGACAAAGAAGGGGGACATATATATAGAAATCATTGGAACGGTCATTGGATTACTATTTAGAATACAAAACAACCGTTGTTCCATCTGTAGGAACGGTCTCTGGAGAGGTAACAGGAACGGCAAAGTTACCGTCGTAATATAGTCATTAGCGCATATTAGGAATGGTATCAGGTACAACCAAAACGTACCGTTCCTACTTGGAGTATATTTAGGACCGGTATTTGTAACACAGCTTCACTTACTATATACCCGTAATTTAGAACGGTAATTGTATCACATTTTTTCCCATGGCGTAAAAGGGCCTCCTGTAGGACTACATGTTGGAACGGTCAGTCAACCGGTCCAAAATTGACACGGTCTTTGGAACACAGTCAGTAACGGTCCATTTTCCCGGTCCGCCTACCGTTCCAAATCTCACACATGTGTTCCAAATTGAGGTCCAAAATATATCAGGTCCCTTTTAGGAACGGTTATAGGTGTACAATTTGGCACTCTACGTTTGGCACTCTAATAGGAACGGTCCCACCGTTCCTATTAATTTGTATTTCTATTAGCACGACTCTGACGTCATCAACGGTTTACCGTTCCACAACAGTTCCTACCACTGTTCCTACGTGGAACGGTAACTGGAACGGTTGCACCTTACCGTTCCTATTCCCGCATTTTTTTGTAGTGTAAATTTACATAAATTAAAATAAAATAATTCTTCTAAGTATTTATAAATTTAAAATAATTAAAGAAAAGTATTAAATTTCGATTCAATACTTATATAATTAATTTAAATTTAGATATTATTTGTTGTAAATAAAGATAATATATTTACATATTTTTAACTAGATAATAATTTAAATTAGTATAATGTTTATAAATATTAATATTTATATTCATTAAGATATTTAAGTTTGAAAAATAAATTTACTATATTAATCTTCGTACTGTAATTTTAATTTAATATTTCTATTAAATTAATAAAACATAAAAAAAGATTATATACGTTTTTCTTATTTTTAAGTAAATATATTTTTTAAGTAGATTAAAATGCAAAAAAAAAAAAAAAAAAAAAAAAAAACCAACTCAGACAAGTCAAAGATGTCCAAGTTAGATATATACACATCATGAGGGTATTTTAGTAAAAAATCGCCCAAAATTGATGTCGACAGCAGTCAGAAAACACCCTAAATCACATGACCCCCGCGTGTAATGGACCTTTCGTTAATTACTAACGGAAGGGGTATATTTTATTTAACAAAATACGAGGGAATTTTTTTCCTATTTTCAAATCACATGAAGTATTTTAGCCTTTTCAACAAATATAAAGGGGTAAATTGAAGTTTAGCTTTTATTTTAAGATATAATTCTTAAGCCAACTGGGTTTCTCAGCAGTTCCCATGGGCCTCCTATTTGGGCCAATAGGCCTGTTGGTTGCTTTCTTCAAAAGGTCCAGACTCCTTGGCAAGGGGCCCAACTACCGGCCCATTGTGTATTTCAGCTTCTTCAGTTGGGGGCCCAATGAGATGTGCATCACACTCTAAAAAAGGACATAATATTGACGTGTCCGACAAATTTTTGATATGTTTGGAAATTTTTTTATAGTTTTAAAATTTTTTGAGCTATCTTTAAGAAAAAAAAAATGGACTGAATAAAAAAGACTAAGAATCAATTCCACTTCTCTCGGATTAAAAGTTATAGAATAAAATTACTAAAAGTTTTAGGGATGATCATTATAATCTAACTAATTTGGATGATTTGATATTTTTTATTGTGTGATTTTTTAAATAAACTGATTATGTATAGTTTTGAAATCATATATTTTAGTTAAGAATTTATATGTAAGACATGTGAACCCCCAGTGTTTGGTTTTGTTTTTGGGCAATCTCCAAGATGGCCCAAAAACAAAACATGTTTGTTTTAACCCCAAAACGCCCAAGATTTGGTGTTTTGAGGTTATTGGCCAACTCCCAAAAAAAAAACATATATATAATAATATATTAAATAATTCAATCCACTTACAAATAAATAAATATTAATATATACATATATATATTTTAAAAAATAAATAAAAAAACATGATTTGACAATGAGCAATATTTTTTGTCTCAAATATACAAAACAATACATACAACATCTTCTTTACACTATTTTAAATTATCTCCAAAAATAAATCCAAACATACACCCTTTTCTAACACACACTTATTTATTTTTATTTTTCACTCTCTATCTACACAAATCAAAACAAAACCAAACATAAGGGTTCATTTTATGTTTTAACTTGATTTTTTCATAATGCATATTTTAATTTTATGAAAATTTAAAAATACATATAACAAAAAAGTATATTATATATAGTCATATTAGTGTCGTATCGTATCTTAATTTTTTGACAGTTTTCATATCACCATATTCGTGTCCGTGTCCATAAATCATAGTCTCATATGAAATGCACGCTCCTATATTATCAATAAAAGAAACAGAGAGAGAGAGAGATTCTTGGCACACTTCTGTACTTCTGTTAAATGTTTGAGCCCCTTGCATATCCAGAATTTAATAGAAACACACTCTACCGATGAATATCGACAAAAATACAAGCAGCTCCTTGTGATATTGTAAATGTATAAATTATTTCTTCATAAAATATAAAATAATAATTTATTTTCCTGAATTTTTAAAATGAATAAATTTATTTCCCCGAGTTCTTTAAAAGGAACAATTTACCATGGAGGTAAATTGCTCAATTTTAAAGAACACGAGGTAAATTGCTATTTTTTTTATAAGAGATAATTTGCTCATTTGTTATATTACAGGGAGGTAAATTGCACTAAACCCAACGAATAACTCACCCCACTATCTCCAACTATAAAATTACCTTTGTAAATATTTAGTGTTAGCTATTTTTATTTTTCTTTCGCCCACTTCAAAATTTTCTCTTTCAAAATTATATGTTTTTATCTCAGTTATTTTTATATTATTATTTTGTTTTAATATTTATTTAATCTCTCATTTCAATATTATATTTATTTTGCTTTATTTATAAAAAAAACCAATTAAATATTTTTGCATACACATCGAGTGTGGCACATACTCTTAGTATATATAATTTGCAGGTTAATTGTATTTCATCCATTTATAAAAACACTAATAAAAGAACACTGAAACAAAGAAACAGGCAACGTGACCCCACAAACTATTTTGCAAAAAAAATCTCAATACCTTTTCGTCGAAGTGGTCGTGTTGTTTTTTTTTTTTTTTTTTTAAGTTACTAACTCTCCCCGACATGTTGTTTTTGTGTGCATATAATAAATAATACTTTAAATTTTAAAATATATTATAAATAAAAGTAAAATATATAAATTAACACATCACATTAAAAAAAAAGGAAAGAAAAAATTAATTTATAAATTAATATAAAATTTAGAAAGTTGAATAATGTAGTTATCATATTAATTGAATGTTATTTCTGACATAACAAAAAAGTGATGCGGCGGTGTCATAAAAGTCATTTGTAAGTAATAAAGTGGTTTCTTTTATATAATAGTATAGATAACAAAAAGACAAAGTTTTTTAAATAATAAAAGAGGTTTGAATCATCAGTATTAGGCCGGGGAAATCCCTTATTACGTAAAAGGGTTAATTACAATGATCTCCCTGTTACTATGGAAATATACAAATCCCCCCTCTTACTATGAAAATCAAAAATTGCCCCTCTGACTAACAGTTGTTAGTCAAATTTAACGGTATGTGCTTAAATGATCATTTTACCCTTATTTACAACACTAAAAATAATTCAAGAAATAGAAGTGGACAAAATATATTTAAGTATTTTATTTTTCAAAATATAAACTTTATTTTTTATAAAATAATATAATTTCAACAAAATTTGCTAGCTTTGAAGATTGTTAGGAATATAAATTAATGTCACAATCTACACATACACAATATGTGATTAAAAAAAATTTATAAAACAATATACTAAAAGTTACAAGTATACACATTTTTTAACTAGAAAAATAAAAAATTACCCCTAAGGGGTATTTGAATCATAAAAAATAGAGTTATTCAGGTGAGGGTATTATAGGAAGTTTAAATTATTTTTTTTTTTTTTTGACATTAGCAAAATCCATTAAGTTGACTAACGGAAGGGGCAATTTGTAAAGTGAATATATTTGAAACGAAAATTTATTTAATTTTCATAGTAAGAGGGGGGAAATTATATAATCTCATAATAGTAGGAGATGTCACTATAATTAACCCTACATAAAATTTTGACGTGTTGAATCTCAAATTCTGACAAACTTATGCCAAATCCATTCACATCCCTAATTAGAAGCAATTATAGACAGGAAAAAATACAAACAACTCCCTTGTGATATTGTAAATGTGCAAATTACTCCGTATGAAAAATAAAATAGCAATTTACATTCCTGTGTTTTTTGAAATAAATCAATTTATCTCTCCGTATTTTTCAAAATGGAGCAATTTTCCTCCCTGTAGGAAAATTGCTCTATTCTAAAGAACATAGGAAAGTAAATTGCTAATTTTTTTTATAGAGGATAATTTGCTCATTTGCAATATTACAAGGAGGTAAATTGCATTAAACCCATTATAAACATTCATTATCTCAAAGAAAATCGACTTTTAAAAAAAGAAACAATGAAATCTCTAATATTAATTCCTCAACATTCAAAATGATAAAGGTCGATGATGAGGGTCAATCGCCTACGTAAGCATTCACATAGGCTTAGGATGGGGATATTCGTATTCTATCACAAAGCTAAGAAGAGAAGTCCCACATCGGAAATGTGAAAGAAACATGAAACAAAAGACATGTTATAAAAAGAAGGTGGAATGATTCATTAAAACTTAAAAGGGTCGGTTGGCTAAATATGCCACTCTAGCCTAATTGTAATAAGGCTAGTGCTGTATGGCTATCAAGACATATGGCCGACATAATTTGTGGAATCTCACACAGGGTTGGCTCGCTTGGCCGACCCTCCATCTCTCAGTTTCAACTTTTATTCTTTCTACTTATTTATATATTTTTATTAGTTTGTAAGAATGTTTTAACTATTCATAAATGTTTGTGGGTTACTTTGAAATTGTATTGTTAAATTAATATATAGGTGGATTACAATGATTTTTTGAGTCTTGTCGGTTGAACTGATTGAAATATTGTTAGCAAATTGAATTATTTTTAAATATTTTTGAATTATAATGTGTAGGAAGAGATTTTTTTATGAGTTTTTTAAATATAATAATTTATGTATCTATCTATACTATATATTATTGGAGACGGTTAATTTAGTGTCCAAATTAATTGGTCTATCATTTTTTTAAAAAAAAATTAATTAATTAATTATTTTTAACTTATTCACTTATTCCATACTTACCTTTTGGTAGTTATTTCTTTCTCATGCATTCTTATCTTATATATATATATATATATATATATTATCTTATAAATATATATTAGGTAATTTTCACTCCACAAAAAATAGAATAATATTATTTATAAATATATTTTATTCAAAATATTTTTTAAAATTTATGCATTTTTAAAATTTATGCACATACATAGAATGTGCCACACTTACTAATATTAAGAAAGATTCATGCACAATACAGTAGATGAGGTAGTAAGCCTAATTGAAGCAAATGATACATTTGTAGAAACTACATCTTCAGTAAAAATAGTCAAAACATCAAAAGTTTGGTCTGAGTTGAAAGAGAAGTCGTCGATCGAACAAAAGTATCAACAACACGGTTAGCCTCCCTATAGCAATCATTTCAAAATCGAATCCCATAACCCCCGATGCACTTCGAAGTTCAATCAATTAGTGCAACATATATTAGCAAGAAGAGTTCCTTCTTCTTCTTACATTTTTTTTATACAAAAGAGCAATAATGCAATTTGTCTTGATTAATTTTTCTATAATTTAAAAAGAAAAAAACAAGGGCAAAACTCTCTCCAATAATAATATAGTACTAGTAATTTTAGCACACCCTATGTATGTGCAACTTTTATAAATAAAATATTTATTACTTAATAAAATATATACAAAATAATAAGTTAATATTAAATTTATAATAAAATTGTGGCAAAAAGGATGAATGAAAATATAAAAAAAAATTATAACCATAAAAAGATCGATAATGAGGGAGTAGGAAGTTAAATATATATATATATATATATAAAGACAAAATGGGAGAGACATCAAAGAGGTGCTCTCCTTTAATATATAGTATAGATAGATAGATAATGAGATTATGTATAAATAGATATTTTTTTTCAAAAATTTACAATTAAAAATTAAAATATAAACAAACAGGTCAAATCATATTTGACTAAATTGAGGAATTGGTACAATAGTTTAAGGGTTTACTGAGTTTACATGTGCGTCGATTTATGTAACGGGAAATCTTGTATTTAAATTTCATTTATGCAGGTTTCTTCTGGCCATCGACAGTTATAAACTGCAGGTGGGATTAGTGTCGAGTCCAATGGGGTTGAGGACACTTTGTAGAAAAATCGGAACAAAAAGTATCAACGAATTAATATTATTATATTTATTTAATTCAATATATAATAATTAATTAAATATGATAAAAAGAATTACTTATAAATATATAAAGCTTAAAAAATTATTAAAAAAAGATAGTTATTTGTGGAAGAATAATAGAATTAGGTGTTAATCATGATAGTTATTTTAGGGGTCTCCCCTTTAATCAATAATATAGGTATCTGATTATAAATAATAATAAAAAAAAAGGTTTTAATTGGAGTTGAATTAGGAATTTGAAATAAAACATTGAATGATTACTCATCAAATATTAATTGATAAGAGTAACTCAAGATCATAACTAGAGGAATTTAAACTCACTACAAATAATTTAAATAATTAAAGTGGATTTATTATTATGCGTTTGAAATCTTAGTAGCAAATTCCTTAATCCAAATTATCAGCTAAAAACTTATTAATTCAAATTCAACCTCAACCTCACCACTCAAACAAGAGATCATCGGTAACTAATTGTACAGTTAGATAGTTTAGTTTAAACAATCATAAAAAACGAATAATAATCAAGTATGGAATTTTTGAAAATTCTATATCAAGCATTAGAAACTATGAAAAATTTATGGTAAGAGTTTCAGATAAAATTTAACTCAATATTTTAATAGAAACTGCATAAAAATCTGAAAAAATTACAATTTTGGTCCCAAAATGTAGGGTGATTTGTAATATTAGTCCCATACTTTTTAAAATAGCCAGCATTAGTCCCATACTTTAGGAAAATGTTGTAAAGTTAGTCCCACCGTAGCAATATTAGTCCCACACTTTATAAAAGCGTTGCAAAATTAGTCTCACATTTTAGCAAAATATTGCAACATTAGTCCCAAAGTTTGTTCCAAATATTACAAAGTTAATCCCAAAAGTTGCAATTTTTTCACGGTGGGACTAACTTTGTAATGTTTTCCTAAAATTTGGAACTAATATTGATTATTCCAGAAAATATAGGACTAATATTGTAAATCATCGTATACTTTGGGATCAAAATTACAATTTTCTCTAAAAATCCCGAGCCTCTACTTTGCACAAACTTGTAAACCAGCTCGTGCTCCTAAGTATTTTTTTCCTAGCCAAAAAAGAAAAAAATCAATTTTTTTCATGAATCATTATAGTTTTTGAAATTTTCTACTTATAAACAATTTTTTAAAATTTTTAAACGTAAACTGCTAAACTAATGTATGGAATTTCTGAAAAAAAAAAAACAAAACTTTCTCGTGATATTAAATTTGGGATAATTTCACTTTAGGTATCCTAACTATACCACTAGTTCAGTTTTGGTATTCCATATTCTCGACTTATCAGACTTGACACCTAAAATTATTGTTTTTTTTTTATTTTTTTTATCACTATTGCTATTCGCCGTTAGTTTGATCTTTTTTTAACTAATTTAGAGGGAAAAAGAGGCAGGATTATCTCAATAGACGGTTCCCTACACAAGAGAGAATTGAGAGAGTGTATTTAAGCAAAATTTAACAAAAAATGAGAAAAGTGAGGAAAAATCAGTTTTCATCGTGTAGTGAACACTAACGCAACCTAAAATTAAATTATGGATGAAAATGATATAAAATTTCAATTTAAAGGGCTGTCAATGATATTTACCCAAAAAATTAAAAACTCCGTACGGTTAGGATAGCATTGAAATCCCTAAAGGCTAAGTCAGCCCTACCTCTCAAGCAACACATGCATATGACTCAATTGACGACAAAGACAAAATTATCAAAGAGAATTTTATCGTACAATGATAAAAGGTGATAAAGTCTTGAAAAGATTTTTCAATCCCATGTTATAAATATATTTTTGCAAATGGTCATATCCCTTCAATAATGAAAGGAGACTTCAAACACCATACCACGTGTCACGAAGCTTTCATGTACAGCAAGTGGAGCCCTACCACTTATACAAACTTGACCTACTAAACATAAAATTACTCAAAAATTAAATTATTTTCATTAACTCTAATTTTTCATTACCCAAAATTAATTAAAATTTTGTCAAAATTGAAACCTAGGTATAAGCAATGTCGTTATAAGTTCTTTTCTTGTGAGGTTGATTTTTAGGTTGGTTGTTGATGTCGTGAGGATTTGTTACTCTTAGAAAGATTTGAAGGTACCTTTGGCTATGGAAGAGGGAGGTTTTTATAGTAATCACAGAGAGCTACTTTAATTGTATTTCCCCCCTTCGTAACGGATCCCTTCTTAGATCTCCTCGGGATTTCTTCGGAATTTCTAGGGATTTGGTGCCCAAATTCGTGTGGCGGAGGCTTCCGTTTTGACATGCTACGAGCTTGCCTCGTATTTCTTGGTTCTTCGAGGGGTTTTTTACCCGCACTTGTCAGCTATGGGGGGAATTCCTCGAGTTTTTATCCTCCCCCCATACGAGGACCTACTCGTGGCTCTTCTACAATTTTATTCGAGGCTTGGGCCAGTCTAATTTTCTAAGGGCAGCTTCATTCAGTCGTATCTTCCTTCCTCCAAGGGGGGCCTTCTTTGGTGAGGCTTCTCGTATGAGGCTATCGAGTTGACATTCCTCGTATTCTTCTTGTTCGAAGGTCCCCTGATCGATACGAAGTTCGTCCCTTTTACCCACAACAGTTGTGTTACGATATAGAATTTAGGAAAAGGGTATCCAATTCGAGCAGGGAGATTGCTCTAGATTAAGAGGAGGAAGAAGCTAAATTTTTGCTAAATTGTTCTGTTCTCTTTTTCATTAACATTGTTGAATTTAAATACATTCAAATAAAGGATCTTGTGACGAATGCACCATCCACATTCTAGCCTAAGAAAACTTTGTCTTGTACAAAACTCATTTAGGGACTTCCTACGAGTTGGGCCTCGAAGCCCATTATCTCCAAACAACCCAGTTGGCCCATCAATAAATAACCCTTCATACATTTCTTTAGGCCCATTCTTAATTGTTAGCCTATCTTGACCTTGGGCTCGTATCATTGCCCGGCCCTCCAAATTGGTCTTGTCCTCAAGGTCCAGAGCTGGGGTTGCAGCAAAAAAGACATCCCTTTGGCCCAAAAGAAATACAACAACAGCCCAATGAACTAATCTAAGCCCAAAGTCTATCTCCAAAATTCCAAGCCTAAAAGGGACCTTGGTTGTGATATTTTGCAATAGGGCAAATTTGCCTAACCCAGTAGCTGCAATTGTGAGGTTTCATGCTTTTGCAATTTCTGGCGGCAACCAACAAGAAGATGCGGGTGGCGCACCGACGGGCAGGATGAAGCCGTGCCATGCGCTGGAGCATCATCGTCACCAGACTCACCACAATGCGTGAACAATAGACACAACGTGTGAACAACAGACACAACGCATCGGCTATTAGCAGAGGGACTGGTTTGGCGAAAGGGGATGAAAACAACCGAGGCGGGTAGATGCGGGGAGCAAAGTGTCGGAGTGCACACGGCGGCGCCATGGAAGCACGGGATCTAGGCGGGAACGACGGTCGTCAGCACGCTCGGTGGCGGTTGAGCGTCGAGATTGGAGGGGGGTGGGCCGGACTAGGAAGAACGGTGGGAAAGGAGGCGGCTCTAGTGGTGGCGGCGGAGTTGGAGCCGGACTGATGGGGCAGGAAAAGGCGACGATCTGAAGAAAAGGGCGGCATTTAAGTGCACCGTCAGTCCTCCACACGGCCGAATAGAAATCACGCGGCGGAGGCGGGGGCTGTGTAGGGCATTGAGGGTCGATATGGAGAAATGGCGGATTGAAACCGCGTGTGAACAGAAGGGCAACGAGGCCTTGGCGGAACCAAGGGTCAAGGCGGCCTCCTGTGTCTTCGCGGCCGCCTTCAGGTGAGAATGCTGTTTTGATTTGTTTGTTGGTAGGCCTGCAAATGGGTCCAATTTACCCAGGCACAGAGACCCAGTAAAACGGGTCGGGTAATATACCTAATATTATTAACTTTACCCATACCTAACTCACACCCATTACCAATTCTCTCGAAAACCCTCCAAACTCTACAAGAAATCTCTCAACTCAGGCGAGGACTCTCTTCATTCCTTCGTCGACCGTCGCACTCCGCTGTCCAAACCGGCAACCGCCGCCGCCACTCAAGCGTCCTCCAAATTTTGCTACTCTCCAAACTTGTGCCGGCTTCACCATTACAACCGCCGCAAAAAACCACACCTGAAGCGTCGCCGCTTGGATCTATCCGCCCTCGAAGCGTCGCCGCCCTTTGAAGCGCCGCCGCTTAGATCTGTTCGCCCTCGAAGCGCCGCCCATATCCGCCCACCCTCGAAGCGCCGCTGCCCAGATCTGCCCAACCTCGAAGCACCGCCGCCCAGATCCTCCCACCCTCGAAGCGCCGCCGCTAGATCCGCCCGCCCTCGAAGCGCCGTCGCCAGATCCGCCGCCCTCAAAGCACCGCCGCCCAGATTCGTAGAACCCAATTAACCACATTTATTATTGGATGGAAAGAACAAATTTTTTATTTATACGAATATAAATCATAAACATATTGAGAGGAAAGGTTGGGAGAAGGGTACCTTTCTTTGAAGTTTTACTGTGCTTATTTTTCTGTTTAGTACTGTTCTTCCATTTACAAGCTTCACCTACCTTATCATTTCTGTCATCTCTCTGTTTAGTATTGTTCTTCCATATTGCTTTCTTGTTTCTTTTTTGTGTTCTCAATTATGTTAAGAATGTTTTAAGATTAGTTTGATTTCTCTGAATAAAAATTTGGTTTTATTTTTCAATGTAATGTTATCTGTTATTGTTGCCTAAAAAAAATGTTATCAGTTGTTTGTACTTTTTTTCTTGTATTAGTTATTTTATATAATTTTTTTTAATTTGAGTAGTATTTCATATGATTTTTTTGGGCCTAGAATATTTTTAAAAAGAGGAAAAAAATTTTTTTTTAACAAAAAAGATCGGGTCAGGTCCGAACCCGACCCGAAAATCTGGGTCTAATAGAATGCTTTTGGGTCTTGGACCCATTGGATCTGGGTCTCTATACTAATTATTATATTGGGCCTCTTTAGGGTATGGGCCTGGGTAGGGTAAGACCCTACCCATTGACAGGCCTATTTGTTGGTGACTGTGGAGAAAGGGTGAAACAATGAGGAGTGTTGTGGGCTTAGGATGATAGAAATTGATTTGATGGTGTTGTTGGGGAGATGGACCGATGGAGCTGAGAAATATGGGTTGGAGTTGTGGTGGTGGTGGTGGTGGCCGGTGGCTTTGGTGGGGTGTCCCTAGGAGAGGGGCGACAATGTGGGAGAGGTTGAAAAAGTTAGGGAAACGTGGAGTAGTGGCTGGGATTTCTGGGTGTGGGGGAAGGTTCGACCAAGACTGGCGTAGTCGGCGGGTTGGAGAGGTGTGATGGTGAAGAAGACTGTGCGGTCGGAAGGGAAGGGAAAGATATGCAGATTTGCTGGGGTGGTGTAGAGCTGGACTGAGATGGTGGGGAGTGAGGTTTTGGTTGAGGGGCAAAAGTAACCTGGGTTGGAGAAGATGATTAGGAAGCTGAATATGAGGTTGCAAGGTTTGTTGTGGAGGTGGTGGAAACATTGTCGAGATTTGCAGGTGCAGTTTGGCGATGACAACCGTTGTAGAAGCATAGCAAGAATCCATGGTGGGATCGAAACATTCCATTGCCGCAACGAAGGAGGCGATAGCGGTTTGGAGGCACTGAAAGTCCGATTCCGAAATTTCAAAAGTCTTGAAACTTTCAAAAGTCGGCATTGCTGAGGGTGAGATCTAAATGAAAGCACCAATGTTGCCATATAGAAGTTAGGAAAAGGATATCCCAATTCATATGGGATAAATGCAAAATCTCCATGTGACAAAATAATTAGCAAATTATCCATATGATCTTAAAATGAAGCAAATTACCACCGTGTGTTTTTCCTTGATAAGGGGGTAATTTGCTATTTTTTTTTACAGAGTTTTTTTCTTATTTCTTACATCACACGGGTAAATTGCATTTATTCTCAATTCGAATAGACAGATTCTCCAGAATATAGAGGAGGAAGAAGCTAAAATTTTCTGCAAAATTAATTGTGTCCTCTTTTCATTAACATTGATGAATTAAATACATGCAAATAAAGGATCTTGTGACAAATGTCACCATCCACATTCTAATTTGACAAACTTTGTCTTAACAAAATTAATTTTGAGATTTCCTATGAGTTGGGCCTCGAAGCCCATTATCTCCAAACAACCCAGTTGACTCATCAATAAATAACCCTTCGTCCATTTCTTTTGGCCCATTTTAATTGTCAGCCCATCTTGACTTTAGTCCCATATCAGGCTGCCAACTTCACACCTTACAAAGCTTTTACAGAAACGTTGAAATCAAAGAGGGTGTATTCATAATTTCGAAAAAAAAAAAACAAAAAGTGTTTGTAAAAATTTTAGTTAAATTTTAGAGATTGCGGTGTAATTTAACCTAAATTATAAGATAAATAATTATAAGAAAATTAATTTTCATTCACAATGTATAATTATTCGACAAATATAAGTTATAATTAAATTAACATTAACCTCATTACTAAGAGGTATTTGCAAATGATTATTTTAAACACTTAACGATTTATTCTTGAAATAAACCCAAAAAATATTTTTGTTTTACGGCTTTTAGTTTGAATTTTTTAAATTAAATTGATGTAAACCAAAAATTATAGACAACTCCCTACCAATTTTTATAGGTTATTATTTTCAAACACTCCGACTCTAACTTTCTTTTGCGCTTTTACCTATATTCAAACACTATCAACTTTTAAACTTTTTCTAAACATATTACCACAACAAATACAAAATTTATATTAAGCACCCCATTTTAGTAGAATAATGAGTTGAAAATATGTAATGAGACTGAAAAAAACTTCCAGAATCACAACCGAGTTCATGAAATTTTAATCCAAAAAAATATTAATGAAAAACCACTGAAAACAGAAGAAATTTCATTTGCACTCCCATAAGCAAGTTGACGACAAATTTTTATTCAAATCAAATTTGTTCGAACTAATTATAAAATAAGTGTAATACACTTACTATATGAATGTCTACTTCCTCGGAATCGTATATATATCAATCGATTCAAATATATCAATTCAAATTTGTTCGAACTAATTATAAAACAAGTGTGATACACTTACTATATAAATGTCTACTTCCTCGGAATCGTATATATATCAATCGATTCAAATATATCAATTACATTCGTTATATAATTAATTCAGATTCGATCAAATCCCATTTGAATTAGAATTTACCGCAAATTAATCTGCTTAATGATAGAACTTCTTAGCAATGAGAAGCAAGAAGCTGATTATGCGATCAAACTGTATGGCAATTTTGAAAATTAGAGATTAATTAAAGTAACAAAATCATAACATAATTGATATGATCGAAAATTCTAACTCAAATCGAACTTGTCAAAATCGAAGCCAATTATATGACAAGTGAATATACTCAACGTACGATTTAAAAAAAATAATCAATAACATACTATATGTATCACACTTATTTCATTATTGATTGGATTCGACCTACCCTGATTCGCATTAAAAAATTAAAAGAAAAATTCTAGATCTTGACCAAACAATTTATCAGTTGAGAAATCTCCAAATATAACACTGTTTTCATATAGTAATACAACTATTATTTCATATTATTTTTCAAATAATTTCTCAAAGTTTAGAAGGAAGAACGGTTGCATCTTTCAATCCTAACAACCCACAAACCTCCGGGTACAAAGCCTTCCTAATCCCCGCGTACGCTTCTCCGCTCCACTTCTTCTTCCCCAACTCCTCCGCCATGCGCATCGCAGCATCCACCACCTCCTCCGCGCTACCGTGCGCCGAGTCAACGATCCCCATCTCCACCGCCGTCGCCGCCCCCACCTTCGCCGCCAGCAGCACCAGCTCCCGCCGGGCCCCGGCGGAGCCCACCTTTGCCCGAATCAAAGCCGTGAAGTAATCAGGCAAAGTCATACCTATATCCAGCTCGCTCATGTACATCACCCCTCTCGACGACGTCATCATGACGTAATCGTGGCTCATGGCCAGGATCAGCCCCGCGGCGGCCGCGTGTCCGGTGACGGCGGCGATGGTCGGCATGGGGAGGGAGAGGAGATCCGCGACGACTCCCTTGAACAGATCCACCATCCGGAGAAGCTCCGCCATGGCGGCATCGACTGAGCCGGACTTCACGCCGACTGCCTGCGCGTGTCTCAGGTCGAAGCCGTTGGAGAAGAATCTGCCTTGGGCTAGCGTGACGAGCGCCGATCCGTTCACGGCTTGAGATTTGACTTCGGCTAAAGCCGAACGGATGGATGAAATGAGCTGCGGGCTTAAGCGATGCTCCTGATCTTTCTTGGTGTC
Source organism: Sesamum alatum (assembly GCA_034509735.1). Classification (NCBI taxonomy): domain Eukaryota; kingdom Viridiplantae; phylum Streptophyta; class Magnoliopsida; order Lamiales; family Pedaliaceae; genus Sesamum; species Sesamum alatum. Next base: position 14,104,203 of record JACGWO010000008.1, read on the forward strand.
GCCTATTAACGTTAGGATGAAGAGATTGCCGCGCTTCTCTAACGTGCACATGGTGGGTAGACGGGTGATCGATAAGGGTTTGCGTGTAAGAGGAAGAAGAAGATAGAAGTTGGATAGTTATTTAGAATTATTATTGTTGAAAGTTAGAATTTCAAGAAAGGTGCTAATAGCAGACTGGTGTACAATATCTTTATCCCACCAACTCTTTGTGATATTTTTGGAAAAATTGCAGTTTTTGGTTCTATTGAATATTACATTAACATTTGGTCCAATTTAAAGAAGTCGATCGCTTTCGTCACAAAATTTAAAAAAAGTTAATATTTTTGATTCCGGCACTTAGAGTCGTTAAAAATAAAAGAAAATCAAAACATCTGAGTTGCACATGCTTTATTATTTAATATTTTTTTGAATTAAAAATAAAATAAGAAAGCATGTGAAGAGCACTTATTGAAGGCATAAATCACAGCTTGAGTGGGTAAAGGGTCACAACCCTCAAATTTCTCTCGAAACTCTAATCCAAAATCCTCTCAAATCGCTGCCAAGATTGACTTCAAAATTTACTGAAATTTGCTGGGTTTTAAGGCGAAGGATCACATTCAAAATATCCTCATTAGCAACAGACTCCAACTGGCCTGAAGAATCGTGGGGTCTCCAACCGCCCTCCCCTGAATCGAGAGGGGATCTTCCAACCGCTAGGGGCTCTCTATCAAATCTGAAAGGGATTCAATATTATTTAACAACTTTGAGGTCATGCTCCCCGAATCCGTGATCTTCTCCAACCAACTGAAGGTTGCCTATAAATAGAAACCCGCCCAGCGGAAGAGTTTTTTACCCTCCTATGATAACTTGGGTAAAATTATTTAAGAATTATAAAAAAAATAATAATAATTTTAAAAATAGAGCAATTTGAAAAACTTTTCAAAATTAAGCAGAGGCGGGATTTGAAATCCCGTCTCCATCGAAATTTTCAAAAGAAAAAAAGTTTGTCAGTTGCCTACAGCACACCCCCACCCCACCCCTCAAACCCATTTCCTTTTTCCTTTACCCCCCCCAACGCCTCCCCCCAAAACAAATAAAGCCTCAATGTGCTTACAACACCACCCCCCCCCCCCCAAAAAAAAACCCATTTTGTATTTTAAAACTTAATTATTATTAGTATATAGTTTTAATTAAAAATATTAATTTTAATTTAATAATAAATTTAATATTTTTACTAATATTGTGCATAAAATATATATAAAAATAATATTGCATGTTTCTTAGTGTTGTGTACAAAAAAATCGACAATAATTGTATGACTTTACTTGAAATAACGACACGATTAAACTATTCAAAAAAATTATTATTCTTAGAATGTATTTTTAATTAAAAAAATAAATTTAATATTTTTATTGATATTGTGTACAATTAACAACAATAATATTACGTGTTTAAACCGTAATATTGTGTACAATTAACAACAATAATATTACGTGTTTAAACCGTAATATTGTGTACAACTGATATTGTGTACAATTAACAACAATTAATATTTTTACTAATTATTGATATTGTGCTGTTCCCTTTTTTTTTTGTTTTTTTTTCCGATTTCGCCTTTAAATTAAATGGGTAGAAATACCCCATTTCGTTAATTTTTTTTATGCATTTTTTATTTAAATTTCCCTTTATATAGGGATAATTGCACTCCTTCTCCTGAAGTTTGGTGTAATTACACGTAAATTCCTTCTCAAACCCATTTTATAAGTCAATCGAGGTAAATATCGATTTTTATTTAATTTTTTTGTTAATATAAATAAATTCGGTGAATTTTGACTAACATGGGGACTTATTTGTTAGACGGAAACAAACTCAAGAGTACTAGATGTAATTTTCAAACCACAAGGGTCTACGTGTAATTACACCAAATTTCAGGGGGAGGGGAATGTAATTATCCCTATTAATAAACACACAATGTTTATTGTTGTTAATTGTACAAAATATTAATAAAAATATTAAATTTATTATCAAATTAAATATACATTCTAAGAATAATTATGTTTTCGAAAAGTTTAATTGGTGTCATTATTTCAAGTAAAGTCATGCAATTATTGTCGATTTTTTGTACACAACATTAAGAAACACGCAATATTGTTTTTATATATATTTTTTTATGCACAATATTAGTAAAAATATTAAATTTATTATGAAATTAATATTCTTAATTAAAAATATATACTAATTATAATTAATTTTAAATACAAAATGAGGTTTTTTTTTTGTAGGGGTGGGGGGCGTTGGGGGTTGTAAAGGAAAAGGAAATAGGTTTGAGGGGTGGGGGGTGTTGTAGGCAATAAATGTGAAGACGGCATTGTGATCCCATCTTCAATTGACTGTTTTTTTTTTTTGAAAATTTCGATGAAGACGGGATTTCACTTGAAAAGTTTTTTAAATCCCGTCTTCGCTTAATTTTGAAAAGTTTTTCAAATTATTCTATTTTTAAAATCATTATTTTTTATTACAATGTTTAAATAATTTTACCGATAACTTGGTTTGATGCTACAACTTCAGTCTATATTCTATAACTTTCACTTCATGCTACCACCTAGCTTGAAGGGACACTTGTAATTCGTACTTAGAGCATATTTCAATATCAATCTGTCATTTATACACGCAAAATAAGGAATAATACTCTCATTTGCACTTATTTACATCCTTTTATTTCCTTGCATTTTACTTCATTATTTTGCACCCTAACTGAATCGAGCACCACAATTTTGCTCACATTATTGGCGCCGTCTGTGGGAACACAGAGCTGAGACATGAGAACGATGCAAGCTACCTACACCGTTGTTAACGCCTTCTTCGGAAGGATGGTCCCCCTCCCACTGGAGGACCTCTATCGGATGATTACTACCTTTTTTAGGGCCCGACTTCAACGGCTCACCCATTATCATTACCTAATGATAATGTCCCTACTAATCCAAGTTTTAATATACAATGAACCTTGCGACAGGATGTCCTCATTGGGAGAAGGCCGGAGCACCCGCTCCCTAAGAATAAGTCCCGCCTCCTAGTAGGAGGCCCCTTCAGAATAAGTCCTACCCTAGACAGGAGACTTCTCAGAATAAGTCCTGCCCCATGACAGGAGCCCCCTCAGAATAAGTCCGGCCCACCAGGCAGACACTTTCTCAAAATAAACCCCTGCCCCTTGGTAGGGCACCCCTCTTCGAAGAAAGCTCTATCTTCCACACAAGTACATAAGCTCTCCTCCGTGGAGATATCCAAGTCCTCCTGGGAACTTCTCCGGGGGACGTTTAAGCATTGTTCTGTTCAGGAACCTAAGAACCTCCTCCGCGGAGGCACCTAAGCTCTGCTTTGAGCCGACACCTTATCCTTCCTTCGGTGAGACCCCTAAGTCCTGCTATGAGTAGGAACTCTGAAATAAGCCCTCTTCCGTGGAGATACATAAACCTTTCTCCGAGCATGCACCTTTCTAAAAAGCCTCCCTCTATAGGCACAAAGTAAGAACTTTTTTTCTCTAATCATACTTATGCTACTAACATTTCCTTGCATGAAGGCAAAAAATTAAAATGGCTCCCTCTTGGGCTAGTCTCTTGCCTCCGCTAAACGAAAATGCCTACTCTAATAAGTGTCGAGTCCTCTATCTATTAGGGGCGGGGGGGAGGGGGGAACTGAATGATGTACATAAAAATGGGTTGGCCTAAAATGGCCCAAACAGCCTAAAAGAAAGAAAGAGATCGCACGTGCCCAAAGGAATGAAATGCCTCAAAGTGCCCGCCAAGGGGCCCAATTCGTGCCCCTAGAAAGCCCAGTCCAGATAAATCCCCCAGGAGTCCAGCAAGAGGTGCCATCAAAAAAATAAATTGATCAAAAGAAGCCTAACCGACGCGATCTAAGGAGGCCCAGATCCAAGAGAGCCTCACCAGCCGCTTTCTCGGGGACACGTAGAGTCTCCTCAAAAAACTTCCTATGAATCCGGGGGGGGGGGGGGTTTTCTCAACTGCTTCCCTGAAAATCCGAAAATGCATCCAAGATACCCTTATCAGCAGCAGACTCCAGTTGCACCTAGAGAATCATAGGTTTCCAACCGCCCTCCCCCGAATCTAATGGGATGTAGCAACATCTAACAATTTTGTGGTCATGCTCTCCCAAATCCGTGATCTTCTCCAACCAACTGAAGGTTGTCCATAAAGAAAGACCTCCCCCATGGAAAGAAGACAAGTTTTTTACCCTCCTATGACAACTTGTATCTTAGTACTACAACTTGAATCTATATTCTACAAGTTTCACCTTCATGCTACCACTTTAACTTGAAAGAATACTTGTAATTCATACTTAGAGTTTGATTTCAATATCAATATCTCATTTGTACACACACACAACGAGAAATAACACACTACATTCACGCATTTACACTCTTTTATTTTCTTGCATTTTACTTCATTATTTTGCACCCTAACTGGATCGAGCACAACATTTGTTGCTCGCATCAAGTACCTACACGGGTTGCATGAATTTCTAAATTAATGAGTCTATATTTTCCTAATACACAATTCAGAAATTTCAATTTTTGCCCATCTATTTTTATTTTCTACAGACAAGTCAAACAAACACTGCACCAATGAGGCACGTTTTTCCTAAGGCTCTAATGTTAGCCAACCACAAGGGGCAGGAGGTAGAGTGCTTACGAAGGAGTATTAGAAGTTTGTCACAATGACAAACTTAAGTGCTGCAGTTGGTTCAAGAAACAAGAAGAAGGTTGTGCAAAAACCAAGTAATTATGGTTTTGGTAAGGAATTGAACTTTGAACATTTTGGATACGTGACTTGTTGTTGGTGTGTTGCAAAAGAATCCTTGTGGATTATTTTGTTTTGCCAACATGGTATTTTTTGTAGTGTTAAGTGAACCAATTTTTTGTTGGTCTGTTTAGACAAGGTATGGGTTTTTTGAATAGCAAACTTTGTGGTTGTTTCAATGAAGTGTAAAGTGCTGGAAATGAAAGCAGGTGTTTTTTGAATGGCAAACTTTGTAGTTGTGTTGTTGTTTGTTAATGAAAGCAGGCATTTTTTTTATTGTTTTATTTAATTTGTGTATTTATGGTATATTTTTTTTGGTCCAAAGAGATTGAAAATGATGTTAAACAGGAAAAATAAGAAGAAATAGGGTAGCAACTTTGAAAAGGGCACCACAATTTTCCTCCAATTTCCAAGTGTGATGCTGATAAATTTCTTATATAGCATTATCCTTTATTAGCACAAGATATGAATATATGGTGTGATGATTGATATAATACGTGCGGTTAATGAGATAATTAAAAGGACTAGATAAATTATCGAAAAATATTTGAATATATATAATAAAACTTTTTGAGTAAAAATGAAAACGTGTAAAGATGTGGGAGAACAAACAAAGTCTTACTATATGGATATAAACACTAAACAACAAAAGAAATATATATATACACACTACACAACAAAATAACCCATCCTTATCAACATGTTCTATACAATATAATATTCATATATATACTTATATATACACACCTACTAGCCTACGCACATATATATAGACATTTACACATATTAAATAGATACAACTATATATAAGGAGAAGAGTGTAGAATACAACAAAAGAAAAAGGAGAGAGAGAGAGAGAGAGAGAGAGAGAGAGAGAGAGAGAGAGAGGAGAGAGAGACGGAGAGAGAGAGAGAGAGAGAAGAAGAAGAAGAGAAGAAGAAGAAGAAGAAGAAGAAGAACTTGTATATTCCTCCATTTCATAGAAGCTTAGAAAAATCTCACGGCTGGTTTGGTAATCCCTTGTCCCTATTTCTTGTCTAAATTTGTGTAGAAGCTGGTGCGTGAGTTCAATTTAAAGAAATAAACCGATTAAGATGGAAAGAAGGCACCAAGATAGGCTATGCTTCGATCAGCCTCTGTAAATTGTGATTATCTAGAGTTACACCGGTCCAAATTTAGTTATTCTTGCATCTGTGAAAACCTTAAAATGTCTACTAAAACTTTTTAGTTTCGACCCGAAGCTAAATTCTTTGTTTTAATCAATAAAAATAGAAAAATATTCTGTCGTCCTGTTTCTACAGAAAATCAAAAAAACATGTAGATTTTGGTTGTGTCCACTCTCGAGGAATAGGTCCTATTGTGCTTTCAAAAGTCAGGTCGGGCCAGTATGCGGTGTTTTCCTCACAAGTCAATTAGAAGTCTTAAGTTTTGCGAACGTTAGTTATATATTAAAGAGAGAATGGTTTGTGAACAAATTATAATAGTTCTATCCTGCTATATGTGATAGAGATATATATAAGTGTTGTAGATGAACTGATATTTCTATTAGTTATGTTAATAGAGCATATGGTATAACTGACTGTGGATTGGTTTTGTTGTCTATATAAATAACGTTGTTTATGTGTAGCCGTTAGGCATAATAAAATAGTAATTTCGTTTGGGGTGTGACGGTGGTATCAGAGCATATTTTACTAGAGGGTTTGACACCAAGCACACATGTTTTTGCCTCCAAAAAGTTAACTAACAATGCATGTGCAACTTACATGCTCTAGTTTCCATCTGTTTTAACAGACTTTAGTGTTGAGGATAAAAAATGTCAACTTTTTTCAACATTGGGACTAAAGTTTACGACCTTTTAAAGCAGGGGACCAAAATATGCAATACCTTTCGAAATTCCCAAACTAATCAAAGTAGCTAAGCTCAATTAGTAAGCAAATCTCATATAAATGATTATGAGTGGTTTTATGCATCAACAAAAATATAAGCATTTTTTCAATCAATGTTAATTATCAATTTATTGATACGGTCTTTAATTGCTCTCACTATTTCTTTAAAACTCCATAGACCCTCATATGGATTTTGGGAAAACTTTTTCCTACTGAGCTTGAGCTCCTGTAAAAACTTAAGCTCCAACCTCCTCACTGGGTGTAAGATATTCAACAAAGTCATATGTAACACATTAAATCTATACGTGCGCGGCGTTAGCAACCGTCCAATCACCAAGAAACCGTCTATCACCCCATTCCCCCCCTCTTCAGAGAACGTAATTCCCCCTTCCTCCTCCTCCGTCAACACTAAAGCCCTACCTAAACGTTCCACTGTCGGATCCATTAGCCCAAGAAAATGAGATGCTAATTGGACCAGCGCCGATCCCACGGAGATTGACCTATCCTGCCCGCCTTGCACCTGCAGCACTTGCACAAACCTTGCACCGATAAGAGAAAAATCACAAATAAATAGCAGGCCAAAAAAAAAAAAGATAGCACTTAAACTACAACAACACCAAGCAGTCCCCTGAAGAAAGGAGACACATCACAATGGGAACCCCGAACAACAAACACTGTGTGGCGACCTAAGCAAAACCCATGATAAGCTTATATGTTGTAGTTGGCCTATGATCCGAATAGGCCCTAACAGCCTAGAAGGCCCAAGACGTAAACACCCGATATTTCATGATAGAACAAAACACATAGACGTCCGGTATCACTTCAGTAGAGACATCGTGGGTAAGATCTTATAACTCTTGCGAAGATAGAATCTGAATCAAACCCTTCTGATATGGGGACTAAGTATCTGCCTGTTGAAAAATTCAATAACTGTCTGAAGATCTTGAGACTTGCATGACTTAATCTACTGACCATATTTGTTTGCAAAGTGTTGTGTTATTTTAGGCAGGTACCTCCAAAGGATTCTAAGGCAATGATGAACGCCAGATCCGACTTTGGGCCAAGTACCCTCATTTGGATCCTGGTCCAAGGTGGAGAATGTTGTAGTTGGCCCATGACCCAAATAGGCCCTAACAGCCTGGAAGGCCCAAGATGAAATTCAGTAGGCCCAACCCACAAGCCCTCGCCTGACCTAGTTTGTGGTTCCTTATATATACCACTAAAACCTAACCCTAATTCTATTTTTGCCCACTGATACTCTGTGCCTCTTTTGTGATTCTTCTTCTTCCCTGATCTGATTCTTCTTTCCTTACACTCTGACTCCTTCCATCCCTGCTCTGAATATCTGAACCTATAAAATGGCATCCTCTTCTAGCCCTCTATACGACAGAGACTTTGCTTCCCCCTCTTCCTTTAAGAACTCAAATATTCTACTTTGTGTGAAACCTTGGTGGTGTTGTTGGTTGTGGTTGTGGCTGTGTGGTTTGGTTGGCCGCCGTGATTTGTTCACACCGATTTAAGTCTTGGTGCAACCTTTGTGGTTGTGACAACTCGCCCGGATCTTGGCTCCCTGAGCCTGTTCTTGATAAATCTATTTATCTATTATTCTTACTAGTTTTATAGTACTTGTCAGTTACTATTTAAGTTTTTCGTTCTCTCCATATTGGTTTGTAATTAAGGGTTTCAATACCCACTCCCCGTTTGTAATTTGTTTAACACGTGTAATTGTTGTGATCCATTGGTGGTGTGTCCACCCAACATTATACAGCCATCTCTGTTGGGTTGAGATCCACCAGTGGAGATCGAACACTAATTACTATTACAGACCAAGGATCACTTAGCTCCACAACTTACAGTATTAAAAATTACAATCGAAAGCATGAAAAATTAAACCCTAATAATATCTAAGGCTCAGGGAGCCAAGATCCGGGAACTCACGGCCACTCTTAAGGCTGGCTCCCACCACCGGTTGCTCAACCACCACAAAGGACCTTGTCCACTCAGGACTCACAAAGACACAGATTTGGGATTGGAAGCACAAAGAAGAAAAGAGGAAAATGTATCACTATCAACTTGTGTAGTATACAAAGGGATGAAGCCCTTTTATACGACACAAAGGTGATTGTTCAGAGGAGGCGCAAGGCGGTGACAGATGGTTTCGAGGCCATCGGAGAAGGGGAAGAAGGGTGAGAACCCAAGGAGCCATTTCAGAGGTCGAGGGAGAGAGAGAGAGAGAGAGAGAGAGAGAGAGAGAGAGAGACAACTGACCAAATCAAACTAGGGAAAGCATATAAGGTGAGGCAGATGGGCCGGATCAAGAAGCAAGCCAGACAAACACAAGAGATGGGCTAAGAGCAGACTGGGCCAGTGGTGTGGTGGTGGGCCTTCCATGGCGGTGGGAGAGAGTAGGCCGTGAGGTCTGGGCCTACCAAATGGGTCATGGGCCAACTTTAACATACTCTACCTTGGACCAAGACCCGTGAGGGTAACTGATACCAAAGCCCGGATCTTAGATTGTCATTATTACCTTTTATTCTTTGGTACCTGCAAGAGAAGAAACCGTTAGTTTATCGAAGATTTAAAATATCCAGACAATTAGTAAACTTTTCAACAGTCAAACACTTAGTACCTATGTCTGAAGGATTAGACTCAGAATCAATTTTATCAAGGAGAATGAGTTCCTTTCCGACTATGTCTCCAATATAAATGATACCTAACATCTATATGCTTTGTCCTGTCGTGAAACACCAGATTTTTTACACAGCTGAATAGCAGACTGACAATCAAAGAAGACATTGACTTTTTGACTTAGAAAACCAATTTCTTTAACAAGACCCTCTAACCACAAACCTTCTTTAAATGCTTCTGTAGCAGCAATGTACTCAGGTTTTGTGGTAGACAATGCAACAATCTGTTGGAGTTGAGACTTCCAACTAATGCAAGACCCACACAAAGTAAATATGTATGAGGTAGTGGATTTCCTACTGTCTTTATCGTTGGCATAGTTAGAATCAACATATCCCACTAGTTTGACGCCATCAGAACACTTAGTGAATTTAATGCCGTTTTTGATAGACCCTTTAAGGTATCATAACAACCACTTTAGAGCTTCCCAGTGAGAGGGACCAACATTAGACATATAACGACTAAGACAACTTATGACATACGCGATGTCAGGTCTGGAACATACCATTAGAAACATAACAGAGCCTATAGCATTTGAGTATGGAACTTTTTCCATTTTCTCTTTATCCTTATCAGTTTAAGGACATTGGTCTTTACTTAACTGAAAGTGAGATGAAAGAAGAACAGAGGTAGCTTTTGAATCTAGCATGGAAAACTTTTCAAGTATGGAAAGAATGTATGCACTTTGATTCAAAACAATGGTGGAATTCTTCCTATCTCTTTCTATTGTCATGCCCAAAATTTTCTTGGCATCACCAAGATCTTTCATATCGAAATTTTTACTAAGGCAATTTTGGAGATTCTTAACATGCAGCATACTAGGGCTAGCTATGAGCATATCATCCACATATAGAACAAGAAACACAGGTATTTTACCATCATATTTAAAATACAGACAGTGATCATAATTGCTTCTTGTTAACTTTAATGAATGCATGAATGTGTCAAATTTCTTGTTCCACTGTCGTGGAGACTGTTTCAACCCATACAGAGATTTCTTTAACATACATACATAATCAGGTTTGGATTTTTCAATGAAACCAACAGGTTGATGCATGTAGATGTTCTCCTCTAAGTCTCCATGCAGAAATGCAGTTTTCACATCCATTTATTTTAACTCCCAATCGGAATGAGCAGATAAAGCAAGTAAGATGCGAACAGTAGTATACTTGACAACAGGAGAAAACACTTCAGTATAATCGATGCCTTCTTTTTGAGTGAACCCTTTTGCAACAAGTCTTCTTTAAATCTTTTTGAGTTTTCTTCCTGTTTGATATTAAAAATCCATTTGCACCCGATAATAGACCCACTACTAGGTTTTGGAACTAAAACCCATGTCTTATTATCTTTCAAGGATTTCATTTCATCTTTCATTGCACTTAACCAATTTTCTGAATCTTCAGATTTTAAAGCTTCTTCAGGAGTGGTAGGTTCTCTGGACTCAGTGTTTAGTGCAACATGAAAATCACTATATTTAGAGGGGAGCCTAGGTACGCGTCTATTTCTGTCCCTAGCCAACTGGTAGTCATTCAAATTTTCATCAGGGTTAAAATTTTCCGTATGTTCCTCTAGGCTACCCTCTACCTGTTGGTTATCCCCTAGAATTTTCTCTACCTGAATGAAATTCGATTTTGAACGAGGTTTTGGTTCATCTAAAGTTTTAGAGAGACATGGCATGTCAAGTTCATTAAACACTACATTCCTACTAATCAGAACCCTGAGCCTAGGTTGGCTTCTAAGTCACAATCGATAAACCTTAACCCGTCAGGATATCCAATGAAAACACATTTATGAGATCTGGGTTCAAGTTTATCAATGCTTTGATGAACAAATGCAGCACACCCAAAAACTCGTAAAGCAGATAAGTCAACAGGCATTCCAGTCCACACAGATTCAGGAATCTTACCATTTAACGGAATAGAGGGAGTTCTATTTATCAAGTAAACAACAGTCAACAGTGCTTCACCCCAAAACATTTTTGGAACACCAGAACTCGTGATCATACACCTTACCTTTTCTAAGACGGTTCTGTTCATACGCTCAACAACACTGTTTTGGTGAGGCGTATAAGGATTGGTTTTATGCCTCTCTATACCATACTTATCACACATCTCAGAAAAACTTTGATTACAGAATTCCAAGCTATTATCAGTACGCAAAGCTTTCGAAGTTTTTCCGGTTTGATTTTCTACCAAGACTTTCCATTTTTGAAAATGTTCAAAAACTTCATATTTTACATTTCATCAGAAACACAAAGACTTTCCTTGAAAAATCATCAATGATGGATAAAAAATATTTGTTTCCTCCGTGGGTTGGGGTACTAGAAGGCCCCCACACATCAGCATGCACATATTCTAAGATGCTAGATGAAGAAGTGGGGTTGGGGTATGAGGAGACAGGAAACTGAACTTTATGTTGTTTTCCCATGATGCATTCTTCATAGAATTTCATTTTCTCAATGTTGTTAGATAAGACACCTTCAGTTTTAAGAATCTCAAGACCTTTCTGACTGATATGTCCTAACCGTTTATGCCAGAAAACAGTTTTATCATTCTCAACAACATTAGCAGAAAAAGCATCATACTTGACAGTACACACATAAAGGTTACGTTTGCGTTCAGCCTTGAAAACAATTAATGAACCCTTCATAATTTTCATAACCCCCTTTCCCAATCTGCCCTCTAGACCTTCTTCCTCAAGAACAGCACATGAAATAAGGTTATGATTCAAGTTAAGGACAAACCTGGCGTTTTTAAGGGTTAACTTAAAACCGTTTTCAAAATACAAGTTCACGTCACCAACCAAAATTTCACAGCGTTTTTCATTTGCCATAGAGACAAAACCATAACTCCCAGTTTCAAACTTTGAGAAAACATCTTTAAAGGGAGTCATATGAAAAGAACAACCAGAATCAATTAGCCACTCATGCATATTCAAACTCTGAACATTGTTAACATCACATACCATGAAAACATCACCAGAGCAATCATCAGTAATAGCATTAACATTGTCATTTGAGTAATTCTAATCTTTATCTTTTCTAGGTTTTCTGCAGTCATTAATATAATGACCCTTAATGCCGCAGTTATAACACTTTCTTTCTTTAACCTTGTTATTACTATCTTTATCACCTTTACTCCTTGACTTACTCCTACTTCTGTGTTTACCCTTACTGTGTTTCCTATACTTGTAATCTGAATTCCTGTTTTTAGTCCTCCCTCTAACCAAATTAACCTCACCTTGTGACTGGCTTGGTTTGTTGGTTTTGAAGTCCATCTCTTTGCTTTATAGACCACTAATAACAATATTTAGATTTACATTGTCTCTACCATATTTAATGCCAGCTTTGATATCACCATAGGAATCTGGTATGGCATTAAGCAATACTATAGAGGTATAGTCATCAATATTCTCATCCCCAGTCAGTTTTATATCCTGGATTAACTTAGTAAACTCATCAATATTATTATCAATATTTTTAGTCAAATCCAGTTTATATCTGAAATTTTTTTCTAGTAAGAACAGTTTACTAGGTAATGAAGTTTCTGTGTAAAGTTCTTCTAATCTATTCCATAACTCTCTAGCTGATTCTTGTTTCCCTACTTTTCTAATCACAGCATCAGACAAGTTAAGAATAATAGAAGAATATGCAAATTCATCATTTTCCAGTTTCTTTTCCTCATTAACAGTATCAACATATTTTCCATCAATAGCTTTGAAAAACCTTTTGCTGAATCAAAATTCCTTTTATTTTATGTTGTCAGATAGTAAAATCAATTTTGCCATCAAACGGAAGCAGATTGTAACCAGCCATGATAAAAAGGCAATAATAACAGATGCAACAAATGCAGTAATAGCAACAAATGCAGTAAAAGCAACAAATGCAACAGAGTAATGATCAGGGGTTCCTCGACCTACTCTCAACCAGATACCCGACGGACTCAAGGACCCGGCCAAGTGAGAAGTAAGAGGAGGGTTCGGTCTAGGTCTGGTAACAAAAATAAAATATCCAATAGCAGAAATCTCACAGGAGTATTACAGAGATATCACAAAGATTAAAATATCACACAGATAATAATATCGGAAATTTCAGAATCAAAATATAACAGAGTATAGCACTAAGCAGGATAACTTTTTCGCACACAGCAGAAAGAAAATATTTAGCACTAAGCAATAAATCAGGAGTAGGGTTAGAATTTACCGTGGAGCCGTTAGGGCCAGAACCGGATAAACCGGCTCTGATACCACTGTTGGGTTGAGATCCACCAGTGGAGATCGAACACTAATTACTATTACAGACCAAGGATCACTTAGATCCACAACTTACAGTATTAAAAATTACAATCGGAAGCATGAAAAATTAAACCCTAATAATATCTAAGGCTCAGGGAGCCAAGATCCGGGAACTCACGGCCATTCTTAAGGCCGGCTCCCACCACCGGTTGCTCAACCACCACAAAGGACCTTGTTCACTCAGGACTCACAAAGACACATAGATTTGGGATCGGAAGAACATAGAAGAAAAGAGGGAAATGTATCACTATCAACTTGTGTTGTATACAAAGGGATGAAGCCCTTTTATACGACACAAAGGTGACTGTTCAGAGAAGGCGCAAGGCGGTGACAGAGGTCGAGGGAGAGAGAGAGAGAGAATAGAGGAAACGACGGATTGAAGAGGAAGACACAACTGACCAAGTCAAACTAGGGCAAGCATATAAGGTGAGGCGGATGGGCCGGATCAAGAAGCGGGCCAGACAAATACAAGAGATGGGCCAAGAGCAGATTGGGCCAGTGGTGTGGTGGTGGGCCTTCCATGGCGGTGGGAGAGAGTGGGCCGTGAGGTCTGGGCCTACCGAATGGGTCATGGGCCAACTTTAACAATCTCCTCTGACAAGATAACCAAAGAAAACACTCAGACTCACTCCCTAACTTAACTCCTCACACACCCTCCTCTCCGTAGAGAGAAAACCATGCTTCTCAGTAGACAAAAAAAACTATATCCTAAATCAGCGAAAAGACTACAATTAGATTTGTTAAATGTATCTCCCTAAATGCATGGATTCTCATGTTCACCAACTTAAATTTGTATCACTTATTCGTATACCTAGTACACAAAATAATGAATGTAGTATACATTTAAATTGTGGGTAAAGTAATATAGGTGTACATCTTAAGGGGGGCGGGAAGAAAGTAATTATATGTCAAAAAGTAGACATCCCCAAATTTCCTCTTTTAGTTTAGTCTCCATTTCCGGAAATTTGCAGATTGTCATATATAGCACTGAAAATGGACCACATTTCTGCAAACAGGCCGGAGATAAATGATTTTGGCGACCATATTTTATCGATAATAATATAAAAAGGAAGCTCTATACACCTACAAACGACAATTAATAATACTATCATGATAATTTTTAAATATGATAATTATATCTTTAAGTAGATCAGTTTAGAAAATAATATAATTGTTTTCTTTTTTTAACAAAAGTGACTCCACATTATTTTAACACAATTATCAATTTTAGTTGGTTTTGTTTGTTTGTTTGTGTTTTTTTAAATATGATTTCTTGATTTATATATTTATTCTTATTTATAATATATTTTAAAATATAAAAAATTATTTATTATATGCACACAAAAACGACATCCTAGTTACTAAGAATAAAAAGTTGTGCTGGACCGTCAATGAGGCTTAGCTTAGTTGGCGAATAAAAAGTTGTGCTGTACACAAAAACGACATCTTAGAGGTCATGGGTTCGAATCCCCTGCGTGAGATGATTTGTTTCCATTGTATAGTAGGTTTATTTATTGTTGTAATAGCAAGATGTTATTTTTCGTGATATTGTCGATATGATTGTTATATTTGCCTATGTCCAATATTGATACTGATAGGACTGATTGTAATTGTTTTATTTCAATTAATAAAATTTATCGCTTCCAACTCAAAAAAAAAAAAAAAAAAAAATTTGCTGGACCACATTTATGTACTACACATTGAGCTCTTGTTTAGATATGTTTATAAAATTTCATTCTCAACTTTATAATATTTGAGAAACTCAAAATACGTTTGTTTTGGTTCATTCTTAATGAAATTGGTACCTATTTGTCTGCAGATAAATATAATCGAAACAAAATCAGGATACGCATTTCTTATTTCGTATCCTGTTTATTACGCGTTCTGAAAAGTAGTCTATAATACCTTTATATAGGGTTTAATGTAATTTTTCTTGTGTGCTATTATAAATGATCAAATTATTTTCATATGAAAGAAAAAGCAATTTACCTTCATTTTATTTTTTAAAAAAATTGAGCAATTATCTTTCTGATTAAAGAGATAAATTGTTTAATTTTAAAAAAGTGCAGAAAGATTTTGCTTTTTCTATTTTTCGTTTTTCATAAAAAGGTAATTTGTATTACATGGGGTTGCTTGTATTCAAAATCCCACTCTAGTTATATAGTTTCTTGATTTGTTATAAAGATACAAGTGAGATCTGCCACTAATGTTATCTAAATTATAAAATTTGCAAGAAGTGGAAAAAGTATTTTTTTTCGAAATAACACCACTTAACATGTTTTATCACGTCTTTTGGTAAAATAAAATCAATGCTTTTTATCTAGATATATTCTCATCTTTTTTACAAAAATCAATACAAAATTGAAAACTCATTTTAAAACGTCGAATATGATATTTGAAAAATGAGAATACAAATGAATATCAACTAAATTTTTATCGTTCTAATATGGAGAAAAAATAGGGTTTTTTTTTTTTTTTTTTTTTTTTTTTTTTTTTTTTTTTTTCTTTTGGAAACACCGGTCCTAAGAGAATGAAATATCAGTACTGGCCAAGATCCGTAAGTTTTTGTATGGGTTCGGGTGGGTCAAGGTACCCGACTTATTGGCCATGGATATGGGATACGTGTTCGGATCATAGGATGTCCGGGAAAAATACAATTACCCCCCTTGTGATATGAAAAATGTGCAAAAAACTCCTTATGAAAAAATAAATAGCAATTTATCCCCTGTATTTTAAAAAATGGAGCAAAAAACCCCATAAAAACAGAGCAAAAAACCCCCTGTGAGGGGGTTGTTTGCTGCATTTTGAATAACACAGGGGGGTAAATTGCTAGTTATTTTTTCACAGAAAGGTAATTGCTCTTTTTGGTTAACACAGGGGGACAAATTGCATTTAACCCTAGGATGTCTAGTAGAGTTTGTATAAGTGACAACTTATAAAAATTGAACAGAAAATGATGTCGGGTGGCTTTTTCATTTGACCGTCCTACCATTAACGTGGCATTTGGATTGAATGATGGATTTCAAATCCTTCGTAATAAATCCTTTGAATTTGTTTGGATAATTTCAAAATTTTTAAATCCTTCGTAACAAATCCTTTGAACTTGTTTAGATACTTTCAAATTTAAAGGATTTCAATCCATTCCAATTTTGAACTATGCTTTGATGAATATAGATGGATTTCAAATTCTTTTTAAATGGAGTCATTTGAAATCCTTTCTCCAAATCCTTCGTTTAAATTCAAATCCATCAATCCAAATACACCCTAAATGATTTCTCAAACTTGATCGTCGAAGTTGTTTTCATTGGAATGAACTCAACACCTCTGACGTTTAATTATGTTGATTTTAGGTTTATTCCCTACAATAATGAGAAGTAGTACAATCACAAGAGTCCGAATTCCATATGTATAGATCTTGTTGATGTGATGTGGATAATGATCTTTTATCACACTTTTATATTATATAATGTTATTATATTAACACATATATGGCATGTGTTCCAACTTTTAAATTATAGTTTAATTTAATTACATATTCTACTTCTCATAAGGGACATCTATCAATCAGTCCTGCATCAGATACCAATATATGATATCAAATATGATGGAAATTTCTGTTAGTATACGATCCACGAGCTTCTATCCCACTTGATGTTACACAATGGTGTCTCATATTGAATGTGAATAATATACATTCTCATTTTAAATTATAGATTAATTTAATTATTAAAAAAAATAACTACTCGTTAATTATTCTAGATAGATTGATAATTGATTTAATAAAAATTTTAAGATATTACTGATCAAATTAGTGTCTTTGTTCTAGCAAAGCTATCTATTAAGTAGTTTTTTGTGAGCCCCCTCTTCTCCTAATCACGTACTTATTTTAATTTTTTTTTGTAAATTGTTCTCTCTCTCTCTCTCCTTTATATTTTTAATTTTTTTATTAATTTTATTTCTTTGCTTTTTTATCCTTTATATCATATTTTGAATTTTCTGCCACATAAATGCGTTTGTGACGCTCACTGTTAATGATAATGTAATCGATATTCTTATTACATTTGAATTGATAGATTTGAATTTGAGGGAAGAATTTAGAAGAAGAATTTCAAATAACTTCGTATTAAAAGAATTTAAAATTCATCAATATTTAACAAAATACGTATATTTTAAGTTTAGACGTGAAGAATTTCATAAGTTATTTTTGACAGATGACTACATTAAAAAATACCCTCTTTGGAAAGAATTGTTTAAAGGACATTTAGTATTTCTTTTTTAAAAATAAATCAAATATAAGGTGTTTCCACTGTTTAACTGTTTTCTTTCTTCTTGGTGTTTTTTTCTGGCAATTAATAATTCTGGGAAAGTACCTATTTTTACTACTAATTATTAAAAATCACTCAAATTCAACACTTGTAAAAGATACAAACTTTTACAAACACCTCCTTAGACAATATTGCTAGAAATTGCAATATTTTACCAATATCTGACCTGTTACTTTTTGGTGAGCAATGGTAATGATCTGAGGTCGATCGATGTCGATGTGTGGTAATTTTTACGATCATATTCTTTAGCTTTGGTATTTGGCGATGTTTTAAATTTCGGACTATTGATCGATTCAAAAAAATTGATTGAGTTAAGGGTCATTGGTTCAGTCGTAGGGTGAATCATGATCAAACCAATGATATTATAATAAAAATTAATATATAAAAATTTATTAATATAATAAAAAAATAAAAAAAATTAAGTTATTGTAGAAATTAAAAGTATTCCCATAATTTGATAGTAAAATAAATATATTAAAGCTTTTAGGTTAAGAATAAAAAAAGGAATAATTGCGTAAATAACAAAAATGACGAACTATTTACCATTATATTTAAGTTATAACTAAATTTTATTGCCGATAAATAGTTAGTGATGTGAGCAAAATCTACTCAGTCAGGAAGATGACGTTGCGTCGGAGGGTCCCAATCCAAATACTAAATTATGCTGAAAAGGTAATCTGCAAAAATGACGTTGGCACTCCAACGCTCAAGTCAGTATTTGTTGGAAGAAAAATAAGTTCCAAGCACAAAAAGAAAGAAGAATAGAGTTGTGTTAGATGTAGAATGAAACGAGTATGTATGTGTAGATCATAGAATACGTTACCCATTTAGGGTAAGGACCTTGACCATCCTTCTAAAAGTAGTCGCTTTCTCAGGGAAGTCTTTGCAGCTAAGCAAGGGAGCACTCCTCTGGGGTTTCCCATTACTTTCAGAGATTTGACAGCTATGATGTGAAACACCTCATTCTCTGGGCGCGTAGGCTGGCGTCCCTGTAAAGGAAGGAACGGTTACTTGCTAAACCGTTCCTTGGGTGTTGGTGACCGCCCAATCCCTGGCGGTTACCTGGCGTGCAGGCGTGTAACACTAGCGAGCCACCTCTTCAACTGCGTTTTAACTGCTCCAAACTTAATCTATTCCCCCTTCTTCCCCTCCCCCCCGATTTTGGACAGAGAAAAACCCAACTAAATTTTCTTGCTCTGTGTTCTTCTTCTTCGTAAGTGTCTCATCTTTAAGCTTTTTCATTCATTTTCTAGTTTTTATGTGCTCTTCTGCTTTTTCATAACAAAAACAAAAACACTTTTCTAAAACGCAAAATGGCATCATCTGATGAGTCCGCACGGTTAATCGGGGAGAGGTATGCGGACAATGATGCCGGCGAGGTCATCTCTGGGGGACTAAGTTCTGGCCCCTCCACTTATGGAAGAGCCCGTCGGTGTAGTATCAGGAAGGTGGCGGAAGGGTTCCGTCACCTATTACACGAACCCTCTAGCGAGGGTGAGGGTTCGAGGAGGAGGTGGCTGATTCCTCCCCTGGTGAAGGGGCAAAGCCTCTTGTCCGGGGGGGGGGGGGAGGGGGAGAAGCAGCCCCATACTTTAGGAGGGTGCCTCCTTCACCCTTCGTCTTTCCGACTTGGAGGCCCTCATGGCTGAATATCACATTCCTCCAACTACGTCCTTCTTGTCCCTTCCCCTGATAGTCAACCCCATCTTCCTTCTCCCAACTGCCTATACTTCTTCTTGGCCCAACTAAAAGCGCACCTTCGTTTCACCTTACCGTTCTTTTATGACGACATTGCCCGCACTTTTGGGGTCTCCTTGAATCAGTTAGTCCTAAACTCCTTCCGTCTTTTGGCCGACTTCACTATGATTTTCAGATATCATGGCCTCTTCTCCACTAGTCAGGACTTCTTGTCCTGTTTTCAATTGAAAAAATCAGAACCTGGGTTCACTTCCCCCCCCGCCGAGGGGTGCAGTTCTTGCCAGCTCCTAACGCCCCTAAACTATGGCGGGGTTGTTTCTTCTTTGTCCTTCCTCCTTCCTCTTGGTCCTTCGCTCACAGCTGATTGTATGACCTCCTTCCACTAGTTTCCTTCTCCATCCGTGACAGGGCACTCGCCTTCACCGCCCTCATTGAAGACCTAAACTCCCGGCTATGATACTGCTGGAGTTTGGTAGAAGAGAGGCTTCTGTCTCACTTCAAGCTCAGCCCTAAAGTAATCCCCTTGGAGGAGCCACTAGGTATTTATAGCTTTTTTGCATGCTTTTTTGTATCTTCTTATTTATGCCTTATATTGATGGTTGATTTGCTATCCTTGTTTTTTCAGCAAGCGTGATGTTCCGCAAGTACCTGTGAAGTGGTTTGTAAAGCGGCTTCAGGGGGTAGGCAGGCGATGCCTCCTAGCCAGCCCTCATAGGGAACTCCCACCTCTGGCGACTCCAGGGGAAAGCGCGCCACCTCCGCCCCTCAGAGCTCTTCCAAGCGGGCAAAGGGGGCCTCCCTCTGCGAGTGTCTACTCCCTCGAGGGCAATCACTCCCCTGGTCCCACCACCTCCGTCTTGGGATACCAACAGTTCCTTCCCTCGCCGCCAGCGGTTTGGCCCTGAGTGGGGCCTGTACCCTCACCATTCTCTTGTGAGGGAACTGGAAGGGACAATTCCATGGCGGTGGACTTCCTGAAGGGGGCCCTGCTCCGAGGGGATAGAAGGGCTTTATCCTCCAGCCCTCGGGAGGACCTGTTGGGGCTCCTCTCCGCTATCATGCAAAGGTAACATCATATCCCGATCCTTTTCTAGTCTTTACTTTCTGATGTGCTTACTAAGGCTGACTTTCTTCTCAGGGGGGCGCGCTTCTAGGGGACGTCAGCTCCCGCTTCAGGTCCCTCCTCCTCCTACCTCGGACGGTCAGCGAAAGCGACTGAAAGAGAATGTAGGGCGTCTTGGCGGCGGAGGTGACCAAGGCCAAGGATGCTAAGAAGGGTGCTTAGGAGCGAGCTCAAACTGCTGAGGAGAAAAGCCCAGACTCCTGAGGACAAGGTAAAGCAACTGCTAGCTATGATGGAGAGCCAATCTACCACTTTGACTAAGACCAGGGAACAGGCTTCTCAAGACTTCCCTTACTCGACGGAGGGGCATTAATATCTAGAGGCCTATTAAGAGAGTTGCCTCACCGAGTTCAAGGAGTCGGAGGATTTCAAGTCAAAAGTGGGGCAAATTGCTGGTCCCTTTCTGGAGTACAACTTCAAGACCTGCCAGAGGTAGTTTGCCGCCTAGGGGTATCCCCCTCAGGGGGTAGAGGCATCCTTCTTGGATTTCGAGGCAGTCTTGGATGGGGCCCCAAAACCCTTTCGTCACTCCGGCCCCTAACGTTGAGTCTACCCCCCCCCAGTAGTCTCAGGTACCAAGCTAACTACGCTGTTTGTTGTTCTTACTCCCATCCTTATATTTTTAAATGATATGTCTAGTCACTTCCTCTCAAAGGAGGAGTTGGACCTGATAATGGACACAACCATGAAGGAGGTGAAGAACCCCCCAGCTCTTTCTGAGGGGATTTCAGTGAAGAAGCCAGCTGAGGAGGACGTCGCGGCCCTAGAGCCTACACCTGCCGTGTCACGCCCTAAAAGTAGGACCCCCACTTTAGGCCCTATTCTCATAACGCAACGTAGCCATAATCGTAACAAAAATGTTCACCGAATTTAAAACCCAATGAACAAAACAATTACAAATCTTAACCATTTAACCTCCTCCCCCGGTCACCTTGATCGCCTTCTTAGTCAACTAGCTTAACTTGTCATGTTATCGCTTGTATCTGGAGGAAGAAAATTTAAGGTACGTAAGTAAAAGCTTAGTGAGGCCATTAGTGGGTGCACGTGGAACAAAATACTGATAATGAAAACTCGATCAAAATACTTAAAGCATAACATATTGATTGACAACGAAAAAGATCAAGCTTGTGACGACCATATCAGGCAATAACAGAATCACATGATCAGCTTGTGTCTCCCGAAAGATCGTTTACTATCTTATACTCCATGTAGGGAGCGACCCCATGACTGCATTGAACTGACCATGCCTAGGTACATGGCATCGCCAATCACACACAGACAACCTCCAGCCTACCCGTGAAAGGACACTCAAGTGGGACTGAACGACGAAGCCTCAACTGGCAGCCCAATCTACACCAGCATGCCCCGCGAACTGTTCAACCTCGGGCCCATTAACCGCTTTGCGAGAACCACATGATCAAATCCATAAAGCCAGTGGAACAAATATATAGAAAATAGACCATTTAAAGACCGCATGCATATCAAATTTTTACGACAAACTGAACAATATCAAGATAAATGGGGCTTCTTGGATACTCATATGAACTCTAGAGGTGGCTCCCAACATCTATACTATTATAAAAGAAAATTCTTTTGTCGTACCAATTTTTGAATGCCCCAATTTACCCTTTGATTCATTCTATTTTTTTCTTAAAAAGGCCATGATAGTAATTTCTTTATTTTTTAATAACTTCACAACAATCCACTACCCACGTTTTTCTCAACCGACTCTATATTTTTTTCCTCACCAATTTTTTTCTTTCTTATTTCTTCATACTAGTGACTAGGATTGTTTTTTTCACAAAATTGTTTTTTCTCTTAATTTTATATCATATTTATTTTTTATATGCTCGCGAGGATCGCGTGCAACGACGACTAGTAGTTCATAATGAATACCAGAATACCACATGACCAGAGCGATAATCACGTTGTAGCACTTAGCTCCATAGAGTCCCAAAGGCCCTATGAATCCATATAGATAACCAAACATTATATTCATTTCGTTTATCACTAAACAATTTCAAGAAACATTTACTCAAATTCGTCGCAAGAAAGACCATTTTTGATGTGTATATATACTCATGCACGATACACATATATTTCTCTAGATTTGCAAATAGTAATATGATTTTTAATGGCACTCATAGTAAAGCCCATTATTATCTTTAGTTTATAGCTGAGTCAATTCAAAGGGATCATCTGATCAAATGTAACTGATCAAATATAATGAAATATCTAAACAATTAAATTTTAATAAGGATGAAATAACTAAATTAACAATTCATTCATATATTATTATGAAGCCTAATAAGTTGCATTCAAACAAATAATTGTTAACGTTTTATCAACTTGAGATAAATTGAACAGTGAATCTGTACGTTTGTCAACTTTCAAAGTATCCCATAATCAGTTGAGTCCATAAATATATAATTAAATATTTTATCAAATAATTCATATTATTAGCAACCTTTCTTACTAAATAGAAATTATTTACACTATTATATTTAGCTAATCAAGCTTAAATTAACTATGGAAGAAGTTGCCCTATAGAGGGAGCCGAGTTTAGGTACCTCTTTAGGCAGAAAGGCAATCCATTTTGGTGTGATTCTCCCAAGAGAGAGATTGGCCTATGTAGATAAAATCTCTATATGCACATATATTATATACATAAGTATATGCAGTAGGTTTATAGTGGCTGATTTTTGAATAATCAAATGAATTTGCCTAGCAAGTCTAAGATAAAATAAATTCTTTCAAGATCGGCCCTAATGAGATCATCCCTATATATATATAAAAAAAATCCACTTGATTGATACATAAGATATATGTACACTTACCAATTCTTTCAATGAATCAATTATAACAAATTTATTAAACTGATTAGTCAACTAACCATTAGCTAATAAAAATAAATTCACTAGCTTAACTAGCCTAGCAATTAAAAGAAGACACAATAGTTTAATCTACTAATAAGTTATAATAAAATAATTAAAAGAGTTCATCGATTTTTTTTAATATTATATCAATTTATAAAGTGAATACACATGTAATTAGGTACCTAATTGATATGTTCAGTCAAATTAAATAAATTAATTGTAATAAAATTTAATTAACAAATTAACTAATTTAATTAATCAACTATAACACTCTTAATTCAAAACAAATAATTAGCCAACCATTAACTTATAAATAACCAAATTCATTAAATTCCCTGATTAAACATAAAATGAATAGCAACAACAACTAATTTATATACTAAATTAATTAACTATAATTAATTAAATTGTTTAAACACGTTAATTAGAAATTTCTCTCAAAGACCAACATGAGCACATGTTGCTGATGCGGAGGGAGACATCTATTTCATTTTGTGTATGTGTGTTTAGTGTCTTCTTTCTCTTTTAATTTGTTCCTTTTTTTTTTTTTTTAGTTTTTGTATATAGGAATGGTAGCTTCTATTTATAGGGAATATAGGTGGTGCATGTTAGGAAGGTTGGTGGCAGCACACGTGTTGCCCCATCAATTTTCAGTTCTATTTTTTTTTTTTTCACTTTTTTGTTTTTTTAGAAATTTGTAAATTTTATAATTTAATTCCTTAATTTCTAAATTTATATAATTTAACCCAAAAATTTTAATATATTTGAATCATACCCTGTAATTTATTTTCCAACCAATTTGTGAGTTCTACTTTTATAAATTAAAAGGTTAAATACAGTTACCACCTATGAGGTATTCACCCTACATCAATTACCCCATAAAGTATTAAAATCTTTAAAAATCCTATTGACCTTCTAATACCTTTAATTTGAAGTTAAAAAAAAAATTATTTTACCCTTACTAAAAATTGATTTATGAAAAAAAATAAAGGGATTTTTAAAATACTAAAACCACTCTTTTTTTAACTTTTATCTTATTCTATTTTCACTTGTTCATCGAGCTCTTTTTATTTTTATAATTCTAAAGTATTTGGAGCTTATTTTATTTTAGTTTCACATATTTGTCAAACTAAATTAAAAATAAATTTATAGATGCATATAATTACCACATTTATATAATTACTATATATATATATTAATTGTATATTTTATTATTAGCTCATGATTAGCTCTTTCGATTTTATTAATTGTATATTTATTTAAGTATATATATATATGCATGTATAAATTTATTTTAATTTGGTTTGACAAACAAGAAAAACTAAAATAAAATGAGCTCCAAATACTTTAGGATTACGAAAATAAAAAGAGCTAGATAAACAAGTGAACTAATTAGACAAAGTTTCAAAAAAGAGTGGTTTTGGTATTTTAAATATTTCTTTATTTTTTAAAAAAAGTAATTTTTAATAAGGTAAAATGGACTTTTTGAACTTAAAAATGAAAGGACTTAGAAGGCCAGGGTTTTTTTTTAAGGTTTTAATACTTTGGGGGGAGGGGGTTATTTATGTAGGGTGAATACTTCAACGGTAGTAACTGTATTTAACCCTAAATTAAATAATCAAGTTTCATATAATTTCTCCTTTATCCTAAATTACTTTAAATTTATTTGTAAATAATTACAAGAAATATATAAAAAAGAATAGACCATTTAGTGATAATAAATTAATTTATCGAACATGATAAGTAATATATAATATAATAGGTAAGGGGTGTCACACTCTTCCCCCGTTAAAAGAATTCGATCCCCAAATTCTAACATACACTGACTTAACCATTAAAGAGTTATTCGTTTTGGTTAACAAGATTATACAAATATAAATGTTTTTTTTTTGAATGACTACAAATATAAATGTTTGATACTTAATTACAAACTATATCTTAGTCCACTGGATGTTTACCTTTAATGAGATATTAATTTTATCAACATGCTTTCTTACATGGCATGGTGTACTAGAATTAAGGATGTACAATCAGAATACCTATAAATATATTCTCGAGCCAACATGACCATACTAGCTCCATCACTAAATCACTCCTTCTACTGTCAAGCTTCTTCATACTCCCCTCCGTCACATAAGGTTAAATGCATGACACATTATCCCAAATTACTAACTTAATCTCAATATTTAATAATAATTAGTATTATTATATAATTTGCTAATGTAGTGAAAGGACTTACGATTCTCTACTCACAAGGGTTCTATTTGAAATTCCAACATTAAATATTCCATCAACTATCAAGGCTCGATGTTCTTCTCAAAATATATAAGGATACAAGTGCAGCATGCTAACTCAATTTACTGATTGTATCTAGTGTATAACCATGTTTCATTGTTCAAGTGAAACCCATTTATTGATCACTTCATATCAATTAAATATTAATTTTAATTGCCCACAAGAGAAACTTCCAATCAATTACGATGAATGAGAAGTGAAACTTCCTTGATGAATCAAATACGACCAATTGATTAAAATTTAACATTATCAAGAGTAATTAATATCTAGGTACAAATTAAACCCAAAGGTCAATCCATTTATACTCTTCACATAGAATTACCTTATGAAAATTTACTTTTTCTTCAATCATCTAAATAAAATTATCTAATCAATACTTTTTTGATTCACTGCTTTCAGTGTCAAGATTTCATGGTAAACCCAATGCAAGATACATGTTGTTTCTACTAATCGATTCTAAATTCAACCTTAATCAATTCTTATATATCCTAAACATAATTATACCAAAAGGCATCTTCAAACCCATATATTTTCTGTACATATTCGTATTACAAAATTGATTGAACCTATTGGGCTTCTATATTTGTCATACCTTCTAGGATATTGAAGATGATCGAAAAAAAACTCATAAGGTTTCTGTGGGTTGAAAAAGGAGAAAGATATACAACAAATGTGGATTGAATTAGGTAATCGCACCAGTCTCTGCTGGTGGATTAGGGATTGAATCTATATTTGCAATTAATACAGCTCTGATCTGCAAACACACCCATTGGGGAGCGAGATACATCAATTTGGGTGAAGTGAATAAAACACTACAGATTATAGAAGAACTCTGTGTGGATAGTTTCTACAACTACGGATTCTTGGAACAGGAAGAAAATCATGAAGTTGAGGACTTCTATGCTTCCAATTGTTCACTATCATATTGGTATAGGGGAGGACACTTGACTTTGAAAAGATCCTTGGTGTCCACCCGGGATACTGCAGGAGTGCTTTCCTAGTGTACCATCACGTACCGTTTGAATGTGATTGCAAAAATATGTACTAGCAAGTGCACTAGCTATCAACTAGTATAAAAGATATAGAGCCCACGAGGATTTAATGAAGTAATTACCACAACTAAGACTAACCCCTAATTATTTGGACAACCAAAAAGTTCGGATGATTTATGAATCTACTAAAAAAATAATAAAATCAACTATAGCAAGCAAATACGTTGGAGACAAAGAAAACGCAGATTTAGAGAGAAGTGCGACGGCTATAGGTCCACCTAATTGATACAACGCATTCAATATTAACGGATCAATCAAACAGACAAGTATTTTCGCACACTGAGGTTTTTCCTAATTTAATCCAATACACTCTCTCGAGCTATACGGAACCTAATTATTATCAAGGAGTTTGGGGATCTCTCCTCTCCAAAACTCGTGACAATAATGCATTAAGTTTTATGAAAAATCTATGGAATCAGATAGATCATGCCTGTGTATATCTACACATCAGTCAATCCACACCATGAATTACCCTATCCACTATGCTAAATTCCCTCTCGGCTCATCAACATAATTAAGAAAATTTAAGAGGTGATGAAACTCTCAAATTGAAGGACAAGCGCATCCGCCCGAGAGCGCGAGCGGAAGCGAGAGACGAGAAAATGCGTAAATTAAAATTGCATAATCGTGAAATTCCAAGGGGTGTACCCTTGGGTGCTCAACCGGGCGTTCGATGTCGGATGTATCAATATTAAAGCACATATTATACATAGGGAATAGATGTAATGGAAAGCTACGAAAGCGTAATTAACCGTTACCGTTGTAGTTTCCACGTGTGCGCGGCTACTTGCTTTGTTCCTTCTTCGGAATGTCCACTAAGTTCAAACGTATGAACTCTCCAAAAGTGATGCACATCATATCGGAAGAAACACTCGTTCTCCTTGCTAGAAGAAAACAGGTTTAAAAGGAATCGGTTTAAGAAGACAAACACTATTGATTAGTGTTCTTCTTAAACTTACTTTGTTCTTTCCTTTTGATCCAAGATCAAATGAAGAACACTAGTAAGAATGAGAGAGGGGGCCGAAAGTTGGAGAGCGGAGAGAGGCCGATTTTTTGTGTTGTTCTTTTCCTAGAAAACATGAATAATGAATCTCTTTCATAGGTGTTGGTATATACCCATATATATACATAATTAGTGTGATTATTGAAATGTGTCTAGGTTCATCCAAGGATGTCTAGATACATCCCAATCAATCACCATTAATTCTTTAATCAAACCTACCAACTTTAAAGGTATGATCAAATCATACCAAAACGGAAGGGCTTGATTGGAGTTGATTTGTCTCTTACCAAAAGAGACAAGTCAACTAGTACCTAGCATCCAACATGGCCGAATTTTGCTCCCTCCAAGGTAGCATTTTCGGCCATGCCTATTTAGGGAAGAAGTTGAACTTCTTCCTATTCCAAAATAGGAATTAATTCTCCTTTCGGGTCAAAATTTAACGGACCGGGTTTTACCGTAATTCAATTACGACAAACCCAAAATTAAATCCAATTTAATCTAATGTCTACTTAAATAATTCTCGTTGATCTTTTATCCAATCAAAAGATCCAACATCTCAACTTTCCATATTTAATCGATAAATCCCATTCACCGATTAAACGAGGGTCCAATACAACATCGGCTCGTCCATCCAATGGATAGTCCCTTAAGTAATCCAATTACTTATTCATCCTTCGATATTGACTCCAAGTCAATCTGTCAACCTTCTCGGTGATTTGTGTGTGACCCTTTAGGTTCCCTCAGCTAGACTTGGGCCCGTGTCCACAAGGGCCCGTTACCATAGGTGGTCGTCTAGCAACGGTCCATGACACTAGAGACTAGGTGAATATTGGCGTGAACATTTAGGCACCGATTCCGTACGGGTACAATCCTTTCGTCTACCGTCTCCCGGCCTTAGTCTAGGGTATGGAATTGGGCGTCGGTTCCCATCCTTGACTAGGCATCTATGCTTAATACTCGAGACTACGCATGCCTCATTGCGTCAACACAGGAAACCATTCACTGTTCGACCAACCATTGTGGCACAATTTTAAATAGCATGAACGTGTCTCCGAGTGCATTGGAGATACCTCTATCACATACTGACAGGGGATGGATCCTCTTCTTGGAACCCACCGTCCTTGCTACACATTCTGACTGCACTGGACAAGGCTTATAATGATCATCTTACAGAAAAGATCACCTCTCGCCAGATCCAAGACACGACCATCCTGTGCACGTGACTGCCATGGTTCCTCAAGTCTGAGGAGTACTCCCGTACTATCCAAACCGGGAAAATCTAATCATATCGACCAAGCCTCTAAGGCTTTCATATGATGATCCCCGCGAGTCAGTCCAGACGGCTCGACCCCAGTCGACCAACCCATCAAGATCGTGTAGGCGTCCCACGCTTGTTTTTGATGAAACACGACACTCATCCAATGAACATGACTCTTAATGCAAGTATCTATAGGACTCTCGATGGCCTATCTTGAGGTCCTCGACTTGGAACGTTTCTGATCCAACTCTTAATCAATTGATTTCATGACCACCATCCAATGCGTGGCCCAACTGCATGAGTTGTTAATCGTGGTCTGTGGGCTTTGTTACGATATATGTTAAACAACGTTTGAACATATGTAAAATGAGCACAACAAAGAAGGTACCATTGGTAACGAATACTCATTTTATTCATTACATAATACTACATTACATCAAGTTGTAAAATAGGTTACAAAATGCCAAACTTATTGGCTTTCTCGTCACCTATTCTAACAATATCCCACTTGACCTAAAGCCAATCACCCATTGACCTCAAACCTCTTATCCAGATGCTGAGTATGGGCAACTTACGACACGGGCTTAGCAAGTGGATCTGCTATGTTTTCTGCAGAGCTGACTCGGTCAACCGAACGTCACTCCTGCTAACTATCTCTCTAAGAAGATGGTAGCATCTAAGAATATGTTTGAATCGTGATGACATCTCGGTTCCTTTGCTAGCGCTATCGCCCCGTTGTTATCGTAGAAGACAACTACAGGCTTAGCAATGCTAGGTATTACACCCAACCCTTGGATGTAACTCATCAACCAAACCGTCTCCTTAGCAACTTCCAATGCCACTATGTATTTAGACTCTATGGTGGATTCTGCCGTGGTAGCCTGCTTGGAACTCTTCCAAGCAACCACGCCACCATTAAGTCTAAATACAACACCAGACTGAGACTTGGCATCATCGTCATCCGACTGGAAGCTAGCGTTGCTATAGCCTTCCAGTATCAATTATCCACCACCGTAGATCACGAACATGTCCTTAATCCTTTTCAGGTATTTCAGGATAGTCTTGACCGCACTCTAGTGTGCCTCCCCGGCAGACGACTGATATCAACTAGTTACGCTTAAAGCGAAAGCCACATCAGGTCTAGTGCACTGGAACAACGTACTGAATGCTGCCTACGGCTGAAGCGTAGGTGATGTCCAACATCCGCTTAAGCTCCTCATCAGTCTTAGGAGACTGCTTCTTGGATAACTTAATTCCATCCCTCATAGGAAGGAATCCTCGTTTTGAGTTCTCCATCTTGAATCTCTTCAAGACTTTCTCAATGTATGAGGACTGGGCCAATCCCAACATCCTTCTAGATCTATCCCTCTAGATCTTAATGCCAAGGATGTAGGATGCCTCGCCCATATCCTTCATGAAAAATTGTGTTGACAATCAAACTTTAGTGGCTCCCAACATCTTAGCATCATTCCCAATGAGCAAGATGTCATCCACGTAAAGCACCAGAAACGCAACTGAGCTCCCAATGATCTTCACACAAGGATCGGACTCGTTCTTGATGAAATCATATCCCCATATGACTTCATCAAAACGTATGTTCCAGCTTTGGGAAGCTTGTTTGAGGCCATAGATGGACCTTTGGAGACGACAGACCTTCTGCTCTTCTCCAACAGATGTGAAACCTTTCGGTTGATCCATATAGATCTCTTCCTCTACGAAACCGTTGAGGAAGGCGGTTTTCACGTCCATCTGCCATATTTCATAGTCATACCATGCTGCTACGGCAAGCAGTATCCGAATGGACTTAGCCATTGCAATGGGCGAGTAGGTTTCCTCAAAATCGACCCCAGGTCGCTGAGTGTAACCCTTCGCCACAAGGCTGGCTTTGAAGGTTGTAACCTCCCCGTTAGTTCCAAGCTTACGTTTGTAGACCCATTAACACCCTACGGGTTTTACCCCTTTGGGTGGGTCTATTAGGGTCCAAAACTGATTTGTAGCCATCGAGTTCATTTCCAATTTCATGGCCTCAAGCCACTTTTCCGAATCGATGTCCGACATTGCTTCTCCGTACGTCTTTAGATCATTATCCAACTGACTAGTCAGGCCTAGAAATCCATACCTATCAGGCGCTTGGGATACTCTAGCCGACCTACGGAGGACTAGAACATTATCAGTGGGAACTACTGGCTCAGATGTTACTGCCACTTCATGGGGTACCTCTTTTGATTCCTCAAGGAGTACCTCATCGCGTCGACCTTCCGATGGAAAACCCTTTTCCAAGAACACTATGGTTCGCGAGACAAAAACCTTTTGCTCGGAGGGATCATAGAAATAATACCCCACAGTTTCTTTCAGATACCCGATGAACCTACATAAACTAGACCTCCTGTTCAGTTTATCTCCCACTAACCTCTTGACATATGCGGGGCAACCCCACACTTTCAAGTATCTGTAGGAGGCAGACTTGTCATGCCATATCTCATATGGAGTCTGGGATATCTTCTTAGATGGCGCCAAGTTCAAAATTTTGGCCACCGTCTCAAGAGCATATCCCCATAAGAATAAGTGGAGTTCGGTAAAACTCATCATGCATCGGACCATGTCCAACAAGGTCCGATTCCTCCTTTCAAACACAGCATTAAGCTGTGGTGTTCCAGAAGGGGTCCACTGAGAGAGAATCCCATTCTCTTTTAGATAATCAACAAACTCACCACTCAAATACTCTCTACCTTGGTCCGAATCAAGAGTTTTGATCTTTCGACCGGTTTGGTTCTCTACTTCAAGTCTGTATTCCTTAAACCTTCCATAGGCTTCAGATTTCTACTTCATCAGGTAAACATAACCATACCGTGAGTGATCATCGGTAAAGGTTATGAAGTACGAGTACCCACCTCTAGCTTGAGTATTTAGTGGGCCACATACATCTGTATGGATCAAAATCCAACAGATCGTTGGCTAGCGTGCTTTGTCCAATAAAGAGTTTCTTGGTCATCTTTTCCTTCAGACATGATTTGCAGGTTGGTAGGTTGTCCAAATCGTTTATTTCCAGACTCTTTGAGTCTACCAACCTTCTTATCCTATCTTTAGAAATTTGACCTAACCTCGCATGCCATATCTGTGCGTTATCATGATTATCATGTTTTCGTTTGTGTTCCTCAGTCATAATCCAATTAGACTGTTGAAGTATGTACAGACCATTTACCAATGGACCAAGCAAATGAGAGATACCATCCTTTATAATATAAAAACTATTTTTATTGATGGTAAAGGAATATCCCTCCTTGTCAAGGACCGGGATAGATATAATGTTTTTAATCATGCTAGGTACATAGAAACAGTCGTTCAGTACAATCCTAACATAACTACTAATGGCTAACTCCATTGATCCTACGGCTGCCGCAACAACGGCCTTGCCATCGCCTAGCCTCAGGATCATCTCATCCTTGGTTAGCCTTCTGCTTCTTTGCAGTGTCTGCAAATCATTGCAGATGTGAGCACCACACTCGGTATCCAATACCCATGAAAGCAGAATTAGTTATCATGTTTACTTCAACCACAAACATACCTGGGTTGGAGAGGAGTTGTGGGCACTCCCTCTTCTAATGCCCTTTTCCTTGGCAATGCATGCAGACATTATTTGCCTTGGACCGTTGAGAACCACGGGCCTTCCCTTTCCCTTTATCCATCCCCACTGGGGCAATAGGGGCGCCTAGAGCGTGAGTAGGGGCCGCAACCGTCTTCCCTTTTTCCTTCTTTGTTTTCCAGCGTCCGTCCCTCTTGCCATTCGCCTTAGAGGTTGAAGTCTCTCCTATCAATACCGTCGGCGCCGACTTGTGGGTCGTTGCCTCGTATTGGACCAGCATGTTGATCAACTCATGAATAGACTTCTCAAGTTCATGTTGTAGTTTACAACAAACGGGTCATAGGACGAAGGAAGCGATTGGAGGATCACGTCAATGTACGTGTCATTGTTAAGCCCAGCTTTAAGGTCCTCGAGTTTCTCCACTAGGGAGAGCATCTTAACCCCATGACTCTGTATAGACGATCCTTCAATAAGCTTGGTGCCAAAGAATGCTTTTGTGGCGGCATATCTAATATGCCTATCCGGAACTGCATAAACCTCGTTTATGCGGAGCATTTTGGCGGAGACGTTGTCCAGCCTCTCATATTGCTTCTGGATGTCGTTAGACAGTGAAGCCAATATGATATTGTGCACTTACCGGTTGTCCTCATGCCATTTCTTGAACGTCAAACGTTCTTCTGGCGTGGACCCCTCCGGTAAGTCGCTCGGCGGTGACTCGTCCAAGACGTAGCCTTGGTTCTCGAAACCAAGGACAATCCTCAGGTTTCTTAGCCAGTCCCAGTAGTTCGTTCCATTAAACTTATTAGTCTCAAGTATCGTGGTCAACAAATTCTTAGACATATCTACATTTATAATATGTAAAGCAGAAATTAGCAAATGATGGCAATATTATTATCATTCAAGTTGAAGACATGGTCTTTTAGTCTTTAACCCTCCCACTATTTATACGAAAGTCCACCAGTCTCAAGCAGAGTTTTGGGAAACCATTTCCTAGTGGGTTTGGGATCCACAAGCGTAATCTCCATGCCCCGCTTTTACGATTCACGTGAAAAAGAACCCGTGGGTGATATCCAATATTATTCTCATCCGATGAGATTCCCAAGATATTTTGCCTCACCTATTCGCTTGGTTCCGAGGACTCCAAGCGAACCATATTACTCAATGTTGGGCCCGACTCATCAACCAAATCATGCCTCAAACTGTCGCCCCACATGACTCGTGAGACAGGAAAACAACGAGTGCAATCTCTTTGTTCACAACAATGGTGTAGCTTTCCCCTAGTCCAAGTGTGCCACGACTCGTGAGACCACACTTGGGTAGTGGTAGCTTCCTCACCACATTGCTGTGGATAGAAGGCTCAGACAGATCAAAATACCATTTTGATCCAAGTCCGTTTTGGGCTTAATATTTAATTTGATCCAACCAAATGAGAGTTTGTAAAATAACCGAGACCTCATCACGTTAAATATTTTAGCATGCATAGATATCCAATATTTAAAGCGATTAAATAAATACGCCACAGGCAGAAAACATACGATACCCCTGTTAGGATAATCACAAGCCCAACCTATGCGACTCACTGAGCCCGCAGTGAGTCTATGCTTTGTCTAGGGTGATCCTAAATTATTCCAAAGTAATATACCCATTGTCATTCCAATGAGCCTTGTGATACTCTTGTTTCACGCCTTGATGTTCCACCTTGGGTCTCCGAATCCATGGGCTTGTTAAAATAAAACCTCACCAATACTATCTACTCTCATTACAATTGAAAGTAATACATGGAAAATAAATAACAAGCCTAAACATCATGAGGCTAAAATACGGGAGATGATAGTTCCAAAATAAGAAGCACGCAGGTCCCACCCAACAGAAATGTAAATAACATACACACATCCATACACAAGGTCTAGGGCTCTTGTGATCATCCTATGTTGATCCCATCAACGCACATAACACAATTATTCCAAATAATCATGCTTAAACAATGGATATTCAAAATATCCAAGTGATGTCCAACACCACAAGGCACAAATATATAAACAATATGCAAAATCTAAATTTCAAATTCAATGGACATTATACACAATGAATCCAATGCATGTATTAATTCCAAATTAATTAAGCAAATTTGACCCAAGGAAAAATTCAATAATTCCAAAATCAAATGTGCAAAATTAATACATTTTCAAAACATTGTCCAGAAAACCCAGAAAATCAAAAATTTCAGAAAACGTCGAAAAACGGCACAAAACGGCCCAACCCTTGTGCCAGTCGGCCGTTCGCGGGCACAAGGCAGTGCGCGCGCACGCCTTGTGCCGCGCTGGCCTCGGCCGACAGCGGCGTGCACATGCACAGCACGCGCTGGCCGAAGCCCAGCGCGCACAGGCGCCCACTTGCGTGCGGACGCCCCTGCACGCACGCCCGCCAGCCAGTGACCGGCCGACAGGGGCGGCAGCCAACCGCTGCTGCTGCTGTCCATTTTTACATATTTTTTTTGACATTCCTTTTCAGCACAAATTATCAATAATAAATTGAAAATGAACATGCAATTTCAAGATCCAATCTCACAAAAATTGCATGCTTAACGTCGATAAAATTTAAACAAATGAATGATCATATTTACTCATATATTCATGCAATTATACATGTTAATAAAACTATAAAAGCAAGTAGATCATGCCAAGAACATAGATCTATGCCCCTTACAACGAACCGGGCTCTAATACCACTTCTAGGAACAAGCGGATCCGCCCGGGAGCGCTAGCGGAAGTGAGAGACAAGAAAATGCGTAAATTAAAATTGCATAATCGTGAAGTCCCAAGGGGTGTACCCTTGGGTGCTCAACCGGGTGTTTGATGTAGGATGTATCAATATTAAAGAACATATTATACATAGGGCATAGATGAAATGGAAATCTACGAAAGCGTAATTAACCATTACCTTTGTAGTTTTCACGAGTGCGCGGCAACTTGCTTTGTTCCTTTTCCAGAATGTCCACTCTAAGGTGATGCACACCACACTGGAAGAAACACTCGTTCTCCTTGTTAGAAGAAAATGGGTTTAGAAGGAATCGGTTTAAGAAGACAAACACTATTAATTAGTGTTCTTCTTAAACTTACTTTGTAATTCCCATTTGATCCAAGATCAAATGAAGAACACTAGTAAGAATGAGAGAGGGGGCCAAAAGTTGGAGAGAGGAGAGATTCCGATTTTATATGTTCTTCTTTTCCTAGAAAAGAAGAATAATGAATCTCTTACATAGGTGTTGGTATATACTCATATATATACATAATTAATGTGATTATTGGTATGTGTCTAGATTCATCCAAGAATGTCTAGATACATCCCAATCAATCACCATTAATTCTTCAATCAAGCTTACAAACTTTTAAGTTATGATTAAATCATACCAAAAGGGAATGGCTTGATTGGAGCTGATTTGTCTCTTACCAAAAGAGACAAGTCAACTAACACCTATCATCCAACATGGCCGAATTTTGCTCTCTCCAAGGTAGCATTTTCGGCCATGCCTATTTAGGGAAGAAGTCGAACTTCTTCCTATTCCAAAATAGGAATTAATTCTCCTTCCGGGTCAAAATTTAACAAACCGAGTTTTACCGTAATCCAATTACGACAAACTTAAAATTAAATCCAATTTAATCTAATGTCCACTTAAATAATTCCAGTTGATATTTTAATCCAATCAAAAGATCCAACATCTCAACTTTCCATATTAATCGGTAAATTCCATTTACCGATTAAATGAGGGCCCGATACAACATCGGCCCGTCCATCCAATGGACAGTCCCTTAGGTAATCTAATTACTTATTCATCCTTGGAGATTGACTCCAAGTCAATCTCTCAACCTTCTCGGTGATTTGTGTGTGACCCTTTAGGTTCACCCTCAGCTAGACTTCGGCCCGTGTCCCACAAGGGCCCGTTACCATGGGTGGCCGTCTAGCAACGGTCCATGGCACTAGAGACTAGGTGAATCTTGGCGTGAACATTTGGGCGCCGATTCTGTATGGGTATGGTCCTTCCGTCTACCATCTTCCGGCCTTAGTCTAAGGTATGGAATTGGGCGTTGGTTCCTATCCTTGACTAGGCATTTATGCTTAATACTCGAGACTACGCCTGTCTTATTGCGTCGACACAGGAAACTATTCCCTGTTCGATCAACCACTGTGGCCACAGCTTTGAACAACATGAACGTATCTCCGAGTGCATAACAGAGATACCTCTGTCACATATTGACAGGGGACGGATCCTCTTCTTGGAACCCACCATCCTCGCTACACATTCTGACTGCATTGGACAAGGCTTATAATGATGATCTTACAGAATGATCACCTCTCGCCAGATCCAAGACATAGTTATCCTGTGCACGTGACTGCCATGGTTCCTCAAGTTTGAGGACTACTTCCGTACTATCGAAACCAGGGAAATACAATCATACCGACCAAGCCTCCAAGGCTTCCATATGATGATCCCCGCGAATCAGTCCAGTCGGCTCGACCCAAGTCGACCAGCCATCAAGATTGTGTAGGCGTCCCACGCTTGTCGCCGATGAAATACGACACTCATCAAATGAACACGACTCTTGATACAAGTCCTTATAGGACTCCTGATGTCCAGTCTCGAGGTCCTCGACTTGGAATGTTTCAGACCCAACTCTTAATCAGTTGATTTGATGACCACCATCCAATGCGTGGCCCAACTGCATGAGTTGTTAATCGAGGTCTGTGGGCTTTGTTGCGATATATGTAAAACCGTTTTAACATATGTAAAATGAGCACAACAAAGAAGGTATCATTGGTAACGAATACTCATTTTATTCATTACATAATATTACATTGCATCAAGTTGTCAAATATGTTACAAAACGCCAAACCTATTGGCTTTCTGGTCACCTATTCTAACACAAATAATAGCAATAAACACAATAATTCATGGATATGCAAAAATAACAACTAGATTAATTTGAAAAATATTTAACACATAGTATCAAATAGGCTTTCCATAAGCCTTATCGCAAAAAGAGATTAGTTCATCCTAATTCTAACTAAAACTAAGGAGAAAGATTGAGAAAAACTCATAGAGTGGTGGATTGGCCTGATGGTCGTCACTCCAACGCTGAATCTTCTTCTTCATGTGTTCCTCAACTTTTCCCTTGCTCACAACACGTCCAAGGCTATGCGATAATTGCTGAAAAACAAGTTCCTTTTCTTCTCATCCCTTCTTCCTTATATAATGAGTCCTATCTGAGGTAGGAAAGGAGTAGGATTCTACCTACCATAAAACTCTTCTCATTTCCTAATCCTATTCTTACCAAAAATCTAAGGTAGATTACAAAGGAAACAAAAACTCTTTTTAAATGACCTAAAATCATAATTTTAGGTTTACATGTCAGCGCATTTGAAAATTCTGCCCAGCAAATATCTGATATCCTGTGGGTCACGGGTTAATTTGTACTCGGTTATGCAGAAT
The DNA here is from genome assembly GCA_034509735.1 of Sesamum alatum. NCBI lineage: Eukaryota > Viridiplantae > Streptophyta > Magnoliopsida > Lamiales > Pedaliaceae > Sesamum > Sesamum alatum. The sequence goes on from JACGWO010000008.1 coordinate 14,142,564, forward strand.
TTTGACTCTTTCCTTTATGTTTGAGCTCTTTCCTCGAATTTGCCTTTTATTTTTTGAAAGCTCCTAAATGTCACAAATGTACCCAAGAACAAGCATCATATCAAGGGAAAATAAGGATATAAACACAAGAATATATATTATAGTTTTTCTTAATCAAATACTCCCACACTTAGATCATGCTTGTCCTCAAGCATATAACAATGCTATGTAATCAACTCACAAAAGAACATCCCCCTCTATACATCTCACCCCATTTTAACTCATGCCAATATTTCAAAATGAATTTACCATCAAGGTTGAAGAAAAACAATTAACTACACAGTACCAATTCACACAGCCACACAATATAACAATTATCTCAATGATCCATTCAGAATCAAAATGCAAAGTGAGTGAACAACCCCGCTTGGGATACACTCAATACGCTCAAAGTGTTTAAGGGTGAACAATAACTCTCAAGTCATGCTTTAACAAGGTTTTGCCATAGGCTTGCTGTTTCATCACATCTCCACCGCTTGAAGTGAGTTCAAAGTGAAAATCAAAGGGTTTTTTCCGGGTTGTAATGGGGTCTTTAGGTGAAGGTAGGAAACAAATAAAAATGTAAGAAGGGTTCTTTGGGGTTAAAGAAATTAGGTGACATTACTCGGATAGTCTTCCCCTATACGAATTCCTAGTTCAAGTGTAGCTTACTCCTTCTTTTTCCTTTATCTTTTTCTTCTTTTTCTTTGCTTCTTTTTCTGCACTTTTCATCATTGCATCGTTCTTGTTGTATGGCATTAATGACTTTCTCGATGCTTTTTTTTTTCATGGGATTCTCTGATTTTTTCTTTTCTCCTTTTTTTCACAATTATTTTTCTCTGGACATAACTTCAAGGAGTACTTACATTACTTGGGGAATCACCTTACGAGTAGTCATTCCAATCCTCCAACAATGGGGTTCAAAGGTTTAGGACAAAGAAAAGGTTGTTCACAGCTTGTCTTGTGTTTAATATGACGACGAAATCAGGCTCAGGCTCGTTTTGGCTACTTAGGGTGGGTATTTATGCAGGCTTAGCAACATAAAATTTGTGGGTCGATCCTAGTGCCCTTATCACTTTCAACACACCAACTAAACATTGCAATCTCGACATGCATAACCGAGCAAGTTCTAGAAAACCAAGCCAAAAATGACAATCACACAACCAAACAAAACAATAGAGCAATAAGGCTCAAAAGATCATCGAAAAGGCTTATGTGTGCTACTCACAAGCATTTTTCATCAAAATAAGATTGTTAAGATAATTATCACACATGTGGCAAGTTTGAATTTTCCTATGTATGTCAAGTATTCCATTGCAATCCTAACAGTGCATTCATAAATCACGTTGACAAGAGTGAAATGGGGATGCAATGTATCAAGGTTTATCAACATACAACCCAACAAATCACCAATGTGCAGAAAATTTCACAGAAATCATAACAAATGAGTACCATCATGCCTCAGCCACACTTATCAATATGCATATAGACAGAGGACATCAACCACCCCCACACTTAAACCCTACATTATCCTCAATGTCAGTACCCCTAGGTAAACGAAGAAGATAAAGAAAAGAGATACGTCCCTGAGGGCGCGGGGCGCCAAGTGGCTAACACGGAGGAGAGTGTGGCGGTTGGAAGTGCATGAAGTCAAAGTAAGTGTGTAAGTTCAGCTCCATGCGGCGTAATCGCTCATCAATGTCTTCCATCCGGTCATGAAGGGTCTCGGAGGCAAGGGGTGTAGGATCCTCGTTCGATCGAGAGCTAGCCTCGCGCTGGCGGCGGCCAAGGCACGGTCTTGGGGAACCTGCAGGGGTAAAATTCCGATCAGGAGATCCCTTGTGACAATTGGTACCAGAGCCAGCCCAGGCTTTGGTATACGGGATATCAGGTACGTTTGGTTGCTGGTTCTATTTTGCTGAAGAGTCAGACGTTCGGAAAGACTCTATGGTAAGTTTGTTGCAATGGCTGAACAAACAAGGATGGGTAGTCGTGTTGAATCGCTTGAAAACAGACTATTGCGGGTTGAGGAATTTTTAGGAAGGCCGCAAGAACCTCCTACTGCTGGCTATCTTCAACAGACTTCGGACTTGTAGGCTGCGGTCGAAGGGTTGAAGAAGACGTTCGAAGATTTGACTCGTTTGCTAGATATAAGGATCGTGACAGTGTCTGAGGAAGTAAATTGCCTTAATGATGTGACAGACCTGAAATTCGATGCTTTCATGACAGAAATGAAGGTCTTGAAGCTGGCTATTGCGGGATTTGGTGCAGATGGTGGTACCAATGTTGCTAACATTCGGGTCCCGGATCCTAAACCATTTGATGGTAAGAGGAGTGCAAAAGAACTTGAGAACTTCTTTTGGGACATGGGACATTTTTCCAAGCTGCTAGGGTGCCAGATGCGAACAAGGTCTCCATAAAAAGTATGTATCTCACCGTGGATGCCAAGTTGTGGTGGCGTTCTCGTTTATCGGATGATGATAGTGCCAACCTAAAGAAGATTAAAACTTGGGAGGTGCTAAAGAAAGAATTGAAGGATCAATTCTTGCCTTGCAATACGAGTTGGGTTGCAAGGGAATCCCTACGAAAATTGAGGCAAACAGGGACTGTTCGTGAGTTTGTCAAGGATTTTAGCTCTCTTATGCTAGACGTGAAAGACATGTTGGAAGAGGACAAGCTGTTTAACTTTATTGCGGGATTGCAGCCTTGGGCACAAGCTGAACTAAGATGGCAAGGTGTCAAGGATGTCCAGACGGCTATTACTGCGGCAGATCGGTTGATGGACTACAAACCCATCAATGACGCGGATCATGGCAGTGATGACGGTGGGAAAGGCAAGACCAAAGCTGGTAAGATGTTCAGGAAGAAGGAGAAGTCGAAGGAAGTTGTGACTGAAACTTCCGATCCAAGAGCGGGACAGGATAGAAACATTAAGGGGTCGGGAAGTGCATGCAATGTGAAGAGTAGTGTGCGTGATATCAAACAAGCCGGTATTCACAGCAATATGTGTAACCAAAAGCTTAAGAATTAATGACCGTAGTTTAGAAATGATAGTTTGGAACTGAGAAGCGACCCAAAAGCCCACATTAATCCTAGTATGAGTAAACATGCTCCATAGGAAAAATAATTCAGTTTTGTTTAAAACAGCAGCCGAATGTGCGCCCAGAAAATGTGAACGCAAGGAAACGGTGCAGGTACCTAAGGGCAGGGTCAAGGAGATATGTGTCCTTAGTTTTGATAGAATCATAAAAATGGTTGTCCGGGGCCAAGTGGCCGACTAGTTTCGAATAGACACATTGAGGGACAAATTCATCAGGAAAATCACACGCATTTGACAAATAAGCATCACTTGTGGCCAAAACGAGATCAATAAAACCAAGGCCCAAGTTAAAGTCGGTGATTGACAGATTAAAAGCATGACCACATATATAAACTTAATGGCACCCGGCGTGCTTAAGTGTGGGGGTGGTTCAAACTCATAAGTGGCATAGAATTCACGCATTAATTCAATGTAAACAGGGTGTTGAATGGAGCAAAAACAGTCCCAACATGAGTTCCTAATCAATCCATCAACAGTATCAAGGAGTTGTAGTTCAATAAGTGTGGGGCGATGGAGAGATTTACCTTGGAGAATACGAAGAGAAGAAACCGTAGCATACCTCTCTCGATGACGCTGTGATCGAAAAATGAGGTGGCCACCAAGATCATAGTCGGCCGGTGGCAATGTGACAGTGGAGCGGCTGGGGCGGTGGCAGGAACAGGATGAGCCCGGAGTGGCCATGCGATATTTGCAGCAGAAAGTGTTAGTCGGGAAAAAGAAAAGAAATGTGTGGGAAGGGGCAAAAAACGTGTGCACAATGTGAAGTGGGAAAAAAAAAAACAGAAAAGAGGAAGAACTGGGGTACAGGAAAAAAAAACCAGAAAAGAGACGAGAGAGAAAAAATGAGAGAAAGAAAAAAGCAGAGAGAAAGGAGAAGAGAAAACTGCGGTCGGTGGTTGACCGGCACAAACATGGCAGCGGCAGCGCAGACGGAGACTGGTAGTTAGCACCAATGAGAAGAGATGATGGTGGCGGAACTCGACGGAGGCAGATAGTGGATATGAAGCTGGGCGACGGCGGGCAGCGAAAATCGATGAAGGCGTACAATGAGGCGATGCGCGGCAACGGTGCGGCGACGCATTGGTGGCCTGGTCGTTCACTATCAGCGGTGGGCAACGCGTTGTTTGTAGTGGACGTTGTCTGCGTCGTGGGAGTATCGGTGGAGAAGTCGACGGCGGCAGATGGTGGTGAGGACGGCAGCGGCTGTGCAATCAGGAAGGGAGAAAAATTTGTGAGTTTTTGTTGTTTTTGTGAATGGGGAAGTGGAGATGGTACCTTAATTATGGTGCCCTAATTCCCGAATTTGGAATTTCTATTTTTGGCAGTTTTTTTTTTGTTTTTTAAATAGTATTTGGAAAAAGGAAAGAACTAAAAAAAATATGAGATAGATACCAGCAGCAGACAGAAACGCATTCCCAATAGCCCGTGGGTCACGGACTATCAGAAATTCACGTGACAAAAATGTAACAGGCCTAGACTGTGGGTCACGGGCTATCAGGAATCCGTTACTTGTGCTGAAAACTAAAACTAACCATACACACGCATGGGTTGCCTCCCAAGTAGCGCTTGTTTAACGTAATTAGCTTGACCATAGAGTCTCAAGACGTGGAAAGTTGGAGAGGTGGGTCGACATGAGTCGGTAGTATGCCCTCGAAGTAGTGTTTGAGTCTTTGGCCATTAACCTTAAAGGGCCCCTTCTCACCGTTGAGCTCAACAGACCCGTGAGGGAAAACATTCGTCACCACGAATGGCCCACTCCATTTGGACCGTAGTTTACCTGGAAACAACCTCAACCTAGAGTTGTAGAGTAGCACAATATCACCTTTTGTGAACTCCTTTGGCCGAATGCGGGCGTTATGTCATGCTTTCATGCATTATTTGAATAGGCGAGCATTCTCATAGGTGTGGTATCTCAATTAATCCAACTCATTTAGTTGGAGTTTGTGATGTTCCCCTGCACATTGAAGATCAAAGTTTAGGAACTTAATGGCCCAATAGGCTTTATGCTCTAATTCGACTGGGAGATGATAGTTTTTACCAAAAATTCGGCGAAAGGAAGACATACCAATTGGGGTTTTGAATGTCGTGTGATATGCCCAAAGGGCATCATCTAATTTCAAATACCAATCCTTCCTAGAGGTGCTCACCATTTTCTCCAAAATTTGTTTAAGCTCCCTATTAGAGACCTCTACTTGCCCACTTGTTTGGGGGTGATACAGGGTAGCTATGCGGTGGGTTACACCAAATTTTTTAAGCAAGGCTTCAAATTGTTTATTGCAAAAATGCTTCCGACCATCACTTATAATAGCCTGAGAGGTGCCATAGCGTGTAAAGATATGCTTTTTAAGGAACTTGAGAACCACTCGGGAATCATTAGTAGGTGTACTAATAGCTTCGACCTACTTACTCACATAATCCACCGCGACAAGTATGTAGGCATTATGATATGATTTAGGGATAGGCCCCATAAAGTCGATCCCCCACACATAAAAAATTTCACACACTAAGATATTAGAGAGAGGCATCTCATGGCGACGCGAGATATTACCTGTGCGTTGGCATTGGTCATAAGCACTTACATAGGTATGGGCATCTTTTAACAATGATGGCCAAAAGAATCCACTCTGGAGGACTTTGGCCACCATTTTAGATGCGGCATGGTGTCCTCCGCTTTCTTGGTCATGGCAAAAATTGAGAATACTGTGCATCTCATCCTCGGGCACACATCGCCTCACCATCCGGTCCCCACATTGCTTGTACACATAGGGCTCATTCCATAGGTAGTACTTGATATCCGAAAAGAACTTCTTCTTTTGTTGGTACGACATGTAGGATGGTACCACATTTCCTGCAAGAAAATTTGCAAAGTTAGCAAACCATGGTTCTCCTTTTGTATTGATAGCATGCAATTGTTCATCAGGGAACTCATCATGAAAGGATAAATCTTGCATGGTTTCCACATAATCCCTATCGAGTCTAGATAAGTGGTCGGCAACTGTGTTGTCCGAGCCCTTGTGGTCTTTTATCTCCATGTCAAATTCTTGCAATAAGAGGATCCATTGCAATAACCGAGGCTTAGCATCACATTTAGACAAAAGATATCGAAGAGCCGCATGATCAATAAAGACAATAACTTTGGATAACAATAAGTAGGCTCGGAATTTTTCAATAGCAAAAATCACTGCAAGTAGTTCTCTTTCTGTGGTAGCATAATTGCACTAGGCTTCATTCATCGTTGTACTTGCATAATAAATAGTATGAAATTTCTTCTCTACTCGTTGCCCCAAAACAACCCTAGAGTATCATTGCTAGCATCGCACATGATTTCAAAAGGCAAATCCCATAAAGGTGCAGACACAATAGGTGCAGTGGTGAGTCTCTCTTTGAGCAAAAGAAAAGCATGCACACACTCATCATTGAATTCAGCAGGCACATCCTTAATCAAGAGGTGAATCAAGGGTCCAACAATTTTTGAAAAATCTTTGATGAACCACCTATAAAACCGGCGCGACCTAAGAAACCTCTGACATCCTTCACAGACTGAGGGATCGGGAGTTTTTCAATTAGTTCTACTTTCGCTCGATCGACCTCTATCCCACGAGAAGATACTTTATGTCCTAGAACTCTCCCTTCACTCACTATGGAATGACATTTCTTCCAATTTAAAACAAGACTTGTTTCCTCACATCTTTGCAAGACTTTTTCCAAGTTATTCAAACATGTGTCAAAAGATTGTGCATACATAGAGAAATCATCCATAAAGACTTCCATAAAATGATCAATGAAATCTCCAAACGCAGAAATCATGCAGCGTTGAAAGGTAGCCGGTGCATTGCACAACCCAAATGGCATCCTCCTAAATGCAAATGTGCCAAATGGGCATGTGAAGGCGGTTTTCTCTTGATCCTCAGGGGCGATGGCCACCTGATGATATCCGAAGTAACCATCTAAAAAACAGTAAAGCGCATACCCGACAAGTTTTTCAACCATTTGATTGATGAAGGGGAGGGGGAAATGGTATTTCCTAGTGGCCTCATAAGCGCCCTGTAATCAATACACACCCTCCATCCCGTGACCGTTCTAGTAAGGATGAATTCATTGTTATCATTGGCTACTACCATCACCCCACCTTTCTTAGGCACGCATTGAACATGACTTACCCATGTAGAATCAGAGATGGGTAGATAATACTTGCTGCGAGTTAATTGAGGATTTCCTCTTTCACTACCTCTTGCATATTCGGATTCAACCTTCTTTGTGGTTGCGCCTTCGACTTGTAACCATCCTCCATCAAAATTTTGTGTGTACACGTTACTGGGCTGATTTCCTTGATATCGGCGATGCTCCATCCGATAGCCACTAAGTGTTCCTTGAGCACTCGTTGCAACTTCTTCTCTTGTAAATTTGTCAAGTTAGAGAAAACAATAACCGGTGAGGATGACTCTTTTCCAAGAAAAACATACTTAAGATGATAAGGAAGAGGCTTGAGTTCAAGATTAGGGTGTCTCGGTTGATGGCTTCAATACTGGGGCCGGAGGACTATCTAAGGGGAGGAACCGACATGGCCGTGGTGTGGTCTTGTCCCGGTTGGCCTCCAAATGGCATAGTGCTTCGGTGCGCTCACCAGAACCCGCCTTCAGAGGACAGTTTTCAGGATTTAGAATACATTCATCAAAAGAGTCATTTTTTTACTCAACATGGTACAATCGTTTGTAAATGCCTCAATGCAATCAATCAAAAAAGCCTCATGCTCCACATGTTTTGAATGTTTGATAGCTTTGAACATATTAAAAACGACCTCCTCATCATTAATTCTAAGTGTAAGTTGTCCATTTTGCACATCAATTAAAGCATTTCCTGTAGCAAGAAAAGGTCTACCTAAAATCAATGGAGTTCTCACATCCTCCTCCATGTCGTGCACAACAAAATCAACGGGGATGACGAACTTTCCTACCTTGACCAATACATCCGCAACTATCCCTCTGGGGTATTTAATACTCCTATCGGCTAGTTGTATTGTGACTATAGTTGGTGTAAGCTCATGCATCCTTAGTCTAGCATATATAGAATATGGCATTAAATTGATGCTAGCACCTAGATCGCAAAGAGCTTTGTCAAAATTTACTTCCCCTATAGTACATGGTATTTAAAAACTCCCTGGGTCTTTGAGCTTTAGTGGAAGTTTGTTTAGTAGGATCGCTGAACATTCCTCATTGAGTTTCACAATTTCTCCATTCGCCCACTTTCTCTTGTTGGATATCACCTCTTTCAGGAACTTAGCATCTACGAAAGTGCATCAATGAGAAGGATATTAACATGAATCTTTTTGAATATCTCTACCAAACTGTTTATCCAAATTTTCTTTCAAAACTCTCTTGGGATACGGGAAATATGGAGGAACCTCATCTACATTAAGTTTGAGTTTAGGAGTACTCCCTTTTCAATTCCTCTTGAGGCTCCACATCTTCCTTCGGTTGTGGCTCGTCCACTTGCTTCTGGGACGGCTCCTCTCCAAGAATTTTCCCATTCTTGAGTGTGATCGCATTAACTTGCTCCTTAGGATTTTTCGGTGTCACTCGGAAGTTGCCCCTCCTTTCTACTAGATAACATGCTCACAATTTGCCCCATTTGGACCTCGAGATTCTGGATTGACGCATCATGGTTCTGCAAATGGGGCAGCGATGATGAAAGTGGAGAGCATGTCTTTAGGTTGCTCTTCTTCTCTTGTGGCGGTTGCTGCTGGCGTGGTTGTTGTTGGTATCCCGGCAGTCCTTGTTGTTGGTTGTTACTCCACGAAAAATTGGCATGGCTACATCATCCTGGGTTGTAGGTGTTGGAGTATGGATTAAAGTTTGACCTGCCACCATGAGAAACAAAATTAGCATCTTCAAAGATAATGTTTGGGTTTCCTACCTCACAGTCCTGACTCAAATAGCCCATTTTACCACATGCGCCACAAGGTCCTACAGGTGGAGAGCGTTCCACATTGTGGCTCCAAGGTTATTCACTTGCTGAGTAAGTGCCGCCAACTGGGTAGACACCATAGTCATGGCGTCAACTTGGTGGACCCCGGCCACTCGTTGGTCTTGGCCATACGGATAGAAGCTCGATGCTATCTCGTCAATGAGGAAAAGTACCTCGGATGGCAGTTTCTTCATGATGGTGCCACCTGCGGCTACATCGATGGTAGCTCGGTTCGCCAACGTGACACCATTGTAAAACATTTGTACCTGCCGCCATACTGGGAGCCCGTGATGAGAGCACTTTCTAAGCATATCCCTGAAATATTCCCATATATCATACAGTGATTCCCTATTTGACTGCACAAAAGAAGTAATGTCATTGAGCAATTTAGCAGTTTTAGATGGGGAAAAGTATTTTTCAAGGAATTTTTTTGTTAATTCTGCCCAAGTCGTAATACTACCGGCAGGCAATCACTGCAGCTAATCTTTTGCCTTATCACACAAGGAAAATGGAAACAGTTTAAGTCTAACAACATCATCACTAACACTATTAAACTTAAAAGTATCACAAATTTCGAGAAAGTTAGAGAGATGTTTATTAGGATTCTCATCAAGCAAACTAGAGAACTGCCACGTGCTTGGATCATCTGAATGATAGTCGGCTTGTCTCAAAGTTGTTGGCTTGGACCGTAGGTTTGGAAATCCTAGATATTACCCCATCAGCGGTTGGGAATGAGTATTCCATCATCGGCCTCTCTACGGCTCTTGCGTTCTCGATAGTCGGTTCTAAAATAGCAAATTGATCCTCCGTGTTGAGATTTCCAGTTTACTTTCGCCCATTTTTTTTTCAATGATAAGATTTTTGTTATTTTTCTTTTTTTTTATGAATAAAAACCCTTCTCCTTTCAGGGCCTATCCGAAAGAGAATCCAGTACTTCTTGGTCGTGAATATCTGAACTGGTTGTTCGCTGTTCAAGAATTCTTGTTTGGGGCTTTGGCTCGGAAACACAAAAGTACTGTACGTGCTTTTTTCAAAAGATTAGGCTCGGAATTATT